>CM045997.1:37091630-38341630 GCA_025175895.1 Wurfbainia villosa
TGTGAGATGTGTTGGCTCCTTAAATCTATAGGTATATGATTTCTAAGGTAAGACTTAGGCTAATTTCAAAAAGAAGAAAGTAGAGTACATATATAGAAAAATTTAAATCCTACTCTATTACGCACATACCTAACTTTCGCCTTAATAAACTAAATTCGCGGGTAGTGGTTTGGTGAAGATGTCCGCTAGGTTTGATTTGGACTCAACATACTCTAGTTGTATAGTTCCATTAGTTACATGTTCCCTAATGAAGTGGTGTTTAACTTCTATATGTTTTGTCCTAGAATGACATATTGGATTTTTAGTTAAGTTAATTGAACTAATGTTATCTATGTAGGTTTTAATGTTGTTAAAGATTAAGCTAAAGTCTTGGAGAGTGTGCTTCATCCACAGGAGCTGAGACACACACTCACCCATCGCAACGATTCTGGCCGGTGGTAGATAAGGCAACGCAATGTCGCTTCCCTCATCGCACCAACTTACTAGACTCGAGGGATTTGACAACAACCACTGCGTGCTCTTTCTATCGAGTTTACTACCGCATAGTCGAGTCTGAGAGTAGCCGATTAGATTAAACTCGGTAGATCTAGGGTACCAAATACCTACGTTTAGCGTGCCCTTTAGATATCTAAGGATACGCTTGACTAGGGTTAGGTGAGTGTGTTTGTAACCTTGCACATACTTACCGAATAAAATGTCGGGTCGGCTCGCGGTTAAGTATAGGAGACTTCCTATTGCGCTCCTATAGTATTTTAGGTCAATGGGTTTTCCTTCTACATCTTCGTTTATATTAACATTAGTTGCCATAGGTGTATTGATTATTTTAGCATCTTGCATTCCAAATCGATTTATTAAGTCCTTAGTATATTTTTGTTGATGTAAATATATTCCATCTTTAGTTTGTTTAATTTGTAAACCTAAGAAGAAACTTAACTCTCCTACTAAATTCATTTCAAATTCACTTTCCATAAGTTGATTAGATCGAGTTGGTAGTTCCAAAAATTATATCATCTACATAGATTTGGGCTATAAAGATTTCTTTTCCTACGGTTTTAACGAATAAGGTTGGGTCGACTAAACCTTGGTTGAATCCTTTGGACTTAAGATAGATCGAAAGCCTTTCGTACCAAGCTCTTGGGGCTTGTTTGAGTCCATATAGGGCTTTCTTAAGTCTAAGGACATGGTGAGTTTATCTAGATTTTGAATCCGGAGGTTTGGTAGCGTAAACTTCTTCCTTAATGTATCCATTCAAAAATGCTGACTTGACATCCATTTGAAACAATTTAAAACCTCGATGTGCAGATATGCTAACAACATTCGGATGGACTCTAGTCCGCTACGGGGCGTAGGTCTCATCGTAATCTAAACCTTCGACTTGACTAAACCCTTTGCGACTAACCTAGCTTTATTTCTAACTACTTCACCTTTATCATCAAGTTTATTTCGAAATACCCACCTTGTTCCAATAATTGATTTTTCTTTAGGTGGTGGTACTAATTCCCAGACTTCATTTCTAGTGAATTGAGCTAGCTCTTCTTGCATAGCAATAATCCAGTCGGGATCAAGAAGTGCTTGTTCAATAGTTTTGGGTTCGATTTTGGAAATTAACGAGATTTGACTAAGGTTTCGATATGAAGCTCTAGTTCGAACCCCTAAATTTGGATCACCTATAACTTGATTGATAGGATGATTTGTTTGAGTCTTAGTGTGACTCGGGTTAGGGTCATCTATCACTTGGTCGATAGGATGACTTGGGTGAGTTCTAGTTTGACTTGGGTTAGAGTCATCTATCACTTGGTCGATAGGATGACTTGGGTTAGGACGAGATTCAAGTTCAAGATCAGAGTCGGGTTCGCTATAAGTTGATTTGCTAGTTGGTTTTGTTAAGGATTGAACGGGTTCGTGTCCTTCGTCGAAAACTATATTAATGGTTTCTTCGACTCTAAGAGTGTCGTGATTGTATACCCTATAAGCTCTACTGGTGGTTGAGTATCCTAGAAAGGTTCCAGTAGAGGTTTTGGATTTGAATTTCCCTAGGTAATCCTTAGTGTTTAAGATATGTACCTTGCATCCAAATACCCTAAAGTATTTGATGTTCGGTATTTTATCGTGATAAATCTCGTACGAGGACTTTTGGTGCCTCTTTACCATAAGGATCCTATTTTGGACATAGCAAGCCGTACTAACGGCCTCTGACCAAAATCTATCGGGTAGGTTATACTCGTTTAACATTGTCCTAGCGGCTTCTTGTAGGGTTCTATTTTTCCGTTCGACTAACCCATTTTGTTGTGGGGTTCTAGGACATGAAAACTCATGGTGGTATCCATTTAGGTTACAGAAATCTATAAACCTGTGGTTTTCGAATTCACCACCATGATCGCTTCTAAGTCTTTTAATCTTAAGGTTCTTTTGATTTTCGATTAACCTACAAAGATTGATTAGTTGGTCTAGGGTATCATTTTTATGTTTGATAAACCTAACCCAAGTAAATCTAGAATAGTCTTCAATTATGACTAAGCAAAATTGACTACCATTGAGTGACTTAGCTCCATGTGAATCAAATAGATCCATGTGTAGGAGCTCAAGAACACTTTTGGTTCGTTCTTGATTAGTTAATTGATGTTGTGTCCTAGATTGTTTACCTTGTTGACAAGCATTACATATTTTATTATCCAAGTTGTTTAGTTTAGGCAAACCTATAACTAAGCCACTCGACTCATCTTGTGGACGAGTCTTGGGTGCGAGTGTCCGAGTCTTCGGTGCCATAACCAAGATTCCTCTTGCTGTGTCATAAGACACTTGGTTGAGGAGTTGGGTAAATTTATTGTGTAGATGTTGCTACTCCTAGTTCCTTTAAGTATTATTTTAGATGTTGCATTTATTTTGATTACGCATTCATTTTCTAGAAATATGACCTTATAATTGTTATCACACAATTGGCTTACACTAAGTAAATTATATTGAAAGTTTTCTACTAATAAGACATTTTGAATTGTAAAGTTAGAGTTGAGCTCAATATCACCCGATCCGATGATTTTGAGC
Organism: Wurfbainia villosa; assembly: GCA_025175895.1. Taxonomy (NCBI): domain Eukaryota; kingdom Viridiplantae; phylum Streptophyta; class Magnoliopsida; order Zingiberales; family Zingiberaceae; genus Wurfbainia; species Wurfbainia villosa. The sequence continues at coordinate 37,094,673 of CM045997.1, forward strand.
TTGCCGTTATTTCGAAGGCTACCGATCCTTGTCGCTTGAATCGTAATCAAAATTTGAGTTGATCCCTGGTCCATGTGTCGGGAGCAACCGCCCAACATCCATTGATCCTACACATAAGGTAGTTGGATCGGATATTGGAATTACTAAAGGGTTGTTTGTAAGTTTTTAAACCTAAATCATCTCACCAATATCTACATGATCAAAACATGTTATTCCTATGTGTTATTGTGAGATGACTTTCAATTTTATTTGATTAATTTTAATGAATTTAAATTAACCAACATTAGGTTAGATTCGGATTTAGTCTAAGCTCATCAAGTAATCTTTTCAAGAGATTAGCTTCCAGGTCGTGGCGAGGCACAGAGGCCTTCTTTGATCGGAACAACGACCACTTCCTTAGACAAAGCTAATTTCAAGAAATTGATAACTCGACTTACTTGAGACTACGTCTTGGTCTAACTAGTTATTTTTGAAAAGAGGCTCCCGAGGCTCAATCTTTTAAATAGGATTTTAGTTGGTTTATTTTTGAAAAGAGGCTCCCGAGGCTCAATCTTTTCGCAGGATTTTAGTTGGTTATGAGTCCTATCTAACCATTCTAAAAATAAAGGAAAAACTAAGCATGCAATTTCTAAGACTTAACAAAATACATTTTGTATTGGCTCTGGACCATTGAATCGAGTGGGTCTATTCACATAGTGAATTTGGTCCTTGGGAACCCAATACATGTTAGATCCTAAAGTTGAAATCAAAGTGGTCTTAGGGACCCATGCTTGGACATTTTTCTTATGTTGGTTTACTATAGACATATATGACTTATTGGTTGTATTTGAGTTAAACCCGAGTCCGGCCTTGTTGTACACGGCCCTTTGTGATCCAAGTAAGAGGTCAAGTCCCTTGGATCCCAAAGTGAACCTTTCCAACGTGTTCCTAAGGTCTTCGACTTGTGTTTTCAAAAGCGAGTTCTCAACTTCAAGCTTTTCAACTTGAGTTGAGTCCTCCTCTTGAATACGAGTAGTCGAAGAGGTTAGGAGACCTCATGTTTGAGAAGGTTAACCTCCTCAATTAGGGTCTCGACCTTGGACTCGGACTTAGCTAGTTTCTTATTTAAAAATTTAATTGCACCATACAAAGTATTAAGTAACGACCGACTTACCCTTAATGATTCTTTTGAACCGGATACGGATCCGTGGCTTGTCTTGAATGGAAGCTCATCATCGGATTCGGACTCGGACTCTTCATCGGTTTCGGAGTCGTGCTCGGTCGGCTTGGCCATTAGAGCTTGGATATCGTCTTCTTCCTCCGACAACTCCTCACAAGTAGCGTTTAGCGCTTTCTTGGTCTTTGATGCGTTATTCTTTAGCTTTGGGCACTCGGACTTGATGTGACCGAACCTGTTGCACTCATAGCATCTAAAATTAGAAGTATTTGAATTAGGTTTAGGCTTACCTTGAGTTGTTGGTCGTTTTCGTCTCTTGATCATCTTCCGAACTAGATTGACTAGTTCGGATTCTATTTCGGAGTCTACTTCCGATTCGGACTCGCCTTCTTCCTTCGGGGTGGCTTGCTTATGCGGCTTCTTCTTCTTGGAACTCGCAACTAACTCAATACTCTTCTCGGCCTGGACCACGTTAGTTTGCTCATGTAATTCAAGTTCTGAAAACAATTCGTCTAATCTAATTTTAGAAAGGTCCTTGGAGACCTTGTAGGCATCGACCATGGATGCCCACAAGGTGGTCCTAGGAAACGAGTTAAGAGAATACCTGATAAGGTCGCGATTCTCGACCTTTTGTCCGATGGCATGGAGTTGGTTGACGATGTCTTGGATACGAGCATGTAGTTGAGTTGCGGTCTCGTTTTCCTGCATTTTCAAGTTATACAATTTATTTAAAAGTAAATCTCTTTTACATACCTTCGATTGCCTTCGTGTAGTTCCACTAGCTTGGTCCATAAGTCCTTTGCACTAATGAAGGGGCCGACGCGGTTGAGCTCTTCCTTGGACAACCCACATTGCAAGATTTGAGTTGCCTTGGCATCGGCTTCTACTTGTTTTTTCATGGAATTTGACCATTGATCGTAACCCAAAGATTCACCATCTTCATTAATAGGAAGTGTGAAACCGGTTTGGATTACGATCCACATCTCGATTTGGGTTTTAAGAAAGCATTCCATCCGACCCTTCCAATAACGAAAGTCATTACCGTTGTAAAACGGGGGTCGGGCGGTGCTAAACCCTTCGAGATGGGCCATTTAAAAACAAGAAGAAGAACGACGAAAAGAATCTTGCAAAACACACAAGTAAATAATATTCCTAGTCTTTCGTCTTGGATTAGTATTGGTGGAATTAAAAAAAGATATATAAAATGTAACTTGCAAAAAGAAATAAACAATCAAATGCGAATGTCGTTGAAGTTCCGGAGGACAACCTTACTCGGGATCTAACCCGAAGGACAACCTTATCCGGATCCTAAAGCCTCTAATGCAATTCTATATGTAGGAGAAGATAAGCAAGTGAAATAATTATACGAAAACAGAAATAAATAAATAAAAAATCTGAAAAAAAAAGAAAAACAAAGCTAGATTGGTGGTTTCACCGAATCTTAGCGCCCCCGGCTCTGATACCAATTGTTGGATCGAAAGTGTCGCTAGAGGGGGGGGGTGAATAGCGATACGATGTCGTTAAAAAACTTTTGCAATAAGTAAAAAGCAAGTAGAGAGTGCACAGCGGAAATATAAAGTAGACAAGATATTTTTACGTGGTTCACAATCTTTCGATTGCTAATCCACGGCCCTAGTGATCCTTGATCACGTACGGAGGGCAATTCACTAAAACCACTCCTCCTCGTTGGAGGTAGGAGCAACGATTACAAAAAGAAATCAAGGCAAAGGGACACTCCCCCTTTCCTTGTTACGATTAAAGCACAAAGACAATTTAAAGAAGTAGAACTTAAATAAATATACCGACAACTCTTATAAGTAGAAGATGTAGCTTTCGTTGTCGGCGGCACTTCGTCGTAGCAAATGTGAGTAGTAGTAGCGGCGTTACGACGGCGTGTTGAGAGCTCTTGAATTCTTGTGATTTGCTTGGCTTGAACATGTCTATTTATGGATATTGATCTATGAATTTAGACATAGGTAGTGTCCAAGGTGAGGTTCTTATCCCCCAAGACTTGTTCATCCACATCCTTTGCGCCAACTCAAGGATGAGGTGTTTCATCCAACCACCTTGTGCCACCTCCAACCTCCTTGGGAGCCAACTTGAGGATGAGGTGTTTCATCCAACCACCTTGTGCCACCTCCAACCTCCTTGGGCGCCAACTTGTTGGAGCCATTCAACTTGTGCCACATCATGGGAGCCAACCATCTTGTGCCAACTCACCTTATTTGGGGCGTCCACCACAAGGAAGCTTGGTGATGGTTTGGATGTCCACCTTGATGCCACATCACCCTTTGTACCAAAACACGAGTCAAGTCCAAATTCACCCCCTTGAAATTCGAGCTCTTCTCGAGGCTGGAACTTGACTAGCAGTTGACTGTAGTCAAAGGGTTTTGGACTGCAGTACAAGTTAGCTTAAAATATAAAGTACGATGGTTCTAACCATCTGATCTCGACCTAGACCTTCCATTGGAGGTATTGGGTCGGATCTACGCTTAACGACCTTGCTTCGCTTTCACACGAGCTTACCTTGTAGCCTCGCTTCCGGTCTTCACCCGAGTACCTCGGCTTCCTCCGAAGTCCCTCTGGCGTTGCCCGACCACCTCGGTTCCCACCGGGTGTCGCAGACCTTCCGCTCAACTTTAGCATTTCTGCACACTTAATTGAGCTCGTAAGATAACAAATATACCCTTAACTATTCAGCCTTTTGCCATAATCAAAATACCGGTTCGACTTTGGTGCCCACTGCACCAACACTTTACGCCGCCAAGACTACAAGCTTGGACTTATGCTGCCAAGACTTTACTTTGGACTTCCTTTGCCAAGGTTCACTTGGACTTTATGCTGCCAAGACTACAAGCTTGGTCTTATGCCACCAAGTCCATCCCTTGGACTTCCTTTTCCAAGATCATACTTGGACTTCCTTTTACCAAGTCTTCATCCTTGGATTTTCCTGTCACTTAAACACATGCTTAATTAGATCACAAGATATTGTCTAACTTAGATGATTAGCCAAACATCAAAACATATAAATGCTTGGAGCATTGTTGCACCAACATAGTCAACTTAGATTAGTCAACTGGGATTATGACCAATCGACTGGTCAAGTAGTCGATTAAGCTTCAACTACTCAGGTGAATCTTTGGCAGTCGACTGCTAGGGTTTGGCAATCGACTGATCTAAGCGGACACGTGCATAGAAGATTTGGTAGTTGACTGCCCAATCGACTATCAGGCAGCAGTCAACTGCTAGTGTATCTGTTAGAGATTTCCATCGTGGATTGAGCCATTGTGAGACAACGACACTGTGGGCAGTCGACTGATGCCTTTTGGCAGTCGACTGCTAGGCACGAAATAAGCTCAATGCAGATTATAAAAGCAGCTCGAAATGGAGAATTTTGTAGTGATTTTTTTGGGAGATTTTAAAGGAGAATTGCAGTTGCATTCTAGACCTTCAAAAGCAATCCAAAGCAATCAAGAAACAAACAATCAAGACACTCATTTGTAAAGTTTTTCCTTGCATTTCATTTGTATTCTTGTAGTTGATTGTATCTTGTTGTTGTATTACTGTCGTAATCACTTGTAAGAGGTTTCTCCACCTCCGAAGTGTTTTTCGACAAGGAAAGGTTCATTAGTGATGGTGTACATCACTTGAGCTCAATTGAGCTCGACCCGTGGAGTAGGAACTCTAGGCTTTGAACCATGTTATATCTTTGTGTTCGCTTGTGCATTTGTGTTTGTTTTATTTACTATCATTATTTGTTTCCGCTGCACTAACAAGTCTTGTAGACCAACGAATGCCAACGAATTCCAAGCGATAAATGAAATCACTATTCACCCCCTATAGCGAGGCCAACCATTCCTACACTTTTATCCCCATCATTAATCTTTTCTCAATGAGGCCATTTAATGAAAAATTCCTACAGTATTTACTATCACCATTAAAGCTTATTAACGATGAGAATTGACTCTTTAATGACGGGATTTCCCATCATTAAAGAGTCCATTTTTGTAGTACATGGAGCACCGGATGCTTTTTGTTAGTGAAGTCCTAGCAAGTAACATTAACCGAATGCTAGGCAAGGAAAGTCTAAGGTAGGTCAAGGAGGACCGAATGCTTGGTGTTGGTGAAGTCCCAAGGATGCTTGGCAAGTGGAAAGTCTAAACAGGTAAAGGAATGTTAGTGATCGTTTGGAAGCTAGAGGGGGGGTGAATAGCGCTTTTCAGTTTCTACAAAAATGATTAGCGGAATCAAGAACAAATAATATATGTAAAAACACAAAAACAATGCTAACAAGGCCTTTACGTGGTTCGGAGATAATGCTCCTACTCCATGGCGATCCTTAAGGTGGATCAACCCAAACAATTCCACTAAGAAGCTTTCTCTTTACAAAGACCTCCTCTTCTTACAAAAGATGACAATGAAGATTTGAGAGGAGGAGGGAGATTAATACACTTAGAAAGCTTGGAAAAACTTGTGGGAGCTTAGAAGAATGATCAGAATATAAGCATTAGCCCCTTCTTGCTTCCCTTGGGCTCTTTATATAGGAAAGAGCCTCTTTTTCCCGTTGGAGGTCCATCAGTCGACTGATGACTTACATCAGTCGACTGCCGCCGATTCTAACGGCTTCTGAACAGCCGAATTCGCGGGATTTGCAGTCGTCATCGCCAACGGGAAGACTATCAGTCGCCCTTGATAGCGATTCGTCTTGCTCAGCCGGGCGATCGGCTATGGCCGATACATTTGTGTGATCGATCGACAATAATAGCAATTGTTGCCCGGCTTGTATGCTACTACAAGTCGAGTCGACTCTCATCGCTTTGATCGATAACTCGATCGCTAATGATCTTCCAACCTCTAATGCTACATTTTAAGGGCGATTCGATGACACCATGTTCGATGATCGGCATACTAAGTATGACTAATTCATACTTGAAAACATAACCTAAGACTAGACTTAACCTTGTAGCTTCTCCATCAGCCTTACGCCTCCAGGATTTCTTTGAGTCCACGACTCCATCCATGCGCTTTCCTTCAAAAGCTTCCTTCGGTTTCGTCATGCTTTGGTTTTCTTCTTTGCCAAAGTACGCTTGGACTTTACGCCGCCAAGACTACATGCTTGGACTTATGCCGCCAAGACTTTCCTTTGGTCTTTCTTTTTGCTTGGACTTTCTGCAATAAGACTACATGCTTGGACTTACGCTGCCAAGACCAAGACCTTTCCTTTGACTTCTCTTTGCCAAGATCACACTTGGACTTGTCTTTTACCAAGTCTTCGTATTTGGATTTTCCTATCACTTAAACATGTTTACAATTAGATCATAAAATATTGCCTAACTTAGATGATTATCCAAACATCAAAATATATAAATGCTTGGGGCATTGTTGCACCAACAATCTCCCCCTTTTTGATGTTTGGCAATCATTTAAGTTAGGTCTTTAACATATACATATAAACACATTTCAATATGAATTCTAACTTAAATATCCCTTCTCCTCCTTTGACATACAACAAAAAGAGAAAAGTTAATCCAATAAGTGCAGGAAGAATTGACATATCTTTGAACAAAGGTATAAAATTGATATGAAGCTCCCCCTAAATCCAAGACATATTTCATGATGGGGAAATAACATGTGAAGCAAGGCATAAGCAATAGAATAAGCAAATATGTCATAGCCTTGCACCAACAATTATAGAAATTAGGGATGTAGCTCCCCCTAAACCAGTGCACCAAGAAAATCCGCCTTTCCATACAAGTTATCATGTATATATTGTGGAAATCATTTAATGTCCAAAATTGAACCTTTTAACCGATGAAAAATCATTTTCCAATTTCAAGCTGTCGCTTATAAATCGATCACAATAACGGCAATGATCGATATCGCATAAAATCGAAAATCGAATTTTTCAGTCAAGGTTTGAAAATGCGTAGAAAATTCCGTGGGTGTCCAAAAATCACAAACTCGTCATACACATTTTATTCGACTAATATGACATATGAAAAATATTAGACGAAAAATATGCTCATCAGATTAATGGATTGATATGATATTCAAAATAACAAAATTATGACACAAAAAGTGTAATTGTATCGTATCGATATTCATAACTTCGTACTATATGCTCAACTTCTAAACTTGACTAATAACAAGTTGTAGACACTAATAGTAATGAATTAAAACAAGGACACAATTTCATTTCATTAATCAAAAGTTATGACACAAGTAGGATTTTTTGCCGTACATACGGCCAAAAAGAAAAACAACAAAGAAAACAAGCAAGCTAACGATCGTCGTCCTCAGCATCCATCGGTGCAGACGACGATCCATCGTGAGGTGGGTGTCCAGGTGCAGCAGGGCGGAGAATCGCCAAGATGTCCTGCTGCTGCAGATGCACCCCTCTCTCGAGGGAGAGGAGCTCCTGATGCTCTCGGCGAAGCTCCTGATGCTCTAAGCACAGCTCCTCAAAGCGTGTGTCTACCCGCTCCTCAAAAGCATCGAAACGGGCAACGAAGGATGGATCTGGCATAACAGTATCGCCTGCAGCAGTCTCCCTCGCATCTGCTCCCTCAGCAACACCCTCAGCAACTCCTTCCGCAGCGGCATCCTCTGGTGCCGGAGCGCCACCTGCTAGCCGTCGTGCTGGGTCCCAGAAAACGGATCCTCTGTCGGCCTTCAGGCCCGCCAAGGAGAAACTCCGTCGAGTCATCTGATCATATTTTCTATTCATGACTTTAATGACTCCTATATTGACATCAATACCTACGGAGCTGAGCCATTGAGTAAGGACATTTCCAAAAGGAATATGAACCTTCCCATTGTTTGGCCTTATGAAATGAGTGATGCAATGGAAGGTATTGAGGCCAATATTGATGTCGAAGTATGAACGAAAGAGATGCATGAGAAGTAAGTATGGAGGGCGAACCAAAGCTAAACCACGAGTAACGATAGGGAGAAGACAATGAGCAATGACCTTATAAAGGACATTGTCAGAGGCAGAAAGTTCTTGTGATTGAAATAGATTAGTGTTCAAAGGTCGAGGAGAATGATAGAAAGTAGTGTGAAGGGAATCCAAAGAAATCTCCTCAAAAGGAGGTGGAAGAGGTTCACTCCAAGATGGATATAAGAAGAAATCATTCTCGGAAGAGAGACAACCGAGAAAATCAGATCGAGGAGAAATCCAGATCGCGCTGAGCAACGCGAGTCCGGTATCTCCCATCTCCAGCCGGTCGTAGGTTGTTGAAAAATTCAGAGAGAAGAGTGATATTAACATGATGTTCACAAAAGACTAAAGACTCAAGTTTGTAATGTTGAATGATTTGAACAATGTCAAAACAGTAGTCTTTAATAAAATTGGGATCCATTGATCTAGGTGGAATAAGTTGGAATTTGTTCTTATTGAAAGCACTTTCAATTGCGGGGTTCGGAAATCGAGGATCAATAGGGGGTCGAGGGTTTGACGGGCCCTCGTTGGTCGGAGGTGCCCGAGTACGCTTAGTAGCAAAGTGCTTAAGTCTAAATGTGTGAAAAGACAACACAAAAAAAATATGCACAATGTAGGTTGATGATGCATGGACAGAGACAACAAGACAAGCATGGGTTAGTGAAATACAATCATAGGAACGAACAAACATTGATCAGGGATGAAAATATACCTAGGCGGCATGGTGAACAAAGAGCAGTGTCGGACCACGAAACCCTAGCTGAGTGACTGGAAACTAGAGCATGAACGGAGTGACAAGAGAAGGTCCTCGAGTTAGAGAGCACTCCAAATGGGAGCACCGGTCGGTGAAGACGTCGGAAAAGCGAGGGAGAACGGCTAAACGGCGCGGTGGAGGTTCGTCGGAAGAGAAAGAGGAGAGAAAATCGGGATGGTTTGGCGAGTCGAACCGGTGGAAAGCCCTAAAAAATGCGACATCGATCGTTAGTCGTGATCGGTGATGGGGATCGATCGAACCACGCGATGCATACAGAATGGTTCGTATGCTAATCGACTACCATAAATGGCGGTCGAACTAACGATCGCGCTCTGAGCGATTCTAACGCGTCATACATCGTGCCACCGATCGCATCTGACGATTCTGCGTCGGTTGGCTTGATCGCCATAAATGGCGGTCGAGCGATAACGAACCGGGTAAGCCGGTTCGATATCTTCATATCGAATCAAGTGGCGTCAGTACCGATCGATATCGCCGATCTGATAGCCTTTTCGGCCAGATTAAAAAATTCATAATTAATTCAATAAAGATCAAAAAATCACGAAATTTTGTGAGTAATATTTGTAGAACATTTCCTATCAAGGAAAAATTATTTTAAAATTATATCACCTCTAGATTTTGATATTGACACAATCTTGTGATTTTGCAAAAGTTATGATATTTTTGCAAAACTTTGTATCACTTTGGCTTATCAATAGGAAATTGTTTCTCAAGATTTGATAGACATAGTTTAAATTTTATTTTATTTGACATTTCCAATAATATTATTGGAGCTATATGCACATTAATTGTACATAGGCCTTCCCAATGATTGGTCCAATGAAGGATTAATGTCTCTAGATGACACTTTGGTTCATAGTAATGCATCATAACAAGCATGATGATCCAAGTGCATCTTCCTAACATCTCACATGTTGTCTAGGTGGCTCAATACAAAAATCATAGTTTCCTAAGTATTTTGTGAGATGGTTAAAGGTATAAATCCTAGTATTTCTATAGGATCATGCAAACCTACATTTCTATTCTACAAAGCACATTCCAAGTTCTCTCCTAAGTGATGAAAATTCTATTTCGGGGAGAGGCTTGGTAAAGATGTCGGCTAGGTTGGACTTAGATTCAATGTAATTAAGCTCAATGTCCCCCTTAGCCACATGGTCTCTAATGAAGTGATGTTTCACTTCAATATACTTGGTCCTAGAGTGATGCACTGGATTCTTGGTCAAGTTAATGGTGCTCACATTATCACAAAATACTTTCATGTTGGTGTAAGATAGCTCATAATCTTCTAAGGTATGTTTCATCCATAATAATTGAGCCACACAACCACCCATAGCCACATATTCGGCCTCGGTGGTGGACAAAGCAACACAAGGTTGCTTCCTACTACTCCAACTCACTAGGGAGGACCCAAGAAATTGACATCCACCACTAGTACTCTTCCGATACAATTTGCAACCGGCATAATCGGAATCGGTGTACCCAACTAAATCAAAGGACCTAGTCCTAGGGTACCATAGACCTACATTTAGTGTGCCTTTAACATATCTTAAAATTCTCTTAACGGCAACTAAATGAGATTCCTTAGCACATGATTGATACCTAGTACACATACCAACCGCAAATAATATGTCGGGTCTACTAGCGGTTAAATACAAGAGGCTACCAATCATGCTCCTATAAAGGGTAAGATCTATTTGTTTTCCTTCACTATCACTATCTATTTTAGTATTGGTTGCCATTGGAGTTGACACTACTTTAGCATTTTCCAAACCAAAATTCTTAATCATTTCCTTAGCATATTTGGTTTGATAAATGTAAATTCCTTCACTTGTTTGTTTAACTTGCAATCCTAGAAAGAAGTTTAATTCTCCAACTAGACTCATCTCAAACTCTTTTTCCATATTTTGAATGAAGTTTTGAAGAAGTTCATCATTTGTTGACCCAAAGATAATGTCATCAACATACACTTGGGCTACAAAGATGTCCTTAGATGTTGACTTAATAAAGAGAGTTTGATCTATACTACCCCTTTTGAAATCCTTAGAGATTAGGAAAGATGACAATCTTTCATACCAAGCCCGGGGAGCTTGTTTCAAACCATATAAGGCTTTCCTAAGCTTGTATACATGGTTTGGGTAGTCCATATTTTCAAACCCAGGAGGTTGTTCTCCATACACCTCTTCCTTAATAAACCCATTTAGGAATGCCGATTTGACATCCATTTGATGGAGTTTGAAACCCATATAGGAGGCATATGTTAAAAGTATTCTAATGGACTCTAACCTAGCAACCGGGGCATATGTTTCATCATAATCAAGTCCTTCAACTTGATTAAAACCCCTTGCAACTAATCGTGCTTTGTTTCTAGTGATATTCCCTTGGTCATCTTGTTTGTTCCTAAAGACCCATCTTGTAGTAATAATAGTGTTTTCACTTGGTCTAGGAACTAACTTCCATACTTGACTCCTTTCAAATTGAGCTAATTCATCTTGCATTGCTAAGATCCAATCCGGATCAAGTAATGCATCTTTAATTGTTTTGGGCTCAATTTGAGAGATTAGAGCAATATGACTAGTAGGATCCCTATGGAATGACCTAGTCCTAACTCCTTGAGATAATTCACCCACAATTTGATCTAAAGGGTTACTTTGATGAAATCTTATGGTTCTAGGAGGTGTGTTAGATGGAGTTTGATCATGATCAACCTCAATCCTATACTCATCATCGGAATCATCCCTTACTCCCCCTTGATTCAATCCTCCCCCTTGATCATTACCCCCTAAGATTAAGTCTTGAAATTGTTTGGTAATTTCTTGATTTTCAATATTTATATCATCATCAATAGGGGATTTCCTAGGGTATGTATTTGAAGTTTCATCAAATTGAACATTTGAAGATTCTTCAATCTTTTGAGTCCTTTTATTGTAAACTCTATATCCTACACTAGTGGATGAGTATCCAACTAGGATTCCTTCATCCGCTTTGGACTCAAACTTACTTAGGTTGTCTTTGGTATTTAAGACATAAACTTTGCATCCAAAGACCTTAAAATAATGAATTGTTGGAATTGTACCATTCCACAATTCAAAAGGAGTTTTTCCTAAAAACCTATGAATCAATACCCTATTTTGGATATAGCAAGCGGTATTAACCGCTTCCGCCCACAAGTAGCTAGGTAAGGAATATGCATTAAGCATTGTCCTAGCCACTTCTTGTAGGGCGCGATTTTTTCTTTCCACAACCCCATTTTGTTGAGGTGTTCTAGGACAAGAAAATTCATGCTTGTACCCTTGTTCTAAGCAAAAATTTGAAAAATTAGAATTCTCAAATTCTCCACCATGATCACTACGGATCCGGTTGATTTTGAGTTTTCTTTCATTTTCTACTCTTTTGCTAAATCCTATGATTATTCCTAAGGTTTCATCTTTATTTTTCAAGAAAAACACCCAAGTAAATCTAGAAAAATCATCTACTATTACCAAGCAATATTTACTACCAATTATAGATGGGGTACTATGGCAATCAAATAAATCCATATGTAGTAATTCTAATGGTAAAGCGGTACTAAGTAAATTTTTACCTTTGTGTGATGTTTTTGATTGTTTCCCTTCTTGGCAAGCATCACACATCTTGTCCTTGAGAAATTTGACTCTAGGCAATCCTTTGACTAGCTTCAATTTTGCTATTTTGGCTATATTCTTCATGTTTATGTGTCCTAGCCTCCTATGCCAAAGCCAACTTTCTTCCTCTTTTGCAATAAGACACTTAGTGGAAGGATTAGTAGCATAGGATAAATCAACATAATATATATTTGATTTCCTAAAGCCTACTAACATGCAATCGTTTATAGTTTTGTGTCTTATAAAACATTTTGAGGAATCAAATTTAACATCAAAGTTTGCATCACATAATTGACTTACACTAAGTAAATTAAATTTCATATTTTTAACTAATAGAACTTTATGAATGGCAAGATTGGGAGATACCTCAATGGTGCCCTTTCCTAAAATTTTAAGTTTGCCGCTATTACCAAATGACACTTTTCCTTTGCTAGTGTGGTTGATAGTGGAGAATTTTCTCTCATCCCCGGTCATATGCTTTGAGCACCCACTATCAACTATCCACAAGCTTGGTTCTTCAACCTATGTCACATGAAAAACACAATCCTTAGGTACCCAAATCTTAGGACCACTAGCATCAATTATAAATTTCTTTGGTACCCATGCCTTTCCCCTTGCTTTTAATCATTGTTTTTCTACTAACAAGGGATGCAAATGCTACCTCTTTCTCCTTAGGTCTATATCCTAATCCGGCCTTATTGTAAATTGCCCTTTGATTTTTAATAATCATATCTAGATATTTAGAACCATTAGTGAATTTTTCTAGGCATGCTCTTAATTTACCTATTTCTTTTCTTAACTCATCATTTTCATCCCTAAGAGTACATTCATCAATATCACTAGATTGTTTGCAACATGATGAATCTACACTTTTGAGTGATTTGATTTCTAATTTTAGATCCTTAACCCTAATTTTTGATCTATTTAAAGCATTTTGTAAACATGCAATAGTCTTATAAAGTAAATCTATTTTAGGTGAGTTGTTTACCTCATCATCATCACTTGATGATGATTCATCACTTGAAGATGAAGAGGACTCCTCGCTTGAACTCGCGGCTTCTTCCTCTAATGCCATAAGAGCTAAGTTCCGGGTGGCATGGCATACTTCCTCATCGTCGGAAGACTCCTCTATACTTAGAGTGTCCCATGTTTGTGCCACCATTGCTTCTTTCTTCTTCTTTTCCTTCTTTTCTTTCTTCTCCTTATGCTTCTTTTCTTTCTCCTCTTTTTTCTTTAGTTCTGGGCAATTTGGCTTGATGTGCCCTTTCTTATTGCAACCATAGTAAGTTACATTAGATGAAGAATTTGAATTATTTGAAAATTTACCTCTTGAGGATTGGAACATCCTCTTCACATCCTTCTTAGTGAGTCTCCTTGAATTCCCACCAAACTTCTTGACGTAATGTGCCACCTTGCTTGCCGATAACTCATCTTCACTACTTGATGAGTCTTCCTCGGATTCGGATGAGGAGGACACTTCCTTCTTCTCCTTCTTCTTCTTCTCCTTCTTTCCTACAAAAAGAGCTATACCCTTCTCTTTAGATGAAGTGTTAGCTTGTTCATGTAATTGAAATTCACAAAAAAGTTCATCTAACTTGACTAATGAAAGATCCCTAGAGACCTTATAAGCATCTACCATTGAGGCCCATAAGGTAGTCCTAGGGAAAGCTTGTAATACATACCTTACAAGGTCACGGTTGTCGACCTTTTCACCTATAACGTGTAGTCCGTTGACTACTTCCTTGAAACGCCCGTGCATTTGGTTCACGGTCTCGTTTGACTTCATAGTGAAGCTTTGGAGTTGGCCAATCAAAAGATCCCTCTTGGCCCTTCTTGTCTCTTTGGATCCTTCGTTGAGTTCGATGAGCTTCTCCCAAAGCTCTTTTGTGGAGTTGAAGGGTCCGACCTTAGAGAGTTGCTCCTTGGATAGACCACATTGAAGAGTGGTCGTTGCTTTTGCATTTTCTTGTGCTTTCTTGGCCATCTCTCTTGTCCAATCTTTTGTCGGTAGTGGTGCTCCGAATTCGTCGACCGGCTTTTCGAATCCATCTACAATACTAAACTAATTTTCTATGTCATTCATGAGATAGTATTCCATCCTACCTTTCCAATAGCCGAAGTCGTTGCCGTCGAAAAACGGAGGCCTTGCCGTGCTATATCCCTCTTGAAATGCCATGCTCCGGTTGATGGTTAGATCTTCCGATGCGATCCAGGCTCTGATACCACTTGTTAGTGATCGTTTGGAAGCTAGAGGGGGGTGAATAGCGCTTTTCAGTTTCTACAAAAATGATTAGCGAAAGCAAGAACAAATAATATATGTAAAAATACAAAAACAATGCTAACAAGGCCTTTACGTGGTTCGGAGATAATGCTCCTACTCCACGACGATCCTTAAGGTGGATCAACCCAAACAATTCCACTAAGAAGCTTTCTCTTTACAAAGACCTCCTCTTCTTACAAAAGATGAAAATGAAGATTTGAGAGGAGGAGGGAGATTAATACACTTAGAAAGCTTGGAAAAACTTGTGGGAGCTTAGAAGAATGATCAGAATATAAGCATTAGCCCCTTCTTGCTCCCCTTGGGCTCTTTATATAGGAAAGAGCCTCTTTTTCCCGTTGGAGGTCCATCAGTTGACTGATGACTTACATCAGTCGACTGCCACCGATTCTAACGCTTCGGTCACCGACTCGGGATTTGCTATCATCGCCAACGGAAGACTATCGATCACGCTAATGTAGCGCTGATCGATATCGCTTGTAGCCGATCGCCGCTTGGCTACGTACATTCTGCTTGTGGCGCGATCGACAATAATAATGATCGCCCGAGTCGACCATCGCAGGATCGATAACTCCCACCGATCGCTAATCTTCCAACCTCTAATGTCGCATTTTAACGACACCATGTTCTAGTCGACTGGCACACCCCAAGTATGACTAATTCATACTTGAAAACATAACCTAAGCCTAGACTTAACCTTCTAGCTTCTCCATCAGCCTTGCGCCTCCAGGATTTCTTTTAGTCCACGACTCCATCCATGCGCTTGCCTTCAAAAGCTTCCTTTGGTTTCGTCATGCTTTGGTTTTCTTCTTTGCCAAAGTACGCTTGGACTTTACGCCGCCAAGACTACAAGCTTGGACTTATGCCGCCAAGACTTTCCTTTGGTCTTTCTTTTCCAAGGACTGCTTGGACTTTACGCAGCCAAGACTACATGCTTGGACTTACGCTGCCAAGACCAAGACCTTTCCTTTGACTTCTCTTTGCCAAGATCACACTTGGACTTGTCTTTTACCAAGTCTTCATACTTGGATTTTCCAGTCACTTAAACATGTTTACAATTAGATCACAAAACATTGCCTAACTTAGATGATTATCCAAACATCAAAATATATAAATGCTTGGGGCATTGTTGCACCAACAAGGAAGACTGGATGTTTGGTGAAGTGAAGTCTTGGTACATCAAGATAATTGAAGGCTAGGCAAGTCAAGGTGATCGGATACTTGTCAAAGTGAAGTCCTGATAGGTCAGAGTGATCAGATGTTTGGCAAAGTGAAGTCCTAATAGGTTAAGGGTGACCGAATGCTAGGCAAGAGAGGTTTCGATAGGTCAAGAGTGATCAAGTTTTGGATGAGAAAGGTCCTAGAAGGTTGAGGTTAATCGAATACCAAGTGATGTGAGAGTTATTTTTAAACTATAATGAGACTAAGTTATCAGTCAACTAGTGTCACTTTTTGAGTAGATGTGGAGTTCAGAACTCAAATGGAAACTTGACTGGCTAAGGCTAATCAATTGATAGGTTGATCAGTCGATTGGTGATATTGTAGCAGGGGAAAGAAAGGTTGGTAGTCGACTGCTAATCAATAGAAATCAACTGGTGTCGCTTGAGTCGAGCATAAAATAGATGAGCAGTCGATTGATTGTGTCAATCAATCAACTGATGCTACTAGCAGTCGACTAATGATCAAGGGTACTCAATTGATGCACTGTAATCAAATATGGATCATGTAGTTGGAGTGTCAGCTCGTGCAACGGTTGAAGACCAGTCAACTGGGGGTAAGGCCAGTCGACTGATAGGTGAAAATCAATTCAATGAGAAGCCTATAAGAAGGGGTTTCATGGTGATTGGAAGAGGTTGATTCTTAGAGACTTTGAAGAAGATTTTCTGCTGCATTCTAGACCTTCAAGAGGCATTCCAAAGTAACCAAACTATAAGCAAGCAACATTACATTGTGTAAAGTGTTTTTGATTCTTGTTCTTTCATTTACTTTGTATATATGTATTTGGTTGCATCATTGTATAAGATAAGGTTGTAAGAGGTTTCTCCGCCTCTAAAAGGTTTCTAAGAAGAAGAAAGTGATAGTGGATCTATCATAGGAGCTAGGACATGGAGTAGAAATTGGAGGTTCTAAACCACGTAAAATCTAGGTGTTGTGCTTGTGCTTTTATTTTTTTGATATTTTATTTCCATTGTGTATAACCTGTTGTAGACAAGCACGAGAACAAAATCGATGATCAAGTCAAAGCGCCATTCACCCCCATCTAGCGCGTCAAGGTCCTAACAAGTGGTATCAGAGCGAAGTTACTCTTCATCGGACTAACCACCAAGGGAGCACGAGGAGGCTAGAGGATTAGTGGATCCATCAAGAATAATGAAGTTTCAAGATGGATTTGGACTCAACACTTGATTTCTACTGCCTTATGGACTTGGGGGGGGGGGGGGGGTTTAATCAATGGAAAGCTAGAACCGAGATGTTCTTCCAAATGAACATCGAAGAATGGTTTGCCTTAACGGGGAGTTCAAGCCTCCGAAGGATAAGAAGGGAAGAATTATCAAAAGGAGCAAATGGACCGAGAAGCAAATTTTGAAATCTGACGCAAACAATACCTAACAATGTTTTGTACAAGTTAGGTAAATATCAAGATGCGAAGGATTTATGGAGAAAATTAGTCAAGCTCCATGGAGAACCCTCTTTGGTACAAAATGATGATGACTTCGAAGAAGAAGGCTCATCATCTCAAGAGCTTGAAGATTGGGAAGTTGAGAGGTTCTCAATGTCCGAGTTGAAAGAAGTTGTAGAAGTCTCCACCTCTAGGATGAAGAGAAGTATAGACAATTGCCACTGGAGCAAGAAGAGTCATCAACATTTAGAGTCGATGAAGAACAAGCCCATGTCTCCCCTATCACCATCAAAGGTAACTCAAGCTCAATATGTAAAAATAAAAATCATATTATATATTTTGAGTGTAGAGAGAAGGGATACTATAAGAGTAGGTGCCCACAATTAATCAAGAAAAAAGTTCAAGTGGCACCAAAGGGTAAGGAGAAGCCAAAGGAGGCCGAAACATTGACACACAAATGTTAGTGCAATAATGCCCTAAGCATTTATGTATTTTGATGTTTGGATAATCATTTATAGTTAGGCAATATTTGTGATCTAACCATTAATGTGTTAAGTGACAGAAAAATATAAGTGTGAATCTTTGCAAGGAAAGTCCAAGGGAAGGTCTTGGTAGCATATGTACAAGCATGTAGTCTTGGCGGTGTAAAGTCCAAGCGGATCTTGGCAAAGGAAGTCCAAAGGCAAGGTCTTGGAAGCGTAAGTCCAAGCATGTAGTCTTTGCGGTGTAAAGTCCAAGTGGACTTTGGCAAAGGAGAAGCCCGAAACATAACGAAACTGAGGGAAGCTTTTGAAGGCAAGCACAAGGATGAAGGAGTCGTGGACTCGGAGGCATCCTGGAGGTGCAAGGCTGATGGAGAAGCTAGAAGGTTGAGTCTGTAGGGGATCGATTGGCCGGCTAGAGGGGGGTGAATAGCCCTCTTAATATGGATGTTGGAATTCTCTCCTTGTTTGCTCGTCTACACAATCGTTAGCGCAAGCGGAAGCATAAACAATAAACACAAAGCAATAAATGAAAATACAAATGCTAACAAAGAAGATGTAACGTGGTTCACGGCTACGTCGCTAATCCACGATCCCGATTCATCCGAGGTGAATCAGCCCTCCAAAGCCAATCACTATTGGTCTCTCCTTTTCACCAAGCTAGGTGGAGGTAACCTTCACAATCAAGATCACTCTTCTTACAATAAGAATGGAGTAAAAACAAGTAAGAAGAGTTTAGAGCTTGTGGGGCATTAGGAAGATCACTTAGAGCATAAGCATTTTTCTCTCAAAGGCTCACACCCTCTCTTTTTATAGAGAGGGTTGATTTCTTCCCGTTGGCCGCCACCAGTCGACTGCTGCCCTTGGCAATCGACTGCCGTCACTACAACGGCCTCCGAACACGTCGGATCCCGACCGTTGTAGTCTAACGGAACTCTTGGCAGTCGACTGATGGACCTCATCAGTCGACTGCTGCCTCCGTAGTCGACTGCCCAGTCGGCTACGAACGGTTCTGTGACCAAAACCCTATTGACTACCGATCGCTACCTTGAATGCCGACCGCTACACGATGATATGATCATCGCCACAATCCGATCGATTGGATACGGTCGAACTACATTTGACTCGAGCGATGACCGCCATGACATGGCAATGACCGTGCTCGAAAACCCATCCGACACTTGGCCAAATGGCCATGTTTCACCTAAGAGCTACCCCTCCCCGGGTTACAATCGGTCACTCTCATCTCTCGGAGTCCCTCGCCTTCGAAGTTCTCTTCATTCTCGGCCACGTCCCTCGGCAGCATCAGGCGCACGGCTCTGCAATGCTCCTTCGCGTCTCTTGCCTCGAAGTCTACTTCCTCCGGCTTCACTCCAAGCTTCTCGTCCGGCGGTCCCTCGGATGCTCCAAGCACACGACTTCCTCAAAGCTATCCTTCACCGACTCAAGGCACGAGTCATGAGATGTGAAACTCGCCACGGCTCCATGTGCGAATTACTAAGTCCTGCACGACTTCAACGCACATATCAAATCATAACACACTAACTTAAACCCTTTGCCACACCATCAAAATCATATTACAGCAAGAGATTGCCCTAACAATCTCCCCCTTTTTGATGTGTGGCAATCCGTTTAAGTTAGGTAAAAACATTTGATATAAATTTTAAAGGAAAGAAAGCATGTAAACATAAACATGATATAGCGACATGCAACTCCCCCTTAATCCATGAAACTCCCCATAAAAATGTTCTCCCCCTATCATAAGCATAATCATTTCTCCCCCTAAATATGTTCCCCTTTACTTAAACATACATTTCTCCCCCTTTGACACCATCAAAAAGATTAATCCTAATTTATAAACTCATGGCATCAAGTATAGTAGAAAGAGAACACCAAAAACTTGATTAATATCTGAAATCAGAAAATATTGTTATCACGATCAGCTATCGTAGATGGCAATGATCGCGGCACAATGGATTCCGAAATTCTAATTTTCTGGGTGAATTTCAGAAATGCAATAAATATTCCAGAAAATTCGAAAAATCATAAAATTTTGAGAACACATTTCTTTTATGTATATCTATCAGTGAAAAATAGGATTTCATGAAAAATCATTATATTTCCACGTTTTTGCCAAAAATCCAAAAGCTTTAAAAACTACTAGGTTTTTTATCATAAGAGTATCCATTTTAACACCTAGTCTTGCTTTGAATTGTTTCAAAACATGAATACATGGATTTTAAAGTAAGAAATTGTTTTGAAAACATATGAAATATCCAACCATGATCTTTGGGCAATATGTCTATGAATTAAACATAAGCCTTCCCCATGATTGGTCTATTATTGCTATTTTGATACCTTAAATGACCATCTAAATGTCATAGGCATTAGTGGACATTTGTATCATCCTAACATCTCACCCATGCTAAGTTTTCAATCAAAGTAGCCTATGGTGAGTGTGAGATGCATCCTAGGGGGTATTTGTATATACTTAACCCTTGTATTCATGCAATTCTATCATGGTTAAGTATCAACCTAACAATCATCATGATCATAAAGGCATATGTCAATTAATTCTACATTATGATCATGAAATACATGTATTCATTGAATAATAATCATGCATTAGGTATTATATGATGATAATAAGCAAAGTATCACCTAAAGCATGATTCAACCCCATTTCTCATGATTACGTGCCAAATATTAAAATCATAAATCATGATTTCAAACATACATAGCAATTACATTAATCATCATGATTTAAGCATTATTATCTATTTATGGGCACGTTATCATCACCCAACACTATTCTAAAAATGTTGTCCCACCATCCTAAGTCAACCTAAATATGATATAGGTCAATTCCATATGGTTGACTACCCTAAGGTTTTCCTAACCCTTAAGGATGAATTTTGGAACCCAAAATAAGTTCTTTCCTATTGGGTTCACTAAGTATTCCTTGGGGATCCATTTCCTAGCTATTACCTTCTTTTTATCTTGTCCCCTAGCAATTAGGCATTTATAGGTCTTTTCATTTTTCTTTTCTTTATAACCTAGGCCTTTTTTGTTGAAATTAGCTCTTTGGCTCCCTAAGATCATGTTCAATGTGTTGGAGCCAATTGTGAATTTTTCTAGGGCTTTTGTTAAATAATCTACCTTTTCCCTTAAGGCCCTATTTTCATTTATACATGCATCACTAACATCTAATGGCACATAAAGGTCATGTGAGCATGCATCATTTAAGCTAGAAGAAATATTATCATTTAAGCATGCATTTTCTAGCTTATTTTCCAATGCCTTAATTTGATTAAGCATGCTTTTATTTTTCTTTTTCATTCCAAATAAGTCCTTAGTTAAACTAGAAATTATGGAAACTATTTTCTTAGGAGAGGCTTTCGTTACCATAGTTTCCATATCCTCTTCTTCTTCTTCGGATGAGGAGGATGTAGAAGCTCCCCCTTCACTTGAGCTCTCTCCTCTTGAGCTTGATCCTTCATTTTCGGATGAAGAGCAATCCAAGTCATCAAAGGCCATCAAGGACAAATTGGTGACAAAGGCATTCTCCTCATCCGATGATGATGAGGAGGATGAGGATGGGTCATCCCAAGTCCTTGCCTTTAGAGCTTTGGTCTTCTCCTTTTCTTTTGTCTTCTTCTCCTCTTCCTTCTTTTTCTTGCTCCCCTTTTTCTTCTTCTTTTCTTTTTTCTTTTTCCTCTCTTCCTTGCTCTTGTTTAGGAGAGGACAATTGTCCCTTATGTGCCTCTCTCCTTGGCAATTGTAGCATATGACCTTCCCCCTTGGTCCTCTATTCCTATCATGGGATTTATCAAATCTAAAATTCTTAAATGCACGTCTTACCTTCCTTACCATATAGGCTTCTTCGGTGCTATTCATGGAGGAGGAGGAAGACGCTTCGTCATCGGAGGAGGAGGAGATCTCTATCTTCTTCTTTCCCTTATTTGCCAACAATGCTACTCCCCTTGAAGGTTGTATTTTTGGCTCTTCTTGTATTCCTTCAAGCCTAGATTCATGTAATTCCATAGTGGAGAAAAATTCATATAGAGTACTTACCTCTAGATTCTTTGAAATGTAAAATGAGTCCACCATTGAAATCCACTTGGATGATCGGGGGAAAGCATCTATGGCCTTCATTATCATATCGCGATTGGAGAGCCTTTCTCCTACACTTGTTAGTCCATTTAAAGTTTCTTTGAATCTAGAATGCAAAGAAGTTACCTTTTCTCCCTTTTCTAATTTAATGTTGGATAGTTGGGAGCGAAGGAGATCTCTCCTTACTAGCTTTGCCTCGGATGTGCCTTCATGAAGCTCAATTAGCTTCTCCCACATCTCCTTGGCACTTAGGCATTCTCCTATTTGGTTGATTTCTTGTTGGGGGAGCACATTGAAGAGATGATGCTTGGCTTTTGAATTTGCAAGGTGCTCTTCCCTTTGCCTTTTGGTCCACCTAGATTTCTCTATTGGCTTCCCCTCTTCATCCCTAGGCAAAACGAAACCGGATTCCATTGTAATCATAATATCAAAATCCGTTTCGAAAAATACCTCCATTCGCTTCTTCCACCAAGCGAATTCTCCTTCAAACTTCGGAGGATGGATGTTGGAGCCGGCCATTTCGAAAGTTGCTTGTTGTGGCGGTTAGTCCTCGACAAGCTTTCCTTGGCTCTGATACCACTTGTAGGGGATCGATTGGTCGGCTAGAGGGGGGTGAATAGCCCTCTTACTATGGATGTTGGAATTCTCTCCTTGTTTGCTCGTCTACACAATCGTTAGCGCAAGCAGAAGCATAAACAATAAACACAAAGCAATAAATGAAAATACAAACGCTAACAAAGAAGATGTAACGTGGTTCATGACTACACTGCTAATCCACGATCCCGATTCGTCTGAGGTGAATCACTCCTCCAAAGCCAATCACTATTGGTCTCTTCTTTGCACCAAGCTAGGTGGAGGTAACCTTCACAATCAAGATCACTCTTCTTACAATAAGAATGGAGTAAAAACAAGTAAGAAGAGTTTAGAGCTTGTGGGGCATTAGGAAGATCACTTAGAGCATAAGCATTTTTCTCTCAAAGGCTCACACCCTCTCTTTTTATAAAGAGGGCTGATTTCTTCACGTTGGCCGCCACCAGTCGACTGCTGCCCTTGACAGTCGACTGTCATCACTACAACAACCTCCCAACACGTCGGATCCCGACCGTTGTATTCCAATGGAACTCTTGGCAGTCGACTGATGGACCTCATCAGTCGACTGCTGCCTCCGTAGTCGACTACCCATTCGGCTACGAACGGTTATGTGACCAAAACTCTATTGACCAGTCGACTGCTGCCTTCAGCAGTCGACTGATGGTCTTGGCAGTCGACTGCCCACGTATGATAGTCGACTGCTGGCCACAATCCAGTCAATCGGATACCAGTCGAACTACATTCGACTCAGAGCAGTCGACTGTCATGCCATGGTAGTCGACTGGTGTCGGGAAAACCCATCCGACACTTGGCCAAATGGCCAAGTTTCACCTAAGAGCTACCCCTCCCCGGGTTACAATCGCTCACTCTCATCTCTCGGAGTCCCTCGCCTTCGAAGTTCTCTTCGTTCTCGGCCACGTCCCTCGGCAGCATCAGGCGTACGACTCTGCAATGCTCCTTCGCGTCTCTTGCCTCGAAGTCTACTTCCTCCGGCTTCACTCCAAGCTTCTCGTCCGGCAGTCCCTCGGATGCTCCAAGCGCACGGCTTCCGCAAAGCTATCCTTCACCGACTCAAGGCACGAGTCATGAGATGTGAAACTCGCCACGACTCTATGTGCGAATTACTAAATCCTGCATGACTTCAACGCACATATCAAATCATAACACACTAACTTAAACCCTTTGTCACACCATCAAAACCATATTACGGCAAGAGATTGCCCTAACAGAGTCTAGGTTTAGGGAGTTGGTTTTGAGTATGAATTAATCATACTTGAAGTATCCAGGTTGACTGGGGTCTTGCATCAGCCGATTAGTCTCAAGTTTTTAGCACTCGAGGGTCCAAAAGGCTTGAACAGTTGACTGGGGTTATGACACAGTCAATTGGTCAGGAGTCAACTGGAGCTCGACTGTGGTTGTATGCCACCAGCAGTCGACTGGCAGCCTTGGCAGTCAATTTTCTTTTTGAGAAGTCGACTCCCATGAAGGGCATACAACTAATTTAGGTGGACATGAGCACAAAAATATTTTTAGTCGACTGCTGGCTCGATTAGTCGACTGCTAGTATCAACACTTTACTGGTCAAAGTTCTGTTGGATAGTGATGATCATGATCAGGCTTTGTCAGAAGTCATTGAATTTGGTCGATAGTAGCAACAGTCGACTGTTGGTATGTAGCAGTCGACTACTGACATGCTCAATGAGAAAAACCAACCTCTCTCTATAAAAAGATGCCTTGGGGAGCTTGAGAGGGCTAGTGCTCTCATTCCAATCTTTGTTCTCAAGCTCACCAAGTCTTCTCCAAGCTTTCTAGTGTTTATAAACTTTTCTTCTCCATTTTAATTCCATCATCTTGTAAGAAGAAGAGGTTGATTGTAAGAAGGCTTCTCCACCTTGGTGTTTGCATCAAAAGGAGAATTTAGTGAAAACTTGCTATGGTTGATCCACCTTACAGATTGCCATGGAGTAGGAGCGTCATCTCTGAACAACCTTAAACACCTTTGTTAGCATTGTTTTTTCTTTTGATTTCATTCATATTTGTATTATTGTTTTTTCTTCCGCTAACATCTTATAGAAATAAAAAGAGGCTATTCACCCACCTCTAGCCATCCAAAGGATCTCATACATTTGGTATCAGAGCTCGGATCGCATTGGAAGATCTAACAAACAACCAGAGCAAGATGGTATTTCAAGAAGGATATAGCACGACGCGACCACCCTTCTTCAACGGCAACGACTTCGCCTATTAGAAAGGTAGGATGGAGTATTATTTAATGAATGACATTGATAATTAGTTTAGTGTTGTAGATGGATTCGAGAAGTCTATAGATGAATTTGGAGCGCCACTACCAACGAAAGATTAGACTAGAGAGATGGCGAAGAAATCTCAAGCAAATGCCAAAGCAATAACCACACTCCAATGTGGTTTATCCAAAGAGAAATTGAGCAAATTCGGGCCTTTCAACTCTATCAAAGAGCTTTGGGAGAAGCTCATTGAGCTCAATGAAGGATCCAAGGAGACAAGGATAGCCAAGAGGGACCTATTGATAGGTAAACTTCAAACCTTTAACATGAAGACCAATGAGACCGTGAACTAAATGCACGGTAGATTCAAGGAGGTGGTCATCAAACTACACGTTATAAGTGAGAAGGTGGACATCCTGGATTTGGTAAGATACATCCTTCAAGCTTTTCCTAGAACAACCCTATGGGTATCAATGGTAGATGATTATAAGGTCTCTAGAGATCTTTCCTTAGTTAAATTAGATAAATTGTTTTGTGAATTTGAATTGCATGAGCAAGCTAACACTTCATCAAAGGAGAAAGGTCTAGCCCTTTTTGTAGGAAAGAAGGAGAAGAAAAAGAAGGAGAAGAAGGAAGAATCATCTTCATCTGAATCATAGGATGAAGCATCAAGTAGTGATGAAGAAATGTCAGCAAACGAGATAGCTCACTATGTCAAAAAGTTGGTGGGAAAATCTAGAAGACTCACAAAGAAGGATGTGAAGAAGATGTTCACATCTTTAAAAGATAAATCAAGTCATAATCTAAATTTTAATCCTAATATTCACTACAAGAATAATAATCTATTATGACATTTTCATTACGATACTTATTTTATAATGTAGTTATAATCATCCTATAATGACATTTATTAAAAATAATTATTGATTTAAAAAATATGTCAAATTAAATGAGTTATAATGACATTTATAATAAATGTCATCATACGCTTTAATAAAAATGCCAACCCCAACCCCAACTTCATGCTATTTAATAAAATGTAACATATTGTTTCTTAGGTTTTTTTTCTTCCGTCGACCATTACATGACCTCTCGCCAACCACAACGTTCCCCTTCAAACTTCTTTATTTTTCCGCCGGTGACACCACTATAGTCGACGTCCATCACGTTCCCCTTCAAACTTCTTTATTTTTCCGCCGGTGACACCACTGTATGATGCTAGCCATAGTGAAACTGAGTGTATTAAGTGCTCTAGGATTTACTAGTTTGCTCATCCTTGTCGTGTTGCTTAAATGATATTACCATTCTTATTTGTAGCTCCTTTTTTGTTTGTGTTCCTTTATTTCAGAATATGGTCTTTCACTAATGAGTGTGTACTGTCAAATTCAACAAGCAAATACTGTCTAATGCAGCCTTATGATTTACTAATTTCTATCTAGTTGAGAAAACTTGAAAAGCTTGAAGAAAATTCTAGTCAAGACCAAGGATTTGATGAGCCAATGACAGAATCATTTTCTTTGGTCCAAGAAAAGGAAATTGAAAGTGATTATATTGGCTCAATTGTTAACAGTTCCAGGATTGCGGCAACCATTTCTAAGGTTTGATTTTGCCTATGTCATGAGTTGTCCATCTTTTCTTGCTAATAGTATCTCCCTAAATAATTGGTTTATATCGTTGCAATATCACTACCTTGATTATTATATGCACGATATTGGTGATGTTGAATGTTTCTCTGTTACTCTTGTTAGGAGTCAGGTATGAGTATACCATTTATGGATTAGTAATTAATTTGATTAGCCAATATTGGTTAGGGTTTTAAGTAGTTGTGATTGTAGGAATTGGTCTTGGCGCTCGATCTTGTTGCACTTTTGCTAGAGAAGGATTAGTTGCAGTACTTGTAAGCCTCTTTTTTTTGAACTATTTTCTGTATTTGTTGGTTTGTTTTCCTATCTCTTTGGCTTTGAAAATATTTGAGAACTACAACATCAACTATTGGGTATAATGTTGTTTATTTTGTTTTTGATAAAAATACTCCTTTTGTTGGATAAATTTTTACTTTGATGTTTGGACTCTTCATGCACACAACACTCCAACTATGACATTGACACCTTCATTGATCAAGTCTAAAAAATTTAGAAATATTCATTTTAAATGCCTAGATCCATTTCTTGTAAGATACACCTGAAATGGAAGAATGCTCATTTCTGGATAGTTCACTTTTGATTCTCCATCATTTTCTTACCTCGTAATTATAATAAAAGATGTTATTGATGTATTTACATGGACACCTCTGATTTAATTCAAGGCTATTTCATCAAGTTTAACTAAATTGGCATATGGTAGTTTTATGCATGTGTACATTTTGTCATAGACAAGTATCGTGGATCTAACAGACAATTAGACCTTGTGATCTTTTGCTCAAATGAAGCTTGTTTAATTTTGATAAGGACTGCGTGAAAGACATTGTGAAGCATGCAAGGCAAGCAAGCATTCCAATAGTCATTGATGGGGTGAGTGCACTTCCAAATGATAAAATATGCACCTTAACAACCGTTTCCCTGTAAAACCAGTTAATTTATAGGGATACCATTGTATACTTTGCAGACCTTGATCTTGTTAGTGGAAACTCATTAGCAGTCCTAACACCAAATATTAATGAGTATAAGAGGCTCGTTGAGAAAGCTTTGGGTTGTGAAGTAAATTAAAAAGATGTAAGCCACTAATTACAGCTGCTTTCCACAAAGTAATTGGCTTTTAGATTTTCTCCCTCGGTTTATTGAGGCTTTGTTAACAAGCATTGTTTTCCATACAGGATTGGTGGTGTAACCATTTTGGGTAAAGGAAAATCTTATTTTATAAGTGATGGTGAAGCAGGTCATTTGCTCAACTATTTTATCTTTAAATAATCTTCAATTAAGCACCTTGAACTTACTATGTCCAGTTGTTTCTAATGATTTGTATCTTACAGTTCATTACGTGAGCACCTTTGGCTCACCTCTGATGCTGGTCAGGGTGACATACTTTTTGGCAAGTTTGTGTTGATACAGTTGGTCAGCAAATCTATATGCTTGTTTGTCATGTATATATTTGCTCAAATCATTAGACCAGATAGATCTGGTCGAGTACGTATGCTTGGTGATGATGTTAGTCCATCTAATTTATGGGGAGAAGTTCCTAGTTGTGGCACATGCAATCGACTAGTGATGGAGCAATAGGCAAAATTAGAAAAAATGAATGAACAAATTAAAATGCAAGGGCAACATATTGAAATGTTAGAAGCAAATATTTCTAATCAATCAAACCAGAACCCTCTTTCAAATTGCAATAGTAATCAACATGCATCATCAAATAGTAATCCATAACTTTTTGTCCCTTGTCATCCATCTTTACGAGTAAGGTTTATTTAATTTCTTTTTTTCTATATGTTTCATACATCTTCAATCTTTCATCTCTTTTTGATTTTTTTTTTTTGTAGATTGGATGTTCTGTTTTGATTAAAAGTTTATTTGATTCAACAAAGATTGTGGCAAAAGAAGTGTTTCATAGTATGGATCCAAATACGATAGTAAGGGGACAAACATTAGGATCAAATTGGTATGAAGTATGAATACAAGTTCTCTTCGACCCAAAAGAGAGTTTACTCAGACCTTATGATCTTTTATAGACGTTTGAGGATACACTTGGAGGAATGATAGCTTGACCTTATCATCTGGTATAATTTTAACCTTTCATTGAAATATTATTAATTTTTATATTTATTGTGTTATTATATTTTAAATAAATATGAAATACATTTGCAGTTAACAGTAAACGAAGATCACTATTAGGTGCATATGGAATGATACTTTGCATTTCCTTATTTGGTATGATATCTAATCTTTACTATTATTTCTATTAACTTTGGTTGTTTATTATTTTATTTCAGTACTAATACAAATATATCCATTGTATTTGTAGGTGATGGGTACCTGAATTTTTACGAATCAATATTATAGTTGAAGATAGTCTGTCTAGTTGAGTTTTTTTTATAAGACTTTGTTAGTTCTAAAATTTAGTATTTTGAGTATAGTGTGTAGTTAATTTTGGATGTAAAAGACTCATCAAGATATTTGTAACTTTGATTCAATGATTATGGAATGAATTTAAATTTTCTATTATCACTTTAAATTGCATTTTATAATTTTTTATATTCTGAATAGGGGATGAATTGTAATATAAGACATTTATAAATGTCAAAATAAATATGTTTAGGTGACATTTAGTTTTGTACTTATTACAATGATAATAAGATACATGTAGATGTCCTTATTATGATGATAATAATACACATTTAGATATCCTTAAAATATGATTTTTCTTGATATTTTAGCATGTCATTATATATCTATATTAAGACACTTTTGATGTTAATATTTATATTGTATAATGACATTATAAAATATCAGGAAAGCAAATCGGATCTAAGACGACATAACTTTATAGGGCATTTTTTAGTGATGTCACTAAAACGTTTGTGTCACTAATAATATACTGTAAGGACATTTATGAGTGTCCTTAAAGACCATTATTCTTGTAGTGATTGTTTTTCATGGATGCAACAAAAAGGGGCACATCAAGGCAAATTGCCAGGAGCTAAAGAAGAAGGAAAAAGAAAAGAAGAAGAAGGACAAGAAGGACAAGAAGGAGAAGAAGAAGAAGGAGGCTATGGTGGCCCAAACCACATGGGACACTCAAAGTGTGGAGGACTCATTAGATGATGATGAGCTTTGCCACATCACATGCCATATGGCACTCATGGCATTGGGAGATGACACCGAGAGCTCAAGCCAAGAAGAGTCTTCATCAAGCGACGAATCGTCATCTAGTGACGATGAGGTAAAGGATTCTCCTCAAGTAGAATTATTGTATAAGACTATTGCTTATCTTAAGAATGCATTAGACAAGTCAAAATCTAGGATTAAGGACTTGAAGGTAGAAATTAAGGCAATTAGGAATGAATAATCTTTATGTGATAATTCATGCATGATTAAGGAGGAGAATGAAAAACTTAAGAATGAGGTTAGTGAACTAAAGGCATGTTTAGAAAAGTTCACAGATGACTCAAAATACATTAACAAGATTCTTAGGAACCAAAAAGCAGTTTATAACAAGGCCGACATAGGATATAAACCTAAGGACAAGAAACTAGCTTATATCTCCTTAATTAGTAGAAAGGAAACAATTAGGGATAAGGTTAAGAAGGCTTGGGTCCCAAAGAAGTTTTTGAATGATATTACTGGTCCAAACATTTGGGTACCTAAGGAGTTCATTTTTCAAGTTGTTTAGGTAGATGGACCAAGCATGTGGATTGTGGATAGTGGTTGCTCAAGACACATGTCCAGAGATGTGAGCAAGTTCTCCACAATCAATTATGTTAAAAATGGAATGGTGTCATTTGGCAATAGTGGGAAACTCATGATCTTAGGTAGATGTACAATTGAGGTATCCCCTAAAATCATTATTTACAAAGTTTTATTAGTCAAAAGCATGATGTTTAGTCAACTTAGTGTTAGACAACTTTGTGATGCCGGTTACCATGTAGAGTTTAAATCTTCTAAATGTTTGATTAAACTCAAAAGCCTAGAAGATTGCATGTTAGTAGGATATAGGAAATCAAATATTTATTATGTTGATCTTTCATATTATTCTAACATTTCTACTAAGTGTCTCATGTCAAAAGAAGAGGAAGGTTGGCTATGGCATAGAAGACTTGGACGTATCAACATGAAGAACATTGCCAAGATAGCCAAGTTGGATGTAGTTAAAGGGCTTCCAAAAGTGAAGTGCATCAAAGACAAATTGTGTGATGCATGCCAAGAAGGAAAGCAATCCAAATCATCACACAAGGGTAAAACTCTAACTAGTACTTCATTACGCTTCGAGCTATTGCATTTAGATTTATTTGATTGGCATAGCATCCCTGCATTAAATGACAATAAATATTGTTTAGTGATAGTTTATGATTTTTCTAGGTAGACATGGGTTTATTTTATGAAACATAAGGATGATACCTTAAAAATAATCATAGGATTTAGCAAAAGGATTGAAAATGAAAGAAATCTCAAAATCAACCGGACCCGTAGTGATCATGGTGGAGAATTTTAGAATTCTAACTTTTCAAAATTTTACTTAGAACAAAGGTACAAGCATGAGTTTTCTTGTCCTAGAATACCCCAACAAAATGGGGTAGTGGAAAGGAGAAATCGTGCCCTACAAGAGGCGACTAGGACTATACTTAATGCATATTCTCTACCTAGCTATTTTTGGGTGGAAGAGGTTAACACCGCTTGCTATATCCAAAATCAAGTCTTAATCCATAGGTTTTTAGGCAAAACACCTTTTGAATTGTGGAATGACATAATTCCTATAATTCATTATTTCAAGGTCTTTGGATGCAAAGTCTATATTTTAAATACCAAAGGCAACATAGGAAAATTTGAGTCTAAAGCAGATGAAGGAATCCTAGTTGGATACTCATCCACTAGTAGAGGTTATAGAATATACAACAAGAGGACTCAAAAGGTTGAGGAATCCTCTAATGTTCAATTTGATGGATCTACTAGTACTTACCCTAGGAAATCCTCCACTGATAAAGATATCAATGATAAAAATCAAGACATTACCGAAAGACTTCAAAACCTAGCCTTAGAGGGTAATGATCAAGGGGGAGGAAGATAAGATTTCGATGATGAAAGGAGAAAGGATAATCTTGATCAAAATCAAGTTGATTCATTTCCTAGAACATTAAGGATTCATCAAAATCATCCACTAAACCAAGCTGTAGGAGAACTATTCCAAGGAATAAGAACTACGTCTTTCCATAGATCTCCTACTAGTCAAGTAGTTCTCATATCACAAATTGAGCCTAAATCAATTAATGATGCATTACTTAATCCGGATTGGATTTTGGCAATGCAAGAAGAATTGGCTAAATTTGAGAGAAGTCAAGTATAGGAGCTAGTCCCTAGGCCCAATGATTGCACTATTGTTACCACAAGATGGGTCTTTAGGAATAAGTTGGATGATCAAGGGAACATAGCTAGAAACTGTTAGTAATATATGAGAGATGTCCTAAGGCAATCGCCTTATGTATGAACCATTTATATGATAAATGAAGATTCACTATTTGAGTATACATGTTTAATGTATTTGATTGGATCTTAAACTCATTTACTGAATGTCCACGATACGATTCAAGATGAGAGAATTTGTGATTGGATCACAACTAGTGAGTATCTCTACATGTGTAATTGTGATGTATCGGAATTATCCTAGTCGATGAATTGATGGATTTGGACACCATCAATTCTGTCGAGACTAGCACGAGGTATACTCCTTGGTGTATCCAAGCAGCTGATTCTCACTGGCTGGAGACATTGTGATGTCCGGAGTTAATCGTGGATGCTAGTTATGGTAACTAGTTCATTAGAGTGACCAGCCGTAAGACTTCATATGGTTCTCTGCATATATAGATATGTCAATGAAGTTCTTACTGTGGCTTAAGTGCGATGTTCCTTTGACTTGCGGTATTCAAGTCATCTTGATCATGGAGACTTATGCTTTGACATCTTAAGCAAACATCTCCGAGGAGATGTGGACCCGGGATGATTGGGTATAAGTCGAAGTGATCGAAGGTGTTTGAATAGCCTATAAAGGATTCACCACTCCTTGTGAGGAGATGTATACCCATGGCCTCTCGTCGGATTGTTACTAAAGTCTTTGGCCAAAGCATTACATGTTTAGAGTAAAGTACTCTTCGATACATGTGGAGTAACTAGAATCCGTAGGACGAGGAAATGATACTTGGGCTAGGTGTGGCCTGAGTCACAATAGACCATGTCCAACCAAGTGGGTATAAGATGAGTGAAGGGAATGGGGCACGATTCATTCGAGCTGAAGGGTTTGAAATAGTTACGGATCAACCGTTGATCTTTTCTTAATTGGGGATCATGATGTACTACTAGGTGCCACTCATGATCGTTCTATAATTAATGGTTAATTATAGACGGCCAACATAAACCGAGAACCTATTTGGTCACACGCACAACGAGTGTAATCCAAAGGATTTAAAACGAGCTTGAGAATTGGATTCTCAGACCGAGAGAAACTAGGTTTGGTTGGACCAAACATAAAGCGAGCATGAAATCGTTTCAGTCGCAATGGAAGCATGGATGGGCTGCGTCTTATGAAGACGTAATGGATGGACCAAAATGGTTTGATTCTAATCCAATGGATAAGAATAAACCAAAGGGTTTGGTTTATTTTAAACGAATGAACCAAAAGTTGGTTCGATTCGTTTTAACTTAAAATAAACCATCATGATTTGGTTTATTTTAACTTATCTTAATGGAGCGGGTTAACGGGCTTTTTGGATATGATCCATTAACCATTAAGAGAAATAGTTCTCTATAAAAGTGGGCTTAAGGGATTGTTAAACCCTAACTAATCCAAACCCTAGCCCCCCTTTGAGTTGCCGCCCACTCCTTGGAGGAGTTAATCGGCGCCAACCCTAAAGCTGCCGCCGCCCAGCTTTGTGCCACCGTCCAAGACCCTTGCCGGCATCCAAGCTCCAGCCGGTGAACCTCCGGCGACCCTCCGGTGATCTCCTATAGGTTCGGCATCAAGGTGAGCTTTTTCTCTCCTTGTTTTGGCCGGCGCCTACTCCTCCACCAAGCCGTCCAGTTTTCTGGACAGCTTCTTCTCCTCTCGTCGGAGCATCGTTTGGACGACGGTTAGTGCTCCGACAGCGGCTAACATACCGGGGATTTGATCTCCGGTAATCCTCTGAGGTGGGGGACGAAGGATTCGTCAAACGGTTGACGAATACTTCTCCAGAGAAGCGAGTTTTGAGAACTCGTTTTAGGATCCGAATTTGGATTCGGATCGCGATCATCTCTCGATCACGTCGTCTTCAACACGAGGCTAGTAACCCGTACGAAGACGAAGCTCGTGACTTAGCGAAGTCATCCCGAGGAGCTCGGCGTGGATACGGATAGAGACGATTCTTACGAGGATCGTTCCGGTGGATGCCGTTCCCGCTACACGTCATACGAAAGGTATAACGTAGTTTAATTTCCTTTTATTGCAAATTTTAATTTACGGTTATGTCTACACTTGTTGTAATATGCATGCGTGTGTTGTGTGTGTTGTAATAAATATAGATTTATTAATTTTAATTGCTTCCGCTGTGCTCATGTTTACGAAACATGATCGAACACACACACGCCGCGGTGCCGGAAACCCAACAGAA
Organism: Wurfbainia villosa; assembly: GCA_025175895.1. Classification (NCBI taxonomy): domain Eukaryota; kingdom Viridiplantae; phylum Streptophyta; class Magnoliopsida; order Zingiberales; family Zingiberaceae; genus Wurfbainia; species Wurfbainia villosa. The sequence goes on from CM045997.1 coordinate 37,128,780, forward strand.
ACAAGGCTAGATTAGTGGAAAGAGGATTCAATCAAGTTGAAGGATTTGACTATGATGAGACCTATGCATCGGTTGCTAGGTTAGAGTCAATAAGAATTCTATTAGGGTATGCCACTCACATGGGATTTAAGTTTTATCAAATGGATGTGAAATCAACATTCTTAAACGGATTTATTAAGGAAGAAGTATATGTAGAACAACCTCCAGAGTTTGAGAGTGTAGATTACTCAAATCATATTTATAAGCTTAGAAAAACTTTATATGGGTTAAAACAAGCTCCCCGGGCTTGGTATGAAAGATTATCATCTTTCTTTATCTCTAAGGATTTTAGAAGGGGCTAACTTGATCAAACTCTCTTTATTAAGTCAAAGACAAAGGACATCTTTGTTGCCCAAGTGTATGTTGATGATATCATTTTTGGGTCAAAAAATGATGATCTTCTTCAAGACTTTAATAAAAATATGAAAAATGAGTTTGAAATGAGTCTAATTTGGGAGTTAAATTTCTTCTTAGGTCTACAAGTTAAACAAACTAATGAGGAAATCCATATATACCAAACCAAATATGCCAAAGAAATGATCAAGAAATTTGGTTTGAAAAATGCTAAGGTAGTAACCACTCCTATGGCAATCAACACTAAGATTGACAATGATCTTGAAGGTAAATCAATTGACTTAAAACTTTATAGGAGTATGATTGGTAGCCTACTATACCTAACCGCTAGTAGACCCGATATTTTGTTTGTGCTAGGTATGTATGCAAGATACCAATATAGTTCCAAAGAGTCTCACTTAGTGGCCATTAAAAGAATCTTAAGATATATCAAAGGCACACTAAATATAGGACTTTGGTACCCTAGGACTAGGTATTTTGACTTTATTGGGTACACCTATTCCGATTAAGCGAGTTGCAAATTGGATCGGAAGAGTATTAGTAGTGGGTGCCAATTTCTTGGATCCTCCCTAGTTAGTTGTAGTAGTAGGAAGCAACCTTGTGTTGCTTTATCCACCACCGAGGCCGAGTATGTAGCCATGGGTGGTTGTTTAGCTCAACTAATTTAGATGAAACATACTCTAGAAGATTATGAGTTACACTACTCCAAAGTTAAGGTCTATTGTGATAATGTGAGTACCATTAATTTGACTAAAAATTCGGTACATCACTTTAGGACCAAGCATATTGAAGTGAAGCATCACTTCATTAGAGATCATGTGGCAAAGGGGGACATTGAACTTAATTACATTGAATCTAAGTCCATCCTTGCCGAAATTTTCACCAAGGCTCTTCCCGAAGTGGAATTTTCATCACTTAGGAGAGAAATTAGTATATGCTTTGTGGAGTAGTGATATAGTTTTGCATGATCCTATAGAAAATCTAGGACTATACCTCAAAGCATCACACAAAACACCTAAGAATCCATGATTTTTGTATTTATACACTTAGACATCATGTGAGATGTTAGGAAGATGCATTTGATTCATCATGCTTGTTATGATGCATTACTATAAACCAAAGTATCATCTAGAGACATTGATCATTAATTGGACCAATCATTGGGAAGGCTTGTGTATAATTGATGTGCACATAGCTCTAAGAACATGGTTGGAAATGTCAAATAATATACTTTTTAAACTATGTTTGACATATTTTGAGAAATAGTTTTCACTTGATAAGCAAACGTGGTACAAAGTTTTGAAAAATCTTAAAGCTTTTACTAGCTTTAAAATTTGTGTCAATTTCAAAATCTGAAAAAGATATATTTTTCAAATTATTTTTTCTTGATAGAAAATGACTTTACAAATGTGTCAACAAATTTCATAAATTTTTGACATTTCTTGAATTATTTATGCATTTCTGAAGTTGCGCTGAAAATTTGAAATGGGCATTTCAAGCGTGACAATCGATTGCTACATTGATTTTTCTACAGATCAACCTTGTTTACTTGCCTATCGTTCAATCTTAGGTGTCCAAACTCCATAATATTATTAGTGCAGTGGTAATATGATAACTTTTATAGGGGAATAGGACTAAATTGATGCAAGGGTTAAGGGGGAGCATTTCATGAAACTTATCTATTCCCATAACCTAAAATGTATATGTTTTATTGTTGTGCAAAGTTAGGATTTATTCTCATTCATGATTTTCTTCTTTTCTCGACATATCATTCACACATGATAAACTATGTCTTGGATTAAGGGGAGATTTATGTCTATTTTATACCTTAGTTCATGGCATAACCAATCTCACTCATCAATGTACTTATTGTCCATGTCACTTTTTCTTTTAGATGTGTGTCAAAGGGGGAGAAAGGAGAATTTAAGTTAGAATTACATATTTGATATATGATGCTTTTATTGCATATTTCAAGACCTAAATTAAATGATTGCCAAACATCAAAAAGAGGAAAATTATTGGTGCAACAATGCCCCAAGCTTTTATGTATTTTGATGTTTGGATAATCATTTATAGTTAGGCAATATTTGTGATCTAACCATGAATGTGTTAAGTGATAGGAAAAATCCAAGTGTGAAGACTTGGTAAAGAGAAGTCCAAGTGTGAATCTTGGCAAGGAAAGTCCAAGGTAATGTCTTGGCAGCATAAGTCCAAGTATGTAGTCTTGGAGACGTAAAGTCCAAGCAGACCTTAGCAAAGGAAGTCCAAAGGCAAGGTCTTGGTAGCATAAGTCCAAGCATGTAGTCTTGGTGGCGTAAAGTCCAAGCGGACTTTGGCAAAGGAGAAACCGGAAACATGACGAAACCAAGGGAAGCTTTTGAAGGCAAGCGCAAGGATGAAGGAGTCATGGACTCGGAGAGATCCTGGAGGCACAAGGCTGATGGAGAAGCTAGAAGGTTGAGTATAGGTTTAGGGTGTTGGTTTCAAGTATGAATTAATCATACTTGAAGTATGCTGGTCGACTAGAATCTTGCATCAATCGACTGGTCTCGAGTTTTGGCACTCGAGGGTCCAGAAGGCTTGAACAGTCGACTAGGGTTATGACCCAGTCGACTGGTCTCGAGTTTTGGCACTCGAGGGTCCAGAAGCCTTGAACAGTCGACTAGGGTTATGACCCAGTCGACTGGTCAGGAGTCGACTAGAGCTTGACTACGGCTGTGTGCCACTAGCAGTCGACTGTCACATTGAGCACTTGACTGCTATGAAGGGCAATCGATTGATTTATGTGGACACGAGCATAGAAACATTTTTAGTCAACTGATTGCTGGGAGTAGTCAACTGCTGGCTCAGTTAGTCAACTGCTAGTATAAGCACTTAACTAGTCAGAGTTCCATTGGGTAGTGACTATCTTGATCAAGCTTTGTCAGAAGTCATTGGATTTGGTCAACAGTGGTAGCAATCGACTGCTGATAGGCTTAACAAGAAAAACCATCCTTTCTCTATAAAAAGTAGCCTTGGAAAGATTGAGAGGGCTAGTGCTCTCAATCCAATCTCTGCTCTCAAGATCACCAAGTCTTCTCCAAGATTTCTAGTGTTCTTAACCTCTTCTTCTTCATTTTAATTCCTGTTGAACTATCCGAGCCACAAAAACTGCTTTTTGCATTGCGAAAACCACAGAAGTTGGCCACGGATCCGTGAAAAGATAAAAAAAATAATACATGTACGTGTTAAGAAAACCTAGATCTACCTTAGATCAACTTGTGAAGAGAATTACTCTTGTAGCGATGCCCTTCGCTTATCCCGCTCGTCCAAACGGCTTGCCGGATCTCATAGAGTGTCAAGCGTACACTCCTCTACAAGTATCCACATGAAAAATAGGTGGAGAAGGCAACTTAGAGTGTGCTAGCACTCTTAGAAACCCACGGCAAGAAGGATGAGGGAGATCACAAGATAGGAGGAAGGAAGAAGATGAAGTTAATTCCCACTAACTTCACACTAATGCACATCCCTAGTGGCCGACCACTTCATGGACGGTTAAATACATGCATGTAATACCAAGAGCCATGGCTCTTGGTCTCCTTCATGAGGTGGCACACCATGATGTGTCCATGATGATGTAGAACATCATCATTGGCCATCCCCTTTTCCAAGTCATCATGACGTGACATTTGGTCAAGTCAAACTTGACCTCTTATCTCTCATGGTTGATCAAATCCAACCATTTGATTCAATTCACTTTAATTTAATGAATCTCTATTCATTAGTTTAAATTGACTCAATGAATCAAATCTAAATTAGACTCATTCAACACTTGAATCAAATTGAATCCAACTCAATTAGTGTAATTTGGATTACTCTTAATCCAATTTGGTTCACCACATGAACCTAATCCTCATGATCCATTATATGAACCTAATCTCCATCTAATTGCCCTTTGTGTGTGACCCTATAGGTTCTTGTAACATTGACAATGTTCCTAAACCGATTTAGAAACATAAGCAATGAGCGGTATCTAGCAACACATCATTGCTACCCAAGTTATAAGAATGTTGAGATCTAACATCACCTTTGTGACTACTAATTGTGACTCTCACAATATGTGACAATGTCCCTCTATCCTTGACATCTAGATTGTCCAATTGAGGCATATACCGTGTCATCCTCTGTACAATCTATATCTTGAACTCCAAGTAGACTCACTCTAATCAAATGAGCTCAATATCTCATATTGACTCATTTGGGCATGGCCATGCACTTAGTGGTTTCACTCTATCAAGAATCATGATGTTACTCCCGTCATATAGGAGAGATAGATCCCATCTACATCACTCACATCCCTCCACATAATTTGTTACATACCTAATAATCTCCTTTATAGTCCATCCATTTACGAGTGACATTTGAGGAAGCCAAAGTATGCAACTCCTTATGTAGGGAACGATGGTGACTTCAGGTCCAAGAACTAATAGTCATACTAATAGTCACATGAGAAAGTATATGACACTCATATAATGATCCATGATACTTTCTCATGGCGGGACATTCAGTATACATTCTCCAATGCATACCCATGTGTCAACTTGATATCTCATATCCATGACTTGTGAGATCAAGTCATCAAGTTGACCTACATGCTAGTCTCTTCGCATTAACATTGTCCCTGAATGTTAATACTTGACTAGGAATAATTAAGAGTAGTATTCTCTATATCATCTCATTATCGATTCAACCAATCGATTGATATAGATAAGAACCTTCTACACAAGGATGTTATTATACTTAGTTTTTTGGCACCAATACAACTAAGTATAATAACCACAAAGAAATGCCTTTATATATATAGGAATATGATACAACAAGTCCATACAACAATCATCACATGATTGACTGTAGGGCTTTCACTAACAATTCCATCATCTTGTAAGAAGAAGAGTGTGATTGTAAGAAGGCTTCTCCACCTTGGTGTTTGCATCAAAAGGAGAATTTAGTGAAAGCTTGCTAGGGTTGATCCACCTTATGGATTGTTGTAGAGTAGGAGCGTCATCTCCGAACCACGTTAAATGCCTTTGTTAGCATTTCTTTTGTCTTTTGATTTCATTCATATTTGTAATATTGTTTTTGCTTCCGCTAACATCTTATAAAAATCAAAAGAGGCTATTCACCCCCCTCTTGTCATCCAAAGGATCCCCTACAACAAAGGCAAGGAACTTATTGTGTGTTTCTTGTGCAATCAAAATGGGTACTACAACAATCAATGTATGAGGGGGAGGCACCCAACCAAGGATATAGGAAAGAGCTCAAGTATAGGGGGAGCTCATAAAGCAAAATCTAAGGTATCATTTCTTAATGTAATTTCAATATATCATCATAAGAAGCATGCTAGACCTAAGCTCTATCACTTAGGTGCTCAATATCATGAATATAAGTCTAAGGACAATTTTAGAATTATTAGTTCAAAAATTACTTCACCTAAGAAGAACTTTAGAGTTTTTCAAGGTAGACCTATTTTATTTAAGGATAGGAAGGTAGAGAAAAATCTAGGCAGTACCTCTAAGACGAATAGACATATGCCTAGGAAGAATAATGCTAAAGGAAATAATGAAAAATCAAAAGTTGAAATATTAGAGGATGAAAATTAAGTCTTGAGGTCAAAACTTTACATATTGGAAATACCCTTAAGAAGATGGAAAATGTATTCAAAGGGTCTAATGGACAAAATCTAGGATTTGTTAGGCAAGAATCATCTAGGGACAAGAAGTGTTTGGGATACAAACCAAAATCCTAGAAAGGTATGCTTTCTTACCATAGTGTTCCATATAATTATGGATATAATCCTAAGTCTAGGAATGCCAAGGCTATAAGGAAGTCATCCCTAGAGTTGATCTTGATGAGACTGCAATGACTAAGGCTTCCAAGAAGCTTAGGAGAGTCATTTGGAAAGTATCAAATGAGGTTATCCCTAATGAACACCTAGAAAACCCAAGGAGCTCCAATAAGTATTGGGTTCCTAGAAGTGTGATCCTTTCACACTAAATGGGTATAGGGTGTGTCAATTTAGGATGGAAAGGTAGTTAACTCAACCATCGCAAAGTTGATACTTTGGAGCATTTTTAAAGTATAGTGATACTTTGAAAATGAAATTAGAATTATATCCTAAAATATTTTAGGATGTATCAATAAAGTTTGAAGTTTAAATTGATTGAAATTGACACATTAGGCCAAATTCTAAGGTGTGCCAAGTTTGGGGTTTTGACACACTCGAGAAAATGAGTCTATCATTATGTCAAATTTAGTGTTTGATATAATTGTAGCAAATGCCGATTAGATTTGAAGACTTAGGTATCTTTATACCTTAGTATTTTATATGTTTGCCATGATTTGTGTGTCATATGCTATGTCATGACATCATATGTCACATGATTATATATAACATATCATTTTAATACTTAGGTTAATTTTTATCTTGTCATGCCATGACATCATGCATCATTAAGGAACAATATATTTTCTTTTAAAAATGATGCAATTAATATGTCATGATCCTATTCATGCATTGATTCACTTGAAATTAAGCCAATTGGTATTATTTGATGTCATAGGTAGAATGATCAAATTAGAAATGCCTAGGTATAAATGTATGCTCCCTTAGCTTAGGAAAGAACCAATCTACATCTCACATAAGTCATAGGATGACTTGTGTGTATTTATTGAAATATTTTAAACATAAGTGAGATGTTAAGATGATGAGTTAAGTTCGAGGTGCCTATATATTGTATCAAAATGAACTCAAACTCTTAAAATGATATAAATAAATCATGGGGAAATCTAATGTACAAGTCATGCACACTTAGCTAATTGATCATGATTGGAAAAATGTTTGAAAATATTTTTAAAATCATTTTGATAAATTTTGGTGAAGTTTATCTGTTGATAGGAATCACCATTGATAATATTGATACAAAGTTAGAATGAAATATAGAAGATTTCAATGGTTTTTAACTTTGTGTCTTTCTTTGAAAATGATGGGTATTTTCATAGAAAATTTTATTATCCCATAATATTTAACATAAGTAATGTCTATATGAAATTTCAAGATTTTTTGAAAAAACAAAGAATTACTTATGCATTTTCAAAACTCATCTGAAAAATCTAATTTCTGAAAATTCAAAAACCAGCCAACTGTTTCAAGCACTAGTCGATTGGTACTAGGTGTAGTTGACTGGTGGAATCCTTGGTTGACTATTAGAGCAATTTTTGGCTGAATTGGTTTGTTTTAGCCATTTAGCAATAATCCTAGGTAACTTAACTACTCCTAACCCTTTGATATGCTTAGACAAGCATTGAAAGGGGAAGATTTTTAATGAAAATTAATAGGAGAGTTAATTAGGGTAAGAATAAACTTTAAGGGATGTTAAAGTTCAAGGTTGAACTTTTACCTTCATAATTGGAGTTTAGATCTCCTATAGGCTTAGGACCTCTCTAAAGACATTGTTGGTGCAATGGTTAAGGGGGAGCAAGCTTTTAGGAAGAGGTTGTGCATCAAGGCATGATGAATAATGTGTAATAAGTGATGTATCACTAAGGAATATGAAAAGGGTTTAAAGGAGAATGAGGTATGGAGGTTTATGAGAAAATTTTTGATGTATGTCAAAGGGTGAGAATGAAGGGTTTAGGTTAGGAAACCTTCATTATGCTTTGACATAAGAAGTGGTAAGTTGGGCTTATGTACTTGTCTAACTTAAAGTGTCACGCCCCGAGGGAGTCTCCGCCAGACGAAAATCCGGCAGCATCTCCCCTGTACGGGTGACAATACCAATTTTTATACAAGGCCTACACGGCCACTATACATCGGTCAACACGACCGGAATCATACCACATCACACGCAGATAATAATAAGGCCTCAGGCCAACAAATCTAGGAAAACATAAGTCTACACTAACTAGACTTACCCCTTCTGCCGTCTGGGCAGGAATACCAACCAAACCAATCAAAATAAAAATCCGATCAAAGGTCCCTAAGGACATACCAAAACATCCACAGGTACAAATATCCAACTCCAGTCCTAAACATATATTCTAATCCAAATACCCAAAAACCGTAAACACAAATAACAAAATACACTTCCACGACGAGGGGGTTTGGCAGCTGGACTCTCCTGACAGCTCCATCCTGAAATAGATATAAATCAACGGGGTGAGTTCAAAGAACTCTGCGGGTATAGTAGATATGCAAAGTAAGGTATAGCTAACAATACTAATCATGCCAGTACAGTCTCATATATATGGTAAGCAAGAAATAAATGCAAAAGGACTGTACTCACCTGAGTCTCCTACCCTGATATAGGAGCATGTGCCCTACTGTAAGAGATAAAGTCATCATCATATATGAATATGAATCCTGTATGCATGGCAATCATATGCAACATCCAAGGCATCAATACAATAATGCAGCAAACACAATACAAATGCAATCCGTGCAAAATGCATGCCGTGCCAATGACATGGTCACCCCTGACGCCAGTCAGCCGCCTCACACACAATGGTGAAGCCGAGTGGGTAGGGCTATGACAACTGCACTCGCCATCATCGCTTCCCGAGTGACCGAGGAGTGGGACAGATCGTCGGAGTACACCTATCCTCCCGCCCCAAACATAGTGGGGAGCTAAGCTCTCATCTCCTGTCATAGGCCGAGGAGGGATCCTCGCCCGCTACCACGCTGCCTCGTCGCTACCATGAGCGGTCCAATGAGCTCGACAGAGCAATCGCACACACCTCTCGATGTACCACTAACCCATGAGTGGCGGCAGTGCGAGCCATGTAACTAGTCAGCGGGCTCAACAATAATGGAACCTCCCCGTCTAATCATAAAGATGCAATCATGCAAGATGGTGCATGATACTAAAGCATGTAAATCCAACTACAAATATCCATCCGAATAATATGCAAAGTCAATAAGTGCATATAACTGATCCAAGCAACCATGATCCAAATAACACAGGGAAGATATAATCATACTGATCAAATGCATGTAGCAAATAGGCACTAAGCATACTAGGCATATAAACATGAAAAGTATTGCATGCTATTCTAACTAACATATCAACTTGACTATATCTAAAAGATAAGTCAAAGTACTTTATATAATGCTCGTGATAACTATCTTCACGCCTCGTGGACTGTCCCGTGACCGAAATCGCATAAAACAAATCAAGCATGATTAAGTACAATCATACAAAGACTGATCGAATCGAATCCTACATCGACTTCGTAACCCGATCAACTGAATTGATCTAATTACCCACATAACCTAAACAAGTCTACACATCAATCCCTATCGACCATTAAACCAATTAACAGCCTAATCGTTGCCCAAAATCCTGTACAACATATCCCAAATCCTCAACCTTCAATTTCACACCAATTACACTAATCAACACCCAATAAAACCTCACAGCTATTTATAACCATTAATTCTCCCGCCCACAGTCGCACGACCATTCACAACTCAACTACAATAGACTCACAGCCACACATCTTTTCACACAACCGTACCATCAACGATTCCTAAAGAACCTCCATTCACGCACCATACATGAATGCCTAGCAAAATCCAACAATTAACAAATGAAAAGAGGGTAAATCGCTTACTGCTAGAACCTCCTCCGCAGCCCTTTTCCCTAAAGCTGCCCTATTCAGGTGTCACTCCTTCCCAACTCTCTCATCACTGAAACCACTTGCTTTGACAAAAATCAAGTTGTGGCGCTGAATTTGAATTAGGGCACAAGCAGGTTCACGAGCTGCCCACATCGGCGATACGGCCGACGGGTGGCAACCGAGTCGACGGTCAAGGGCACACAACGGCAGCGCATGGTCGCTGTAACGCAGAGTCGAAACAGAGGTGTCGATCGTTTGTGGTCGGGCGACGAGCGACGGTGAGGAGACGAGGTGGCGACGCCCCGCTGCCTAGGGCGAGGAGGCCGACGAGGAAGAAGGGCTCGTGGTCCGCTATCGCGCCGTGGTCGAGGCGAGGAAGAAGGGAGTCGCCGGCGAAGCAGAGGGCGCCGGCGGAAGTGGCTCGCGTCGGGCGGCGGTGGGCTGCCGACCGCAATGAGGAAAGGAGCGCCGCGAAGAAATCAAGGAACGGTCGAAGGGAAATAGAAATTAGGTTTTCGTGTATTTATCTCCCTTAAATAGACCCCTCTAAAGCCTATTTATTTTATCCCCGTAAAAGTCTCATACGGAGTCCGTTTAAATCCAGAAAAATTTCTAAAATTCCCTAAAAATCCCGAAAAAATTTCCAGGCTTATTTCCTTAATTATTTGGTCATTTAATTTTAGTATTTTAAATTTTCCGTATTTAACATTCTCCCCCACTAATAAAAATTTGGTCCCCAAATTTCCTACTCGTATATTAGTACGAGATGTCCCAACAACCATCTCAAGCACCTGGAGACAAGTCACACCTCAAGTGACTAAGTGGGGTTACTGATATCCCTTAAAATCAAATCACACTTGCTTCTAGTAGCTCTTCCAGAGTATGAATAGTATCTTCATATCGACCATCTATCATAAGTATCTAACTGTACCCGAGTGGAGCTCTATATCCGTGACCTGTTAAATACTTTACCATAATCCTAAGGTAAATCCTGAATCGCTATCACATACGATACTCAAAGATCCTCCATGAACTGGAAATCGCCATAATATAACCTATCCAGCGATCCAACAAACTCATCGTATGGATCGAATGAAAATGAGCGGACTTAGCTAATCATACTAAGTCCTTTCCGAATTCCACATAATCTCCCAACACTGTCCATCATACTATGCTTTCACGTCCATCTCGGTACAGAACCTTGCTGATTATTTATATACCACCTTTACCAGACTTCCAAATCAACTATATTCCGCATGTTGTTCCTCCACGGAGAACGTTTCAATACTTACTATTTTCCGAATACAATCCTATACATCTGCAACATATAAAACCTACCGCAATCTACTAGCAGTACTTATCAAAATATCATGACCAAGCCTCTTGGCTCTCGTAGTAATGTCAAAGGCACTACTTACAGGCAATGACATGCTACCACAACTGGGACTCGTAGCCAGTCAAGATGTCAGGTAGCTATCTAGCCACCTACGACATACAAATTCCACTATCACTAATTCCGAACCGGTAGAGCAAGAGTACAACTCTATGGTAAATGCTCTCTAACATCACAACAGGAATCTATCTGTTGTTCCCGAATCAATAATAACTCTTCCGAAATTCAAATGCAACTACACAGTAGCTAGCTAAAACCTCATAAGCATATCTGCTCCTCATCTCTACAAAACAACATAACAACTCCTACTAGGTCCACGTCATATATATATATGACAAACCATCTCGTAGTTCCTCATTTGACGTAAACATAGGATACGTCTCGATCAACTAAATCAGAAATGCTCCATTCTCTGAAACATCGCATCCGCATATAAATTAACCTTCCTTTCACTCGAGAATGATCACACAACACTGGTGTAAAAGTCAACAATCGTCTGAGCCCTGAAACTAGGTTCACAAGCTTCAGACCAAATAAATTCCATCACCCGTCAGCGGTGTAGTACCACTAGAGCATCCTATCCATATCTATGGTAATAATAAATCAAATCAATACCAGAAAATCATCATCTACGGTGGCCGAGTGCTCAACTCCAACTGCCACCATCATAAATGATCCAATCGTGTCCAGAATACACGATTTCCTAAATCCCTGGACGACTAAGTCGTCATAAGTCAAACAAGATAATCAAACCTCGTACAATTCATACCAAGTATGAAATTGTCATCACTATACACCTGCATCCTCTTTACTCTAGGCTGATGATATATCAATCATCCCTATAACTTTGATAATTGTATGACACCCTGTCACTACAATATCAACACACCAATCATAAATCAATCCTAGAGTATACACAGGTGTCCTATAGCTGATCTAAATAGATCCTCAATCCACCATGAAGGATAATTATTTCCTTCTACCACTACCACATTCCATCATCGAAAATCGTTGTATAACCTCAAAGGTCCATCTCTTTTAACCAAGAGTTCCTGGATCTTCTCCGAAGAAATCTTGATAAATATCCCATACAACACCTCCTATAATAAGATAAAACGATCTTTCATCGTCTTGACAAGTGTAGGCATATACGCCTAATCCATAACCAAATCACTATTAGTATGGACTGATATTCTCCGAGGGTTTACTCCTTGTCCTCCTAATGGGTGGCTAGCGGGTCTAACCCTAGCCTCCTAATTCGACATCAGTCGGCACCTCTAAAGAATCATACCTCAAATCATCATTTGATTCCTCAAGGTCAATATGTTATCGATCTCGCCCCGACTCATGAGTAGGGACAATTTCACTAAGTCAATAGTTTTCCTAGCCACAAAAGTAAACTACTAAAGACAATACTTTTCCTATAGCTCAGAGATATCCTTCAGCTCGCCTGGTCCCAAAACCTGAGAACTCCCAAAAATCCAAGGAAAAGAAAATCCTCGAAACACAAAACCCGCAAACCAAAACCGCAAACCAATAAATTGTCACGTCCTGGGGGCATATCCGTCATCCAAATGACAAGGGAGCCCCTTAGTGACAATATCCAGAATCCATGGTCCAAATCTGATAAAAACCTCGAAATAATTATAGAAATACCAATATTTTAATAACTGCATGCATGCACGACTAAACATATATCAATCAAAGTAAAATAGTTTTACGACCCCAAATTCAATTGCGACAAAATCCAAAGTGCACAATCAAAATGCAACACCAATCAAGTAAACAAAGCGGCATCCCGACGATGCAGGGAGACAAGCACGGCAATGAACTCTCTGAGCGACACCAAGGTAGGTCAATATGACACGTCCTCCATCAGTTAACCTAGAGGATAAATGAGGAGGGGATAAGTACAACCACTCTGTGGATGTATAGACAATAGTGCATAATCATAATGCACATAATGGAAGTCACAGGGAACAAGCTAGAGTAACCCAACCCTCAGAGTACCCATATCAGTCTGCTACTAACCCGATCAGCAGTATAATAAATATACCTGCAAGATACACAACCACTGCAACAAGCAGTGTATATCCGGATACCACGACAAAGTCTCGTGGCTCTCGCACAAAGGAAACTATCTATGAGCTACCACGAACGTAACCCATGGCCGACAATCAATAGCACGGTCTACGCGCAACTATATACTACCACAAATGAGACTCGTGGGTAGACAGACTGTATATAAATATCTAATTATTGACTGCACGCTCTGGCGTACTACCACCAATAGGTCGCGTGAGCAGTCGATTATCCTAGGTTGTTAAACCTAGGGTTATCCAATATATCTAGCATAGAACATCTATCAAAATCGATAAGGATCATCGATCTACAATTAAGCCCCTTGAGGCGATCAAGCGAGGGTTTCAACACCTCTAATACCAAACGTTTACCAAAGTCGGTAAAGATCATCAACTTATAAATAAATAAGTCTAGATGATTAAATCTAGCCTTCCAACCCTTCCAACATGATCGGTATCAAGGTCGATCAAAATCATAAGTCCACTAATAATCGCGTCGAGACAATTAATCATAGGGTTTCGTCCCAACTAACAGGAAACGCCTATCAAAGCCAATAAAGGCCACAAATCTACTATCAAGCTCTTCAAGAGGGTTAATCCCAAATTATATCGTCCTACCAGCTCAATCATGCATGCTACAACATACCACGAACAGATCTCGTGGTTACTTAACCTGTAAAGTAGCTATCTAGCTACAGACGTCATCCAAATCCGATTATTACCAACTCCGAACGAATAACGCAAGAATATATCTTGCAGTAGATTATCTCAACCATGCATGAGAGACCACATGTATACAAAGCACCTACCTATAGAGAGACTCTACTGCAGACTCTCTCTCTCAACTAAGAATGGGAGATATAGTAAGGATTAATCGCATCCTAATCATTCGACCTCCGATCACCATATCACTGAAACAGTAAATGGGTAATCACATATACCAATATGCACATCCGGATCATTACGCCTAGGGTTCCAACACCTAGGGTTCCACTAATGTTGTTTCATTTCAGAGATCCGCTCATACAGAATAACCTTATCTAAGTTATTCTATCTCTACTGGTCTTAATCATGGTATCCACCGCAAAAACTCATAACCATAAACATATAACATGCTGTCTAATAAACGACAGCATAGTCCTACTAATGGGAATCAATGGCTGAAATTAATTAGGGTATTACTAAAGGGTCATGCCAGAACAAAGTCAATGCCAGAACAAAGTCGAGGCAATATATAAATAAAGCATCAGATGCTTATATATACTCTAAACTACATAAGCTATGTAATCATGTCCTCATACCTTCTACGAATTTATCCATCTTAGTCATATTATTCAACTAGTCTAATAATCCTAATACTAGTCAAATCCTAAGAGGTAAACATCTACCAATACATCTTATCATTTATATCACAATGATAACAAGCTACGTATAACAGTAATAGCAATTTATAACCAAATGCTATCTATAAACCAGCAACCAACCAATCTAATTGTCCAACAGATATCAGGTTAAAACAATACTAGATAAAACATGATATCACCGCATAACCAAATATAACCAATATAATATGCACTAAATCTAGAAAATTTTCTAGAATGTATTTACCTGTTAGTATGTCGAGATGTCCTCACGCTTAAATCCCCATATTGACTCTCGATAATACCTTGAATTTCCAAACATAAAAATCGAACTGCACAACTCTGAAAATACCCAGTTAACCTGCCAAACGTGGCAAACTCCAAAAACCCAAAGATCCTAAGGAACTCGGAAACCTACGCTCTGATACCAAATAAATTGTCACGCCCCGAGGGAGTCTCCGCCAGACGAAAATCCGGCAGCATCTCCCCTGTACGGGTGACAATACCAATTTTTATACAAGGCCTACACGGCCACTATACATCGGTCAACACGACCGGAATCATACCACATCACACGCAGATAATAATAAGGCCTCAGGCCAACAAATCTAGGAAAACATAAGTCTACACTAACTAGACTTACCCCTTCTCACGTGCAGGCGGGAATACCAACCAAACCAATCAAAATAAAAATCCGATCAAAGGTCCCTAAGGACATACCAAAACATCCACAGTACAAATATCCAACTCCAAATTCTAAACATATATTCTAATCCAAATACCCAAAAACCGTAAACACAAATAACAAAATACACTTCCCACGACGAGGGGGTTTGGCGGTGGACTCTCGACAAACTCCATCCCGAAATAGATATAAATCAACGGGGTGAGTTCAAAGAACTCAGCGGGTATAGTAGATATGCAAAGTAAGGTATAGCTAAAAATACTAATCATGCCAGTACAGTCTCATATATATGGAAAGCAAGAAATAAATGCAAAAGGATCAGTACTCACGAGTCTCCTACTCGATATAGGAGCATGTGCCCTCAGAAGAGATAAAGTCATCATCATATATGAATATGAATCCAGTATGCATGGCAATCATATGCAACATCCAAGGCATCAATACAATAATGCAAAGAAACACAATACAAATGCAATCCGTGCAAAATGCATGCCGTGCCAATGACATGGTCACCCCTGACGCCAGTCAGCCGCCTCACACACAATGGTGAAGCCGAGTGGGTAGGGCTATGACAACTGTGCACTCTGCCATCACTGCTCCTGAGTGACCGAGTGGACAGGATGCTGTCGGAGTACACCTATCCTCCTGCCCCAAACATAGTGGGGGAGCTAAGCTCTCATCTCCCGGTGTCATAGGCCAGAGGAGGGATCCCTGCCCGCTACCACGCTGCCTCGTCGCTACCCATGAGCGGTCCAGCGGAGCCTGACAGAGCAACTGCACACACCCTCCTGATGTACCACTAACCCATGAGTGGCAGTGTGTGCAGGCCATGTAACTAGCTGCGGGCTCAACAATAATGGAACCCCGTCCAGCCAGCATGCAATCATGCAAGATGGTGCATGATACTAAAGCATGTAAATCCAACTACAAATATCCATCCGAATAATATGCAAAGTCAATAAGTGCATATAACTGATCCAAGCAACCATGATCCAAATAACACAGGGAAGATATAATCATACTGATCAAATGCATGTAGCAAATAGGCACTAAGCATACTAGGCATATAAACATGAAAAGTATTGCATGCTATTCTAACTAACATATCAACTTGACTATATCTAAAAGATAAGTCAAAGTACCCGCCTTATATAATGCTCGTGATAACTATCTTCACGCCCGTGGACCTGTCCCGTGACCGAAATCTGCATAAAACAACCGTTATGATTAAGTACAATCATACAAAGACTGATCGAATCGAATCCTACATCGATTTCAGAATCTGATCAATCAATTGATCTAATTACCCACATAACCTAAACAAGTCTACACATCAATCCCTATCGACCATTAAACCAATTAACTAATCGTTGCCCAAAATCTGCATAACATATCCCAAATCCTCAACCTTCAATTTCATACGCACTAATCAGATTTACACCACATCAACACCCAATAAAACCTCACTATTTATAACCATTAATTCTCCGCCCACAATTGATTTACGACCATTCACAACTCAACTACAATAGACTCACAGCCACACATCTTTTCACACAACCGTACCATCAACGATTCCTAAACAGAACCCTCCATTCACGCACCATACATGAATGCCTAGCAAAATCCAACAATTAACAAATGAAAAGAGGGTAAACTGCTTACACTCTAGGAACCTCCTCCGCAGCCCTTTTCCCTAAAGTCGCCCTATTCACGGTCACTCCTTCCCAACTGCTCATCACTGGAAACCACTTGCTTTGACAAAAATCAAGTTGTGGGGCGCCGGAATTTGAATTAGGGCACAGTGGTGTTCAGCGAGCTGCCCTGTCGGCGATACGGCGACGGTGGCAACCAGAGTCGACGCGGCTGGGCGGGGCACACAACGGTGTGCGCATGGCTGCGATGTAACGCAGAGTCGAAACAGAGGTGTCGACTGTGTTTGTGGCTGGCGACACGAGCGACGGTGAGGAGACGAGGTGGGCGACGCCCGTCGTCTAGGGCAGAGGAGGCCGGCACGAGGAAGAAGGGCTCGGTGGTCCGTTGGCTGCGGCTGTGGTCGGAGGCGAGGAAGAAGGGAGTCGCCGGCGAAGCAGAGGGCGCCGGCGGAAGTGGCTCGCGTCGGGCGGCGGTGGGCTGCCGACCGCAATGAGGAAAGGAGCGCCGGCGGAAGAAACTGTCGAAGGAACGAAGTCGCGGCGGGGAAAAAGAAAAAGGGAAATAGAAATTAGGTTTTCCGTGTATTTATCTCCCTTAAATAGACCCCTCTAAAGCCTATTTATTTTATCCCCGTAAAAGTCTCATACGGAGTCCGTTTAAATCCAGAAAAATTTCTAAAATTCCCTAAAAATCCCGAAAAAATTTCCAGGCTTATTTCCTTAATTATTTGGTCATTTAATTTTAGTATTTTAAATTTTCCGTATTTAACATAAAGATATCGTCAAACATCAAAAAGGAAGAGATTATTGGTGCAATCAACCTTAGGTCAAGGTTGACTAAGCTCGAGTTGGGCTCGAGTTGAGTTTCGATGTTTGACAATATGACAATATGACTATAGGATGGTATGAGACATGCGAGGTCATATGAAGGAGAGTGTTGAAGTTATAAGAAGTCAAGTAAGTTAAGGTTGATCAGATACTTGAAAAGTTGTGAAATCCAAGTGGACGAGCACTTGATGGTCAAAAGTCCAACAAGGAGATGACAAGTGTGAAGACTAAGTGAGTCACGGTTGACTGGACACTTGACATGAGAAGGAAAATCCAAGCAGGTCAAGGATGACCGGATGCTCGGTGTTGGTGAAGTCTTGACACATCATGGTTGACCAGATGCTAGGCAAGGAAAGTCTAATTAGGTTAAGGAGGACTGAATGCTTGGTGTTAGTGAAGTCCTGATAGGTCGAGGTGAATGGATGCTTGGCAAGTGGAAATTCCAAACAGGTCAAGGAGGACCGGATGTTTGGTGAAGTGAAGTCTTGGTAGGTCAAGGTGATCGAAGGTTAGGCAAGTGAAGTCCTAGTAGGTCAAGGTGACTGGATGCTTGGCAAAGTGAAGTCCCAGCAGGTTAGCCGGATGCTTGGCAAAGTGAAATCCTAACAGGTTAAGGGTGATCGGATGCTAGGCAAGAGAGGTTCTGACTAGTCAAGAGTGATCAAGTATTGGATGAGAAAAGGACCTAGTAGGTTGAGGTCAATTGTATATCAAGTGAAGTGAGTGTTAGCTTGAAACTAGGTGGAGACTAAGGTATCAGTCGACTCGTAGGGTTTACCATGAGCAGTCGTGGAGTTCAGAACTCAAATGGCAACTCGACTGGCTAAGGATAGTCGACTGATAGGTTGATCGGTGGACTAGTGACACTGTAGAAAGACATAGAATGGTTGGTAGTCGACTAGTGTCGCTTGAGATGGGCGCAGAATAGGCGGGTAGTCGACTAATTGTGTTGATAAGTCGACTGGTGCTACTGGCAATCGATTGATGATCAAGGGGAGTCGACTAGTGCACTTTAATCCTATGTGGATCATGTTGTTGGAGTGTCAACTCGTGCAACGGTTGAAGATCAGTCAACTAGGGGTAAGGTCAATCGACTGGTAAACAAAAATCTTCTCGATGAGAAGCCTATAAGAATGGATTTCATGGTGATTTGTAGAGGTCGATTCTTTGAGACTTTGAAGGAGATTTACTGCTGCATTCTTGACTTCATGAGGCATTCCAAAGTAACCAAACTACACGCAAGAAAGATCACATTGTGCAAAGCATTTTTTGTTCTTGTTCTTTCATTTACTTTGTATATTTGTATTTTGTTGCATCTTTGTACAAGCTCAGGTTGTAAGAGGTTTCTCCGCTTCTAAAAGGATTTCGAGAAGGAGAAAATGATAGTGGATCTATTGTAGGAGGTAGGTTGTGGAGAAGGAATGGGAGGTTCCTAACCACATAAATTTTAGGTATTGTACTTTTGTTTTTGTTTTATTTATATTTTATTTCTGTTGCATATAATCCTTTGTAGACAAGCACGAGAATGAAATCGATGATTGAGTTGAAGGGCTATTCACCCCCCTCTAGCACGATAAGGTCCTAATAAAAGAAAGACTTACACATAATATTTATTGACTTTGAAAAAATATTATAGAATCACAAGGAAAATTTTGCAGAGAATTCTAGAAAAGAAAAGTGATAAGTAACATATATTGAAATAATTAAGGATATGTATGTGAATTCGAGGAAAAGTGAAAATGCCAAGAGGATTACCCAAAGTGTTTCCCATAAAGATATGATTACATCAAGGATTAACTTTAAGTCCTTATTTTTTTTACAGTAATCATGGATGAACTAATTAGATA
This sequence comes from Wurfbainia villosa, assembly GCA_025175895.1. NCBI lineage: Eukaryota > Viridiplantae > Streptophyta > Magnoliopsida > Zingiberales > Zingiberaceae > Wurfbainia > Wurfbainia villosa. The sequence continues at coordinate 37,148,677 of CM045997.1, forward strand.
TATCCAAGACACGATACCAAAGTGCATGTTATTTACATATAATATTATTTTAATAGATGAGACATGTGAAGGAGTAAATACTAACCTTTAATGTTAGAGGAAAATGCTAGAGGTGAAAAATCATATATTTAATAGAATAAAGATTGAATATATAAGATTTAAATTTAGCAATGTTAGATACAATCATACAATTATTAAGTTAGGAGATAATGAATTGCCTATAATTGAAAGTTTTAAATATTTAAGATCATTTTTATTAAAGGATGAAGGTACTTTTAAAACATAAAGGGAAGTTTTACAAAATAATAATTAAATCTGCTATGTTATATAGAGTTGAATGTTGGGCTATGACTCGAGCACATGAGCAGAAGATGAGAGTTATAGAGATGTGGATGTTAAGATGGATGTATAAACATACTATGATGAATAAAATAAGAAATGAGAATACTAAAGTGAAAGTTAGAATTACACCTATTGAATGAAAACTCTATGAGACAATTTTAAAATGATATAGACATGTATTTAAATGACTAATAAATTCTCTAGTTAGGCGATATAAAACTATTACAAATATGTAAATCAAACTAAAAAAAAAGATCAAAGAAGACTTGGTTAGTAATGATAAAATAAGATAAAATTTATTTAAATATAAAAGATGATATAATAGGGGATAAAATCCAATGACATAGAAGTAGAGATGACAATGGGTCAAGTTTAAACCTCGTCAAATGGGCAACGGGGCGGGTTAAGACTTAGTCAAAGGGTATGAAATTTGGTTCGGATTGGGTAACGAGTTTTAATAAACCTACCTTGGACCCATCCTATATATATTAAATTAATAATTTATTTAAATTTATTATTATATGGAATATAAATAATAATATCGATGAATGCATTCCCTATTGTCCATTTCCATTTGCCCAAATCCTTAGCCTTAATGCTTTGTTTGGAAGGAGGTGAGGGAAGGGGAGGGAAGAGTGCATAAGTGAAAGGGGAACTTTAAATCTTATTTGGAAAGGAATGAGGGAAGGGAAGAAAGGGGATGGAAGAGCAACATTTAATCTTTCGTACTCATAAAGAGGTAGATTTTCTTACACCCCAATTTGGGGTGTAAGTTTTAACATTCCTTTCCCTTCCTTCCCTTTCTGTTAATGAACCTTCTCTCACCCCATCCAAATAGAGAATAAAATTTACTGTCATCACTTCCATCCTTTCTTCAATCTAGTCAATCTTTCATCTCTTTAGTTTCTACTTATCCTTCCTTCCTCCCACCTCTCTCTGTCTCACAAGTCATGTGTTCATTTTCTTTAGTAAGGCTAACAAGAAGACACTATTGTAGAGGATTTATTTAACTATGAAAAGATATTTTCCTCATTACTTCTTCAATGAGAGAGTAAAATATTGATCTTGTTGCCTTGTGATTGTTTATGTATGATTCTGCTATTTATCATAGACTTGATGAGTGGGTGAAGCATGAACATCTCGATCTTAATTATGTGGAAACTGATGCTGATGAAAGCTTGAAAATGTTACAATTTTGTTGAATTTGTGGTCTTAATCTTTTGTCTTGTTCCTTTTCAACATTCATTGACTAAGAATAATTTTTTGTTCTTATTTATATTTTGTTCCCTAAAATGTTAACAAACATTTATGATGGGGGTTGTCATTGTTCAAGATCCCATATATAAGATGAAGCTAATTGAATTTTACTTTTTCATAAATTTATGGTGAAAGATCATAATTTAAGGTAGATGAGATTTGTCAAAATTATTATTATTTATTAGTGGATTACCAATCAAGGACTGAAACTAAAGAAAATAGCTTGTGTGCAAGTAGTTCAATGACTATGGCAAGATTATCATCTCGTGTTTTTGGTCAAGTTGTTAGTGCCACTATACAAAAGTATAACCAATTTGTGGCTTTAAGTTCAAGTCCTATTACTTTGATTTTCAGAACTTCAGAGTTTGATACATATTTAGGAGAAAGTGTTTTGCCAAGAATTGAAGACTTTGACATCCTAAATTGGTGTAAGACAAATGGAGTTAAATATCTTAACTTACAAAAAATAGCAACAGTTGCATCTGAGTCCACTTTAAGTAGTAGTGAAAGATTAGTCAGTTCTCATCATAGTAGGCATCATCCAACTACTTTGGAGGCATTGATATGTATAAGTCATTGGTTATGGAATAATATAAGATGTACTTTTTCAATTATAATTTATAAAACTATTTATAGCAAAAATTTCTGAGCATTTTTGTTTATTCTTGTAGGTACTTCAATTGTCAATAATTTATCAGATTGTCCATCAATGTTTGACGAGAAAGAAGAAGATATTATTGACGATTGAAGAGATTTTACTATATTATGAGATGTATTATGAAAATTTATAAGTGTGTTTTTTCTTTTATTATGGATTTGTGAATTGCATTTTTTAAGAATGGTATAAATTGTTAGGTTGTGAGTTGTGACTCATGATAAATATTCTTTTATTGCTAAGTAATTTATTATTTAGATTTAATGGAATTGAAGTGTAATTTTAATGAATGTATTAATTTTTGAATATTTTTTGTTGTGTAAAAAAGTCTTAGAATTGAAAAATGTATATTTGGTGGGTTTGTGGGTCCAATCCGGAATGGACCCATAGGATTTTAGGGTGGGGTGGGGCCAAAAAAGAGGCGAGCAGGGTGGAGTCAAAAATGAGGCGGGACAAGTGAGTCCCGGGTTTGATTTTTTCCTGGTAGGGTAGGTCTTGGATTTATCCAAGCCCACCCAGATTCACCCTGTTGTTATATAAATATATATATATAGAGAGAGAGAGAATATGCCCGACGAAACATAGTTTTAAAAAATACTCAAGAAAACCTAAACAGAAGAGTCAACCAATTGAATTTTATAAATCTACCTAGCAAAAGAGATATACTTAACCTTAGTAAAATCCTAGAAGACAACAAGCTTAGAAATTTTGAAATACAACATAAAGATTTGTTAGCACAAGTAAACCAACTCTTAAAAATGTTTGAAGCACAATTTAAGATTCTACACAAACTATTAGAAGAACTTATATTTAAATGGACAAACTAAACTTCGAAAATGCATACTACGAAGAAGTTTTAGAATATTCCCAAGAATACTCTAAAAATAAGGAAGATAGATATATTAAAGTAGAATTAACCTGGAAATGCAGACTAAAATACTAAATCCAGATACAACAAAATAACATGATAATAGAATTACTTACATCTCTCCACCACAGAATAACCCTTTTAGAAACCAGGGTACTAAAGGTAGAAAAGAATCTTATAGAAGCAAGTCATTTTAAGAATTGGAACCAAACCATAAACAACTTGAGTAAAGACCGAAGCAAGCTATCTACAGGAGGAATAACCCAAAGAAAACCCTCTACATACTCTCCTTACATATCAAGAACAAAACCAACCAAAACTACCATGAATAACTCTAGAACCAATACAGAGGTATTCTCAGGGTCATCTAAAATTTTAAGAGGAAGAAGATATGTATCTAGCACATCATAGCTAGACAATCTAGAAAACAACAACACTCCAAATCAAAGACTTGAAGAGATTATTACCATAGATAGAAATTTAAATCTCTTTTCAAACAAATAACTCAGCCCCCTAAATCCATGAAGATTGTATGGACAAGGATTGTTATCATTCTCCAACTATATATATCGACATCACCAAACAGAAGCCCTCAATCTTCTAGATTTTAGGCAATACCAGATAGGACTAATGACATAAGAATAAACTAGACAATTGTTAGGAAGAAGGCACAATTACATACATTTAGGACTAATCATTTTTGAACTCAGAGGACTAACCAAGATGAACATAGGAGAAAATGGGCTGCTAGTATTATATAACTCAAGATTCTCTAATAAAGAAAAATCAATAATGTTGGTGCAATAAGCCCTGTCTCAGTATTGACCAAAGTTGAGTGGGACTCGAGTAATATTTTGATATTTTACAATGGGTTGATAATGGGTCTGACCATTATTTGACAATATGGTTTGACCATATGTTAACCATATGACTAGTGGATGATTGAGATATCCAAAGTCATAAGGGAGAGATTATTTGAGTAAGATTGTTGGAGCAATAAACCTCTAAAGTATAAGTTTGAATACTTGACAAGGAAAGTGCAAAGGTAACATCTTGGCAGCCTAAGCCCAAGCGTGTAGTCTTGGCGACGTAAAGTCCAAGTGAACTATGGCAATTTGAAAAGTCCAACTTGGAATTGGCAAGGAAAGTCCAAGAATGGTTTGGCAAGGTAAAGTCCAAGCATGGTCTTGGCATGGAAAGTCCAAGCATGGTATTGGCAATTGGAAAGCCCAAGTCATGGGTACTTGACAATTGAAAGTCCAAGTCATAGGTACTTGGAAAAGGGAAAGTCCAAGTTTGTAGGTTTGGCAGCATAAAGTCCAAGTATATAGTCTTGGCAGTATAAGTCCAAATGGATCTTGACAAGGAAGTCCAAGGGTGAGATTTTGGCAGCGTAAAGTCCAAGCATGTTGTCTTGGCAGCATAAGTCTAAATGAACATTGGAAAAGGACCCAGTTAGCATGAAATAGTTGATGGAAGTACCTAAAGGCTAACGCGAAGGATGAAGAGTCACAAACTCGAGGGATCTGAGAGGTGTGAGGCTAATAGAGGTGGATAGAAGGCTTAGGTCTAGGCTAAGGGTGGCCAATCAAGTATGAGGGGATCATAACTTGGGTTAGACCTCACGGTTGAGGTTTATCAGTCAACTGGTCGAGTGTTCAACCCTCGAGAGCCTAGTCAACTCGGAGTAGTTGATTGGGATTATGACCAATCTACTGTTCGAGGAGTCGACTGAAGCTTGACTACTCGGCTGAGGCAATGGCAGTCGACTGCCATGTTTGAGCAGTCCACTGCCATTGATGGGCAGTCGACTGATCATGAGTGGCCAAAGCATAGAAGCTGGTAGTCGACTGGTGGTGCGGTAGTCGACTGTTGATGTATTCGTTGGGCAGATTCCAACGTGGATGGAGTAATATTGAGACAACAGATAGGTTAACAATCGGATGGTGCCTTTTGGCAGTTGACTGCTAGGCGTAAAATCAACCCGATGTAGGTTATAAAAGGAGCATCTTGGGGAGAATTTTGCAAGCGATTTTTAGGGCAATTTTGAAGGGGAAGTGTTGTTGCATTCTAGACCTTTAAGAGGAATCAAAAGCAATCAACAAGCAAGCAATCTAAAATTCTTCTTGTAAAGTTTTCTTTACTTAGTTTTGTTGTCACGCCCTGAGAGTATATATTTCCATCAATCGGATGACACCCTCTTATGACAATATAGAAAAACTATCGATACATGACTCGAATAGTTGCTACCACAGATAAGTCATAAAACACAGCGGAATACACCAACAAATAATAAAGATATAAAGACTCAAAAAGTTGCGTACCTGTACGACTTGACACAACAAGGAATCATAAACGGAACCAACATCCATCCAAATCCATGATAAAAGCTAAATACATACAACACAACCATAAGGCAACAATGCGGAACAACATAGGATAAAATCCCAAAACAAAACATCCAAAATATACAATAGTATGGAATACAATCCATACATTCGGTGTGAGATGGGATTAGTTGGCGGAGCTCCGAGCACTCAAGGAAAACTTCTACCTGTTACTTGGGCAACAAGAAAACCCAGGGTCTGTGGTGGTGAGTATAAAACTTAGCGGTAATATGACAGATAGTGCATAAACAACAATATAAACATATAGAGATCAACAGCTATATGTATGGAGATCAACAAATATACCTATGGAGGTCAACAAATAAACATCAGTATAATATAACCAATGTGTATACTAAAAGATCAACTGAACAACACAAGGTACTGACATACCTGGAAGGTTTGCAATGATACAACTCATACAACCTGAACACACATACCATAATATAACACATACAACATGAAAGAACAACACTAAGCATGTAAGCAACAAACTGCCATACAAACCTATAAACAACAACATCAACGAACCTAGTCAATCCTATTAGCATAAGTCTAATTCTTTTCTCTTATTAGAATTAGAAGATGAATTATTAACTTCTATTTGCATCATGGGACCTTGTGGTTCAAGTTATAAATTTCCTATCTATGTACCTGAATAGATAATATCCCTATTCCTTTTATAACAAATCTGTCATTAAAAGGAATAGATTATCCATCCATAATTTAGAAATCGAAAGCAATTCTTTCTAAATAAAGGTACATAAAGAAAATTCTTAAGAACCAAAATTTTATTTTCTTAAGAGATAAATAAAACTTCTCCCACTGCAATAGCCACCACCTTCATGGCATTGCCCAAGTAAATGGTAATCTCCCCTTTAGCTAGTCGTCGGGTTTCCTGGAACCCCTGCAAAGTGTTGCAGACATGATTAGTGGCTCTCGTATCTACACACCAGGTGCCGGTAGATAATGCCTCTAACCATGTTTCAACGACTGGACCAAAAGATATACATTTGTTCTTGCTTTGGATTGGGACAATCCTTCTTCTTATGTCCAGTCTGCTTGCAAGTGAAGTACTTGCCTTTCGGCTTCTTCACTCCTCCCTGAGATCCTCCCACCACCTTTGCTCGACCTTATTTCTCCTTCCTCTTGCCTTTCGGCTTAGAAGTAGAAACCTTTTAAGCAACCATGGCTTGAGGACATTCTTCGAAGAGTGCATACTTGTACTCCTTAGCAGTTAAGACAATATCTAGATTCTTTCCAATCAACATTATTTGGGTACAGTAAGCTTATTTCCTTTAGTATCATAGTAAGTGGACTGAAAGTCATTTTTAAAAATCCTAAGAATCACAATGATCAAAATATTAGATTTCAAATATTATTGATTCCTCAAAACAATAAATTTCCGAAATCAACCAACACCTCAAAACACCGAGAATATCGCATGCCACGATAGTGTGGACATATACAAATTCTACATTTGTAAGAGGAGGTTTTACCCATTAATTTTATTATCTTGTCAACCTTACTTTTTGACAAATAAAATTAATAGTTGGTTCCTCTTTGGCCCTACAAATAAAAGCAGTGACTCCGATAGGGAGGATACTTTTTATTTGCATCTAAGTGTGCACCATTACACGATACTAAGGGAATTATCTCGGATTTTGTGCCTTACCGATGTGGAAGTACACACACTCCTAAATAATTTCCTATAACCATTATTTGACCTAGTGATCCGCAAACAAACTCATCCGATGGGGAGGAAGGCACTCAGAGCCGATGCACAAGTTTGTTGCATCACACGTCAAATTGTAATGGAGGCCACGGGAATTAATTAAAATATCTCTCTCCCACTTAGTAAATTGAAAATGAGGAATTTTCAAGCACACACAAGATGCATATAAAACAAATCAGCAATAAATATGGAAAAAACAGAATTTTTCCAACTATTATGGCTTTGTTCTCCAATATGCATCCCGCCGTGTCGCCACCTCGTCCGCTCCATCTTTTCCCGTGCGCAAGTCACCAAATAGATCCGAGCCGAGATAAACTATTTTAATTTACATCCATCGATCCTATACTCCACGAAGGAGTGTACAAATAATCTAGATCGAAAGTAAACTAAAATGAGTGGCTAAACAATGCCGTATTTAATTACAAAAATTAAATACTAATCTAGCCTTGTCAACCCCGAGGATTCAAATAATATACATACAATCACACACAAACAATCACATACACACATATAGCCATAATAGTCGGATCTTATGCCGGCAACCAAAAAGTTAGCCTACGCACATCCAACTATTATCCGACATACAAATTATATGATATGTGCATGAAAGTAACCAAATCTAAAACACACAAAATCAGAAACCATGGCTCTGATACCATTTTGTTGGAAATCGTGCTCGCTCAGAGGCTCATTGGCTCCCATGTCCCCGGATTAAAATTTTCACTAATGAAAACTAATCCGGATGGTATGAGTTTCTTAAGCACAACCAATTCGTCGTTGTGCTAACAACTTGAGCGATCGCTTGAACAAACTAGTTGTTCAAGCAACACAACTCTTCTAGTTGGTTAGCCGCGGAAGAGACGACGGACGGATCGCCGTTTTTTGTGTTTGTCTTCGGGGTCCATGATTATACAAATACATACAAATGCAAACTAGTATAATCAACACATACTAATCAAAATAATAAGAACATGCAAAGATCAATAATAAAAGTTATAAAACTTTTATACCTCTTGATCTTCTATCGTATGTCCTAACCTCCTTGTAGACTTCGTGTGGGCGAAGATCCTCCACAAGTTGAAGCTTCCTAGATCTTCTTCAATCCAAGAAAGAAGAACTCTCCTTCCCTTCTTGCTTGAGCCAACCACCAATCCACAAAGGATTGATGCCGCCGGCCCCAAGAATAGAGAGAACTAAATGGAAACCACCAAGGAACCAAACTAGGGACAAACCCTAGCTTCTAGTGCCGCCGGCCAAGATGGAGTGAAGAGGAGAAAGGGCATATGTTGGGCGCCGGTCAAGGTGGAGGGAATAGAGGAAGGAGCCGGCCACACCCTAGAAAGATGAAAAGCTCTTCTCCTATAGTTGCCGCCCACCTTCTTGCAAACCCTAGCCGCCCAACCATAGGAGCCAAACCCTAATTAGGGTTTCCTCCTTAGGCTATCTTGCCGCCCAACCAAGGTGGAAGGAAGAGATCTAGGAACCGACCACCTTCCCTAGGAAGAAGAAGAGATCTTCTCCTATAGTTGCCGCCCCTCTCCTTCCAAACCTTGCCGCCCAACCAAAGGAGCCAAACCCTAATTAGGGTTTCCTCCTTAGGGTTTCTAGCCGCCCAAGCCATTGATGGGCAAAACCCTAATCTCCAAAACATCCAACTCCATCAATCAAAAAACTTAGTTTCCGCCCAACCCATTCTCCCATATATATAGAGTTAGGTTTAGGCCTTGGTTTAATCTCCACCGTCAGTTCTAGAGTTTTAATCTCAACCGTCGGATCTAGAGATTTAATCTCAACCGTCGGTTCTAGGGCTTTAATCCCAACCGTCGGATCTAGAGATTTAATCTCAACTGTCGGTTCTAGGGTTTTAATCCCAACCGTCGGATGTAGAGATTTAATCTCCACCGTCGGTTCTAGGGATTTAATCCCAACCGTCAGATCTAGAGATTTATTTTCCATCATTTGATCTAGACTTCATGAGGTTTATATTAGGCTACGATAGGGACCATGAGGAGGAGTTGAATCTTTGCCACCCGATGGATCAAAACCACACAAACTTGATCCATCAATGATGTTCCATTCCACTGGAGGATCATCATTGAACTACCTCACCAACCCCCATAATTTAATATGGGCTCCATATATTATTTGTACATCCATCTCCCCGTGTTTAAGATATCGAATGTCCGTCAATTGATTGATTTACTGAGCATCAATCAATTAACATCTAACTCCTCGAGTAGTACCACTCAACCTTATCATCATGTTGACTAAGTCAACCTGCAGGGTTTAAATGATGAACCTTATGAGCTCCTCAAGGGGACATCAACAACCTAATATATAGGACACGGTTTTCTCCTATAATCAATGACACACCATGTAAATAATATCATTTCCCAACTTACCGGGCATATTGATTTAATCCATCTAAATCTCACCCTTTGGTAAATCAAAGAAATAAATACTAAGTACATGTGCCCGTTATTATATCGGGATTAAGAGCATGTACAACATAATATCCGAGCTCCGATTCAATTATGTAGTCAGCAATAAATTGAATCACCTCTATATCGGTCCTGCTTAATACACCTAAGTGTACTAGTGTAACTCTATGTTCAAGACAAAACAATACCAAGCTACACTACAACCTTGCCAATGGTTTGTCCAAAACCATCTTGGTTGTGAGCCTCTACTTATATTCTACAAGGGACTGATAACATGATCTTCTGTGCCACACCAAGCACCATGTTATCTACAATGTAAAATATTAGACAATATGCACACATATAATAAATATAAAGTGCAAACAATGATCATGTGATTCTTATTTCAAAATAAAAATGTTCATACAAAAAGAGCTAGGCTTTCAGTATACATTCCAACAATATAAAGCTCTATGCAATAATCTTCATGCCCATAAACCTATCTTGAATCAAGGTCCCAACTGTAGAATATAATATAGCCAACCACTATCATAAATGTTGAGATGTATACTGAAAAGTCTATCTTTTGTATGAACATCTTTATTTTGAAATAAGAATCACATGATCATTGTTTGCATATTTTTATGGCTATGCATATTGTCTAATACATTACATTATAGATAACATGGTGTGTGGTGTCACATGGGAGATCATGTTATCGGTTCCTTGTGAAGTATAAGTAAAGGCTCACAACCGAGATGGCTTTGGATAAACCATTGGAATGGTTGTAGTGTGATTTGGGATTGGTTTGTCTTGACCATAGAATCATACTAGTGCACTTCGTGTCTATTGAGCAGGACCAACTTAGAAGTGATTCGATTTATTACTAACTATATGATCGAATCAGACCTCAGATATTATATAGTACATACTCTTAATCCCGATATAATAACGGGCATATATACTTAGTATTCATCTCTTTGATTTACCAATGAGCGAGATTTATAGATTAAATCGATAGGCTCGGTAAGTTGGGAGATGATATTATTTATATGGTGTGTCGTTGATTATAGGAGGAAATCGTGTCCTATATATTTGGATGATGATGTCCCCTTGAGGAGCTCATATGGTTCATCATGTAAACCCTGCAGGTGGACTTGGTCTGATATGATGAAAAAGTTGAGTGGTACTACTCATGGAGTTAGATGTTGATTAATTAATGGTCAGTAAATTAATTAATCAATGGACATTCGATATCTTAAACACAGGGAGAAAATGTACAAATAATATATGGAGCCCATATTAACTTATGGGGGTTGGTGAGGTAGATCAATGATAATCCTTTAGTGGATTGGATTATCATTAATGGATCGGACTTTATTTTGGATTGATCCATGGGTGGCCAAGATCCAATTCCTCCTCATGGTCCCTATTGTATCCTATTAACACCTCATGAAGCTTAGATCCAATGGATAGAAACAAAACTCTAGAACCAAAGGTAGAGATTAAATCTCTAGATTCGACGGTTGAGATTAAATCTCTAGATCCGACGGTTGAGATTAAATCCCTAGAACCAATGGTGAAGATTAAAACAAGGCTTATCCCTAACTCTATAAAAGGAGGGCAAGGGGTGGGCGTTAACTTGAATCCATCTATAGATAGGATTAGGGTTTTGTGTGGCAAGGCTTGGAGGCTAGGGTTTAGGGGTTGGTGGCACCAAATAAGGAAGGTGTTTCCTTTCTTCTTATTCCCTCAAGGTGGCCGGCGACCTAGCTCCCCTTTCCAGCCCTTGGCCGGAATCCAAAGCAGCCCCTCTCCCTCTCTTTGGCCGGTAAAACCTAGGCTTAGGGTTCTCCCTTGGAGATTTGGTTGGCATTCACCTATTCTCCTCTTCCTCCTTGGCCGACGGCAAGCTCCAACCTTGGAGTTTGGTGGGTGGCTGAAAGAAGGAGAAGAGGCTTGTTTTTATTTTTCCTCTTGCTCGGAACGAGCAAGGGAGGAAGATTGGTGATCTAGGAGGCTTCGACTTTTGGAAGATCGTCGCCCACACGACGTCCAAAAGGAGGAAGGACATACAATAGAAGATCAAGAGGTATAACAGGAGGTATAATCTTGTTTATCTTGATTAGTCTTCCTTTGTATTATGTTTATAATTGCTTTTCAATTATGTGCATGTTTAATGAGGATGTTTACTTTATGTATGTGGCTAAATAATACTTAGATCCCGAACATAAACACAAAAATCGGCGATTCGTACATCGTCTATTCCGTGACTATTCATGGAAAAGAGGTTGGTCGCTTGAACAACAAGTTTGTTCAAGTGACTACTCTAAACGAATAGCACGACGATGACAAGGTTGCTTGGGTGTTCCCTTTTGTCTAGGATTAAATTTTTAATCCGTGGACATCGATGGGATCACCATGAACAAGCGACCGAGTTGAAGTGGGAAGCGAAGTTTTCCCTCACGGATCAACCCAACAATTGGTATCTGAGCCAAGGTTTCTGGTTTTATGAGTTTAGGATTCGGTTAATTTTTATGCACTTTTCATGTTGGGTTTCCGGCACCGCGGTGTGTGTGTGTTCGATCACGTTTCGTAAACATGAACATAGCGGAAGCAATAAAAATAATAAATCTACATTTATTACAACACACACAACACACGCATGCATATTACAACAAGTGTAGACATAACCGTAAATTTAAATTTGCAATAAAAGGAAATTTATCTACGTTATACCTTTCGTATGACATGTAGCGGGAACGGCATCAACCGGAACGATCCTCGCTAGAATCGTCTCTATCCGCATCCACGCCGAGTTCCTCAGGATGACTTCACTAAGCCACGAGCTTCGTCTTCGTACGGGTTACTAGCCTCGTGTTGAAGACGACGTGATCGAGAGATGATCACGATCCGAATCCAAATTCGGATCCTAATACGAGTTCTCAAAACTCGCTTCTCCGGAGAGGTATTCGTCAACCAATTGACGAATCCTTCGTCCTCCACCTCAGAAGATTACCGGAGATCGAATCCCTGTTAAGTTAGCCGCTGTCGGAGCTCTAACCGTCGTCCAAACGATGCTCCAATGAGAGGAGAACAAGCTGTCCAGAAAAACTGGACAGCTTCGGTGGAGGAGATAGGCGCCGGCCAACCAAGGGAAGAAAAGGCTCACCTTGATGCCAAACCTATAGGAGATCACCGGAGGGTCGCCGGAGGATCACCGGCTGAAGCTTGGTCACCGGCAAGGAGCAGGACGGCGGCACAACAAGCTGGGCGGCAATGGAGGTTGGGCGGCAATGAAGGTTGGGCGGCAACTCCAAGCTAGGGTTTTGGATTAGGGCTTAATTATCCCTTAAGCCCTCTTTTATAGAGAACTAATTCTCTTAATGGTTATTGGATCATAACCATTAGGCCTGTTAACCCGCACCATTAAGATAAGTTAAAATAAACCAAATCATGATGGTTTATTTTAAGTTAAAACGAACCGAACCAACTTTTGGTTCATTCGTATAAAATAAACCAAACCCTTTGGTTTATTCTCTTCCATTGGATTAGAACCAAACCATTTTGGTTCATCCATTACGTCTTCATAAGACTCGGCCCATCCACGCTTCCATTGCGACTGAAACGATTTCATGCTCGCTTTATGTTTGGTCCAACCAAACCTAGTTTTTCTCGGTCTGAGAATCCCATTCTCAAGCTCGTTTTAAATCCTTTGGATTACGCTCGTTGTGCGTGTGACCAAATAGGTTCTCGGTTTATGTTGGCCGTCTATAATTAACCATTAATTATAGAACGATCATGAGTGGCACCTAGTAGTGCATCATGATCCCCAATTAACCGAAAAGATCAACGGTTGATCCAGAACTATTTCTGAAACCCTTCCGTAGCTCGAATGATTCGTGCCCCATTCCCTTCACTCATCTTATACCCACTTGGTTCAGGACATGGTCTATTGTGTCAGTCCCCACTAGGATGACTACGTCACACCTAGCCCAAGTATCATTTGCTCATCCTACGGATTCTAGTTACTCCACATGAATCGAAGAGTACCTTACTCTAAACATGTATTGCTTTGGCCAAAGACTTTAGTAACAATCCGACGAGAGGCCATGGGTATACATCTCCTCGCAAGGAATGGTGAATCCTTTATAGGCTATTCAAACACCATCGATCACTTTGATTTATACCCAATCATCCCGGGTCCACATCTCCTTAGAGATGTTTGCTTAAGATGTCAAAGCATAAGTCTCCATGATCAAGATGACTTGAATACCGCAAGTCAAAGGAACATCGCACTTAAGCTACAGTAAGAACTTCATTGACATATCTATATATGCAGAGAACCATATGAAGTCTTACGGCTGGTCACTCCAATGAACTAGTTACCATAACTAGCATCCACGATTAACTCCGGACATCACTATGTCTCCAACTAGTGAGAATCAACTGCTTGGATACACCAAGGAGTATACCTTGTGCTAGTCTTGACAGAATTGATGGTATCCAAATCCATCAATTCATCGACTAGGGATAATTCCGATACATCACAATTACACATGTAGAGATACTCACTAGTTGTGATCCAATCACAAATTCTCTCATGTTGTGAATCGTATCGTGGACATTCAGTAAATGAGTTTATGATCCAATTAAATACATAAAACATGTATACTCAAATAGTGAATCTTCATTTATCATATAAATGGTTCATACATAAGGCGATTGCCTTAGGACATCTCTCATATATTACTAACAGACTCCCACTTGGATTAATGCCAATCGCTACGGTATCTAATACCATAAGCTCTAACATGACCCTCAAACTTACTTTGAGGTAATGCCTTAGTCAAAGGATCCGCTAAGTTCCTTTCAGTGGGAATTTTCTCGATTTGTATTTTGTTCCTACTGATGATCTCTCTGATAAGATGATAGCGGCGAAGCACATGTTTGGATCATTGATGAGACCACATCAAGTTCAGAGATGAACTTCTTGATCCAAACCGCTTCCTTTGCTGCTTCCAAAGCTGCAATGTATTCTGCCTTAGTGGCAGAATCCGCTATAGCGTCAAGCTTGGAACCTTTCCTACTTATTGCGCCTCCATTCTAGATGAATACATACCCAGACTGAGACATGGAATCATCCTTGTCTGTCTGGAGCTGACATCCGTATACCCACGTACACCATGTACCCTTCTCCATATATTAGGAACACATCCTTAGTTCTTCTCAAGTACTTAAGGATCGTCTTAACAGCCACCTAATAATCCATTCCTGGATCAGACTGGTATCTGCTCGTGACACTTAGAGCATACGATACATCGGGCCTCGTACATAACATAGCATACATGATAGATCCTATTGCGGATACATAGGGAATCTTACTAATGCAAATCCTCTCGTCTTCTGTGTGCGAACACATAGACTTCGAAAGGTGTATCCCATGCCTGATGGGTAGGAAACCTTTCTTGGATTCCGACATGCTAAACCTCTTTAGCACTCGGTCTATATATGTAGACTGTGAAAGACCAAGCAACCGTTTCGATCTATCTCTATAGATCTTAATCCCGAGGATGTAGGTTGCTTCTCCCAGGTCTTTCATGGAGAATGTCTTGGATAACCAAACCTTAATCGATCAGAAGATCAAACATCGTTTCCTATAAGTAATATGTCATCGACATATAATACTAGGAACACGATTGCACTCCCACTAACCTTCTTGTACACACAAGGTTCGTCTGGATTTTGTGAGAAATCAAACTTTTTGATTGTCTCATCAAAATGGATATTCCAGCTCCTGGATGCTTGCTTCAATCCATAAATGGATCGTCGCAATTTGCATACCATGGTTTTATCAACCGATGTGAAACCCTCAGGCTGTATCATATACACATCCTCGAGCAGGTTTCCATTAAGGAAAGCTGTTTTCACATCCATCTGCCATATCTTATAATCATAATGAGCCGCTATGGCCAGGAGCATCCGAATGGATTTAAGCATAGCTACAGGCGAATAGGTTTCGTCATAATCAACACCTTGCTTTTGACGATATCCTTTCGCCACCAATCTAGCCTTATAGGTAATCACATTACCATCCATGTCGGTTTTCTTCTTGAAAACCCACTTGCACCCTATAGTCTTGATGCCTTCAGGTGGGTCAACCAAGTTCCAAACTTGGTTTTCATACATGGAATCCATTTCCGACTTCATGGCACCAAGCCACTTATCCCTTTCTAAACTTGTCAGCACTTCTTCATAACTAGTAGGCTCCTCATCATCAATGAGTACCACGTCGTTCGATTCACTTACAAGAAATCCATATCTCTCAGGAATATTGCGTGTTCTACCAGATCTACGAAGATGTGGTGTTACAATAGGTCCAGTCGATTGCTCATCACTATAAGTTGTCGACTGTTGTGCTTCACCAGGTATCTTATCAATGTCTATTTAAGTCTCTCGATCCTCCTCAAGCTCGACGACACTCCCACTGTTTTCTTGCAAGAGAAACCCTTTCTCTAGAAACACAGCATGCCTTGAAACAAACACCTTTTGTTCCACAGGATGATAGAATTGGTAACCCCTTGTTTCCTTAGGGTATCCAATAAATAGACATTTATCAGACTTAGCATCCAATTTGTCTGATACTGTCCGCTTCACATAAGCAGGACAACCCCATATCTTCAAGTAAGATACATGAGGTTTTTTACTATTCCATATCTCTTATGGAGTAGTTGAGACTACCTTGGTAGGCATTCTGTTTAACAAGTAAACAGCTGTCTGAAGTGCATAGCCCAAAAAGGACTTGGGAAGATTCGCATGATTCATCATTGACCTGACCATGTCCAACAAGGTCCGATTATGCCTCTCAGATACACCATTATGCTGTGGTGTATATGACGGAGTCCATTGAGATAATATACCATTGTCTCTTAGATAATCAAGAACTCTTGACTTAAGTATTCACCACCTCGATCCGATCGAAGTATTTTAATACTCTTATCATGTTGTTTCTCTACTTCATTTCTGAATTCTTTGAACCTTTCAAATGCTTCAGACTTGTGTTTCATCAAGAACACATACCCAAACCGTGAGTGATCATCGGTGAAGGTAATGAAGTAGCTATAGCCTCCTAAAGCTTGAGTTGACATAGGTTCACATACATCAGTATGTATTAGACCTAGTAACTCTCCCACTCATTCACCTTTTCCAGTAAAAGGTAACTTAGTCATCTTGCCTTTTAAGCATGATTCGCATGTATCGTATGAATCCAATTCAAACGATTCCAGAATTCCACATCGGTGTAATTCGGACATGCGTTTCTTGCTTATATGGCCAAGACGACAATGCCACATATAGGAGTCTATTTGATTATCCTTTCGAGCACGCGTGTTGCTCGCTTCGATATTGAAAATGTCACTGGATACGTCCAACGTATAAATGCCATTACTCAAAGTTCCAGTTCCATAAAGTACGCCATTTAAAGTTATATAACAACAATTGTTACTAAATGTCAAATGGAAACCATTTCTATTTAAGCAGGAAATAGAAACAATGTTCTTTATTAGAGAAGAAACATAATAGCAATTGTCCAGTTCCAAGACTAGTCCACTAGGGAGCTTCAGCAAATAAGTTCCGATGGCGACCGCAGCAACCTTTGCTCCATTGCCAACTCGCAAATTTGACTCCCCTCTGACAAGTCTTCTTCTATTCCTTAGCCCCTGTATGTCATTACATATATGTGAGCCACACCCAGTATCCAATACCCAAGTGTCTAAGGAAATAGAATGACAATCAATAACGAAGATACCTGAAGAGGATGGGGCATCGGATGCCTTCTTCTTCTTCATGGACTCAAGATAAATCTTGCAGTTTCTTCGCCAGTGGCCTTCCTTGCCACAATGATGGCAAGTGCCCTTTTGCGCTGGTTCTGCCTTCTTTTCCTTTTTCTTCTTTCCTTTCTTCTGTTCTTTTGCCTTCCTCTTAGAACCTTTCTTTGAGGAATCAACTAACAGAACCGCCTTCTCCTCATGCTTCATAGAAGGCTCCACAGTCTTCAGCATATTGAGGAGCTCGGGAATGGTGGATTCTAATTTGTTCATCCGATAGTTCATCACAAATTGTGAGAAACTCTTGGGCAAACAATGCAGAATTAAGTCAATACTTAACTCATGATCCATCACAAAACTGAGGGTTGCTAGCCGCTCGATGTACCCGTTCATCTTTAGAACAAACTTCACTACAGATGAACCTTCTTGCATCTTCGTGGTGAAGAGGAGCCTAGAGACCTCGAACCTTTCGGATCTCGCTTGCTCATCGAACAACTCATGAAGATGGAAGACTATAGTATTAGCATCCATATGCTCATGCTGCTTTTGCAGCTCAGGTACCATCGCCGCTAGCATGATGCAACTCGCCAGCTCAGAATCTGCCACATGCTTCTGATAGACCAACATTTGGTCTGGAGTTGCATCGTACTTAGGACGGTCAGGAAGAGGCTCTTCAAGGACATATGCAAGCTTTTCCGCCTTGAGAACAATTCTCAGGTTTCTAAGCCAGTCCAGGAAGTTAGGCCCAGTCAGTTTGTTCGAATCCAAAATAGTGCGCAAATTCAAAGATGTCATGATCAATTTATTGACCTAGAAATACAAAATGAGCATATATGAGAAAATGATTTTAAAAATGCATCAATATACATTTATAAATCCCATTCATTTTTCGAATTTCAAAAACCCCAAAATCACTTCGGGAGATCGTAGGTCCATCTCCGAATGGGCTGATATCCATCATAGTTATGAATAACCTTGGAGAGAGTCCAACAAGCCATTCATAACTACGATGGTAGGTATCATCTATACCGATTGCATATCACGTATATGCAACTATCACAATGTGCTATCAACTAATTGAATGTTCACACATACATCGGGTTGTTAACACATTAACAAGTATGCATCATATGCATAGCACCCAACTTCACCTCCCTTTACATCGACCTTGGAGAGAGTCCAACAAGCCGATGCTTCAGGTTAAAGCCAACCCATTAATCGGGAAATAGTTTTAATATGGTTAGAGCACATTCAACCAATTAGCCCAGCTTGGAGAGAGTCCAACAACCAAAGCTAACGATTGACCTCTGACTCTTATCATATTAGTATTAAACTATTCCATGGTTTGAACATGTTCGGGTTCGAGCCGGACTTGGAGAGAGTCCAACAACCCAAACAAGAAACGGAACTCTGGTTCTAACCATATTAATGGAAGGTGTTGGCTTTAATATTGTTTAAGGGTTTTTATGTCTCATCCTCTTTGCATGCAAATAACTATTATCTACATGGCATGACATACATGGCATACATCTACATGTCACGACACGCATGGCATAATGTTATGCATCTAATGCAATTACATGACATACAATTATGTCATGTATATAATTTCCTTATATGTCATAACTATTTATGGAAATAAAATATGTTTAAGATTTGATTCTCCAAATCAAATCATAATTAAATTAGGAAACAAATTTCCAAATCTAATCACATATTTTATTCATGGAATTATTTGATTAAGGA
Organism: Wurfbainia villosa; assembly: GCA_025175895.1. Classification (NCBI taxonomy): domain Eukaryota; kingdom Viridiplantae; phylum Streptophyta; class Magnoliopsida; order Zingiberales; family Zingiberaceae; genus Wurfbainia; species Wurfbainia villosa. Next base: position 37,167,913 of record CM045997.1, read on the forward strand.
AAATCTATTTAGGAAACCAATTTCCTAAATCATTAAAACTACTTATGGAAATAAAATATTTTAAGATTTGATTTCCCAAATCAAATCATGATTAAATTAGAAAACAAATTTCCAGAATCTAATCAAATATTTTATTTATGGAAAATATCAATTTCCATAAATACTTCCAACTTTCCAAAAGTGGAAGATTTCCATAAATACTTCTAGACTTTCTAAAATTAAAAATTTCCATAAATACTTCTAAATTTCCAAAATTAGAAAATTTCCAGAAATACATTATGACTATCGCAAAACCATTTTTACGATTATGTCGAAACACAGCCTGGGATCTGATACCACTGTTGGGTTTCCGGCACCGCGGTGTGTGTGTGTTCGATCACGTTTCGTAAACATGAACACAGCGGAAGCAATAAAAATAATAAATCTATATTTATTACAACACACACAACACACGCATGCATATTACAACAAGTGTAGACATAACCGTAAATTTAAATTTGCAATAAAAAGAAATTTATCTACGTTATACCTTTCGTATGACGTGTAGCGGGAACGACATCAATCGGAACGATCCTCGCTAGAATCGTCTCTATCCGTATCCACGCCGACTTCCTCGGGATGACTTCGCTAAGCCACGAGCTTCGTCTTCATACGGGTTACTAGCCTCGTGTTGAAGACGACATGATCGAGAGATGATCACGATCCGAATCCAAATTCGGATCCTAATACGAGTTCTCAAAACTCGCTTCTCCGGAGAGGTATTCGTCAACCAATTGACGAATCCTTCGTCCTCCACCTCAGAGGATTACTGGAGATCGAATCCCCGGTAAGTTAGCCACTGTCGGAGCTCTAACCGTCGTCCAAACGACGCTCCGACGAGAGGAGAACAAACTGGACAGCTTCGGTGGAGGAGATAGGCGCCGGCCAACCAAGGGAAGAAAAGGCTCACCTTGATGCCAAACCTATAGGAGATCACCGGAGGGTCGCCGGAGGATCACCGGCTGAAGCTTGGTCACCGGCAAGGAGCTGGACGGCGGCACAACAAGCTGGGCGGCAATGGAGGTTGGGCGGCAATGAAGGTTGGGCGGCAACTCCAAGCTAGGGTTTTGGATTAGGGCTTAATTATCCCTTAAGCCCTCTTTTATAGAGAACTAATTCTCTTAATGGTTATTGGATCATAACCATTAGGCCCGTTAACCCGCTCCATTAAGATAAGTTAAAATAAACCAAACCATGATGGTTTATTTTAAGTTAAAACGAACCGACACTACACCAAAAAATCGAATAGACAACGGTGAAAAACCGTTGTCTATTAGCCAAAAAATCTGTTGTTAATCGACCTGTTGTGAAAAGGGGGTCGGTCAAAGACAACGGTGAAAAACCGTTGTAGATTTAAGGAAAGACAACGGTGAAAAACCGTTGTCTATTAGAAAAAAAACCGTGGTAAATCGACCCGTTGTGAAAAGTGGTTTGGTCAAAGACAACGGTGAAAAACCGTTGTCTTTTAAAAGATAACACACCGTTTTTAAACCGTTTACTTTGACCAAACCACTATTTACAACGGGTCGATTTACCACGGTTTTTTTTCTAATAGACAACGGTTTTTCATCGTTGTCTTTCCTTAAATCTACAATTTTTCACCGTTAGTAACTTTTGCTCATAGACAACGGTTTTTTCATTGTCATTTCTCAACACATATATACACATAATAAAGCGTTGTAGATGTTGCATTTTTAATATAAATCATACAACATCAATAAGAATTATAGAAAACACATATATACACTCCACTTGTAGCAATGTAAAATACAAGGTCACATTACATTTTAAACGATCACTTTTACCGATATATATGAAAAAGTATCTGGCAAAACAACTACACATCATATGCACCAAAAGTATTTGCATAGCAAAACACTTATAGAATGTAACCAAAAGATGTATGTACCAAATCTCTCCTAATCATCAGATATGTAATCTTGTATGCAATCAGCCCACTCCGAACGTACTTCATCAATTTCCTTTGCACCTATCACAGAATTTGCGAACTGCATGTGAAAAAATGAAAATGTAATTAAACGCTATGGTATCAATAAGAAAATTTGAAAAAATATCTAATATTACTATTGATCGTAGGGAAGACTTGTCAAAGGATGCGCGCTTCAATTATCTCTCTCATATATCGTAAAACAAAATACCGCATTGAGCTCCATCCGGTTGAAGGGGAACTGTGATGGAAAAAACATCATCTAGCAATGCGTAAGAAACACAGAAAGATCAAAATGAGATACGTTCATTGCCAATTTGATTAGTACAAATGTTTAACATGAAACGCTATGTTTAACAGGAAGAAGAAGCTAAAGCTGCATTACCAGGAAGAACAGAAAGCATGGGCTTCTAAATTGGTTCAAATCACGGGTATAGATCAATCTGTATATGCGTCTTGCTAGTATTTTTTTTTTGCTTGTCAGTAAGGTTGTTTTTTTTACTAGTGACTTTTTGCAACTTTGCTGTAGTATTGTTGTAACATTTAGAATGAAAGAAGATTTTGGGTCTGACTTTTGATTCTTTTACTCTGTCAATAAGAAATAGGAATATTGTTCTTAGAAAAAAAGGGAAAACACTCAATATGCAAGATTGAAAAAAAAGTTCAGTAGAATGCCATAAATCATACTAATGGAAGATGAATTTCATATCATGATAGTACATGCATTGCCTTATCAGTTATGCATGCTTTAAGATACGAATAAATATTTGACTTTAAATTGCTAACTTTATATCCATAGGATGATAGGAGCAAAAATCCTTTTGAGACATTCCTCACAACTATCTGTGCAATCTACTTCATCATCATTGGAAAATTTATGCCCTGTTGGATTGCATTTTTCAGTGATGTGGTTACATTTGTTTGACACATGTTATGCTGAGCTCCAACAATTAAGAGCGATAGTGAGAAAATTGCAAATTAGAAGGGTAATACCAGTATCGCAGGCAATTCAGAGCACACTGTCATTTTGCTCCAGGAATCAGCATCGCAGCCAATTCAGAGCACAATGTCAATTTGCTCCAGAACACAATGTCGATTGGCAAAACACTCCAGAATAGATTGGAGTAAGTAGCCCGATCAGAGCACAATGTCAATTTAGCCACACCAAGAAGCAGATCAAAGGCAAAACAAAATGTCGGGGAGGAGGTCAGATTAGGTTATGCTTAACAAAAAATAAGGAATTTGTAGATCTAACTCAAACTAATTTGATACCCACCTCAGCCAATTCCAGAATAGATCTGAGTTATCTGAATATTATCAAAATGTCACTAAATAATTCACAAATAACTTGATTATCTAAAACATACCTTGATTATTGCCCACAAAGGGTGTTTCTTCCCGTGCTTGCCAATGTCTGTGTTGAACAATTTCAAGGCCCTTCATAAAATCAAAAAAAATTATAGACTTTTAGTGCATATAGTATATATAAAAAAATTATAATAAATATTGACAATATTTTGCTACTAAAACTTACATCTTCACAACATTCTTCCAAGTCTCATCACGATTACGCTGACTGAGAGGATCCAATAACGAAACAACCTCTTTGTGAGGATCGATGACAGTCAAAATCCAATGGAAACTACATATATACACAATAGTAATGCATGTAATTAAGCAAGTGTTTATCAAAGTAAAAAAATTAGCATTCCACCTCTATTTTACACACCCTATGTTAACTGGAACCAAAACTATGGTTTGGTGGTGTGCCATTCAACCTAGCCAAACCAAGGGCCCTCTTATCAACTGATGTGAAATGACACCCAACAACATATGGATCCACAAATCTAAACCTCTCCAGCTTATCTTCCTCCTTCATCTTTTTATATAAATGCCTACCATTTAAACATACAACAAAATGCATAAGACCAAGATAAATAAAACTCATAAATCAATAGTCAAAGTGTTAGTACATGAAAACAATATACGTACCATATGTACACAACTATGCAATTGTATGAAATTGGTGCCAAGTTGCAGAAAGGAATGATGTCTTGAAGGCAAACACTGGCTTCGAACTTACCACCAAATACATCATACTCCAACATAAATTTCATAGACTGGTGATCATGAAGAGCACGCTTGCAATAACAATACAACAGCCATAGTGATCTAGGCATATCTGATGATCGCACTGTTAATGATTGCACATTTGGTGATTGCAATCGATGCTTCCTTTTGCCACAGTTAGGTTTTTTCCCCTTGACCTTCTAGTTTATGAAAACATATACTTGTTAGGCACTTGTATAGCTAAATTTAAATAGATTGTAGCATTTACCGAAGACTCTTGTGTTTGCATCAAGTGTCTGGGCCAAGCTACATGTGATCCGATAGCATCACCAATGCTTTGACACACAGGTGTTGGAATTGGCAAAGGGGCGGTTTCATCCAATGCTTCATCAACCATTACGAAACAATGGTTTGTATGCTTACTTGGATCACCATTAAGATGCTCATCATCTCCCCCAATATTAACAATTGTACCAAAACCTACATGGATGCCAGATTCCACACTCAATGCAACTAATTGACCCTTGTAAGACAAAACATAATGCTTGTATAAAAAATAAATGTATTTAAATTGGACAATTTCAATGATATCATTAAAGATTAAAGATACCTGTAAAGGCTCAGCCTCGTTAATAAACTCCACATCGGCATCACTGTCTGCTTTCATCTCATTTGATAGACCATGATCATAGTTAAACTCATTTTCCTGCAAGGTTTGAGGAAACTTCACACTACAACTTCCCTTCTCATCATTCTCAATCTCGCATTTGCCATTTTTGAAAACCATTGCTTCTAACTTGTTTATCCGATCCTCCTGCTCTAAAATTTTTATGTTGCTCCAACAACATATTTTGTTGATCATTAAATACTTCGACGTGAGACCCCATTTTGACAAGCCAAAGTATGTACTTGGGTGGCGTAAGCTCCAAGCGCCTTATACGCCCACCATGTTCCTTAGATTCAAGTGCAATCGTTAGAATGTCTTGTGTCGGTTCACCAAGCATTAACTTTCCCTCCCTCTTTTGTAAGATACCATCATCCAATGCACAAAAACATATATTGACTAATATCTGGATGGGAACCATTAACATAACAAGCCAAAATCTAAAACATTTACTTACAATTTTTGAGGTTGTTGCCTTCAGTTGATCACCAACAAACTCCCCTTCTTTATTGAGTCGGCCTTTCTTCCAAAGGATAGCTCGGTTGATTTCATTATCGTAGATAATTCATCCTTCTAATAACAATAACAAATGAATCAATATTATTTAAATACCTGTTGTTAAGGTATAAAATTTATTGTAAGTGATAATTAAACATTACTTACTATCTCTTCACTAGGCGTGCATATCCTTTGAGAAAGTCGATGGGGTATTTGTTTTGGGCTCTCCTTTCTGTTGTTTCTCACTTAGTTCCTTAAAAATAAACAAGACAACAATGCATTACCAATAACAATATTCTATTAAGAGTTAATTATTTGAGACATGAGATTTAAAAATCTTACTTTAAATTCATTAGACAAACGACTTATCACGAACTTGCTCCATATATACTGGAATATTTGATCCTCGAGGTGGCATATGCAACTTCTCCGGATTTTTGCAATTGGGATAAATATAGTTTTGCGTGAGACTGCTTCCATTGCCGCCACTTATCATTTGCGAGGTCAAACATCCCTTTTCCAAGCAACATCAACCTTGTACGCCAACTACAAATCCATAAAAATTTAATAAACATCAAATGTTAATAAACACAAACAAAAGTATTAGTTTATATTTGAAGAATAAAAGTATGGTCATTTATATTTACATTCACGGCTTCCCACACGCGCCTTGATGTCAATAGGAACATGCTTCCAAGTATTGTAAGTTATTGGTACTTTCTCTCGAACAATCGCCAAGTGAACTTTGCATTTTAACGCATTTTCCCAATAGGTCATCCCGATTATTGAATTCAACTTTCAAGATAATGCCCTTATTCCTTAGCCTTGAAATCATCCATATGTGTAGGACCTCTACTCATTTTGTTTGATTGGGTGGCGGTGGAATCCTGTAGCACCAACATTTTCCTCGTATAATAAATCAACGCCAATTTTTTCCTTACCCTTGTCAAGGTTTCTACCTCCTCGTTTGCTTTGATTTTTTGTCATAGAGTTGACAACCTATTAATCACAAAATCTGCACTTTGCAAATATAAGGTAAATATCATAAATTCTTGATGGAGATAACAATAAATATTAAACTTGCAACTTCTTGTGTGAGTTGACAACAAAAAATTCAGCTTTAGATTAATATAATCTACAATAAGCAAGTTTTTTCCAACAGGAATATAATCATGTTGCAGTCCACACGTAGCTGAGATTGCTAAAATATGTGCAACTATTAAGAAAAACAAATAACAAGTAAGCAACATAAAGTTGAAATTCTTACAATCTCTGTAAGGGTTGATATTTGGAAGTGCCGTGACTATCACAAAGAATAAAGCGGCATTTCATTATTGTGTTGCAAAATTATCTGACATATAAAGCATTATCATTTAAAAAACAAGATTTAATGACGGTGTGGTAAACCATAATCAAAATTATGGGATAAAGAGTATCATTTACGAGATAGGATAATAGATAAGCAGTATCATCTACCAAAACAGAAATAATCGAGTGACAAATAAAATAAAGCAATCCCATAAGATATAGCAAATTTATGGGAAAAAAATATAATTCCAAAGGTGACACAAAGACAAACCAAAACATTAACGTAGGATTTAAATTTAAATATAATTTCCACACTAAGGTAAAACATCATCAACCCAAGTTCCGTCACAATCTTCACGCATGCACGGTGGTTCATTGTCATCTAATTCGTCAACATCCATTATTGGGAGCCCTCGGGAAAAACATTGATAGTTTGTTGCAGTTTCTTCCAAATTATCACCAATAATATTTTCAAAGTAGTCTCTACTAGGAGTTGCAAGTGCAACAGACCATGTGGGATCTTGAGGTCTTGAGGTAAAAAACTTGTTTAAGCTTGACTACCTAAGATGAATGAATCCGATTTAAACCCTATCCTTTTGAGGTTTACTAATGTGAAACCATGTTCATCTACTTTAATACCACCATTATTATCAACCCAACTACATTTAAACACTGGAATTCGATAGAGATGGTAATCGAGCTCCCATATTTCATCAATAATGCCATAGAATACCATGTCTGACACAATTGGATTCCTATCCTTTGCGCTAGAAAGTTGCATAGTCTTTGCAACTAAGCTTACTCCAGAATTTTGCACTACCCGCACGTCATCACGCTCTTTTGTGTGATAAGTAACCCCAGCAATTAAATATGCAGAATACTTGAATACTCGCGTGCTTGGTCCATGCGCCAACCACTTTAATTGTTCAGAGATTTGATGTGTCGAATGGTTAATTGCATTTGCAACCTATAAATTGCACAAAAGTTGAATTATATATTAATCTTCATAAATTATAAATACCCCCATTAATTTGCATGTAACTTACGTATCACGCAACCACGGAATAAAAGTCCGATTGTGCTCATCTTGTAACCACTTTTTGACTTTGCTTTACGATGAAATGTTGCCTTCAAATGAGCCATGTGTTTCTGAAGAAACGATTAGATACTATAATTTAATGTCGCATTTGAAAGTACCAATGAGTTGGAGAAATTACTCGATATATGGCTCTATCTCATCATTATTTTCTAATACATGACCATGTGCTTGCTCCACTCCTCATGATTGGTGGAGTGCGCTCGATCTCGTGATAAAGGTCAGTAAACTCAATTGTGATTCCTTGTTGGGATGCCAGCGATTGTGCACATTAAAAGATAGTACGAGCAAAATTCTAGAGCCTCCTCGGCAATATAACATTCGGCTATACAACCTTGTCGATTGCGGTTTCGCACATAACCTTTCAATGTTTTCATGAATCTTTCAAATGGGTACATCCATCTATACCAAATCGTCCACACAATTTAACCTCACGTACGAGGTGAACAGTCAAATGGAGCATGACATCAAAAAATGAAGGAGGAAAATATTTTTCAAGTAAGCACAATGTTGTCACAATATCTCTTTGCATATCATCTAACTTCGAGACATATATCACTTTGCTACACAACCTGTTGAAGAAAAAGCACAATCGAGTGATAGTATATCTAACATGTTTGGGTAAGACACCACGAATGGCAACTGGAAGTAACTGTTGCATCAAAGTGTGACAATCGTGTGATTTCATACCAAAAAGTTGCAATTCCTTCATTGATACAAGGCTTCTAATATTGGATGAATAACCTATAGGAACCTTCATTCCCAACAAGGAGCTACAAAATTTCCTTTTCTCATCTTTACTTAATGTATAACATGCCGCTGGCAAAAAAGTTTTCTTTTTCCCCTCCTTTGGTGCCAATTCCAACCTGACATTCATATCCACAAGGTCTAGGCGTGCTGCTAATCCATCTTTTGTTTTCCCTGGAATGCCAAGTAATGTGCCGACCACATATATTTTTCTCGATGTGCATCACATCAAGAACATGTCGGACATGTAGATGCTCCCAATACGCAAGTTCAAGAATATTGATTTCTTCTTCCAATATGGATGACTACCATCCTCCGATGCTTGAAGTTTTACATTCATTTTTCCCCAACGACAATTAATTTTATTAACTGTTTTGGAAATATCACGACCACTCAATGGTCTCGGTGCAATGTTAAAGTCTTGCTTTCCATCAAATGCTTTCTTTTGCCTTCGATAAGGATGGTTCTCAGGAAGAAACCTTCTATGGCCTATGAATGACATTTTTCTACTATGTTTCAATCTTTTTGCACATGTGTTTTCACCAGGACATGCATTATATCCTTTCACGCGACATCCGAAAGGTTTCCATATCTTAGGAAAGTCATTAATTGTCCATAATAAGACGCCTTAAGGGTGAATCTTTCTTGGCGATATGCATCATATGCTTCAATACCTTCTTCCCATAAATGCTTTAAGTCATCAATCAAAGGTGCTAGGTAAACATCAATATCATTCCCTGGTTGTTTAGGACCCGATATTAATAAAGTAAGCATCATAAATTTTCTCGTCATACACAAAAATGGAGGAAGATTGTAAGTGATCAGAATCGCCAACAACTATCGTAGAACTCATCAATCTATGTGGATTTATTCCATCCGCGATATGGCCAATCTCAAATTTCTTGGCTCATAAGAAAAATCTGGCCACTTATGGTCGACTACCTTCCAATTGGGTGAATCTGCTGGATGACGCAAATAACCATCACAAGTTCTACTATCAGCATGCCAGGTTAACACCTTAGAGGTTTCTTGGTTTCTAAACAATTTTCGAAATCTTGGAATAGGTGGAAAGTACCATAGGACCTTTGCAGGAACTCCTTCATTTACTTTTGAATTCTTGCATATCTTCCATCTTGAAAACCCACAAGTAGGACAATTGATACAATCTGCGTATTCCTTCCGATATAAGATACAATCATTAGGACATGCATGGATTTTTTCATATTCCATACCCAATACAACCAAGGATTTCTTGGCAGCATACACTGATAAAGGCAAGTCATTACCAGCTGGAAGCATTTCTCCCAACAAAGAAAGAATGTCTGTGAATCCTTTATCGCTCCAACTATATTTGGCTTTCAAGTTGTACAATTTAACAATGGCAGATAACTTTGTAAATTTTGTACATCCAGGATATAAAGGTTTCTCAACATCATGGAGTAGGTTATTGAATGTAGTTGGATTCTCATCATATTCATATGTCGCATTTACCATATCTACAAGCTTCTCATCAAAGAAATTCTGTTCACCTTGTTGGCCTTGTTCACTATCATTCATTAAGTTGGTAAATGAGGTTTTTCTCCATGCCATATCCACACTCAATGTTAAATCAATACCATTACTTCTTAAATGAGCCATTGTGACATCAATATTGTTCCTTCTTAGGTTACCACACATGGCACATGGACAAGATATTGCATTAGAATCGCCAGAATTTTGCACTGCAAATTGCAAGAAGGACTCTACTCCATACGCATACTCAGGTGATAATCTATCCTTGAACATCCATTCTTTGTCCATTCTAGTGCATAAAAACATTAATTGACAATTAAATAAACCTTCATAATACTTAACACCACTAGATCATTAATAAAGCAGCAGTAGATGCTTCAATGTATCAAACTTATATTTCCAGGATAAGAAGGTAATATGAAGTAACTTAAATTTGTATATGATCTAGCTGTCCACCTAAGCTAAAGTTAGAAAGTACAAACAAAGCAGCTGTTCAGTGAATAAAATATAAACAGACATTTTATATTATAGAAAATACCGAGAGAATGGCTTCTAGAATAGATAAATACGATGTACAAACGATGATATAAGGTGAATAATCTTCATGAAGAATAAGGTTGGAACATAAGCTGGATTTTACTGTATGCGCAGATACGGATTATCGTGGTTCAATGGATATAAACAATCCAACTCAAACCTTCTTAACCAATAAAGGTTTGAAGGCACAACATGATAACCCTAAAACAAGAGTTTTTGACGCTAAACCTGTTGGGGCCGGAATCGAGATCTTTGAGCGATGGACGAAGGGGCCGACGGAGGTCGAGCAATGGCCCGAAAAGAACTAACAGAGGGCTTACTCAACCGTGAGAATGCAGCGCAAGAAGATGGGATGGACGAGCGCAACGGAGAACGGGGAGGTTTTTTTGGGAAGTAGGAACCGACAAGATTTTCGGAAAGTAAGAACGACTGAGAAGTTTAGGGAAGATTTATTTAACCTAAATATATATAACAACTTTTAAAAATAAAATTTGTTGTAATATATTGTTTAAAAAATATATATAGACTTTTAAATATATTGTTGTAAACGTATATATTTATAATTTTTTTAAAAAAAACTTATTTCCAATAATTAAAAAAAAATAGTATTAATAATTAAAAAAAGAATTTCACCGTTGTTTTATAATAATAAAATAGTATTAATAGTATTATAAACTTTTAAAATTTTATTAACAACGGTTTAAAACCTGTAATATTATCACAACAGACAAAAAAACCCTCATTCACAATGGTTGATTGCACCTGTCCCAATCTGTTAATATAAAAAAAAATCTTAAAGACAACAGCTTTGGAAAACCGCTTGTAAAATGTGTTGTTGATTTAAAAATATATATGCTCAACGCACAGCGGATCATCGTAAAACCGTTGTCGTTTGTGTTATGTGGTCATTAAAGACAACGGTTTTGTCAAAAACCGTTGTCTTTTAACAAAAAGACAACGGTTTCTCCTAAAACCGTTGTCTTTGTGGTGTTGTCTTATGTCATTTTTGTTGTAGTGCGAACCAACTTTTGGTTCATTCGTTTAAAATAAACCAAACCCTTTGGTTTATTCTCCTCCATTGGATTAGAACCAAACCATTTTGGTTCATCCATTACGTCTTCATAAGACTCGGCCCATCCACGCTTCCATTGCGACTAAAACGATTTCATGCTCGCTTTATGTTTGGTCCAACCAAACCTAGTTTCTCTCGGTCTGAGAATCCCATTCTCAAGCTCGTTTTAAATCCTTTGGATTACGCTCGTTGTGCGTGTGACCAAATAGGTTCTCGGTTTATGTTGGCCGTCTATAATTAACCATTAATTATAGAACGATCATGAGTGGCACCTAGTAGTATATCATGATCCCCAATTAACCTAAAAAATCAACGGTTGATCCAGAACTATTTCTGAAACCCTTTAGCAGCTCGAATGATTCGTGCCCCATTCCCTTCTCTCATCTTACACCCACTTGGTTCAGGACATGGTCTATTGTGTCAGTCCCCACTAGGCTGACTACATCACACCTAGCCCAAGTATCATTTGCTCGTCCTACGGATTCTAGTTACTCCACATGTATCGAAGAGTACCTTACTCTAAACATGTATTGCTTTGGCCAAAGACTTTAGTAACAATCCGATGAGAGGCCATGGGTATACATCTCCTTGCAAGGAGTGGTGAATCCTTTATAGGCTATTCAAACACCTTCGATCACTTTGACTTATACCCAATCAACCCGGGTCCACATCTCCTTAGAGATGTTTGCTTAAGATGTCAAAGCATAAGTCTCCATGATCAAGATGACTTGAATACCGCAAGTCAAAGGAACATCGCACTTAAGCTACAGTAAGAACTTCATTGACATATCTATATATGCAGAGAACCATATGAAGTCTTACGACTGGTCACTCCAATGAACTAGTTACCATAACTAGCATTCACGATTAACTCCGGACATCACTATGTCTCCAGCTAGTGAGAATCAACTGCTTGGATACATCAAGGAGTATACCTCGTGCTAGTCTTGACAGAATTGATGGTGTCCAAATCCATCAATTCATCGACTAGGGATAATTCCGATACATCACAATTACACATGTAGAGATACTCACTAGTTGTGATCCAATCACAAATTCTCTCATGCTGTGAATCGTATCGTGGACATTAAGTAAATGAGTTTAAGATCCAATCAAATACATAAAACATGTATACTCAAATAGTGAATCTTCATTTATCATATAAATGGTTCATACATAAGGCGATTGCCTTAGAACATCTCTCATATATTACTAACATTTCATATATTATATGTGTCGGATAATAGTAGGATATGCGTAGGTTAACTCTTTAGTTGCAGGCATAAGATCCCACTATTATGGCCATATGTGTGTATGTGATTGTATGTGTGTAAATGTTTATTTTGTTGAATCCTCGGGGTTGACGAGGCTAGTATTTAATTTTTTGTAAAATTAGATACGGCATTGTTTAGCCACTCTTTTTATTTTAGTTTACTTTTGATCTAGATTTCATGTACACTCCCTCGTAGAGTATAGGATCGATGGATGTAAATTAAAATAGATTTTAGTCTCGGCTCGGATCTCTGGATGGCTCGTACATGACGTTGGAGGAGCGGACGAGAAGGCGATGCGACAGGAGACATATTGAAGACAAAAGCCATAATAGTTGGAAAATAATTTATTTTTCATATTTATTACTTATTGTTTGATATGCATGTTGTAGGGTAGAAAATTCCTCATTTTAAAATTACTAAGTGGGAGAGGGATATTTTTATAAATTCCCACGGCCTCCATTACGATTTGACAAGTGATGCAAACAAACTTGCCCATCGGCTCTGAGTACCTTCCTCCCCATCGGATGAGTTTGCTTGCGGATCACAAGGTCGAATATGGTTATAGGGAATTATTAAGGAGCGTGTGTACTTCCCCATCGGAAGGCACATAACCCGAGATAATTACCTTGGTACCGATTAATGGTGAATACTTTGATACAAATATAAGTATCCTCCCCTTCGGAGTCACTGCTTTTATTTGTAGGGCCAAAGAGGAACCAACTATTAATTTTACTTGTCAAAAAGTTAGGTTGACAAGATAGTAAAATTAATGGGTAAAACCTCTTCTTACAAATGTAGAATTCCTATACGTCCACACTATCGTGGGATACGATATTCTCGGTGTTTTGAGGTGTTGGTTGATTTTAAAATTTTATTGTTTGAGGAATCAATAATTTTTTGAAATCTAATGTTTTGATCTATGTGATTCTTAGGTTTTCTTTCAAAATGACTTTCAACTCGCTTGTTGTGATACTGAAAGAGAATAAACTTACTGGACCCAACTATGTTGATTGGAAGAGGAATCTTGACATTGTCTTGACTGCCGAGAAATACAAATATGTACTCCTCGAAGAGTGCCCTCCTAAGCCTGTAGATGATTATGGGGAAAAGGAGAGAGAGAATTATAAGAAGAGGATCAAGGCCGATGAGATGGCGTGGTGTTACATTTTGGCATCTATGTCAAATGTACTGCAACATCAGCATCAAGCCATGCCCACTAATTATGACATGATGGTCAATCTCAAAGAGATTGTCGGACATCAGAATCGGGTTGGTAGGCAAGAAGCCATGAGAAACTTGATGACGACCACCATGATCGAGGGAACACCCGTAAGGGATCATGTTCTCAAGATGATGGCTCATTTGAATGAGCTGGAGGTCCTTGGAGCTGAGATCGATGGGGAAACCCAGGTCGATATCATTCTCCAGTCTCTACCTACGAGTTTTGAGTAGTTTTGCCTAAACTACAACATGAACAAGAGGTTGTATTCGTTTGCAGAACTTCTGACAGAACTCTTGGCGGCAAAGGGGCTATTTCGTCAGAGTGCTCAGGCACATGCCATGGTGACCCAAAAGGTTTCTACTTCTAAGCCGAAAGGCAAGAAGAAGAAGAAACAAACTGGGTCAAAGGCGGTGCGAGGTACTCAGGGAGGAGTGAAGAAGCCGTAAGCAAGCTGGACACTGGAAGAAGGACTGCCCCAACCGCAAGTAGAACAAAGGTATATCTTTTGGTCTAGTCGTTGAAACATGTTTAGCGGTGTTATCTACCGGCACCTGGTGTGTAGATACGGGAGCCACAGATCATGTCTGCAATACTTTGCAGGGGTTCCAGGAAACCAGATGACTGGATGAGGGGGAGATTACCGTGTACTTGGGCGATGCCACGAAGGTGGCGGCTATTGTTGTGGGAGACGTTCATTTATCTTTTGAGAAAAATAAAGTTTTGGTTCTTAAGAATTGCATTTATGTACCTTTATTTAGAAAGAATTTAATTTCGGTTTCTAAATTGTTTATGAATGGATATTCTATTTCTTTTAATGACAGAGTTGTTATAAAAAGGAATAGGGACATTATCTGTTCAGGTGCATTGATAGGAAATCTATACACACTTGAACCAAAACCTTCCATGATGCAAATTGAAGTTAATAACTCATCTTCTAATTCTAATAAGAGAAAAGAACCTTCAAAGATGAACCAAACATATCTTTGGCATCTTAGGCTTGGTCATATTAACCTAAGCAGAATTCAAAGGTTGATAGCTGATGGACCTCAGGGTTCATTAGTGGTGGAGGATTTGCCAACCTGTGAATCTTGCTTGGAGGGTAAAATGACCAAGAGGCCTTTTAAGGCCAAGGGGTATAGAGCAAAATATGTGTTAGAATTGGTTTATTCTGATTTGTGTGGTCCTATGTCTATCCATGCTAGAGGTGGTTTTGAGTATTTCGTCTCTTTTATAGACGATTACTCAAGATATGGATACATTTACCTGATGCGCTGCAAGTCTGAATGCTTTGACAAGTTCAAAGAATTCAAGGCTGATGTGTGTTGGTGCAATCGGCCTAGGTCACGATTGACCAGGACTCGAGTTTGGCTCGAGTGATGTTTTGATGTGTTTTGATGTTTCGACAAAAACATATGACAATGTAATTGTCATGGAAAGTCCAAGTATTGGGTACTTGGCATGGAAAGTCCAAGTTGGACACTTGGCATTTGGGAAAGTCCAAGCATGGGTCTTGGCAATGTAAACTCCAACAATGGTTGGCGGCGTAAAGTCCAAGTGGAGTCTTGGCGGCGTAAGTCCAATGTACCTTGGCGGTGTAGACACCGTTAGCATGACATAGCCGATGGAAGCACCTGAAGGCTAACGCAATGGATGAACAAGTCATGGATGACTTGGAGGGATCTGAGAGGTGTGAGGCTGATGGAGGTGGCTAGAAGGTTTAGGTCTAGGCTAAGGGTGGTCTAGCAAGTATGGGGGAACCATACTTGGGTTAAAACCTCATGTTGCCAGTGGGCGGTCGGTGATGGCTCGAGCAGTCGACTGATCGTGTGATCAGTCGACTGGTGCTCGGTATTTCGGGCACAGAATGGAGTCGAGACTCGACTGGTCGAGTGAAGGCTCCATCAGTCGACTGATGGTCATGATCAGTCGACTGATGAAGGTTCCGTTGGACTTATCCAGCGTGGATCTAGCCGTTGTCTCACGATAACAGTGGCATCACTCCACTGATGGTCCTGATCAGTCGACTGATAGACTTTTTCCAGCACAGGTTAAAGCTATATATGGAGCTCGTGATGAAGGAAAAAGTGATCGGTTCTTGAGGGCTATTGGGGCGATTTGTTAGTGCAAATCAGGTCTCCAAGTGCAAGTAAGCAACCAAGCATTCAAGCAATCAAAACAAGTGTTGTAAAGTCTTTTCTTTACTTGTATTTCGTATCTACATTGTATATTGCTTGTATTCCTTTCGTTTATTGTTATAAACGTTTGTACGGGATTTCTCTACCTCCAACTTGTGTCGAGAAGGAGTGTTTATCATTAGTGAGTGCGTGTGCATCACTAGGGCTCTTTAGAGCTCGATCCGTGGAGTAGGAACCGTGCGGTTCCGAACCACGTTATATCATTGTGTTAGCTTGTTGTCTATTTCATTATTGTTATTATTATCTGTATTCCGCTGTGCTAAGGAAATTGTAGACACGAACGAGATTGAATTCCATTGACGCTATTCACCCCCCTCTAGCCATTCCAAGGGTCCTAACAAGTGGTATCAAAGCCAGGTTCTCTTCTACGGACTAACCGCCGGGAGTTAAGACAAAAGGCTAGAGGGTGAAGATGGAATTCCAAGACAAGCTTGGATGGGATATCAACACTCCACCACCATATGATCGAGAAGATTTTCTGGCATGGAGAGCAAGAATGGAAACATTCTTGATGATGAACATAGAGGATTGGTTCATCCTCATTGAAGGCCTTGAACCCCCTAGGGATAAGAAGGGGAATGTCCTAAAATTGAAAAATTGGACCAAAGAGCAACGCCAAAAGCTCAAGACTGAAGTTAAGGTAACGAAACTTTTGGAAGATTTAATCCCTAATGATGTTTTGTGCAAGCTAGGGGATTACATGTATGCCAAGGAGCTATGGAGAAAATTGGCAAGATTCCATGAGGAGAGTTCATCCTCAAGTGAAAGTGAGGAATCGGAAGTTGAGATGGAGTCAACTTCCGAATCGGAGAAAGAAGAAGTAGAAGAGGTGGAAGAAGCATCTACTTCTTGGATTGAGGAGGAGAGACCATCCTCTACAACGGAGCAACCTCAAGAAGAGCTTTCAACATCCGATCAAGATGAGGAAGCTCAAAATTCAACTCCGGCACCTACCACCACCCTAGGTAACTCAAACACTTTATTTTCAAATAAAAATCATATTATGTGCTTTGAGTGTAGGGAGTATGGGCATTACAAGAGAAAATGCCCAAAGAGGATCAAGAAAGCTCCTCCGACGCCTAAAAGTCAACAAAAGTCAACGGATGCTGGTTCTCCAAGTCAAAAGAGCAAGGAGCATGTCATTTGCTTCAAATGCCGACTACCGGGTCATTACCGGAGTCAATGCCCAAAGAAGAAGAAGAAGGGGCAAAGGGGAGCATCACAAGTAGGGGGAGCCACTAAGGCAAACCCTAAGGTATATTTAAATAATGCTCCGTCTAATTTAAATATTAAAGAGCATGCTAGAAATAACAAACATATTTGTTTAGGAGCTAAGAATGTTCACCTTAAGAATAAGGAGAAATTTGGGACTAATGTCCCTAGAAAAACATTACCTAAGGAAAGCATTAAGAAAATAGGAGAACATCTAGGCTTTAATGCTAAGAAATCTAGACATATTCCTAGAAATAAAAATATCTCAAGAGAAAATGAAAAATGAAAAATTGAGATATTAGAAAAGGAAAATCAAGCCTTGATATCAAGGCTTGAAAAACTTGAAAAGACCCTTAAGGTTATGCAAAATCAAATGCAAGGGTCAATTAGTCAAACTTCTAGGTCCAAAAGTCAACACCTAGGACCTAAGAGTCAAAAGTTAACTAAGGGCGAGCAAGGTTTGGGTCACAAACCTAAGCCTAAGGCGGCTTACCATAGTGTTCCATTTGACTATGGAACACTAACTAGGTCTAGGAAGACCAAGGTTAATGGGAAAGTCATTCCTATAGTTGACCAAGGTTTGTGCCTAATGGCCAAGGTTTCGAAGAAACCTAGGATGGCAACTAAGAAGGTTGTTAGGGAGGCAATCCCTAAGGTTAACCAAGGCAAGACCAAAATGACCAAGGCTAATAAGCCTAGGAGGGTCATTAGGAAGGTATCTAGGGAGGTTATCCCTAAGGAATACCTAATTAACCCTAGGAGCTCAAATCGGTTTTGGGTTCCTAAGAGCGTGATTGATTCACGCTAAATGGGTTTAGGGTGTGCCAACCTTGATTGGATGGGTAGTTAACTCAACCATGATAAAGGTGGCACCTTAGGTTACTTCCAAGGTTATGGTTACCTTGGAAATATCTTTGAGCCTTAACTTCAAAGAATTTTAGGATGTGTCAATATATATCTTGAAAACATGAAAATCAATAAAATTGACACAATCTAGATTTAGAGGTCATAGTGTGTAACTTTGATTATTGGCACACTTTGGAAGGTCATGTATCAAGAGATGTGTGGTTAAGATGTAAAGGTAACATCTAGAGTGATACTCAAGTGCCACACAACTTGTTGTCTTGTATTCGCCATGCTTCATATGTTTTACCATATTTTTGCATGGAAGGAATGTCTAGGATAGATTACATCTCACAAAACAAGTCTTTTACCTTGATTGTGTATTTTAACACTTAGAAAGGGTGAGATGTTAGGTTTTGGAAATCATTGAATGTTAATGTTTGCAAAAATAAAATAAAACATTAAAATACATTAACAAATACATGAATAAAATTATAACATCAATACATTCGATATACAAGATCTAACGTGATAAAATGGAATAATTAAGATGATGAAATCGAGATGATTTTGGAAATCGATATCATCGATCGATAGCTTATCACCGATCGATAACAGATACGATACGGCCATCAGTCGAGTGCTAGCTTCATGACTCGACTGATTGAACATCAGTCGACTGATGAGGTCCATCAGTCGACTGATGGTACTGTTCATCGAGGCCGAGGGCCATCAGTCGAGTGCTCGACGAGCAGTCGAGTGATGTGCTCATCAGTCGACTGATGCTACTGTAGCACGTTATAGAAGGTTCAGCAGTCGATTGCCGAGCCGGATCAATCGACTGCCGGCTCGGTGAACCCGGTAATAAACCGCTATCAGTCGACTGAATCGTGTTTTTATAACGCCGATCGCCGTCTCCCTCTCCGACCAACTCTTCCGGCCGTGCCAACCTCCCAAGTGTTAGGTTTGATAGACGAGTCTCTCCTCTTCCATTTTCCACCTATTTAGAGCCCTAGTTCACGCGATTTAGGGCTTATTTTTCCTTGTTCCGATTAGGGTTCCGGCGTCTGAAGTTCTCCAGCGACTTTTCCGGCGACCCCCAGCAACATTTGAGTCTTCCCTCCGGCCACATCTTCAAATGGCGCCTAAGTAGTGATTTTTCTTCCGAGCCCTAAAATTCATTTCCATTACAATTTAGGTTTATCTAATCGTGTATTATTGCCATTGCATGTCATACCATTACATTGCATTCATAATAGGAGAGCCCGTAGGAATGATCCACCCGAGGGTGAATCTCGATTGTACCAACCTATGTTGGTTAGGTACATCGATAGAGATTTTTTTCAATCGACATTGTAGTGATGTCATGGAATTCATTGCATACTACAATCTAATGAAAATCGTCTTATGCACGCATCCAATTAATGATGACCATGTTAAGGAATTCTATCAAAACCTTAAAAAGGTGGATGACGGCCCTACTTACACTACTCACGTTGCAAAATGCGAGTTAGAGTTCACTCCTGCGATACTGCAGGAGTTTCTCGAGTGTAGGCCTTCAGATGACACCTTTATCTTTTACCCTACCATGGATTTTCCTTTACCTGAGCCTTTTGACCATATCTCTATGGAGTCCATGCATGAGCATATCTTTGGTTATCCTCGTCCACCGCCCGTAATCTATTTCCTATCATCGAAGTTAACAGACTGACAATGTCCTTTACAAGGTCATTGTTGGGTGTTTTCTTCCCATTGTCACTCGGGGTCTGGCCAAGATTCGGCCTCCCCATCTTTTTCTTCTATATGCCATGCGTCATCAGTTAGATATAAACTTTGCATTAAACATTTTCCACTGCATTGTGCACTTCATTTCCCTTGTACAAGGGAAAGTGCATATGCCATTTGGTCATATCATCACAGCATGGCTAGACTCCGTAGGCATCAACATCCACGGGGCTCATGAGTAGCCATCGGAGGTGTACGATATCGTGATATCGCCAGACTTCGTTAGCAAAGCTACGGATGGGCGCTGGACAGATGGAGTTGGTGCCACGACCACCACCCAGGGCGCACAGACAGCATCCTCCGGTACCCAGAGAGGCGACAGAGGACCACGAGGATGCGGATACCACTGATGAGGATGACCAGATGCCGGCAGACACATCTGAGTCCATCGGATCGCCGTCGCCGAGATCCAGATTTCAAGATACTATCGATCGGTGGACTCTAGGTCGCCGAGATATTGCGAGCGGGCATCCTTCGCACGTCTCGATAGGATGGAGGAGTCCCAGGGCCGCATAGAGAGCAAAGATCACCGATATGCTAGAGATGATCTGAACTGGACCACGAAGTCGCCTCCTCCACCGCCACCTCCTGCGGACGATTAGAGGATATTAGATGTTCTGTGGTTGTCAATTTTTGTAGTGAGATTGAGCATAGCCAATCTCCATTTTGAATGTAAAAGACAAATTTTAAGTTAAATGAA
Source organism: Wurfbainia villosa (assembly GCA_025175895.1). Lineage (NCBI taxonomy): Eukaryota > Viridiplantae > Streptophyta > Magnoliopsida > Zingiberales > Zingiberaceae > Wurfbainia > Wurfbainia villosa. The sequence continues at coordinate 37,188,635 of CM045997.1, forward strand.
ATCTTTGTTTCTGAAAAATCTTGTGTGTATGGATGAATATTTGTATAATTGTATTGCTTATGAAAGTTGATATATTATGACATAAAATTGCATCCTATCATATACCATGTCATGACATTGTTTAGGGTTATGTTAGATGTCATGTGTTCTTAAATTTCATCATATGTCATGACATCATGATCATTGGCCATGTTTTAATAATGCTATTATTTATGCCATGATCATACATTCATGCATTAACTTGATTAAAATTGATTTAAGGACTATGGCATGACTTGGAGTCCCAGTTATAAGGGAATCAAGTAGAGTTGCTTTAGAAAATGCATGAAACCTTAGTTTAGGGAGAACAAAACCCACATCTCACATCTAATTGACATGTATGTGTATTTATACACCATAGATACACGTGTATTTATACACCATAGATACATGTGAGATGCTAGGATATGAGTTAAGTTCAAGGTGCATAGTTTTTGCATCTAGATGAACTAAAACTCATCCAATTCCATTTGGATCATTAGGAAAGCTTGGGTACAAGCCATGTGCATAGAGCCCAAGGAAAATGATCCAAAGTAGGTTTTCAAAAACATCTTAAAATCAATTTAGAAAACCTTGGTGAAGTCTATCTTTTGATAGCAATCACCATTGATAAGATTGATACAAAGTGAGCTTCAACCTTAAAGTTTTTAGTCACTTTTGGATTTTGTATCAATCTCCTAATTCAATGGTAAAAATATTTTTCCAAAATTTTTCACTGATTGTATGTGTGTTAAGTAATATACATATCAAGTTTCGTGATTTTTTGATTTACGTAAATTACTTATGCATTTCCAAAAGTCGAGTCTGATTTAAAAATCGGGTTTTGATTATCGATCGCTTCTACGGTGCGATCGGTGATGGCACGTTTGGACTCATCAGTTGTATCACTCGATCGTTAGCCGTGCCATCGATCATTGATAGACAGTCGACTGATAGCCTGATTTCGGGGTAACCAAAGTGGTTTAACCCGATTTCAGCTGCGGTTAAGGTCCCTAACCACTCTTAACCCTATGATATGCTTTGGGAAGCATGATAAAGGGTGAAAATCCATTGGATATGAATTAGGAGAGGTGTTTAGGGTTTGTATCAATTTTAAGGTGCTGGAAAGTTCAATATTAAATTTTTAACCTTAATTTTGATGGCTTAGAATTCCTATTGGCTTAGGGACTTCCCAAGGACATTGTTGGTGCAATGGTCAAGGGGGAGCAAGCCTTTAGGGGGAGGTATCCATCATGGGATGATGGATGATATTTTTCCTCATGAGGAGGAAAATGGGATTCTTGATACCCAATTTGGAAATTGGGAGAGTAAATAGGATTGCCTCTCTTGAGTGATATGGGACTTATCACTAGGAAGATGGTAGGCATCCTAAGTATTTTTGGACCAAGGGGGAGATTGTAAGATCTCATTGGGACATTGACCCTCTTGGGGAGACAACCTTTTTGCTGTTAGTCAAAAAGGGGGAGAATGTTTGGGGGAGAACATTTGGAGAGTATTTACCAATTTGGGAAAATTGGTAAGGGATTTGAGTTAGTGTCCTAACTCAATAATTTGTTTGGTTTTTGTCAAACATCAAAAAGGGGGAGATTGTTGGTGCAATCGGCCCAGGTCACGACTGACCAGGACTCGAGTTTGGCTCGAGTGATGTTTTGATGTGTTTTGATGTTTCGACAAAAACATATGACAATGTAATTGTCATGGAAAGTCCAAGTATTGTGTACTTGGCATGGAAAGTCCAAGTTGGACACTTGGCATTTGGGAAAGTCCAAGCATGGGTCTTGGCAATGTAAACTCCAACAATGGTTGGCGGCGTAAAGTCCAAGCGGAGTCTTGGCGGCGTAAGTCCAATGTGCCTTGGCGGTGTAGACACCGTTAGCATGACATAGCCGATGGAAGCACCTGAAGGCTAACGCAATGGATGAACAAGTCATGGATGACTTGGAGGGATCTGAGAGGTGTGAGGCTGATGGAGGTGGCTAGAAGGTTTAGGTCTAGGCTAAGGGTGGTCTAGCAAGTTTGGGGGAACCATACTTGGGTTAAAACCTCATGTTTGGACCAGCCAATCAACTAGGGTCGATGCGGGTTATGGCCTAGCAGTCGACTGCCAGAGGTGGGCAGTCGACTGATGGCTCGAGCAGTCGACTGATCGTGTGATCAGTCGACTGGTGCTCGGTATTTTGGGCACAGAATGGAGTCGAGACTCGACTGGTCGAGTGAAGGCTCCATCAGTCGACTGATGAAGGTTCCGTTGGACTTATCCAGCGTGGATCTAGCCATTGTCTCACGATAACAGTGGCATCAGTCGACTGATGGTCCCGATCAGTCGACTGATAGACTTTTTCCAGCACAGGTTGAAGCTATATATGGAGCTCGTGATGAAGGAAAAAGTGATCGGTTCTTGAGGGCTATTGGGACGATTTGTTGGTGCAAATCAGGTCTCCAAGTGCAAGCAAGCAACCAAGCATTCAAGCAATCAAAACAAGTGTTGTAAAGTCTTTTCTTTACTTGTATTTCGTATCTACATTGTATATTGCTTGTATTCCTTTCATTTATTGTTATAAACGTTTGTACGGGGTTTCTCCGCCTCCGACTTGTGTTGAGAAGGAGTGTTTATCATTAGTGAGTGCATGTGCATCACTAGGGCTCTTTAGAGCTCGATCCGTGGAGTAGGAACCGTGCGGTTCCGAACCACGTTATATCATTGTGTTAACTTGTTGTCTATTTCATTATTGTTATTATTATCTGTAATCCGCTGCGCTAACGAAATTGTAGACACGAACGAGATTGAATTCCATTGACGCTATTCACCCCCCTCTAGCCATTCCAAGGGTCCTAACAATGTGGAGAAACGTCAAGGTAAAAGTATCAAGACACTATGATCTGATCGTGGTGGCGAGTACCTCTTAGGAGAGTTTAGGAATTACTTATCAGAGGCTGGGATTCAATCCCAATTGTCTTCACCTGGCACACCCCAGCTTAATGGTGTAGTAGAGTGAAGGAATAGGACTCTTATAATGATGGTTAGATCGATGATGAGTTATTCTGAGTTGCCAGATTTGTTCTGGGGATATGCTCTAGATACGACCGTGTACATTCTGAACTTGGTTCCATCTAAATAGGTGCCTTCTACTCCCATAGAATTGTGGACTGGGCGAAAGCCTAGTCTAAGACATATTCAGATATGGGGGAGTCCAGCACATGTGGTGAAGGCAGATGATGGTAAGTTGGAACCTCTTACAGAAGTACGCATGTTCATTGGCTATCCTAGAGGAACGAAGGGTGGTTTGTTTTATAGTCCTAGATATTAGAGGGTGATCGTTAGCACGAATGTCAGATTTCTAGAGGAAGACTATGTGATGAGCCACAAGCCCAAGAGTAAAATTATTCTAGAGGAATTAAAAGGGGAATTCACTTCTTCAATACCATTGGTACAAGAGGATATACCACAAGTCACTGCACCGCGTGGGATATACCACAAGTCACTGCACCGCGTGTCACACAGGATACACAGGAGATACCTCGTCGTAGTGGGAGGGTTGTGAGACAGCCTGATAGATTCATGTTCTTGGGAGAATCTTCTGATTTGGTCCCTGGCGAACATGAACCTGATCCCTGGGCATATGACGAGGCAATCCAAGATAAAGATGCAGCATCTTGGCAAAATGCGATGAATACTGAGATTGAATCTATGGATTTAAATCAGGTATGGGAGCTAATAGAACCACCCGATGGTGTAAAAACCATTGGATGCAAGTGGATCTACAAAAGAAAGAGAGGAATAGATGGGAAGGTTGAGACCTTCAAAGCGAGGCTTGTTGTGAAGGGGTATACTCAGAAAGAGGGTATTGATTATGAGGAGACCTTTTCGCCGGTAGCCATGCTTTAGTCTATCCGGATTCTCTTATGCATAACAGCTCATTTGGATTATGAGGTGTGGCAGATGGATGTCAAGACAGCTTTCCTTAATGGAAGTCTTGAGGAAAACATCTATATGAAGCAACCAGAGGGATTCATTGCGAAGGGCAAAGAGCATCTTGTATGTAAGCTTAATCGGTCTATTTATGGATTGAAACAAGCTTCAAGGTCTTAGAACATCCTCTTTGATGAGGTAATCCAGTCTTATAGATTTATTCAAAGTCCGGATGAGTCTGTTGTATACAAGAGATGTGACGGAAACGTAGTGGTATTTCTTGTACTATATGTAGATGACATTTTATTGATTGGCAACAATATCAAGGTGTTATCGGACATAAGGGTATGGTTGTCCAAACAGTTTGATATGAAGGACTTGGGAGAGGTGGGACACATCCTTGGGATCAAGGTTATAAGGGATCGCAGGAAAAGGATGTTGTGCTTATCCCAAGTTCATACATAGACACAATTATGGATCGTTTTAGCATGCAGAACTCCAAGAAGGGTTTTCTAACATTCAGGCATGGAGTTCCTTTATCTAAGGAGATGTGTCCTAGACAATCTGAGGAGATAGAGGAGATGAAGGCGGTTCCTTATGCTTCGGCGGTAGGAAGCCTCATGTATGCGATGTTATGTACGAGACCAGATATCTGCTATGCCCTGGCCATGGTCAGCAGATATCAGAGTAATCCAGGACAAGGACATTGGACTGCGGTAAAGCATATATTGAAGTACCTGAGAAGGATTAGGGATTATATGCTGGTTTACCCGGTAGACCAATTACTCTCTATGGGTTACATAGATTTTGACTTCTAATCTGATAGGGATCACAGTAAGTCTACCTCAGGGTTTGTGTTTACTTTGGGAGGTGGAGCCATTGTATGGAGGAGTGTCAAGAAGAAATGCGTGGCGGACTCCACCATGGAAGCTGAGTATGTGGCAGCCTCTGAGGTGGCCAAAGAAGCTGTGTGGCTCAGGAACTTCCTGATGGAATTGGATGTGATTATTGGTTTCCCCAGAACTATCACAATTTATTGTGATAATAGTGGTGCAGTTGCAAACTCGAAGGAACCATGAGCCCATAAGGCTAGTAAACACATAGAGCGTAAGTACCACCTGATACGAGAAATCGTAAAGAGAGGAGAAGTTGCTGTGGCTAAGATTGCATCGGAGGATAACCTGGCAAATCCTTTCACTAAGGCCCTTTCGGCGAGAGCTTTTGATAGGCATGTGGAGGGAATGTGGATCATATGTATGGCAGTTAGAGGACAGCATAGTCTTTTAGTATAAGTGGGAGATTGTTTGGATATATACTGAAAAGTTTATCTTTTGTATGAACATTTTTATTTTGAAATAAGAATCACATGATCATTGTTTGCATATTTTTATGGCTATAAATATTGTCTAATACATTACATTATTGATAACATGGTGTGTGGTGTCACACGGGAGATCATGTTATCGATTCCTTATGAATTATAAGTAAAAGCTCATAACCGAGATGGCTTTGGACAAACCATTGGAATGGTTGTAGTGTGATTTGGGATTGGTTTGTCTTGATCATAGAATCACACTAGTGCACTTCGTGAGTATTGAGCAGGACCGACATAGAGGTGATTCGATTTATTGCTGACTATATGATCGAATCAGACCTCAGATATTATATAGTACATACTCTTAATCTCGATATAATAATGGGCACATATACATAGTATTCATCTCTTTGATTTACCAATGGGCGAGATTTATAGATTAAATCGATAGGCTCGGTAAGTTGGGAGATGATATTATTTATATGGTGTGACGTTGATTATAGGAGGAAACCGTGTCCTATATATTAGGATGATGATGTCCCCTTGAGGAGCTCATAAGGTTCATCATGTAAACCCTGCAGGTGGACTTGGTCCGGCATGATGAAAAGGTTGAGTGGTACTACTCATGGAGTTAGATGTTGATTAATTAATGGTCAGTAAATTAATTAATCGACGGACATTCGAGATTTTAAACACGGGGAGAAAATGTACAAATAATATATGGAGCACATATTAACTTATGGGGGTTGGTGAGGTAGATCAATGATAATCCTTTAGTGGATTGGATTATCATTAATGGATCGGACATGGTCCCTATTGTAGCCTATTAACACCTCATGAAGCTTAGATCCAATGGATAGAAACAAAACTCCATAACCAAAGGTAGAGATTAAATCTCTAGATCCGACGGTTGAGATTAAATCTCTAAATCCGACGGTTGAGATTAAATCCCTAGAACCAATGGTGGAGATTAAAACAAGGCTTATCCCTAACTCTATAAAAGGAGGGCAAGGGGTGGGTGGTAACTTAAATCCAACTAGAGATAGGATTAGGGTTTTGTGCGGCAAGGCTTGGAGGCTAGGGTTTAGGGGTTGGCGGCACCAAATAAGGAAGGTGTTTCCTTTCTTCTTCTTCCATCAAGGTGGCCGGCGACCTAGCTCCCCTTTCTAGCCCTTGGCCGACATCCAATGCAGCCCCTCTTCCTCTCTTTGGCCGGTAAAACCTAGGCTTAGGGTTCTCCCTTTGAGTTTTGGTTTGCATTCACCTATTCTCCTCTTCCTCCTTGGTCGGCGGCAAGCTCCAACTTTGGAGTTTGGTGGTTGGCTGAAAGAAGGAGAAGAGGCTTGTTTCTATTTTTCCTCTTGCTCAGAACGAGCAAGGGAGGAATATTGGTGATCTAGGAGGCTTCGACTTTTGGAAGATCGTCGCCCACACGACATCCAAAAGGAGGAAGGACATACAATAGAAGATCAAGAGGTATAACAAGAGGTATAATCTTGTTTATTTTGATTTGTCTTCCTTTGTATTATGTTTATAATTGCTTTTCAATTATATGCATGTTTTATGTGGATGTTTACTTTATGTATGTGGCTAAATAATACTTGGATCCCGAACATAAACACAAAAACCGGTGATCCATATATCGTCTATTCCGCGGCTATTCGTGGAAAAGAGGTTGGTCGCTTGAACAACAAGTTTGTTCAAGTGACTACTCTAAACAAATAGAACGACGATGACAAGGTTGCTTGGGTGTTCCCTTTTGTCTAGGATTAAATTTTTAATCCGGGGACATTGATTGGATCACCATGAACAAGCGACCGAGTTGAAGTGGGAAACGAAGTTTCCCCTCACGGATCAACCCAACAATAAATACTATAGGAATATGAATCTAAACCAATCTTAGTCCATTTCATAAACCACATATATACTGTAAGTAGAATTCCCTTACAGTACCAAATTAAATCAATTCACACAGAAATCTTAATCTAAACATTCCTCACCCTTATTCAACCTCCTCTCCTTCTTGATAGGCTAAAAAAAAGGATCCAATCTCCAATAAATCTAAATCAATCATCCATCACTACCTAATGAACAGGAAACTATATCCTCATTACTTGATTATAACACATCCATATTAGTTAGCTAAACAACTGATATGCAACTATAAACATTCAAATCTTACTTACCGAACTTAGCTTCCTTCTGATCTACAAATCTCCAAATCAACAACAAAACCAACACATCCATCAATTATCCAAATCCAAGTTTACCTAACACCACCTCATTCATAGCTGAATTCCAATGATTCCATAGCCGATTCATCCCACAAATCCATCACCAATAAAAAATAACACATAACCAAATCACCATCAGCAACATAGAACAAATCCATATCAGCTTAACAACAAAACTGATCATATACCACATAATCCACATCTAAAGTAGCATTCCCGGTTAGACTCACTCCATAGCTTCTTGTTCCACCGTAGGAAAACACCGACATATACAATTCAAGTGAACCGAGGCAACAACCCATCTCCTTCACTTAAAATCACAGCAGCCTCTTAATCCAATCCAAACCTTACTCACCTCACCTGAAACTGACACAGGGTAGGCATCAGCATCACACAAAGGGGGGCACTAACTGTGACCGATGGTGGTTGTAGAACAATGACATCGTGAGCAGAGCTATAGAGTTGATGTCGCGATGGAGGAAGAACAAAGATCGACTACTGAGGAAAAAGGACGGTGCACCCCGACAGAGCACAAGTAGGAGAAATAGGAATCGACCCTCCGATCCCACAGTGGAACCACCAACAGAGTCATCTGTCGACACCGGCATTGCTGTTTACACACCGCGACCGACAGATCACGAGGTCAATCTCCTCCTTGTCCTTGGCGCTGGATGCCTGTAGAAATGGTCGACGAATGGTCATTATCGGCCGCGGCGGGGTGAGGTCGTCGGAGCAAGCAATCGACGTCGATCGCAGGGCAAAGGCAGTCAATTGTCACATAATCGGCACGATCGAGGGAGCATCGACGAGTTGTTGCTTGCTGTGCCCGGCAACGAAGAAGCGACGAATAGGAGAGAGAAGAGGGGTTATCGCGGTTGCGGCTGGGAGGAGGAAAATCGCGATGGGGGAGGAGAAGAAAAAGTAGGGAAAATAACTAAACCTAGGTTTAGTTATTTAAACTTAGGCTTATTAAGCCGATTAACCCAAAGAGATTTTATAAAGCCTATCTATTTTTATCCCCGTGAAACATTTATAAAACTTCCATTTAAATTCAAAAAAATTTTATAAAAATTTACTGAATTATTTATATAAAATAATTTCTTAAATAACAAGGGATATTTTATTATTATTTTATTTTTTTCTAATATCTCACATTCTTCTCCACTAATAAAAATTTGGTCCTCAAATTTCCTACTGAAGTACAATGAGTAAGCAATACCACACTGCTCGACTCATTTACTTGGAGAAAAGAATCGCACATCTCAAGTAACTATGTGGGGGTACTGATAGACTCTAAATCCATGGCATGTCAGAGACTTTTCCAAAATCGTGAGGTGAACCGCAAATCGCTATCAGATATGATATTCAAGGATACTCCATAAAATATGGAAATCTCCTTACAATATAAATCTATCAAGCGATCCAACTAATTCATCTTACAGATCGGAAGAAAATGAGCGGTCTTGGTTAATTGATCACTGATTACTCAAATCGCATCACATCCTTTCCGAATTATAGATAATCTCCCAACACATTCCATTGTACTAGGCTACCACTCCTTACATGACCTTGCTGATCACTAATATTTCACCCTTTACATACTAAACACCAAGATACAAAATCAACCATATCTTACATGTCGTTCCACTCAATAGGATCATTTCAAAACCCACTATTTTCAAATGCACTCCAAATAATCACCAATCCAGTATGATGAGTCCCCTAAAGTAACTCTTCCTAATTCGAATACAACTCTGTAACCCACTATTCTCCTCAGAGACGGAGAATTCCATTCTTGCAAGAAAAATCAATCTACTGTCAAAAGTCCACTCTACCACACAGAAGATGGAAATGACTGGGAGACTATAATGAGCAATCTCCCTTATTACATCAGTCCATGTTCTAGAGATTCTATAGTAGCTACCCAGTAGCTGGCAAAACTTCAAGAGAACACCTGCTCCATACATCTACCAATCAAGAAAATAACTACAAGTCCACGTCATATGTATGATCGCTCATCTCATAATTCCTTAACTGGCGTAAGCTTATGATACGTCTCATTAAACTTGTTGGTGTAATCGGCCCAAGTTACGATTGACCGAACTCGAGTTTGACTCGAGTAGTATTTTGATGTTTGACAGTGATATCTAACAATGTGTTGGGGAGATTGTTGGTGCAATCGACCCGGGTCATAATTGACCGGACTTGAGTTTGACTCGAGTGGTATTTTGATGTTTGACGATGGTTTGACCATTGTCATGGGAAAAGTCCAAGTTATGGGTACTTGGCATAGAAAGTCCAAGCATGGGTCTTGGCAAGGGAAAGTCCAAGCTTAAGTCTTGGAAAATGGAAAGTCTAAGGGTGTAGTCTTAGCTACATAAGTCCAAGGGTGTTGTCTTGGCGTTGAAAGTCCAAGTCATGGGTACTTGGCAATTGAGAAGTCCAAGGGGAATATTGGTGGTGTAAAGTCCAAGGGTGGAGTCTTGGCAGCATAAGTCCAATGCTTGGCGGCATAAAGTCCAAGCGTGGTTTTGGCAGTGTAAGTCCAATGTGCCTTGGCGGTGGTGTAGACAACGTTAGCATGACAATAGCTGATGAAAGCAACTGAAGGCTAGCATATGGATGAACAAATCATGAATGACTCAGAGGGATCTGAAAGGCGTGAGGCTGATGGAGGAGGCTAGAAGGCTTAGTTCTATGGTAAGGGTGATCTAGCAAGTATGAGGGCATCATACTTGGTGTTAAACCTTATGGTTGAGGTTTGTCAGCTGACTGGGGTCATAGACCAGTTGATTGGTCATGTATTTTGACACTTGACAACCGATTCGACACTCAGTTGTCGACTGAGATTATGACTAGTCGATTGTCGTGAGACGACTAGAGTTCGACTGTGGAAAATGGCCTAGCAATGATCGCGGCATTAGGCGATCGGGCCTTAGCAATGATCGTAATGGATGGCGATCGTGGTTGAGTTTACAATCACAGAACGCTCGGTAGCCGACTAGGCAATCGACTACGGCGTTGGCAGTCGACTGATGATGTTGGCAGTCGACTGCGAACTGATCCATTGGAGTTTTTCTAGCATGCATCAAGTCGTTGTCTCACAACGATACTATTGGCAATCGACTGGGGATTTATGGCAGTCGATTGCCAGCTGCGAAATCCAGGTCGCGCGAAAGGATAAAAGGAGCTCGATAAGAAAGATTTTTGTAGCCATTCTTGAGTTATTTATTGGGCATTTTTGGAGGGGATTTGTTGATGCATTCCAGACCTTCAAGGCTAGTCCAAGGCGATCAACAAGCAAGCATTCAAGTTCACATTTGTAAAGGTTTTCCTTACTTGTATTTGTATAGTTTACTTGTATTTTCTTGTATTTCATTCTTATTGTTGTAAGAATCATTGTAAGAGGTTTTCTCCACCTCTGGATTGTTCTGAGAAGGAGTTATTGAGTAGTGGTATGTGTTTGCATCGCTAGAGCTCATTTGAGCTCAATCCATAGAGTAGGAACCATAATATTCCAAACCACATTATATTTTGGTATTGTGATTGTGCTTGTGTGTTTAGTTTGTTTATTTCATTATTTTTGCTGTGTACTAACATTATATAGCAAGCACATGAATGAATTCCATTGAACCGATGACATCGCTATTCACCCCCCCTTTAGCAGGCGCATAGGTCCTAACAAGTGGTATTAGAGTGAGGTCACTCTTCAAGGATTAACAACCAAGAGAGCACCACTATAGGAAGAAGATGGAGTTCGAAGATAAATTTGGATGGGACATCAATACCCCAATTCCGTACACCTTCTACGGACGAGAAGGCTTCAATCAATGGAAGGCGAGGATTGAAGACTTCATGATGATGACGAACATTGAAGATTGGTCCACTTTGATGGAAGGGTTTGAATTTCCAAGAGGGCCAAAGGGAGGGTTCCTCAAAATGAAGAAGTGGACCGAGGAACAACTAAGAGAATTCGAGAGAAGCAATAAGGTAATAAAATTCTTGATTGAGTTGATTCCTAATGAAATTGTGTTCAAGTTAGGTGAGTACAAGTATGCAAAGGAATTTTGGAGCGAAGTAGCTAAGCTCCATGAAGAACCTTCAATGGCTCAATCGGAGGAGACTGAAGAAGCAAGCACATTATCCTCACAAGCAAGTGAGGATTCGGAAGTTGAAGAGGAGTCAACATCCGGGTCAAGAGAAGAGTGTGAAGAATTAGAGGTTGAGAGACCATCGACGTCCAAGGAAGAGGAAGAATTGGAGGAGACCTCCACCTCTAGGATTGAGGGGGAGGAAAGGATTCCCACACCGGAGCAAACTCAAGATAAACCATCTACCTCCGGTCGAGAAGAAGATGAAGAACCATTTCATTCCACCACCACTCTAGGTTACTCAAGAAATTTAATTAAAAATAAAAATCATATAATTTGCTTTGAGTGTAGGGAACATGGGTACTATAAGAGCAAGTGCCCTAGAAGGTCAAGAAGGCTCCACCAGTGCCAAAGGTCAAGGAGACCGGTGCCCCAACACACAAGAGCAAGGAGCATATGGTGTGGTTCAAATGTCATCAAAAGGGGCACTATAGAAGCCAATGCTTAAAGGGGGAGAAGAAGACTCATGAAGGAAGAGCTACACATGTAGGGGGAGCTAAGGCAAACCCTAAGGTAACTTTTAAGTATGTGTCTTCTTTAATTAATTATCAAAATCATGCTAGAAGTAATCTTGTAATTATTCATGAAAGGCATGCTAGAAATAATAGGTTTTATTGTTTAGGAGCGAAACATGTCATCCTTAGGAATAAAGAGAAATTTGGGACTAATGTCCATAAAATAATTTTACCTAAGGAAAGTATTAGGAAGATAGAGAGCCATCTAGGTTTTAACTCCAAGAATTCTAGACATATGCCTAGAAAGAACAAATCAATTCAAAGAAACAATGGGACCACAAAATTAGAGAAATTGGAGTTGGAGAACCAAGACTTGAGGTCAAGGCTTGAGAAAATGGAAAAGACTCTTAGGATTATGCAAAATCAAATGCAAGAGTCAAATAGTCAAAGCCAAGGGTCTAGGAGTCAAAGTCAAAGGCCTAGGAAACAAGAACGATCCAAGGGCAAGCTTATGCCCAAAAAGAGCTATCACAATGTTCCATTCAATTATGGAACTCAATTTAGGTCTAGAAAAACCAAGGTCAATAGGGAAGTCATCCCTAAGGTTGACCAAGGTAGGTGCTTAGTGGCTAGGGTTTCAAGGAAACCTAGGGAAGTCATTAAGAAGGTTACAAGGGGAGTTACCCCTAGAGTTAACCTAGGTAAGACCCAAATGACCAAGACTTCTAAGCCTAGGAGGGTAATTAGGAGGGTATATAGAGAAGTTACCCCTAAGGAATACCTAGTAAACCCAAGGATCCCTAATAGGTATTGGATTCCTAGGAGCTTGATCGATTCACGCTAAATGGGTTAGGGTGTGCCAACTTTAAAAGAATGGGTAGTTAACCTAACCATGGTAAAGGTGGCACCTTAGGTCATTTTCAAGGTTATGAGTACCTTGGAAATGTGGTTGAAATTTAAATCCTAAAAGATTTTAGGATGTGCCAATATATTTTTGGGAACTATGAAAAATTAATTAAATTGACACAATTTAGGATTAGAGCTTATAGTGTGCCATTTTGGGTTTTTGGCACACTTGGGAGATGAGTGGAAATATGGCAAAATGGACTTAATAATAACAAATGGAAATTAATATTAAAATTTAGGTATTGTCATACCTATACATTTTATTTGCATTTTATGTTTGTCATATACTATGTCATGACATCATATTTATTTTTATCATTTATATGTCATGATCATGCTTAGGTTTATGTCATGTATATTTAGATTTAATTATATGCCATGACAACATGATCATTGGTCATGCTTACTTATGTTATCATTTATGCCATGATTATTTCATGCATTAATTAAAATTGATTTAAGAACTATTGCATGACTTGAAGTCCTATGGATAAGGGAATCAAGTAGTGTTGCCTTAGAAAATGCATGAAACCCTAGTTTAAGATGAACCAAAACCCACATCTCACATCACATTGACATGTGTGTGTATTGATACACCCTAGACACATGTGAGATGTTAGAAAATGAGTTACGTTCAAGGTGCATAGTTTTTGCTTCTAGATGAACTTAAACTCAAATCATACCATGGGTGAATCATGAGGAAAGCTTATGTACAAGTCATGTGCATCAATCCCATAGACCATGGTTCAATATAAGGTTTTAAAACTATTTCAAAATCATTTTGAAAAACCTTGGTGAAGTCTATCTTTTGATAGAAATCACCAATGATGATGTTGATACAAAGTGAGCTCAAAGAATGAAGTTTTTCTCATTTTTGAACTTTGTATCAATTTCACTATTTTATGGGTAAATTATTTTTCAAATAATTTTCACCCATTATATTGGTTATAAGTATTATACGTATGAATTTTCATGATTTTTCAAGTTACGTATAATTACTTATGCATTTTCATTTTTCATTTCTAAAATTTGATATCTGCGTTTTGCAGATATCAGTCGACTTCCGCTTGATGGCCGTCGACTGATTACTGTCAGAGTCGACTGCCAGAGATGATTTCGGGTAAATAAGGTGTTTAGCCCATGTTTCAACTATGTTAGACTACCCTAACTGCTCCTAACCTTAAGATATGCTTTGGAAACCATTAGAAAGGGTGAAAATCCATTGGATATGGATTAGGAGAGTTATTTAGGGTGTGTATCAATTTTTAAGGTGTGTGAAAGTTCAAGATTGAACTTTTAACCTTAATTTTGATTGTTAAGTGTTCCTATAGGATTAGGGACTTTCCAAGGACATTTTTGGTGCAATGGTCAAGGGGGAGCAAGCCTTTAGGGGGAGGTATCTATCATGGGATGATGGATGTGTTTCTTCCTCATGAGGGGGAGAATTGGGAATGTGAGATGCCCAATTTGAAAATTTGGAGAGTTTGTAGGATTGCTTCTCTTGAGTGATATGAGACTTATCACTAGGAAGAGTGAAGGCATCCTAGGTGTTTTTGGACCAAGGGGGAGATTGTAAGATCTCATTGGAATATGAGACATTGACCTCCTTGGGGAGAACCTTTTTGATGTATGTCAAAAAGGGAGAGAATTTATGGAATTACCAATTTGGGATAATTGGTAAGGAGATTTGAGTTAGGTGTCCAAACTCAAAGATGTTTGGTTTTTGTCAAATATCAAAAAGGGGAAGATTATTGGTGTGATTGGCCCAGGTCACGATTGACTAAACTCGAGTTTGACTTGAGTAGTATTTTGATGTTTGGCAGTGATGTCTGATAATGTGTTGGGGAGATTGTTGGTGCAATCAACCCGGGTCATAATTAACCAGACTCGTGTTTGACTCAAGTGGTATTTTGATGTTTGAAGATGGTTTGACCTTTGTCATGGTAAAAGTTCAAGTCATGGGTACTTGGCATGGAAAGTCCAAAGGTGTAGTTTTGGCCATGTAAGTCTAAGGGTGTAGTCTTGGTGGTGAAAGTCCAAGTCATAGGTACTTGGCAATTGAGAAATCCAAGGGGAATATTGGCGGCATAAAGTCCAAGGGTGGAGTCTTGGCAGCATAAGTCCAATGGTTGACGACGTAAAGTCCAAGCGTGGTCTTGGCAGCCTTGGCGGTGCAAACATCGTTAGCATGACAATAGCCAATGGAAGCACCTGAAGGCTAGAGTATGGATGAACAAGTCATGGATGACTTAGAGGGATCCGATAGGCGTGAGACTGATGGAAGTGACTAGAAGGCTTAGGTCTAGGCTAAGGGTGGTCTAGCAAGTATGAGGGCATCATACTTGGTATAAAACCTCATGATTGAGGTTTGTCGATCGGGTCATGGATCACCATCGTCAAGTGTTTGACACTTGCACCGAGTCGACATTCAACAATGATCGATTATGACCAGTCGACTATCGTGAGTCGACTAGGGTTCGATTGTGGCAAAATAATTTAGCGCCAATCGCGGCCGCTGGATACCAACTAATGGAGCTTTAACGATCGCCATTGATGACAGTCGACTGTTAGTTGAGTTTACTAGCACAGAATGCTCGGTGGCCGACTGGGCAGTCGGCTATAGTGTTGGCAGTCGACTGATGATGTTGGCAGTCGAATGCCAACTGATCCGTTGGAGTTTTTCTAGTGTGGATCAAGCCATTGTCTCACAACGATACTATTGGCAGTCGGCTGGGGAATTATGGCAGTCAACTGCCAGACACAAAATTCAGGTCGCGCGGAAGGATAAAAGGAGCTCGACGGGAAGGATTTTTGCATCCATTCTTGAGTGATTTCTTGGGTGTTTTTGGAGGGGATTTGCTGCTGCAATCCAGACCTTCAAGGCTAGTCCAAGGCGATCAACAAGAAAGCATTTAAGTTCACATTTATAAAGGTTTTCCTTACTTGTATTTGTGTAGTTTACTTGTATTTGCTTGTATTTCATTCTTATTGTTGTACGAACCATTGTAAGAGATTTTCTCCACCTTCGAATTGTTTCGAGGAGTTATTGAGTAGTGGTGTGTGTTTGCATCGCTAGAGCTCATTTGAGCTCAATCCGGGGAGTAGGAACTATAAGGTTACGAACCACGTTATATTTTGGTATTGTGATTGTGCTTGTGTGTTTTGTTTGTTTATTTCATTATTTCCGCTGCGTACTAACATTGTGCAGCAAGCATACGAATGAATTCCATCGAACTGACGACATCGCTATTCACCCCCCTCTAGCGAGCGCATAGGTCCTAACACAACTATATCGAAACTGCTCCAATCCCTACAATGATGCATCTATGTATAGTACCCTTCAATCCTCACCGGAAGGATTGGCTAGCATTGGTGCAAAAGTCAATCATCATCTAAGCCCTGAAACCTAGTTTCACAAGCTTCTGACCAAGTGATTTCCATCACCTTCTTGGTCCAACATGTCAACGGTATAGTAATGCTAGAGCATCCTATCCACATCTACGGTAATAACCAAATCAATCCAGGGAAACCACCAACTTCCCTTAAGATTGTGAATACACCCAAAAATATCATAAAAAAAAACAACCACAAACTAGTCCAATCGCTTCCAGAATACTCCGTTCCTCAATTCCATAATGACTAAATCGCTCAATACGTCTAACAGTATTATCCAAAGCTCGTAAAATTTATACAAAGTATGACATATCGTCTTCTACACACCCGCATCCTTTTTACTCTCAACTGATGATATCTCCATCATCACACCGATAATGATAACTGTATGAAGCCAAGTAACTACAATATCAACCCTCTAATCATAAATCAACCCTAGAGTATACATAGGTGTCCTTTAACTGATCAAACAGATCATCTATCCATAATGGAAGATATTCATTCTCAACATCTACTGCATTCCATCATCGATAATCGATGCATAATCTCAAAGGTTCAGCTCTCTTTTAACAAAGAGTTTCAGATCTTCTCAAGAAGAAACACTAGGACAGATAAATCTCTCATCTAATACCTCCTATAATCGCAACTTACATTTTTCAAATTCCCATAGTGTTTAGCAACACTAATACCAACAAAATTATCTCCCAGTATGAGGTCTTCAATATCAAAGCTATTCCAAAACTCACTCCGATCGCATACTCCATTTGCCTATGTAGTGGCAAACCTGGGAGTTCATCCGAACCTACATCCGACTACTCTCGAATCATACACACCTCCGAGAGACATATTATATCATCATTTCAACAATTTAACTATCCAAGTTAATATCAAGATATCCATATCCACACCATAACCACCCAAGTCAACAATATAGCAACTACGTCAACTCTCTAACAATAAGATAACATCTCCACCTATCAGCCTCTAAACATCAAAATCAATATAATAACACTCTAATAATCATCACAGTAATCAAATCAACATCTCACCAATTGGTAGAGAAACAACTAATCCACATGATCCAAATATAAAAATCCTTCTAATCTTATCTAAGAATATTCTAAACACAGATACCTGTAAACTACCAGTATCTCTTAATATATCAATGAATAGGATAAACTAAAGTAATACCCTAAATAATCAATCCTTCGGTCCTCTACATCTCCTCTCGAGTAAAGATAAAACCCATCCAACTTCTTCTCTTGGTGATTGAGCTCATGTAGGTACAAAAGACTACCAAAGAGGAATTGAAATCAACTGCTGAAACTAAGGTACAAACCCAGAACGACTACAATGGATATGGTAAACAATGTTGTACTGGTAAAGAGTACACTACCGACTATAAGGTACTGAATAATTATCATCATTGTAGCATACTCCATACTCTGCAAATGGTATAGCTACAATTGGAGAATACAAAATAGATACGACCATCATCGTATACTCCCTCCTCTGTACAAAGTATTACCACGCTTGAAGAGGTAACAGTTGTTATCTGTACGTTTGAGTCTTCTAAGATGTCTTCTGCTAATGCTGCTGAGTAAGTCGCTTCCCCTGGAGGGAAGTATCAAAAAACTCCAACTATGCTTGAGGTAGTAAATTGCTGCTGGTGTGATAACCCAATCTTCTGTAATGATCTCTACTGTTGAGATTGTGGATCATCCTCCTTTAGGCAACATCAATGGTCTCCAACCGAATCTTCAAAGTACACTCCCCTTGTATGTACTAGTTGCTTATAGCAGAAACAGATAAAATGGTCCATCGAATAATCTAACTTTGCATGTCTTCGTGACCTGCACTGAACGCACATAATCTCTTCGGAATCATTCTTTTGATTCCAATATTGGACTTGCAATGTCTACCTATCAATCTTCAACTCTTAAACATTTATACGGAGTCATTTCTAAAATCATGACTCGATCCAATGTCTTTTGACAGGATCTGATAGAAGATCCAAACATCCTAATTCGAATGTAAGCCAATAAACTGTGTGTAAAAAACCAGATATAGATGTTTGAGGGATAATTAGGGATTTAATTAAATCTAACTAGGGCTTAATGTGTAGGGTTTGATCAATGAGGGGAAACTTCGCTTCCCACTTCAACTCGGTCGCTTGTTCATGGCGATCCCATCAATGTCCCTAGATTAAAAATTTAATACTAGACAAAAGGGAACACCCAAGCCACCATGTCATCGTCGTGCTATTCGTTTAGAGTAGTCACTTGAACAAACTTGTTGTTCAAGCGACCAACCTCTATTCCACGAATTGCCGTGGAATAGACGATGTACGGATCGCCGGTTTTTGTATTTATGTTCGGGATCCAAGTATTATTTAGCCACATACATAAAGTAAACATCCACATAAAACATGCATATAATTGAAAAGCAATTATAAACACAATACAAAGGAAGACTAATCAAAATAAACAAGATTATACCTCTTGAACTTCTATTGTATGTCCTTCCTCCTTTTCGACGTCGTGTGGGCGACGATCTTCAAAAAGTCGAAGCCTCCTAGATCACCAATCTTCCTTTCCTTGTTCACTCCGAACAAAGGAAGATCATCAAACAAAACTCTTCTTCCTATCTAGAATCGGCCACCAAGTCAATAAACTCGATGTTGCCGCCGGCCAAGGATGAGAACATGGAGTATGGGAGCCGGTCAAAGGAGAATCAATGAGGGCATGGGCGCTGGCCAACACTTGGAGAAGAGTAAGGAAAGCAATCCTTCTCCTTGTTGCCGCCCAAACCCTAAACCTAGCTCTCCAAATTTCTGGCCAAGGATGAAGGGAAGAAGAATAGGTTGAGCTCCGGCCAAGGTAGAGGGAAGAAGGATAGGAGCCGACCAAACCTTAGGAAGAAGAAGAAGAGACTTCCTCCACTTGTTGCTGCCCACCCCAACCCCAAAACCCTAACCCTAGCCGCCCACTCCTAATCCTAATCTAATTTGGATTGCTTGCCGACCAAGGGAAGAAAACCCTAAGCCTCATCCATCAAGTTGCCGCCCACCCCTAATCCATCCTTTTATAGAGTTAGGGATAAACCTTGTTTTAATCTCCACAAATTGTTCTAGGGATTTAATCTCAACCGTCGGATCTAGAGATTTAATCTCAACCATCGGATCTAGAGATTTGTTTCTATCCATTGGATCTAAGCTTCATGAGGTGTTAATAGGCTACAATAGGGACCATGAGGAGGAGTTGGATCTTGGCCACCCAATGGATCAAGCCCACATAAAGTCCGATCCATTAATAATAATCCATTCCACTAGAGGATCATCATTGATCTACCTCACCAACCCACATAAGTTAATATGGGCTCCATATATTATTTGTACATTTTCTTTCCGTGTTTAAGATCTTAAATGTCCGTCGATTAATTAATTTATTGACCACTAATTAATCAACATCTACTCCATGAGTAGTACCACTCAACCTTTTCATCATGCCGGACCAAGTCCACCTGCAGGGTTTACATGATGAACTTTATGAGATCCTCAAGGGGACATCATCATCCTAATATATAGGACACGGTTTCCTCCTATAATCAATGGCACACCATATAAATAATATCATCTCCCAACTTACTGAGCCTATCGATTTAATCTATAAATCTCGCCCATTGGTAAATCAAAGAGATGACTACTAAGTATATGTGCCTGTTATTATATCGGGATTAAGAGCATGTACAATATAATATTTGAGGTCCGATTCGATTATGTAGTCAGCAATAAATCGAATCACCTCTAAGTCGGTCCTGCTCAATACACACAAAGTGCACTAGTGTGATTCTATGGTCAAGACAAACCAATACCAAATCACACTACAACCATACCAATGGTTTGTCCAAAACCATCTCGGTTGTGAGCCTTTTCTTTTACTTTACAAGGAGCCGATAACATTATCTCCCGTGTGACACCACACACCATGTTATCTACAATGTAATGTATTAGACAATATTGCATAACCATAAATATGCAAACAATGATCATGTGATTCTTATTTCAAAAATAAAGATGTTCATACAAAAGATAGACTTTTCAGTATACATCCTAACAATCTCCCACTTATACTAAAATACTATACTATCCTCATACTGCCATACATCTGATTCTCATTCCTTCCACATGCCTATCAAAAGCTCTCGCTAGAAAGGCCTTAGTGAAAGGGTTTACCAGGTCATCCTCTGATGCAATCTTGGCGACATCAACTTCTACCTCCTTTACGATTTCTCGTATCAGGTGGTACTTGCGCTCTATGTGTTTACTTGCCTTATTGGATCGTGGTTTCTTCAAGTTTGCAACTGAACCACTATTATCACAATAAATTGTGATAGTTCTGGGTAAACTAGGAATAACATCCAAGTCCATCAGAAAGTTCTTGAGCCACACAACTTCTTTGGCCGCCTCAGAGGCTGCCACATACTCAGCTTCCATGGTGGAGTCTGCCACGCATTTCTGCTTGACACTCCTCCATACAATGGCTCCACCTCCCAAAGTAAACAAAAAACCTGAGGTAGACATACTGTTATCCCTATCAGATTGGAAGTTGGAATCTGTGTAACCCACAGGGGGTAATTGGTCTGCCTTGTAAACCAGCATATAATCCCTAGTCCTTCTCAGGTACTTCAATATATGTTTTACCGCAGTCCAATGTCCCTGTCCTGGATTACTCTGATATTTGCTGACCATGCCCACGGCAAAGCAGATATCTGGTCTCATACATAACATCACATACATGAGGCTTCCTACTGCCGAAGCATAAGGAACCGCCTTCATCTCCTCTATCTCCTCAGATGTTCTAGGACACATCTCCTTAGATAAATGAACTCCATGCCTGAAAGGTAGAAAACCCTTTTGGAGTTCTGCATGCTAAAATGATCCATAATCATGTCTATGTATGAAGATTGGGATAAACCCTTATAACCTTGATCCCAAGGATGTGTCCCACCTCTCCCAAGTCCTTCATATCAAACTGTTTGGACAACCATACCCTTACGTCGGATAACACCTTGATATTGTTGCCAATCAACAAAATGTCATCTACGTATGGTACAAGAAATACCACTAAGTTTCCGTCACATCTCTTGTATACACAAGACTCATCCAGACTTTGAATAAATCCATAAGACTGGATTTCTTCATCAAATCGGATGTTCCAAGACCTCGAAGCTTGCTTCAATCCATAAATGGACTGATTAAGCTTACATATAAGATGCTCATTTCCCTTCGCATTGAATCTCTCTGGTTGCTTCATATAGATATTTTCCTCAAAACTTCCATTTAAGGAAAGCTATCTTGACATCCATCTGCCACACCTCATAATCCATATGAGCTGCTATGCATAGGAAAATCCGGATAGACTTAAGCATGGCCACCGGCGAAAAGGTCTCCTCATAATCGATACCCTCTTTCTGATTATACCCCTTCGCAATAAGCCTCGCTTTGAAGGTCTCAACCATCCTGTCTATTCCTCTCTTTCTTTTGTAGATCCACTTGCATCCAATGGTTTTTACACCATCGGGTGGTTCTACTAGCTCCCAATCCTGATTTGAATCCATAGATTTAATCTCAGTATTCATTGGACTTTGCCAAGATACTGCATCTTTATCTTGGATTGCCTCGTCATATGTCCAGGGATCAGGTTCATGTTTACTAGGGACCAAATCAGAAGATTCTCCCAAGAACATGAATCTCTCAGGCTGTCTCACAACCCTCCCACTACGACGAGGTATCTTCTGTGTATGCTCTGTGACACGCGGTGCAGTGACTTATGGTATATCCTCTTTGTACCAGTGGTACTGAAGAAGTGACTTCCCCTTTTAATTCCTCCAGAATAATTTTACTCTTGGCCATGTGGCACATCACATAGTATTCATGTAGAAATCTAGCGTTTGTGCTAACGATCACCCTGTGATCTCTAGGACTATAAAACAAACCACCTTTTGTTCCTCTAGGATAGCCAACGAACATGTGTACTTCTGTATGAGGTTCCAACTTACCAGCATCTGCCTTCAGCACATGTGCTGGACTCCCCCATATCGGAATATATCTTAGACTAGGCTTTAGCCCAGTCCACAATTTTGTGGGAGTAGAAGGCACCGATTTAGATGGAACCAAGTTCAGAATGTACACAGACGTATCTAGAGCATATCCCCAGAACGAATCTGGCAACTCAGAATAACTCATCATCGATTTAACCATCTCCATAAGAGTCCTATTCCTTCGCTCTCCTACACCATTCTTCTGGGGTGTGCCAGGTGTAAACAATTGAGATTGAATCCTAGCCTTTGATAAGTAATTCCTAAACTCTGCTAAGAGGTACTCACCACCACGATCAGATCGTAGTGTCTTGATACTTTTACCTTGACGTTTCTCCACATTAGCCTTGAATTCTTTGAACTTGTCACAGCATTCAGACTTGCGGCGCATCAGGTAAATGTATCCATATCTTGAGCAATTGTCTATAAAAGAGATGAAATACTCAAAAACACCTCTAGCATGGATAGACATAGGACCACACAAATCAGAATGAACCAATTTTAACACATCTTTGGCTCTATACCCCTTGTCCTTAAAAGCCTCTTGGTCATTTTACCCTCCAAGCAAGATTCCCAGGTTGGGAAATCCTCCACCACTAATCAACCCAGAGGTCCATCAGCTATCAACCTTTGAATTCTGCTTAGGTTAATATGACCAAGCCTATGATGCCAAAGATATGTTTGGTTCATCTTCGAAGGTTCTTTTCTCTTATTGGAATTAGAAGATGAGTTATTAACTTCAATTTGCATCGTGGGAGGTTTTGGTTCAAGTTTGTATAGATTTCCTATCAATGCACCGGAACAGATAATGTCCCTATTCCTTTTTATAACAACTCTGTCATTAAAAGAAATAGAATATCCAACCATAAACAATTTAGAAATCGAAATTAAATTCTTTCTAAATAAAGGTACATAAAGGCAATTCTTAAGAACCAAAACTTTATTTTTCTCAAAAGATAAATGAATGTCTCCCACTGCAATAGCCGCCACCTTCGTGGCATCGCCCAAGTACACGGTAATCTCTCCCTCAGCTCGTCGTCGGGTTTCCTGGAATCCCTGCAAAGTATTGTAGACATGATCAGAGGCTCATGTATCTACACACTAGGTGCCGGTAGATAACACCGCTAACCATGTTTCAATGACTAGACCAAAGGATATACCTTTGTTCTGCTTCGGATTGGGACAATCCTTCTTCCAATGTCCATACTGCTTGCAAATGAAGTACTTGCCTTTCGGCTTCTTCACTCCTCCCTGAGATCCTCCCACCACCTTTTCTCTAGCTGGTTTCTTCTTCTTCTTGCCTTTCGGCTTAGAAGTAGAAACCTTCTGAGCAACCATGGCCTGAGCCTGAGCAAGCCTTTCTGTCGACTGGAGAATGATATCGACGTGGGTTTCCTAATCGATTTCAGCTCCAAGGACTTCCAGCTCATTGGCAGGCTTAGGAGGACACTCTTCAAAGAGTACATACTTGTACTCCTTAGCAGTTAAGATAATATCTAGATTCTTTTCCAATCAACATTATTTGGGTACAGTAAGTTTATTTTCCTTTAGTATCATAGCAAGTGGACTGAAAGTCATTTTTGAAAATCCTAAGAATCACATAGATCATTACTTTAGATTTCAAAAAATTATTGATTCCTCAAATAATAAAATTTTAAAATCATCCAACACCTCAAAACACCGAGAATATCGTATGCCACAATAGTGTGGACGTATACGAATTCTACATTTGTAAGAGGAGGTTTTACCCATTAATTTTGCTATCTTGTCAACCTAACTTTTTGACAAGTAAAATTAATAGTTGGTTCCTCTTTGGCCCTACAAATAAAAGCAGCGACTCCGATGGGGAGGATACTTATATTTGTATCTAAGTGTTCACGATTACTTGGTACCAAGGTGATTATCTTGGGTTATATGCCTTACGATGGGGAAGTACACACGCTCCTTAATAATTTCCTATAACCATATTCGACCTTGTGATCCACAAACAAACTCATCCGATGGAGAGGAAGGCACTCAGAGCCGTCACACAAGTTTGTTTGCATCACTTGTCAAATTGTAATGGAGGCCGTGGGAATTTATAAAAATATCCCTCTCCCACTTAGTAATTTGAAATTGATGAATTTTCTAGCCTACGACATGCATATCAAACAATAAGCAATAAATATGAAAAATAAATTATTTTCCAACTATTATGACTTTTGTCTTTAATATGTCTCCTGTCGCATTGCCTTCTTGTCCGCTCCTCCTACGCCATGTACGAGCCATCCGGAGATCCGAGCCGAGACTAAAATCTATTTTAATTTACATCCATCGATCCTTTACTCCACGAGGGAGTGTACATGAAATCTAGATCGAAAGTAAACTAAAATAAAAAGTATGGCTAAACAATGCCGTATCTAATTTACAAAAAATAAAATACTAGCCTTGTCAACCCCGAGGATTCAACAAAATATACACATACAATCACATACACACTGTTGGGTTTCTGGCACCGCGGCGAGTGTGTGTTCGAATATGTTTCGTAAACATGAGCACAGCGGAAGGAATAAAATAATAAATCTAATTTATTACAACACACACATCACATGCATGCATAGTACACCATGTGTAGACATAACTGTAAATTCAAATTTTGCAATAAAAGGAAATTTATACTACGTATACCTGACGTATCACGTGTAGTGGGAAAGACATCAACCGGAATGATTCTCGCAAGAATCGTCTCCATCCGTATCCACGCCGAGTATCTTTGGGATGACTTCACAAAGTCATGAGCCTCATCTTCGTACGGGTTACTAGCCTCGTGTTGAAGACGATGTGATCGAGAGAAGATCACGATCTGAATCAAAATTCGGATCCAAAATTAGTCCTCAAAAACTCGCTTCTCCGGAGAGGTATTCGTCAACCGTTTGACGAATCCTTTGTCCTCCACCTATGAGGATTACCGGAGATCCAATCCCCGGCAAGGCTACCGCTGTCGGAGCTCCAAATGTCATCCAAATGATGCTCCGACAAGAAGGAAACAAGCTGTCCAGAAAACTGGACAGCTTTGGTGGATGAATAGGGGTCGGCCAAAAGGGGAGGTTGAAGCTCACCTTGTTGCCGAACCCAAAGGAGATCACCGGAGCTCCTCCGGCAGTAGCTCGATGCTGACAAGGGGAGAGGACGGTAGCTGCTGGACGCCGGCAAGGAGATTAGTTGGTGGTCGGCTGCGGCAAGGTGGGGTTGGCGCCGACTACACCAAGGAGAAGGAGGGGGCGGCAACTTAGGGTTGCAAGGACTTGGATTGGGGCTTAACAAAACCCTTAAGCCATATTTTATAGAGAACAAATTCTCTAAATGGTTATCGGATCATAACCAAAATCCCGTTAACCCACTCCATTAATTTAAGTTAAAATAAACCAAACCATGATGGTTTATTTTAAGTTAAAACGAACCGAACCAACTTTGGTTCATTCGTACAAACCAAACCCTTTGGTTTATTCTCCTCCATTGGATTAGAACCAAACCAATTTGGTTCATCCATCATGTCTTCATAAGACACAGCCCATCCAAGCTTCCATTGCGACTGAAACGATTTCATGCTCGCTCAATGTTTGGTCCAACCAAATCTAGTTTCTCTCGGTCTGAGAATCTCATTCTGAAGCTCATTTTAAATCCTTCGGATTATGCTCGTTGTGCGTGTGACCAAATAAGTCCTCGGTTTATATTGGCCATCTATAATTAACCATTAATTATAGAACAATCATGAGTGGCACCTAGTAGTACATCATGATCCCCAATTAACCGAAAAGATCAACGGTTGATCCAGAACTATTTCTGAAACCCTTCAGCGGCTCGAATGAATCGTGCCCCATTCCCTTCACTCATCTTATACTCTCTTGGTTCAGGACATGGTCTATAGTGTCAGTCCCCACTAGGCTGACTACGTCACACCTAGCCCAAATATCATTTCCTCGTCCTACGGATTCTAGTTACTGCACATGTATGGAAGAATACCTTACTCTAAACATGTAATACTTTGGCCAAAGACTTTAGTAACAATCAGACGAGAGGCCATGGGTATACATCTCCTCGCAAGGAGTGGTGAATCCTTTATAGGCTATTCAAATACCTTCGATCACTTCGACTTATACCCAATCATCCCAGGTCCACATCTCCTCAGAGATGCTTGCTTAAGATGTCAAAGCATAAGTCTTTATGATCAAGATGACTTGAATACCGCAAGTCAAAGGAACATCACACTTAAGCTGCAGGAAGAACTTCATTGACATATCTATATATACAGAGAACGATATGAAGTCTTACAGCTGGTCACTCCAATGAACAAGTTACCATAACTAGCATCCACGATTAACTTCGGACATCACAATGTCTCCAGCTAGTGAGAATCAACTGCTTGGATACACCAAAGAGTATACCTCGTGCTAGTCTCGACAGAATCAATGGTGTCCAAATCCATCAATTCATCGACTAGGGATAATTTTGATACATCACAATTGTACATGTAGAGATACTCACTAGTTGTGATCCAATCAAAAATTCTCTTATGCTGTGAATCGTACCGTGGACATTCAGTAAATGAGTTTAAGATCTAATCAAATACATGAAAACATGTATACTCAAATAGTGAATATTCATTTATCATATAAATGGTTCAAACATAAGGCGATTGTCTTAGGACATCTCCCATATATTACTAACACACACATATGGCCATAATAGTCGAATCTTATGCCTGCAACCAAAGTGTTAACCTATGCATATCCTACTATTATCTGACACATATAATATATGAAAAATTCATAAGAGTAACCTAATCCACAATTAACTCTGGACATCACAATGTCTCCAGCCAGTGAGAATCAGCTGCTTGTTTACACCAAGGAGTATACCTCGTGCTAGTCTCGAAAGAATTGATGGTGTCCAAATCCATCAATTCATCGACCAGGGATAATTCTGATACATCACAATTACACATGTAGAGATACTCACTAGTTGTGATCCAATCACAAATTCTCTCATGCTGTGAGTCGTATCGTGGACATTCACTAAATGAGTTTAAGATCTAATCAAATACGTGAAAACATGTATATTCGAATAGTGAATCTTCATTTATCATATAAATGGTTCAAACATAAGGCAATTTCCTTAGGACATCTCTCATATATTACTAACAAACTTCCACTTGGCCTAATGCCAATTGCTACGGTATCCAATACCATAAGCTCTAACATGACCCTCAAACTTACTTTGAGGTAATGCCATAGTCAAAGGATCCGCTAAGTTTCTTTCAGTGGGGATTTTCTCGATTTGTATTTCCTTCCTACTGATGATCTCTCTGATCAGATGATAGCGGCGAAGCACATGTTTGGATCGTTGATGAGACCACATAGAGTTTAGAGATGAACTTCTCGATCCAAACCGCTTCCTTTGCTGCTTCTAAAGATGCAATGTATTTTGCCTTAGTGGCAGAATCCGCTAGAGTGTCAAGCTTGGAACCTTTCCAACTTATTGCACCTCCATTCTAGGTGAATACATACCCAGACTGAGACATGGAATCATCCTTGTCTGTCTAGAGCTGGCATCCGTATACCCACGTATCACCATGTACCCTTCTCCATATATTAGGAACATATCCTTAGTTCTTCTTAAGTACTTAAGGATCGTCTTAACAGCCGCCCAATGATCCATTCTTGGATCAGATTGGTATCTACTCGTGACACTCAGAGCATACGTTACATCGGGCCTCGTACATAACATAGCATACATGATAGATCCTATTGCGGATGCATAGAGAATCTTACTCTTGCAAATCCTCTCGTCTTCTGTGCACTGACATATAGACTTCGAAAGGTGTATCCCATGCCTGATGGGTAGGAAACCTTTCTTGGATTCCGACATGCTAAACCTCTTTAGCACTCGGTCTATATATGTAGACTGCGAAAGACCAAGCAACCGTTTCGATCTATCTCTATAGATCTTAATCCCGAGGATGTAGGTTGCTTCTCCCAGGTCTTTCATGGAGAATGTCTTGGATAACCAAATCTTAACTGACTATAAGATTGAAACATCGTCTCCTATAAGTAATATGTCATAGACATACAATACTAGGAACACGACTGCACTCCCACTAATTAACCTTCTTGTACACACAAGGTTCGTCTGGATTTTGTGAGAAATCAAACTTTTTGATTGTCTCATCAAAACGGATATTCCAGCTCCTAGATGCTTGCTTCAATCCATATATGGACCGTCGCAATTTGCATACCTTGGTTTTATCAACCGATGTGAAACCCTCAAACTGAATCATATACACGTCCTCGAGAAGGTTTCAATTATGGAAAGTTGTTTTCACATCCATCTGCCATATCTCATAATTATAATGAGCCGCTATGGCCAGGATCATCCGAATGGATTTAAGCATAGCTACAGGCGAATAGGTTTCGTCATAATCAACACCTTATTTTTTTTTTTTGACGATATCCTTTCGCCACTAATCTAGCCTTATAGGTAATCACATTACCATCCATGTCGGTTTTCTTCTTGAAAACCCACTTGCACCCTATAGGCTTGATGCCTTCAGGTGGGTCAACCAAGTTCCAAACTTGCTTTTAATACATGGAATCCATTTCCGACTTCATGGCATCAAGCCACTTATCCCTTTCTGAACTTGTCAGCACTTCTTCATAACTGGTAGGTTCCTCATCATCAATGAGTAACACGTCATTTGATTCACTTACGAGAAATCCATATCTCTCAGGAATGTTGCGTGTTCTACCAGATCTATGAAGATATGGTGTTTCAATAGGTCCAGCCGATTGCTCATCACTATGAGTTATTGGATGTTGTGCTTCACCAGGTATCTCATCAATGTCTATTTGAGTCTCTCGAGCCTCCTCAAGCTCGACGACACTCCCACTGTTTTCTTGCAAGAGAAACTCTTTCTCTAGAAACACAGCATGCCTTGAAACAAACACCTTTTGTTCCACAGGAAATAAATAGACATCTATCAGACTTAGCATCAAATTTGTCGGATATAGTCCACTTCACATAAGTAGGATAACCCCATATCTTCAAGTAAGATACATGAGGTTTCTTACTATTCCATATCTCATATGGAGTAGTAGAGACTACCTTGGTTGGCATTCTGTTTAACAAGTAAACAGCTGTCTGAAGTGCATAGCCCCAAAAGGACTTGGGAAGATTCGCATGGTTCATCATTGACCTGACCATGTCCAACAAGGTCCGGTTACGCCTCTCAGATACACCATTATGTTGTGGTGTGTATGGCGGAGTCCATTGAGACAATATACCATTGTCTCTTAGATAATCAAGAGACTCTTGACTTAAGTATTCACCACCTCGATCCAATCGAAGTATTTTAATACTCTTATCATGTTGTTTCTCTACTTCATTTCTAAATTCTTTGAACCTTTCAAAGGCTTCAGACTTGTATTTCATCAAGAACACATACCCAAACCGTGAGTGATCATCGGTGAAGGTAATGAAGTAGCTATAGCCTCCTAAATCTTGAGTTGAGATAGGTCTACGTATATGAGTATGTATTAGACCTAGCAACTCTCCCACTCGTTCACCTTTTTTTGAAAAAGGTAACTTAGTCATCTTGCCTTTTAAGCATGATTCACATGTATCGTATGAATCCAATTCAAACGATTCCAAAATTCCACATCGGTGTAATTCGGACATGAGTTTCTTGCTTGCATGGCCAAGATGACAATGCCACATGTAGGAGTCTAATTGATTATCCTTTCAAGCACGCTTGTTGCTCGCTTCGATATTGAAAATGTCACTGGATACGTCCAACGTATAAATACCATTGCTTAAAGTTCCAGTCCCATAAAGAACTCCATTCAAAGTTATGTAACAACAATTGTAACTAAAAGTCAAATGGTACCCATTTCTATTTAAACAAGAAATAGAAATGATGTTCTTTATCAACGAAGGAACTTAAAAGCAATTGTCCAGTTCTAAGAAAAGTCCTGTAGGGAGTTTCAACAAATACGTTCTGATGGTGAGTGCAGCAACCTTTGCTCCATTCCCAACACGTAATTTGACTCTCCCTTGACGAGTCTTCTTCTATTCCTTAGCCCATATATGTCATTACATATATGTGAACCACACCCAGTATCCAATACCCAAGTGTTTGAGGAAATAGAATGACAATCAATAACGAAGATATATGAAGAAGATGGGGCATCGATGCCTTATTCTTCTTCATAAACTAAAGATAAATCTTGCAATTTC
Organism: Wurfbainia villosa; assembly: GCA_025175895.1. Lineage (NCBI taxonomy): Eukaryota > Viridiplantae > Streptophyta > Magnoliopsida > Zingiberales > Zingiberaceae > Wurfbainia > Wurfbainia villosa. Next base: position 37,219,408 of record CM045997.1, read on the forward strand.
TTCGCCAATGGCCCTCCTTGCCATAATGATGGAAAGTGCCATTTTGAGCTGGTTCTGCCTTTTTAACCTTTTTCTTCCCCTTCTACTGTTTCTTTGACTTCCTCTTAGAACCTTTCTTCGAGGAATCAACTAACGACACCGTCCCCTGCTCATGCTTCTCAGAAGGCTCCATAGTCTTCAGCATGTTGAGCAGTACTACAGATGAACCCTCTTGCATCTTTGAGGTGAAGAGGAGCTTAGAGACTTCAAACCTTTCGAATCTCACTTACTCATCAAACAACTCATAAAGATGAAAGAGTAAGGTATGAGCATCCATATGCTCATGCTTCTTTCATAGCTCGGGTACCATCGCGGCTAGCATTATGCAACTCACTAGTTCAGAATCAATCACATGTTTCTGATAGACCAACAATTGGTCCGAAGTTGCATCGTCACTAGGATGGGCGGGAAGAGGCGCTTTGAGGACATATGCAAGCTTTTCATCTTGAGAACAATTCTCAAGTTTCTAAGTCAGTCCAAGAAGTTCGGCACAGTCAATTTATTTGAATCCAAAATAGAGTGCAAATTCAAAGACATCATGATCAATCAATTATCCTAGAAATACAACTCGAGCATATATGAGAAAGATCATTTAAAATGCATCAATATACATTTATAAATCCCATTCATTTTTTGAATTTCAAAAACCCCAAAATCACTTCGGGAGATCGTAGGTCCATCTCCGAATGGGTTGATATCCAACATAGATATGAACAACCTTGGAGAGAGTCCAACAAGCCATTCATAACTACGATGGTAGGTATCAAATATACCGATTGCATATCACATATATGCAACTATCACAATGTGCTATCAACTAATTAAATGTTCACACATGCATCAGGTTGATAAGTCATTAACAAGTATGCATCATATGCATAACACCCAACTTCACCTCCCTTCACATCGAGTCGGGCTCCAGGTTAAAGCCAACCCATTAATCAAGACATAGTTTTAATATGGTTAGAGCGCATTCAACCAATTAGCCTGGCTTGGAGAGAGTCCAACAACCAAAGCTAACGATTTACCTCTGACTCTTACCATATTAGTATTAAACTATTCAATAGTTTGAACATGTTCCGGTTCGAGCCGGGCTTGGAGAGAGTCCAACAACCCAAACAAGAAACGAAACTCTGGTTCTAACCATATTAATTGAAGGTGTAGGATTTAATATTGAGTAAGGGTTTTTATGTCTCATCCTCTTTGCATGCAAATAACTATTATCTACATTGCATGGCATACATGACATACATCTACATGTCACGACACGCATGACATAATGATATGCATCTAATGCAATTACATGACATACAATTATGACTTGTACAAAATTTCCTTATATGTCATAACTATTTATGAAAATAAAATATGTTTAAGATTTGATTCTCCAAATCAAATCATGATTAAATTAGGAAATAAATTTCCAAATCTAATCAAATATTTTATTTGTGGATAGTGTTGATTAAGGAAAGTCAATTTAGGAAACCAATTTCCGAAATTATCAAAACTACTTATGGAAATAAAATATTTTTAAGATTTGATTTCCCAAATCAAATCAAGATTAAATTAGGAAACAAATTTCCCAATCTAATCAAATATTTTATTTATGGAAAATATCAATTTCCATAAATACTTCCAACTTTCCAAAAGTTGAAGATTTCCATAAATACTTCTAGATTTTCCAAAATTAAAAAATTTCCATAAATACTTCTAACTTTCCAAAAGAAGAAAATATCCAAAAATACCATTATGACTATCACAAAATAATTTTACGATTATGTTGAAACACAACCTGGGCTATGATACCACTGTTGGGTTTCTGGCACCGCGGCGAGTGTGTGTTCAAACATGTTTCGTAAACATGTGCACAGCGGAAGGAATAAAATAATAAATCTAATTTATTACAACACACACATCACACACATGCATAGTACAACATGTGTAGACATAACCGTAAATTCAAATTTTGCAATAAAAGGAAATTTATACTACGTATACCTGACGTATCACGTGTAGCGGGAAATGCATCAACCGGAACGATTCTCGCTAGAATCGTCTCTATCCGTAACCATGCCGAGTATCTTCGGGATGACTTCACAAAGTCACGAGCCTCATCTTCGTACGAGTTACTAGCCTCGTGTTGAAGACGATGTGATCGAGAGAAGATCACGATCCGAATCAAAATTCGGATCCAAAACGAGTCCTCAAAAACTCGCTTCTCCGGAGAGGTATTCATCAACCGTTTGACGAATCCTTCATCCTCCACCTATGAAGATTACCGGAGATCGAATCCCTGACAAGAAGGAAACAAGCTGTCCAGAAAACTGGACAGCTTTGGTGGAGGAATAGGGGTCGGCCAAAAAGGAAGGTTGAAGCTCACCTTGTTGCCGAACCCAAAGGAGATCACCGGAGCTCCTCCGGCAGCAGCTCGACGCTGGCAAGGGGAGAGGACGGCAGCTGCTGGACACCGACAATGAGATTGGGTGGTGGTGGGCGGTGGCAAGGTGGGGTTGGCGCCGACTACACCAAGGAGAAGGAGGGGGCGGCAACTTAGGGTTGCAAGGACTTGGATTGGGGGTTAACAAAACCCTTAAGCCCTATTTTATAGAGAACAAATTCTTTTAATGGTTATCGGATCATAACCAAAAGCCCGTTAATCGGCTCTATTTGTTTAAGTTAAAATAAACCAAACCATGATGGTTTATTTTAAGTTAAAACGAACCGAACCAACTTTGGTTCATTCGTACAAACCAAACCCTTTGGTTTATTCTCCTCCATTGGATTAGAACCAAACCAATTTGGTTCATCCATCATGTCTTCATAAGACAAGGCCCATCTACGCTTCCATTGCGACTGAAATGATTTCATGCTCGCTCCATGTTTGGTCCAACCAAACCTAGTTTCCCTCGGTCTGAGAATCTCATTCTCAAGCTCATTTTAAATCCTTCGGATTTCGCTCATTGTGCGTGTGACCAAATAGGTCCTCGGTTTAGGTTGGCCGTCTTTAATTAACCATTAATTATAGAACGATCATGAGTGGCACCTAGTAGTACATCATGATCCCCAATTAACCGAAAAGATCAACGGTTGATCTAGAACTATTTCTGAAACCCTTCAGCGGCTCGAATGAATCGTGCCTCATTCCCTTCACTCATCTTATACCCACTTGGTTCAGGACATGGTATATAGTATCAGTCCCCCGTAGGTTGACTACGTCACACCTAGCCCAAGTATCATTTCCTCGTCCAACGGATTCTAGTTACTGAACATGTATCCAAGAGTACCTTACTCTAAACATGTAATGCTTTGGCCAATGACTTTAGTAACAATCCGACGAGAGGCCATGGGTATACATCTCCTCGCAAGGAGTGGTGAATCCTTTATAGGCTATTCAAACACCTTCGATCACTTCGACTTATACCCAATCATCCTGGGTCCACATCTCCTCAGAGATGCTTGCTTAAGATGTCAAAGCATAAGTCTTTATGATCAAGATGACTTGAATACCGTAAGTCAAAGGAACATCGCACTTAAGTTGCAGGAAGAACTTCATTGACATATCTATATATGCAGAGAACCATATGAAGTCTTACAGCTGGTCACTCCAATGAACTAGTTACCATAACTAGCATCCATGATTAACTCCGGACATCACAATGTCTCCAGCTAGTGAGAATCAGCTGCTTGGATACACCAAGGAGTATACCTCGTGTTAGTCTCGACAGAATCAATGGTGTCCAAATCCATCAATTCATCGACTAGGGATAATTTCGATACATCACAATTACACATGTAGAGAAACTCACTAGTTGTGATCCAATCAAAAATTCTCTCATGTTGTGAATCATATCGTGGACATTCAGTAAATGAGTTTAAGATCTAATCAAATACATGAAAACATGTATACTCAAATAGTGAATCTTCATTTATCAAATAAATGGTTCAAACATAAGGCGATTGCCTTAGGACATCTCCCATATATTACTAACACACACATATGGCCATAAAAGTCGGATCTTATGCCTGCAACCAAAGTGTTAACCTACGCATATCCTACTATTATCTGACACATATAATATATGAAAAATTCATAAGAGTAACCGAATCCTAAACACACAAAACCGGAAACCTTGGCTCTGATACCAATTGTTGGGTTTGATCAATCCGTGAGGAAACTTCGCTTCCCACTTCAATTCGGTCGCTTGTTCATGGCGATCCCATCGATGTCCCCGGATTAAAAATTTAATCCTTGACAAAAGGGAACACCCAACCGATCGTGTCATAGTCGTGATATTCGTTTAGAGTAGTCACTTGAACAAACTTGTTGTTCAAGCGACCAACCTCTATTCCACGAATAGCCACGGAATAGACGATGTATAGATCGCCAGTTTTTGTGTTTATGTTCGGGATCCAAGTATTATTTAGCCACATACATAAAGTAAACATCAACATAAAACATGCATATAATTGAAAAGCAATTATAAACACAATACAAAGGAAGACTAATCAAAATAAACAAGATTATACCTCTTGTTATACTTCTTGATCTTCTATTGTATGTCCTTCCTCCTTTTGGACGTCGTGTGGGCGATGATCTTCCAAAAGTCGAAGCCTCCTAGATCACCAATCTTCTTTTCCTTGTTCACTCCGAACAAAGGAAGATCATCAAACAAAACTCTTCTTCCTATCTAGAATCGGCCACCAAGTCAATAAACTCGATGTTGCCACTGGGCAAGGAAGAGAACATGGAGTATGGGAGTCGGCCAAAGGAGAATCAATGAGGGCATGGGTGCCGGCCAACACTTGGAGAAGAGAAAGGAAAGCAATCCTTCTCCTTGTTGCCGCCCAAACCCTAAACCTAGCTCTCCTAATTTCTGGCCAAGGATGAAGGGAAGAAGAATAGGTTGAGCTCCGGCCAAGGTAGAGGGAAGAAGGATAGGAGCCGACCAAACCTTAGGAAGAAGAAGAAGAGACTTCCTCCACTTGTTGCCGCCCACCCCAACCCCAAAACCCTAACCCTAGCCGCCCAATCCTAATCCTAATCTAATTAGGATTGCTTGTCGCCCAAGGGAAGCAAACCCTAAGGCTCATCCATCAAGTTGCTGCCCACCCCTAATCCATCCTTTTATAGAGTTAGGGATAAGCCTTTTTTTAATCTCCACCATTGGTTCTAGGGATTTAATCTCAACCGTCGGATCTAGAGATTTTATCTCAACCGTCGGATCTAGAGATTTAATCTCACCTGTCGGATCAAGAGATTTGTTTGTATCCATTGGATCTAAGCTTCATAAGGTGTTAATAGGCTACAATAGGGACCATGAGGAGGAGTTGGATCTTGGCCACCCAATGGATCAAACTCACATAAAGTCCGATCCATTAATGATAATTCATTCCACTAGAGGATCATCATTGATCTACCTCACCAACCCCCATAAGTTAATATGGGATCCATATATTATTTGTACATTTTCTTCCCGTGTTTAAGATCTCAAATGTCCGTCGATTAATTAATTTACTGACCACTAATTAATCAACATCTAACTCCATGAGTAGTACCACTCAACCTTTTCATCATGTCGGACCAAGTCCGCCTGCAGGGTTTACATGATGAACCTTATGAGCTCCTCAAGGGGACATCATCATCCTAATATATAGGATACGGTTTCCTCCTATAATCAACGACACACTATATAAATAATATCATCTCCCAACTTACCGAGCCTATCGATTTAATATATAAATCTCGCCCATTGGTAAATCAAAGAGATGACTACTAAGTATATGTGCCCGTTATTATATCGAGATTAAGAGCATGTGCAATATAATATCTGAGGTCCGATTCGATTATGTAGTCAGCAATAAATCGAATCACCTCTAAGTCGGTCCTGCTCAATACACACAAAGTGCACTAGTGTGATTCTATGGTCAAGACAAACCAATACCAAATCACACTACAACCATACCAATGGTTTATCCAAAACCATCTCGGTTGTGAGCCTTTACTTATACTATACAAGGAGTCGATAACATGATCTCCCGTGTGACAACACACACCATGTTATCTACAATGTAATGTATTAGACAATATTGCATAACCATAAATATGCAAACAATGATCATGTGATTCTTGTTTCAAAAATAAAAATGTTCATACTAAATATAGACTTTTCAGTATACATCCTAACATAATGTTTATGGGATTAAATGAACTTGGATTTAATTCTAATCTTGTGGACCCGAGCCACTTTCTCAAACCCGATCCGCTTCTTCCCCTTAATGCCCAACCACTTCCGTTTCTTCACCGCACGCAGTTTTTCTCCGCACAACCAATTCCTCGCCGTCCAGCCTTTATTCCCATCTCTCTCCTTCAATGTCTTGAGCGTTTTCTATTTTTCTCTCTGCCTTTTCTTCCTCTCCCAACACGCAACCTTTCTTTTTGCTTGTCGACCAATGCGATCCCTCCAGCCAACGCGATCACCATCGCTTGAGCAGATCTGTCACCACCATCTCCTTTCCCTCCCAATCGCACAATGTCAGCTCTTCCCTGTCCATCGATGTTCGCTGCATGGATCAGTGCCTCCTCCGTCGCACAATGAAATCGCTGTCGTAGCCGAGCTTCGAGAGCTACTGTCGATTCCTCTTCGTCGACATCATGGGAGCTCAAATCGATGCCATCGTTGCCACAACTGAGCATCACTGGTATCACTACTCCTCCCTAGCATAGTTATTTGTTTTTGGGTCAATTGATGAGATTTTCTTCATCTTGGATCAGTTGTGTCTTCTTCCCCTCTGTTCCCTGATTGTTTTCTCATGATCTTCACAAACGACCAATTTCTGATAGAGATTGGCCATGACGATCGGGATCTCTGTGGTTCTATGAGCTGAGGATAAAAATTGGGGGTAAGTCCTATATTAATCTATAGTTTCAGTCAGATTTTGGGTTTCCACTGTGAATTGGTTGTGGAGATTCTTGATCTATGTTACAATCATTCTTTAAGCTTGTGATATGTTGAATGTTATGTTGTTGCGCTGTTGTGGGTGGTGAAGTAATGATTCAAGTTGAGCAATGGTGTTATGGATTGGAGGTAGTTGCATGAATGTTGATTCGTTGTGGATGAGTTGTGGGTTCAATAGAGAGAGTTCAATTTGTGTGAATCGGCCATGGATGTATGGGTAGAAGCTAAATTGATTTTGAATAGTAAGGTACTTGAATTTGGGTGTGTTTAGGGTGTTATAGTTGGAATCTTGATTTATTGTTATGATGATTGCGTTGAGGGTGGAATTATATGACATATGGGTGAAATTAATTTAAGGGTTGGGATTTCCTATTAATCTTGTTGATGTTAATGATATAGTCGGGGTATGGGGAGTGTGTAAGCGAGACTTTAATTAGTATGTGGTAAATAGATTTGAATACGAGAGTGATGTAGAATTCGGTTTGAATATTTGTTATATGTTAGAACTTGATTGTGGTCTATGTTGTGTACAGAACGTTAATACGAGATGGAGTCTCGGATGTAAAGATGAACAATGTAGTCTGCCTATCAGGTGAGTAATTCCTACCCTGGTCAGTTAGTAGCTAAACTTTGAAGTATATAACTTCATATTATTATCACTTTGACCTTAACTTCACTCTAGTTTTTCTAATGCTTGATACTTAGTCTTTGACCTTTTTAAATACTCTATTGTTGTTAGCACATTTTCCTTCATTATGATTATGAGTTATAGATGTGATGCATGTAAGCCTATAGTTGTCCAATTAGGTGTATTTAGTAGAGTATGGGTGAAGACTTGAATTATAAATGGGATAAAAGGTCATCTTGGGGAGTGAGTTGTTGGGTTTCCGGCACCGCGGCGTGTGTGTGTTCGATCATGTTTCGTAAACATGAGCACAGCGGAAGCAATAAAAATAATAAATACTCCTATTTATTACAACACACACAACACACGCATGCTATTACAACAAGTGTAGACATAACCGTAAATTAAAATTGCAATAAAAGGAAATTAAACTACGTTATACCTTCCGTATGACGTGTAGCGGGAACGGCATCAACCGGAACGATCCTCGTAAGAATCGTCTCTATCCGTATCCACGCCGAGCTCCTCGGGATGACTTCGCTAAGTCACGAGCTTCGTCTTCGTACGGGTTACTAGCCTCGTGTTGAAGACGACGTGATCGAGAGATGATCACGATCCGAATCCAAATTCGGATCCAAAACGAGTTCTCAAAACTCGCTTCTCCAGAGAGGTATTCGTCAACCGTTTGACGAATCCTTCGTCCTCCACCTCAGAGGATTACCGGAGATCAAATCCCCGGTATGTTAGCCGCTGTCGGAGCACTAACCGTCGTCCAAACGACGCTCCGACGAGAGGAGAAGAAGCTGTCCAGAAAAACTGGACAGCTTGGTGGAGGAGATAGGCGCCGGCCAACAAAGGAAGCCAAGTGCTTACCTTGATGCCAAACCTAAGGAGGATCGCCGGAACTCTTCCGGCAGCAGCTCGACGCCGGCGAGGAGGAAGGAAGCCGCCTTCTGGACGCCGGTTGGAGGAGCTATGGGCTGGGCGGCAACTTTGTGTTGGGCGGCTAGGGTTTGGATGATTGGATTAGTTAGGGTTTAACAATCCCTTAAGCCCACTTTTATAGAGAACTAATTCTCTTAATGGTTAATGGATCATATCCATAAAGCCCGTTAACCCGCTCCATTAAGATAAGTTAAAATAAACCAAACCATGATGGTTTATTTTAAGTTAAAACGAACCAACCAACCTTTGGTTCATTCGCTTAATATAAACCAAACCCTTTGGTTTATTCTCATCCATTGGATTAGAACCAAACCATTTTGGTCCATCCATTATGTCTTCATAAGACACGGCCCATCCACGCTTCCATTGCGACTGAAACAATTTCATGCTCGCTTTATGTTTGGTCCAACCAAACATAGTTTCTCTCGGTCTGAGAATCTCATTCTCAAGCTTGTTTTAAATCCTTTGGATTACACTCGTTGTGCGTGTGACCAAATAGGTTCTCGGTTTATGTTGGCCGTCTATAATTAACCATTAATTATAGAACGATCATGAGTGGCACCTAGTAGTACATCATGATCCACAATTAACCGAAAAGATCAACGGTTGATCCGTAACTATTTCAAACCCTTCAAAGAACTCGAATGAATCGTGCCCCATTCCCTTCACTCATCTTATACCCACTTGGTTCAGACATGGTCTATCGTGTCAGTCCCCACTAGGCTGACTACGTCACACCTAGCCCAAGTATCATTTCCTCGTCCTACGGATTCTAGTTACTCCACATGTATCGAAGAGTACCTTACTCTAAACATGTATTGCTTTGGCCAAAGACTTTAGTAACAATCCGACGAGAGGCCATGGGTATACATCTCCTCGCAAGGAGTGGTGAATCCTTTATAGGCTATTCAAACACCTTCGATCACTTCGACTTATACCCAATCATCCCGGGTCCACATCTCCTTAGAGATGTTTGCTTAAGATGTCAAAGCATAAGTCTCCATGATCAAGATGACTTGAATACCGCAAGTCAAAGGAACATCGCACTTAAGCTACGAAGAACTTCATTGACATATCTATATATGCAGAGAACCATATGAAGTCTTACTACCGTCACTCCAATGAACTAGTTACCATAACTAGCATCCACGATCAACTCCGGACATCACTATGTCTCCCCGGTGAAAGGAGAATCACCGCTTGGATACACCAAGGAGTATACCTCGTGCTAGTCTCGGTAATTGATGGTGTCCAAATCCATCAATTCATCGACTAGGATAATTCCGATACATCACAATTACACATGTAGAGATACTCACTAGTTGTGATCCAATCACAAATTCTCTCATCTTGTGAATCGACGTGGACATTCAAGAAATGAGTTTAAGATCCAATCAAATACATTAAACATGTATACTCAAATAGTGAATCTTCATTTATCATATAAATGGTTCATACATAAGGCGATTGCCTTAGGACATCTCTCATATATTACTAACAGACTCCCACTTGGCCTAATGCCAATCGCTACGGTATCCAATACCATAAGCACCAACATGACCCTCAAACTTACTTTGAGGTAATGCTTTAGTCAAAGGATCCGCTAAGTTCCTTTCAGTGGGAATTTTCTCGATTTATATTTCATTCCTACTCGATGATCTCTCCGATAAGATGATAGCGGGCACATGTTTGATCATTGATGAGACCACATCAGTTCATAGATGAACTTCTTGATCCAAACCACTTCCTTCTTTGCTTCCTAAAGTCGCAACGTATTCGCCTCAGCGAGAATCCGCTATAGTGTCAAGCTTGGAACCTTTCCAACTTATTGCGCCTCCATTCTAGGTGAATACATTCCCGCACTAAGACATGGAATCATCCTTATGCATGCGAGTCGCATCCGTATACCCACGTATCACCATGTCCCCTTCTCCATATATTAGGAACGCATCCTTAGTTCTTCTCAAGTACTTAAGGATCGTCTTAATGATCACCCAATGATCCATTCTGGATCGTGTATCTGCTCGTGACACTCGTGAGCCGATACATCGGGCCTTGTACATAACATAGCATACATGATAGATCCTATTGCGGATGCATAGGGAATCTTACTCATGCAAATCCTCTCGTCTTCTGTGCGCGGACACATAGACTTTGAAAGGTGTACCCCATGCCTGATGGGCAGATAACCTTTCTTGGATTCCGACATGCTAAACCTCTTTAGCACTCGGTCTATATATGTAGACTGCGAAAGACCAAGCAACCGTTTCGATCTATCTCTATAGATCTTAATCCCGAGGATGTAGGTTGCTTCTCCAAGGTCTTTCATGGAGAATGTCTTGGATAACCAAACCTTAACTGACTGTAAGATTGAAACATCGTTTCCTATAAGTAATATGTCATCGACATACAATACTAGGAACACGACTGCACTCCCACTAACCTTCTTGTACACACAAGGTTCGTCTGGATTTTGTGAGAAATCAAACTTTTTGATCGTCTCATCAAAACGGATATTCCAGCTCCTGGATGCTTGCTTCAATCCATAAATGGACCGTCGCAATTTGCATACCTTGGTTTTATCAACCGATGTGAAACGCTCAGGCTGTATCATATACACGTCCTCGAGCAAGTTTCCATTAAGGAAAGTTGTTTTTCACATCCATCTGCCATATCTCATAATCATAATGAGCTGCTATGGCCAGGAGCATCCGAATGGATTTAAGCATAGCTACAGGCGAATAGGTTTCGTCATAATCAACACCTTGCTTTTGACGATATCCTTTCGCCACCAATCTAGCCTTATAGGTAATCACATTACCATCCATGTCGGTTTTCTTCTTGAAAACCCACTTGCACCCTATAGGCTTTATGCCTTCAGGTGGGTCAACCAAGTTCCAAACTTGGTTTTCGTACATGGAATCCATTTCCGACTTCATGGCACCAAGCCACTTATCCCTTTCTGAACTTGTCAGCACTTCTTCATAACTGGTAGGCTCCTCATCATCAATGAGTAACACGTCGTTCGATTCACTTATGAGAAATCCATATCTCTCAGGAATGTTGCGTGTTCTACCAGATCTACGAAGATGTGGTGTTACAGTAGGTCCAGCCGATTGCTCATCACTATGAGTTATCGGCTGTTGTGCTTCACCAGGTATCTCATCAATGTCTATTTGAGTATCTCGAGCCTCCTCAAGCTCGACGGCACTCCCACTGTTTTCTTGCAAGAGAAACTCTTTCTCTAGAAACACAGCATGCCTTGAAACAAACACCTTTTGTTCCACAGGATGATAGAATTGGTAACCCCTTGTTTCCTTAGGGTATCCAATAAATAGACATTTATCGGACTTAGCATCCATTTATACGTCTGATCACGCTTCACATAAGCGAGACAACCCCATATCTTCAAGTAAGATACATGAGGTTTCTTACCATTCCATATCTCATATGGAGTAGTTGAGACTACCTTGGTAGGCATTACATTTAACAAGTAAACAATATGCAAGTGCATAACCCCAAAGGACTTGGGAAGAGTCGCATGATTCATCATTGACTGACTGACCATGTCCAACAAGGTCGATTCGCCTCTCGGATACACCATTATGTCAGTGGTGTATAGGGCGGAGTCCATTGAGACAATATGCCATTGTCTCTTAGATAATCAAGAAACTCTTGACTTAAGTATTCACCACCTCGATCCGATCAAGTATTTTAATACTCTTGTCATGTTGTTTCTCTACTTCATTTCTGAATTCTTTGAACCTTTCAAAGGTTTGGACTTGTGTTTCATCAAGAACACATACCCAAACCGTGAGTGATCATCGGTGAAGGTAATGAAGTAGCTATAGCCTCCTAAAGCTTGAGTTGACATAGGTCCACATACATCGGTATGTATTAGACCTAGTAATCCCCTTTCGTTCACCTTTTCGGTAAAGGTAACTTAGTCATCTTGCCTTTTAAGCATGATTCGCATGTATCGTATGAATCCAATTCAAAGCGATTCGAATTCCACATCGGTGTAATTAGGACATGCGTTTCTTGCTTATATGGCCAAGGCGACAATGCCACATATAGGAGTCTATTTGATTATCCTTTCGAGCACGCTTGTTGCTCGCCCGATATTGAAATGTCCTTTGGATCGTCCAGCGTATAAACACCATTGCTTAAAGTTCCAATCCCATAAAGAACTCCATTCAAAGTTATGTAACAACAATTGTTACTAAAGTCAAATGGAACCCATTTCTATTTAGACAAGAAATAGAAATGATGTTCTTTATCAAGAAGGAACATAAAAGCAATTGTCGATTCTAAGACAAGTCCTACGAGGAGTTCCAACAAATACGTTCGATGGCGAGTCACGACAACCGTTGCTCCATTCCCAACACGTAAATTTGACTCTCCTTTGAGTCTTCTTCTATTCCTTAGCCCATGTATGTCATTACATATATGTGAGCCACACCCAGTATCAAATACCCAAGTGTCTGAGGAAATAGAATGACAATCAATAAAGAAGATTTCTGAAGAAGATGGGGCATCCGATGCCTTATCCTTCTTCACGGACTCAAGATAAATCTTGCACTTTCTTCGCAAATGTCTCTCCTTGCCATAATGATGGCAAGTTTCCTTTTGTGCTAGTTCTACCTTCTTAGCCCTTCTCTTCTTTCCCTTCTGCTGTTCCTTTGACTTCCTCTTAGAACCTTTCTTCGAGGAATCAACTAACAGCACCGTCCCCTGCTCATGCTTCTCAGAAGACTCCACAGTCTTCAGCATATTGAGCAGTACCACAGATGAACCTCCTAGCATCTCAGAGGTGAAGAGGAGCTTTGAGACTTCGAACCTTTCGAATCTCACTTGCTCATCAACCAACTCACAAAGATGAAGGACTACGATATGAGCATCCATATGCTCATGCTGCTTTCGTAGCTTGGGTTCCATCGTGGCTAGCATGATGCAACTCATTTGTTCAGAATCACTCACATGTTTCTGATAGGCCAACAATTGGTCCAAAGTTGCATCGTCACTAGGACGGGTGGGAAGAGGCGCTTCGAGGACATTTACAAGCTTTTCACCTTGAGAACAATTCTCAAGTTTCTAAGCCAGTCCAAGAAGTTCGGCCCAGTCAATTTATTTGAATCCAAAATGGAACGCAAATTCAAACACATCATGATCAATATATTAACTTAGAAATACAAAACGAGCATATATGAGAAAGATGATTTTAAAATGCATCAATATACATTTATAAATCCCATTCATTTTTCGAATTTCAAAAACCCCAAAATCACTTCGGGAGATCGTAGGTCCATCTCCGAATGGGCTGATATCCATCATAGTTATGAACAACCTTGGAGAGAGTCCAACAAGCCATTCATAACTACGACGGTAGGTATCATCTATACCGATTGCATATCACGTATATGCAACTATCACAATGTGCTATCAACTATTTGAATGTTCACACATACATCGGGTTGTTAACACATTAACAAGTATGCATCATATGCATAGCACCCAACTTCACCTCCCTTAACATCGACCTTGGAGAGAGTCCAACAAGCCGATGCTCCAGGTTAAAGCCAACCCATTAATCAAGAATAGTTTTAATATGGTTAGAGCGCATTCAACCAATTAGCCCAGCTTGGAGAGAGTCCAACAACCAAAGCTAACGATTGACCTCTGACTCTTACCATATTAGTATTAAACTATTCCATGGTTTGAACATGTTCGGGTTCGAGCCGGGCTTGGAGAGAGTCCAACAACCCAAACAAGAAACGGAACTCTGGTTCAAACCATATTAATGGAAGGTGTAGGCTTTAATATTGTTTAAAGGTTTTTATGTCTCATCCTCTTTGCATGCAAATAACTATTATCTACATGGCATGGCATACATGGCATACATCTACATGTCACGACACGAATGGCATTATGTTATGCATCTAATGCAACTACATGTCATACAATTATGTCATGTACAATATTTCCTTATATGTCATAACTATTTATGGAAATAAAATATGTTTAAGATTTGATTCTCCAAATCAAATCATAATTAAATTAGGAAACAAATTTCCAAATCTAATCACATATTTTATTCATGGAATTATTTGATTAAGGAAAATCTATTTAGGAAACCAATTTCCTAAATCTTCAAAACTACTTATGGAAATAAAATATTTTAAAGATTTGATTTCCCAAATCAAATCAAGATTAAATTAGGAAACAAATTTCCAGAATCTAATCAAATATTTTATTTATGGAAAATATCAATTTCCATAAATACTTCCAACTTTCCAAAAGTGGAAGATTTCCATAAATACTTCTAGACTTTCCAAAATTGAAAAATTTCCATAAATACTTCTAAATTTCCAAAATTTAGAAAATTTCAGAAATACATTATGACTATCGTGAAACCAATTTTACGATTATGTCGAAACACAACTGGGCTCGATACCATTGTTGGGTTTAGAAGGCGTGTGTGTGTTCGATCATG
The DNA here is from genome assembly GCA_025175895.1 of Wurfbainia villosa. Lineage (NCBI taxonomy): Eukaryota > Viridiplantae > Streptophyta > Magnoliopsida > Zingiberales > Zingiberaceae > Wurfbainia > Wurfbainia villosa. The sequence continues at coordinate 37,234,466 of CM045997.1, forward strand.
TTTCGTAAACATGAGCACAGCGGAAGCAATAAAAATAATAAATACTCCTATTTATTACAACACACACAACACACGCATGCTATTACAACAAGTGTAGACATAACCGTAAATTAAAATTGCAATAAATGGAAATTAAACTACGTTATACCTTCCGTATGACGTGTAGCGGGAACGGCATCAACCGGAATGATCCTCGTAAGAATCGTCTCTATCCGTATCCACGCCGAGCTCCTCGGGATGACTTCGCTAAGTCACGAGCTTCGTCTTCGTACGGGTTACTAGCCTCGTGTTGAAGACGACGTGATCGAGAGATGATCACGATCCGAATCCAAATTCGGATCCAAAACGAGTTCTCAAAACTCGCTTCTCCGGAGAGGTATTCGTCAACCGTTTGACGAATCCTTCGTCCTCCACCTCAGAGGATTACCGGAGATCAAATCCCCGGTATGTTAGCCGCTGTCGGAGCACTAACCGTCGTCCAAACGACGCTCCGACGAGAGGAGAAGAAGCTGTCCAGAAAACTGGACAGCTTGGTGGAGGAGATAGGCGCCGGCCAACAAAGGAAGCCAAGTGCTTACCTTGATGCCAAACCTAAGGAGGATCGCCGGAACTCTTCCGGCAGCAGCTCGACGCCGGCGAGGAGGAAGGAAGCCGCCTTCTGGACGCCGGTTGGAGGAGCTATGGGCTGGGCGGCAACACAAGCTGGGCGGCAACTTTGTGTTGGGCGGCTAGGGTTTGGATGATTGGATTAGTTAGGGTTTAACAATCCCTTAAGCCCACTTTTATAGAGAACTAATTCTCTTAATGGTTAATGGATCATATCCATAAAGCCCGTTAACCCGCTCCATTAAGATAAGTTAAAATAAACCAAACCATGATGGTTTATTTTAAGTTAAAACGAACCGAACCAACCTTTGGTTCATTCATTTAATATAAACCAAACCCTTTGGTTTATTCTCATCCATTGGATTAGAACCAAACCATTTTGGTCCATCCATTATGTCTTCATAAGACACGGCCCATCCACGCTTCCATTGCGACTGAAACAATTTCATGCTCGCTTTATGTTTGGTCCAACCAAACATAGTTTCTCTCGGTCTGAGAATCCCATTCTCAAGCTTGTTTTAAATCCTTTGGATTACACTCGTTGTGCGTGTGACCAAATAGGTTCTCGGTTTATGTTGGCCGTCTATAATTAACCATTAATTATAGAACGATCATGAGTGGCACCTAGTAGTACATCATGATCCCCAATTAACCGAAAAGATCAACGGTTGATCCAGAACTATTTCTGAAACCCTTCAGCAACTCGAATGAATCGTGCCCCATTCCCTTCACTCATCTTATACCCACTTGGTTCAGGACATGGTCTATTGTGTCAGTCCCCACTAGGCTGACTACGTCACACCTAGCCCAAGTATCATTTCCTCGTCCTACGGATTCTAGTTACTCCACATGTATCGAAGAGTACCTTACTCTAAACATGTATTGCTTTGGCCAAAGACTTTAGTAACAATCCGACGAGAGGCCATGGGTATACATCTCCTCACAAGGTGTGGTGAATCCTTTATAGGCTATTCAAACACCTTCGATCACTTCGACTTATACCCAATCATCCCGGGTCCACATCTCCTTAGAGATGTTTGCTTAAGATGTCAAAGCATAAGTCTCCATGATCAAGATGACTTGAATACCGCAAGTCAAAGGAACATCGCACTTAAGCTACAGTAAGAACTTCACTGACATATCTATATATGCAGAGAACCATATGAAGTCTTACGGCTGGTCACTCCAATGAACTAGTTACCATAACTAGCATCCACGATCAACTCCGGACATCACTATGTCTCCAGCCAGTGAGAATCAGCTGCTTGGATACACCAAGGAGTATACCTCGTGCTAGTCTCGACAGAATTGATGGTGTCCAAATCCATCAATTCATTGACTAGGGATAATTCCGATACATCACAATTACACATGTAGAGATACTCACTAGTTGTGATCCAATCACAAATTCTCTCATGCTGTGAATCGTATCGTGGACATTCAGTAAATGAGTTTAAGATCCAATCAAATACATTAAACATGTATACTCAAATAGTGAATCTTCATTTATCATATAAATGGTTCATACATAAGACGATTGCCTTAGGACATCTCTCATATATTACTAACATGAGTAATGTCTTGAACATAGAATTGAATCTTATGTTAAATCCTTGTGTTGTGTACCATTTTGGATCATGTGATTATGTATGGTCAGGTGGATTGTGGATAGTGTGTCGCTAGGGATCGGAGGTCTTAGCTTAGTTGTGATCAATTGAGTACGACTATCTGCAGGATAGAGAGTGCGTTGATCAGATTGGTATGACTCTCTGCAAGATAGAGAGTGTTATGATAAGTTGAGTACGACTCTCTGTAGGATAGAGAGTGCGTTGATCAGATTGGTATGACTCTCTATAGAATAGAGAGTCTGTGGTGGATGCCTATATGTGTGACTATGCATTCATGCCATTTACATGCATGCTGGCGATTAGGTCTCCCTTGTGGTTGAGAGGGTCGTTAGTCATCCTGCCTCCATGGTTACTCATAGGAGGAGTAACTAGTGTGAGGGCAGAGCATTTGATGTGTCGCACTCTACCACTATAGACGGTGGTAGTTGGATTTGCATGCAGTTATAGTGCATGTGTGGCACTCGACCACTCATGGATAGTTAGTATTGGAGTGGCCAATAGCAGGGACCCTCGTCGGGTAGCTTGCTCTTTACGCTTATATGCTACTCGATCATACTACACACTCGCCCACTCGAGAGTAGTTATTGGTGTTGAGTTGGGACAGTTGTCATGTCGAGCCACCGAGACCACACTGGGATCATGGTAGCTTTAGGGTGAGCCGAGATGACCATGCATGCTGCATTGTCGTGTCTTATGGCATTTTACATATTGCTATATATATACATATATGCATGTATATATATATATATATATATATATATATATATAGATATTTAGATATATATATATATATATATATATATATATATATATATATATATATATATATATATATATATATATATATGGATGATTGTGATTAGTATATATATAGATGCAGTCTATATGTATGCTTACTATGATGTTGCATTTGTTTGTACTTTGCTTGCTGCATTTGTTTGTACATAATCATACATGCTATTGCATTTTCTATATGGTTGGGTGTCGGATATCTGTATACTTGTTGGTCAGTTTATTTGATACCTTTGACCCGTATCATGATATAGTGTGAGTTAGTATTACTCTTCATGTTGTATATTGTGGATATATGTTGAGGTTGGATGAGTGTAGAGTAGCTGAATGTCAGGTATTTCAGCATCTTTTGTTGTTCAGTTGTTTAGAGGGTATATGCATGTATATATGTTTATTATACTGGTGTTTACCTGATGTACACGTATATTGTTTAATTACATGTGATATTTTATATATACATGTTCTTTCCTATTACCGCTGAGTTATACTCACCACCATAAACCATGGGTTTTTCTGTCGCCCAGGTAACAGGTAGAAGTCTTCGTGATGTCTTGGAGCATCGCCAGCGGATCCATCCCATCTCATTTCTGAGGCTCCCGTGGATATTTTGGGTTTTCCTATACTTCAATTTGTATTTGTTGTTTTGTATTGTGGACTTGTTGGTTGGTGTACACCTGTGTTGGTTTCGGATTTGTATGTCGATATGCATGGTTATGAGTTTTGGTATTATGTTTCCGCTGTGTTTTTATTTAGATATGTTTATTATGTTGTGATTGTTGGCCGAAGGGCCTTGTATTAACAGGATATGTTGCCACATATAGGGGAGATGCCATCCGTTTGCTTTTCGACTCGGCATACTCTTGGGGCATGACAACTTTATTAGTATCAGAGCCCTAGGTTATGGTATACCATACAATGATTTTTTTTTGTTTTGTTGAGTCTTAGATTTCTCGGGAGTTGATTTGTTTTAGTTTTGTTTTGTGAGATGGGATCGATGTTGGTGCAATCAGCCCAGGTCACGATTGACCAGGACTCGAGTTTGACTCGAGTGATGTTTTGATGTTCGACAAAAACATATGATAATGTAATTATCATGGGAAAGTCCAAGTCTTGTGTACTTGACATGGAAAGTCCAAGTGGAAAACTTGACATTTGAGAAGTCCAACATGGGTTGGCAAGGGAAAAGTCCAAGCATGGGTCTTGGCAATGTAAAAGTCCAACATGGGTTGGCAAGGGAAAGTCCAAGTCTTGTGCACAGCACCTTCGTTCGGTGCGTATTGCTACAGGTTTGGAAAGTCCAAGTCTTGAGTACTTGGCATAGAAGTCGACATGGGTCTTGGCGAATAAGTCAAGCATGGGTCTTGCATGGAAAGTCAAGCATGGGTCTTGTGGAAAGTCACATGGGTTTGGCGAAGTCAAGCGTCTTGGCATTTGGAAGTCAAGGGATTGATTTTGCGCGTAAAGTCCATGTCTTGGCGGCGTAAGTCCAATGCCTTGGCGGTGAGACATTAGCATAGCTTCACAGAGGCTAGCGCGATGGATAAGTCATGGATGACTTGGAGGATCAGCGTGAGACATGGAGGTGGCTGAACGTCTAGGCTTGGTCGCAAGTATGGGGCACCCATACTTGGTTAAAACCTCATGTTTGAGTTGGCGATCAGATATATGGATTATGAGTAGTCGATCGAGTTTGGCAATTTAAGTAAATTGCTCTGGCGTCATTGCTCGTGGAAGCGATCGATTGATATCTCGGCGATCGTAGCCGGTCGGCGATCATTGCTAGTTACGTCGACCTGAGCGCTAGCCGGCAGCGATCGACTACAGGCGTTAGCGATTGATTGCCAATGTTGGCGATCGGCGCCCAGGAACTTGTCCCTGGATTGAAACTTCCTAGATCTTCTTCAATCCAAAGAAAGAAGAACTCTCTTTCCCTTCTTGCTTGAGCCAACAACCAATCCACAAAGGATTGGTGCCGCCGGCCCCAAGAATAGAGAGAACTAAATGGAAACCACCAAGGAACCAAACTAGGGACAAACCATAGCTTCTAGTGCCGCCGGCCAATAGGGAGTGAAGAGGATAAAAGGAACATGTTGGGCGCCGGCCAAGGTATAGGGAAAAGAGAAGTAGCCGGCAACACCCTAGGAAGAAGAAGAGCACTTCCCCTATAGTTGCGCCCAACCAAGCTTTCAAACCCTAGCCGCCCAACCATGGTGGAGAGAAGAGATCTAGGAGCTAGCCACCTTCAAGGAAGAAGAAGAGATCTTCCACAAGTTGCCGCCCACCCTTCTTTCCTAACCTTGGCCGCCCATCCAAAGGAGCCAAACCCTAATTAGGGTTTCCTCCTTAGGGTTGCTTGCCTCCCAAGCAAGGCTTAGCAAAACCCTAATCTCCTTAGCATCCATCATCCAACCAAAAAACTTAGTTGTCGCCCAACCCAATCTCCTATATATATAGAGTTAGGTTTAGGCCTTGGTTTAATCTCCACTGTCGGTTCTAGGGTTTTAATCTCAACTGTCGGATCTAGATATTTAATCTCAACCGTCGGTTCTAGGATTTTAATCCCAACCGTCAGATCTAGAGATTCAATCTCCACCGTCGGTTCTAGGTATTTAATCCCAACCGTCGGATCTATAGATTTAATCTCCACCGTCGATTCTAGGGATTTAATCCCAACCGTTGGATCTAGAGATTTAATCTCAACCGTCAGTTCTAGGGTTTTAATCCCAACCGTCGGATCTAGAGATTTAATCTCCACCGTCGGTTCTAGGGATTTAATCCCAACCGTCGGATCTAGAGATTTATTTTCCATCATTTGATCTAGACTTCATAAGGTTTATATTTGGCTACGATAGGGACCATGAGGAGGAGTTGGATCTTGGCCACCCGATGGATCGGAACCACACAAACTTGATCCATCAATGATGTTCCATTCCACTAGAGGATCATCATTGAACTACCTCACCAACCCCCATAAATTAATATGGGCTCCATATATTATTTGTACATCCATCTCCCCGTGTTTAAGATATCGAATGTCACGATTAATTGATTCTTGACCATCAATTAATTAACATCTAACTCCTCGAGTAGTACCACTCAACCTTATCATCATGTTGACTAAGTCAACCTGCAGGGTTTACATGATGAACCTTATGAGCTCCTCAAGGGGACATCATCAACCTAATACATAGGACACGGATTCCTCCTATAATCAATGGCACACCATGTAAATAATATCATTTCCCAACTTACCGGGCATATTGATTTAATCCATAGAAATCTCACCCTCTGGTAAATCAAAGAAATAAATACTAAGTACATGTGCCCGTTATTATATCGGGATTAAGAGCATGTACAACATAATATCCGAGGTCCAATTCAATTATGTAGTCAGCAACAAATTGAATCACCTCTCTGTCGGTCCTGCTCAATACACCTAAGTGTACTAGTGTAACTTTATGTTCAAGACAAAACAATACAAAGCTACACTACAACCATGCCAATGGTTTGTCCAAAATCATCTTGGTTGTGAGCCTCTACTTATATTCTACAAGGAACTGATAACATGATCTTCTGTGTCACACCAAGCACCATGTTATCTACAATGTAAAATATTAGACAATTTTGCATAATCATAAAAATATGCAAACAATGATCATGTGATTCTTATTTCAAAATAAAGATGTTCATACAAAAGAGCTAGACTTTCAGTATACATCCCAACAATCTCCCACTTATACTAAAAGACTATGCTGTTATCATATTGTCATACATCTAATTCCCCTTCCCTCCACATGCCTATCAAAGCTCTCACTAGAAGGGCCTTAGTGAAAGGGTCTACCAGGTCATCCTCTGATGCAATCTAGGCGACAGCAACTTCTACCTCCTTTACGATTTCTCGTATCAAGTGGTACTTGCACTCTATGTGTTTACTAGCCTTATGGGCTCGTGGTTCCTTCGAGTTTGCAACTGTACCATTATTATCACAATTAATTGTGATAGTTCTGGGCAAACCAGGAATCACATCCAAGTCCATCAGGAAGTTCCTGAGCCACACAGCTTCTTTGGCTGCCTCATAAGCTGCCACATACTCAGCTTCCATGGTGGAGTCCGCCACACATTTCTACTGGGCACTCCTCCATAAAATGGCTCCACCTCCTAAAGTAAACACAAAACCTGAGGTAGACTTACTATTATCCCTATTTGATTGGAAATCGCAATCCATGCAACCCACAGGGAGTAATTGGTCTGCCCGGTAAACTAGCATATAATCCCTAGTCCTTCTCAGGCTCTACAATATATGGTTTTACCGCAGTCCAATATCCATGTCCTGGATTACTCTGATATCTGCTAACCATGCCCACGGCAAAGCAGATATCTTGTCTCGTACATAGCATACATGAGGCTTCCTACTGCCGAAGCATAAGGAACCTCCTTCAGCTCCTTTATCACCTCAGATGATCTAGGACACATCTCCTTAGATAAAGGAACTCCATACCTGAAAGGTAGAATACCCTTCTTGGAGTTCTGCATGCTAAAACAATCAAAAATCATGTCTATGTATGAAGCTTGGGATAAGCACAACAACCTTGATCCCAAGGTTGTGAGCCACTTCTCCCAAGTCCTTCAAAACTGTTTGGAAAACCATACCCTTACGTCTGATAACACTCTGATATTGTTGCCAACTACCAAAATATTATCTACGTATGGTACAAGAAATACCACTACGTTTCCATCACATCTCTTGTATACACAAGACTCATCCAGACTTTGAATAAATCCATAAGACTGATTTACCTCCTCAAAGCGGATGTTCCAAGACCTCGAAGCTTGCTTCAATCTATAAATGGACCGATTAAGCTTACCTACAAGATGCTCTTTGCCCTTAGCAATGAATCCCTCTGGTCGCTTCATTTGGATGTTTTCCTCAAGACTTCCATTAAGGAAAGCTGTCTTGACATCCATGTGCCACACCTCATAATCCATATGAGCTGCTATGCATAAGAGCTCCCAGACCTGACTTGAATCCATGGATTCAATCTTAGTATTCATTGCACTTTACCAAGATGTTGTATCTATATCTTGGATTGTCTCGTCGTATGTATAGGGATCAGGTTCATGTTTGCTAGGGACCAAATCAGAAGATTCACCCAAAAACATGAATCTAAGATGTTGTCTAACAACCCTCCCACTATGATGAGGTATCATCTGTGTATCCTTTTGTGACACGCGGTGCAGTGACATGTGGTATATCCTCTTGTATCGGTGGTACTAAAGAAGTGACTTCTCCTTTAACTCCCCTAGAACAATTTTACTCTTGGGCTTGTGGCTTATCACATAGTCTTCCTCTAGAAATCTGGCATTTGTGTTAACGATCACCCTCTGATCTCTAGGACTATAAAACAAGTCAGAATAACTCATCATCGATCTAACCATCTCCATAAGAGTCCTATTCCTTCGCTCTGCTACACCGTTCTGCTGGGGTGTGCCAGGTGCAGTCAATTGGGATTGAATCCCAACCTCTGATAAGTAGTTCCTAAATTCTCCCCAGAGGTTGTCACCACCATGATCAGATCGTAGTGTCATCCACATCTTGAATAATCATCTACAAAAGAGACGAAATATTCAAGATTACCTCTTTCCTAGATAGCCATAGGACCACACAAATCAGAATGAACCATTTCTAACACATCTTTGGCTCTATACCCCTTGGCCTTAAAAAGACCTCTTGGTCATTTTACCCTCCAAGCAAGATTCGTAGGTTGGGAGATCCTCCACCACTAATGAACCCAAAGGTCCATCAGCTATCAACCTTTGAATTCTGCTTAGGTTAATGTGACCAAGCCTAAGAAGCCAAAGATATGTTTGGTTCATCTTCGAAGGTTCTTTTCTCTTATTGGAATTAGAAGATGAGTTATTAACTTCAATTTGCATCGTGGGAGGTTTTGGTTCAAATTTCCTTTCAATGTACCTGAATAGATATTCCCCCTATTCCTTTTTATAACATCTCTATCATTAAAAGAAATAGAATATCCATCCATAATAATTTAGAAACTGAAACTAAATTCTTTCTAAATAAAGGTACATAAAGGGAATTTTCCAGAACCAAAGTTTTATTATTTTCAAGAGATAAATAAAACTTCTCCCACTGGAATAGCCGACACCATCATGGCATTGCCCAAGTAAATGGTAATCTCCCCTTTAGCTAGTCATCGGGTTTCCTGGAACCCCTAAAAATTGTTGCAGACATGATTAGTGGCTCCCGTATCTACTCACCAGGTGCCGGTAGATATCACCGCTAATCATGTTTCAATGACTAGTCCAAAAGATATACCTTTGTTCTATTTTGGATTGGGACAGTCCTTCTTCCAATGTCCATCCTGCTTGCAAGTGAAGTACTTGCCTTTCGGCTTCTTCACTCTTCCCTGAGATCCTCCCACCATCTTTGCTTCACCTTGTTTCTTCTTCTTCTTCTTGCCTTTCGGCTTAGAAGTAGAAACCCTTTTTGAGCAATGATGGCTTGAGGACACTCTTTGAAGAGTGCATACTTGTACTCCTTAGCAGATAAGACAATATCTAGAATCTTTTCCAATCAATATTATTTGGATACAGTAAGTTTATTTCCTTTAGTATCATAGTAAGTGGACTGAAAGTCATTTTTTAAAATCCTAAGAATCACAATGATCAAAATATTAGATTTCAAATATTATTGATTCCTCAAACAATAAAATTTCGAAATCAACCAACACCTCAAAACACCGAGAATATCGCATGCCACGATAGTGTGGACGTATACGAATTCTACATTTGTAAGAGGAGGTTTTACCCATTAATTTTATTATCTTGTCAACCTTACTTTTTAACAAATAAAATTAATAGTTGGTTCCTCTTTGGCCCTACAAATAAAAGCAGTGACTCCGATGGGGAGGATACTTTTTATTTGCATCTAAGTGTGCACCATTACACGGTACTAAGGGAATTATTTCGGATTATGTGCCTTACCGTTGTGGAAGTACACACGCTCCTAGATAATTTCCTATAACCATTATTTGACCTAGTGATCCGCAAATAAACCCATCCGATGGGGAGGAAGGCACTCAGAGCCAACGCGCAAGTTTGTTGCATCACACGTCAAATTGTAATGGAGGCCGCAGAAATTTATTAAAATGTCCCTCTCCCACTTAGTAAATTGAAAATGAGGAATTTTTCAAGCACACACAACATGCTTATTATTACTGTAGATTTCATTAAAAATTATTGATTCCTCAAACAATAAAATTTCGAAATCAACCAACACCTCAAACACCGAGAATATCGCATGCCACGATAGTGTGAACGTATACGAATTCTACATTTGTAAGAGGAGGTTTATCCCATTAATTTTATTATCTTGTCAACCTTACTTTTTGACAAATAAAATTAATAGTTGGTTTCTTTTCGGCCCTACAAATAAAAGCACATTTTATTTGCATCTAAGTGTGCACCATTACACGGTACTAAGGGAATTATTTTGGATTATGTGCCTTACTGTTGTGGAAGTACACACGCTCCTAGATAATTTCCTATAACCATTATTTGACCTAGTGATCCGCAAACAAACTCATCCGATGGAGAGGAAGGCACTCAAAGCCAACGCGCAAGTTTGTTGCATCACATGTCAAATTGTAATGGAGGCCGCGGGAATTAATTAAAATGTCCCTCTCCCACTTAGTAAATTGACAATGAGGAATTTTCAAGCACACACAACATGCATATAAAACAAATCAGCAATAAATATGGAAAAATCAGAATTTTTCCAACTATTAAGGCATTGTTCTCCAATATGCGTCCTGTCGTGTCGCCACCTCGTCCGCTCCTCCTACACCATGTACGAGCCATCCGGAGATCCGAGCCGAGAATAAAACATATTTTATTTTACATCCATCGATCCTATACTCCACGAGGGAGTGTACATGAAATCTAGATCGAAAGTAAAATAAAATAAAGAGTGGCTAAACAATGTCGTATTTGATTACAAAAATTAAATACTAATCTAGCCTCGTCAACCCCAAGGATTCAAATAATATACACACAATCACACACAAACAACCACATACACACATATAGCCATAATAGTCGGATCTTATGCCTGCAACCAAAAAGTTAGCCTACACACATCCTAATATTATTCGTCATACACAATATATGATAAGTGCGTGAAAGTTACCGAATCCAAAACACACAAAACCGGAAATTGTGGCTCTGATACCAATTGTTGGCAATGTGCTATTTCTCGGAATGCTCATAGGCTCCCATTTCCCCGGATTAAAATTTTCACTAATGAAAACTAATCCGGATGGGATGAGTTTCCTTAGCACAACCAATTCGTCGTCGTGCCAACGACTCGAGCGATCGCTTGAACAAACTTGTTGTTCAAGCGATCAACTCTTCTAGTCAGTTAGCCACGGAAGAGACGACGGACGGATCGCCGATTTTTGTGTTTATCTTCGGGGTCCATGATTATACAAATACATACAAATGTAAACTAGTATAATCAACACATACTAACATAAAGGACATAAGCTAGCATATCAATAAGAACATGTAAAGAACAATAATAAAAGTTGTAAAACTTTTATACCTCTTGATCTTCTATCATATGTCCTAACCTCCTTGTAGACTTCGTGTGGGCGAAGATCCTCCACAAGTTGAAGCTTCCTAGATCTTCTTCAATCCAAAGAAAGAAGAACTCTCTTTCCCTTCTTGCTTGAGCCAACCACCAATCCACAAAGGATTGGTGCCGCCAGCCCCAAGAATAGAGAGAACTAAATGGAAACCACCAAGGAACCAAACTAGGGACAAACCATAGCTTCTAGTGCCGCCGGCCAATAGGGAGTGAAGAGGATAAAAGGAACATGTTGGGCGCCGGCCAAGGTATAGGGAAAAGAGAAGTAGCCGGCAACACCCTAGGATGAAGAAGAGCACTTCCCCTATAGTTGCCGCCCAACCAAGCTTTCAAACCCTAGCCACCCAACCTTTCTTCCTTTGGATTTCTTGCCGCCCAACCATGGTGGAGAGAAGAGATCTAGGAGCTAGCCACCTTCAAGGAAGAAGAAGAGATCTTCCACAAGTTGCCGCCCACCCTTCTTTCCTAACCTTGGCCGCCCATCCAAAGGAGCCAAACCCTAATTAGGGTTTCCTCCTTAGGGTTGCTTGCCTCCCAAGCAAGGCTTGGCAAAACCCTAATCTCCTTAGCATCCATCATCCAACCAAAAAACTTAGTTGCCGCCCAACCCAATCTCCTATATATATAGAGTTAGGTTTAGGCCTTGGTTTAATCTCCATCGTCGGTTCTAGGGTTTTAATCTCAACCGTTGGATCTAGAGATTTAATCTCAACCGTCAGTTCTAGGGTTTTAATCCGAACCGTCAGATCTAGAGATTCAATCTCCACCGTCGGTTCTAGGAATTTAATCCCAACCGTCGGATCTAGAGATTTAATCTCCACCGTCGGTTCTAGGGATTTAATCCCAACCGTCGGATCTAGAGATTTAATCTCAAGCGTCGGTTCTAGGGTTTTAATCCCAACCGTCGGATCTAGAGATTTAATCTCCACCGTCGGTTCTAGGGATTTAATCCCAACCGTCGGATCTAGAGATTTGTTTTCCATCATTTGATCTAGACTTCATGAGGTTTATATTAGGCTACGATAGGGACCATGAGGAGGAGTTGGATCTTGGCCACCCGATGGATCGGAACCACACAAACTTGATCCATCAATGATGTTCCATTCCACTAGAGGATCATCATTGAACTACCTCACCAACCCCCATAAATTAATATGGGCTCCATATATTATTTGTACATCCATCTGCCCGTGTTTAAGATATCGAATGTCTGTCAATTAATTGATTTACTGACCATCAATTAATTAACATCTAACTCCTCGAGTAGTACCACTCAACCTTATCATCATGTTGACTAAGTCAACCTGCAGGGTTAACATGATGAACCTTATGAGCTCCTCAAGGGGACATCATCAACCTAATACATAGGACACGGATTCCTCCTATAATCAATGGCACACCATGTAAATAATATCATTTCCCAACTTACCGGGCATATTGATTTAATCCATAGAAATCTCACCCTCTGGTAAATCAAAGAAATAAATACTAAGTACATGTGCCCGTTATTATATCGGGATTAAGAGCATGTACAACATAATATCCGAGGTCCGATTCAATTATGTAGTTAGCAACAAATTGAATCACCTCTATGTCGGTCCTGCTCAATATACCTAAGTGTACTAGTGTAACTTTATGTTCAAGACAAAACAATACCAAGCTACACTACAACCATGCCAATGGTTTGTCCAAAACCATCTTGGTTGTGAACCTCTACTTATATTCTACAAGGAACTGATGACATGATCTTCTGTGTCACACCAAGCACCATGTTATCTACAATGTAAAATATTAGACAATTTTGCATAATCATAAAAATATGCAAACAATGATCTTGTGATTCTTATTTCAAAATAAAGATGTTCATACAAAAGAGCTTGGCTTTCAGTATACATCCCAACACGCTTTTCACCCCCCTCTAGCGGTGTCAAATCTTCTACAATTGGTATCAGAGCCTGGGGCTCTTCTACGGACTAACCGCCGGGAGCTAAGACAAAAGGCTAGAGGGTAAAGATGGAAATCCAACGACAATTGGGATGGGATATCAACACCCCAATTCCGTATGCCTTCTATGGACAAGAAGGTTTCAATTCTTGGAAGTCGAGAATTAAAGATTTTTTGATGATGAGAGACCTTGAGGAGTGGTCCGCATTGATGGAAGGATTTGAATATCCTAAGGGACCAAAGGGAGGGTTTCTCAAGAAGAAGAAATGGAGTGAGGAGCAACTCCAATAATTCGATAAAAACAAGAAGGTAATCAAATTTATTTTTGATTTAATTCCTAATGACCTCTTGTGTAGCCTAGGTGACTATGTAGATGCTAAGGAGCTATGGAGTGATTTGGCCAAGCTCCATGAAAGTCTATCATCGGTACAAGAAGAAGGACCATCACCCTCTCAAGCTCAAGAAGAAACATCTAAAGAGCTTGAGGATTCGGAAGTTGATAGGGAATCAACATCTGGATCGGAGAAGGAAGTAGAGGAGGAAGTGGAAGAAGCATCCACCACAAGGACCGAGGGGGAGGAGAGAACTTCCACACCGGAGCATCAAGAAGAAGCTTCTACATCCGGTCAAGATGAAGAAGTGTCAATTCCGAACTCCACCACTAACCTAGGTAACTCAAACACTCTAATTTCAAATAAAAATAATATTATGTGTTTTGAGTGTAGGGAATTTAAGCACTATAAGAGCAAGTGCCCAAAGAAGAATAGGAAAGCTCCACCGGCACCAAAAGTCAAGGATGCCGGTTCCCCAACACCTGAAGGCAAGGAGCACATCATATGCTTCAAGTGCAATTCAAAGGGGCATTATCGGAGTCAATGCCCTAGGGGGAAGAAGAAGGGGCAAGGAGGAGCATCACAAGTGGGGGAGCCTCTATAGCTAACCCTAAGGTATATTTTAATAATGCACCTTCCAAATTTAAAAGTCAAAAGCATGCTAGAAATTTTAATTCTCTTGCAATTCACCATGAAAAGCATGCTAGAGATAAATATTTTTGCTTAGGAGCCAAGAGGGTAAATTTTTCAAGAAAGGAGAAATTTGGGACTAATGTCCCTAGAAAAACTCTTCCTAAGGAAAGCATTAGGAAAATAGAAAACCACTTAGGCATTAACCCTAGGAAGGGTAGGCATATGCCTAGAGAAAATGGTAATACCCAAAAACTTAATCAAAAATCAATTGGGCAATTAGAGGTTGAAAATCAAGCTTTGAGGTCAAGGCTTGAAAAAATAGAAAAGACCCTTAGGAATATACAAAATCAATTTCAGGGGTCTAATGGTCAAACTCCTAGGTCAAAAAGTCAAAGTCAACATCTAGGACCTAAGAGTCAAAAGTCAACCAAGGGCAAGAAAGGTTTGGGTCACAAACCTAAGCCCAAGGTGACTTACCATAGTGTTCCATTAGATTATGGGACACTAACTAGGTCTAGGAAGACCAAGGTCAATAGGGAAGTCATCCCTAGAGTGGACCAAAGGTTGTGCCTAGTGGCTAGGGTTTCTAGGAAACCTAGGGTGTCCACTAAGAAGGTTGCAAGGGGAGTTACTCCTAGAGTCAACCTAGGTAAGACCCAAATGACCAAGGCTAACAAGCCTAGGAGGGTCATTAGGAAGGTATCTAGGGAGGTTATCCCTATGGAATACCTAATTAACCCTAGGAGCTCAAATCGGTTTTGGGTTCCTAAGAGCGTGATTGATTCACGCTAGGTGGGTTTAGGATGTGCCAACCTTGAGTGGATGGGTAGTTAACTCAACCATGATAAAGGTGGCATTTTAGGTTATTTTCAAGGTTATGGATACCTTGGAAATAGGGTTGAATTATAATCCTAAAAGATTTTAGGATGTGCCAATATTAGTTATGAAGTTTGATAAAATGATCAAATTGGCACAATTAGGGTTTAGAGGTTAGTGTGCCATTTTGGGTTTTTGGCACACTAGGGAGATTAATGATAATATGGCAAAATATATCTAACTATATCAAATGGCAATAAATATTAAAATTTAGGTATTACTATACCTATATATTTTATATGCCATGCTTTGATTGTCATATGCCATGTCATGACATCATGCCTATTTCTATGATTTTGTATGTCATGAGTATGCTTAGGTTTTAGGTTAATGTCATGTATGCTTAGTTTTATATCATATGCCATGACATCATCATTATGAGCATATTCTTTCTTTTATATCATTTCTAATGCCATAATCATTCATGCATTTAAAACAATTTGGTTGAAATTGATTTAAGGACTATGCCATGACTTGAAGTCCCATTTATAAGGGAATCAAGTAGGGTTGCCTAGGAAATGCATGAAACTCTAGATTAGGATGAACAAAACCCACATCTCACATTAAATTGACATGTATGTGTATTTTATACACCCTAGATACATGTGAGATGCTAGGATATGAGTTAAGTTCAAGGTGCATAGGTGTTGCATCTAGATGAACTCAAACTCATCTTATATGATTAGTGGATCATTGGGAGAGCATGTGTACAAGTCATGTACATAGAGCCCAAGGAATATGATCCAAAATAAGGTTTTTGAAAACATTTTAAAATCATTTTGAAAAACCTTGGTGAAGTCTATCTTTTGATAGCAATCACCATTGATAGAGTTGATACAAAATAGGGCCAAAACATTGAAAATTTCAATGGTTTTGAGTTTTGTATCAAACTCACTATTTTATGGGTAAAATAATTTTTAAATATTTTTCACCCATTGTGTGTGTCATAAGTATTATACGCATGAATTTTCACATTTTTTAGAATTATGTATAATTATTTATGAATTTCCAAAATTCATTTTTGATAGCTGAAAATCGAGATTTTCCATTATCAGTCGACTGCCCTGTGTGGCAGTCGACTGATGTGAGTGGCAGTCGACTAATTACTGTCAGGAGTCGACTGTCAGGTCTGATTTCGGGTTAACAAGGTTTGTTTAGCCCGTGTTCAGGTATGGAAAAGGTTCATAGTCACTCCTAACCCTAGGATATGCTTTAGGAAGCATTATAAAGGGTGAAAATCCATTGGATATGGATTAGGAGCTGTGTTAGGTCAAAGTATCAAATTTAGGGTGAGTGAAAGTTCTATGTTGAACTTAGAACCATAATTTTGATGGTTTAGAGTTCCTATTGGTTTAGGGGCTTCCCAAGGACATTGTTGGTGCAATGGTCAAGGGGGAGCAAGCCTTTAGGGGGAGATATCCATCTTGGAATGATGGATGTGTTTTTCTCCTTTAAGAGGAGAAGTTATTGGGAGAGTATCATCAATTGGGAAAATTGATGGGTTTTTGATACCCAATTTGGAATTTGGGAGAGAGTATAGGATTGTCTCTCTTGAGTGATATGTGAATTATCACTAGGAAGATGGTAGGCATCCTAGGTATTTATTTTTGGATCAAGGGGGAGATTGTAAGATCTCATTGGGACATGAGACATTGACCTCCTTGGAGAGAAAACCTTTTTGATGTTAGTCAAAAAGGGGGAGAATGTTTGGGGGAGAACATTTGGAGAGTGGTTACCAATTTGGGATAATTGGTAAGAGATTTGAGTTAGTGTTCTAACTCAATGGTTTGTTTGGTTTTTGTCAAACATCAAAAAGGGGGAGATTGTTGGTGCAATCGGCCCAGGTCACGATTGACCAGGACTCGAGTGATGTTTTGAGGTTCGACAAAAACATATGATAATGTAATTATCATGGGAAAGTCCAAGTCTTGTGTACTTGGCATAGAAAGTCAAAGTGGAACACTTGGCATTTGAGAAGTCCAACATGGGTTGGCAAGGGAAAAGTCCAAGCATGAGTCTTGACAATGTAAAAGTCCAACATGGGTTGGCAAGGGAAAGTCCAAGTCTTGTGCACTTGGCATGGAAAATCCAAGTGGAACACTTGACATTTGGAAAGTCCAAGTCTTGAGTACTAGGCATGAGAAGTCCAAGCATGGGTCTTGGCAAATGAGAAGTCCAAGCATGATTCTTGGCAAATGGAAAGTCCAAGCATTGGTCTTGGCATGGAAAGTCCAACATGGGTTGGCAAGGGAAAGTCCAAGCTTGAGTCTTGGCATTTGGGAAGTCCAAGGCGATTGATTTTGGCAGCGTAAAGTCCAAGCGGAGTCTTGGCGGCATAAGTCCAATGTGCCTTGGCGGTGTAGACACCGTTAGCATGACATAGCCGAGGGAAGCACCTGGAGGCTAGCGCGATGAATGAACAAGTCATGGATGACTTGGAGGGATCCGAGAGGCGTGAGGCTGATGGAGGTGGCTAGAAGGCTTAGGTCTAGGCTAAGGGTGGTCTAGCAAGTATGGGGGCACCATACTTGGGTTAAAACCTCATGTTTGAGGTTGGCAGTCGACTGGCAATATGGCCGGTTCGACTGCCATGAGTCGACTTGAGTTCGACTGCCAATTTAGAGCTGGAATTGCTCTGGCAGTCGACTGCTCATTGGAGCAGTCGACTGATGTCTACGGCAGTCGACTGCCAAGGGTCGACAGTCGACTGCTAGTTCTGTGTCGAGCACAGAATGCTTCGTAGCCGCCGCGACGGCGTTAGCGATCGGGCCGATCGCCAATGTTGGCAGTCGACTACCAAGAGTCCTGTTGGAACTTGTCCAACGTGGATTGAGCCGTTGTCTCATAGCTACAGTGCTGGCACTTGACTGGGGACTTATGACAGTCAACTGCTAGGCGGAAATCCAGCCCGATGGAGGATAAAAGCAGCTGTTCGTGGAAGGCTCAAGCATCAGTTCTTTGGGGGCTTTGGTGAGGCGATTTGAAGGCGATTTGCAGGTGCATTTCAGGGTCCTTCAAGCTCATCCAAGCAACCGACAAGCAAGCACTCAAAACCCTAGTTTGTAAAGTGTTCTTTACATTTTCACTTGTATTTGCTTGTTTACTTTGTATTACTTATTGTAATTCATTGTATGAGGTTTCTCCACCTCCGACTTGTTGTCGAGAAGGAGCTTTATTGCTTAGTGGTGTTTGTGGCATCGCTAGGGTTTGTACGAACCCAATCCGTGGAGTAGGAACCGTTACGGTTCCGAACCACGTTATATCGTGCGTGTTGTGATTGTATCTTGTGTTTGTATTTGTTATTGTTTATTCCGCTGTGTACTAACGAGTTTTGTAGAGACGATCGCGAACGAATTCTCCGCTATTCACCCCCCTCTAGCGGCGTCAAATCTTCTACAATCGACAGCGACATAAGCTCCGAGCAGCATGAAGTATGAATTTCTGATAACTTATATTCTAGTTAGATACTTATCTAGACTTGTTCAATAGGTGTATACAGTTAGAGTTAAGGCACCTGTGCAGACTCGTTGTCGATGTCGTCCATCAAGGCGACCAACCGGAGTTACCTTTAGTGTTTATACTCCCGATTATGTTGGCCATGTGTTTAGTGTTTATAATAGGTGATAACATGTAGTATGTTGGTTATTATTCGTAATCGTGGTTTGAGTTGACCACGGGAATGACCTATTGACTCTTGAACCTGTGTCGAAAAGGTGAAATTCCTTTGAGAGTCGACTGATACCGAGTCGGAAAGCAGAGGTCAAGTCATCACATTTCTTGTGGAAATCAAAGACTATAGTCTTAAGAATTTTCACTAATTATGCTAGTCAGATCATTACCTGTTGGGTAATGGACAAGACGTGTAGGCTATTATTGATACAGATAGCGGAGTGTTAGTATATGGTGTTTTATAGGGATTTTGATCCCTGAGTTTGTCGTGCTGGGTTGTATAATTTGTGAGGTACTTTTGAGTACTTAACTTGTATTATACAAAGGAAGTAGAGTTAGTTGCATACCATTATCGGGATCAAGCCGGTACTTGGTGGTAGATGCAGGAAAGAACCTTCGGGTAATAATATATCACTTGATCATAGTTTAGTGATGTTGAGAGAGAGAGTATTTTCCCACATCACTTTCTTTGACTCATCGTCAGGGAATTCTTGAGCTCCAAGTAAAGTGATCGTTAGGTAATAAGAGTACCGTGCGGAGTCGTTAGACTTGCCGAAGTTATAACCACCAAATAGCTCAAGAATGTGAATGGATGTTTTAAGCCACCCACGGTTATTGGCTTACTTTTGGATTAGGATGACTGGATCTCCTATTAGATTCTGCCAGAAGACATTGGATTGAGTTAGGAGTTTAGAAATGACTCCGTACAAGTGTTTAAGAGTTGGAGACTGATGAGCAGATATTGCATGTCAAATTATTAGAATCAGAAGTCTCCGAATGTTGGATAAAAGGGCCAAGATCGGAGTTAGGAGTTATGAGCTATTTTCTGATTATAGAAGACCAATTGTAAATCATTAGGATGTTCTCGTGCATATTCGCGAAATCAGAGGAAAGACTACGGATTATGTGCATGCAGAGCGGATCACGAAGACACGCAAAGTCGGATTTTTCGAAGGATCAGTCATCCGGGGTGTGGTTTCAGTTTATTCTATATATGTTGATACTCCAATTGATACGGGTAGTTTATGTTAGTGAAATCCCTAGAGCCAATCATGTGATGATTGGTGTATGAACTTTGTTGTATCATATTCCTATATATATAAAGGCATTTCTTTGTGGTTATTATACTTACTTGTATTGGTGCCAAATAACTAAGTATAATAACGTCCTTGAGTAGAAGGTTCTTATCTATATCAATTGATTGGTTAAATCGATAATGAGATGATATAGAGAACACTACTCTTAAACATTCCTAATCAAGTACTAACATTCAGGGACAATGTTAATGCAAAGAGACTAGCATGTAGGTCAACTCGATGACTTGATCTCACAAGTCATGGATATGAGATATCAAGTTGACACATGGGTATGCATTAGAGAATGTATACTGAATGACCCACTATAAGAAAGTATCATGGATCATTATATGAGTGTCATATACTTTCTCATGTGACTATTAGTATGACTATTAGTCCTTGGACCTGAAGTCACCATGGTTCCCTACATAAGGAGTTGCACACTTTGGCTTTGTCAAAGGTCACCCGTAAATGGGTGGACTATAAAGGCGATTACTGGATATGTAACAAATTATGCGGAGGGATGTGAGTGATGTAGATGAGATTTATCCCTCCTATATGACGGGAGTGACATTGTTATTCTTGATAGAGTGAGACCACTAAGTGCATGGCCATGCCCAAATGAGTCAATATGAGATATTGAGCTCATTTGATTAGAGTGAGTCTACTTGAAGTTTAAGATATAGATTGTACCGAGGATGACATGGTCTATGCCTCAATTGGCCAATCTAGATGTCAAGGATAGAGGGACATTGTCACATATTGTGAGAGTCACAATTAATAGTCACAAAGGTGATGTTGGATCTCAACATTCTTGTAACTTGGGTAACAATGATGTGTTGCTAGATACCGCTCATTGCTTATGTTCCTAAATCGGTTTAAAAGCATTGCCAATGTTACAAGAACCTATAGGGTCACACACAAAGGGAAATTTGATGGAGATTAGGTTCATATGATGGACCATGAGGATTAAATTCATGTGATGAACCAAATTGGATTAAGAGTAATCCAAATTAGACTAATTGAGTTGGACTCAATTTGATTCAAGTGTTGAATTAATCTAATTTAGATTTGATTCATTGAGTCAATTTAAACTAATGAATAGAGATTCATTAAATTAAATTGACTTGAATTAAATGGTTGGATTTGATTAACCATGGGAGATAAGAGGTCGAGTTTGACTTGACTTGAGAGGGAAGATGAATGGTAAAGTTTTACTTGACCAAATGCCATGTCATGATGACTTTGTTGGGGATCGATTGGCCGGCTAGAGGGGGGTGAATAGCCCTCTTACGATGGATGTCGGGATTCATTCGTTCTCGTTGCGTGCTCGTCTACAATTCTTGTTAGCGCAGCGGAATAACAATAATAATACTAACAAGAAACACAAATACACACAAGCACATGCAATACACAAAGATATACATGGTTCGGAACCGAATGGTTCCTACTCCACGGGCGAGCTCACCGAGCTCTAGTTATGCGCATGACACTAAATATAACACTCCTTTTCGACTACACATCGGAGGTGGAGAAACCTCTCACAAGCAATTACACTAAGTAATGAAATACAAGCAATACAAAGACAAATACGAAATACACGTAAAGAACACTTTACAACGCTTGCTTTGAACCCTTTGCTTGTTGCTTGCATTGATTGGCTCTTGAAGGACTGGAATGCAGCAGCAATTCCCCTCCAATAGCTCCACAAAAACCATGGCGAAATCCTCCAACTCGTGCTCCTTTTATAACCTGCATCAAGATGTTTTCGCGCCCATCAGTCGACTGATCGTGACCATCAGTCGACTGGTCCTGTAGCCGTTGTCTCACAACGACCAGATCCACGTTGGTTATGTTCCAACTGGACTTACCATCAGTCGACTGCCACTAAACACATACCATGGCTAGACTTAGGGATGGCTTCCCTATTAGCCTTGGTTTGTCTAGACCTAGATGATGTTCCATAATTAAATGGAACATTATGGTAGGACATAGGTTTGTGACCCAAACCCTTCTTGCCCTTAGATGTTTCTTGTTTCCTAGGTCTTGACTTTTGTGCATTAGACCCCTTAACCGAGTTTGATATTATTGCTAGGGTCTTCTCCAATTTTTTTAGCCTTGACCTCAAGGCTTGGTTCTCCACCTCTAATTTCCTCAATTTTGAATTTTTATTAGGTTTAGGGGAAATATTCTTCTTCTTAGGCATGTGTCTACCCTTTTTAGGGTTAATGCCTAGATGGTTTTCAACTCTCCTAATGGACTCTTTAGGTAAAATAGGTCTAGAATTATGAGTCCTAGGTTTGTCCTTAGTTGTATAAACATGCTTGGCACCTAAGCAATAAACCTTATTATTTTTCCTGGCATGCTTTTCATTGATAATAGCAAGAGAGCTAAAATAATTCTTAGCATGCTTTTTAACTCTAGGAATTAAAGGTGCATTAAGTAAATTTACCTTTGGGATAGCTTGGGAAGCTCCCCCTACATGAGTTGCATCTTCTTGCCCTTTCTTCCTCCCCCTAGGGCATTGACTTCGGTAGTGTCCCTTTTGATTGCATTTGAAGCACACAATGTGCTCTTTGCTCTTGATTTTGGGAACACCGGCATCGTTTGACTTTGGGTTGACTTTTGGTGTCGATGCCTTCTTCTTAGCCAATTTAAGGCATTTGCTCTTGTAATGCCCTTTCTCCCTACACTCAAAGCATATTATGTGATTTTTATTTAAAATAATAACACTTGAGTTACCTAGGGAGGTGGTGGAGGCCTCTTCTTAATCTTCACTTCTCCCGGATGTGGATACTTCTTGTTCTTGCTCCGGGATGGAAGATTTCCTCTCCTCCCCCTTAATGCTAGAGGTGGAGGTCTCCACCAAGTCATCCACATCTTCGAAAGTGGATGGTCTTTCTTCCACGACATCTTCCTCTACTTGTGCCGATTGAGAATTTTCTTGGAATTTCATTACTTTATCCCATAATTCTTTTGCATCCCTAAAATTTCCCAACCTACACCAAATGTTGTTAGGAATCAAATCACTAAGCAATTCGATTACCTTGTGATTTGTCTCAAAGTCTTTGATTTGGTCTTGGGTCCACCTTGACTTCTCAATTTGCCTATTTCTTTCATCCCTAGGCAATTCGAAACCGTTTTCTAAGATTAGCATAAAATCAAAATCGGTTTCTAGGTATACCTCCATTTTTCTTCTCCACCATAGTAAATCCCCTTCGAATTTTGGTGGTTGGAGGTTGTAGCCGGCCATCTTATAGTGCTCTCACGGCGGTTAGTCCTTGAAGAGCGACCTCGGCTCTGATAACACTTGTTGGGAATCGATTGGCCGGCTAGAGGGGGTGAATAGCCCTCTTACGATGGATGTCGGGATTCGTTCGTTCTCGTTGCATGCTCATCTACAATTCTTGTTAGCGCAGCGGAATAACAATAATAATACTAACAAGAAACACAAATACACACAAGCACATGCAATACACAAAGATATACGTGGTTCGGAACCGAATGGTTCCTACTCCACGGGCGAGCTCACCGAGCTCTAGTTATGCGCACGACACTAATTATAACACTCCTTTTTGACTACACGTCGGAGGTGGATAAACCTCTCACAAGCAATTACACTAAGTAATGAAATACAAGCAATACAAAGACAAATACGAAATACACGTAAAGAACACTTTACAACGCTTGCTTTGAACCCTTTGCTTGTTGCTTGCTTTGATTGGCTCTTGAAGGACTGGAATGCAGCAGCAATTCCCCTCCAATAGCTCCACAAAAACCATGGCGAAATCCTCCAACTCATGCTCCTTTTATAACCTGCATCAAGCTATTTTCGCGCCCATCAGTTAACTGATCGTGACCATTAGTCGACTGGTCCCGTAGCCGTTGTCTCACAACGGCCAGATCCACGTTGGTTAAGTTCCAACGGATCACACATCAGTCGACTGATGGCACCCATCAGTCGACTGATGGCACCCATCAGTCGACTGATCATCCATCACCGAGTGTCTTTGGCGAAGCTCGACTCCATTCCCGGCCTGCACGTTGTCATCACGATCGTCCTTGGCAATGATCGATGTTCTAATAGTCGATCGCCTCCCTATGATTGATCAGCCAGACTTGGTTCAGTCGAACACTAGTCGAACCCATACGACCTAGAGCAGTCGACTGTCACCTATGCCAGTCGACTGATGTCGGCCAAAACCTCAAACATGAAGATGTTTGAGCCACCGACACTCAGTCTTAGCCACTTGGCTAAGTCCACCTTATCCCTCATGATGTTTCCTACTGAAGCTCTCTTCCCTCAGCCTACGTCCCTCGGATGCATCAAGCGCACGGCTTCGCAACGCCATCCTTCGCGTCTCATGCCCTCGAAGTATGCTTCCCTTTGGTCTCACTCCATTCGCTCCCTGTCCGGCGGTCCCTCGGATGTACAAAGCGCACGACTTCGCAATGCCATCCTTCACCGACTTAAGGACCCCGAGCCTAGTGAACTTAACAAGTCCTCAAGACTTCCCACATGCACCAAGCGCACGGCTTCGCAATGCTTTGGACTTCCACACCAAGCTCCATGCTTGGATTTTCCATGGCAACCCCATGTTGAACTTTCCCATGACAATCCCATGTCATGAGTTTTGTCTATCATCAAAATACCATCAAGGTACTGATCGAGTCAAACTCGAGTCAACCTGGGCCGATTGCACCAACAGACTTGGCATGGGCCAGCCAATAATGATGTTCCACATTATCATGGACACATCATGGGGTGCCACCTCATGAGGGAGACCAAGAGCCATGGCTCTTGGTATTACATGCAAGTATATAACCCTCCATGAAGTGGCCGACCACTTAATGTTGGTGCATTAGTGTGAAGTTAAGTGTTGTAACTTCATCTTCTTCCTCCTCTCTTCTCATGCTTTCTCCCCCTCATCCTTGCCGTAAGCTTATAAGGGTGCTAGCACACTCTAGGTTGTTTTTCTCTACCTATTGCTCGTGTGGATACCGATAGAGGAGTGTACACTTGACACTCTCGAGTTCCGACAAGCCGTTTGGACGAGCGGGATAAGCGAAGGGCGTCGCATCAAGGGTAACACTCCTTTCTGTAGGAGATCGATCGGCCGGCTAGAGGGGGGTGAATAGACCTCAATCGTTTCGTGGTGGATTTTGCTCGTCTACAAAGAGATTAGTGCAAGCGAAAAAATAAAACAAGACAAGCAAAATAGAAATAAGAATACAAACAATGCTAACACCAAAATGTAATGTGGTTCACGGCTACGTTGCTAATCCACGATCCCGATTCGTCCAAGGTGAATCACTCCTTTGCCAAATCCACTAGATCTCTCCTTTGTACAAAGCTAGGTGGAGGTAACCTCTTTTACACAAGGATCAATCTTCTACAATAGAATGAAGATTAGAACAAGTAGAAGAGTGGAAAAACCCTTAGAGCACTTTGGAAGATGTTATGAGTTAAAGCATTAGGCACCCAAAGCCCCACACCATTCCTCTTTATAGAGGAAGAGGGTTTCTTCCCGTTGACACAGGAGCAGTCAACTGATGTCCCTATTAGTCGACTGGTCCTGTAGGCGTTTCCCAATAACGGTTGCATTCCACGTTGGATTTCATCCAACGGTACCGACATCAGTCGACTGATATTGCCATCAGTTGACTGATGCTCGATCAGTCGAGTGCTCCATGAGCTCGACTCCATTTTGTGCCCGAAACACTTGCGATCAGTCGACTGATGCCTTCATCAGTCGACTGGTGGTCTCGCAGTCGATTGTCATTCCATGGCAGTCGACTGTTGACACTTGAACCAGACTAGAACACTAGTCGAGTCACCGTCGACTTAGAGTAGTTGACTAACATAACATGGAAGTCAACTGATGTCGGGAAATCCCATCCGACACTTAGCCAAATGGCCAAGTTTCACCTAAGAGCGCTACCCCTTTCCCGGGTTACATTCGCTCACTGTCATCCCTCGGAGTCCCTCGCCTTTGAAGTTATCTTCGTCTGGCCACGTCCCTCGGATGTGCCAAGCGCACGGCTCTGCAGCGCCATCCTTCGCGTCTCGCCCTGAAGTCTACTTCCTCTGGCTTCACTCCAAGCTCCTCGTCCGGCAGTCCCTCGGATGCTCCAAGCGCATGGCTTCCACAAAGCTATCCTTCACCGACTCAAAGACCAAGTCATGAGTTGTGAAACTCGCCTAGGCTCCATGTGCAAATTACTAAGTCCTGCAAGACTCCAACGCACATATCAAATCATAATAACAACCTAACTTAAACCCTTTGCCACACCATCAAAACCATATTACGGCAAGAGATTGCCTTAACAATCTCCCGCTTTTTAATGTGTGGCAATCCGTTTAAGTTAGGTAAAACATTTGATAAACTATTAAGGAAAGAAAGCATGTAAATAACATGATTAGCAACTCTCCCCCTTAATACATGAAATTCTCCCTAAAAATATTCGCCCTTACTTAAACATATACATTTCTCCCCCTTTGACACCATCAAAAATAATTAACTATGTTTATATAGCATGGCATGAAGTCTAGAGAGAAACAAAAACCAAAACATGCCTTAAAATTGGATAAAATAAATTACTAGGCATGTTATCAGGCTACCAATCGACTGGTTCAGACTACCAGTCGACTGGCACATGCATTTCCGGTTTTTCACGTTTTCAGGGTGGATTTCAGAAATGCATTAGAAAATCTATAGAATTCGAAAAATCATGAAATTTGGGGAACATATTTCTTGTAGGTATATTTATCAATGAAACATAGTTGTTCATAAAAAATCATTATATTTTCAAGTATTTGCCAAAAATCCAAAAGCTTTAAAAACAACTAGGTTTTTGATCAAGTTTGTGTCCATTTTAACACTTAGTTTTGTTTTAAATTGTTTCAAAACATGAACACACGGATTTTAAAATAAGAAATTGTTTTGAAAACATATGAAATATCCAACCATGATCTTTGGGCAATATGTCTATGAATTAAACATAAGTCTTCCCCATGATTGGTCTATTATTGCTATTTTGATTCCTTAAATGACCATCTAGATGCCATAGGCATTAGTGGACATTTGTATCATCCTAACATCTCACCCATGCTAAGTTTTCACTCAAGGTAGCCTATGGTGAGTGTGAGATGTATCCTAAAGGTATTTGTATATACTTAACCATTATTTTCATGCAATTCTATCAAGGTTAAGTATCATCCTAACATCCCACATGATCATAAAGACATATATGGATAAGTTTCACATTATGATCATGAAACACATGTATTCATCAAATTGTTATCATGTATTAGGTATTACATGATGATAATAAGGTAAACATTACCTAAAGCATGATTTATCTATTTAAAGGTGCATTATCATTACCTAACACTATTTCAAAAATGTTGTCCTGACATCCTAAGTCAACCAACATATGATTTAGATAAATTCCATATGGTTGACTATCCTAGAGTTTTCTCAACCCTTAAGGATGAATTTTGGAACCCAATATAAATTCTTGCCTATGGGGTTCACTAAAAATTCCTTAGGGATCCATTTTCTTGCTATTACCTTCTTTTTATCTTGACCCCTAGCAATTAAATATTTATAGGCCTTTTCATTTTTCTTTTCCTTATATCCTAGGCCTTTCTTGTTGAAGCTTGCCCTTTGGCTCCCAATTATCATGTTAAGAGTATTGGAGCCTATTGTAAATTTTTCTAGGGCCTTGGTCAAATAATCTACCTTTTCCCTTAGAGCCCTATTTTCTTCTATGCATGCATCATTAACATTGAAAGGCATATATTCATGTGAGCATGCATCATCACGACTAGAAGAAAAATTTTCATTAATGTTTAAGCATGTTTTTTCTAATTTTTCTTCTAAGTCCTTAGTTTGATCTAGCATGCTCTTGTTCTTTTTCTTGGTTCTAAATAAATCCTTAGTATGACGAGAAATCATGGACATTATTTGCTTAGGGGGTAGATTCGTTACCTCACTTACCAAATCCTCTTCCGATGATGAGGATGTAGAGGAGGCTCCCCCTTCACTTGAGCTCTCTCCACTTGAGCTTGATCTTTCTTCTTGCTCAGATGAGGAAGTGTCTAGGTCATCAAAAGTCATTAATGCCAAATTTGTGACAAAGGCATTCTCCTCTTCCGATGATGATGAAGATGATGAAGAGGGGTCATCCCATGCCCTTGCTTTTAGTGCCTTGGCCTTCCCTTTTTCTTTGGCCTTCTTTTCTTCTTCCTTTTTCTTCTTGCTCCCTTTCTTCTTCTTTTCTTCCTTCTTTCTCTTCTCCTCCTTTCTTTTATTCAAGAGGGGACAATTGTCCCTTATGTGTCCTTCCCCTTGGCAATTGTAGCAAATGACCTTCCCCCTTGGTCTTCTCCTCCTTTCATTAGATTTATTAAATTGAAAACATTTCAAAGCACGCCTTACCCTCCTTACCATATAGGCTTCTTCCGTGCTATCCATGGAGGAGGAGGAGGATGCTTCATCGGAGGAGGAGGGGATCTCCATCTTCTTCTTCCCCTTGTTGGCAAAAAGTGCTACTCCTCTCGAAGGTTGAAATTTTGGCTCTTCTATCATTCCTTCAAGTCTTGTTTTATGGAGCTCCATAGTTGAGAAGAACTCCTCCAAAGTGCTCACTTCTAAGTTATTTGACATGTAGAAGGAGTCCACCATTGAGCTCCATTTTGATGACCGGGGAAAGGCATCAATTGCTTTCATGAGCATGTCCCGGTTCGAAAGTCTTTCTCCTACACTTGTTAGTCCAATCAAAATTTCTTTAAACCTAGAATGTAATGATGTTACCTTTTCTCCCTTTTCTAATTTGATGTTTGATAGTTGGGAGCGGAGGAGGTCTCTTCTTGCAAGTTTGGCCTCCGAGGTACCTTCATGAAGCTCTACCAGCTTCTCCCACATCTCCTTCACACTAGAGCATTCCCCAATCCAGTTTACTTCTTGTTGGGGGAGTACATTGTAGAGGTGGTGCTTGGCCTTTGAATTTGCCAAGTATTCTTCCCTTTGCCTCTTGCTCCACCTTGATTTCTCCAATAGGTCCCCTTCTTCATTCCTAGGCATCTCGAAACCGTTTTCCATAAATAATAAAATTTCAAAGTCGGTTTCGAAGAATACCACCATTCTCTTTTCCCACCAAGAGAATTCTCCTTCAAACTTTGGAGGGTGAATATTTGAGTCGACCATTCTTGAATGTGCTTGTTGTGGCGGTTAGTCCTCGACAAGCTTTTTTTTGGCTGTGATACCACTTGTCGGAGATCGATCGGCCGGCTAGAGGGGGGTGAATAGCCCTCAATCATTTGGTGGTGGATTTTGCTCGTCTACAAAGAGATTAGCGTAAGAGGAAAAACAAAACAAGACAAGCAAAATAGAAATAAGAATACAAACAATGCTAACACCGAAATGTAACGTGGTTCACGGCTACGCCGCTAATGCACGATCCCGATTCGTCCAAGGTGAATCACTTCTTTGCCAAATCCACTAGATCTCTCCTTTGCACAAAGCTAGGTGGAGGTAACCTCTTTTACACAAGGATCACTCTTCTCCAATAGAATGAAGATTAGAACAAGTAGAAGAGTGGAAAAACCCTTAGAGCACTTTGGGAGATGTTAAGAGTTAAACATTAGGCACCCAAAGCCCCACACCATTCTTCTTTATAGAGGAAAAGGGTTTCTTCCCATTGACACAGGAGCAGTCGACTGATGTCCCTAACAGTCGACTGGTCCTGTAGCCATTGCCCAATAACAACTGCTTTCCACGTTAGATTTTTTCCAACAGTACCGACATTAGTCGACTGATATTGCCATCAGTCGACTGATGCTCGATCAGTCGAGTGCTCCACGAGCTCGACTCCATTCTGTGCCTGAAGCACTTGCGACTAGTCGACTGATGCCTTCATCAGTCGACTGGTGGTCTCGCAGTCGATTGTCATTCCATGGCAGTCGACTGTTGGCACTTGAACCAGACTAGAACACTAGTCGAGTCACCGTCAACTTAGAGTAGTCGATTAACATAACATGGAAGTCAACTGATGTCGGGAAATCCCATCCGACACTTAGCCAAATGACCAAGTTTCACCTAAGAGCTCTACCCCTTTCCCGGGTTACATTCGCTCACTCTCATCCCTCGGAGTCCCTCGCCTTTGAAGTTATCTTCGTCTGGCAATGTCCCAATGATGTGCCAAGTGCACGACTCTGCAGCGCCATCCTTCGCGTCTCGCCCTGAAATCTACTTCCTCCGGCTTCACTCCAAGCTCCTCGTCCGGCGGTCCCTCGGATGCTCCAAGCACACGGCTTCCGCAAAGTCATCCTTCATCGAGTCAAGAATCGAGTCATGAGAGGTGAAACTCGCCAAGGCTCCATGTGCAAATTACTAAGCCCTGCAAGACTCCAACGCACATATCAATTCATAATAACAATATAACTTAAACCCTTTGCCACACACCTCAAAACCTTATCATGGCAAGAGATTGCCCTAACACTTTCATGTAGATCTAAGGTAGATCTAGGTTTTCTAAACACATACATGTAATTTTTGTTTATCTTCACATGGATCCGTGGTCGACTTCTGAGGTTTCCACAACACAAAAAGTGGTTTTTGTGGCTCGGATAGTCCAACAGTTTACAGGTACCTTTATCTAAAACATTCTGAGATAAAATGAGAAGGATTGCTATACTCAGATTATGTGGATCGGTTGTATCTTTACCATCAGGTGAGATGTTGACCAACAATTTAGAAACCAAGAGATGTCCTTGGTCTTTGATAAATATATTTTTACTGTGGACATACCCTTATGGATTAGTTGTGTGTCCACCGATAGGCGAGATGTTGATTTGATCATTGTGATGATCATTAGAGTGTCATGATGTTGGTTCTGATGGTTAGAGGTTGATTTTTGGAAATGTTATCTTATGGTGGGAGAGTTGACTCAGTTGTTATATAGTTGACTTGGTTGATATGATGTGGATATCTTGATATTAACTTGGAAGTTATGATGTTGAAATGATGGTATAAAATGTCTCTCGGATGTGTGTATAATCCGAGGGTAATCAGATGTAGCTTCGGATGAACTCCCAGGCTTACCATTGCATAGGCAAGTGGAGTATACGATCAGAGTGATTTTGGGAATAGTTTCAATATTGAAGACCTCATATCAGGAGAAAATTTTCTGATGATTATTTTATCGATTGAGGTAATGATATTTTATAGTCAAATATCTGTACTTATGGTTATTGGTTGAGGGATGGGGTAAAGCACATGAAGTAGTTGAAACTCATGATGTACTCAATGCAATGTCATTCATTGGTTGAGAGCCTAATCAGGTTGTTTGATACCCTCAGTGATCGGTTTTGCAAAGTTGGCAAGGATGATGATGCACAAGAGGTATTTGTTGGAATGATGATTTTACTAGGAGATAATTTTATTGGTAAAAGTGTTGCTAAACACTATGGAAATTGGGAGAACGTAAGTTGCGATTATAGGAGGTGTTGGATGGGATATTTATCTGTCCTAGTATTTCT
This sequence comes from Wurfbainia villosa, assembly GCA_025175895.1. Taxonomy (NCBI): domain Eukaryota; kingdom Viridiplantae; phylum Streptophyta; class Magnoliopsida; order Zingiberales; family Zingiberaceae; genus Wurfbainia; species Wurfbainia villosa. The sequence continues at coordinate 37,266,232 of CM045997.1, forward strand.
TCTAGAGAAGATCTGGAACTCTTTGTTAAAAGAGAGATGGACATTCGGGATTATGCATCAATTATCGATGATGGAATGCAGTAGTTGTTAAAAATGAATATCTTTCATTATAGAAAGACTATCTGTTTAGATCAGCTAAGGACACCTGCGTTTACTCTTGGGTTGGTTTACTATAGAAGCGTTGATATTGTAGTGACATGACATCATACAATTATTATTATCGTTGTGATGATTGATATATCATCAGCTTAGAGTAAAGAGGATTAATAACTCCTATTTTGTTGTATTATTTTGGTCCTTAATATCATCGTTTTAATCCTCTCGTGTGTTTAATTGCTAATTATTTGTATGTTTTATGAGTTGGATCATCTTTTGGACCTAATTGTAAATTCTCCTATATTTTAGACTTATATGCAAAATCTATCTTTATTTGTTGGAGATCGAGATGGGTCACTGGACTAGACTCAAGTTGGATCAAATATGACTTCATCTAGGACTAGAAGGATCATTCCAAACTGGAGTAATCTAGGTCATTCATCGTGATCGAAGGCAAATCGATCAAGGAATTAGATCTGAGCATTATGCACCATTCGATGAAAGCAATTGATTCTGAGCCATATATCCAGATCTGGAGAGATCCAGTCCTTACATTTCGATATGAACATTTGAGCCCTTCCTCCAGATTTGACCGATCGTAATTATCCTTTCAGATGGATCAGATCCATCCATTCAAAATCGGAGGAATCACAGTCGTTGGATCATAGCCTTCTTAATGGATTAATTCTTAATCAAGCCTAGTTTCAAATGGACGACCGAGATTAGTGGGCGTGCGATCGGATGGTTAAGGTTTTTCATTTAATCAAAAATCCTCCCAAATCGGCGCAGAACAGAATCGACAGAAGGCAGAAAGCGCAGACGGTCTCCTTCTCGCGAGCGACGGTGGCGTCCTCTTCCGCTTCCGCACGAGCGGCGGCGGGATCGCACAGGAGTCGCCGGCGACGCGCAGAAGGAGTTCCTTCAACATCACGACGATCAGCAGAAACTTGCGAGCCGCAACAGTCTCTTCTTCCCTAATCTGCACAGCGTCCTCCCCAAATCACACTTCGCCAGTGGTTTTTTTCTCCACGCCACCACCCGAAGCACCGCCGGTCATTCCCTCCCTCCACCAAGGCTAGCGGTGGCATTCCATATTTCTTCATCTTCTCCATGCAGTGCAGCCCCTTCATCTTCCTTTCATGAGCGCAGCGACTGTTCTTCCACAGCAGCACTCCGGCGATGGATTCCGACAATCCATGGTCCTCCCCGATTCCATTCCATCGGGCGTCCTCTCCTTCCCTTGTTCCAGCGGAGTTCGCTGCTACATTTGGGCGGCGGCAATCCATCGACCGAGCGGTGGAGTTTGTTTGTCTTCACCGATGATCCTCAGAGCCCTCACCGGTGGAACTGAGCTACCCTAGTGGGACATGGTCATGTGAAGCTCGGGGTGACTTGCTACTGTCGGGAACCCAAAGAATCTTTTCCTAGCTCCGGCGGCAGTGCTTCTTCCAATCCAGGGCGGTCTTCAACAGTAGCTGGTGGCGACGATCATCAGTTCCAACATCCGATTCCATCCACATTGACTGCTCGTGGTCACAGCAGTCCCGCATCTATCATCGGAGCTGTGAACAACCGAATCGATCCAACTCTCATCGGAATCCGACAAGAGATCTGTACCCTGAGACCCTTGGAGTGTTCGGCATTGTCGTAGGTCACCGGAGAGGGTTGTACCTTTCCGGTGTTTGTGGATGACTGTTGATTTACTTTATTGATTACCTATTGTTTCAGTATAGTATTTCTTATTATTTTACTGCATTATTCACTGTGGGTATTTTAGTGTTTTTACATCATTGACTCACTAATGTGCATTATATTTTATCAGTATTGTTCTAGTATTGATTTCTTAGTGTGCAGTAGTGTTTCACTGATGTTTAGTCGTATTTTGTCTGTGGTAAATCGTGCACGTGGTAAATAGTTTGATAGTTTAGTGAGTCTTGTTATTCGTTTACAGTGTTTACCTAGTGGTTAGATTTATTTCCTTTAGTGTTATTGTTCTTTCCCGTTTTAGTTAATCTTCATCCAGTGTGTCGTATAATGACAGTGCGGTGCTTGGTTGAATTGCTTTCGTTTATTGCATTTCATTTATTGTAATTTTTAGTGACTGTTTGACTACTGTGTCGTATAGTGACAGTGCGGTGCATGATTGAATTGTTCACATTTGTTTGATCATTGTACCGTATAGTGACAGTGTGGTGCTTGGTTGATTTCTTTTATGTCCATTAGTTTAGTTTTTCAAAGGATCGCTTGATCATCATGCCGTGTATAGTGACAAAGGCAAAGACTTGGTTGAATTGTTCACATTTGTTTGATCATTGTACCGTATAGTGACAGTGCGGTGCGTGATCACTTACCTTTGCACATTAGGATAGTTGTTTGTTACTTTTTGCATGTTAAATTCTCATGTTTTCTTTTGATTTTATATTTTAATTGTTTTGATAATTGTAAAAACCCCCAGTGTTTACTTTTGTTTAAAAACAAACGCCCAGCCATTAGGTTCGTTGGGAGACGATCTAATTCAGTTCTATACTGCATTAGTGTAGTTAGGGGGTTCGGTAAATAATTTGGGAACGGTATTGCAACAATTAAAATCGTTCGATCAAAATTTTGGCGCCGTTGCTGGGGAAATTTAATGGGTTCATTTGTCTTTAAACTGTAGATAGTCAGTTTGTTTTCTTTTCTTTTGTTATTACTGTCTTTCTTATCATTTATATTTGTTTCTCCTTGTATTTGTTTGTGTGGATGACTAGGTCTTCAGGCGATAATCTACTTGAGTTTTATGTAGCAGTTTTTCTCTTCCCTCAGAGGCCCAGCCTAGGAAGGGGGTTGTTGAAGAAAAGGCTAGGGAATTCCAAGAGCTAACAGATTCCCAAGTATGCCAAATTCTTTTTTAAAGATCTGTGTGTTCACGAGAAGTTGTACTCTTTCTATGGAGGTAGGAGATATTGTAGTTCGGTTAAGTATTTTGGATGCTATGAGGTACCCGATGGAGGATCATTATATTCTTAGCGTGGTTATAGCTGATGAGTTGGAATGCATGAACTTTATTTCTTAGTCTGTTTTTCATTTGGATATCTCTGCACCTTCTACATTTTGTTGTGATTTTATTGATTCTGATGATTCTGATGTTAATAATAATTTGTTGTTAGGACCTATCTGTGGGCCCTCTTTATTGTAGATAGGGATATGGAATGTGTAGGGACTTGCACGCTTCAGGTGACGCCCCAAGGATCACTTCCATCAGATGTTTGTGAGAAATGTAATTTCATGGTCGAGTATGGGATATCTTAGGTTATATTATCTCTTGTGTATGGTATTGAAGTAGATCCTGATAAAATTCATGTTATATCTCCTTTATCTTACCCCTCTTCTGTGCGGGAAGTTTGTTCTTTTCTAGGTCATGCAGGTTTCTACATACATTTTATCAGAGACTTCAATCAGATTGCCCTACCCTTGGCCAACTTGTTGTAGAAGGAGGTGGTATTTCAGCTTGACTAGGATTGTGATGGAGATCGAGCCCACCCCCATAGCAGATTCTTTTCCAGATGAGCAACTTTTTCACCGGAAGGGTAAGACACCATGGTATGTAGATATTGCTAACTATTTAGTTGCCCGTGTTGTACCTTCATTTTTTTCTCATGCACAAGTCCAGAAATTGAAAAGTTATTCCAAGTATTATGTATGGGATGATCCTTACCTTTGGAAGTTTTGTAGTGATCAGATTATTAGGAGATGTGTTCCTGATCATGAGTTTCATTCCATACTTACTTTTTGTCATTTCTGGCTTGTGGGGGACATTTTGGACCCCAAAAGACTGTTAGGAAAGTTTTAGAGTCTGATTTGTATTGGCCCACCTTATTTTGTGATGCCTATGAATTTTATAAGTCTTGTGAGCAATGTCAACGGACAGGGAACATAGGACGTAGAAATGAAATGCCTCAACAACCTTTTATATTCTGTGAGATTATTCGATGTTTGGGGTATTGATTTTATGCTTCCATTTCCTGTATCTTTCGAATTTTTATATATTTTGTTGGCTATTGATTATGTTTCTAAATGGGCGGAGGCCATCCCCACCAGGACTGATGATTCTCTAGTTATTGTGGATTTTGTTAGGTCTCACATATTTTACAGATTAGGAGTTCCCAAGGCGATTATTAGCGATCAAGGGTCTCACTTTTGCAACAGACTCATGAAGTGTCGAGCAAAGATATCAAGTCTATTCTGAAGAATACGATGGTGCCAGACATGATGATGCTTCTTCTTCGACTTGAATATTTACTGCATTTATTTTCATCCTTTCATGTTCGATATAAATTGTGGTTGATTGCTTGTTTGCCTGTTTTCCTAGGTTTAGTGTTGTTGTTGAGTCAAATAATATTCCCTATGCATGCCTTAGTATAATTTCAGAGGTGGTAAAAATTTGTTAAGTTTGATCACCTGCATGCAGTCACTTGTTATGATGGTGAACTTTTTTTTTGATAGATTAATCTTGATTTTGATTCACCTAGTGAGGTTGCAAGCCATTCTTAACATCTACCCACTTTTGTGTGATAACACATGTGATTCTTGTTACTCTAGAACTTGCTTTAAGTCTTTTCAAAACTACAGTAACATTAACTTGCATGAATATGATGAAGGATTTCATTCATGGATTCTTTTCCTGACTTAGTTTGATTGTCTAATCCACTTGATAATTCCATCTTCCATGTCTTACTTGTCTCATCTCTTCATTTGCTATCCATTGTCTTTATATCTTTGTGGATTATCTTTTGTATATCTATTGTTTTTCATGTTGGAGGAATAGTTTGACGGGTTGTATTGTCTGAGATGGACAAAATTTTTAAGTGTGGGGGAGGAGCTATATTATTTGTGTTGGAAACATGATATGGAAGGCATAGTTTTGAGAGGTCATTGGTCCTAAGATGTATTTGTCTGTGATTAGTACTTGAGTTTCTGCACACAAAAAAAAAATGGCGCCATTGATGTTTCTTTTGTTAAAAAAAATGTGCAATTGTATTGCAGGCAAATGGAATTGTAGATCCATTTGATCCTGAATCCAATTCTAAAGTTTCCAATTGTCTTAGCCTTTTCTCGTATTGTTGGTTGCTGAGCATGTCACAGAGAAACTCATCAGGTTTATTTCTCTAATTCTTCTATTATTCCCTATTCATTGTACCTTTGTCTTGTACTTCTCTTTGCATACTTTATCTGTAATCTACTTTTGATCTTATTCTGATTCATGATAAATCCTTTTGATTCATGTATTGATAGCAGCAGAGAAGTAGATGGTAAGCAAGCATATGGTAGTACAGGATTACATGATGTTTTGAGGGCGCTCCACTCCTACGTTTATTATGTGAGCATCAGTGCATTTATCCATTTTGGGAGGTTTTGTATCAGGCTTAGTCTATTTGATTTGAATGTAAATTATCATAGATGTTGACTGTTATAGGAGTCAGATTTTTTTTTGACTACCCTAGATCCGGACCTATTTGGTGATCCTAAGTAACTTATTTTTCTTATCTTTGAATTATTGATCTGGGTATTGTTTGGGGAATGAGTGATTGAGTTAGTGTTTCTTTATTTTTATTATTGCTCGGGACGCGCAAGGGAGTTGATAACTGCTATTTTGTTGTATTAGTTTGGTCCTTAATATCATCGTTTTAATCCTCTAGTGTGTTTATTTGCTGATTATTTGCATGTTTTATGAGTTGGATCATCTTTTGTACCTAATTGTAAATTCTCCTATATTTTAGAGTTATATGTAAAATTTATCTTTATTTGTAAGAGATCGAGATGGGTCACTGGACTAGACTAAAGTTGGATCAAATATGGCTTCATCTAGGACTAGAAGGATAATTCCAAACTGGAGTAATCTGGGTCTTTCATCGTGATTGAAGGCAAATCGATCAAGGACTTAGATCTGAGCATTATGGACCGTTCGATGAAAGCAGTTGATTCTGAGCCATCTATCCAGATCTAGAGAGATCCAGTCCATACATTTCTATCCGAATATTTGAGCCCTTCCTCTAGATTCGACCGATCATAATTATCCTTTCAGATGGATCAGATCCATCCATTCAAAATCGGAGGAATCACAGCCGTTGGATCACAACCTTTTTAATGGATTAATTCTTAATCAAGCCTAGTTTCAAATGGACGACTGAGATTAGTGGGCGTGCGATCGGACGACTAAGGTTTTTCATTTAATCAAACATCTTCCCAAATCGATGCCGAACAGAATCGGTAGAAGGCAAAAAGCGTAGACGGTCTTCTTCTCGCGAGCGACGGCGGCGTCCTCTTCCGCTTCCGCGCGAGCCACGGCGGGATCGCACAAGAGTTGCTAATGACGCGCAGAAAGAGTTCCTTCAACATCGCGATGATCAGCAGAAACTCGCGAGCCGCAACAGTCTCTTCTTCCCTAATCCACGCAGCGTCCTCCCCAAATCGCACTTCGCCGACGAATTTTTTCTCCACACCACCGGCCGAAGCACCGTCGGTCGTTCCCTTCCACCACCAAGGCCAGCGGTGGCATTCCCTATTTCTTCATCTTCTCCACACAGCGCAACCCTGTCATCTTCCTTTCACGAGCGCGACGACAGTTCTTCCACAGCAGCACTCCGGCGATGGATTCCGACAATCCATGGTCCTCCCCGATTCCATTCCACTGGGCGTCCTCTCCTTCCCTTAGTCCAGCGAAGTTCGCTGCTGCATTTGGGCGGCGGTAATCCATCGACTGAGCGGTGGAGTTCGTCTATCTTCACCGGAGATCCTCAGAGCCCTCACTGGCGGAACTGAGCTACCCTAGTGGGACGTGGTCACGCAAAGCTAGGGGTGACTTGCTACTGTCGGGATCCCGCAGAATCTTTTCCCAGCTTCGGCGACAACACTTCTTCCAATCTAGGGTGGTCTTCAACAGCAGCTGGTGGCGACGATCATTAGTTCCCATATCCGATTCCATCCACATTGACTGCTCATGGTCACGGCAGTCCCGCATCTATCATCGGAGCTGTGAACAACCGCATCGATCCAACTCTCGTCGGAATCCGACAAGAGATCCATACACTGAGACCCTTGGAGTGTTCGGCATTGTCGTAGGTCACCGGAAAGGGTGGTACCTTTCCGGTGTTTGTGGATGACTGTTGATTTACTTTATTGATTTATTGTTGATTCAGTATTGTATTTCTTATTATTTTACTGCATTATTCACTTTGGGTATTTTAGTATTTTTAAATCGTTGACTCACTTATGTGCATTATATTTTATTAGTATTGTTCTAGTATTGATTTCTTAGTGTACAGTAGTGTTTCATTAATGTTTAGTTGTATTCTGTCTGTGTGGTAAATCGTGCACGTGGTAATTAGTTTGATAGTTTAGTCAGTCTAGTTATTCGTTTACAGTGTTTACCTAGTGGTTAGATTTATTTCCTTTAGTGTTATTGTTCTTTCCCGTTTTAGTTAATCTTCAGCCAGTGTGCCGTATAATGACAGTGCGGTGCTTGGTTGAATTGCTTTCGTTTATTGTATTTCTTTTATTGTAATTTTTAGTGACTGTTTGACTACTGTGTCGTATAGTGACAGTGTGGTGCATGGTTGAATTGCTCACATTTGTTTGATCATTGTACCGTATAGTGACAGTGCGGTGCTTGGTCGATTTCTTTTATGTCCGTTAGTTTAGTTTTTCAGTGACTGTTTGATCACTGTGTCGTATAGTGACAGTGCGGTACTTGGTTGAAATTTTCACATTTGTTTGATCATTGTACCGTATAGTGACAGTACGGTGCGTGATCACTTACTTTTGCGCATTATGATAGTTGTTTGTTACTTGTTATTTGGTAGTTAGATTTACTTTTTGCATGTTTAATTCTCATATTTGGTTTTGATTTTGCATTTTAATTGTTTTGATAATTGTAAAAACACCCAGTGTTTACTTCTGTTTAAAAACAAATGTCCAGCCATTAGGTTCATTGGGAGACGATCTGAGTCAGTCCTATACTGCATTAGTGTAGTTAGGGGGTTCGGTAAATAATTTGGGAACGGTATTGGGACAATTAAAATCGTTCGATCAAGGATGCAGGTGTATGGAGGATGACATTTCATACTTAGTATGAATTTATGAGTTGTCGATAATGTTGTTAGACATATTTAACGATTTAGTCGCCCATGGATTTGAGAAATCATGTGCTATGGACACGATTGGATCAGTTTGTAGTTGTTGGAGTTGCGTAACTTGACCACTGTTGATGGTGGTAGTTGGGGGTTGTGCACTTGGCCACCGTAGATGGTGGTTTTCCTTGTATGTTTTGGTTATTAATATAGATCTGGATAGAATATTTTTAGCGTTACTATACCACGGACTTGTTTGACCAAGGAGGTGATGGAAATCATTTAGACAGAAGCTTGTGAAACTAGGTTTCAGGGCCTAGATGGTGTTTTACTTTTGCACGGGTATTAGTTAATCCTTCCAAGGTGGATGGAAGGATGTTGTACGTAGATGCATCATTTCAGGGATCGGAGCGATCCCAATGCAGTTGAATGAGGCGTATCTTATGCCTATGTCAGTTAAGAAACTACGAGATAAGTTGTTAGGCATGTGACGTGGTTCTAGCAGATATGATCTTGTGTAGTAGTGGTATGGAACAGTGTTGGAATGTATACTGAAAGCCTAGCTCTTTTTGTATGAACATTTTATTTTGGAATAAGAATCACATGATCATTGTTTGCACTTTATATATTTATTATATGTGTGTGCATATTGTCTAATATTTTACATTGTAGATAACATGGTGCTTGGTGTGGCACAGAAGATCATGTTATCAGTCCCTTGTAAAATATAAGTAGAGGCTCACAACCAAGATGGTTTTGGACAAACCATTGGCATGGTTGTAGTGTAGCTTGGTATTGTTTTGTCTTGAACATAGAGTTACACTAGTACACTTAGGTGTATTGAGCAGGACCGATATAGAGGTGATTCAATTAATTGCTGACTAGATAATTGAATCGGACGTCGGATATTATGATGTACATGCTCTTAATCTCGATATAATAACGGGCACATGTACTTAGTATTTATTTCTTTGATTTACCAGAGGGTGAGATTTAGATGGATTAAATCAATATGCCCGGTAAGTTGGGAAATAATATTATTTACATGGTGTGCCGTTGATTATAGGAGGGAACCGTGTCCTATATACTAGGTTGATGATGTCCCCTTGAGGAGCTCATAAGGTTCATCATGTAAACCTGGCTGGTTGACTTAGTCAACATGATGATAAGGTTGAGTGGTACTACTCGAGGAATTAGATGTTAATTAATTGATGGTCAGTAAATCAATTAATTGACGGACATTCGATGTCTTAAACACGGGGAGATGAATGTACAAATAATATATGGAGCCCATATTAATTTATGGGAGTTGGTGAGGTAGTTCAATGATGATCCTCTAGTGGAATGGAACATCATTGATGGATGAAGTTAGTGTGGTTCCGATCCATCGGGTGGCCAAGATCCAACTCCTCCTTATGGTCCCTATCGTAGCCTAATATAATCCTAAAGAAGCCAGCGGTTGGGATTAAATCCCTAGATCCGATGGTTAGGATGAAACCCTAGAATCGATGGTTGAGATTAAATCCCTAGATCCGACGGTTGGGATGGAACCCTAGATCCGACGGTTGGGATGAAACCCTAGATCCGATGGTTGGGATGAAATCCTAGATCCGACAGTTGGGATGAAACCCTAGATTCGACGGTTGGGATAAAACCCTAGATCCGACGGTGAAGATTAAATCCCTAGATCCGACAGTGGAGATTAAATGAGGCTTAGGCCCAATTCTATAAATAGAGGGCTTAGGTTGGGCGGCAATAGGGGTTCAATTTTTGAGTTAGGGTTTTAGTTTGGGCGGCTAGGGTTTGGAAGCAAAGTTTTGGGCGGCAACTCTTGGACAAGAAGTCGGCGCCCATCTTCTTCCTTTTCTCCTTGGTGGCCGGCGCTCACTCCTTTCTCTAGGCTTTGGCCGGCCCTCTTCCTTTTTCATTGATCCTTGGTGGCCGGCGGTCCTCCAACAATTGGTGGCCAGCGGTCCTCCAACAATTGGTGGCCGGTGCTTCTCCAACCTCTAGGTGGCCGGCGGAAACCTCTCTTCAAGGTTGGCCGGCGCTCATCCATTCATTCCTTGGCCGGCGGTTGCACCAAACTCCCTTACTTGGTGGCCGGTTCTAGAAAGGAAAGGTTTTGTTGGTTCTTCTCTTTATTCGCAGCGGACAAGGAAGGGAAGAATGCGATCTAGAAGGCTTCTACTCGTGGAGGATCTTCGCCCACACGTCGTCCATGAGGAGGATAGGACATACGGTAGAAGATCGTAAGGTTTAAAGTGGTACAACTTTATTTTCTGATCTTAGCATGTTATTTTATGTGTTGATTATACAAGTGTGCGTATGTATATATTTTGTATAATCATGGACCCCGAAGATAAACACAAAAACCGGCGATCCGTCCGTCGTCTCTTCCGCGGCTAACCAACTAGAAGAGTTGTGTTGCTTGAACAACTAGTTTGTTCAAGCGATCACTCAAGTTGTTAGCACGACGACGAATAGGTTGTGCTAAGGAAACTCATCCCATCCAGATTAGTTCTTTCATTTGTGAAAATTTTAATCTGGGGACATGGGAGCCAATGAGTCTCCGAAGCAACTCCCTACAAGTGGTATCAGAGCCACGATTTCCGGTTTTGTGTGTTTTGGATTCGGTTACTTTCATGCACATATCATATATTGAGTATGCTGAATAATAGTAGGATGTGCGTAGGCTAACTTTTTGGTTGCAGGCATAAGATCCGACTATTATGGCTATTTGGTTGTATGTGATTGTTTTGTGTGTGATTGTATGTATATTATTTGAATCCTCGGGGTTGACGAGGCTAGATTAGTATTTAATTTTTGTAATTAAATACGACATTGTTTAGCCGTTCATTTTAGTTTACTTTCGATCTAGATTATTTGTACACTCCTTCGTGGAGTATAGGATCGATGGATGTAAATTAAAATGATTTATCTCGGCCCGGATCTCTTTGGTGACTTGCGCACGGGAAAAGATGGAGCGGACGAATTGGCGACACGACGGGATGCGTATTGGAGAACAATGCCATAATAGTTGGAAAAATTCTGTTTTCTTTTCATATTTATTGCTTATTTGTTTTATATGCATGTTGTGTATGCTTTAAAATTCCTCGATTTCAATTTACTAAGTGGGAGAGGGATATTTTAATTAATTCCCGCGGCCTCCATTACAATTTGACGTGTGATGCAACAAACATGCGCGTTGGCTCTGAGTGCCTTCCTCCCCATCGGATGAGTTTGTTTGCGGATCACTAGGTCAAGTAATGGTTATAGGAAATTATTTAGGAGCGTGTGTACTTCCCCATCGGTAAGGCACATAATCCGAAATAATTCCCTTAGTATTGTGTAATGGTGCACACTTAGATGAAAATAAAAGTATCCTCCCCATCGGAGTCACTGCTTTTATTTGTAGGGCTAAAGAGGAACCAACTATTAATTTTATTTGTCAAAAAGTAAGGTTGACAAGATAATAAAATTAATGGGTAAAACCTCCTCTTACAAATGTAGAATTCGTATACGTCCACACTATTGTGGCATGCGATATTCTCGATGTTGGTTGATTTCAGAATTTTATTGTTTTGAGGAATCAATAATATTTGAAATGTAATATTTTGATCATTGTGATTCTTAGGTTTTTCAAATGGCTTTCAACCCACTTGCTGTGATATTAAAAGAAAATAAACTTACTGGACCAAACTATATTGATTGGAAAAGAAATCTGGATATTGTCTTAACTGCGGAGGAGTACAAATTTGTACTCTTCGAGGTTTATCCTCCTAAGCCCACTGATGACCCTGATGAAAAGGAGAAAGAACGTTATAAGAAATGGTTCAAGGCAGATGAGATGGTGCGGTGTTACATTTTGGCATCTATGTAAAATGTGCTGCAACATCAGCATCAGGCCATGGCCACAGCTTATGACATGATGTTCAATCTCAAGGAACTTTTCGGACATCAGAGTAGGGCGGCTAGACAGGAGGCGATGAGAAAATTGATGACGACCACCATGATCGAGGGAACACCCGTTAGGAAACATATTCTCAAGATGATGGCTCATCTTAATGAGATGGAAGTCCTCGGAGCTGAGATCGATGGGGAAACCCAGGTCGATATCATTCTCCAGTCTCTGCCTAGGAGTTTTGAGCAGTTCCGCCTCAATTACAACATGAACAAGAGGTTGTATTCGTTGGCGGAGCTTCTGACAAAACTCCAGGCGGCAGAGGGGCTTTTTCGTCAAAGCACTCAAGCCATGGTTGCTCAGAAGGTTTCTTTTTCTAAACTGAAAGGTAAGAAGAAGAAGAAGCAAGGTGGAGCGAAGAAAGTGGTAGTGGGACCTTAGGCAGGAGTGAAGAAGCCGAAAGGCAAGTGCTTCACTTGCAAGCAGACTGGACATTAGAAGGTGGACTATCCTCGCCGAAAGAACAAAGGTATATCTTCTTGTTTAGTTGTTGAAACATGTTTAGCGGTGTTATCTACCAGTGCCTGGTGTGTAGATACAGGAGCCACTGATCATGTCTGCAATTCTGAACTTGGTTCCATCTAAGTCAGTACCCTCTACTCCCATAGAGTTGTGGACTGGGCGAAAGCCTAGTCTAAGACATATTCGGATTTGGGGTATTCCAGCACTTGTGCTGAAGGGAGATGCTGGTAAGTTGGAATCTCGTACAGAAGTGCGCTTGTTTGTTGGCTACCCTAAGGGAATGAAGGGTGGTTTATTCTATAGTCCTAGAGATCAGAAGGTGATCGTGAGTACGAATGCCAGATTTCTAGAGGAGGACTATGTGATGAACCACAAGCCCACGAGTAGGATTGTTCTTGAGGAGTTAACAGAAGAAGTCCCGACTTCAGTACCACCGGTACAAGAGGAGATGCCACAAGTCATTGCACCGCGTGTCACAGAGTATACACAGGAGGCACCTCGTCGTAGTGAGAGGGTCGTTAGACAACCCGAGAGATTCATGTTTTTGGGAGAGTCTTCGGACTTAGTCCCTGGTGAACATGAACCGGATCCATGGACATATGACGAGGCACTCCAAGATAGAGATGCGGTATCTTGGCAAAGTGCGATGAATTCAGAGATAGAATCTATGGATTCTAATCAAGTTTGGGAGCTAGTAGAGCCACCCGATGGTGTAAAATCCATTTGATGCAAGTGGATCTACAAGAGAAAGAGAGGAGTGGACAGGAAGGTTGAGACCTTCAAAGCTAGGCTTGTCACGAAAGGGTATACTCAGAAAGAGGGTATCGATTATGAGGAGACCTTTTCGCCGGTAGCTATGCTTAAGTCTATCCGGATTCTCTTATCTATAGCTGCTCATATGGATTGTGAGATTTGGCAGATGGATGTCAAGACAGTTTTCCTTAACGGAAGTCTTGAGGAGAACATCTATATGCGACAGCCAGAGGGATTCATTGCTAAAGGCAAAGAGAATCTTGTATGTATGCTTAATCGGTCCATTTATGGATTGAAGCAAGCTTCTAGATCTTGGAACATCCGCTTTGATGAGGTAATCAAGTCATATGGATTTATTAAAAATCCGGATGAGCCTTGTGTATACAAGAGATGTGACGGAAACATAGTGGTGTTTCTTGTACTATACGTAGATGACATTTTGTTAGTTGGCAACAATATCAAAGTGTTATCAGACGTAAGGGTATGGTTGTCCAAACAGTTTGACATGAAGGACTTGGGAGAAGTGGGACACATGCTTGGGATCAAAGTTATAAGGGATCGCAAGAAAAGGATGTGGTTCTTATCTCAAGCTTCATACATTGACACTATCCTTGCTCGTTTTAGCATGCAGAACTCCAAGAAAGGTTTTCTACCTTTTAGGCATGGAGTTCCTTTATCTAAAGAGATGTGTCCCAAAACATCAAAGGAGATAGAGGACATGAAGGCGGTTCCTTATGCTTCAGTAGTAGGAAGCCTTATGTATGCTATGCTATGTACGAGACCAGATATCTGCTTTGCCGTGGGCATGGTTAGCAGATATCAGAGTAATCCTGGGCAGGGACATTGGACTGCGATAAAGCATATATTGAAGTACCTGAGAAGGACTAGGGATTATATGCTGGTTTACCGGGCAGATCAATTAGTCCCTGTGGGTTACACGGATTCGGATTTCCAATCAGATAGGGACAAGAGTAAGTCTACCTCGGGGTTTGTGTTTACTTTTGGAGGTGGAGCCATAGTATGGAGGAGTGTCAAGCAGAAATGCGTGGCAGACTCTACCATGGAAGCTGAGTATGTGGAAGCCTCTGAGGCAGCCAAGGAAGCTGTATGACTCAGGAACTTCTTGATGGACTTGGATATGATTCTTGGTTTGCCCAGAACTATCACAATTTATTGTGATAACAGTGGTGCAGTTGCAAACTCAAAGGAACCACGAGCCCATAAGGCGAGTAAACACATAGAGCGCAAGTACCACCTTATACGAGAGATCGTAAAGCGAGGAGAAGTTGCTGTCGCCAAGATTGCATCAGAAGATAACCTGGCGGATCCATTCACTAAGGCCCTTCCAGCGAAAGCGTTTGATAGGCATGTGGAGGACATGGGGATCAGATGTATGGCAGTGTGATGATGGCATAGTCTTTTAGTATAAGTGGGAGATTGTTGGAATGTATACTGAAAGCCTAGCTCTTTTTGTATGAACATTTTATTTTGGAATAAGAATCACATGATCATTGTTTGCACTTTATATATTTATTATATGTGTGTGCATATTGTCTAATATTTTACATTGTAGATAACATAGTGTTTGGTGTGTACGTAAGATCATGTTATCACCCTTGTAAAATATAAGTAGAGGCTCACAACCAAGATGGTTTTGGACAAACCATTGGCATGGTTGTAGTGTAGCTTGGTATTGTTTTGTCTTGAACATAGAGTTACACTAGTACACTTAGGTGTATTGAGCAGGACCGATATAGAGGTGATTCAATTAATTGCGGACTACATAATTGAATCGGACCTCGGATATTATGTTGTACATGCTCTTAATCCCGATATAATAACGGGCACATGTACTTAGTATTTATTTCTTTGATTTACCAGAGGGTGAGATTTAGATGGATTAAATCAATATGCCCGGTAAGTTGGGAAATAATATTATTTACATGGTGTGCCGTTGATTATAAGAGGAAACTGTGTCCTATATACTAGGTTGATGATGTCCCCTTGAGGAGCTCATAGGATGTACTTCGTTCAGTTACGTATTGCTAAAAACGCAGTAGCATAAGATGACTTTTTAATGTCATTAGGCACTAGATACCTACATTAATTGATGGTCAGTAAATCAATTAATTGACGGACATTCGATATCTTAAACACGGGGAGATGAATGTACAAATAATATATGGAGCCCTTATTAATTTATGGGGGTTGGTGAGGTAGTTCAATGATGATCCTCTAGTGGAATGGAACATCATTGAAGGATGAAGTTAGTGTGGTTCCGATCCATCGGGTGGCCAAGATCCAACTCCTCCTTATGGTCTCTATCGTAGCCTAATATAATCCTAAAGAAGTCTAGATCCAAGGATGTAAAACAAAACTCTAGAACTAACGGTTGGGATTAAATCCCTAGATCCGATGGTTAGGATGAATCCCTAGATCCGATGGTTGGGATTAAATCCCTAGAATCGACGGTTGGGATTAAATCCCTAGATCCGACGGTTGGAATGAAACCCTAGATCCGACGGTTGGGATGAAATCCTAGATCCGACGGTTGGGATGAAACCCTAGATCTGACGGTTGGGATAAAACCCTAGATCCGATGGTGGAGATTAAATCCCTAGATCTGACAGTGGAGATTAAAGGAGGCTTAAGCCCAATTCTATAAATAGAGGTCTTAGGTTGGGCGGCAATAGGGGTTCAATTTTGGAGTTAGGGTTTTAGTTTGGGAGGCTAGGGTTTGGAAGCAAAGTTTTGGGCGGCAACTCTTGGACAAGAAGCCGGCGCCCATCTTCTTCCTTTTCTTCTTGGTGGCCGGCGTTCACTCCTTCTTTCTCCAAGCTTTGGTCGGCCCTCTTCCTCCTCCTTTGATCCTTGGTGGCCGGCGGTCCTCCAACAATTGGTGGCCGGTGCTTCTCCAACCTCTAGGTGGTCGGCGGCAACCTCTCTTCAAGGTTGGCCGGCGCTCATCAATTCGTTCCTTGGCCGGCGGTTGCACCAAACTCCCTTGCTTGGTGACAGGTTCTAGAAAGGAAAGGTTTTGTTAGTTCTTCTCTTTGTTCGCAGCGGACAAGGAAGGGAAGAACGCGATCTAGAAGGCTTCTACTCGTGGAGGATCTTCGCCCACACGTCGTCCACGAGGAGGATAGGACATACGGTAGAAGATCGTAAGGTATAAAGTGGTACAACTTTATTTTCTGATCTAAGCATGTTATTTTATGTGTTGATTATACAAGTGTGCGTATGTATATATTTTGTATAATCATGGACCCCGAAGACAAACACAAAAACCGACGATCCGTCCGTCGTCTCTTCCGCGGCTAACCAACTAGAAGAGTTGTGTTGCTTGAACAACTAGTTTGTTCAAGCGATCACTCAAGTTGTTAGCACGACGATGAATAGGTTGTGCTAAGGAAACTCATCCCATCCGGATTAGTTCTTTCATTGGTGAAAATTTTAATCCGGGGACATGGGAGCCAATGAGTCTCCGAAGCAACTCCCTACAAACAGAAGTGCTCATGGAGTTTTGACTAGCTACTGGGTAGCTACTATAGAGTGCTGGAATGCGAATAGTTGCAACAAGTGAGATTGGTCACTATAGTCTCCCATGTTGGTGCAATCGGCCCAGGTTGACTCGAGTTTGGCTCGAGCAGTACCTTGATAGTATTTTGATGATAGACAAAACTCATGACATGGGATTGTCATGGGAAAGTCCAACATGGGGTTCGCATGGAAAATCCAAGCATGGAGCTTGGTGTGGAAGTCCAAGGGGGAAGCCTTGGCATGGGAAAGTCCAAAGCATTGCGAAGCCGTGCGCTTGGTGCTTGGCATGGGAAATTCAAAGCATTGTGAAGCCGTACGCTTGGTGCTTGGTGAGAAATACATTGCGAAGCCGTGCGCTTGGTGCATTTGGGAAGTCTTGAGAACTTGGCAAGTTCACTAGGCTCGGGTCCTTGAGTCGGTGAAGGATGACATTGCGAAGTCGTGCACTTGGTGCATCCGAGGGACCGCTGGACGGGGAGCGAATGGAGTGAGCCTAAAGGGAAGCATACTTCTAGGGCATGAGACACGAAGGATGGCGTTGCGAAGCCGTGCGCTTGGCGCATCTGAGGGACGTAGGCCGAGGGAAGAGAGCTTCAGTAGGGAACTCCATGAGGGATAAGGTGGACTTGGCCAAGTGTCTAAGACTGAGTGTCGGAGGCTCAAACATCGTTAAGTTTGAGGTTTTAACCGACATCGATCGGATAGGTGCCGGCCATTGCTTCTAGGTCGTATGGGTTCGACCGGTGTTCATTGAATCAAGTCTGATTCAGCCATGGGAGAATGATCGTTGGGAACATCGGTCGATCGCCAAGGGACGACATGATCGATGACACTATGCACGGGCACAGAATGGAGTCGAGCTCGCTAGAACTCGACTGATGGATGATCAGTCGACTGATGGGTGCCATCAGTTGATTGATGTGTGATCCGTTGGAACTTAACCAATGTGGATCCGCCGCTGTGTGAGACAACGGCTCACGGGCCGATCGATGGTCACGATCGATCGATGGGCGCGGAGCACGAGTTGGAGGATTTCACAATGGTTTTTGTGGAGCTATTGGAGGGGAATTGCTGCTGCATTCCAGTCCTTCAAGAGCCAAACAAAGCAAGCAACAAACAAGTGATCAAAAGCAATCGGTGAAAAGTGTTTCTTTTGTATTGTATTTGTATTCTTGTTTGTATTTGTATATTTCTGTTGTAATTGCTTGTGAGAGGTTTCTCCACCTCCGATGTGTAGTCGAGAAGGAGTTTGAGTATTGTCGTGTGCATCTCTAGAGCTCGAAGAGCTCGCCCGTGGAGTAGGAATCATTCGGTTCCGAACCACGTATATGCTTGCGTATTTGGTATGCTTGTATTGTTGTTAGTATTATTGTTATTTCTATTATTATTCCGCTGTGTATATTAACGACAATTGTAGACGAGCACACGAGAACGAACGAATTACGACATCCAACGAACGAGGGCTATTCACCCCCCTCTACCCGGCCAATCGATCCCCCAACAAGTGGTATCAGAGCCAAGGTTGCTCTTCAAGGACTAACCGCCGCGAGAGCACTACAAATGGCCATCTTCATCCATCCACCAAAATTCGATGGAGTTTAAGCTTGGTGGAGGAAACGGATGGAGGTATATCTCGAAACCAATTTTGATTATATGATTATTGTAGAAAATGGTTTTGAGATGCCTAGGGATAAAAATAACAAGCAAATTGAGAAGTCAAGGTGGACCCAAGACCAAATTAAGGACTTCAAGACAAATCTTGAGGTAATAAAATTACTTAGTGATTTATTACCTAACACTATTTGGTCTAGATTGGGTGACTATAGGGATGCGAAGGAATTATGGGAGAAAATAATGAAATTCCAAGAAAATTCCCAATCGGCACAAGTAGAGAAGAGCCGAAGAAGAAGCACCCACAACATTTAAAGATGTTGATGATTTGGTGGAGACCTCCACCTCTAGCATTGAGGGGGAGGAAAGGCAATCTTCCATCCCGGAGCAAGAACAAGAAGCATCCACATCCGGGAGAAGTGAAGATCATGAAGAGGCCTCCACCAACTCCCTAGGTAACTCAAGTGTTGTAATTTTAAATAAAAATCACATAATATGCTTTGAGTGTAGGGAGAAGGGGCATTACAAGAGCAAATGCCCTAAATTGGCTAAGGAAAGGGCATCAACACCAAAAGTCAATCCAAAGTCAAAGGATGCCGGTGTTCCCAAAATCAAGAGCAAAGAGCACATTGTGTGCTTTAAATGCAACCAAAAGGGACACTATCAAAGTCAATGCCCTAGGGGGAGGAAGAAAGGGCAAGAAGGTGCAATTCATGTAGGGGGAGCTCCTAAAGCTAACCCTAAGGTACATTTAGTTAATGCACCTTTAATTCCTAAAGTCAAAAAGCATGCTAAAAATTATTTTAGTTCTCTTGCTATTATCAATGAAAAGCATGCTAAGAGAAATAATAAGGTGTATTTTCTAGGTGCTAAGCATGTTCATATAACTAAGGACAAACCTAGGACTCAAAACACTAGATCTATTTTACCTAGGGAGTCAATTAGGAGAATTGAAGAAAACTTGGGTGTTAATCCCAAGAAATCTAGGCATATGCCTAAAAAGAAAAACATTTTCCAAAAGATAAATGAAAATTCAAAATTGGGAAAATTAGAGTTAGAAAACCAAACCTTGAGGTCAAGGCTAGAGAAATTGGAGAAGACCCTAGCAATAATATCAAATTCGGTTAAGGGGTCTAATGTACAAAAGTCAAGACCTAGGAAACAAGAAACATCTAAGGACAAGAAGGGTTTGGGTCACAAACCTATGTCCTACCATAATGTTCCATTTAATTATGGAACATCATCTAGGTCTAGACAAACCAAGGCTAATAGGGAAGCCATCCCTAAATCTAGCCATGGTATGTGTTTAGTGGCTAACACCTCAAAGAAATCAAATGTAGCCACTAAGAAGGTCAATGGAGGAGTCACCTCTAGAGTTGACCTAGGAAAGACCCAAAAGGCTATGGCTTCAAAGCCTAAAAGGGTCATTAGGAAGGTATCTAGGGAAGTTATCCCTAGGTTATACCTTGTTAACCCAAGGAGCTCCAATAGATATTGGGTTCCTAAAAGTGTGATCGATTCACGCTAAATGGGTTAAGGTGTGTCAACCCTAAGTGGATGGGTAGTTAACCTAACCATAGTAGAGTTGACACATTAGGGTGTGCCAATGTGCTTGAGAAGTTAAAAATGATTTAAATTGGCACATTTAGGTCTTAGAGGTATTGGTGTGCCATTTTGGGTTTTTGGCACACTAGGGAAATGAATGGCATTAAGGCAAAATGATTTTAATTCCTAGAAATGGCAAATTAATTTTAACACTTAGGTATTCTATACCTTAGTATATTTTACTTGCCATGCTTTATTTGCCTTGCCATGTCATGACATCATTTTCATTTTCATCTATAAAAATGTCATGATCATGTTTAGATTTATGTTTAGATGTCATGTATGCTTAAGTTTCATTCACATGCCATGACATCATGATATTGGCATATGTTTTTATCTATATCATATCTATGCCATAATCATATCATGCATATAAATCAAATGAAATTATGGACTATGGCATGATTTGATGGGAATCAAAGAATATTGCCTTAGAAATATGCATGAGAACATAAACAAAACAAAACCCACATCTCACAAAAATTTGACTTGTATGTGTTTTACACATCTAGATATTGGTGAGATGTTTAGGAAAAAGAAAATAAAGGTTTGAAAAACATTTTGAAAACATTTTGAAAAACATTGGTGAAGCCTATCTTTTGATAGCTATCACCATTGAATGGGATGATACAAAGATGGCTCTTTATTGAAGCTTTTCTTAAATTTTGAACTTTGTATCAATCTCCTAATTTAATGGGTAAAGTAATTTTCCAATATTTTTCACCCATAATGTTTGTGGTAAGTAATATACATACCAAATTTCAAGATTTATCAACCTATGTATATTTACTTATGGATTTCGAAAATCCATTTTTTCAAATCAAAATCACGATTATCAGTTATCACAAGAATGGCAATGATCGATGGTAAGTCCAATCGACCGATCCGAGAGTCGATAAACTTGATAGTTAGTCCCATGTTTAGCCACGTTTTGGTCCCCTAACCACTCCTAACCCTAGGATATGCTTGGGAGAGCATTAGAAAGGGTGGAAATCCATTGGACATGGATTAGGAGTTGGGTTGAGGGTGAGTATCAATGTTAAGGTGGAAGAGAGTTCATTGTTGAACTTTGCCTTAATTTTGATTTGGTTAATGTTCCTATTGGCTTAGGGACTCTCCAAGGACATTGTTAGTGCAATGGTCAAGGGGGAGCAAGCCTCTAGGGGGAGGTATCCATCATGGGAAGATGGATGTGTATTTCCTCATGGGAGGAAAATTGGGTTGCCTCTCTTTAAGTGATATGGGATCACTAGAAAGATTGTAGGCATGTGTTCCTCCAAGGGAGAGATTGTAAGATCTCATTGGGATATGAGACATTCATACCCTTGGGGAGGACCTTTTTGATGTAATGTCAAAAAGGGGGAGAAGTTACCAAGTTACCAATTAGGGTTCGTTGGAATTCTCATTGGGAGATGAGAATTGCCAATATGGGAGAATTGGTAGACTTGAGATGGTAGTTTTGTCAATCATCAAAAAGGGGGAGATTGTTGGTGCAATCGGCCCAGGTTGACTCGAGTTTGGCTCGAGCAGTACCTTGATAGTATTTTGATGATAGACAAAACTCATGACATGGGATTGTCATGGGAAAGTCCAACATGGGGTTGGCATGGAAAATCCAAGCATGGAGCTTGGTGTGGAAGTCCAAGGGGGAAGCCTTGGCATGGGAAAGTCCAAAGCATTGCGAAGCCGTGCGCTTGGTGCTTGGCATGGGAAATCCAAAGCATTGCGAAGTCGTACGCTTGGTGAGAAATGCATTGCGAAGCCGTGCGCTTGGTGCATTTGGGAAGTCTTGAGAACTTGGCAAGTTCACTAGGCTCGGGTCCTTGAGTCGGTGAAGGATGACATTGTGAAGTCGTGCGCTTGGTGCATCCGAGGGACCGCCAGACGGGGAGCGAATGGAGTGAGCCCAAAGGGAAGCATACTTCTAGGGCATGAGACGCGAAGGATGGCGTTTGCGGTAGCGCTTGGCGCATCCGAGGGACGTAGGCCGAGGGAAGAGAGCTTCAGTGGGGAACTCCATGAGGGATAAGGTGGACTTGGCCATGTGGCTAAGACTGAGTGTCGGAGGCTCAAACATCGTTATGTTTGAGGTTTTAGCTGACATCAGTCGACTGGCATAGGTGCCAGTCGACTGCTCTAGGTCGTATGGGTTCGACTAGTGTTCGACTGAATCAAGTCTGGTGATCGATCATTGCCATGGGAGGGCATTTGTTAGAACTTATCGATCAGCCAGAGGGCAGCGTGATCGTGATGACACCTGCAGAAGAATGGGTCGATGGATGATCTGCCATGTTGGAACTTTACCAACGTGGATCTGGTCGTTGTGAGACAACGGCTACGGGATCAGTCGACTGATGGTCACGATCAGTCGACTGATGGGCGCGAAAATAGCTTGATGCAGGTTATAAAAGGAGCACAAGTTGGAGGATTTCGCAATGGTTTTTGTGGAGCTATTGGAGGGGAATTGCTGCTGCATTCCAGTCCTTCAAGAGCCAAACAAAGCAAGCAACAAACAAGTGATCAAAAGCAATCGGTGAAAAGTGTTTCTTTTATATTGTATTTGTATTCTTGTTTGTATTTGTATATTACTGTTGTAATTGCTTGTGAGAGGTTTCTCCACCTCCGACGTGTAGTCGAGAAGGAGTTTGAGTATTGTCGTGTGCATCTCTAGAGCTCGAGGAGCTCGCCCGTGGAGTAGGAACCATTCGGTTCCGAACCACGTATATGCTTGCATATTTGGTATGCTTGTATTGTTGTTAGTATTATTGTTATTTATATTGTTATTCCGTTGTGTATATTAACGACAATTGTAGATGAGCACACGAGAATGAATGAATTATGACATCCAACGAACGAGGGATATTCACCCCCCTCTAGCCGGCCAATCGATCCCCCAACATCCCATGCACTTACAGAATGTGTGGTGGAGTGGATTTTTGACGGTAGACAGATTTCTCTTGTGATAAAGTATTTCTGTAACTCCGAGGAGGATAGTGGTTTCCGGAGTTGTATTAGTTAAAGAAAAGTTACTACAGGAAGCACATCATTTGAGATTTTCTATACATCCTGGTGGTACTCGAATGTATCGAGATTTGAAACGCTTATACTGGTGAAATTGTATGAAGAGAGATATTGAAGACTTTGTTGCTTGATATTTAGTATATCAGCAGGTGAAGATTGAACATCAGAAATCCACTGGATTGCTTCAAGAAATTCAGATTCTGGAATGGAAGTGGAAGCATATCACTATGGATTTCATTACGGGATTGCCTAGAACTCGTAAAGGACATGATGCAATTTGGGTGATTGTGGATCGACTAACAAAATCAACTCATTTCCTGCCTATTCATGGGATTGACCCATTGGATTGTCTGGCAGAGTTTACACTGCCTAGAGATTATCAGGTTGCATGGTATACCTTTGAGTATTATATCTGATAGAGATCCGCGATTTACCTCGCGATTCTGGTAGAGTCTGCATCAGACCATGGGCATAGAACTTCGACTCAGTACAACATTTCATCCGCAGACAGATGGATAGTCTGAGCGTAACATTCAGACTCTGGAGGATTTATTAAGATCTTGTGTCATGAATTATGGAGGCAGTTGGGAGGATCACATTCCTTTAGTGGATTTTGACTATAAGAATAGTTATCACTCCTTCATTCAGATGGCTCCTTCTGAGGCCTTATACAGCAGACCCTACAGATCTTCTGTGTTGTGGGAAAAGGTTAGGGGATAACAGCTATTGGGGTCATAAAGTATCCTACATGATGCAGAGTTGGTGCGCATCATCAGATGATGGTTATTAGAGGCACAAGATCGATAGAAGAGTTATGCAGACCGGAGGCGAAGGCCTTTGGAATTCTCAGTTAGGGATCAGGTATTTCTGCGTGTTTCACCTACGAAAGGGGTAAAATGATTTGGGCTAAAAGGGAAATTAGTTTCACGCTATATTGGCCCATTTGAGATATTAGAGTGGATTTGAGGTGTAGCTTACCGGTTGGCTTTACCTCCGACACTAGTGGGTGTTCACAACGTATTTCATGTTTCTATGTTGAGGAAATACGTACCACAAGATGATCATTTTCTGAAGGAGGTATCAATTCCACTTCATCCTAATGCGACTTAAGAGGAAATTCCAAGGTGAATTCTTGGTCGCAAGGAGCGTCAGTTGCGGAACAAAACCATCCGACTTGTAAAAGTTGGATGATAACATAATACTGATGAGGAGGCTTCTTGGGAGTTGGAAGATACTATCCGAGCTCGATACCCTCATCTGTTCACTTGAGGCATGTGGTCATTTCGAAAATTTGTTTGAATTAATTTTCGAATTTAAGTACGAAATTTGGGGTCCAAATTTTATTAAGTGGGGGAGAATGTAAAATACAGCAAATAGATGGCTAAAGGGGTAATATTATTAGTGAGTTAATTAAAATTTTTGAGGGATAATTGGGATTTAATTAAATCTAACTTAGGGCTTAATGTTTATGGGATTAAATGAACTTAGATTTAATTCTAATCACATGGACCCGACCCACATTCTCAAACCCGATCCGCTTCCTCCCCTTAATGCCCAACTTCCGTTTCCTCACCGCACGCAATTTTTCTCCGCGCGGTCGATTCCTCGCCGTCCAGCCTTTATCCTCACCGCTCTCCTTCAATGTCTCGAGCATTTTTGGTTTTTCTCTCTTCCTTTTCTTCCTCTCCCGACGCACAACCTTTCTTCCTGCTCATCGACCAATGCGATCCCTCCAGCCGACGCGATCACCTTCGCTCGAGCAGATCCATCGCCACCATTTCCTTTCCCTCCCGATCGCACAACTTCGGCTCTTCCCTGTCCACCGATGTTCGTTGCGTGGATCGGTGCCTCCTCTGTCGCATAGTGAAATCACTGTCGTAGCCGAGCTTCGAGAGCTGCTATCGATTCCTCTTCGTCGGCATCGTGGGGAGCTCATATCAGTGCCATCGTTGCCACAGATGAGCATCGCCGATATCACTACTCTTCCCTAGCATAGTTGATTGTTTTTGGTTCGATTGATGAGATTTTTTTCATCTTGGATCAGTTGTGTCTTCTTCCCCTCTGTTCCCGAACTATTTTCCCATGATCTTCACAAACGACCAGTTTCTGATAGAGATTTGTCGTGGCGATCGGGATCTCTGTGGTTCTATGAGATGAGGATCAAAATTGGAAGTAAGTCCTATATTAATCTATAGTTTCAGTCAGATTTTGGGTTTCCACCGTGAATTGGTTGTGGCGATTCTTGATCTATGTTACAATCATTCTTTAAGCTTGTGATATGTTTAATGTTATGTTGTTGCGCTATTGTGGGTGGTGAAGTAATTATTCTAGTTGAACAATGGTCTTACAGATTAGAGGTAGTTTCATGAATGTTGATCCGTTGTGGATGAGATGTGGGTTCAATAGAGAGAGCTCAATTTGTGTGAATCAGCCATGGATGTATGAGTAGAAGCTGAATTGATTTTGAACAATAAGGTACTTGAATTTGGGTGTGTTTAGGGTGTTATAGTTGGAATCTTGATTTATTGTTATGATGATTGTGTTGAGGGTGGAATTATATGACATATGGGTGAATTTAATTTAAGGGTTGGGATTTCCCTTTTAATCTTGTTGATGTTAATGATATAGTGGGGGTATGGGGAGTGTGTAAGCGAGACTTTAATAATTATTATGTGGTAAATATATTTGAATACGAGAGCAATGTAGGATTCGATTTGAATATTTATTATATGTTTGAACTTAACTATGGTCT
Organism: Wurfbainia villosa; assembly: GCA_025175895.1. Taxonomy (NCBI): domain Eukaryota; kingdom Viridiplantae; phylum Streptophyta; class Magnoliopsida; order Zingiberales; family Zingiberaceae; genus Wurfbainia; species Wurfbainia villosa. The sequence continues at coordinate 37,292,141 of CM045997.1, forward strand.
ATGTTGTGTACATAACGTTGATACGAGACGGAGTCTCGGATGTAAAGACGGAGAATGTAGTCTGCGTATCAGGTGGGTAATTTCCTACCCTAGTTAGTGAAGGTTGAAGCTTCGCTTCCCACTTCAACTTGGTCGCTTGTGTATGGTGATCCCATCTACGTCCCTGGTTTAAAAAAATTAATCCAAGACAAAGATGGATTACCCAAGCAACCGATCCATCATCGTGCTATTCGATTAGAGTGGTTTCTTGAACAAACTTATTGTTCAAGCTACCTAACTCTTTTCCTCGATTAGCTGCGGAATAGATGATGTACGGATCGCCAGTTTTTGTGTTTATCTTCGGGGTCCAAGTAAATTAGCCATATGCAATTACATACATAATACAAATAAACAAAAGGAAACCAAAACAAGAATTATACCTCTTGTTTACCTCTTGGTCTTCTATCGTATTTCCTATCCTCCTCTTGGACGTTGTGTGGGAAACGATCCTCCAAGAGATGAAGACTCCTAGATCACGTATCTTCATTTCTTTGTTCACTCCGAACAAAGGAAGATAATAAGCTCTCTTCTTCTCCTATCTAGTTACGGACACAAACCCTTTGGAGGAAGATCAAAGCTCTTCCTCTTCTTTGTTGTTGTCGCTGGCCACCAAGGAGAGGGAGATGGAGATGATGATGGGCACCGGCCAAGAGCTCCAAGGGAAGAAATCCTAACTCTTGCCGCCGGCCAAGGGAGAGGATGAAGGTGGTGCACTGGCAATCAGATGGGAGAAGGTATGTCGCCCAAACCAAGGAAGCAAAACCCTAGGTAGGTTGCCGCCCAAACCAAGGAAGCAAAACTCTAGAACCACCTCTAGCCTCCCAAGCCTCTCACGCCAAAAACCAAAACCCTTGAACCAAAATTCTGATCCCACGCTGAAGCCTAGGCCCTCCTTTTATAGAGTTAGGCTTAAGCCTCCTTTGAATCTCCACTGTCGGATCTAGGCTTTCATTCTCCACCGTCGGATCTAGGCTTTCATGAGGTTTTTAATAGGCTAAAATAGGGACCATGAGGAGGAGTTGGATCTTGGCCACCCAATGGATCTAGCCCACATAAAGTCCGATCCATTAATGATAATCCATTCCGCTAGAGGTTTATCATTGATCTACCTCACCAACCCCTATAAATAAATATGGGCTTCATATATTAATACTATAAATATCTCCCCGTGTTTAAGATCTCGAATGTCCGTCAATTAATTAATTTACTAACAATTAATTAATTAACAACTAACTCCATGAGTAGTACCATTCAACCTCATCATCATGTCGGACCAAGTCCACCTACAGGGTTTACATGATGATTCTTATGAGCTCCTCACGGGGACATCATCATCCTAATATATAGGACAAGGTTTCCTCCTATAATCAACAACACACCATGTAAATAATATCATTTCTCAACTTACCGAGCATATCGATTTAATCTATAAATCTCGCCCAATGGTAAATCAAAGAAATAAATACTAAGTACATGTGCCCGTTATTATATCAGGATTAAGATCATGTACACCATAATTGTAACGCCCGTAAAATTCCTAGCAAATTTTATAAGAATTGTTGCATGATTATAATGGGCTTTTATGTGGGCTCTTTCAAAAATAAAAGAGAATAGAGCCCAAAAGGATGCATGGCCCAGGGTTTGAACCCTGAACCTCCAAGCAGGTAACTAATCTTAAGATGCATGTAATAACCAAAAGACCAGCAGGGGTGTACTATTAGAAGGGTAAGAGAAAGAATAGATAAGGGTAGGGGAGGCAAAGGGACACCTTCACTTAGAATAAATAGGAGTAAGTGAGGAGGCAAGAGAACAACAAATCATTCTCTCCTTCCTTCTTCTTTTTTCTCCACCGAAACCCATCCTCTCCTTCTCCCATTTTCGAAAGCTCAAGAAGAAACAAAAGAAGATTTGTCTTGACACCATGGGTAAAGTTCTTATAGTAAACCAAGCGAAAGGATGTAAGTAATCCCCTCACCTGCAGTACAAGTTGTCTCGAGTGTTTGAATTTTCAAGATCTCCCTTGGAAGTTTTCGACCAAACCATGTTTATGCTTACTAATGATGTTTCATGCCATGCTATATATATATATGATGTTAACATGATGTTAGTTAAACTTTGTGTATGTTGTTTGAGTGTTTTGAATTCTTAAGATCCCCCTTGAAAGTTTCGGCCAAGTCCATATTTATGCTTACCAATGATCTTCCATGCCATGCTATATGTATAAATGATGTTAACATGATGTTAATTAGGTCTTTTGTTAGTATGTTGAGTGTTTGATTTCTTAAGATTAGCCTTTGGAAGTTTCGGCCAAACCATGTTATGCTTACTAATGATGTTTCATGCCATGCTATATATATATATGATGTTAACATGATGTTAGTTAGACTTTGTGTAAGTTGTTTGAGTGTTTTGAATTCTTAAGATCCCCCTTGAAAGTTTCGGCCAAGTCCATATGTATGCTTACCAATGATCTTCCATGCCATGCTATATGTATATATGATGTTAACATGATGTTAGTTAGGCCTTGTGTTAGTATGTTGAGTGTTTGATTTCTTAAGATTAGCCTTTGAAAGTTTCGGCCAAGCCCTTGCTTGGGCTCACTAATGATCTTCCATGCCATGCTATATGTATATATGATGTTAACATGATGTTAGTTAGGCCTTGTGTTAGTATGTTTGAGAGTTTGTTTTCTTAAAACCTCCATTAGGGGTTTCGGCCAAGACCAAGAATTAGGGTTAGGAAGGGATTCCAAGCCCCTCTATGGTTGCTAAAAATCCCCCATGTTAGGTAGTATGTGATGGTATTGGTTATCATCCTTAAAACATGTTTATGCTTACTAATGATCTTCTATGCCATGATGTATATATATATATATATATATATATATATATATATATATATATCTATATATATATATATATATATATATATATATATATATATATATATATATATATATATATATATATATATATATATATATGATGTTGACATGATGATAGTTAGACTTTATGATATGATGATTTGTTTATGCCACTACCTCATGTCCATGTTAATTGTATTAATGTATCCTTATGTTATGCTCATTGCGTAATGATGTACAAGTATGTATGATGAAATGCCTAAGAGACGCTTCCCTATGAATGGGGACTAAAAGCACTCTTTATGTTATGATAAGGAAGATGATATGCTATTTTACTTTTGTATGGCTTGTACCGGACCCTAGTAAGGTCCATGGGATGGGCTCCTATGTGCCCCTAGGTCGACGGTCATAGTACGGACCTAGTATGAGATGGGCTCCTACATTGCCCCTAGGTCGACGATCGTAGTACGGTCCTAGTACCCTAGTAGGTTCGGGATTAGCTACCTCGGATCTATTTAGGGATGCGCATAAAATGATGTATGTGGTACAATGTCGGGCCCTCATGTTGAGATTTATGTTTAAGTACCTATAAAATATATATTTTCAAAGAACATCTTGCATATACCCATTTCATGTCTATGCAATTGTCAATGTTTTTATGAATTCTAGTCTTATATTGCAAAATGATCATGTCAAGACTTTTATATGAATGCTATGCCTATATGTGTCTAGATGAACATGTCAATGTTTTTATGAATTCAAGTCTTATGTTCCTAAATGATCATGTCAAGCCCTTTATATGAATGTTATGCCTATATGTTGTCTAGATGAACATGTCACTACTCTATGTCTAATACCTTATGTATGGCTTTTGTGAGTAGGAAAGGATCTTACTAAGCTTATGTGCTTATAGTTTCATGTTTCCCTTGTACTGCAGAAAAGGGTAAAGAATGGCTAAACTAAAGGGAGCAGTAGGAGGGGCAAAGTGTGTGTGATAGTGGCATGGTGGAAGAGATCTATTTTATGTTCCAAGACTTATGCATGTTTTAAAGTTTTGAATGTTAGTTGTTAAGAGTTGATCACTACTTGATGTTTTGATGGTTGCTACTTGGTGTTAACTTAGACTTGTTTTGAGTGTTATACTTGATGTGAAACTATACTCGTTATGTTTTATAAAACCTTGGCATGTTAAGCACTTGATTTAGTTATAGAATTGCTAAGATCCTTCTTATCCTGATTGAATTGTTAAGTGATGGAGAATCATGTACCTAGATGATACTTTGAATGCCTCATTGATGTCCATGAACTCTATACCTGTATTTAGGCTCCCATAACTCCATTATGTTGATTCTCATGAACTTGAACCAAGTAGTGTCCTTATGAAATAATTATGCATGCTTAGTAAATGTTCACCTGTTACATGGTTAAGAATGTTTAGTTAATTGCATGGTTGAAGGTAAATGCACGTTCCATGTTTTATGTTTTTTTTCTAAAGTTTAAATTCTTCCATTGTATATGCATGCATGTATGTTCGCGTTGCGCCGCCCTTCCTCCCCCTCTAGATTACGAGAAAGGGTGGGCGTGACAATAATATTCGAGGTCCGATTCAATTATATAGTCAGCAATAAATTGAATCACCTCTAAGTTGGTCATGCTCAATACACACAAAGTGTACTAGTGTAATTCTATGGTCAAGACAAACCAATACCAAATCACACTACAACCATACCAAAGGTTTGTCCAAAACCATCTCGGTTGTGAGTCTTTACTTATACTTTACAAGGAACTCATAACATGATCTCCCATGTGACACTACACACCATGTTATCTACAATGTAATGTATCAGACAATATGCATAAACATAAATATGCAAACAATGATCATGTGATTCTTATTTCAAAAATAAAGATGTTCATACAAAAGATAGACTTTTCACTATACATCCTAACAGTCAGATAGTAGCTTAACCTTGAAGTATATAACTTCATATTATTATCACTTTGACCTTAAATCCACTCTAGTTTTTCTAATGCTTGATACTTAATCTTTGACCTTTTAAATACTCTATTGTTGTTATCACATTTTCCTTCATTATGATTATGAGTTATAGATGTGATGCATGTAAGCCTATAGTTGTCCAATTTGGTGTAATTATTAGAGTATGGATGATGACTTGAATTATAAATGGGATAAAAGGTCATCTTGAGGAGTGTGTAATGTCCTGAACATAGAATTGAATCTTAGGTTAAATCCTTGTGTTGTGTACCATTTCGGATCATGTGATTATGTATGGTCATGTGGATTATCGATAGTGCGTCACTATGGACCAGAGGTCCTAGGTTTGTTGTGATCAATTGAGTACGACTCTCTGCAAGATAGAGAGTGCGTTGATCAGATTGGTATGACTCTCTACAGAATAGAGAGTGTTATGATAAGTTGAGTATGACTCTCTGTAGGATAGAGAGTGCGCTGATCAGATTGGTATGACTCTCTGTACAATTGAGAGTTTATGGTGGATGTATGTATGTATGACTATGCATTCATGTCATTTACATGCATGATGGTGATTAGGTCTCCCTTGTGGTTGAGAGGGTCATCAGTCATCCTGCCTCCATGGTTACTCATAGTAGGAGTAACTGGTGTGAGGGAAAAGCATTTGATGTACCGCACTTTACCACTATAGATGATGGTAGTTGGATTTGCATGCAGTTATTCTGCATGTGTGGCACTCGACCACTAATGGGTAGTGACTGTTGGAGTGGCCAACAACAAGGACCCCCGTCGGGTAGCTTGCTCTTTAAACTTATATGCTACTCCATCATACTCTCCACTCGGTCACTCGAGAGTAGTGGTTAGTGTTGAGTTGGGACAGTTATCATATCGAGCCACCAAGGCCACACTGGGGTCGTGGTTGCTTTAGGGTGAGCCGAGATGACCATGCATGTTGCATTGCCGTGTCTTATGGAATTTTGCATATTGTCATATATATACATATATGCATGTGTGTGTATATATATATATATATATATATATATATATATATGGATGATTGTGATTAGTATATATATAGATGCAGTCTATATATATGCTTACTATGATGTTGCATTTGTTTATACTATGCTTGTTGCATTTGTTTGTACATATTCATACATGTTATTGCATTTTCTATATGGTTGGGTGTTGGATATTTGTATACTTGTTGGTCGGTCTATTTGATACCTTTGACCTGTATCATGATATAGTGTGAGTTAGTATTACTCTTCATGTTGTATATTGTGGATATATGCTCAGGTTGGATGAGTGTAGAGTAGTTGACTATCAGGTATGTCAACATCTTTTGTTGTTCAGTTGTTTAGAGGGTATATGCATGTATATATGTTTATTATACTGGTGTTTACTTGATGTACACGTATATTGTTTAATTACATGTGATATTTGTGTTGGGTTTCCGGCACCGTGGCGTGTGTGTGTTCGATCACGTTTCGTAAACATGAACACAGCGGAAGCAATAAAAATAATAAATATACATTTATTACAACACACACAACACACGCATGCATATTACAACAAGTGTAGATATAACCGTAAATTTAAATTTGCAATAAAAGGAAATATATCTACGTTATACCTTTTGTATGACGTGTAGCAGGAACGACATCAACCAGAACGATCCTCTCTAGAATCGTCTCTATCTGTATCCACGCCGAGTTCCTCGGGATGACTTCGCTAAGCCACGAGCTTTGTCTTCGTATGGGTTACTAGCCTCGTGTTGAAAACGACGTGATCGAGAGATGATCACGATCCGAATCCTAATAAGAGTTCTCAAAACGCGCTTCTCCGGAGAGGTATTTGTCAACCAATTGACGAATCCTTCGTCCTCCACCTCAGAGGATTATCGGAGATCGAATCCCCGGTAAGTTAGCCGCTGTCGGAGCTCTAACCGTCGTCCAAACGACGCTCCGACGAGAGGAGAACAAGCTGTCCAGAAAACTGGACAGCTTTGGTGGAGGTGATAGGCGCCGGCCAACCAAGGGAGATAGAGCTCACCTTGATGCCAAACTTGAAGGAGATCACCGGAGCACTAACCGGCAGCAGCTCGACACCGGCAAGGGGGAAGGAAGCAGCCTTCTGGACGCCGGTTGGAGGAGCTTTGGGCGGCGACAATAGGTTGGCGCCGAGAGCTCCAAGGAGGAGGTGGGCGGCAACCTTAGGGCTAGGGTTTTTTTGGATTAGGGCTTAATTATCCCTTAAGCCCTCTTTTATACAGAACTAATTCTCTTAATGGTTATTGGATCATAACCATTAGGCCCATTAACCCGCTCCATTAAGATAAGTTAAAATAAACCAAACCATGATGGTTTATTTTAAGTTAAAACGAACCGAACCAACTTTTGGTTCATTCGTTTAAAATAAACCAAACCCTTTGGTTTATTCTCCTCCATTGGATCAGAACCAAACCATTTTGGTTCATCCATTACGTCTTCATAAGACTCGGCCCATCCATGCTTCCATTGCGACTGAAACAATTACATGCTCGCTTTATGTTTGGTCCAACCAAACCTTTTTTCTCTCGGTTTGAGAATCCCATTCTCAAGCTCATTTTAAATCCTTTGGATTACGCTCGTTGTGCGTGTGACCAAATAGGTTCTCGGTTTATGTTGTCCGTCTATAATTAACCATTAATTATAGAACGATCATGAGTGGCACCTAGTAGTACATCATGATCCCCAATTAACCGAAAAGATCAACGGTTGATCCAGAACTATTTCTGAAACCCTTCAGCAGCTCGAATGAATCGTGCCCCATTCACTTCACTCATCTTATACCCACTTGGTTTAAGACATGGTCTATAGTGTCAGTCCCCACTAGGCTGACGTAGGCTGACTACGTCACACCTAGCCCAAGTATCATTTCCTCGTCCTACGAATTCTAGTTACTCCACATGTATCGAAGAGTACCTTACTCTAAACATGTAATGCTTTGGCCAAAGACTTTAGTAACAATCCGACGAGGGTATACATCTCCTCGCAAGGAGTGGTGAATCCTTTATAGGCTATTCAAACACCTTCGATCACTTCGACTTATACCCAATCATCCCGGGTCCACATCTTCTTAGAGATGCTTGCTTAAGATGTCAAAGCATAAGTCTCTATGATCAAGATGACTTGAATACCGCAAGTCAAAGGAACATCGCACTTAAGCCACAGTAAGAACTTCATTGACATATCTATATATGCAGAGAACCATATGAAGTCTTACGGCTGGTCACTCCAATGAACTAGTTACCATAACTAGCATCCACGATTAACTCCGGACATTACTATGTCTCCAGCCAGTGAGAATCAGCTGCTTGGATACACCAAGGAGTATACCTCGTGCTAGTCTCGACAGAATTGATGGTGTCCAAATCCATCAATTCATCGACTAGGGATAATTCCGATACATCACAATTACACATGTAGAGATACTCACTGGTTGTGATCCAATCACAAATTCTCTCATGTTGTGAATCGTATCGTGGACATTCAGTAAATGAGTTTAAGATCCAATCAAATACATAAAACATGTATACTCAAATAGTGAATCTTCATTTATCATATAAATGGTTCATACATAAGGCGATTGCCTTAGGATATCTCTCATATATTACTAACAATTTGATATATACATGTTCTTTCTTATTACCGCTGAGTTATACTCACTACCACAGACCCTGGGTTTTTCTGTCACCCAGGTAACAGGTAGAAGTCTTCGTGATGGCTTGGAGCATCGCCAGCGGATCCATCCCATCTCATCTCCGTGGCTCCCATGGATATTTTGGGTTTTCGTGTACTTAAATTTGTATTTGGAGTTTTATGTGATGTTTTGTATTGTGGACTTGTTGGTTGGTGTACAACTATGTTAGTTTCATATTTGTATGTCGGTATATGTGGTTGTGAGTTTTGGTATTATGTTTCCGCTGTGTTTTGATTTAGATATGTTTATTATGTTGTGATTGTTGGCCGAAGGGCTTTGTATTAGCAGGATATGTTGCCACGTAAAGGGGAGATGTCGTCCGTTTGCTTTTTAGCTCGGCATACTCTCGGGGCGTGACACTGTGGGTGGCTTAAAACATCGCAATCATACTCTCAAGCTATTAGGTGGTCGCAACCTCTACAATTCTAATAACTCTACATGGTACTCCCATTACCGAACGATCACCCTACTTGAAACTCAAGAATTCACTGAAAATGTGTCAAAGAAAGTGATGCGGGGAAATACTCTCTCACAACATCACTACACTGTAACCAAGTGATGTATTATTTCCCCAAAGGTTATTTCTTATATCATCCACCAAGTATCGGCTTGATCCCAATAATGATATGCAACTAACTCAACTTTCTCTGTATAACATGAGTTAAGTACTCAAAAGTACCTGCAAAATTATACAACTCAACACAACCAACTCAGGGCACAAAATCCTTATGAAACACCACATACTAATCCTCCACTATTTGCATCAATAATAGTATACACGCTTGTCCATTACCCCACAGGTAATGATCTGACTAGCATAGTTAGTGAAAATTTCTAAGACTGTAATCTTTGATCTCCATAAGAAATGTGACTACCTGACCCCTGCCTTGCGACTTGGTATCAGTTGACTCTCAAAGGTAATTCACCTTTTTGAAAGCAGGTACATGTCCAATAGACTCAACATGTCATTCCCATGGTCAACTCAACCCACTGTTACAAATAGTGACTACACACTACATGTCATTCCCTGTTATAAATAACTAAATTCCTAGCCAACAAAAGGATATGTGATAACTGTTATCATACCTTAAACCTTGTAGCTCAGAGATGTCCCACTACAGCTAGATCCCAGAACTCACAAAACCAAAATCGAGTAAAACAAAACTCGATGTCCAACTGAAATAAAATCCGAAAGTGGTCATCTCAACCTGGGCTTTGATACCAATAAAATTGTCATGCCCCGAGAGTATATATTCCAACAACCGAACGGAACCCTCTTGTGACAATATAGATAAACTACCGATACATGACCCGAATAACTGCTATCATAGATAAGCTATAATACACAGTAGAATACACCAACAAATAATAAAGATATAAAGACTCAAACAGTTGCGTACCGGTATGACTTGACACAACAAGGAATCATAATCGGAACCAACATCCATCCAAATCCATGATAAAAGCCAAATACATACAACACAACCATAAGGAAAATATGCAGAACAACATAGGATAAAATCCCAAAACAAAACATCCAAAATATACAACAGTATGGAATAAAATCCATCCACTCAGTGTGAGATGGGATCAACTGGCAGAGCTCCGAGCACTTAAGGAAAACTTCTACCTGTTACCTGGGCGACAAGAAAACCCAGGGTGTCATGCCCCGAGAGTATGTCAAGCCATAAAACGAATAGCATCTCCCCTGTACATGACACAATATTTTGTTCATACAGAGCCTTTCGGCCATATCCACACAACATATATAAATGTATCTATATCAAAACACAGCGAAAACCATCACAACGAAATAAAAAACTTCACACCAATGCATACCGATATAATAATCCAAAATAACACCTGTGTACACCAACAGAACAAGTCCACAACACAAAACATCACATAAACTCCAAGTACATAGCTAAAACATACAGAAAATCGAAATAACCACAGGAGCCTCAAAAGTGAGATGAGACGGATCAGCTAGTGATGCTCCAAGTCAGCACAAAGTCTTCTACCTATTACCTGGGCGACAAGAAAAACCAGGGTTTGTGGTTGTGAGTATAAAACTCAGCATAATATGAAATAACATGCATATATCAAATATCACATGTAAGTCAACAAAATAACCTAAAGGTACATCAGGTATATACCAGTATAGTATATATATACATGCATATACCAACTAAACAAATGGACAACGTAAGGTGCTAACATGCCTGAAAGTCTACTGCACTACACTCATCCAACTTGAGCATATATCCATAATATACAACATGAAGAGTAATACTAACTCTGTAATCAACAACTGCCTTACAAACAATTCTATAACGAATACAAACAATAAATCTGGTCTAACTCAAACTACATCAGGATACAAGTCAAAGGTATCCAATAGTCTGACCTACTCATACATAGGTATCCTACACACAACCATTTAGAAAATGCAAGTAACATGTATGATGATGTACAAATAAATGCAGCAAGCATAGAATAAACAAATGCAACAACACAACAAGCATATATATAGACTGCCTCTATATATAGACTGCATCTATATATATATATATATACAAAACATCATACCAAAATGGCAATGCAGAATGCATGGTCATGCCTCTCACCCCACTCGCTACCACGACCCCAGTGTGGCCTAGGTGGCTCGACATGACAACTATCCCAACTCAACACCAACCACTACTCTCGAGTGGTCTAGTGGGTATTATGAACAAGTAGCAAATAAGCGTAAATGGCTAGCTAGACAATGGGGATCCCTGATGTTGCCCACTCAGACAGTCACTACCCATCAGTGGTTGAGTGCCACACACGCAGTACGACTGCACGCAACTCCAACTACCACTGTCTATAGTGGTTAAGTGTGACACAACAAATGCTCTACCCTCACACCAACTTCTACTACCTCGAGTAACCATGGAGGCAGGATGACTGATGACTCTCTCGACCACAAGGGAGACCAAGTCGCTAGCATGCATGTAAATGGCATGAATGCACAGTCACACATGCATACATCCACCATAGACTCTCTATCCTACAGAGAGTCACACACAACTAATCAACACACTCTCTATCCTGTAGAGAGTCATACTCAATTGATCACAACCAAGCTAGGACCACCGGTCCATAGCGACACACTATCCACAATCTACATGACCATACATAAACACATGATCCGTAATAGATACGTGATCTGTAATCGTCATACCACGTAAGGAATGTAATATGACAATCAACTCTACATCTAGGACATCACCCATCCCCTGGATGAATTATCTAAATTGCACGATTCAAATATACATCCGAACTTACTATGTACACAAAGGTACACCACTATAGATCCAAATACCATAACGTCTATAATTCATAACAACGATGAAGGAAATGAACAACAATGACCGAGCATTATAAAGTGCAAAGACAAGTATCAAGCAACAGAAAAAAACTAGAGTGGGGTGAAGGTATAAGTGACACTAATGTAAATTAATATGCATTAGGATTTATCTACTACTGGACCAGGGTAGGAAATTACCCACCTGATGTAAAGCTCGTAATAATAAAATCTTCACGGTCACGGTCCTGCCTCGTATTCACGTCATGCATATATAATAACATGTATTAAGTTCTAACACATGATAATAATTAATTAACTACTCTGTCAATCTTATATTAACATCCCTTTATCGAATACGAATTAGAACCCCCCCCCCAATCATCCATGGCCAATTCACTATAACCAACCTTACGATTGAACCCTTAGCTTGTACATTTAACACCATAATTAAACCCATCATTTCCAATTAGCACATATGCTAACCTACACATTCAATTCCATACACCAATTTGTAACAGAATATTTCACAACCCAAAACAGCTCTCTAACCATTTAAACCACCGATCACAGCTCCATCCATAACCATCATAGCCTTCACAACTCCTTCATAGCCTAGAACAGAGCATCATCCAACTCCATCCACTCCAATGCATTACATTCACAACTCCTTAACAGAGCATACACAATTTTGCTCTGAGGGAAATAGGGATCTAATCGAACCCTGAACGAGCACACACACAACTCACCTACAAGATTTCTGCCAATCTAGATCCAGGCTCAACGCATAACAACCAAACCCTCACAAGCGAGAAACATCCCCAATACCAGCCCATACACAGAACACGCACAACAACCTAGCTCACCATTGCATAGCCACCCATCTAGTAGGCACCATCAATATAAATCCACACCACAGATCAAAACCCATCCGTAGACAACAAAGATTAGCAACAATAAAGAAAAAAAAGAAGAAGATAGATCAAGCCACTACAAGAAAAAGGGAAATTATGGACGAATTATTTTCGTCGCTAATACCAAAACTTCGCTGCTAAATACATTTTACGATGAAAAACTTTCATCGCTAGAGACGTCGTAATAAGCTTATCATTAAGACAAATTAGCGACGAATTAAAACATTTTCGTCATTAATATTACCGATGAAAATGGAAATGTAGCCAAAAATAAATATTTCGTCGCAAAATCTCGACACCGAAAAATAAGGAAATCACCGATATTAGTGACGAAATATAAATAATCGTCGCTAAACATCCATCACCCTGCAACTCGACTAGTGACTCGACTGGAAGTTAATGATGACAACACCTTATTTCGTTGCTAAAATCTATTTTTTGTCCAGCCACAGAAGTGGGAGCCTTTCGACTGGCACCTCGACATGAGATACTTTTGTGATGGTATTAATAAATTTCGTCGCTAACATCTATTTTTTGGCCATCCACAGAAGTGGGAGCATCTTGACTGGCACGTCGACTGGATATACTTTTGCGGTGATATGTATAAATTTCATCGCTAAAGTCCAACAATAGTCGATGCGTCGACTGATGACTCGATTGATACCCCAAATTTAGCGATGAAACTATAAATTTCGTTGCTAACCCTCAAAATCTTTAAGTCGTATATTGACCATTTGCGACGAAATATTAAGAAATCATCGCTAACCATGAAAATGTAAATTTCCAAAATTTATTTTATTTGTATTCGAAATCCTGTAATACAATATCAACCACACAATTTAACTTAACAACATACAACTGAAATAATAAAACCAACATATACATTTAAAAACAACTAACATAACATCAAATTTAAAGTCCAACACATCCATTTTCACAAATTCATAGTATTAAAATGAAAACACATTCAAATCAAGCACAATTTCACTAGCTCAAAATATAAATGTTCACAAACTCTAAGGTGGAGGAGGAGGTGGAGCTGAAGATGACTCATTTATCAATGATTGTAATGCTCCAGATGCAAGCCGATTTTGAATTTCTTCGAACATATCTTGTCTTGATCTCATTGATGTCAACTCATCTTGGGTGCTAGCTAATCGAGCTTGAGTGTTTGCTAGCTCCTCTTGGGTGGACTGAAGTTGTTCACGCAATGTTGCGTTAGTTGTTCTGGAGGAGGAGGTGGCATCTAAAGAAGTGGATCTAACTGGTTTTGGCCCACTTCCAAGTCTTCTAATATATCCAGAGCGAACACCGAGTACTTGATCACGCATATGAACTGCATCGATGTCATCTCCAGTTTCTTGTGAATAGATATGTTCATCTAGCAGTCTCACCATTTAACCCTAAGAATAACAAAACACATTATCAATATGTTTACAAAGAATTACTAATATTTAAAAATAATGTTACTAAATTTTATGGACTATATCTTACGTATGGAGCCTCGGCTCTCTCCCCACTCCATCCTTTTGATGAGGTACAATGGGTTGAATTAAATACAGTAATATGATCTTTTCTCTGAGACTGATCGGTCTGAAAAATATTATAATATGTTAATATTACAAATACCAACCAATATACTGTACCTATAAAATTTGTACTTACACCGTCGTAACTATATTAGATGAATGATTTTGAGCCACCTCGATGGGTAGATGGTAAATGTGCTCGATTTTGGGCATTTATTGCCGATCGGGTCTACAATATCAAAATTTATTAAAATAAAACTTAAACCATGAGTTGCACATATTTTAATTTATATATAACTCAGATAATTGGTATAGATTGATTTACCTGAAATATCTCTGATTCAAATAGATCGCACATATAGTTCCAATCTTCTTGCGTCTCACAAAACTCGCTCGGCATATGATGACGTCGCTCGGTGGGAGGAAGATGCAGTAAACTCTTATAATGAGTGTGCATTTTATTTTGATTATCTCTGTTCCTTGCACTCATTAATCTGTCGGTCTCCTTCCTTACCGACATTGCCTCCTCGGCAAAACTAATATCGAAAGAAGCCTAAAAAAAATACCAATATTGAATTTTAATAACGAATGATGGTTGATTCTTTAAATAGCAAAATACTCGTACTTACAAATAATCGATCATATATCATCTGTTTATTATCTATGAGGATATGCTTCCAACTCTTAGCTTGTAGGGGAGCGAACTTCTTAATTACCTAACTCTGTCATAAAAGCAGCTGCATTGGTCCCGATAGGGTGACCATCGCTCTTACAAAATGTAATGGGTAATCTACCCCATTCCTCTATTTGCCGTCAAAGCCGATCGGAGTGTGTGCCTCGTGTCTCTCTACGTGTTGAATGAACTATAAATCAATGAATGTTAACAATTAACAAGTTAAATATGTAGGAAATAAAATATACGTACTTAAAACCATATAACTAACAAGTAGGAGCAGGAGCACTGTCATCGTCAGGCGTAGGCACAACTAGGGAGGCTCAATTCTCTTAGGCAGCATAGCTATGACATCAGCATTATATACAGATCGACATATAAAAAAAGATTATATTAAATACATGAAATATAAATGAAGAAAAATATAAATGCCGTGTAAATACATCTAATCACTATGATCATTTGAAAAGGATAAATAATCATCCGCCTCACTGTCAATTTCACTATCTTCACCATCGGCAATACAATTACTTTGAGCGCCCATATCTAGGTCCACTTGTGCATTTGCCATATTAATTTGGTGATGCTCAACATCTAATCGACAAAGTTGAGTTATTGCTAAGTCTTTACCGACTACTGAAGTTAAATCATTGGATGAAATCTCTTGGTTTGGCTCCATGATCAAGATATTACCACTCTCAAAATCTTAAGATACTTTATCAACTTTAGTTACTTCGTATATATCACAGTGGTGAACCCTTTGCACGACCTTCCAATGACCTCAACATTTGATATCATTCAAATAATACATTTGATTTGCTTGGTTTGCCAAAATGAAGGGGGTATCATCGTACCATATTTTAGAAGTGTCAATACATGTGAGATTATACTCTTCCACCAATGATTTTTTTTTTTGGATTACATTGGAACCATTCGCACCAAAATAATTCAACTTTATACCTGAAAGAGTAAAATATTTGGACCACATCCTTCAACACACCAAAAAAATCCAAATTGTCCCCATCGTCAGAGGATGGTACACTGACCCCACTATTCTAAGTAGTTCTGCGTGAATCACGGGGCGTCGTATGATATCGAATCTCATTTACTATGCATGCATCATATAGTTGAACTTCAGCATCATGTCCCATTGCTAAATAATACAACTCATCTGTGATATCTGAATTTGTTAAATTTTTTAGCGCTACAATTTTATCCCTAAACCACAGTGGGAAATCTCGCTCGTGATTTTGCATCACTTGATCAGCATGTGATGTGAGCAAAATGTATAGGATTTTAGGAGTAGTTTTTGATCACATCTTGTTATATTTCATGTTAGTTTCATGCATATATTACTCTATTTTGCACGCATTTCCTATTTTCTAGTTTGGAGGTCTACTCATTGGACTTTTGTGTGCAAGTTAGCATTTCAGGTTAAAAAGATGCGCTTTCGGAGAAAAAGGAGGACATTTCACATCTAGACGTAGAGTGGGACACGGCTAGGGCATGTGGATTCACACAGTCATGCCCAATGGGCGAGATCAGCACCCCAGGGCCGCACACAGCCTGGTCGTGTGGAAACACACGGCCGTGTAGTGGCTTACCATATTTGCGCGACTAGGTTTTTTTCTGGATTTTGCAGCGGTCTGAGGCGATGTCTATATAAGGATGGCTCTACCCAAACCCTAGGTGGGAGGCACGACGGTTAGGACGACATGCCGAAGCCCTAAAAAGCTTCGGGAACTCGCAACGGGGAGGAGGAACATCGCCGGAGGTCCACGCCTTGCACTTCAACGCCGGAGAGAAGACCGCGAAAGTATTGTAATCCTTTGTTCCTGCATTTTATTCCTTATGTATTTGAACATAAACATGCTTTGTGATTCTTCCTTCATATACATGGAGTAGTACTTTCGATTCTAGGATTAGGGAGTAGCTTTTGTGCACATTACAATGTTGGTTCATGTTAAATTCTAGCTTTGAGTTTGATTTGACAATTGGTAGTTGTTTTTACTATATCTATGCGTGTTTAGTTTTCTATTTGCTCTGCTTAGGCGATACGAGGGGTGACAGCCCTCGTATCTAAGATTTAGGGTATTTTATACAAGGAACCTAGGGGTAAACCAGATCTCTTGTAACTGTGGGTAGAAGGGTACGGTGGAATCGGAAACGGTTCATCGTAGGGATTTATTTGGCATCCTCGTACCGTCTATCCTGTCCTTTTAGGCTGAGATAGCTATCAGTAGATGCGGCGGCTCATCGGGAGAGTGTATGATGTCCCTTCCACAAAACTATAGATAAACGTCTAGACAACACCAATTGACAGCATCGTTTTGTGATACACAAGCAAAACTAAAGTCCTAGAATCACCTTTGAAGACCGTGGCACACTCCCTTCCTCCTCCGTGTGACACCGTATAGAGTAAAGTCCACCAACAACCCTCACCCATCGAAACCTCTTAGTGTTACGTCCGAACAATTACAACCACTGAATATATTGATATTCGAATCCGAGTCCCTGTGCGATCGATAATCTTTATTACTTGACGACATCCATGCACTTGCAGGTGTTGAGCGTGAGCGCGCACTTTGAGTCTTCGACGGTCTCTGTCGCAAGATTTGAGGTCGCATTCGTGCACTTTAATTTTTTGGCGCTGTTGCCGGGGATTGATTGATTCGATAATGAATCGAGAAGTGGATAATTGGATCGGACCTAGGATAGATTTACTTTTCTTGTTTTATTTTATTTTATTTCAATTTTGCTTATTCATTTGCTCTTACTCATGATTATGGTCAATTGAATGTTGTAAGTTTTGGTAACATTTATTGTGAACATTGTGGTGAAACAAGGCATACCATTAACGATTGTCCGGATATATTCGAACCTTCACAATTTGAGCAAGAAGATGTCACCTACAATTACAACCAGTGGCCACAAGATGATTCCTATTCATATAGTTATGGCCCTGGGTACTTAAACCCTCAATATTGTCCGCCTAAATCCCGACTTGAGCAGATGATGGAAGATTTCATTCGAACAGAACAAGTGGCGAACGTTGAATTTCGACAGCGGCATTCGCAGACAGAGACTCAATATTGTTTCCAAAATGAGAATAAGAGTTATGAGTCACCATACAAATTTTATCTAGAACCAAGTCACCACTTAGAAGCCCCACTAGATAATTTTACTAGGGAATGTGAGGAGCATAGCCAACAATTTGGAGAGATGATGGAATGGGATCTAGCTAGAATAGAAACCAAACGACTAGAAGGTGGCTTTAATGACTAGATCACAACTAATAGGGTGGAGACTCACGTTGAGCAAATGAATGAGGAAGGCGTAGATGACATAGGAAGTGAAGAAGGGCATTCAATTCAATCACCACTGGAAGAAGAACTTGAGGATTATATAATTGATACTTTAATCGAGGAGAGCATTGCTTCAATCCAAACACCTCCTAACCTCAAGGATCTAGAAGAGCCTACCATAACCCTCACCGAAGCTTTAGCTACTAATAACAAAGCCCATTTAGCGATTTGTAATGATAAAATTTCATTCGACATAATAGAATCTGCTAACCAATCTTTTGTTGAGGATGTTCATGGTGAGTTATGTTATTTACAACATTTGGACAAAATAGAATATTATGATCAAACTCCTACTGATTACTTGAGGCTAAGCATGTTCAATCTTGAACCAAGGAAGGCAGCTAATAAATACCTTGCCCCACCACAAGCAAGATTTAAGAGATATGGTGATAAGGGACCACAAGGGAGGAGGTGTAAGGCGAGCAAATATCTTGCTCCCCCACGAGAAAGATTCAAACACCTTAAATGAAATGTAGAAATAAGTTCGAGCTAAACGACCTTAAACAAAGCGCTTCTTGGGAGGCAACCAAAGTTTAGTTTTAGATTTCCCTTTTTGACTGCATTTCATGCATTTGTTTGATTTTAGTCTTAATTTCCATCCCATTTAGGGTTAGGACTAGAAAAGAACTTTGCTAGGCAAAAATAAAATCCATATTAACCTACAAGGCGAAAGGTGTGAGAGAATTCGAGCTTTGATGCAAAACGGGGAGAGAAATGGGGACACACGGCCTGGCCATGTGTTTTCACACAGCCGTGGTGCGCGAGGTTAAAAGGGGTGAGTCGTGTATTTTTACCCCATTTGTGTCGTGTGCTTCAAAAGCTCTTGCCCTAGCCGTGTGATTTCGTCTTCCCCACCATCTAGAAGCACTTTGAACATCTAAGGAAGCCAAAAGAAGCAAGGATAAGGAGGACCAAGCATGTAGCACCTCGATTCGGCGCCTCGGAGTGATGAACAAGGAGAGTCGACGCCCCTCAAGCTCCGGAGGAGGGTAATGCCCTACCCACTCTTCTTTTTCGCAACAATCAACATAGAGATAGATATAATATGCTTTCTACTCATAGACTCACTGCTACTTGATACTTAGATAAAGATTTGCTAGAGTCATTAGGGTTATTGGGTGATATTCAAGCCTTATTTGCAAAAGTGAGGTGGGAAGAGATTATGGGAATAAGGCACCTAACCTACCCTAGGATAGTTCTAGAATTTTTGAGTTCCTTAGAGGCGGAAATTTTAACGGGTAGAGAAAGCGAGGAGGGTAGGATAACTTTTAGGATTTTTAACATTGAGCATGAGTGGACCCTTCACCAATGGAACTCATACTTTGGCTTGCCGAGTGGGGGCGAGAGAAGAACCCCTATTGGGTCTAACTCTCAGATAGTTTGGACTGAGTTGATGGGGGGATCACGCTTATGACCCATCTAGGGCCAAAGCGTCACGCCTCCAAAACTCCATCATTCAATACCTCCACCACATAATGGCCAGTACCATAGTTGGTCTTGGAGAGAGTGACGGTGTAGTTAGAGCTAGTGAGCTGCTTTGCCAATGAAATATGCTACAAGAAAGGAGTAGCATCGATGTAGCATCCCACTTCATCAGACACTTAGTGAAGATGGGCAAAGCAGCACGAGGAGAGATTTGCAGGGAGTTGCTTCGGAGGCTCATTGGCTCCCATGTCCCCGGATTAAAATTTTCACTAATGAAAGAATTAATCCAGATGGGATGAGTTTCCTTAGCACAACCAATTCATCGTCATGCTAACAACTTGAGTGGTCGCTTGAACAAACTAGTTGTTCAAGCAACACAACTCTTCTAGTTGGTTAGCTACGGAAGAGACGACGGACGGATCGCCGGTTTTTTTGTTTGTCTTCGGGGTCCATGATTATACAAAATATATACAAATGCACACTTGTATAATCATCACATAAAAGAACATGCTAAGATCAGAAAATAAAGTTGGAAAACTTTTATACCTCACGATCTTCTACCGTATGTCCTATCCTCCTCGTGGACGACGTGTGGGCGAAGATCCCCCATGAGTAGAAGCCTTCTAGATCGCGTTCTTCCCTCCCTTGTTCGCTGAGAACAAAGAGAAGAACCAACAAAACTTTTCCTTTCTAGAACCGGCCACCAAGCAAGGGAGTTTGATGTAACCGCCGACCAAGGAACGAATGGATGAAGCACCGGCCACCAATGTAAGGGGAACCGCCGGCCACCTTGGAGAGAATGGAGGAGTGAACGCCGGCCAACCTTGAAGAGAGTTTTCCGCCGGCCAAGGAATAAGAGAGGGACCAAGAGGATGGGCGCCGGCCAAGTCTTGATGGAAGAAGATGGGCGCCGACCACACTTTGTTGGAAGAAGATGGGCGCCGGTTTCTTCTCCAAGAGTTGCCCCCCAAGCCAAAGCTTCCAAACCGTAGCCGGCCAACCTAAAACCCTAACTCCAATTTAACCATTATTGCCACCCAACCTAAGCCCTCTATTTATAGAATTGGGCTTAAGCCTCCTTTAATCTCCACCGTCGGATCTAGGGATTTAATCTCCACCGTCAGATCTAGGGTTTTATCCCAACCGTCGGATTTAGGGTTTCATCCCAACCGTCGGATCTAGGATTTCATCCCAACCTTCGGATCTAGGGATTTAATCCCAACCGTCGATTCTTGGGTTTCATCCCAACCATCGGATCTAGGGATTTAATCCCAACCGTTGGTTCTAGGGTTTCATCCCAACCATCAGATCTAGGGATTTAATCCAACCGTTGGTTCTAGAGTTTTATTTTACATCCTTGGATCTAGACTTCACGAGGATTATATTAGGCTACGATAGGGACCATAAGGAGGAGTTGGATCTTGGCCACCCCATGGATCGGAACCACACAAACTTGATCCATCAATGATGTTTCATTCCACTAGAGGATCATCATTGAACTACCTCACAAACCCCCATAAATCAATATGGGCTCCATATATTATTTGTACATTAATCTCCCCGTGTTTAAGATATCGAATGCCCGTCAATTAATTGATTTACTGACCATCAATTAATTAACATCTAACTCCTCGAGTAGTACCACTCAACCTTATCATCATGTTGACTAAGTCAACCAGCTGGGTTTACATGATAAACCTTATGAGCTCCTCAAGGGGACATCATCAACCTAATATATAGGACACGGTTTCCTCCTATAATCAATGGTACACCATGTAAATAATATCATTTCCCAACTTACTAGGAATATTGATTTAATCCATCTAAATCTCACCCTCTGGTAAATCAAAGAAATAAATACTAAGTACATGTGCCCGTTATTATATCGGGATTAAGAGCATGTACAACATAATATCCGAGGTCCGATTCAATTATGTAGTCAGCAGTTAATTGAATCACCTCTATGTCGGTCCTGCTCAATACACCTAAGTGTACTAGTGTAACTCTATGTTCAAGACAAAACAATACCAAGCTACACTACAACCATGCCAATGGTTTGTCCAAAACCATCTTGGTTGTGAGCCTCTACTTATATTTTACAAGGGACTGATAACATGATATTTTGTGCCACACCAAGCACCATGTTATCTACAATGTAAAATATTAGACAATATGCATACACATATAATAAATATATAAATTGCAAACAATGATCATGTGATTCTTATTCCAAAATAAAATGTTCATACAAAAAGAGCTAGGCTTTCAGTATACATTCCAACAATCTCCCACTTATACTAAAAGACTATGCCGTCATCACCATGCCATACATCCGATCCCCATGTCCTCCACATGCCTATCAAACACTTTCGCTGGAAGGGCCTTAGTGAATGGATCCGCAAGGTTATCCTCTGATGCAATCTTGACGACAGCAACTTCTCCTCGCTTTACGATCTCTCGTAAAAGGTGGTACTTGCGCTCTATGTGTTTACTCGCCTTATGGGCTCGAGGTTCCTTCGAGTTTGCAAGTGCACCACTGTTATCACAATAAATTGTGATAGTTCTGGGCAAACCAGAAATCACATCCAAGTCCATCAAGAAGTTCCTGAGCCATACAGCTTCCTTGGCTACCTCAGAGGCTGCCACATACTCAGCTTCCATGGTAGAGTCCGCCACGCATTTCTGCTTGACACTCCTCCATACTATGGCTCCACCTCCAAAAGTAAACACAAACCCTGAGGTAGACTTATTCTTGTCCCTATCTGATTGGAAATCCGAATCGGTGTAACCCACAGGGACTAATTGATCTGCCCGGTAAACCAGCATATAATCCCTTGTCCTTCTCAGGTACTTCAATATATGCTTTACCCCAATCCAATGTCCCTGTCCAGAATTACTCTGATATCTGCTAACCATGCCCACGGCAAAGCAGATATCTGGTCTCGTACATAGCATAGCATACATGAGGCTTCCTATTGCCGAAGCATAAGGAACCGCCTTCATGTCCTCTATCTCCTTTAATGTTTTGGGACACATCTCTTTAGATAAAGGAACTCCATGCCTAAAAGGTAGAAAACTTTTCTTGGAGTTATGCATGCTAAAATGAGCAAGGATAGTGTCAATGTATGAAGCTTGAGATAAGCACAACATCCTTTTCATGCAATCCCTTATAACTTTGATCCCAAGGATGTGTCCCACTTCTCACAAGTCCTTCATGTCAAACTGTTTGGACAACCATACCCTTACGTCTAATAACACTTTGATATTGTTGCCAACTAACAAAATGTCATCTACGTATAGTACAAGAAACACCACTACGTTTCCGTCACATCTCTTGTATACACTGTTGGGTTTCCGGCACCGCGGCGTGTGTGTGTTCGATCATGTTTCGTAAACATGAGCACAGCGGAAGCAATTAAAAATAATAAATCTATATTTATTACAACACACACAACACACGCATGCTATTACAACAAGTGTAGACATAACCGTAAATTAAAATTTGCAATAAAAGGAAATTAAACTACGTTATACCTTCCGTATGACGTGTAGCGGGAACGGCATCAACCGGAACGATCCTCGTAAGAATCGTCTCTATCCGTATCCACGCCGAGCTCCTCGGGATGACTTCGCTAAGTCACGAGCTTCGTCTTCGTACGGGTTACTAGCCTCGTGTTGAAGACGACGTGATCGAGAGATGATCACGATCCGAATCCAAATTCGGATCCAAAATGAGTTCTCAAAACTCGCTTCTCCGGAGAGGTATTCGTCAACCGTTTGACGAATCCTTCGTCCTCCACCTCAGAGGATTACCGGAGATCAAATCCCCGGTAAGTTAGCCTCTGTCGGAGCACTAACCGTCGTCCAAACGACGCTCCGACGAGAGGAGGAGAAGCTGTCCAGAAAACTGGACAGCTTGGTGGAGGAGTAGGCGCTGGCCAAAACAAGGAGAGAAAAGGCTCACCTTGATGCAGAACCTATAGGAGATCACCGGAGGGTCGCCGGAGGTTCACCGGCTGGAGCTTGGATGCCGGCAAGGGTCTTGGACGGCGGCACAAAGCTGGGCGGCGGCAGCTTTAGGGTTGGCGCCGAAAACTCCAACAATTGGGGTGGGCGGCAACTCTAGGAGGCTAGGGTTTTGGATGATTCGGGTTTAACAATCCCTTAAGCCCTCTTTTATAGAGAACTAATTCTCTTAATGGTTAATGGATCATATCCATAAAGCCCGTTAACCCGCTCCATTAGGATAAGTTAAAATAAACCAAACCATGATGGTTTATTTTAAGTTAAAACGAACCGAACCAACCTTTGGTTCATTCGTTTAATATAAACCAAACCCTTTGGTTTATTCTCATCCATTGGATTAGAACCAAACCATTTTGGTCTATCCATTATGTCTTCATAAGACACTGCCCATCCACGCTTCCATTGCGACTGAAACAATTTCATGCTCGCTTTATGTTTGGTCCAACCAAACATAGTTTCTCTCGGTCTGAGAATCCCATTCTCAAGCTCGTTTTAAATCCTTTGGATTACACTCGTTGTGCGTGTGACCAAATAGGTTCTCGGTTTATGTTGGCCGTCTATAATTAACCATTTATTATAGAACGATCATGAGTGGCACCTAGTAGTACATCATGATCCCCAATTAACCGAAAAGATCAACGGTTGATCCAGAACTATTTCTGAAACCCTTCAGTAGCTCGAATGAATCGTGCCCCATTCCCTTCACTCATCTTATACCCACTTGGTTCAGGACATGGTCTATTGTGTCAGTCCCCACTAGGCTGACTACGTCACACCTAGCCCAAGTATCATTTCCTCGTCCTACGGATTCTAGTTACTCCACATGTATAGAAGAGTACCTTACTCTAAACATGTAATGCTTTGGCCAAAGACTTTAGTAACAATCCGACGAGAGGCCATGGGTATACATCTCCTCGCAAGGAGTGGTGAATCCTTTATAGGCTATTCAAACACCTTCGATCACTTCGACTTATACCCAATCATCCCGGGTCCACATCTCCTCAGAGATGTTTGCTTAAGATGTCAAAGCATAAGTCTCTATGATCAAGATGACTTGAATACCGCAAGTCAAAGGAACATCGCACTTAAGCCACAGTAAGAACTTCATTGACATATCTATATATGCAGAGAACCATATGAAGTCTTACGGCTGGTCACTCCAATGAACTAGTTACCATAACTAGCATCCACGATTAACTCCTGACATCACTATGTCTCCAGCCAGTGAGAATCAGCTGCTTGGATACACCAAGGAGTATACCTCGTGCTAGTCTCGACAGAATTGATGGTGTCCAAATCCATCAATTCATCGACTAGGGATAATTCCGATACATCACAATTACACATGTAGAGATACTCACTAGTTGTGATCCAATCACAAATTCTCACATGCTGTGAATCGTATCGTGGACATTCAGTAAATGAGTTTAAGATCCAATCAAATACATTAAACATGTATACTCAAATAGTGAATCTTCATTTATCATATAAATGGTTCATACATAAGGCGATTGCCTTAGGACATCTCTCATATATTACTAACAGACTCCCACTTGGCCTAATGCCAATCGCTACGGTATCCAATACCATAAGCACCAACATGACCCTCAAACTTACTTTGAGGTAATGCTTTAGTCAAAGGATCCGCTAAGTTCCTTTCAGTGGGAATTTTCTCAATTTGTATTTCGTTCCTACTGATGATCTCTCTGATAAGATGATAGCGGTGAAGCACATGTTTGGATCGTTGATGAGACCTTGGCTCTTTCGCCTGTGCAATTGCTCCATTGTTGTCGCAGTAGACCGGTATTGCTTCAACAATGGCCGGAATCACACCAAGTTCATGAACGAACTTCTTGATCCAAACCGCTTCCTTTGCTGCTTCCGAAGCTGCAATATATTCTACCTCAGTGGTAGAATCCGCTACAGTCTCTTGTTTGGAACTTTTCCAACTCACTGCGCCCCCATTCAAGGTGAACACGTATCCAGACTGAGACCTGGAATCATCCTTGTCAGTCTGGAAGCCGGCATCCGTATACCCGCGTATCACCATGTCCCCTTCTCCATATATTAGGAACACATCCTTAGTTCTTCTCAAGTACTTAAGGATCGTCTTAACAGCCGCCCAATGATCCATTCCTGGATCAGACTGGTATCTGCTCGTGACACTCAGAGCATACGATACATCGGACCTCGTACATAACATAGCATACATGATAGATCCTATTGCGGATGCATAGGGAATCTTACTCATGCAAATCCTCTCGTCTTCTGTGCGCGGACACATAGACTTCGAAAGGTGTACCCCATGCCTGATGGGCAGATAACCTTTCTTGGATTCCGACATGCTAAACCTATTTAGCACTCGGTCTATATATGTAGAATGCGAAAGACCAAGCAACTTTTTCGATCTATCTCTATAGATCTTAATCCCAAGGATGTAGGTTGCTTCTCCCAGGTCTTTCATGGAGAATGTCTTGGATAACCAAACCTTAACTGACTGTAAGATGGACACATCATTTCCTATAAGTAATATGTCATCGACATACAATACTAGGAACACGACTGCACTCCCACTAACCTTCTTGTACACACAAGGTTCGTCTGGATTTTGTGAGAAATCAAACTTTTTGATCGTCTCATCAAAACGGATATTCCAGCTCCAGGATGCTTGCTTCAATCCATAAATGGATCGTCGCAACTTGCATACCTTGGTTTTATCAATCGATGTGAAACCCTCAGGCTGTATCATATACACGTCCTCGAGCAAGTTTCCATTAAGGAAAGTTGTTTTCACATCCATCTGCCATATCTCATAATCATAATGAGCTGCTATGGCCAGGAGCATCCGAATGGATTTAAGCATAGCTACAG
The DNA here is from genome assembly GCA_025175895.1 of Wurfbainia villosa. Lineage (NCBI taxonomy): Eukaryota > Viridiplantae > Streptophyta > Magnoliopsida > Zingiberales > Zingiberaceae > Wurfbainia > Wurfbainia villosa. The sequence continues at coordinate 37,318,932 of CM045997.1, forward strand.
GCGAATAGGTTTCGTCATAATCAACACCTTGCTTTTGACGATATCCTTTCACCACCAATCTAGCCTTCTAGGTAATCACATTACCATCCATGTCGGTTTTCTTCTTGAAAACCCATTTGCACCCTATAGGCTTTATGCCTTCAGGTGGGTCAACCAAGTTCCAAACTTGGTTTTCGTACATGGAATCCATTTCCGACTTCATGGCACCAAGCCACTTATCCCTTTCTGAACTTGTCAGCACTTCTTCATAACTGGTAGGCTCCTCATCATCAATGAGTAACACGTCGTTCAATTCGCTTACGAGAAATCCATATCTCTCAGGAATATTGCGTGTTCTACCAGATCTACGAAGATGTGGTGTTACAATAGGTCCAGCCGATTGCTCATCACTATGAGTTGTCGGCTGTTGTGCTTCACCAGGTATCTCATTAATGTCTATTTGAGTCTCTCGAACCTCCTCAAGCTCGACGACACTCCCACTGTTTTCTTGCAAGAGAAACTCTTTCTCTAGAAACATAGCATGCCTTGAAACAAACACCTTTTGTTCCATAGGATGATAGAATTGGTAACCCCTTGTTTCCTTAGGGTATCCAATAAATAGACATTTATCAGACTTAGCATCCAGCTTCCATACAATTTATCTTCAAGTAAGATACATGAGGTTTCTTACCATTCCATATCTCATATGGAGTAGTTGAAACTACCTTGGTAGGCATTCTGTTTAACAAGTAAACAGCTGTCTGAAGTGCATAACCCCAAAAGGACTTGGGAAGAGTTGCATGATTCATCATTGACCTGACCATGTCCAACAAGGTCCGGTTACGCCTCTTAGGTACACCATTATGCTGTGGCATATAGGGCGGAGTCCATTGAGACAATATGCCATTGTCTCTTAGATAATCAAGAAACTCTTGACTTAAGTATTCACCACCTCGATCCGATCGAAGTATTTTAATACTCTTGTCATGTTGTTTCTCTACTTCATTTCTGAATTCTTTGAACCTTTCAAAGGCTTCAGACTTGTGTTTCATCAAGAATACATACCCAAACCGTGAGTGATCATCGGTCAAGGTAATGAAGTAGCTATAGCCTCCTAATGCTTGAGTTGACATAGGTCCACATACATCAGTATGTACTAAACCTAGTAACTCTCCCACTCGTTCACCTTTTCCAGTAAAAGGTAACTTAGTCATCTTGCCTTTTAAGCATGATTCGCATGTATCGTATGAATCCAATTCAAACGATTCCAGAATTCCACATCGGTGTAATTCGGACATGCGTTTCTTGCTTATATGGCCAAGACGACAATGCCACATATAGGAGTCTATGTGATTATCCTTTCGAGCACGCGTGTTGCTCGCTTCGATATTGAAAATGTCACTGGATACGTCCAACGTATAAATGCCATTACTCAAAGTTCCAGTTCCATAAAGTACGCCATTCAAAGTTATATAACAACAATTGTTACTAAACGTTAAATGGAAACCATTTCTATTTAAGCAGGAAATAGAAACAATGTTCTTTATTAGAGAAGGAACATAATAGCAATTGTCCGGGCCCAAGACTAGTCCACTAGGAGCTTCAAAGAATAAGTTCCGATGGCGACCGCAGCAACCTTTGCTCCATTGCCAACTCGCAAATTTGACTCCCCTCTGACAAGTCTTCTTCTATTCCTTAGCCCCTGTATGTCATTACATATATGTGAGCTACACCCAGTATCGAATACCCAAGTGTCTAAAGAAATAGAATGACAATCAATAACGAAGATACCTGAAGAGGATGGGGCATCGGATGCCTTCTTCTTCTTCATGGACTCAAGATAAATCTTGCAGTTTCTTCGCCAGTGGCCTTCCTTGCCACAGTGATGGCAAGTGCCCTTTTGCGCTGGCTCCGCCTTCTTTGCCTTTTTCTTTCCTTTCTTCTGTTCTTTTGCCTTCCTCTTAGATCCTTTCTTTGAGGAATCAACTAACAGAACCGCCTTCTCCTCATGCTTCACAGAAGGCTCCACAGTCTTCAGCATATTGAGGAGCTCAGGAATGGTGGATTCCAATTTGTTCATCCGATAGTTCATCACAAATTGCGAGAAACTCTTGGGCAAACAATGCAGAATTAAGTCAATACTTAACTCATGATCCATCACAAAATCGAGGGTAGCTAGCCGCTCGATGTACCCGTTCATCTTTAGCACAAATCAGTACTCTGAGCCGAACCTTCTTGCATCTTCGTGGTGAAGAGGAGCCTAGAGACCTCGAACCTTTCGGATCTCGCTTGCTCATCGAACAACTCATGAAGATGGAACACCATAGTGTTAGCATCCATATGCTCATGCTGCTTCTGCAGCTCAGGTACCATCGCCGCTAGCATGATGCAACTCGCCAGCTCAGAATCTGCCACATGCTTCTGATAGACCAACATTTGGTCTGGAGTTGCATCGTCCTTAGACTATCAGGAAGAGGCTCTTCAAGGACATATGCAAGCTTTTCCGCCTTGAGAACAATTCTCAGGTTTCTAAGCCAGTCCAGGAAGTTAGGCCCAGTCAGTTTGTTCGAATCCAAAATAGTGCACAAATTCAAAGACGTCATGATCAATTTATTGACCTAGAAATACAAAACGAGCATATATGAGAAAATGATTTTAAAATGCATCAATATACATTTATAAATCCCATTCATTTTTCGAATTTCAAAAACCCCAAAATCACTTCGGGAGATCGTAGGTCCATCTCCGAATGGGCTGATATCCATCATAGTTATGAACAACCTTGGAGAGAGTCCAACAAGCCATTCATAACTACGACGGTAGGTATCTTCTATACCGATTGCATATCACGTATATGCAACTATCACAATGTGCTATCAACTAATTGAATGTTCACACATACATCGGGTTGTTAACACATTAACAAGTATGCATCATATGCATAGCACCCAACTTCACCTCCCTTTACATCGACCTTGAGAGAGTCCAACAAGCCGATGCTCCGGGTTAAAGCCAACCCATTAATCGACATAGTTTTAATATGGTTAGAGCGCATTCAACCAATTAGCCCAGCTTGGAGAGAGTCCAACAACCAAAGCTAACGATTGACCTCTGACTCTTACCATATTAGTATTAAACTATTCCATGGTTTGAACATATTCAGGTTCGAGCCGGGCTTGGAGAGAGTCCAACAACCCAAACAAGAAACAGAACTCTGGTTCTAACCATAATAATGGAAGGTGTAGGCTTTAATATTGATTAAGGGTTTTTATGTCTCATCCTCTTTGCATGCAAATAACTATTATCTACATGGCATGGCATACATGGCATACATCTACATGTCACGACACGCATGGCATAATGTTATGCATCTAATGCAATTACATGGCATACAATTATGTCATGTCTATATTTCCTTATATGTCATAACTATTTATGGAAATAAAATATGTTTAAGATTTGATTCTCCAAATCAAATCATAATTAAATTAGGAAACAAATTTCCAAATCTAATCACATATTTTATTCATGGAATTATTTGATTAAGGAAAATCTATTTAGGAAACCAATTTCCTAAATCATTAAAACTACTTATGGAAATAAAATATTTTAAGATTTGATTTCCCAAATCAAATCATGATTAAATTAGGAAACAAATTTCCAGAATCTAATCAAATATTTTATTTATGGAAAATATCAATTTCCATAAATACTTCCAACTTTCCAAAAGTGGAAGATTTCCATAAATACTTCTAGACTTTCCAAAATTGAAAAATTTCCATAAATACTTCTAAATTTCCAAAATTAGAAAATTTCCAGAAATACATTATGACTATCGCAAAACCATTTTACGATTATGTCGAAACACAACCTGGGCTCTGATACCACTGTTGGGTTTCCGGCACCGCGGCGTGTGTGTGTTCGATCATGTTTCGTAAACATGAGCACAGCGGAAGCACTTAAAAATAATAAATCTATATTTATTACAACACACACAACACACGCATGCTATTACAACAAGTGTAGACATAACCGTAAATTAAAATTTGCAATAAAAGGAAATTAAACTACATTATACCTTCCGTATGACGTGTAGCGGGAACGGCATGAACCGGAACGATCCTCGTAAGAATCGTCTCTATCCGTATCCACGCCGAGCTCCTCGGGATGACTTTGCTAAGTCACGAGCTTCGTCTTCGTACGGGTTACTAGCCTCGTGTTGAAGACGACGTGATCGAGAGATGATCACGATCCGAATCCAAATTCGGATCCAAAACGAGTTCTCAAAACTCGCTTCTCCGGAGAGGTATTCGTCAACCGTTTGACGAATCCTTTGTCCTCCACCTCAGAGGATTACCGGAGATCAAATCCCCGGTAAGTTAGCCGCTGTCGGAGCACTAACCGTCGTCCAAACGACGCTCCGACAAGAGGAGGAGAAGCTGTCCAGAAAACTGGACAGCTTGGTGGAGGAGTAGGCGCCGGCCAAAACAAGGAGAGAAAAGGCTCACCTTGATGCCGAACCTATAGGAGATCACCGGAGGGTCGCCGGAGGTTCACCGGCTGGAGCTTGGACGCTAGCAAGGGTCTTGGACGGCGGCACAAAGCTGGGCGGCGGCAGCTTTAGGGTTGGCGCCGAAAACTCCAACAATTGGGGTGGGCGGCAACTCTAGGAGGCTAGGGTTTTGGATGATTAGGGTTTAACAATCCCTTAAGCCCTCTTTTATAGAGAACTAATTCTCTTAATGGTTAATGGATCATATCCATAAATCCCGTTAACCCGCTCCATTAGGATAAGTTAAAATAAACCAAACCATGATGGTTTATTTTAAGTTAAAACGAACCGAACCAACCTTTGGTTCATTCGTTTAATATAAACCAAACCTTTTGGTTTATTCTCATCCATTGGATTAGAACCAAACCATTTTGGTCCATCCATTATGTCTTCATAAGACACTGCCCATCCACGCTTCCATTGCGACTGAAACAATTTCATGCTCGCTTTATGTTTTGTCCAACCAAACATAGTTTCTCTCGGTCTGAGAATCCCATTCTCAAGCTCGTTTTAAATCCTTTGTATTACACTCGTTGTGCGTGTGACCAAATAGGTTCTCGGTTTATGTTGGCCGTCTATAATTAACCATTTATTATAGAACGATCATGAGTGGCACCTAGTAGTACATCATGATCCCCAATTAACCGAAAAGATCAACGGTTGATCCAGAACTATTTCTGAAACCCATCAGTAGCTCGAATGAATCGTGCCCCATTCCCTTCACTCATCTTATACCCACTTGGTTCAGGACATGGTCTATTGTGTCAGTCCCCACTAGGCTGACTACGTCACACCTAGCCCAAGTATCATTTCCTCGTCCTACGGATTCTAGTTACTCCACATGTATAGAAGAGTACCTTACTCTAAACATGTAATGCTTTGGCCAAAGACTTTAGTAACAATCCGACGAGAGGCCATGGGTATACATCTCCTCGCAAGAAGTGGTGAATCCTTTATAGGCTATTCAAACACCTTCGATCACTTCGACTTATACCCAATCATCCCGGGTCCACATCTCCTTAGAGATGTTTGCTTAAGATGTCAAAGCATAAGTCTCCATGATCAAGATGACTTTAATACCGCAAGTCAAAGGAACATCACACTTAAGCCACAGTAAGAACTTCATTGACATATCTATATATGCTGAGAACCATATGTAGTCTTACGGCTGGTCACTCCAATGAACTAGTTACCATAACTAGCATCCACGATTATCTCCGGACATCACTATGTCTCCAGCCAGTGAGAATCAGCTGCTTGGATACACCAAGGAGTATACCTCGTGCTAGTCTCGACAGAATTGATGGTGTCCAAATCCATCAATTCATCGACTAGGATAATTCCGATACATCACAATTACACATGTAGAGATACTCACTAGTTGTGATCCAATCACAAATTCTCTCATCTAGGCCGTGAATCGTATCGTGGACATTCAGTAAATGAGTTTAAGATCCAATCAAATACATTAAACATGTATACTCAAATAGTGAATCTTCATTTATCATATAAATGGTTCATACATAAGGCGATTGCCTTAGGACATCTCTCATATATTACTAACATACACAAGGCTCAACCGGACTTTGAATAAATCCATATGACTGGATTACCTCATCAAAGCGGATGTTCCAAGATCTAGAAGCTTGCTTCAATCTATAAATGGACCGATTAAGCTTACATACAAAATGCTCTTTACCTTTAGCAATGAATCCCTCTGGCTGCCGCATATAGATGTTCTCCTCAAGACTTCCGTTAAGGAAAGCTGTCTTGACATCCTTCTGCCAAATCTCATAATCCATATTAGCAGCTATAGATAAGAGAATCCGGATAGACTTAAGCATAGCTACCGGCGAAAAAGTCTCCTCATAATCGATACCCTCTTTCTGAGTTTACCCTTTCATAACAAGCCTAGCTTTGAAGGTCTCAACCTTCCCGTCTACCCCTCTCTTTCTCTTGTAGATCCACTTGCATCCTATGGCTTTTACACCATCGGGTGGCTCTACTAGCTCCCAGACCTGATTAGAATCCATAGATTCTATCTCTGAATTCATCGCTCTTTGCCAAGATACCACATCACTATCTTGGAGTGCCTCGTCATATGTTCAGGGATCAGGTTCATGTTCACCAGGGACTAAGTCCGAAGAATCTCCCAAAAACATGAATCTCTCGGGTTGTCTAACAACCCTCCTACTACGACGAGGTGCCTCCTGTGTATGCTCTGTGACACGTAGTGCAATGATTTGTGGTATCTCCTCTTGTACCGGTGGTACTAAAGTCGGGACTTCCCCTGTCAACTCCTCAAGAACAATTCTACTCTTGGGCTTGTGGTTCATTACATAATCCTCCTCTAGAAATCTGGCGTTCGTGCTAACGATCACCCTCTGATCTCTAGGATTATAAAACAAACCACCTTTCGTTATCTTAGGGTAGCCAACAAACATGCACACTTCTGTACGAGGTTCCAACTTACCAGCATCAGCCTTCAGCACATGTGCTGGACTCCCCCATATCCGAATATGTCTCAGACTAGTCTTTTTCCCAATCCACAATTCTACAGGGGTAGAAGGTACTGATTTGGATGGAACCAAGTTCAGAGTATACATTGTCGTATACAGCGCATACCCCCAGAACGAAACAGGTAACTTAGAATAACTCATCATCGATATGACCATCTCCATAAAAGTCCTATTCCTTCGCTCCACTACACCATTCTGCTGGGGTGTGCCAGGTGCAGACAATTGGGATTGAATCCCAGCCTCTGATAAGTAATTCCTAAACTCTTCCAAGAGGTACTCGCCACTACGATCAGATCGTAATGTCTTGATACTTTTACCTTGACGGTTCTTCACATCAGCCTTGAATTCTTTGAACCTGTCAAAGAATTTAGACTTGCGGCGCATTAAGTAAATGTATCCATATCTTGAATAATCGTCTATAAAAGAGACGAAATATTCAAAACCACCTCTTGCCTGGATAGACATAGGACCGCACAAATCAGAATGAACCAATTCTAACACATCTTTGGCTCTATACCCCTTGGCCTTGAAAGACCTCTTGGTCATTTTACCTTCCAAGTAAGATTCGCAGATTGGGAGATCCTCCACCACTAATGAACCTAAAGGTCCATCAGCTGTCAACCTTTGAATTCTGCTTAGGTTAATATGACCAAGCCTTAGATGCCAAAGATATGTTTAGTTCATTTGCGAAGGTTCTTTTCTCTTATTAGACTTAGAAGATGAGTTATTGATTTCTATATGCATCGTGGGAGTTTTCGATTCAAGAGTATATAAATTGCCAACCAATGTACCAGAACAGATAATCTCCCTATTCCTTTTAATAACCACTTTGTCATTAAAAGAAACAGAATATCCATCCATAAACAATTTAAAAACTGAAATTAAATTCTTTCTAAAAGTAGGTACATAAAGACAATTTCTCAAAACCAAAACTTTATTCCTATCAAAAGATAAATAAACGTCTCCCACTGCAATAGCCGCCACCTTTGAAGCATTGCCCATGAAGACGGTAATCTCTCCCTCAGCTAGTCGTCGGGTTTCCTGGAACCCCTGCAAAGTATTGCAGACATGATCAGTGGCTCCTCTATCTACACACCAGGCACTGATAGATAACACCGCTAAACATGTTTCAACAACTAAACAAGAAGATATACCTTTGTTCTTTCGGCGAGGACAGTCCTCCTTCTAATGTCCAGTCTGCTTGCAAGTGAAGCACTTGCCTTTCACCTTCTTCACTCCTGCCTGAGGTCCCACTGCCACTTTCTTCGCTCCACCTTGCTTCTTCTTCTTCTTACCTTTCGGTTTAGAGGAAGAAACCTTCTGAGGGCCCATGGCTTGAGCGCTTTGACGAAAAAGCCCCTCTGCCGCCTGGAGTTCATTCAGAAGCTCCGCCAACGAATACAGCCTCTTATTCATGTTGTAGTTGAGGCAAAACTACTCAAAAATCCTAAGCAGAGACTGGAGAATGATATCGACCTGGGTTTCCCCATCGATCTCAGCTCCGAGGACTTCCATCTCATTAAGATGAGCCATCATCTTGAGAACATGATCCCTAACGGGTGTTCCCTCGATCATGGTGGTCGTCATCAAGTTTCTCATCGCCTCCTGTCTAGTCGCCCTACTCTGATGTCCGAAAAGTTCCTTGAGATTGAACATCATGTCATAAGTTGTGGCCATGGCCTGATGCTGATGTTGCAGCACATTTGACATAGATACCAAAATGTAACACCGCGCCATCTCATCTGCCTTGACCCATTTCTTATAACGTTCTTTCTCCTTTTCATCAGAGTCATCGGTGGGCTTAGGAGGACAGACCTCGAAGAGTACAAATTTGTACTCCTCCGCAGTTAAGACAATATCCAGATTTCTTTTCCAATCAATATAGTTTGGTCCAGTAAGTTTATTTTCTTTTAATATCACAGCAAGTGGGTTGAAAGCCATTTGAAAATCCTAAAAATCACAATGATCAAAATATTTGATTTCAAATATTATTGATTCCTCAAAACAATAAAATCCCGAAATCAACCAACACCTCAAATCACCGAGAATATCGCATGCCACGCTGTGTGGACGTATACGAATTCTACATTTCTAAGAGGAGGTTTTACCCATTAATTTTATTATCTTGTCAACCTTACCTTTTGACAAATAAAATTAATAGTTGGTTCCTCTTTGTCCCTACAAATAAAAGCAGTGACTCCGATGGGGAGGATACTTTTATTTGCATCTAAGTGTGCACCATTACACGATACTAAGGGAATTATTTCGGATTATGTGCCTTACCACTGTGGAAGTACACATGCTCCTAGATAATTTCCTATAACCATTATTTGACCTAGTGATCCGCAAACAAACCCGTCCGCAGGGAGGAAGGCACTCAGAGCCGACACACAAGTTTGTTGCATCACATGTCAAATTGTAATGGAGGCCACGGGAATTAATTAAAATATCCCTCTCCCACTTAGTAATTTGAAATTGAGGAATTTTAAAGCATACACAACATGCATATAAAACAAATAAGCAATAAATATGGAAAAAAACAGAATTTTTCCAACTATTATGGCATTGTCCTCCAATACGCATCCCGTCGTGTCACCACCTCGTCCGCTCCATCTTTTCTCGTGCGCAAGTCACCAAAGAGATCCGAGCCGAGATAAATCATTTTAATTTACATCCATCGATCCTATACTCCATGAAGGAGTGTACAAATAATCTAGATCGAAAGTAAACTAAAATGAGCAGCAAAACAATGCCGTATTTAATTACAAAAATTAAATACTAATCTAGCCTCGTCAACCCCGAGGATTCAAATAATATACATACAATCACACACAAAACAATCACATACAACCAAATAGCCATAATAGTCGGATCTTATGACTGCAACCAAAATATCACTTGTGAGGAATATTTGAACGGCTAGAGGGGGGGTGAATAACGTCTCGCCCGATTGTGGAATTCAATCTCGTTCGTGTCTACAATTTCGTTAGCGCAGCGGAATATATATAATGATAAAAGAAATAACGAAATGGACACAACACAAATCACAACAAGAGCATATAACGTGGTTCGGAACCGAAACGGTTCCTACTCCACGGATTGGGTTCGTACGAACCCTAGCGATGCCACAAACACCACTAACCAATAAAACTTCTTCTTGACACAAGTCAAGGGTGGAGAAACCCCTTACAAGTAATCTTACAACAATAACATACAAAAACAAGCAATTACAATAATGAATATGAAATACAAGTAAAGAAAAGACTTTACAACACTTGTTTTGATTGCTTGAATGCTTGGTTGCTTGCTTGCACTTGGAGACCTGATTTGCACCAACAAATCGCCCCAATAGCCCTCAAGAACCGATTGCTTTTTCCTCCATCACGAGCTCCATATATAGCTTCAACCTGTGCTAGAAAAAGTCTATCAGTCGACTGATCGGGACCATCAGTCGACTGATGCCACTGTTGTCGTGAGACAACGGCTAGTTCCACGTTGGATAAGTCCAACGGAACTACCATCAGTCGACTGATTGTGACCATCAGTCGACTGATGGAGTCCTCACTCGACCAGTCGAGTCTCGACTCCATTCTGTGGCCGAATTCTCGAGCACCAGTCGACTGATCACACGATCAGTCGACTGCTCGATCCATCAGTCGACTGCCAACCTATGGCAGTCGACTGCTAGGCCATAACCCGCAGTCAAACCCTAGTTGACTCGGTCCAGTCGACTGCCACATGGCACCAGTCGACTGGCACACCTCAAACATGAGGTTTTAACTCAAGTATGGTTCCCCCATACTTGATAGACCACCCTTAGCCTAGACCTAAGCCTTCTAGCCACCTCCATCAGCCTCACGCCTCTCGGATCCCTCCAAGTCATCCATGACTTGTTCATCCATCGCACTAGCCTTCAGGTGCTTCCGTCGGCTATGTCATGCTAACGGTGTCTACACCGCCAAGGCACATTGGACTTACGCCGCCAAGACTCCGCTTGGACTTTATGCCGCCAACCATTGGACTTGTGCTGCCAAGACTACCGCTTGGACTTTACGCCGCCAATATTAAACCCCTTGGACTTCAAATGCTAACCCATGTTAGACTTTCCATGCCAAGACCATGCTTGGACTTTCCTTGCCAACTCATGTTGGACTTTCCATTTGCCAAGACCCATGCTTGGACTTTCCTTGCCAACACATGTTGGACTTTCCATTTGCCAAGACCCATGCTTGGACTTTCCTTGACAATTATATTGTCATATGTTTTTGTCGAAACATCAAAACACATCAAAACATCACTCGAGCCAAACTCGAGTCCTGGTCAATCATGACCTGGGCTGATTGCACCAACAATCTCCCCCTTTATGATGTTTGACAAAAACCAAACAAATTATTGAGTTAGGACACTAACTCAAATCCCTTACCAATTTTCAAAATTGGTAAATACTCTCCAAATATTTCAAAATTGGTAAATACTCTCCAAATGTTCTCCCCAAACATTCTCCCCCTTTTTAACTAACATCAAAAAGGTCTTCTCTCCAAGGAGGTTAATGTCTCATGTCCCAATGAGATCTGACAATCTCCCCCTTGGTCTAAAAATATCTAGGATGTCTACCATCTTCCTAGTGATAAGTCCCATATCACTCAAGAGAGGCAATCCTATTCACTCTCCCAATTTCCAAATTGGGTATCACAAAAACTCATTTTTCCTTTTCATAAGGAAAAAATACCATTCATCATCCCATGATGAATTCCTTCCCCTAAAGGCTTGCTCCCCCTTGACCATTGCACCAACAATGTCCTTGGGAAGTCCCTAAACCAATAGGAACTCTAAACCATCAAAATTAAGGTTAGAAATTCAACATTGAACTTTCCAACACCTTAAAATTGATACAAACCCCAAATACTTCTCCTAATCCATATCCAATGGATTTACACCCTTTATAATGCTTCCCAAAGCATATCCTAGGGTTAGAAGTGATTAGGGACCATAACCGTAGCTGAAATCGAGTTAAACAACCTTGTTTACCCCGAAATCAGGCTTCCAGTCGAGTGATTCAGAAATCACCGATCGAACCTCCATCACCGATCGCCACCTGTAGTAGCTGATCGATAATCAAAATCCCGATTTTCGCTATCGTAAATGAGTTTTGAAAAATCATAACTAATTATACGTATATCGAAAAATCACGAAATTTGATACGTATAATACTTATGAGTAATACAATGGGTGAAAAATGTTTGAAAATTATTTTACTCATTAAATAGTGAAATTGGTACAAAGTTCAAAACCATTGAAATTTTCAATGTTTTGGCCCTACTTTGTATCAACTTCATCAATGGTGATTGCTATCAAAAGATAGACTTCGCCAAGGTTTTTCAAAAATATTTTAAAATGTTTTCAAAACCTTATCTTGGATCATATTCCTTGGGCTCTATGTATGTGACTTGTACACAAGCTCTCCCAATGATCCACAATGGAATTGGATGAGTTTTAGTTCATCTAGATGCAAAAACTATGCACCTTGAACTTAACTCATATCCTAGCATCTCACATGCATCTATGGTGTATAAATACACATACATGTCAATTAGATGTGAAATGTGGGTTTTGTTCTCCCTAAACTAGGGTTTCATGCATTTTCTAAAGCAACTCTACTTGATTCCCTTATAACTGGGACTCCAAGTCATGCCATAGTCCTTAAATCAATTTTAATCAAGTTAATGCATGAATGTATGATCATGGCATAAATAATAGCATTATTAAAAACATGGCCAATGATCATGATGTCATGACATATGATGAAATTTAAGAACACATGACATCTAAAGTAACCCTAAACAATGTCATGACATGGTATATGATAGCAATACAATTATACAAATATTCATTCATACACACAAGAATTTTCAGAAACAAAGATTTCATTTAACTTAAAATTTGTCTTTTACATTCAAAATGGAGATTGGCTATGCTCAATCTCACTACAAAAATTGACAACCACAAAAAAAATCTAATATCCTCTAATCGTCCGCAGGAGGTGGCGTGAGGAGGTCCGACTCGAGTCGCCGTATCATCTCTAGCATATTGAGCTGATGTTGCTCTATGCGGCCCTGGGACTCCTCCATCCTATCGAGACGTGCGCTGAAGGATGCCTGGCCTGCCAGTATCTCTGACGGCCTAGAGTCCACCGACTGCTGATAGTCCTGAAATCTGGACTCGGTGCCACGACGATCGATGGACCGCCGATGTGTCGGCAAGATCCGTCATCCTCATCAGTGGTCTCTGCATCCTCGTGGTCCTCTGTCGCCTCTCTGGGTACCGGAGGAGGCTGTCTGTGCGCCCTGGGTGGTGGTCATGGCGCCAACTCCATCTGTCCAGCGCCCATCCGTAGCTTCACTAACGAGAAGTTACGAACTAATATACAGTCGTACACCTCCGATAGCGCTCGCAGAGAGCCTCTATGGATGTTGACGCCTACGAAGTCGAGCCATGCTGTGATGAGATGACCAAATGGCATATGCACTTTCCCTTGTACAGGGGAAGTGAAGTGCACAATGCAGTGGATAATGTTTAATGCAAAGTTTATATCTAACTGATGACGCATGGCATATAGAAGAAAAAGATGGGGAGGCCGAATCTTGGCGGACTCGAGTGACAATGGTGAAAACACCCAACAATGACCTTGTAAAGGACATTGTCAAAAGTGCATAACTCTGATAGGAAATAGATTCTGGGCCAGTGGACGAGGATAACCAAAGATATGCTCATGCATGGACTCCATAGAGATATGGTCAAAAGGCTCAGGTAGAGGAAAGTCCATGGTAGGGTAAAAGATAAAGGTGTTATCTGAAGGCCTACACTCGAGAAACTCCTGCAGTATCACAGGAGTGAACTCTAACTCGCATTTTGTAACGCGAGTAGTGTATGTAGGACCGTCATCCACCTTTTTAAGGTTTTGATAGAATTCCTTAATAAGGTCATCATTAATTGGATGCGTTCACAAGACGATTTTCATCAGATTGTAGTATGCAATTAATTCCATGACGTCACTACAATGCCTATTGAAAAAGTTCCTATCGATGTACCTAACCAACATAGGTTGGTACAATCGAGATTCACCCTCGGGTGGATCATTCCTACGGGCTCTCCTATTATGAATGCAATGTGATGATATGACATGCAATGGCAACAATACACGATTAGATAAACCTAAATTGTAATGGAAATGAAAATTAGGGCTCGGAAAGAAAAATCGTTACTTAGGCGCCATTTGAATGTGTGTGCCGGAGGGAAGACTCAAATGTTGCTGAGGATCGCCGGAAAAGTCGCCGGAGAGCTTCAGACGCCGGAACCCTAATCGGAACAGGAGAAATAAACCCTAAATCGCGCGAACTAGGGCTCCAAAATAGGTGAAAAATGGAAGAGGAGAGGCTTGTTTATCAAACCTAGGACTTTGGAAGGTTGGCACGGCCGGAAGAGTTGGTCGGAGAGGGAGACGGCGATCGGAGACGGAAGGGAGAAGAAGGAGTTCGTCGCGTGAAGATGCCGAAGCCTAGCGGTTCGCGTTTTAAAAACGCGATTCAGTTGACTGATGTGGAGCATCAGTCGACTGATAGCGATTTATTACCGAGTTTACCGAGCCGCGTCGATCGATCGATCCTCGCATCGCAATCGACTGCTGAACCTTCTGTAACGTGCTACAGTAGCATCAGTCGACTGATGTGCACATCACTCGACTGCTCGTCGAGCACTCGACTGATGGCCTTCGGCCTCGGTGAACAGTACCATCAGTCGAGTCATGGAGCTAGCACTCGACTGATGGCCGTATCGTATCGCGCTACAGTGTTATCAGTCGACTGATAACTGTATCAGTCGACTGATATCTGATTTCCAGTTCTGAAAATCAGAAGATCTCGATTTCATCATCTTAAATATTTCATTTTATCACGTTAGATCTTGTATATCGAATGTATTGATGTTATACTTTTATTCATGTATTTGTTAATGTATTTTAATGTTTTATTTCATTTTGGCAAACATTAACATTCAATGATTTCCAAAACCTAACATCTCACCCTTTCTAAGTGTTGAAATACACAATCAAGGTAAAAGACTTGTTTTGTGAGATGTAATCTATCCTAGACATTCCTTCCATGCAAACATACGGTAAAACATATGAAGCATGGTGAATACAAGACATCAAGTTGTGTGGCACTTGAGTATCACTCTAGATGTTACCTTTACATCTTAACGACACATTTCTTGATACATGACCTTCCAAAGTGTGCCAATAATCAAAGGTACACACTATGACCTCTAAATCTAGATCGTGTCAATTTTATTGATTTTCATGTTTTCAAGATATATATTGACACAACCTAAAATTCTTTAAAATTAAGGCTCAAGGATATTTCCAAGGTAACCATAACCTTGAAAGTAACCTAAAGTGCCACCTTTATCATGGTTGAGTTAACTACCCATCCAATCAAGGTTGGCACACCCTAAACCCATCTTAGCGTGAATCAATCACGCTCATAGGAACCCAAAACCGATTTGAGCTCCTAGGGTTAATTAGGTATTCCTTAGGGATAACCTCCCTAGATACCTTCCTAATGACCCTCCTAGGCTTATTAGCCTTGGTCATTTTGGTCTTGCCTAGGTTAACCTTAGGGATTGCCTCCCTAATAACCTTCTTAGTGGCCATCCTAGGTTTCTTCGAAACCTTAGCCAATAGACACAAACCTTGGTCAACTCTAGGAATGACTTCCCCATTGACCTTGGTCTTCCTAGACCTAGTTAGTGTTCCATAGTCAAATGGAACACTATGGTAAGCCGCCTTAGGCTTAGGTTTTTGACCCAAACCCTTCTTGCCTTTGGTTGACTTTTGTCTTTTAGATCCTACTTGTTGACTTGGATTATTTGACCTAAAAATTTGACCAATTGACCCTTGCATTTGATTTTGCATAATGTTGAGGGTCTTTTCAAGTTTTTCAAGCCTTGACCTCAAGGCTTGATTTTCCTTTTCTAATATCTCAATTTTTGATTTTTCATTTTCTCTTGAGATATTTCTATTTCTAGGCATATGTCTAGATTCCTTAGCATTAAAGCCTAGATGTTCTCCTATTTTCTTAATGCTTTCCTTAGGTAATATATTTTTAGGGACATTAAGTCCCAAATTTCTCCTTATTCTTAAGGTGAACATTCTTAGCTCCTAAACAAATATGTTTGTTACTTCTAGCATGCTCTTTATGATACATAACAAAATTGCTAAAATTAGTTCTAGCATGCTTCTTAATATTTAAATTAGACGGAGCATTATTTAAATATACCTTAAGGTTTGCCTTAGTGGCTCCCCCTACTTGTGTTGCTCCCCTTTGACCCTTATTCTTCTTCTTTGGGCATTGACTCCGGTAATGATCCGGTAGTCGGCATTTGAAGCAAATGACATGCTCCTTGCTCTTTTGTCTTGGAGAACCGGCGTCTGTTGACTTTTGTTGACTTTTAGGCGCCGGAGGAGCTTTTTTGATCCTCTTTGGACATTTTCTCTTGTAATGCCCATACTCCCTACACTCAAAGCACATAATATGATTTTTATTTGAAAATAAAGTGTTTGAGTTACCTAGGGTGGTGGTAGGTGCCGGAGTTGAATTTTGAGCTTCCTCATCTTGATCGGATGTTGAAAGCTCTTCTTGAGGTTGCTCTGGTGTAGAGGATGGTCTCTCTTCCTCAATCCTAGGAATAGATGCTTCTTCCACCTCTTCTACTTCTTCTTTCTCCGATTCGGAAATTGACTCCATCTCAACTTCCGATTCCTCACTATCACTTGAGGATGAACTCTCCTCATGGAATCTTGCCAATTTTCTGCATAGCTCCTTGGCATACATGTAATCCCCTAGCTTGCACAAAACATCATTAGGGATTAAATCTTCCAAAAGTTTCATTACCTTAACTTCGGTCTTGAGCTTTTGGCGTTGCTCTTGGGTCCACATTTTCAATTTTAGGGCATTCCCCTTCTTATCCCTAGGGGGTTCAAGACCTTCAATGAGGATGAACCAATCCTCTATGTTCATCATCAAGAATGTTTCCATTCTTGCTCTCCATGCCGGAAAATCTTCTGGATCATATGGAGGTGGAGTGTTGATTTCCCATCCAAGATTGTCTTGGAATTTCATCTTCACCCTCTAGCCTTTTGCCTTAGCTCCCGGTTGTTAATCCGTAGAAGAGCCCCGGGCTCTAATACCACTTGTGAGGAATATTTGAACGGCTAGAGGGGGGGTGAATAGCGTCTCGCCCGATTGTGGAATTCAATCTCGTTCGTGTCTACAATTTCCTTAGCGCAGAGGAATATATATAATGATAAAAGCAATAACGAAATGAACACAACACAAATCACAACAAGAGCATATAACGTGGTTCGGAACCGAAACGGTTCCTACTCCACAGATTGGGTTCGTACGAACCCTAGCGATGCCACAAACACCACTAACCAATAAAACTCCTTCTTGACACAAGTCAAGGGTGGAGAAACCCCTTACAAGTAATCTTACAACAATAAGATACAAATACAAGCAATTACAATAATGAATATGAAATACATGTAAAGAAAAGACTTTACAACACTTGTTTTGATTGCTTGAATGCTTGGTTGCTTGCTTGCACTTGGAGACATGATTTGCACCAACAAATCACCCCAATAGCCCTCAAGAACCGATTGCTTTTTCCCCCATCACGAGCTCCATATATAGTGATCGGGACCATCCGGCTAGTTCCACGTTGGATAAGTCAGCGGAACTACTGTGACCATCGATCGGTGATGGAATCCTCACTCGACGCCGAGTCTCGACTCCATTCGTGGCGAATTCGACCGAGCACCCGATCGGATCACACGATCGATCGCTCGATCCATCGATCGCTAACCTGGCGGCAATGCTAAACCATAACCCGCGATCAAACCCTAGTTGACTCGGTCGGTCAGCCACATGGCACCAGTCGACTGGCACACCTCAAACATGAGGTTTTAACTCAAGTATGGTTCCCCCATACTTGCTAGACCACCCTTAGCCTAGACCTAAGCCTTCTAGCCACCTCCATCAGCCTCGCGCCTCTCGGATCCCTCCAAGTCATCCATGACTTGTTCATCCATCGCGCTAGCCTTCAGGTGCTTCCTTCGGCTATGTCATGCTAACGGTGTCTACATCGCCAAGGCACATTGGACTTACGCCGCCAAGACTCCGCTTGGACTTTATGCCGCCAACCATTGGACTTGTGCTGCCAAGACTACCGCTTGGACTTTACGCCGCCAATATTAAACCCCTTGGACTTCAAATGCTAACCCATGTTAGACTTTCCATGCCAAGACCATGCTTGGACTTTCCTTGCCAACTCATGTTGGACTTTCCATTTGCCAAGACCCATGCTTGGACTTTCCTTGCCAACACATGTTGGACTTTCCATTTGCCAAGACCCATGCTTGGACTTTCCTTGAAAATTATATTGTCATATGTTTTTGTCGAAACATCAAAACACATCAAAACATCACTCGAGCCAAACTCGAGTCCTGGTCAATCTTGACCTGGGCCGATTGCACCAACAAAAGTTAGCCTACGCACATCCTACTATTATCCGGCATACTCAATATATGATATGTGCATGAAAGTAACCGAATCCAAAACACACAAAACCAGAAACCATGGCTCTGATACCACTTGCAGGGAGTTGCTTCGGAGGCTCATTAGCTCCCATATCCCCGGATTAAAATTTTCACTAATGAAAGAATTAATCCGGATGGGATGAGTTTCCTTAGCACAACCAATTCGTCGTCGTGCTAACAACTTGAGTGGTCGCTTGAACAAATTAGTTGTTCAAGCAACACAACTCTTCTAGTTGGTTAGCCGCGGAAGAGACGACGGACGGATCGCCGGTTTTTGTGTTTGTCTTCGGGGTCCATGATTATACAAAATATATACAAATGCACACTTGTATAATCAACACATAAAAGAACATGCTAAGATCAGAAAATAAAGTTGTAAAACTTTTATACCTCACGATCTTCTACCGTATGTCCTATCCTCCTCGTGGATGACGTGTGGGCGAAGATCCTCCACGAGTAGAAGCCTTCTAGATCGCGTTCTTCCCTTCCTTATTCGCTGCGAACAAAGAGAAGAACCAACAAAACTTTTCCTTTCTAGAACCGGCCACCAAGCAAGGGAGTTTGATGTAACTGCCGGCCAAGGAACGAATGGATGAAGCACCGGCCACCAATGTAAGGGTAACCGCCGGCCACCTTGGAGAGAATGGAGGAGTGAACGTCGGCCAACCTTGAAGAGAGGTTGCCGCCGGCCAAGGAATAAGAGAGGGACCAAGAGGATGGGCGCCGGCCAAGTCTTGATGGAAGAAGATGGGCGCCGGCCACACTTTGTTGGAAGAAGATGGGCGCCGGTTTCTTCTCCAAGAGTTGCCCCCCAAGCCAAAGCTTCCAAACCCTAGCCGGCCAAACTAAAACCCTAACTCCAATTTAACCATTATTGCCGCCCAACCTAAGCCCTCTATTTATAGAATTGGGCTTAAACCTCCTTTAATCTCCACCGTCGGATCTAGGGGTTTATCCC
Source organism: Wurfbainia villosa (assembly GCA_025175895.1). NCBI lineage: Eukaryota > Viridiplantae > Streptophyta > Magnoliopsida > Zingiberales > Zingiberaceae > Wurfbainia > Wurfbainia villosa. The sequence continues at coordinate 37,338,593 of CM045997.1, forward strand.
AACCGTCGGATTTAGGGTTTCATCCCAACCGTCGGATCTAGGATTTCATCCCAACCTTCGGATCTACGGATTTAATCCCAACCGTCGATTATTGGGTTTCATCCCAACCATCGGATCTAGGGATTTAATCCCAACCGTTGGTTCTAGGGTTTCATCCCAACCATCCGATCTAGGGATTTAATCCAACCGTTGGTTATAGAGTTTTGTTTTACATCCTTGGATCTAGACTTCACGAGGATTATATTAGGCTACGATAGGGACCATAAGGAGGAGTTGGATCTTGGCCACCCGATGGATCAGAACCACACAAACTTGATCCATCAATGATGTTCCATTCCACTAGAGGATCATCATTGAACTACCTCACCAACCCCCATAAATCAATATGGGCTTCATATATTATTTGTACATTCATCTCCCCGTGTTTAAGATATCGAATGTCCGTCAATTAATTGATTTACTGACCATCAATTAATTAACATCTTACTCCTCGAGTAGTACCACTCAACCTTATCATCATGTTGACTAAGTCAACCAGATGGATTTACATGATGAACCTTATGAGCTTCTCAAGGGGACATCATCAACCTAATATATAGGACACGGTTTTCTCCTATAATCAACGGCACACCATGTAAATAATATCATTTCCCAACTTACCAGGAATATTGATTTAATCCATCTAAATCTCACCCTCTGGTAAATCAAAGAAATAAATACTAAATACATGTGCCCGTTATTATATCAGAATTAAGAGCATTTACAACATAATATCCAAGGTGCGATTCAATAATGTAGTCAGCAATTAATTGAATCACCTCTATGTCGGTCCTGCTCAATACACCTAAGTGTACTAGTGTAACTCTATGTTCAAGACAAAACAATACCAAGCTACACTACAACCATGCCAATGGTTTGTCCAAAACTATCTTGGTTGTGAGCCTCTACTTATATTTTACAAGGGACTGATAACATGATCTTCTTTGCCACACCAAGCACCATGTTATCTACAATGTAAAATATTAGACAATATGCACACACATATAATAAATATATAAAGTGCAAACAATGATCATGTGATTCTTATTCCAAAATAAAATGTTCATACAAAAAGAGCTAGGCTTTTAGTATACATTCCAACAATCTCCCACTTATACTAAAAGACTATGCCGTCATCACCCTGCCATACATCTGATCCCCATGTCCTCCACATGCCTATCAAATGCTTTCGCTGGAAGGGCCTTAGTGAATGGATCCGCCAGGTTATCCTCTGATGCAATCTTGGCGACAGCAACTTCTCCTCGCTTTACGATCTCTCGTAAAAGGTGGTACTTGCGCTCTATTTGTTTACTCGCCTTATGGGCTCGTGGTTACTTCGAGTTTGCAACTGCACCACTGTTATCACAATAAATTGTGATAGTTCTAGGCAAACCAGGAATCACATCCAAGTCCATCAAGAAGTTCCTGAGCCATATAGCTTCCTTGGCTACCTCAGAGGTTACCACATACTCAGCTTCCATGGTAGAGTCCGCCACGCATTTCTGCTTGACACTCCTCCATACTATGGCTCCACCTCCAAAAGTAAACACAAACCCTGAGGTAGACTTATTCTTGTCCCTATCTCATTGGAAATACGAATCGGTGTAACCCACAGGGACTAATTGATCTGCCCGGTAAACCAGCATATAATCCCTAGTCCTTCTCAGGTACTTCAATATATGCTTTACCCCAGTCCAATGTCCCTGTCCAGGATTACTTTGATATCTGCTAACCATGCCCACGGCAAAGTAGATATCTGGTCTCATACATAGCATAGCATACATGAGGTTTCCTACAACCGAAGCATAAGGAACCGCCTTCATGTCCTCTTTCTCCTTTGATGTTTTGGGACACATCTCTTTAGATAAAGGAACTCCATGCCTAAAAGGTAGAAAAACTTTCTTGGAGTTTTGCATGCTAAAACGAGCAAGGATAGTGTCAATGTATGAAGCTTGAGATAAGCACAACATCCTTTTTCTTGCGATCCCTTATAACTTTGATCCCAAGGATGTGTCCCACTTCTCACAAGTCCTTCATGTCAAACTGTTTGGACAACCATACCCTTACGTCTGATAACACTTTGATATTGTTGCCAACTAACAAAATGTCATCTATGTATAGTAGAAGAAACACCACTACGTTTCCGTCACATCTCTTGTATACACAAGGCTCAACCGGACTTTGAATAAATCCATATGACTGGATTACCTCATCAAAGCGGATGTTCCAAGATCTAGAAGCTTGCTTCAATCCATAAATGGACTGATTAAGCTTACATACAAGATGCTCTTTACCTTTAGCAATGAATCCCTCTGGCTGCCGCATATAGATGTTCTCCTCAAGACTTCCGTTAAGGAAAGCTATCTTGACATCCATCTGTCAAATCTCACAATCCATATGAGCAACTATAGATAAAAGAATCCGGATAGACATAAGCATAGCTACCGGCGAAAAGGTCTCCTCATAATCGATACCCTCTTTCTGAGTATACTCTTTCGCAACAAGCCTAGCTTTGAAGGTCTCAACCTTCCCGTCTACCCCTCTCTTTCTCTTGTAGATCCACTTGCATCCAATGGCTTTTACACCATCGGGTGGCTCTACTAGCTCCCAGACATGATTAGAATCCCTAGATTCTATCTCTGAATTCATCGCTCTTTGCCAAGATACCACATCTCTATCTTGGAGTGCCTCCTCATATGTTCAGGGATCAGGTTCATGTTCACCAGGGACTAAGTCCGAAGACTCTCCAAAAAACATGAATCTCTCGGGTTGTCTAACAACCCTCCCACTACGACGAGGTGCCTCCTGTGTATGCTCTGTGACACGCGGTGCAGTGACTTGTGGTATCTCCTCTTGTACCGATGGTACTGAAGTCGGGACTTCCCCTGTCAACTCCTCAAGAACAATCCTACTCTTGGGTTTGTGGTTCATTACATAATCCTCCTCTAGAAATCTGGCGTTCGTGCTAACGATCACCCTCTGATCTCTAGGATTATAAAACAAACCACCTTTCGTTCCCTTAGGGTAGCCAACAAACATGCACACTTTTGTATGAGGTTCCAACTTACCAGCATCAGCCTTCAGCACATGTGCTGGACTCCCCCATATCCGAATATGTCTCAGACTAGGCTTTCGCCCAGTCCAAAAATCTACAGGGGTAGAAGGTACTGATTTAGATGGAACCAAGTTCGGAGTATACATTGTTGTATCCAGCACATACCTCCAGAACGAATCAGGTAACTTAGAATAACTCATCATCGATTTGACCATCTCCATAAGAGTCCTATTCCTTCGCCCCACTACACCATTCTGCTGAGGTGTGCCAGGTGCAGACAATTGGGATTGAATCCCAGCCTCTGATAAGTAATTCCTAAACTCTTCCAAGAGGTACTCGCCACCACGATCAGATCGTAATGTCTTGATACTTTTACCTTGACGGTTCTTCACATCAGCCTTGAATTCTTTGAACCTGTCAAAGCATTCAGACTTATGGAGCATCAAGTAAATGTATCCATATCTTGAATAATCGTCTATAAAAGAGACGAAATATTCAAAACCACCTCTTGCCTGGATAGACATAGGACCGCACAAATCAGAATGAACCCATTCTAACACATCTTTGGCTCTTTACCCCTTGGCCTTGAAAGGCCTCTTGGTCATTTTACCTTCCAAGCAAGATTCGCAGGTTGGGAGATCCTCCACCACTAATGAACCTAAAGGTCCATCAGCTGTCAACCTTTGAATTCTTCTTAGGTTAATATGACCAAGCCTTAGATGCCAAAGATATGTTTGGTTCATTTGCGAAGGTTCTTTTCTCTTATTAGAATTAGAAGATGAGTTATTAATTTCTATATGCATCGTGGGAGTTTTCGGTTCAAGAGTATATAAATTGCCAACCAATGTACCAGAACAGATAATCTCCCTATTCCTTTTTATAACCACTTTCTCATTAAAAGAAACAAAATATCCATCCATAAACAATTTAAAAACTGAAATTAAATTCTTTCTAAAAGTAGGTACATAAAGACAATTTTTCAAAACCAAAACTTTATTCCTATCAAAAGATAAATAAACGTCTCCCACTGCAATAACTGCCACCTTTGAAGCATTGCCCATGAAGACGGTAATCTCTCCCTCAGCTAGTCGTCGAGTTTCCTAGAACCCCTGCAAAGTATTGCAGACATGATCAGTGGCTCCTGTATCTACACACCAGGCACTGATAGATAACACCGCTAAACATGTTTCAACAACTAAACAAGAAGATATACCTTTGTTCATTCGGCGAGGACAGTCTGCCTTCCAATGTCTAGTCAGCTTGCAAGTGAAGCACTTGCCTTTTGGTTTCTTCACTCCTGCCTGAGGTCCCACTACCACTTTCTTCGCTCCACCTTCCTTCTTCTTCTTCTTACCTTTCGGTTTAGAGGAAGAAACCTTCTGAGCGACCATGGCTTGAGCGCTTTGACGAAAAAGCCCCTCTGCCGCCTGGAGTTCTGTCAGAAGCTCCGCCAACGAATACAACCTCTTGTTCATGTTGTAGTTGAGGCGGAACTGCTCAAAACTCCTAGGCAGAGACTGGAGAATGATATCGACCTGGGTTTCCCCATCGATCTCAGCTCCGAGGACTTCCATCTCATTAAGATGAGCCATCATCTTGAGAACATGATCCCTAACGGGTGTTCCCTCGATCATGGTGGTCGTCATCAAGTTTCTCATCGCCTCCTGTCTAGCCGCCCTACTCTGATGTCCGAAAAGTTCCTTGAGATTGAACATCATGTCATAAGCTGTGGCCATGGCCTGATGCTGATGTTGCAGCACATTTGACATAGATGCCAAAATGTAACACCGCGCCATCTCATCTGCCTTGACCCATTTCTTATAACGTTCTTTCTCCTTTTCATCAGAGTCATCGGTGGGCTTAGGAGGACAGACCTCGAAGAGTACAAATTTGTACTCCTCCGCAGTTAAGACAATATCCAGATTTCTTTTCCAATCAATATAGTTTGGTCCAGTAAGTTTATTTTCTTTTAATATCACAGTAAGTGGGTTGAAAGCCATTTGAAAATCCTAAAAATCACAATGATCAAAATATTAGATTTCAAATATTATTGATTCCTCAAAACAATAAAATCCCGAAATCAACCAACACCTCAAATCACCGAGAATATCGCATGCCACGCTGTGTGGATGTATACGAATTCTACATTTGTAAGAAGAGGTTTTACCCATTAATTTTATTATCTTGTCAACCTTACTTTTTGACAAATAAAATTAATAGTTGGTTCCTCTTTGACCCTACAAATAAAAGCAGTGACTCCGATGGGGAGGATACTTTTATTTGCATCTAAGTGTGCACCATTACACGATACTAAGGGAATTATTTTGGATTATGTGCCTTACCGCTGTGGAAGTACATATGCTCCTAGATAATTTCCTATAACCATTATTTGACCTAGTGATCCGCAAACAAACCCGTCCGCAGGAAGGAAGGCACTCAGAGCCGACACACAAGTTTGTTGCATCACATGTCAAATTGTAATGGAGGCCACGGGAATTAATTAATATATCTCTCCCACTTAGTAAATTGAAATTGAGGAATTTTAAAGCATACACAACATGCATATAAAACAAATAAGCAATAAATATGGAAAAAATAGAATTTTTCCAACTATTATGGCATTGTCCTCCAATACGCATCCCGTCGTGTTGCCACCTCGTCCGCTCCATCTTTTCCCGTGCGTAAATCACCAAAGAGATCCGAGCTGAGATAAATCATTTTAATTTACATCCATTGATCCTATACTCTACGAAGGAGTGTACAAATAATCTAGATCGAAAGTAAACTAAAAAGAGAGGCTAAACAATGTCGTATTTAATTACAAAAATTAAATACTAATCTAGCCTCGTCAACCCCGAGGATTCAAATAATATACATACAATCACACACAAAACAATCACATACAACCAAATAGCCATAATAGTCGGATCTTATGCCTGCAACCAAAAAGTTAGCCTACGCACATCCTACTATTATCCGACATACTCAATATATGATATGTGCATGAAAGTAACCGAATCCAAAACACATAAAACCAGAAACCATGGCTCTGATACCACTTGCAGGGAGTTGCTTCGGAGGCTCATTGGCTCCCATGTTCCCGGATTAAAATTTTCACTAATGAAAGAATTAATCCGGATGGGATGATTTTCCTTAGCACAACCAATTCGTCGTCGTGCTAACAACTTGAGTGGTCGCTTGAACAAACTAGTTGTTCAAGCAACACAACTCTTCTAGTTGGTTAGCCGCGAAAGAGACGACGGACGAATCGCCGGTTTTTGTGTTTGTCTTCGGGGTCCATGATTATACAAAATATATACAAATGCACACTTGTATAATCAACACATAAAAGAACATACTAAGATCATAAAATAAAGTTGTAAAACTTTTATACCTCACGATCTTCTACCGTATGTCCTATCCTCCTCGTGGACGACGTGTGGGAGAAGATCCTCCACGAGTAGAAGCCTTCTAGATCGCGTTCTTCCCTTCCTTGTTCGCTGTGGACAAAGAGAAGAACAAAAAAAACTTTTCCTTTCTAGAACCGGCCACCAAGCAAGGGAGTTTGATGTAACCGCCGGCCAAGGAACGAATGGATGAAGCACCGGCCACCAATGTAAGGGGAACCGCCGGCCACCTTGGAGAGAATGGAGGAGTGAACGCCGGCCAACCTTGAAGAGAGGTTGCCGCCGGCCAAGGAATAAGAGAGGGACCAAGAGGATGGGCGCCAGGCAAGTCTTGATGGAAGAAGATGGGCGCCGGCCACACTTTGTTGGAAGAAGATGGGCGCCGGTTTCTTCTCCAAGAGTTGCCCCCCAAGCCAAAGCTTCCAAACCCTAGCCGGCCAACCTAAAACCCTAACTCCAATTTAACTATTATTGCCGCCTAACCTAATCCTTCTATTTATAGAATTGGGCTTAAGCCTCCTTTAATCTCCACCGTCGGATCTAGGGATTTAATCTCCACCGTCGGATCTAGGGCTTTATCCCAACCGTCGGATTTAGGGTTTCATCCCAACCGTCAGATCTAGGATTTCATCCCAACCTTCGGATCTAGGGATTTAATCCCAACCGTTGATTCTTGGGTTTCATCCCAACCATCGGATCTAGGGATTTAATCCCAACCGTTGGTTCTAGGGTTTCATCACAACCATCGGATCTAGGGATTTAATCCAACCGTTGGTTATAGAGTTTTGTTTTACATCCTTGGATCTAGACTTCACGAGGATTATATTAGGCTACGATAGGGATCATAAGGAGGAGTTGGATCTTGGCCACCCGATGGATCGTAACAACACAAACTTGATCCATCAATGATGTTCCATTCCACTAGAGGATCATCATTGAACTACCTCACCTACCCCCATAAATCAATATGGGCTCCATATATTATTTGTACATTCATCTCCTCGTGTTTAAGATATCGAATGTCCGTCAATTAATTGATTTACTGACCATCAATTAATTAACATCTAACTCCTCGAGTAGTACGACTCAACCTTATCATCATGTTGACTAAGTCAACCAGCTGGGTTTACATGATGAACCTTATGAGCTCCTCAAGGGGACATCATCAACCTAATATATAGGACACGGTTTCCTCCTATAATCAACGGCACACCATGTAAATAATATCATTTCCCAACTTACCGGGCATATTGATTTAATCCATCTAAATCTCACCCTCTGGTAAATCAAAGAAATAAATACTAAGTACATGTGCCCGTTATTATATCGGAATTAAGAGCATTTACAACATAATATCCAAGGTCTGATTCAATTATGTAGTCAGCAATTAATTGAATCACCTCTATGTCGGTCCTGCTCAATACACCTAAGTGTACTAGTGTAACTCTATGTTCAAGACAAAACAATACCAAGCTACACTACAACCATGCCAATGGTTTATCCAAAACCATCTTGGTTGTGAGCCTCTACTTATATTTTACAAGGGACTGATAACATGATCTTCTGTGCCACACCAAGCACCATGTTATCTACAATGTAAAATATTAGACAATATTCACACACATATAATAAATATATAAAGTGCAAACAATGATCATGTGATTCTTATTCCAAAATAAAATGTTCATACAAAAAGAGCTAGGCTTTCAGTATACATTCCAACAAGATTAATGTTGGAGGCCTACTTACCCACATTTGCCATAGGATGGGGTATGATTACACAACATTAGAGAGTATAGAGGGGAGCCCTAGGATCGACCTAGGAGTGTGCATGGCCATGAAAATGATTGTGAGAGAAGGAGACTCCTTATGTTTTGTAAGGAAAAATCTGACGACCCTTAGACTCCCCGACCCGGATCATACCACCATCACTATACGCATCAATTGGCGCTTGGACCTGATAGTGGAATCCCCTTCACATGAGGGACCATCCACATCGTCACCCATCTCTCCACCTTTATATCACTCTCCCTCTAGTCCACATGTGCATAGAAGCCCACCTAGTCCACTCCGACATGAGTCTGCACCTGCACCACCACATTTTTCCACCTTTGAGTAGGATACAGGTACGTCAGCCTATGATTTCTCAGAGTTTCGATCGTTCCTTGATGACATATACACTGAGCAGCAGACACAGAGGTAGCGATGGGAGGAGCAGAGCGCCTACTAGCAGGGGGAGTTCTAGGAATTCCGGGAGCATTTTCAGCGGGATGAGGAGTTCTACGACGAGGCCCGCATATACTTCCAGGAGGAGGTTGTTCATCGCCAGGATGAAGCCGCCTACTGCAGGGAGATCCGGCAGCACATACATGCCCAGCAGGCGCAGTGGGCTAGGGAGGAGGAGCACAGAGAAGCCGCTGCATCCACTAGCTCCCAGATTGACCACATGTACATGTCGCATCAGCGGCTCAGCAGCAGGTTCTCCCATGATCTAGAGATGTCGAGGCTCCCAGACTTTCCACCTCGTCCACCATACTAGAGGTATATTTTCATTTAAGTCTGGGGGGGACCCCAAAGTTTATTTTGTTTTGTTTCCAAGCAGTAGTTTCTTTTTTTTAGGTATTTTCATTCATTTATTCATGCATGGGTTGTTGAGTTTCTTTTAGTACTTAGTTTTTGTTATTTGTAAAGCTGCTTCAATTGTATTTTTTTTTAAAAGTTGCTTACATGAGTTGTTCCCATAGGTAGCTTAACTTCATTTTATCTTGTGGTATTTTATTTTATTCGCTCTATTGAATGTTCTAGACTTACACTGGTTAGCTTTGTTTTTACACTTACACATGTCGAACATTCTGAAAGGGAGAATCTAGTACATACCTAGTTATGATTCATCTCAGTAGTCTAGTACTTTGGAATCCATAGGTGACTCTATGTTTAGCATTTTAGTTACTGGAGATGCTCAGATTGTGTAAGCCCATTTAGAAAAATCAAAATCCCAGTGAGCCGAAAAATAAAAGAGAGAAAAGAAAAGAGAAATAAAAGAGAGAGAGAGAAAAAATGAAAAGAAAAAAAAGAGAGAGAGAAGATTATAAGGGATAAAAAACAGTTGTTGTGGGTGGAAATGGCTAGGTGCCCCTTTGAGATCGAGTTACGTTACTAGCGAAACACCTACCAATTTCTCTCAATAACGAGCACGTCTTTGAGACATTATGGTAGACCTAGGAAACGACCCTCGCTTTGGGCATGTAAGTGCCTAAGAGCCGGAAACCTTAGGAAAGCTATTGGATGATGACTTAACTCACTATGGAATTGGCATCCCCTAAGAATGATTTGTTGGTGTTGGGGTTGATCCGTGAGGGGAAACTTCGCTTCCCCTTCACCTCGGTTGCTTGACCAAGGTGATCCCTTCAATGTCCCCGGATTAAAAATTTAATCCTAGACAAAAGGGATTCCCAAAGCAACCAAGTCATCGTCGTGCTATTCGTTTAGAGAGGTCACTTGAACAAACTAGTTGTTCAAGCGACCATTCTCTATTCTACGAGTAGCCGCGGAATAGACGATGTCCGGATCGCCGTTTTTTGTGTTTATGCTCGGGATCCAAATATTATTTAGCCATTCACAGAAATATATCATGCTCATAAATGAAAAACAAATATAAACATGTAACATATAAAATTAGAGAATCGATATACCTCTCGATCTTCTAATGTATGTCCTTCCTCCTTTCGGACGTCGTGTGGGCGACGCTCTACCAAAAGTCGAAGCTCCTAGATCACACATCTTCCTTCCTTGCTCATCCAAAGCAAGAGGAAGAATAGAAACAAGGCTCATCTCCTTCCTATGGCCAACCAACAAGCAACAAAAGAAATGCTTGCCGTCGGCCAACAAGGAGAAGGAGATAATCTTGAAACCCACCAAGACCTCAAGGGAAACCCCTTAGTCTTGTTTCCACCACCCAAGGAGAGGGAGAAGGGGTCTTTAGATGCTGTCCAAGGGTTGGAGAAGGTGATATGGGTGCCGGCCACCAAACCATGAAGAAGAAAGGAAGAAACTTTCCTTATTTGGTGCCACCCAAACGTCCTAAACCCTAAGCTTCCAAACCCTAATCCAAGCTCACCTTGTGGCCGGCCATGGAAGTGAGGAAAAAGATTAGGATGAGCTCAAGCCAAGGTAAAGAGGAGAACCATAGTGGCGGCCAACCCTTAGGAAGAAGAAGAACATCTCCTATAGTTGCCGCCCACCCTTTTCTCCCAAAACCTAGCCACCCAAACCCTAATCCTAACTTACCTTATATCCGCCATGGAAGAGGGTAAGAAGAATAGGATAAGTTCAAGCTAAGGTAGATAGGAGCAGCATAGTGGCCGGCCAACCCAAGGAAGAAGAAGAAGAACCTCCATTAGTTGCCGCCCACCCTTGCTCCAAAACCCTAGCCACCAAACCCAATCCTAAACCAACTAGGATTCCTAGCCACCAAAGGAAGCAAACCCTAATCCCCTCATCCCTTGTGTTCTCCACGCCAACAATCCCTAATCCTCCCTTATATAGAGTTTAGGATAAGTCTTGGTTTAATCTCCTCCATTGGTTCTAGGGATTTAATCTCAACCGTCGGATCTAGAGATTTAATCTCAACCGTCGGATCTTAGAGATTTAATCTCTACCAATGGATCTTAGAGTTTTGTTTCTATCCATTGGATCTAAGCATCATGAGGTGTTAATAGGCTACATTAGGGACCATGAGGAGGAGTTGGGTCTTGGCCACCCATGGATCAAGCCCACATAAAGTCCGATCCACTAATGATGATCCAATCCACTAAAGGTCCATCATTGATCTACCTCACCAACCCCCATATGATAATATGGGCTCCATATATTATTTGTACATTTTCTCCCCGTGTTTAAGATCTCGAATGTCCGTCGATTAATTAATTTACTAACCATTAATTAATCAACATCTAACTCCATGAGTAGTACCACTCAACCTTTTCATCATGCCGGACCAAGTCCACCTGCAGGGTTTACATGATGAACCTTATGAGCTCCTCAAGGGGACATCATCATCCTAATATATATGACACGGTTTCCTCCTATAATCAACGGCACACCATATAAATAATATCATCTCCCAACTTACCGAGTCTATCGATTTAATCTATAAATCTCGCCCATTGGTAAATCAAAGAGATGAGTACCAAGTATATGTGCCCGTTATTATATCGGGATTAAGAGCATGTACTAAATAATATCTGAGGTCCGATTCGATTATGTAGTCAGCAATAAATCGAATCACCTCTGTGTCGGTCCTGCTCAATACACAAAAAGTGCACTAGTGTGATTCTATGGTCAAGACAAACCAATACCAAATCACACTACAACTATTCCGATGGTTTGTCCAAAGCCATCTCGGTTGTGAGCCTTTACTTATACTTTACAAGGAGCCGATAACATGATCTCCCGTGTGACACCACACACCATATTATCTACAATGTAAGGTATTAGACAATATTGCATAACCATAAAAATATGCAAACAATGATCATGTGATTCTTATTTCAAAATAAAGATGTTCATACAAAAGAGCTAGGCTTTCAGTATACATCCCAACAATCTCCCACTTATACTAAAAGACTATGTTGTCCTTATACTGCCATACATCTGATTCCCCTTCCCTCCACATGCCTATCAAAGCTCTCGCTAGAAGGGCCTTAGTAAAAGGGTCTACCAGGTCATCCTCTGATGCAATCTAGGCGACAACAACTTCTACCTCCTTTACGATTTCTCGTATCAGGTGGTACTTACGCTCTATGTGTTTACTAGCCTTATGGGCTCGTGGTTCCTTCGAGTTTGCAACTGCACCACTATTATCACAATAAATTGTGATAGTTCTGGGCAAACCAGGAATCACATCCAAGTCCATCAGGAAGTTCCTGAGCCATACAGCTTCTTTGGCCGCCTCATAGGCTGCCACATACTCAGCCTCCATGGTGGAGTCCGCCACGCATTTCTGCTGGGCACTCCTCCATACAATGGCTCCACCTTCCAAAGTAAACACAAAACCTGAGGTAGACTTACTGTTATCCCTATCAGATTGGAAATCGGAATCCGTGTAACCCACAGGGAGTAATTGGTCTGCCCGGTAAACTAGCATATAATCCCTAGTCCTTCCTCGTGCACTACAATATATGCTTTACCGCACCAATGTCCCCGCCCCGATTACTCGATATTCACGACCATGCCTACGCAAAGCGTATATCCGGGTCTCGCAGAGCATCGTGATACATGAGGCTTCCTACGCCAAAGCATAAGGAACCGCCTTCATCTCCTCTATCTACTCAAATGATCTAGGACATATCTCCTTAGATAGAGGTACTCCATGCCTAAAAGGTAGAAAACTCTTCTTGGAGTTCTGCATGCTAAAACGCTCTATAATCGTGTCTATGTATGAAGCTTGGGATAAGCACAACATCCTTTTCCTGCGATCCCTTATAACCTTGATCCCAAGGATGTGTCTCACCTCTCCCAAGTCCTTCATATCAAACTGCTTTGACAACCATACTCTTACGTCCGATAACACTTCGATGTTGTTGCCAACCACCAAAATGTCATCTACGATAGTACAAGAAATACCACTACGCTCACATCTCTTGTATACACAAGACTCATCCGACTTTGAATAAATCCATAAGATTGGATTATCTCATCAAAGCGATGTTCCAAGATCTTGAAGCTTGCTTCAATCCATAAATGGACCGATTAAGCTTACACACAAGATGCTCTTTCCCTTAGCAATGAATCCTCCGTTGCTTCATATAGATGTTTTCCTCAAGACTTCCATTAAGGAAAGTCGCCTTGACATCCATCCGCCACAACTCATAATCCATATGAGCCGCTATGCATAAGAGCTCCCGACCGACTTGAATCCATAGATTCAATCTCAAGATTCATTGCACTTTGCCAAGATGTTGTATTTATATCTTGGATTGCCTCGTCAGATGTCTAGGATCAGTTCATGTTTGCTAGGGACCAAATCAAGATTCGTCCTAAAAACATGAATCTAAGAGGTCGCCTAACAACCCTCCCACTACGACGAGGTATCATCTGTATCCTTTGTGACACGCGGTGCGTGACATGTGGTATATCCTCTTGTACCTGGTACTAAAGAAGTGACTTCCTTTAACTCCTCCGTAACAATTTTACTCTTGGGCTTGTGGCTTATCACATAGTCTTCCTCTAGAAATCTGGCGTTCGTGTTAACGATCACTCTCTGATCTCTAGGACTATAAAACAAGTCAGAATAACTCATCATCGATCTAATCATCTCCATAAGAGTCCTATTCCTTCGCTCGCTACACTGCTCACTGGGTGTGCCAGTGCATAATTGGGATTGAATCCCAGCCTCTGATAAGTAATTCCTAAACTCTCCCAAGAGGTATTCACCACTACGATCAGATCGTAGTGTCATCTTGAATAATTGTCTATGAAAAAGACAAAATATTCAAAACTACCTCTTGCCTGGATAGACATAGGACTACAAATCGTAATGAACCAATTCCAACACATATTTGGATCTATACCCCTTGACCTTGAAAGGCCTCTTGGTCATCTTACCCTCCAAGCAAGATTCGCAGGTTGGGAGATCCTCCACTACTAATGAACCCAAAGGTCCATCAGCTATCAACCTTTGAATTCTGCTTAGGTTAATGTGACCAAGCCTAAGAAGCCAAGATACGTTTGGTTCATCTTCGAAGGTTCTTTTCTCCTTTTAGAAGATGAGTTATTAACTTCAATTTGCATCGTGGGAGGTTTTGTATACAAATTTCTTTTCAATGTACCTGAACAGATATTCTCCCTATTCCTTTTTATAACAACTCTGTCATTAAAAGAAATAGAATATCCATCCATAATAATTTAGAAACTGAAACTAAATTCTTTCTAAATAAAGATACATAAAGGGAATTTTCCAGAACCTTAGTTTTATTTTTCTCTAGAGATAAATAAAACTTCTCCCACTGCAATAGCCGCCACCTTCATGGCATTGCCCAAAATGGTAATCTCCCCTTTAGCTAGTCGTTGGGTTTCCTGAAACCCCTGCAAAGTGTTGCAGACATGATTAGTGACTCTCATATCCACACACCAGGTGCCGGTAGATAACACCGCTAATCATGTTTCAACGACTAGTCCAAAGGATATACCTTTGTTCTGTTTTGGACTGGGATAGTCCTTCTTCCAATGTCCATCCTGCTTAAAGTACTTGCCTTTCGGCTTCTTCACTCCTCCCTTAGATCCTCCCACCACCTTTGCTCCACCTTGTTTCTTCTTCTTCTTACCTTTCGGCTTAGAAGTAGAAACCTTTTTGAGCAACCATGGCTTGAGGACACTCTTCGAAGAGTGCATACTTGTACTCCTTAGCAGATAAGACAATATCTAGATTCCTCTTCCAATCTACATAGTTGGGTCCAGTAAGTTTGTTCTCTTTTAGTATCACAGCAAGTGGGTTGAAAGTCATTTTGAAAGAAAACCTAAGAATCACATAAATCAAAACATTAGATTTCAAAAAATTATTGATTCCTCAAACAATAAAATTTTGATATCAACCAACACCTCAATCCACCGAGAATATCGCATGCCACGCAGTGTGGACGTATACAAATTCTACATTTGTAAGAGGAGGTTTTACCCATTAATTTTATTATCTTGTCAACCTTACTTTTCGACAAATAAAATTAATAGTTGGTTCCTCTTTGGCCTTACAAATAAAAGCAGTGACTCCGATGGGGAGGATACTTTTGATTTGCATCTAAGTGTGCACCATTACACGATACTAAGGGGATTATTTCGGATTATGTGCCTTACCGCTGTGGAAGTACACATGCTCCTAGATAATTTCCTATAACCATTATTTGACCTAGTGATCCACAAACAAACTCATCCGCAGGGAGGAAGGCACTCAGAGCCAACACGCAAGTTTGTTGCATCACACGTCAAATTGTAATGGAGGCCATGGAATTAATTAAAATATCCTCTCCCACTTAGTAAATTAAAAATGAGGAATTTTCCTACGACATGCATATCAAACAAAAAAGCAATAAATATGAAAATAAATTATTTTCCAACTATTATGGCCTTTGTCTTCAATATGGCTCTGTCGATCGCCAATATCTCGTCCGCTCCTCCTACGCCATGTACGAGCCATCCGAGATCCGAGCCGAGACTAAATCCTATTTTAATTTACATCCATCGATCCTATACTCCACGAGGGAGTGTACATGACATCTAGATCGAAAGTAAAATAAAATAAAGAGCGGCTAAACAATGCCGTATTTAATTTACAAAAACTAAATACTAGCCTCGTCAACCCCGAGGATTCAACAAAATAAACATTTACACACATACAATCACATACACACACATGCCATAATAGTCGGATCTTATGCCTGCAACCAAAGAGTTAAACTACGCATATCCTACTATTATCCGACACATATAATATATGAAAAAGTGCATAAAATTAACCTAATCCTAAACACACAAAACCGGAATCCTTGGCTCTGATACCAATTGTTGGGGTCCGATCCGTGAGGGGAAACTTCGCTTCCCCTTCACCTCGGTTGCTTGACCATGGTGATCCCTTCAATGTCCCCGGATTAAAAATTTAATCCTAGACAAAAGGGATTCCCAAAGCAACCAAGTCATCGTCGTGCTATTCGTTTAGAGAGGTCACTTGAACAAACTAGTTGTTCAAGCGACCATTCTCTATTCTCCGAGTAGCCGCGGAATAGACGATGTCCGGATCGCCGGTTTTTGTGTTTATGCTCGGGATCCAAATATTATTTAGCCATTCACAGAAATATATCATGCTCATAAATGAAAAAAAAAATATAAACATGTAACATATAAAATTAGAGAATCGATATACCTCTCGATCTTCTAATGTATGTCCTTCCTCCTTTCGGACGTCGTGTGGGCGATGCTCTACCAAAAGTAGAAGCTCCTAGATCACACATCTTCCTTCCTTGCTCATCCAAAGCAAGAGGAAGAATAGAAACAAGGCTCATCTCCTTCCTATGGCCAACCAACAAGCAACAAAAGAAATGCTTGCCGTCGGCCAACAAGGAGAAGGAGATAATGCTGGAAACCGACCAAGACATCAAGGGAAACCCCTTAGTCTTGTTTCCACCACCCAAGGAGAGGGAGAAGGGGTCTTTAGATGCTGTCCAAGGGTTGGAGAAGGTGATATGGGCGCCGACCACCAAACCATGAAGAAGAAAGGAAGAAACTTTCCTTATTTGGTGCCACCCAAACCTCCTAAACCCTAAGCTTCCAAACCCTAATCCAAGCTCACCTTGTGGCCGGCCATGGAAGTGAGGAAAAAGATTAGGATGAGCTCAAGCCAAGGTAAAGAGGAGAACCATAGTGGCCGGCCAACCCTTAGGAAGAAGAAGAACATCTCCTATAGTTGCCGCCCACCCTTTTCTCCCAAAAACCTAGCCACCCAAACCCTAATCCTAACTTACCTTATATCCGTCCATGGAAGAGGGGGAGAAGAATAGGATAAGTTCAAGCTAAGGTAGATAGGAGCAGCATAGTGGCCGGCCAACCCAAGGAAGAAGAAGAACAACCTCCATTAGTTGCCGCCCACCCTTGCTCCAAAACCCTAGCCACCAAACCCAATCCTAAACCAACTAGGATTCCTAGCCACCAAAGGAAGCAAACCCTAATCCCCTCATCCCTTGTGTTCTCCACGCCAACAATCCCTAATCCACCCTTATATAGAGTTTAGGGATAAGTCTTGGTTTAATCTCCACCATTGGTTCAAGGGATTTAACCTCAACCGTCGGATCTAGAGATTTAATCTCAACCGTCGGATCTTAGAGATTTAATCTCTACCAATGGATCTTAGAGTTTTGTTTCTATCCATTGGATCTAAGCATCATGAGGTGTTAATAGGCTACATTAGGGACCATGAGGAGGAGTTGGGTCTTGGCCACCCATGGATCAAGCCCACATAAAGTCCGATCCACTAATGATGATCCAATCCACTAAAGGTCCATCATTGATCTACCTCACCAACCCCCATATGATAATATGGGCTCCATATATTATTTGTACATTTTCTCCCCGTGTTTAAGATCTCGAATGTCCGTCGATTAATTAATTTACTAACCATTAATTAATCAACATTTAACTCCATGAGTAGTACCACTCAACCTTTTCATCATGCCGGACCAAGTCCACCTACAGGGTTTACATGATGAACCTTATGAGCTCCTCAAGGGGACATCATCATCCTAATATATAGGACACGGTTTCCTCCTATAATCAACGACACACCATATAAATAATATCATCTCCCAACTTACCGAGTCTATCGATTTAATCTATAAATCTCGCCCATTGGTAAATCAAAGAGATGAGTACCAAGTATATGTGCCCGTTATTATATCGGGATTAAGAGCATGTACTAAATAATATCTGAGGTCCGATTCGATTATGTAGTCAGCAATAAATCGAATCACCTCTGTGTCGATCCTGCTCAATACACACAAAGTGCACTAGTGTGATTCTATGGTCAAGACAAACCAATACCAAATCACACTACAACTATTCCGATGGTTTGTCCAAAGCCATCTCGGTTGTGAGCCTTTACTTATACTTTACAAGGAGCCGATAACATGATCTCCCGTGTGACACCACACACCATATTATCTACAATGTAAGGTATTAGACAATATTGCATAACCATAAAAATATGCAAACAATGATCATGTGATTCTTATTTCAAAATAAAGATGTTCATACAAAAGAGCTAGGCTTTCAGTATACATCCCAACAGTTGGGATGTATACTGAAAGCCTAGCTCTTTTGTATGAACATTTTATTTTGAAATAAGAATCACATGATCATTGTTTGCACTTTATATTTATATATGTGCATATTGTCTAAAACTTTACATTGTAGATAACATGATGCTTGGGTGTGGCACAGAAGATCATGTTATCAGTCCCTTGTAGAGTATAAGTAGAGGCTCACAACCAAGATGGTTTTGGACAAACCATTGGCATGGTTGTAGTGTAGCTTGGTATTGGTTTGTCTTGACCATAGAGTTACACTAGTACACCTCGGTGTATTGAGCAGGACCGACATAGAGGTGATTCAATTTGTTGCTGACTACATAATTGAATCGGACCTCGGATATTATGTTGTACAAGCTCTTAATCCCGATATAATAACGAACACATGTACTTAGTATTTATTTCTTTGATTTACCAGAGGGTGAGATTTCTATGGATTAAATCAATATGCCCGGTAAGTTGGGAAATGATATTATTTACATGGTGTGCCATTGATTATAGGAGGAATTCGTGTCCTATGTATTAGGTTGATGATGTCCCCTTGAGGAGCTCATAAGGTTCATCATGTAAACCCTGCAGGTTGACTTTGTCAACATGATGATAAGGTTGAGTGGTATTACTCGAGGAGTTAGATGTTAATTAATTGATGGTCAGTAAATCAATTAATTGACGGACATTCGATGTCTTAAACACGGGGAGATGGATGTACAAATAATATATGGAGCCCATATTAATTTATGGGGGTTGGTGAGGTAGTTCGATGATGATCCTCTAGTGGAATGGAACATCATTGATGGATCAAGTTTGTGTGGTTCCGATCCATCGGGTGGCCAAGACCCAACTCCTCCTCATGGTCCCTATCGTAGCCTAATATAAACCTCATGAAGTCTAGATCAAATGATGGAAAACAAATCTCTAGATCCGACGGTTAGGATTAAATCCCTAGAACCGACGGTTGAGATTAAATCTCTAGATTTGACGGTTGGAATTAAAACCCTAGAACCGACGGTTGAGATTAAATCTCTAAATCCGACGGTTGAGATTAAAACCCTAGAACCGACGGTGGAGATTAAACCAAGGCCTAAACCTAACTCTATATAAAAGGGAGAGGAAAGGTTGGATAAGGTGGGCGGCAAGAAAATTGGGAATTAGTTCCTATATTTTTGGCTACCTCATCAATAACCAACTTTCTCCTAAGTTCTATAAACGGGTGGCTATGGGTTGGGCAGCAAAGGGAGAGTGGTTGATGTTGGATGATGGAAATAAGGGTTTAGCCTCTCTTTACTTGGGCGGCAAGTAACCCGAAGGAGCAAACCCTAATTAGGGTTTGGCTCCTTGGGTTGGCCGGCCAAGGTAAGGAAAGAAGGGTGGGCGGCAACTTGAGGAAGATCTCTTCTTCTTCCTTGAAGATGGCTAGCTCCTAGATCTCTTCTCTCCACCATGGTTGGGCGGCAAGAAACCCTAAGGAGGAAACCCTAATTTGATTAGGGTTTGGCTCCTTGCATGGCGAGCCAAGGTTTGGAAGGAGGGTAAGCGGCATCTTGTGGAAGAGTTCTTCTTCTTCCTAGAAAAGGTGGCCGGTTTAGATCTCCTCCTTCCACCTTGGATGGGCGGCAAGAAGACCTAAGGAGGAAACCCTAATTAGGGTTTGGCTCCTGTGGTTGGGCGGCTAGGGTATGCAAGGAAGGTGGGCGGCAACTATAGGAGAGGAGCTCTTCCTCTTCCTAGGTTGTGGCCGGCTCCTTCCTCTATTCCCTCCACCGTGGCCGGCGCCCAACATATTCCCTTTATCCTCTTCACTCCATCTTGGCCGGCGGCACCAAAACAAGGGTTTGTCCCTAGTTCGGTACCTTGGTTGTTTCCATTATGTTCTCTCTATTCTTGGGGCCGGCGGCATCAATCCTTTTGTGGAATGGTGGTTGGCTCAAGCAAGAAGGGAAAGAGAGTTCTTCTTTCTTTGGATTGAAGAAGATCTAGGAAGCTTCAACTTGTGGAGGATCTTCGCCCACACGAAGTCTACAAGGAGGTTAGGACATACGATAGAAGATCAAGAGGTATAAAAATTTTATAACTTTTATTATTGTTCTTTGCATGTTCTTATTGATATGCTAGCTTATGTTCTTTATGTTAGTATATGTTGATTATACTAGTTTACATTTGTATGTATTTGTATAATCATGGATCCCGATAAGAAACACAAAAACCGGCGATCCGTCCGTCGTCTCTTCCGCGGCTAACCGACTAGAAGAGTTGTGTTGCTTGAACAACTAGTTTGTTGAAGCGATCGCTCGAGTCGTTAGCACGACGACGAATTGGTTGTGCTTAGGAAACTCATCCCCTCCGGATTAGTTTTCATTTGTCAAAAATTTTAATCCGGGGACATGGGAGCCTATGAACATTCCGAGAAATAGCACGATTGCCAACATGATTCTCCTAGCACAAGCACGAGGAGCTAACTTAGTGAATTTCTAGGACATATTTATTTTCCTTTGATTCTAAATACCACTTGATAAATTTAGTTAACATGCTAAGTATGGAACAAAATATTTTTAATTTTCACGACATTGAGGTTTGCTCGTGGACAAGCAAAGATTTAAGTCTGGGGGAAGTGATGTGAGCAAAACGTATAGGGTTTTAGGAGTAGTTTTTGCTCACATCTTGTTACATTTCATGTTAGTTTCATGCATATGTTACTCTATTTTGCACGCATTTCCTATTTTCAGATTCGGAGGTCTACTCGTTGGACTTTTGTGTGCAGGTTAGCATTTTGGGTTAAAAAGACACACTTTCGGAGCAAAGGAAGGACATTTCGCAGCAAGATGCAGAGTGGGACGCGGCAAGGGCATGTGGATTTACACGGTCATGCCCAATGGGCGAGATCATCACCCCAAGGTTGCACATGACTTGGCAGTGTGGTATCCCACCATATTTGTGTGACTAGGATTTTTTTCAAATTTTGCAGTGGTCCAAGGTGATGTCTATATAAGGATGGCTCTTCCCAAACCCTAGGGGGGAGGCACGATGGATAGGATGGCACGCCGAAGCCCTAAAAAACTTCGGGAACTGGTAACAGGGAGGAGGAACGCCGCCGAAGGTCCACACCTTGCACTTCAATGCCGGAGAGAAGACCACGAAAGCATTGTAATCCTTTGTTCCTGCGTTTTATTCCTTATGTATTCGAACATAAACATGCTTTATGATTCTTCCTTCATATACATGGTGTAGTACTTTCGATTCTAGGATTAGGGAGTAGCTTGTGTGCACATTACAATGTTGGTTCATGTTAAATTCTGCCTTTGAGTTTGATTTGATATTTGGTAGTTGTTTTTACTATATCTATGCGTGTTTGGTTTTCTATCTGCTGTGTTTTGGTGATACGAGGGGTGACAACCCTCGTATCTAAGATTTAGGGGATTTTATACAAGGAAACTAGGGGTAAACCTGATCTCCTATAACTGTGGGTAGAAGGGTGCGGTGGAATCGAAAACGGTTCATCGTAGGGATTAATTTGGCATCCTCGTACCATCTATCCCATCCTTTTAGGCAGAGATAGCTCCCAGTAGATGCGGCGGCTCATCGGGAGAGTGTATGATGTCCCTTCCACAAAACCATAGATAAACGTCTAGACAACACCAATTGACAGCATCATTTTGTGATACACAAGCGAAACCGAAGTCCTAAAATCACCTTTGAAGACCTCGGCACACTCCCTTCCTCCTCCGTGTGACACCGTATAGAGTAAAGTCCATCGACAGCCCTCACCCATTGAAACCTCTTAGAGTTACGTCCGAACAATTACAACCACTGAATATATTGATATTCGAATCCCAGTCCATGTGGGATCGATAATCTTTATTACTTGTCGACATTCGTGCACTTGCGAGCATTGAGCGCGAGCGCACACTTTGAGTCTTCGACGGTCTCTGTCGAGAGATTTGAGGTCGTGTTTGTGCACATCAACATGAACCTTTTGGAACACAAGTTGTAGATGCTCACTGTATAAAACTTAATCAATTTAAACTCTGTCAATGAAATAGAATTAAAGTAATAACTTAATGTAAATACTTACTTTCGATATCGGTCGACTTCTTTACAATTGTTCAGAATGTACCAATGTGCTTTCTTAAACAATGACAATGGCAATTTTAGACTTTGTTGGTTGCCAAAGACTCTTGTTTTCTCTGAGAAAACACTTAATTTGCATTTTGATGGTTGGACATCTTTATTCCATTCCGGCCTAGAAAAACTTGTCTCAATCTGACTAATATATAACGAACTGAAAGTCAATGCCTCATTTAAAATATACCCCTCTGCAATAGATCTTTCAGGTCGTGCTTTATTACGAACATATTTTTTTAGCTTTCCCAAATATCGCTCAAAGGGATACATCCATCGTGACGAAATTGGCCCAGCCAACATAGCTTCATGAGATAAATGGACTGTCAAATGGACCATAATGTCAAAAAATGCCGGAGGAAATATCCATTCCATATAACACAATATCAGGACTATTTGCTCTTCCATTTTACATATGTCCATTGTGTGTAAAGATCTTGCAGTGATCTTTTTGAAGAAATCACATAGCTCAATCATTGGGCTACATATGTCCTTTGGGAAAAATTTACGTACAACAACTAGAAGTTTTCTTTGCAACAATACATAACAATCATGTGATTTTAGTCCATATATCTTTCCTTTATTCGCATTCACATGTCTAGATATATTAGCAGCATAACCATTTGGAAACATAACTGATTTCAAAAATTGACAAAATTCATGCCTTTCTTCCAATGTCAACGTGTAACTTGCATACGACTTCTTGAATTTGTCTCCTACCTACTGTAAATGAAACTCACTCCTTATCCCCATATCTTGCAAGTCTAATATTGCTTTGAGAGTATCCTTTGACTTTCTATCTATATTTAATAATGTGCTAATTAAAGCATCACAGACATTCTTTTCAATATGTCTCACATCTAAATTATGTCTCAATAATAACCTGACCAATATGGTATCTCAAAAAATATAGACTTCTTTACCCAATTTGTATCATCCGAAGATCACTGTCATTTTTTACTGAATAAAGGATGCTTACTGAATGTCACTTGGGGCAACGTGTTTAACTGTGCTAAAATCTCATATCCATTCATTAATCATGGTGGTCCTTCTTTTTCAACCTTTCTATTGAAATCTTTATTTCTATGCCATGGGTGGTGCACATCCAAGAATCGACGGTGACATATGTAGCATATTTTACTCCTTAATCTTGAAGATTTGGTTTCATTCAAACATACTGGACATGCCTTATAGCCCTTTGTGCTCCATCCAAAAACTATTTCGTATGCTAGAAAGTCATGAATGGTTCACATCACAACAACATGTAATTGAAAGACTTGTTCAGTCGATGCAACATATGCTTCCACCCCGTCATCCCATAGCTCCTTCAGTTCGTTTATCAGAGGTCGTAGGTATACATCTATCTCTTTGCTAGGTGATCTAAGCCCAGGAATTAACAGAGACATAATCATATATAGTGGCTTCATCATTTTCCATGTTGGCAAATTATAATTCACAAGTATAATAGGCCACATACTATAAGCATTTGACATGTTTCCAAATGGATTAAACCCATCAGTAGCCAACCCTAAGCGAATATTTCGTGGATCACCTACAAATATTTCAAGTGTATTGGCAAATTCTTTCCATGATTCACTATCAGTTGGGTGTCTTAATATACCATCTGTTTCAACTCACTTTTCTTTATGCCATCTCATCTCTTTAGCCGTATGCTTCGAAATAAATAACCTCTTAAGTCTCAGTTTCAATGGAAAATATTGAAGAATTTTTTGAGAATTCTTTTTCTTATTCATCCCTTCATACTTGTATCTGGGATCCTTGCACATTGGACATTCATCCTTATTCTCATTCTCATCCAAAAATAATATACAATCATTCTTACAGACATGTATCTTCTCATATATAAATCCTAACTCTTTCAATAATTTGTTGGCTTCATAATAAGAGTTTGGAATCACATTCGGTTTAGGAAATGCCTCTTGTAATAACTGAAGTAACATATCAAAAGATTTATTGCTTCAGCCATTTAATACCTTCACTTGCATTAGCATCACCACAAAATTGAAAATCGAAAAACTAGTACAATTGGGATAGAGTTCTTTTTGTGCTTCTTCCAACATTGAAATATAACTTCGTCTACAATCATTTGCATTTGTGTTTACATTTATATCACCTGATTGAGGCTCTTTGTTGGTTATATTTTCTGTATTTTGTAAATCAGTAAACATGTCTTCAAAATCATCTACTTCAACATCAAAATCATTCTCATCTTGATTGACAATATTTATACTACCGGATTATGTAGAAGCTTCTCCATGAATGTTCCAGACATTATATAGTCTATCGAATCCCCACCTATACAGATGTCCTCACACATAATTCAATTCAAACTGAAACAAATTGCCACACCGTCGACATGGACAACGAATTTTTGATAAATTCAAACTGATCATGTAATTTTCTACCATACTCATAAATTGATTCAACCCATTTATATATTCAGGACTAATTCAGTTCTGAATCGTTTTCCAACTTTTATGCATATTTTTGAACCATGGTTAAACATATATTAAATAACTTATCAACTTAAATGTAGTTATCACATACAAAATAATTAAAAAAATTCTAATTTAAATCTCACACAACATAACTTACAATTTGGATTATAACTCTTGTTTGTCATCGAACATTATAATAATAGAATAAAAAAACCCTAAACTTATCCTATAACCTGAGACTGTGTCTTGAGAAAAACAACACACAATGAGTAATTAATCTTATGAAAAACAACACACAATGTGCTCTTAACCAAGTTTGAGATACTATTGTTGGGCATAAGTTGCATGAATTTAAAAGTGGCTAGCTTTGGATCGGCAAGGTTAGGCAGTGCACTAGTGTAGAAAGATGACTCCCATTAAATTGCACAAATTGATCTTAATTTTACCATGAAGAAGTCCAAATCTAAATGATAAAAAATTTCTAAATTCTTCATCTAATCCCATTCAAAATCCTAATGATATATAATTAATCTACAATAACCTTATACCATAACAAAATCCTAAATTCATCATCTAAATGCTAAATTTATCATCTAATCATAACAACAATATAAAATAAACCCTAAATGTATTATAAACCATGAAGAAAGAATTCGGGAAAACCTAATTATTCGCGTGGATGAACTTGAGACGGCATCGAGAAGAAGCCGGAGTCAGAGATCGAGCTAGAGAAGAGAAGGAGGTTGGAGGTCGGAGATGGAGAATGAGTCCGGAGTCCAGAGGCTGGAGCTGTCGTCGGAGCTAGTCGCCGAAGAGATAAGCGCCGAGAAGCTAGAAGTCGCACGTGAGGGAAAGCTAGCTAGGGAACCAGAGAAATCGCTGGAGTGTAGGGATGTATACTGAAAAGTCTATCTTTTCTATGAACATCTTTATTTTTGAAATAAGAATCACATGATCATTGTTTGCAAATTTTTATGCATATTGTCTAATACGTTACATTGTAGATAACATGGTGTGTGGTGTCACACAGGAGATCATGTTATCGGCTCCTTGTAAAGTATAAGTAAAGGCTCACAACCGAGATGACTTTGGACAAACCATCAGAATGGTTGTAGTGTGATTTGGTGTTGGTTTGTCTTGACCATAGAATTACACTAGTGCACATTGTGTGTATTGAGCAGGACCGACTTAGAGGTGATTTGATTTATTGCTGAGTACATAATCGAATCGGACCTCAGATATTATTTAGTATATGCTCTTAATCCAGATATAATAACGGGCACATATACTTAGTACTCATCTCTTTGATTTACCAATGGGCAAGATTTATAGATTAAATCGATAGGCTTGGTAAGTTGGGAGATGATATTATTCATATGGTGTGCCATTGATTATAAGAGGAAACTGTGTCCCATATATTAGGATGATGATGTCCCCTTGAGGAGCTCATAAGGATCATCATATAAACCCTGCAGGTGGACTTGGTCCGACATGATGAAAAGGTTGAGTGGTACTACTCAAGGAGTTAGATGCTGATTAATTAATGGTCAGTAAATTAATTAATCGACGGACATTCGAGATCTTAAAAACGGAGAGAAAATGTACAAATAATATATAGAGTCCATATTATCATATGGGGTTGGTGAGGTAGATCAATGATGATCCTTTAGTGGATTGGATCATCATTAGTGGATCGGACTTTATGTGGGCTTGATCCATGGGTGGCCAAGATCCAACTCCTCCTCATGGTCCCTAATGTAGCCTATTAACACCTCATGAAGCTTAAATCCAATGGATAGAAACAAAACTCTAAGATCCATAGGTAGAGATTAAATCTCTAAGATCCGACGGTTGAGATTAAATCTCTAGATCCGACGGTTGAGATTAAATCCCTAGAACCAATGGAGGAGATTAATTCATGACTTATCCCTAACTCTATAAAAGGAGGGCATGGGAGTTGGCGTGGATGATCATCAAGGAGAGCTAGGGTTTGGGCGGCAAGAAGGAATCCTAGTTGAGATAGGATTAGGGTTAGGGTTTGGAGGCAAGGGCGGCACCAAATAAGGAAGGTGATTGTTTCTTCTTCCTCCTCTTGTGGCCGGCATTCAGATTGGTTTCCAGCCCCTTCCAATCTTTGGCCAGTGCCCAAAAGCTCCCTTCTCCCTCTCCTTAGGTGGTGGAAATAAGATATAGGGCTTCCCTTGGTGCCTTGATTGTTTTCCATCATCTTCTCCACCTTCTAGTTGGCCGGCGGCAAGGAGATTGTGTGCTCCTTGTTGGTTGGTTTTAGGGAGGAGAAAAAGCTTGTTTCTACTCTTCCTCTTGCTTTGGAAGAGCAAGGAAGGATGATTTGCGATCTAGGAGCTTCGACTTTTGGTAGATCGTCAGCCCACGGCGTCAAAAGAGGAAGGTCATACATTAGAAGATCGAGAGGTATACCTATTCTTCTTTCTCCTTTTGTTACTTGCTTGTTTTTGTTTTTCAATTATAAGCATGTTATAAATTTGTAAATGGCTAAATAATACTTGGATCCCGAGCATAAACAAAAAAACCAGCGATCCGGACATCGTCTATTCTGCGGCTACTCGTAGAATAGAGGATGGTCGCTTGAACAACTAGTTTGTTCAAGTGACCTCTCTAAACGAATAGCACGATGATGACTTGGTGGTTTGGGCAATCCCTTTTGTCTAGGATTAAATTTTTTTAATTCGGGGACATCGAAGGGATCTCCATGATCAAACGACCGAGGTGAATTGGGAAGCGAAGCTTCCCCTCATGGACTTGATAAGCTAAACCCTACAATTAGTGGGAGAGCTTCCGGGAAAAAACCCTTCAATTGGTATCAGAGCCAAGGTTTCTGGTTTTGTGTGTTTAGGATTCGGTTAATTTTTATGCACTTTTTTTATATATTATATGTGTCGGATAATAGTAGGATATGCGTAGTTTAACTCTTTGGTTGCAGGCATAAGATCCGACTATTATGGCCATATGTGTGTATGTGATTGTATGTGTGTAAATATTTATTTTGTTGAATCCTCGAGGTTGACGAGTCTAGTATTTAGTTTTTCTAAATTAAATATGACATTGTTTAGCCACTCTTTATTTTATTTTACTTTCGATCTAGATTTCATGTACACTCCCTCGTTGTGTATAGGATCGATGGATGTAAATTAAAATAGGTTTTAGTCTCGGCTCGGATCTCCGGATGGCTCGTACATGGCATAGGAGGAGCGGACGAGATGGCGATGCGACGGGAGTCATATTGAAGACAAAAGCTATAATAGTTGGAAAATAATTTATTTTTCATATTTATTGCTTTTTGTTTGATATGCATGTCGTAGGCTAGGAAAATTCATCAATTTCAAATTACTAAGTGGGAGAGGGAATTTTTAAAATTCCCACGGCCTCCATTACGATTTGACATGTGATGCAAGTAAACTTGCGCGTCGGCTCTGAGTGCCTTCCTCCCCATCGAATGGGTTTGTTTGCAGATCACAAGGTCGAATATGGTTATAGGAAATTATTAAGGAGCGTGCATACTTGCCCATCGTAAGGCACATAACCTGAGATAATTACCTTGGTACCGAGTAATGGTGAACACTTAGATATAAATATAAGTATCCTCCCCATCGGAGTCACTGCTTTTATTTGTAGGGCCAAAGAGGAACCAACTATTAATTTTACTTGTCAAAAAGTTAGGTTGACAAGATAGTAAAATTAATCGGTAAAACCTCCTCTTACAAATATAGAATTCGTATACGTCCACACTATCGTGGCATACGATATTCTCGGTGTTTGAGGTGTTGGTTGATTTTAAATTTTATTGTTTGAGGAATCAATAATTTTTGAAATCTACAGTAAAGATCTATGTGATTCTTAGGATTTTCAAAAAAAGACTTTCAGTCCACTTACTATGATACTAAAGGAAATAAACTTACTATACCCAAATAATATTGATTGGAAAAGAATCCAGATATTGTCTTATCTACTAAGGAGTACAAGTATGCACTCTTCGAAGAGTGTCCTCAAGCCTTGGTTGCTCAAAAAGGTTTCTACTTCTAAGCCGAAAGGCAAGAAGAAGCAGAAACAAGGTGGAGCAAAGCTGGTAGGAGGATCTCAGGGAGGAGTGAAGAAGCCGAAAGGCAAGTACTTCACTTGAAAGCAGGATGGACATTGGAAGAAGGATTGTCCCAATCCAAAGCAGAACAAAGATATATCCTTTGGACTAGTCATTGAAACATGAATAGCAGTGTTTTCTACCGGTACCTAGTGTGTAGATACGGAAGCCACTAATCATGACTACAATACTTTGCAGGGGTTCCAGGAAACCTGACGACTAGCAAAAGGGGAGATTACCATTTACTTGGGCAATGCCATGAAGGTGGCGGCTATTGTAGTGGGAGAAGTTTTATTTATCTCTTGAGAAAAATAAAACTTAGTTTCTGGAAAATTCCCTTTATGTACCTTTATTTAGAAAGAATTTAATTTCAGTTTCAAAATTGTTTATGGATGAATATTCTATTTCTTTTAATGACAGAGCTGTTATAAAAAGGAATAGGGAGAATATCTGTTCAGGTACATTGATAGGAAATTTATATACACCTGAACCAAAACCTCCCACGATGCAAATTGAAGTTAATATCTCATCTTCTAATTCCAATAAGAGAAAAGAACCTTCGAAGATGAACCAAACATATCTTTAGCATCTTAGGCTTGGTCACATTAACCTAAGCTGAATTTAAAGGTTGATAGCTGATGGACCTTTGGGTTCATTAGTGGTGGAGGATCTCCAAACCTGTGAATCTTGCTTGGAGGGTAAGATGACCAAGAGGACTTTTAAGGCCAAGGGGTATAGAGCCAAAGATGTGTTAGAAATGGTTCATTCTGATTTGTGTGGTCCTATGACTATCTAGGCAAGAGGTAGTCTTGAATATTTTGTCTCTTTCATAGACGATTATTCAAGATATGGATGACACTATGATCTAATCGTGGTGGAAAGTACCTCTTGGGAGAGTTTAGGAACTACTTATCAGAGGCTGGGATTCAATCCCAAATGACTGCACCTGCCACACCCCAACAGAAAGGTGTAGCAGAGCAAAGGAATAGGATGCTTATGGAGATGGTAAGATCGATGATGAGTTATTCTGACTTGCCAGATTCATTCTGGGGATATGCTCTAGATACGATGGTGTACATTCTGAACTTGGTTCCATCTAAATCAGTGTCTTCTACTCCCACAGAGTTGTGGACTGGGTGAAAGCCTAGTCTAAGACATATTTGGACATGGGGGAGTCCAGCACATCTTATGAAGGTAGATGTTGGTAAGTTGGAACCTCGTACAGAAGTACGCTTGATCGTTGGCTATCCTAGAGGAACAAAGGGTGGTTTGTTTTATAGTCCTAGAGATCAGAGGGTGATCGTTAGCACGAACGCCAGATTTCTAGAGGAAGACTATGTGATGAGCCACAAGCCCAAGAGTAAAATTGTTCTAGAGGAGTTAAAAGGGGAAGTCACTTCTTTAGTACCGCCGGTACAAGAGGATATACCACATGTCACTGCACCGCGTGTCACAGAGGATACACAGGTGATACCTCGTCGTAGTGGGAGGGTTGTGAGATAGCCTGATAGGTTCATGTTCTTGGGAGAATCTTCTGATTTAGTCCCTGGCGAACATGAACCTAATCCCTGGACATATGACTAGGCAATCCAAGATAAATATGCAGTATCTTGGCAAAGTGCAATGAATGCTGAGATTGAATCTATGGATTCAAATCAGGTCTGGGAGCTAGTAGAACCACCCGATGGTGTAAAAACCATTGGATGCAATTGGATATACAAGAGAAAGAGAGGAATAGATGGGAAGGTTGAGACCTTCAAAGCGAGGCTTGTTGCGAAGGGGTATACTTAGAAAGAGAGTATCGATTATGAGGAGACCTTTTCGCCGGTAGCCATGCTTAAGTCTATCCAGATTCTCTTATGCATAGCAACTCATATGGATTATGAGGTGTGGCAGATGGATGTCAAGACAGCTTTCCTTAATGGAAGTCTTGAGGAAAACATCTACATGAAGCAACCAGAGGGATTCATTGCTAAGGGAAAAGAGCATCTTGTATGTAAACTTAATCGGTCCATTTATGGATTGAAACAAGCTTTGAGGTATTGGAACATCCGCTTTGATGAGGTGATCCAGTCTTATGCATTTATTCAGAGTCCGGATGAGTCTTGTGTATACAAGAGATGTGACGTAAACGTAGTGATATTTCTTGTACTATACGTAGATGACATTTTGTTGATTGACAACAATATCAAGGTATTATCAGACGTAAGGGTATGGTTGTCCAAAGAGTTTGATATGAAGGACTTGGGAGAGGTGGGACACATCCTTTGGATCAAGGTTATAAGGGATCACAGGAAAAGGATGTTGTGCTTATCCCAAGCTTCATACATAGACACGATTATGGATCTTTTTAGCATGCAGAACTCCAAGAAGGGTTTTCTACCTTTCAGGCATGGAGTTCCTTTATCTAAGGAGATGTGTCCTAGATCATCTGAGGAGATAGAGGAGATGAAGGCAGTTCCTTATGCTTCAGTAGTAGGAAGTCTCATTTATGCGATGCTCTATATGAGACCAGATATCTGCTTTGCCATAGGCATCATCAGCAGATATCAAAGTAATCCAGGACAGGGACATTGGACTGAGGTAAAGCATATATTGAAGAACCTGAGAAGGACTAGGGATTATAAGCTGGTTTACCGGGCAGACCAATTACTCCCTGTGGGTTACATGGATTCCACTTCAATCGATAGGGATAATGATAAGTCTACCTCAAGTTTTGTATTTACTTTGGGAGGTGGAGCCATTGTATGGAGGAGTGTCAGCGTATATGCATGGCGACTCCACCATGGAACTGAGTATGTGGCGGCCTCTAAGGCAGCCAAAGAAGTTGTATGGCTCAGGAACTTTCTGATGGACTTGGATGTGATTCCTGGTTTGCCCAGAACTATCACAATTTATTGTGATAATAGTGGTGCAGTTGCAAACTCGAAGGAACCACGAGCCCATAAGGCTAGTAAACACATAGAGCGCAAGTACCACCTGATACGAGAAATCGTAAAGAGAGGAGAAGTTGGTGTGGTAAAGATTGCATCAGAGGATAACCTGGCAGATCCTTTCACTAAGGCCCTTCCGGCGAGAGCTTTTGATAGGCATGTGGAGGGAATGGGGATCAGATGTATGGCAGTTTAAAGACAGCATAGTCTTTTAGTATAAGTGGGAGATTGTAGGGATGTATACTGAAAAGTCTATCTTTTTTATGAACATCTTTATTTTTGAAATAAAAATCACATGATCATTGTTTGCATATTTTTATGCATATTGTCTAATACGTTACATTGTAGATAACATAGTGTGTGGTGTCACACAGGAGATCATGTTATCGGCTCCTTGTAAAGTATAAGTAAAGACTCACAACCAAGATGGCTTTGGACAAACCATTGGAATGGTTGTAGTGTGATTTGGTGTTGGTTTGTCTTGACCATAGAATCAAACTAGTGCACTTTGTGTGTATTGAGCAGGACCGACATAGAGGTGATTCGATTTATTGCTGACTACATAATCAAATCGTACCTCAGATATTATTTAGTACATGCTCTTAATCCCGATATAATAACGGGCACATATACTTAGTACTCATCTCTTTGATTTACCAATGGGCGAGATTTATAGATTAAATCGATAGGCTCGGTAAGTTGGGAGATGATATTATTTATATGGTGTGTCGTTGATTATAGGAGGAAACCGTGTCCTATATATTAGGATGATGATGTCCCCTTGAGGAGCTCATAAGGTTCATCATGTAAACCCTGCAGGTGGACTTGGTCCTGCATGATGAAAAGGTTTAGTGGTACTACTCAAGGAGTTAGATGTTGATTAATTAATGGTCAGTTAATTAATTAATCGATAGACATTCGAGATCTTAAACACGGAGAGAAAATGTACAAATAATATATGGAGCCCATATTATCATATGGGGGATGGTGAGGTAGATCAATGATGATCCTTTAGTTGATTGGATCATCATTAGTGGATCGGACTTTATGTGGGCTTGATCCATGGGTGGCCAAGATCCAACTCCTCCTCATGGTTCCTAATGTAGCCTATTAACACCTCATGAAGCTTAGATCTAATGGATAGAAACAAAACTCTAAGATCCATAGGTAGAGATTAAATATCTAAGATTCGATGGTTGAGATTAAATCTCTAGATCCGATGGTTGAGATTAAATCCCTAGAACCAATGGAGGAGATTAATTCATGACTTATCCCTAACACTATAAAAGGAGGGCATGGGAGTTGGCGTGGATGATCATCAAGGAGAGCTAGGGTTTGGGCGGCAAGAAGGAATCCTATTTGAGATAGGATTAGGGTTAGGGTTTGGAGGCTAGGGCGGCACCAAATAAGGAAGGTGATTGTTTCTTCTTCCTCCTCTTGTGGTCGGCATCCAGATTGGTTTCCAGCCCCTTCCAGCCTTTGGTCGGTGCCCAAAAGCTCCCTTCTCCCTCTCCTTAAGTGGTGGAAACAAGATATAGGGCTTCCCTTGGTGTCTTGATTGTTTTCCATCATCTTCTCCACCTTCTAGTTGGCCGACGGCAAGGAGATTGTGTGCTCCTTGTTGGTTGGTTTTAGGGAGGAGAAAAATCTTGTTTCTACTCTTCCTCTTTATTTGAAAGAGCAAGGAAGGAAGATTTGCGATCTAGGAGCTTCGACTTTTGGTAGATCGTCGCCCACACGACGTCCAAAAGGAGGAAGGTCGTACATTAGAAGATCGAGAGGTATTCCTATTCTTCTTTCTCCTTTTGTTACTTGCTTGTTTTTGTTTTTCAATTATAAGCATGTTATTAATCTATAAATGGCTAAATAATACTTGGATCCCGAGCATAAACACAAAAACCGGCGATCCGGACATCGTCTATTCCGCGGCTACTCGTAGAATAGAGGATGGCCGCTTAAATAACTAGTTTGTTCAAGTGACCTCTCTAAACGAATAGCACGACGATGACTTGTTGGTTTGGACAATCCCTTTTGTCTAGGATTAAATTTTTTTATTCCGGGGACATCGAAGGGATCGCCATGATCAAACGACCAAGGTGAAGTGGGAAGCGAAGCTTCCCCTCACGGACTCGATAAGCTAAACCCTACAATTAGTGGGAGAGCTTCCGGGCAAAAACCCTTCATGGAGTTGGTCGTCGAAGTGTCGCACGGAGAATCACTGGAGAATTGTCGGAGATCAAAAATTCACCGGAAGAGAGGTCGCATGGAGAAAATGGGAGTTTTTGCACGGGGTAAGGTTTTTTCGCGTATATTAGCGATGAAATAGTTTTTATTCGTCGCTAATATTTATTAGCTTAGTGACAAAATTTTAAATTTTCATCGCTAAACCCTAAAATGTAAGGCCACAGAATCGAGTTCACTCGACTGGCCACTCGATTGAATATTTTGTGACGAATATTTATACGTTTCATCGTGAAGTACCAGTCGAGTCGGCAATTTGACTACCATTATCTTAGCAACGGAATTTAATTTTTCATCACTAAACCCTAAAATGTCGGCCCACAGAATCGAGTTCACTCGACTGGCCCCTCGACTGAATATTTTGCGATGAATATTTATACATTTCGTCACCAAGTACCAATTGAGTTGGCAATTCAACTGCTGTTATTGGCGATGAATTAATAAATATCATCACAAAATATTTAGTGCACGACATTTTTAGGGGTTAGCGATGAATATTTACATATTCGTCGCTAATAGTTTTATTTTTGCGACGAAAAAATTAAGTTGCGTCGCAAATGTAATATTGTTTACGACGATGATGATATTCATCGTAAAATCCTTTTTTAGCAATGCATTTATAATTCGTCGCTAATATTTTATCGCTATTTTCTATTTTTCTTGTAGTGAGCTTACTAGTGGTTGGAACCTCCCCCTGATAGTTCTCCTCCCCAATTGCTCAGTTTGCCGGAAAATTCCCTGCTACCTTTCACCACAAAACCATCAACTGCGACCCCGAGATCAAAATCAAACACTCTACCACAGCTGGATCTAATGAAGAAAACTCACACTCAAAACTCGGAATAATATACAATCATTCTTACAGACATGTATCTTCTCATATATAAATCCTAACTCTTTCAATAATTTGTTGGCTTCATAATAAGAGTTTGGAATCACATTCGGTTTAGGAAATGCCTCTTGTAATAACTGAAGTAACATATCAAAAGATTTATTGCTTCAGCCATTTAATACCTTCACTTGCATTAGCATCACCACAAAATTGAAAATCGAAAAACTAGTACAATTGGGATAGAGTTCTTTTTGTGCTTCTTCCAACATTGAAATATAACTTCGTCTACAATCATTTGCATTTGTGTTTACATTTATATCACCTGATTGAGGCTCTTTGTTGGTTATATTTTCTGTATTTTGTAAATCAGTAAACATGTCTTCAAAATCATCTACTTCAACATCAAAATCATTCTCATCTTGATTGACAATATTTATACTACCGGATTATGTAGAAGCTTCTCCATGAATGTTCCAGACATTATATAGTCTATCGAATCCCCACCTCTACAGATGTCCTCACACATAATTCAATTCAAACTGAAACAAATTGCCACACCGTCGACATGGACAACGAATTTTTGATAAATTCAAACTGATCATGTAATTTTCTACCATACTCATAAATTGATTCAACCCATTTATATATTCAGGACTAATTCAGTTCTGAATCGTTTTCCAACTTTTATGCAT
Organism: Wurfbainia villosa; assembly: GCA_025175895.1. Taxonomy (NCBI): domain Eukaryota; kingdom Viridiplantae; phylum Streptophyta; class Magnoliopsida; order Zingiberales; family Zingiberaceae; genus Wurfbainia; species Wurfbainia villosa. The sequence continues at coordinate 37,374,333 of CM045997.1, forward strand.
ATTTTTGAACCATGGTTAAACATATATTAAATAATTTATCAACTTAAATGTAGTTATCACATACAAAATAATTAAAAAAATTCTAATTTAAATCTCACACAACATAACTTACAATTTGGATTATAACTCTTGTTTGTCATCGAACATTATAATAATAGAATAAAAAAACCCTAAACTTATCATATAACCTGAGACTGTGTCTTGAGAAAAACAACACACAATGAGTAATTAATCTTATGAAAAACAACACACAATGTGCTCTTAACCAAGTTTGAGATACTATTGTTGGGCATAAGTTGCATGAATTTAAAAGTGGCTAGCTTTGGATCGGCAAGGTTAGGCAGTGCACTAGTGTAGAAAGATGACTCCCATTAAATTGCACAAATTGAGCTTAATTTTACCATGAAGAAGTCCAAATCTAAATGATAAAAAATTTCTAAATTCTTCATCTAATCCCATTCAAAATCCTAATGATATATAATTAATCTACAATAACCTTATACCATAACAAAATCCTAAATTCATCATCTAAATGCTAAATTTATCATCTAATCATAACAACAATATAAAATAAACCCTAAATGTATTATAAACCATGAAGAAAGAATTCGGGAAAACCTAATTATTCGCGTGGATGAACTTGAGACGGCATCGAGAAGAAGCCGGAGTCAGAGATCGAGCTAGAGAAGAGAAGGAGGTTGGAGGTCGGAGATGGAGAATGAGTCCGGAGTCCAGAGGTCGAGTCAGCCGCCGAGCTAGTCGCCGAAGAGATAAGCGCCGAGAAGCTAGAAGTCGCACGTGAGGGAAAGCTAGCTAGGGCACCAGAGAAATCGCTGGAGTGTAGGGATGTATACTGAAAAGTCTATCTTTTCTATGAACATCTTTATTTTTGAAATAAGAATCACATGATCATTGTTTGCAAATTTTTATGCATATTGTCTAATACGTTACATTGTAGATAACATGGTGTGTGGTGTCACACAGGAGATCATGTTATCGACTCCTTGTAAAGTATAAGTAAAGGCTCACAACCGAGATGACTTTGGACAAACCATCAGAATGATTATAGTGTGATTTGGTGTTGGTTTGTCTTGACCATAGAATTACACTAGTGCACATTGTGTGTATTGAGCAGGACCGACTTAGAGGTGATTCGATTTATTGCTGAGTACATAATCGAATCGGACCTCAGATATTATTTAGTATATGCTCTTAATCCAGATATAATAACGGGCACATATACTTAGTACTCATCTCTTTGATTTACCAATGGGCAAGATTTATAGATTAAATCGATAGGCTCGGTAAGTTGGGAGATGATATTATTCATATGGTGTGCCATTGATTATAAGAGGAAACTGTGTCCCATATATTAGGATGATGATGTCCCCTTGAGGAGCTCATAAGGATCATCATATAAACCCTGCAGGTGGACTTGGTCCGGCATGATGAAAAGGTTGAGTGGTACTACTCAAGGAGTTAGATGCTGATTAATTAATGGTCAGTAAATTAATTAATCGACGGACATTCGAGATCTTAAAAACGGAGAGAAAATGTACAAATAATATATAGAGTCCATATTATCATATGGGGTTGGTGAGGTAGATCAATGATGATCCTTTAGTGGATTGGATCATCATTAGTGGATCGGACTTTATGTGGGCTTGATCCATGGGTGGCCAAGATCCAACTCCTCCTCATGGTCCCTAATGTAGCCTATTAACACCTCATGAAGCTTAAATCCAATGGATAGAAACAAAACTCTAAGATCCATAGGTAGAGATTAAATCTCTAAGATCCGACGGTTGAGATTAAATCTCTAGATCCGACGGTTGAGATTAAATCCCTAGAACCAATGGAGGAGATTAATTCATGACTTATCCCTAACTCTATAAAAGGAGGGCATGGGAGTTGGCGTGGATGATCATCAAGGAGAGCTAGGGTTTGGGCGGCAAGAAGGAATCCTAGTTGAGATAGGATTAGGGTTAGGGTTTGGAGGCAAGGGCGGCACCAAATAAGGAAGGTGATTGTTTCTTCTTCCTCCTCTTGTGGCCGGCATTCAGATTGGTTTCCAGCCCCTTCCAATCTTTGGCCAGTGCCCAAAAGCTCCCTTCTCCCTCTCCTTAGGTGGTGGAAATAAGATATAGGGCTTCCCTTGGTGCCTTGATTGTTTTCCATCATCTTCTCCACCTTCTAGTTGGCCGGCGGCAAGGAGATTGTGTGCTCCTTGTTGGTTGGTTTTAGGGAGGAGAAAAAGCTTGTTTCTACTCTTCCTCTTGCTTTGGAAGAGCAAGGAAGGATGATTTGCGATCTAGGAGCTTCGACTTTTGGTAGATCGTCGCCCACACGACGTCCAAAAAAGAGGAAGGTCATACATTAGAAGATCGAGAGGTATACCTATTCTTCTTTCTCCTTTTGTTACTTGCTTGTTTTTGTTTTTCAATTATAAGCATGTTATAAATTTGTAAATGGCTAAATAATACTTGGATCCCGAGCATAAACAAAAAAACCAGCGATCCGGACATCGTCTATTCCGCGGCTACTCGTAGAATAGAGGATGGTCGCTTGAACAACTAGTTTGTTCAAGTGACCTCTCTAAACGAATAGCACGATGATGACTTGGTGGTTTGGGCAATCCCTTTTGTCTAGGATTAAATTTTTTTAATTCGGGGACATCGAAGGGATCTCCATGATCAAACGACCGAGGTGAATTGGGAAGCGAAGCTTCCCCTCATGGACTTGATAAGCTAAACCCTACAATTAGTGGGAGAGCTTCCGGGAAAAAACCCTTCAATTGGTATCAGAGCCAAGGTTTTTGGTTTTGTGTGTTTAGGATTCGGTTAATTTTTATGCACTTTTTTTATATATTATATGTGTCGGATAATAGTAGGATATGCGTAGTTTAACTCTTTGGTTGCAGGCATAAGATCCGACTATTATGGCCATATGTGTGTATGTGATTGTATGTGTGTAAATATTTATTTTGTTGAATCCTCGAGGTTGACGAGTCTAGTATTTAGTTTTTCTAAATTAAATATGACATTGTTTAGCCACTCTTTATTTTATTTTACTTTCGATCTAGATTTCATGTACACTCCCTCGTTGTGTATAGGATCGATGGATGTAAATTAAAATAGGTTTTAGTCTCGGCTCGGATCTCCGGATGGCTCGTACATGGCATAGGAGGAGCGGACGAGATGGCGATGCGACGGGAGTCATATTGAAGACAAAAGCTATAATAGTTGGAAAATAATTTATTTTTCATATTTATTGCTTTTTGTTTGATATGCATGTCGTAGGCTAGGAAAATTCATCAATTTCAAATTACTAAGTGGGAGAGGGAATTTTTAAAATTCCCACGGCCTCCATTACGATTTGACATGTGATGCAAGTAAACTTGCGCGTCGGCTCTGAGTGCCTTCCTCCCCATCGAATGGGTTTGTTTGCAGATCACAAGGTCGAATATGGTTATAGGAAATTATTAAGGAGCCTGCGTACTTGCCCATCGTAAGGCACATAACCCGAGATAATTACCTTGGTACCGAGTAATGGTGAACACTTAGATATAAATATAAGTATCCTCCCCATCGGAGTCACTGCTTTTATTTGTAGGGCCAAAGAGGAACCAACTATTAATTTTACTTGTCAAAAAGTTAGGTTGACAAGATAGTAAAATTAATCGGTAAAACCTCCTCTTACAAATATAGAATTCGTATACGTCCACACTATCGTGGCATACGATATTCTCGGTGTTTGAGGTGTTGGTTGATTTTAAATTTTATTGTTTGAGGAATCAATAATTTTTGAAATCTACAGTAAAGATCTATGTGATTCTTAGGATTTTCAAAAAAAGACTTTCAGTCCACTTACTATGATACTAAAGGAAATAAACTTACTATACCCAAATAATATTGATTGGAAAAGAATCCAGATATTGTCTTATCTACTAAGGAGTACAAGTATGCACTCTTCGAAGAGTGTCCTCAAGCCTTGGTTGCTCAAAAAGGTTTCTACTTCTAAGCCGAAAGGCAAGAAGAAGCAGAAACAAGGTGGAGCAAAGCTGGTAGGAGGATCTCAGGGAGGAGTGAAGAAGCCGAAAGGCAAGTACTTCACTTGAAAGCAGGATGGACATTGGAAGAAGGATTGTCCCAATCCAAAGCAGAACAAAGATATATCCTTTGGACTAGTCATTGAAACATGAATAACAGTGTTATCTACCGGTACCTAGTGTGTAGATACGGGAGCCACTAATCATGACTACAATACTTTGCAGGGGTTCCAGGAAACCTGACGACTAGCAAAAGGGGAGATTACCATTTACTTGGGCAATGCCATGAAGGTGGCGGCTATTGTAGTGGGAGAAGTTTTATTTATCTCTTGAGAAAAATAAAACTTAGTTTCTGGAAAATTCCCTTTATGTACCTTTATTTAGAAAGAATTTAATTTCAGTTTCAAAATTGTTTATGGATGAATATTCTATTTCTTTTAATGACAGAGCTGTTATAAAAAGGAATAGGGAGAATATCTGTTCAGGTACATTGATAGGAAATTTATATACACCTGAACCAAAAACCTCCCACGATGCAAATTGAAGTTAATATCTCATCTTCTAATTCCAATAAGAGAAAAGAACCTTCGAAGATGAACCAAACATATCTTTAGCATCTTAGGCTTGGTCACATTAACCTAAGCTGAATTTAAAGGTTGATAGCTGATGGACCTTTGGGTTCATTAGTGGTGGAGGATCTCCAAACCTGTGAATCTTGCTTGGAGGGTAAAATGACCAAGAGGACTTTTAAGGCCAAGGGGTATAGAGCCAAAGATGTGTTAGAAATGGTTCATTCTGATTTGTGTGGTCCTATGACTATCCAGGCAAGAGGTAGTCTTGAATATTTTGTCTCTTTCATAGACGATTATTCAAGATATGGATGACACTATGATCTAATCGTGGTGGAAAGTACCTCTTGGGAGAGTTTAGGAACTACTTATCAGAGGCTGGGATTCAATCCCAAATGACTGCACCTGCCACACCCCAACAGAAAGGTGTAGCAGAGCAAAGGAATAGGACGCTTATGGAGATGGTAAGATCGATGATGAGTTATTCTGACTTGCTAGATTCATTCTGGGGATATGCTCTAGATACGACGGTGTACATTCTGAACTTGGTTCCATCTAAATCAGTGTCTTCTACTCCCACAGAGTTGTGGACTGGGTGAAAGCCTAGTCTAAGACATATTTGGACATGGGGGAGTCCAGCACATCTTATGAAGGTAGATGTTGGTAAGGCATGTATACGCGATCGTTGGCTATCCTAGAGGAACAAAGGGTGGTTTGTTTTATAGTCCTAGAGATCAGAGGGTGATCGTTAGCACGAACGCCAGATTTCTAGAGGAAGACTATGTGATGAGCCACAAGCCCAAGAGTAAAATTGTTCTAGAGGAGTTAAAAGGGGAAGTCACTTCTTTAGTACCGCCGGTACAAGAGGATATACCACATGTCACTGCACCGCGTGTCACAGAGGATACACAGGTGATACCTCGTCGTAGTGGGAGGGTTGTGAGATAGCCTGATAGGTTCATGTTCTTGGGAGAATCTTCTGATTTGGTCCCTGGCGAACATGAACCTAATCCCTGGACATATGACTAGGCAATCCAAGATAAATATGCAGTATCTTGGCAAAGTGCAATGAATGCTGAGATTGAATCTATGGATTCAAATCAGGTCTGGGAGCTAGTAGAACCACCCGATGGTGTAAAAACCATTGGATGCAAGTGGATATACAAGAGAAAGAGAGGAATAGATGGGAAGGTTGAGACCTTCAAAGCGAGGCTTGTTGCGAAGGGGTATACTTAGAAAGAGAGTATCGATTATGAGGAGACCTTTTCGCCGGTAGCCATGCTTAAGTCTATCCGGATTCTCTTATGCATAGCAACTCATATGGATTATGAGGTGTGGCAGATGGATGTCAAGACAGCTTTCCTTAATGGAAGTCTTGAGGAAAACATCTACATGAAGCAACCAGAGGGATTCATTGCTAAGGGCAAAGAGCATCTTGTATGTAAACTTAATCGGTCCATTTATGGATTGAAACAAGCTTTGAGGTCTTGGAACATCCGCTTTGATGAGGTGATCCAGTCTTATGCATTTATTCAGAGTCCGGATGAGTCTTGTGTATACAAGAGATGTGACGTAAACGTAGTGATATTTCTTGTACTATACGTAGATGACATTTTGTTGATTGGCAACAATATCAAGGTATTATCAGATGTAAGGGTATGGTTGTCCAAAGAGTTTGATATGAAGGACTTGGGAGAGGTGGGACACATCCTTTGGATCAAGGTTATAAGGGATCACAGGAAAAGGATGTTGTGCTTATCCCAAGCTTCATACATAGACACGATTATGGATCTTTTTAGCATGCAGAACTCCAAGAAGGGTTTTCTACCTTTCAGGCATGGAGTTCCTTTATCTAAGGAGATGTGTCCTAGATCATCTGAGGAGATAGAGGAGATGAAGGCAGTTCCTTATGCTTCAGTAGTAGGAAGCCTCATTTATGCGATGCTCTATATGAGACCAGATATCTGCTTTGCCATAGGCATCATCAGCAGATATCAAAGTAATCCAGGACAGGGACATTGGACTGAGGTAAAGCATATATTGAAGAACCTGAGAAGGACTAGGGATTATAAGCTGGTTTACCGGGCAGACCAATTACTCCCTGTGGGTTACATGGATTCCCACTTCCAATCTGATAGGGATAACAGTAAGTCTACCTCAAGTTTTGTATTTACTTTGGGAGGTGGAGCCATTGTATGGAGGAGTGTCAAGCAGAAGTACGTGGCGGACTCCACCATGGAACCTGAGTATGTGGCGGCCTCTAAGGCAGCCAAAGAAGTTGTATGGCTCAGGAACTTTCTGATGGACTTGGATGTGATTCCTGGTTTGCCCAGAACTATCACAATTTATTGTGATAATAGTGGTGCAGTTACAAACTCGAAGGAACCACGAGCCCATAAGGCTAGTAAACACATAGAGCGCAAGTACCACCTGATACGAGAAATCGTAAAGAGAGGAGAAGTTGGTGTGGTAAAGATTGCATCAGAGGATAACTTGGCAGATCCTTTCACTAAGGCCCTTCCGGCGAGAGCTTTTGATAGGCATGTGGAGGGAATGGGGATCAGATGTATGGCAGTTTGAAGACAGCATAGTCTTTTAGTATAAGTGGGAGATTGTAGGGATGTATACTGAAAAGTCTATCTTTTTTATGAACATCTTTATTTTTGAAATAAAAATCACATGATCATTGTTTGCATATTTTTATGCATATTGTCTAATACGTTACATTGTAGATAACATAGTGTGTGGTGTCACACAGGAGATCATGTTATCGGCTCCTTGTAAAGTATAAGTAAAGACTCACAACCAAGATAGCTTTGGACAAACCATTGGAATGGTTGTAGTGTGATTTGGTGTTGGTTTGTCTTGACCATAGAATCAAACTAGTGCACTTTGTGTGTATTGAGCAGGACCGACATAGAGGTGATTCGATTTATTGCTGACTACATAATCAAATCGTACCTCAGATATTATTTAGTACATGCTCTTAATCCCGATATAATAACGGGCACATATACTTAGTACTCATCTCTTTGATTTACCAATGGGCGAGATTTATAGATTAAATCGATAGGCTCGGTAAGTTGGGAGATGATATTATTTATAAGGTGTGTCGTTGATTATAGGAGGAAACCGTGTCCTATATATTAGGATGATGATGTCCCCTTGAGGAGCTCATAAGGTTCATCATGTAAACCCTGCAGGTGGACTTGGTCCTGCATGATGAAAAGGTTTAGTGGTACTACTCAAGGAGTTAGATGTTGATTAATTAATGGTCAGTTAATTAATTAATCGATAGACATTCGAGATCTTAAACACGGAGAGAAAATGTACAAATAATATATGGAGCCCATATTATCATATGGGGGATGGTGAGGTAGATCAATGATGATCCTTTAGTTGATTGGATCATCATTAGTGGATCGGACTTTATGTGGGCTTGATCCATGGGTGGCCAAGATCCAACTCCTCCTCATGGTTCCTAATGTAGCCTATTAACACCTCATGAAGCTTAGATCTAATGGATAGAAACAAAACTCTAAGATCCATAGGTAGAGATTAAATCTCTAAGATCCGATGGTTGAGATTAAATCTCTAGATCCGATGGTTGAGATTAAATCCCTAGAACCAATGGAGGAGATTAATTCATGACTTATCCCTAACACTATAAAAGGAGGGCATGGGAGTTGGCGTGGATGATCATCAAGGAGAGCTAGGGTTTGGGCGGCAAGAAGGAATCCTATTTGAGATAGGATTAGGGTTAGGGTTTGGAGGCTAGGGCGGCACCAAATAAGGAAGGTGATTGTTTCTTCTTCCTCCTCTTGTGGTCGGCATCCAGATTGGTTTCCAGCCCCTTCCAGCCTTTGGTCGGTGCCCAAAATCTCCCTTCTCCCTCTCCTTAAGTGGTGGAAACAAGATATAGGGCTTCCCTTGGTGTCTTGATTGTTTTCCATCATCTTCTCCACCTTCTAGTTGGCCGACGGCAAGGAGATTGTGTGCTCCTTGTTGGTTGGTTTTAGGGAGGAGAAAAATCTTGTTTCTACTCTTCCTCTTTATTTGAAAGAGCAAGGAAGGAAGATTTGCGATCTAGGAGCTTCGACTTTTGGTAGATCGTCGCCCACACGACGTCCAAAAGGAGGAAGGTCGTACATTAGAAGATCGAGAGGTATTCCTATTCTTCTTTCTCCTTTTGTTACTTGCTTGTTTTTGTTTTTCAATTATAAGCATGTTATTAATCTATAAATGGCTAAATAATACTTGGATCCCGAGCATAAACACAAAAACCGGTGATCCGGACATCGTCTATTCCGCGGCTACTCGTAGAATAGAGGATGGCCGCTTAAATAACTAGTTTGTTCAAGTGACCTCTCTAAACGAATAGCACGACGATGACTTGTTGGTTTGGACAATCCATTTTGTATAGGATTAATTTTTTTTATTCCGGGGACATCGAAGGGATCGCAATGATCAAACGACCAAGGTGAAGTGGGAAGCGAAGCTTCCCCTCACGGACTCGATAAGCTAAACCCTACAATTAGTGGGAGAGCTTCCGGGCAAAAACCCTTCATTGTCGTCGACGGAGAATCATGGAGAATTGTCGGAGATCAAAATTCAGGAAGAAGTCGCATGGAGAAAATGGGAGTTTTGCGGGTAAGGTTTTTTCGCGTATATTAGCGATGAAATAGTTTTTATTTGTCGCTAATATTTATTAGCTTAGTGACAAAATTTTAAATTTTCATCGCTAAACCCTAAAATGTAAGGCCACAGAATCGAGTTCACTCGACTGGCCACTCGATTGAATATTTTGTGACGAATATTTATACGTTTCATCGTGAAGTACCAGTCGAGTCGGCAATTTGACTACCATTATCTTAGCAACGGAATTTAATTTTTCATCACTAAACCCTAAAATGTCGGCCCACAGAATCGAGTTCACTCGACTGGCCCCTCGACTGAATATTTTACGATGAATATTTATACATTTCGTCACCAAGTACCAATTGAGTTGGCAATTCAACTGCTGTTATTGGCGATGAATTAATAAATATCATCACAAAATATTTAGTGCACGACATTTTTAGGGGTTAGCGATGAATATTTACATATTCGTCGCTAATAGTTTTATTTTTGCGACGAAAAAATTAAGTTGCGTCCCAAATGTAATATTGTTTACGACGATGATGATATTCATCGTAAAATCCTTTTTTAGCAATGCATTTATAATTCGTCGCTAATATTTTATCGCTATTTTCTATTTTTCTTGTAGTGAGCTTACTAGTGGTTGGAACCTCCCCCTGATAGTTCTCCTCCCCAATTGCTCAGTTTGCCGGAAAATTCCCTGCTACCTTTCACCACAAAACCATCAACTGCGACCCCGAGATCAAAATCAAACACTCTACCACAGCTGGATCTAATGAAGAAAACTCACACTCAAAACTCAGAAAGATTTGTGGCAGCCGCTTCCTGCCGCGATGACGATGACATCGATTCGATCGCATGAAGGGATCAATGAAATCCCAGAAGAAGGAAATCAACTAACCTCCGACCGAAGCACCCAACTATAGTTGCGACGTTGTGTGATGCTCGTTCGAGGAGGCCGAGGAGATGGGATGGAAGAGATCGACGACATATGGGCGATGAAGCAGAGAGGTCGCGTGGTGAGAAAAGAGGAGATGTCGCACGTGAGAAAGAAATCGGGCGAAAGGGCAAAGAGAAAAACCAAAGAAGAATCCTCGGGACATAAAAGAAAACGACAGAGAGAAATGCTCATCGGTGGAGTAACGACTGATGGGGAGGAACAGACTCGCGGTGGGGAAGATAAATCACGTGTGAGGAATCGCGATCGGTTTTCAACGGTTGTGCAAGGTGGTTGAGCTAGCCTAGATCAAATCCGTGTTAACCCAACTTGACCCCAACATCTAATTAAACCCCAAACAATTAATTAATTAATTTATCTGATTTTTTTCCGCCGTAACTTACATTCTCCCCCACTTAATAAAATTTGGTCCCCAAATTTCATACTTAAATGCAAAAATTAATTAAAGCATGTTTTTGAAATGATCACATACCTTAAGTGAACATATGAGGGTATCGAGCTCGAATAGTAACTTTCATCTCCCACGAAGGCTCCTCATCGGTATGATGTTGCCATCCAACCTTTACAAGTCGGATGGTTTTGTTCCTCAACTAACCCTCCTTGCAACCAAGAATTTGAAGGTTTTGCTCGGAAGCTCTGATACAAATTGAAGGGTTTTGCTTATCGAGTCCGTGAGGGAAAACTTCGCTTCCCACTTCACCTCGGTAGCTTGTCCATGGCGATCCCTTCGATGTCCCCAGATTAAAAAAATTTAATCCTGGACAAAAGGGATTGCCCAAACCACCAAGTTATCGTCGTGCTATTCGTTTAGAGAGGTCACTTGAACAAACTAGTTGTTCAAGCGACCATCCTCTATTCTACGAGTAGACGCGGAATAGACGATGTCCGGATCGTCAGTTTTCGTGTTTATACTCGGGATCCAAGTATTATTTAGCCATTTACAGATTTATAACATACTTATAATTGAAAAACAAATACAAGCAATAAACAAAAGAAGAAAGTAGAATAGGTATACCTCTCGATCTTCTAATGTATGACCTTCCTCCTTTTGAATGTCGTGTGGGAGGATCTACTAAAAGTCGAAGCTCCTAGATCGCAAATCTTCCTTCCTTGCTCTTCCAAAGCAAGAGGAAGAATAGAAACAAGGTTTTTCTCCTCTCTAGAAACAACCAACAAGGAACTAAAACTATCCTTGCCGCCGGCCAACTAGGTGAAGGAGAAGATGGTGGAAAACAACCAAGACACCAAGGGAAGCCCTATATCTTGTTTCGACCACCTAAGGAGAAGGAGAAGGGAGCTTTTGGGCACCGGCCAAGGCTGGAAAAGAGGCTGGAGAGGTGTTGGACATTGTCCCAAAGAGGAAGAAGAAGAGAAGAATACCTTCCTTATTTGGTGCCACCCTTACCTCCAAACCCTAATCCTAATCCTATCTCAACTAGGATTCCTCTTCCTTGCCGCCCAAAAAGCCTAGATCTCATCAATTATTCCACGCCAACTCCCTTGACATCCTTTTATAGAGTTAGGGATAAGTCATGAATTAATCTCCTCCATTTGTTCTAGGGATTTAATCTCAACCGTCAGATCTAGAGATTTAATCTCAACCGTCGGATCTTAGAGATTTAATCTCTACCTATGGATCTTAGCATTTTGTTTCTATCCATTGGATCTAAGCATCATGAGGTGTTAATATTCTACATTAGGCACCATGAGGAGGAGTTGGGTCTTGGCTACTCATGGATCAAGCCCACATAAAGTCTGATCCACTAATGATGATCCAATCCACTAAAGGTTCATCATTGATCTACCTCACCAACCCCCATATGATAATATGGGCTCCATATATTATTTCTAGATTTCCTCCCCATGTTTAAGATCTCGAATGTCTATCGATTAATTAATTTACTGACCATTAATTAATCAACATCTAACTCCTTGAGTAGTACCACTCAACCTTTTCATCATGCCGGACCAAGTCCACCTGTAGGGTTTACATGATGAACCTTATGAGCTCCTCAAGGGGTCATCATCATCCTAATATATAGGACACGGTTTCCTCCTATAATCAACGACACATCATATAAATAATATCATCTCCCAACTTACCAAGCCTATCAATTTAATCTATAAATCTCGCCCATTGGTAAATCAAAGAGATGAGTACTAAGTATATGTGCTCGTTATTATATCGGGATTAAGAGCATGTACTAAATAATATCTGAGGTCCGATTCGATTATGTAGTCAGCAATAAATCTAATCACCTCTAAGTCGGTCCTGCTCAATACACACAAAGTGCACTAGTGTGATTCTATGGTCAAGACAAACCAATACCAAATCACACTGCAACCATTCCGATGGTTTGTCCAAAGCCATCTCGGTTGTGAGCCTTTACTTATACTTTACAAGGAGCCGATAACATGATCTCCCGTGTGACTCCACACACCATGTTATCTACAATGTAACGTATTAGACAATATGCATAAAAATATGTAAACAATGATCATGTGATTCTTATTTCAAAAATAACGATGTTCATAGAAAAGATAGACTTTTTAGTATACATCCCTACAGAATTCTTATTTCAGTATAAAGATGTGTAGTTCGTTCATTGCTCGTCTACAAAACTATTAGCGCAAGAGGAACATACAAATACAAACAATTAAAGACAAAAGCAATAACAAGAATACAAATGCTAACAAAGGATGTAACGTGGTTCACGTCTACGCCGCTAATCTACGGTCCGATTCGTCCAAGGTGAATCACTCCTCAATCTATCCACTAGATCTCTCCTTTGCACAAAGATAGGTGGAGGTAACCTCTTTTACACAAGGATCACTCTTCTACAATAGAATGAAGATTAGCACAAGTAGAAGAGTGGAAAATGTTTAGGGCACTTAGGGAGCTATTAGGAGTTCAAGCATTAGTCCCCCAAAGCCCCACACCCTTCCTCTTTATAGAGGAAGAGGGTTTCTTCCCATTGACATAGGACCAGTCGATTAATGCCCCTGATTAGTCGACTGATCCTGTAGTCGTTGCCCAATAACGGCTGCTTTTCACGTTGGATTTCATCCAACGACACCATCATCAGTTGACTGATATTGCCATCAGTCAACTGATGCTCCAATTAGTCGAGTGCTCGCGAGCTCGATTCCATTCTGTGCCCGAAACACTTGCGATCAGTCTACTGATGCCTTCATCAGTCGACTGGTGGTCTCGTAGTCGACTGTCATTCCATGGCAGTCGACTGTTGGCACTTGAACCAGACTCGAACACTAGTCGAGTCACAGTCAACTTAGAGTAGTCGACTACCATAACATGGTAGTCAACTGATGTCGAGAAATCCCATCCGACACTTAGCCAAATGGCCAAGTTTCACCTAAGAGCACTACCCCTTCCCGGGTTACATTCACTCACTCTCATCCCTTGGAGTCCCTCGCCTTTGAGGTTATCTTCGTTCGGCCACATCCCTCGGATGCGCCAAGCGCACGACTCTGCAGCGCCATCCTTCGCGTCTCGCCCTGAAGTCTACTTCCTCCGGCTTCACTCCAAGCTCCTCGTCCGACGGTCCTCGTATGCTTCAAGCGCACGGCTTTTGCAAAGCCATCCTTCACCGACTCAAGGACCGAGTCATGAGATGTGAAACTCGCCAAGGCTCCATGTGCGAATTACTAAGTCTTGCAAGACTCCAACGCACATATCAAATCCACACATCCTAACTTAAACCCTTTGCTACACATATCAAAACCATATCAAGGATTGATTGCACTAACAATCTCCCCCTTTTTGATGTGTGGCAATCCGTTTAAGTTAGGTAAAACATTTATCAAAAATACTAAGGTAAGAAAGCATGTAAGTAACATGATTAGCAACTCTCCCCCTTAATACATGAAACTCCACCTAAATATAATTCCCCCTTACTTAAACATATATATTTCTCCCCCTTTGACACCATGAAAAATAATTAACAAAGTTTATACAGCATGGCATCAAGTCTAGAGAGAAATATAAACCAAAAACATGGCTTAAAACCGTGTATCAGAAGTTGCTGGGCAGTTTTTCAGGTGAGCAGTTGACTGGTTCGGACTACCAGTCGACTGACACATGCATTTCAGGTTTTTATGATTTTCAAGCTGAATTTCAGAAATACATTAAAAATTCTACAAAATTCAAAAAATTATGAAATTTGGGGAACATATTTCTTGTAAGTATATTTATCAATGAAAAATAGTTTTTCATGAAAAATCATTATATTTTCAAAGATTTGCCAAAAATCTAAAAGCTTTAAAAACAACTAGGTTTTTGATCAAGTTAGTATCAAGTTTAACACCTAGTTTTGCTTTAAATTGTTTCAAAACATGAACACACAGATTTTATAGTAAGAAATTGTTTTGAAAACATATGAAATATCTAACCATGATCTTTGGGCAATATGTCTATGAATTAAACATAAGCCTTCCCCATGATTGGTCTATTATTGCTATTTTGATACCTTAAATGACCATCTAAATGCCATAGGCATTAGTGGACATTTGTTTCATCCTAACATCTCGCTCATGCTAAGTTTTCAATAAAAGTAGCCTATGGTCAGTGTGAGATGTATCCTAAAGGTATTTGTATAGACTTAACCATTATTTTCATGCAATTCTATCAAGGTTAAGTATCATCCTATCATACCACATGATCATAAAGACATATATGGATGAATTTTATATTATGACCATGAAACAAATGTATTCATCAAATTGTGATCATGCATTAGGTATTACATCATGATAATAAGGAAAGTATCACCTAAAGAATGATTTATCTATTTATAGGTGCATTATCATAACCTAACACTATTTCAAAAATATTGTCCCGCCATCCTAAGTCAACAAAAAATATGATATAGGTAAATTGCATATGGTTGACTACCCTAGGGTTTTCCTAACCCTTTAGGATGGATTTAGGAACCCAAAATAAGTTCTTTCCTATTGGCTTCACTAAATATTCCTTAGGGATCCATTTTCTAGCTATTACTTTCTTTTTGTCTTGACCCCTAGCAATTAAATATTTATAGGCCTTTTTATTTTTATTTTCTTTATATCCTAGGCCTTTCTTGTTGAAGCTTGCCCTTTGGCTCCCTATGATCATGTTAAGTGTGTTGCAGCCAATGGTGAACTTTTCTAGGGCCTTGGTCAAGTGGTCTACCTTTTCCCTTAGGACCCTATTTTCTTCAATACATGCATCATTAACATCAAACGGTATATAGTCATGTGAGCATGCATTATTTAGGCTAGAAGAAATATTTTTATTATCATTAATATTTAAGCATGTTTTTTCTAGCTTATTTTCTAAATCCTTAATTTGATCTAGCATGCTCTTATTTTTCTTTTTGGCCCTAAATAGATCCTTAGTAAGACTAGAAATCATGGAAACTATTTTACTTGGTGAGAGGTTCATTACCATAGTCTCCATGTCCTCTTCCTCGGATTCGGAGGATGGTGAAGAAGCTCCCCCTTCACTAGAGTTCTCCTCACTTGTGCTCGATTCTTCATTTTCGGTGGAGGAGGAGTCTAGATGGTCAAATGCCATTAATGCCAAATTTGTGACAAAGGCATTTTCTTCCTCGAATGATGATGATGATGAGGAGGAAGGATCATCCCAAGTCCTTGCTTTTAGTGCCTTTACCTTTCCCTTTTCTTTGGCTTTCTTCTCTTCTTCCTTCTTCTTGCTTCCCTTTTTCTTCTTCTTTTCTTCCTTCTTTCTCCTCTCCTCTTTGCTCTTGTTCAAGAGGGGACAATTATCCCTTATATGTCCCTCTTGTTGGCAATTGTAGCAAATCGCCTTCCCCCTTGGTCTTCTTCTCCTATCATTAGATTTATTAAATTTAAAACCTTTTAATGCACGCCTTACCCTCCTTACCATATAAGCTTCTTCCGTGCTATCCATGGAGGAGGAGGAGGATGCTTTATCATTGGAGGAGGTGGGAATCTTCATCTTTTTCTTTCCCTTGTTGGCTACCAAGGCCACTCCTCTTGAAGGTTGAATTCTTTGCTCTTCATTTATTCCTTCAAGCCTTGTTTCATGGAGCTCCATAGTTGAGAAGAACTCATCCAAGGTGCTCACTTCCAAATTCTTGGAGATGTAGAAGTAGTCCACCATAGAGCTCCATCTTGAGAACCGGGGAAAGACATCTATGGCCTTCATTACCATATCCCGGTTGGAGAGTTTTTCACCTACACTTGTCAAACCGGTTAGAATTTTCTTAAATCTAGAGTGTAGGGATTTTACCTTCTCTCCCTTTTCGAGTTTGATATTGGATAATTGGGAGCGAAGGACATCTCTCCTTGCTAGCTTCGCCTCGGATGTGCCTTCATGAATCTCTATTAGTTTCTCCCACATGTCCTTGGCACTAGTGCATTCCCCAATCCGATTCACTTCTTGTTGGGGGAGTACGTTGTAAAGGTGATGTTTGGCTTTTGAGTTCACCAAGTACTCTTCCCTTTGCCTCTTGCTCGACCTTGATTTTTTCCAATGGCTCCCCCTCTTCATCCCTAGGCATTTCGAAACCGTTTTCCATAATTAAAAGAATTTCGAAATCGGTTTCGAAAAATACCTCCGATCAGTCGAGTGCTCGTGAGCTTGACTTCATTCTATGCCCAAAACACTTGTGACGATGATCGATGCCTTCATCATCGATCAGAGTCAATGATCATTGCCATTCCATGGCGCGATCGGTGATAACATGAACGACTTGAACACTAGTCGAGTCACAGTCGACTTAGAGCAGTCGACTACCATAACATCGTAGTCAACTGATGTCTGAAAATCCCATCCGACACTTAGCCAAATGACCAAGTTTCACCTAAGAGCACTACCCTTTCCCGGGTTACATTCGCTCACTCTCATCCCTTGGAGTCCCTCGTCTTTGAAGTTATCTTTGTTCGGCCACGTCCCTCGGATGCGCCAAGCGCTCGACTCTGCAACGCCATCCTTCGCGTCTCGCCCTGAAGTCTACTTCCTCCGGCTTCACTCCATGCTCCTCGTCCGGCGGTCCCTCGGATGCTCCAAGCGCACGGCTTCCGCAAAACCATCCTTCACCGACTCAAAGACCGAGTCATGAGATGTGAAACTCGCCAAGGCTCCATGTGTGAATTACTAAGTCCTGTAAGACTCCAACGCACATATCAAATCCACACATCCTAACTTAAACCCTTTGCCACACACATCAAAACCATATCAAGGATTAAGGATTGATTGCACTAACATGTTACACAGATTTTGACTTCCAATCAGATAGAGATAATAGTAAGTCTACCTCGGGTTTTGTGTTTACTTTGGGAGGTGGAGCCATTATATAGAGGATTGTTAAGCAGAAATGCATGGCAGACTCCACCATGAAAGCTGAGTATGTTGAAGCCTTTGAGGCAGCCAAAGAAGTTGTATGGCTCAGGAACTTCTTGATGGACTTGGATGTGATTCCTGGTTTTCCCATAACTATCACAATTTATTGTGATAACAGTGGTGCAGTTGCAAACTCGAAGGAACCACGAGCCCATAAGGCAAGTAAACACATAGAGCGCAAGTACCACCTGATACGAGAGATCGTAAAGCGAGGAGAAGTTGTTATCGCCAAGATTGCATCAGAGGATAACTTAGTAGATCCTTTCACTAAGGCCCTTCCAGCAAGAGTTTATGATAGGCATGTGGACGGAATGGGAATCAGATGTATGGCAGTTTGATGGTAGCATAGTCTTTTAGTAAAAGTGGGAGATTGTTGGGATGTATACTAAAAGCCTAGCCTTTGTATGAACATCTTCATTTTGAAATAAGAATCACATGATCATTGTTTGAATTTATGCATATTGTCTGATATGTTATATTGTAGATAACTGTTGGTGCAGGGGCACCAGATAATCAAACTTGTATTTTGATTATGGCAAAGACACAAAGTTAAGTTTACATCGTTATCTCACGAGCTAAATCGAGTGTGCAGAAAAGTACTAAAGCTAGAGCTGAAGGCTAGCGACACCCGGAGGAAGCTACAGTGGTCGGGCGACACTCGAGTGACTTTGGAGGGAGCCGAAGGAATCAAGTTGAAGGCCGGAAGCAAGAGCTACAAGGTAAGTATCGAGGAAAGCTCGTGTGAGTGGAGGATTGTAATGTCGTGTCCTCTTTACGGGGATGACCGTAGGCGGCGATCCGACTAAGACTTCTTGTGGAAGGTCTAGGTCGAGATCGGATGGTTAGAAACCGTCGAATTTATCATTTTCCGAGCTAACCTCTTACTGCAGGGAAGTGGCCGGTGTGATCATTCTTTGGACATTAGGCGATCGTGATGCTCATCGGATCGTGATGGGAGTCATCGATCGTGATGGCGATGAATCGACCTTTGCACTAGGTCAAAGCGGATAAGGTTTGGCGACGATTCAGCGATAAAATTTATTACAACCGTGATACATGTTCGAAAAGAGGAGACATATTCAGAGGCCAAAATCTATAAAAGGATGGGAGGATTCCAACTCCAAACAACATCAAGTTTATTTCATCAAGTGCTCTTACAATGCTAACGCTCCAACACCGTCATAACGTCGACGCGACAACAAGTTCAGATCTTCTTCGTCGGCAGTAACATCTAGTAATATATTTTGATATTGTATTCGTTGTTTTTATTCATAACGAGGTGAGGAAGGCTTGTTGCCTCATCCTCGTACATTCGGTTTTGTGATCATTGTCTCCTACCTCCAACTATCTCACGAGGTGAGGAGGAGACGTTATAGTGCTTTGCCCTCCGTAAGCGGTCTAGGACCGATAGGACCTTGGAGTAGTAACTGCTGGGTTGTGAACCAAGTAAAAATAAATGTGTCTCTTTATTTTCTGCTGCTCTTACTCATTTAATTATCTACTCGAATGAAACGTCAAAAAGATTTACGATCGTTATTCACCCCCCCCCTCTAGCGACGCTTCTCGATCCAACAATAACATGGTGTGTTGTGTCGCACAGAAGATCATATTATCAGTTCCTTGTAGAGTATAAGTAAAGGCTCACAACCAAGATGGTTTTAGACAAACCATTGGCATGGTTGTAGTGTAATTTTGTAGTGGTTTATCTTGACCATAGAATTACACTAGTACACTTTGTGTGTATTGAGCAGGATCGATTTAGTGCTAATTCAATTTATTGCTGACTACATAATTGAATCAGACCTCGGATATTATCGTGCACATGCTCTTAATCCCGATATAATAACGGGCACATGTACTTAATATTTATTTCTTTGATTTACCAATGAGCGAGATTTATGGATTAAATCGATAGGCCCGGTAAGTTGTGAAATAATATTATTTACATTGTGTGCCATTTATTATAGGAGGAAACCGTGTCCTATGTATTAGGATGATGATGTCCCCTTAAGGAGCTCATAAGGATCATCATGTAAATCCTGCAGGTGGACTTAGTCCAACAAGATAATAAGGTTGAGTGGTACTACTCATGGAGTTAGATGTTAATTAATTAATTATCAGTAAATTAATTACTTAATGGACATTCGATATCTTAAACACAGGGAGATATTTGTACGATTAATATATGGAGCCCATATATAATTATGAGGTTAGTGAGGTAGATCAATGATCATCGCTTTAGTGGAATGGATCATCATTAATGGATCGGGTTCTGATCCATTGGGTGGCCAAGATCCAACTCCTCATGGCCCCTATTGCAGCCTATTAAAACCCTCACGAAGCCAAGATCCAACAGACACAATTGAAAAGAGGCTTGGGCGAAAACTATAAAAGGGGAGCATAGGGTTTGGAAACTCTAATCGAATCCTAACCAAGTTTTCTCCTCCTCCTCCCTAGTGCCGACGGCAATAACCCTTCTCCTAGGGTTAGGGCCAGCGCCTCCTCCCTCCTTCCCTCCCTTTGGTGGCCGGCGCCTCTTTTCTCAAGCTAGGGCCGGCGAACACAAGCAAAGGGCTGCCCTCTCCATCTCTTGGTGACCAGTGGTGAGGGATCATCTTCCTTTCTTCTTTGGCCGCTAGCAAGAGCTCTCCTTGGTGGGTGGCACCTCCTTGGTTCTCCCTAGGGTCAGCAGCAACAAGGAAGGGGAGCTCTCCTTGGTGGCCGACATGAGCAAGGGAGAAGAAGAAGGTTGTTCGGTCAAGAGAAGAAGAAAGTGGTAGCTTGTTTTGGAGCAAGGAAAAAACGGAGAAAAGGTGATCTAGGAGGCTTCAATTCTTGGAGGATCATTGCCCACACAACGTTCAAGAAGAGGATAGGTCATACAATAGAAGATCAAGAGGTAAACAAGAGGTACGATTCTTGTTTTGGTTTCCTTTTGTTCTATGTAATTGTTTACAATTGTATGATCATGGACCCCGAAGATAAACACAAAAACTGGCCATCCAATCATCATCTATTCCGTGGCTAATCGAGGAAAAGAGTTAGGTTGCTTGGACAACAAGTTTGTTCAAGCGACAACTCAAATCGAATAACACGATGATGAATCGATTGCTTGGGCAATCCATCTCTGTCCGGATTAGTTTTATTCAATTAAATTTTAATCCGGGGATGTGAGATAGGATCGTCTTGCACAAGCGACCGAAGGAGAAGGAAGCAATGGTTTTGCCTTTAGAATGCTATTTTCTACACATCCTCATCTCTTATCCGAAGCTAATGATATTCTGAGCGCAAATCAAACTTAAAGTACACATAGGTATCTTTAAGTTAATCAAAAAAATCCTCTATCCTTGGCAATGGATATTTGTTCTTTATAGTTATCGCATTCAGTTGTCGATAATCAATGCATAACCGCAATGATCCATCCTTCTTTTTGACAAAAAGTATCAAAGCTCCCTATGAAGAAACACTAGGCCGAATAAAACCATTATCCAATAGCTCCTGTAGTTGTACTTTAAGTTCATTCAATTTTTTTGGTGCCATCCGATAAAAAGGTTTTGATACCGGCGCGGTTCCTGGAATCACCTCTATCGCAAATTCCACTTGCCTAGGAGGTGGCAAGCCTGGAAGTTCATCTGGAAACACATCCGGATACTCTCGGACTACTCGCACATCGAAGAGGGGTGGTATTCCTTCGTTCTTAACTTTGACTAAAGATAATAAATAACCCTGACAACCATGGGCCAATAACATCTGGGCTTTTAATGCAGATATAATAGATAGCCCATCATCTCTAGTGCCAACAAATTTTCAGGTTGGTTGATCCGGTGGTCGAAAAGTCACCACCCTTGCTCTACAATCCACTGTAGCATAATAAGTGGCCAACAAGTCTATACTGAAAATAATATCAAACACTACCATTTTCAACACCTGGAGGTCTACTGTAAGGATATGGCCATCGAAATTTAATGGACAACCTTTGATTTCTTGGGGGCTAGTCAGCACCTCTCTTGATGGCAACGATACTGCTAGCCCACAAGAACGAACCATTTGAATCCTTCTAATGTTACCCAGAAATATTCTAGATACGAATGAATGGGAACTACCAGTATCAATCAAAGTATCAACATATATAGAATAAACTTAAACCATACCCCGAATGACTGATCCCTCACCCCGCTGTTCCTCCTCTCTGGTTATAGCATATACGCGTCCAGCCTCCACATTTGACAGTTGCATCCCTGATGTAATAGTAGTGTGCTTCCACTCAGACTAAGTCTGACTCTGTGGTACTGAAGATTGAGTCGCCGGTGTAGCCATAATATGACCTTGAGAGGTAGCTGGTAACAATGGCTACATAGATACCCCTGGATAGTATATCACTGGAGATGCAGAATACTGAATAGCTATCGGCATCATTGAAGAGGCACCCCCTATATCTGATACAACTATTCCTATGGAGGTACTAGCTGCTTTTGGCAATATGCCAGTGTCCATGGTGTTGTCCTTTGCTGCCTCTGCTGGCTAGGCTTCTTTCCCTTGTTGGAGTTATCAGAGAACTCCAACTGTGCTCTCAATGTACACTCTCAACTGGTATGCCCAGGTTGCTTGCAATAATAGCAAACAGGCTGCTCCAAGGGACACTCTGGAGCTCTATAGCTTTCAGATCCACATCTATAACAACTGACCCTGTTCTAGGCCTTACGACTCTTCTGAGAACCTCCAGAATACTCAGAAGCTGGTCGCTTCCCTTTTTGCGACCTTGAAGATCCCTCTTCAGTACCTCGAGTAGCACCACCTCGATCTTGCTTCTTTTGAGTCTGATTTGTTGTATTCTATTTCAGCTGCTTACTCTGGGACATTTGCTTCTCCATATCTTCTCCCTCAAAATCTTCTGGGAAGTCATCTCAATAAAGATAGCTCGATCTTAGGCCTCTCTGTATGAGTTAATTGAAGATCTTGACATTCTAGCCCGAATATAAGCAGCTAGACCTTGAGTAAATTGGAACATCCGATCTGTATCCTGAGTTACCAGATGAGAGCAGAACTCCGCAAGTTTGGTAAACTCTGCGTTTTACTCCATAACCAACCGATCACCTTTCTTTAGGCTAAGGGACTCCTGACGACGTGCCGTAGAAAATGCCGAAGGAAAATACTATCTCCAGAAAGCATCTCGAAAGACTGCCCAGGTAATCCCATGCTCCCCGAATAAGGTTTTCTGCATCTTCCACTAGATAACTACCTGATCCCGGAGGTGGTATGCAGCTAGGCCAACTTTCTCCTCGTCCGTACAATCCACGTACTCGAAAGTGTCCTCCAAATTTTCTAGCCAAGCATGGGCAATCCATGGATCAGACTCTCCTCGGAACTGAGTAAGTCGATCCATGGCCGAATGCACCAATACAAGTATTCGTGATTTATCATTGAGCCAACAGGACTCTGCAGGTACTGACCTAGTCGAAGGTATATCTGGATCTTGAGACTCCGAACCTCCGATAGAGGGATGCTGAGGTTGTTCCCAAATAACAAGCTCAGTCGTAGCAGCCTCTTATCCCACAACTCTGGTTGATCGCCTTGATGGACAACCTCTACTACGTGTCTGCACAGGTGCTATAACTCTGACTATATACACCTGTTGAACAAGTTTAGATAAGTATTTAACTAGAATATAAGTTATCAGAAATTCCTACTTCATATTGCTCGGAGCTCTTGCAGTTGTCAATCCCATCTCACAAAACCAAAACAAAAACAAATCGATTCTCGAGAATCCAAAACTCAACGAAAAACATCATTGTATGGCATCGCAAAACCTAGGGCTCTGTTACAAATAAAGTTGTCACGCCCCGAGAGTATACCGAGCCGTAAAATGGACAGTATTTACCCTGTATGTGACGCAATATCCTGTTCATACGAAGCCTTTCGGCCACATCCACACAACATATATAAATGTATCTATATCAAAACACAGCAAAAATCATCACAATGAAATAACAAACTTCACACCAACGCATACCGACATAAAAATCCGAAACAACACCTGTGTACACCAACAGAACAAGTCCACAACACAAAACATCACATAAACTCCAAGTACATAGCTAAAACATATAGAAAATTGAAATAACCACAGGAGCCTCAGAAGTGAGATGAGACAAATCAACTAGTGATGCTCCAAGTCGGTGCAAAGTCTTCTACCTGTTACCTGGGCAACAAGAAAAATCAGGGTTTGTGGTGGTGAGTATAAAACTCAGTGGTAATATAAAAGAACATGCATATATCAAATATCACAGGTAAGTCAACAATATAACCTAAAGGTACATCAGGTATACACTAGTATAGTATATATATACATGCATATACCAACTAAACAAATGGACAACGTAAGGTGCTGACATACCTGAAAGTCTACTACACTACACTCATCCAACGTGAGCATATATCCACAATATACAACATGAAGAGTAATACTAACTCTATAATCAACAACTGCCTTACTAATAATTCTATAACGAATACAAACAATAAATCTTGTCTAACTCATACTACATCAGGATACAGGTCAAAGGTATCTAATAGTCTGACCAAGTCATACACAGGTATCCTACACACAACCATATAGAAAATGCAAGTAGCATGTATAATGATGTACAAATAAATGCAACGAGCATAGTACAAATAAATGCAACAACACAACAAACATCTATATAAATATAAATACTAATCACAACTATATATATATATATATATATATATATATATATATATATATATCTGTGTGTGTGTGTGTGTGTGTGTGTGTGTGTGTGCCAATATGCAAAATACCATACCAACACAGCAATGCAGAATGCATGGTTATTCCTGCTCACCCCACTTGCTACCACGACTCCAGTGTCACCTAGGTGGCTCAAGAAGACAACTGTCCCAACTCAACACCAACCACTACTCTTGAGTGGCCGAGTGGGCAATATGAACAAGTACCATATAAGTGTAAAGAGCTAGCTACACAATGGGGGTCCCTGCTATTAGCCACTCCAATAGTCACTACCTATGAGTGGTCGAGTGCCACACACCAGGACGACTACACGCAACTCCAACTACCACTGTCTATAGTGGTCGAGTGCGACAAAACAAATGCTCTTTCCTCACACCAGCTACTACTACCTCGAGTAACTATAGAGGCAGGATGACTGACGACTCTCTTGACCACAAGGGAGAACAAGTCGCCAACATGCATGTAAATGGCATGAATGCACAGTCACACATACATACATCCACCATAGACTCTCTATTCTATAGAGAGTTATACTCAACTAATCAACACACTTTCTATATTACAGAGAGTCATACTCAATTGATCACAACCAAGCTAGGACCACCGGTCCGTAGCAACGCACTATCCACAATCCACATAACCATACATAAACACATGATCCGTAATAGATACGTGATCCGTAACCGTCATACCACGTAAGGAATGTAATCTGACAATCAACTCTACATCTAGGACATCACCCATTCCCTGGATGAATTATCTAAATTTCATGATTCAAATCTACAACCAAACTTACTAGGTACACAAAGGTATACCACTATAGATCCACATACCATAACGTCTGTAATTTATAACAATGATTAAGGAAATGAACAACAACGACATAGCATTATAAAGTGCAAAGACAAGTATCAAGCAACAGAAAAAAAAAACTAGAGTGGAGTAAAGGTATAAGTGACACCAATGTAAATTAAAATGCATCAGGATTTATCTACTACCAGACCAGGGTAGAAAATTACCCACCTGATGTAAAGCTCATAATAATAAAATCTTCACGGTCGTGGTCCTACCTCGTATTAATGTCCTGCACATATCATAGCACGCATTAAGTTCCAACACACGGTAATAATTAATTAACTACTCTGACAATCTTATATTAACATCTCTTTATTTAATACGAATTAGAAACCCCCAATCATCCATGGTCGATTCACTATAACCAACCTTCCCATTTAACCCTTAGCTTGTACATTTAACACCATAATTAAACCCATCATTTCCAATTAGCAAATATGCTAACCTACACATTCAATTCCATACACCTATTTCTACATTAACAGAATATTTCACAACCCAAATCATCTCTCTAACCATTTAAACCACCGATCACAGCCCCATCCATAACCATCACAACCTTCATAACCTAGAACAGAGCATCATCCAACTCCATCCACTCCATCGCATCCCATTCACAAATCCTAAACAGAGCATAAACAATTTTGCACCGAGGGAAATAGGGATCTAATCAAACCTTGAACGAGCACACACACAACTCACCTACAAGATTTCTGCAAATCTAGATCCAGGCTCAACGCATTACAACCAAACCCTCACACCCGAGCAACATCCCCAATACTAGCCCATACACAGAACACACACAACACCCCTGCTCACTACTGCACAACCACTCATCCAGTAGGCACCATCGATAGAAATCCACACCATAGATCATAACCCATCCGCAAACAACAAGGATTAACAACAGGAAAGAAAAAAATAAGACAGATCAAGCTTACCAGTGGTTGGAACCTCCTCCCGGCAGTTCTCCTCCCCAATTGCTCAGTTTGCCGGAAAACCCCCTATTGCCTTTCACCACAAAACCATCAGTTGTGACCCTGAGATCAAACTCAAACACTCTCCCATAGTTGGATCTAATGAAGAAAACTCACACTCAAAACCTGGAAAGATTTGTTGCAGCCGCTTCCTGCCGTGGCGATGACACCACCGATCCCATCGCGCGAAGGGATCAATGAAATCTCAAAAGAAGGAAATCAACTAACCTTCAGTCGGAGCAAGCAACCATAGTGGCGACATCGTCGTGCTGCTCGCGCGAGGAGGGCGAGGAGCTAGGATGGAAGAGATCGACGGGATCTACGTGATGAAGCAGAGAGGTCGCACGGTGAGAAAAGAAGAGAGGTCACGCATGAGAAAGGAATCGGACGAAAGGGCAAAGAGAAAACCTGAAGAAGAACACTTGGGACTTAAAAGAAAACGGCAATGAGAAATGCTCATCGACGGAGTAACGACTGATGGGGAGGAACATTTTGGTGTAGGGGCACCAGATAATCAAACCTATGTTTTGATTATGGAAAAGACACAAAGTTAAGTGTATATCGTTATCTCATGAGCTGAATCAAGTGTGCAGGGATGTTAAGCTAAGCTGAAGGTCGGTGACACCCGAAGGTTCTTGTGTTGAGAAACCGTGGTGGGCGACACCGGGAGGACTTCGGAGGGAGCCGAAGAAATCAGGTGGAGATCGGAAGTAAAGCTACAAAGGTAAAACTTAAGGTAAGCTCGTGTGTGAGAGAAAATGCAAGGTTGAGTCCTCCGTACAGGGACGACCTTAGGCGACGATCCAACCAAGACTTCCCGTGGAAGGTCTAAGTCGAGATTGGACGGTAATTGAACATCAAAATCACTTGTATTACTTGTATTTTTGAGCTAACTTTTCATTGCAGCTGGAAACCCTAGCAACAGTCGACTGATGGCCAGTATCAGTTGACTACTGCCTTTATCATTCGACTGATAGGGTTGAGCTATCGACTGATGTTCAAATTCTAGCCTTGAAAAGAGTCAAACCTCATCCCCTTATCTTAGGGTGAGGTGGCCTTTAATGATAAAACTTGAGCTCAACGTTTAGGGTTTTCAAAGGCTATAAAAGAAGGAGTATTCTTCACCATTTGCATCAATTCTAAGTGCTCACAAGTGCTCCCACAATGCCACGACTCTCCGACAACTCTACGACAACATAGTGCTGCCGAAACACCGACGACACGAGCTCAACTTCCTCTCCATCAGTCGTCGATATAGCTTACTTCTTGAGTTGCCTATTCTTAAGTTTTTGTAATTCATCTTTATCGAGTTTTTATCATAATGAGGAGAGGGGGAGTGTCCCTCTACCTCGATCTCTTTAAGTCTTGTATTCGTTGTCTCCTACCTCCAACGAGAAGGAGACATTTAGTGAATTACCCTCCGTATGTGGTCTCGGACTACTAGGGCCTTGGATTAGCAGCCGGTAGCTGTGAACCAAGTAAAAAAAGAATTTATCTTATTTATTTTCCTCTGTGCACTCATGTTTTAATCAAACCAAACGAAAGAATTATTTTGCATTATTCACCCCCTCCACCTCTAGCTCTCGTTTCCGATCCAACAATTGGTATCAGAGCAGGGGTGCTACGATCTAGTGCAACCACCAATCTAGCACTTGGTTTTGATTTTCGTTTCATATTTTAATTCCTTTTTCCCAAAGTGTCTTTCGATTCGTAAATTTTCAGCTCGCTTAATTTCTTTCTCCTGCACTACTAATTCAAGATAAAAGTCTTGGTACTCTTGTGTTATTTTTGTCGTTGTGAGGTTTTCTTTTCTCTCTAAATGGCCCATCTCAAAGGGTTCAGCACCATCCGACCTCTGTTTTACAATGGAGACGACTTCCGTTACTAGAAGGGTCAGATGGAGTGCTTTTTAAAAACACAAATAGAGATGTGGATCGTGATCCAAACCGGGTTCACACTTCTTACTAATGAAGTGGTGAATCATTGGATTATGATCAATAGACAAATGCCATGAAGTGCCAAGTGGAAGCCGACGCCAAGGCTATCCAAATTCTACAGTGTGGTTTGTCCAAAGAGGAACTCAACCGCATCGGCCCCTTCATCAGTGCGAAGGACCTATGGAACAAGCTCGTAGAGCTACACGAAGGAACCGACGATGCAAAGGTATGCAAAAGAGATCTTTTGTTTAATAAATTTTATATCCTTAAGATGCAAGAACACGAGACGGCAACCCAACTACATGCTCGCATACAAGACATCGTCAATATCCTGCACTCCATCGGACAGAAGGTTGGAAACCGAGACCTTATAAGGTATGCTCTTAACGCTTTTCCTAGGACTACCTTGTGAGCATCCATGGTCGATGCCTACAAGGTTTCTAAGGACCTTTCTAAGATTAGATTAGATGAGTTATTTTCTGAATTCGAGTTAGACGAACAAACTAACATGGTCCAGGTCGAGAAAGGAGTTTCCTTGCTTGCAGGTCAAATAAGAAAGGGAAAGAGCAAGCCACCTTCTGAGTGAGAAGATGGATCCAAACCCGAGGACAAATCCGAGTCCGAATCCGAAGAGGAGGCCGCGATAGTGAACATAGTGCGGAGAATAATTCGACAAGAAATGGGGCAATCGAAGAACAAGAAGAGGGGGCAATTCAAACCAAAGCAAAAGGGAGCAAGGAAAGCTTTTCATGCAACTTGAGACAATGAAGAAGAAGGCATCGACGTAGTGTACATGGAAAGACCGGAAGAGTCCAAGTCAGAATCTGAAGTCGAATCCAACTACAACTCCGACTCCGACCCCGAAGACTACTTCGAGAAGAGACTCAAAGTCGGGCTAAAAGAGAAAGTTAAGGTTAGCCATTCTTTAATTAGTACACTTTATCATACAATTAAAATGCTATGTAGGAAATTAACTAAGTCCGAGTCTAGGGTCGAATCCTTGCTTGAAGAGGTTGAAACTCTCGAGCAAGAAGGTACTCTAACCTCTTCGACTAGTCAAGTTCGAGAGGAGGACTCAACTCGAGTTGAAAAACTCGAAGAAGAGCACTCCCTCTTGAAAGGACAAGTCCAAGAGCTCGAGGCTCGATCCGACAGGTTCTCAATGGGGTCAAAGAATCTTAACCGATTTCTTAGAACTCAGAGAGCTGTGAACAACAGAGTCAGACTCGGGTTTATCTCAAAAACTACGAATAGATCGTATATGTCTATCGTAAATCATAGTCATCAACTAGTCCAAGATTGGGTCTCTAAAATTCTCTTAAATTCACATATAATGAACAATAGGTATTGGATTCCCCAGGATCAAGTTCATTTTTTTATTAGACCATATTGGTTCAATGATCCGGGGGTAGCTAATACCAAAATAGTGTACCCACTACCTTAGCATGATCAAACTTTTATTTTACTTTTTAGAACAGCTAGATAGGACAAATAGTTAGTTAACTCTTGATAACATAGTATCAGGATGCGGCGAGATGATAGTACATTAGGGAAACAAAGTCTCGTGTATTCAAGCTAGATAAGGCGTATCTAGCTTGGTGCACTTGACTGAGTGGAACTAGCTGAAGCTACCTCGCCATATCCTAAACTAGTTAGACCAGGAAGTAGTCTTAAGTGACCCAAGTTATCATTTTCCTGATCTTGACTTTGTCTAAGGAAGTGGTCATTATTCCGATCAAAGAAGGCCCTTGTGCCTCGCCACGACCTGAAAGCAAATCTCTCGAAAAGATTACTTGACGAGCTTAGGGTTAAATCTGAATCTAACCCAAGGTTGACTAACTTCAAATCAAGATAAAATCATCTTACAAAACATATAAGGCTAACACATTTTGAGACAAATAGAATGGGTGAGATGATTAAGGATTAATTATAAAATATACTTGACATAACTTTTTCAAAAAGTTACCTACTCTTTCCATTGCACTTAAATGAATAATTATAATTGGCCAATACTAACTATACAACTCTCTAGGACAAAGTTTAGCACCCCCTAACTCTTTTATACCTTATATAATTGACTAAGGGGGAGAGCAAACTAATCCTAAGGGTTATATCACAAAATCTTTAAAGTTTACCTTGAAAATTCACTTATAAGTATTTTGGAAATTTAAAATGTTTCAAAAAAAAACTTATTGTTGTTGCAGAGGGATAAACCTCGAACCAATTTAACCAAGTTAGAGACGCATGCTTGGACTCAATTTCATTTTTTGTTGCATGCTTTACTATTATGTTTTTCAAACCCCTTATTTTTTATAAAAAACTCTCGACCTTATTTTTGATTTATGGCAAAAGGAGGAGAAGAGCATAAATTAAGGGGGAGTACCACAAAAATTTAAATTTAAACAATTAAAGTGTTCTTTCAAAACTCACCAAGGGTTAAGGGGGAGTTATTTAAAGTGTGTTTATCATTTACTTTACTTGTTTTATGTCTTATGCTTTAAATTTCCCTTAACTTTGCATCGATTTGCCATAGATAAAAAAGGGGAAGATTGTTGGTGTAGGGGCACTAGATAATCAAACCTATATTTTGCTTATGGTAAAGACACAAAATTAAGCTTATATCGTTATCTCACAAGCTGAATCAAGTGTGCAGGGATGTTAAGCTAAGCTGAAGGTTGGCGACACCCGGAGGTTCTCGTGTTGAGAAATCATGGTGGGCGACACCGGGAGGACTTCGGAGGCAGCCGAAGAAATCAAGTGGAGACTAGAAGCAAAGCTACAAAGATAAAACTTAAGGTAAGCTCGTGTGTGCGAGAGAATGCAAGGTCGAGTCCTCTGTACGGGGACGTCCTTAGGCGACAATCCAACCAAGACTTCCGGTGGAAGATCTAAATCGAGATCGGACGGTAAGTTGCCATCAAAATCACTTGTATTACTTGCATTTTCGAGCTAACTTTTCATTGTAGCTGAAAACCCTAGCAACAATCGATAAATGGCCTATATTAGTTGACAGTTTCCTCCATCAATCGACTGATGTTTAAATTCCAGCCTTGAGGAGAGTCAAATCTCATCCCCTTATCTTAGGGTGAGGTGGCCTTTGATGATAAAACTTGAGCTCAACGTTTAAGGTTTTCAAAGATTATAAAAGGAGTGTTCTTCACCATTTTCATCAATTCTAAGTACTGACAAGTGATCCTGCAATGCCATGACTCTCTGACAACTCTACGACAACAAAGCGTTGCCGAAACACCGACGACACGAGCTCAACTTCCTTTCCATCAGTCGTCGGTATAGCTTACTTCTTGAGTTGTCTATTCTAAATTTTTTGTAATTCATCTTTATCGAGTTTTTATCGTAACGAGGAGAGGGGGAGTGTCCCTCCATCTCGATCTCTTTAAGTCTTGTATTCATTGTCTCCTACCTCCAATGAGGAGGAGACATTTTAGTGAATTGCCCTCCATACATGGTCTCGGACCACTAGGCCCTTGGATTAGTAGCCGGTACGTTGTGAATCAAGTAAAAAAAAAGAATTTGTCTTATTTATTTTCCGATGTGCACTCATGTTTTAATCAAACAAAACGAAAGAATTATTTTGCATTATTCACCAGCCCCCTCTAGTGCTCGTTTTCGATCCCACAAAATGGCCTCACGGTGGCGAAGAGAAATCACATGTGACGAATCGTGATCAGTTTTCAATCGATGTGCTAGGTGGTTGAGCTAGCCTAGATCAAATCCGTGCTAACCCAACTTGACCCCAACATCTAATTAAACCCCAAACAGCTAATTAACTAATTAATCTAAATTTATTTATTTTTCCCATCGTATCTTACACAGGGTCTATGGTGGTGAGTATAAAACTCAGCGGTAATATGACAGATAATGCATAAACAATAATATAAACATATAGAGATCAACAGGTCTATGTATGGAGATCAATAGATATACCTATGGAGGTCAACAGATAAATACCAGTATAATATAACAAATGCGTATACTAAAAGATCAACTGAATAACACAAGGTACTGACATACCTGAAAGGTCTGCAATGATACAACTCATACAACCTGAACACACATACCACAATATAACACATACAGCATGAAAGAACAACACTAAGCATGTAAGTAACACACTGCTCTATGAACCTATAAACAACAACATCAACGAACCTAGTCAATCCTATACAACATCATGATACTGGTCATAGACATACAACAGTCCGGTCCAACACATACACTTGTAATCCACACACAACAGTATAGAATATGCAATATAGCATGCAAGATGATGAACAAACATATGCAGCAAGCATAACTCAAACAAATGCAACATCACAACAAGCATATATAGACTATATCTATATATACTACACACACACACACATATATAGTCGCCATCATATATGGCAATGCAAATGCATGGTTATGCCTGCACATCCCACTCGCTACCACGACCCCAGTGTGACCTAGGTGGCACGACATGATAAGTGTCCCAACTCAACAAAAACCACTACTCTCGAGTGGCCAAGTGGGTAGTATAAATAAGTAGTATAAGCTAAAGAGCTATAAGCTACACAACGGGGGTCCCTGCTGCTGGCCACTTCGACTGACACTACCCATGAGTGGTCGAGTGCCACACACACAGGACAACTACACGCAACTCCAACTGCCACTATAAATAGTGGTCGAGTGCGGCACAACAAATGAACTTCCCTCTCACCAATTACTACTACCATGAGTAACCGTGGTGGCAGGATGATTGACGACCCTCTCAACCACAAGGGAGACCAAGTCGCCAGCATGCATGTAAATGGAATAAATGCACTACCACACATACGTACATCCAAAACACACTCTCTATCCCACTGAGAGTCATATACAACTTGTTGGTATAGGGGCACCAGATAATTGAAACTAGGTTTTGATTATGGAAAAGACCCAAAATTAAGGTCTTATCATTTTCTCATATGTTGTGTTAAATGTGCAGAAATGATTAAGTTGAGATGAAGGTCGGCAACACCCGGAGAATCTCGAGTCAAGAAATCGTGGTGGTCAGGAGACACCGGGAGAACTTCGAATGGAGTCGAAGAAGCCAGGTGAAGACTGAAAGCTAAGCTACAAGTCACAAAGGACCAGAGGTTAGCTTGAGTGTGAGTAAAGGTGAGGTTGGGTCCTCCGTACATGGACAACTTTAGGCGGTGATCCGACTATGACTTCCAGTGGAAGGTCTAGGTCGAGATCGGACTGTAAGTAGCCGTCAAATTTATCTTTACTCATATGTTTTCGAACTAACTCTGTGTTGCAGTTGAATAACCAATCTGACAGTCGATGTTGGCTATTGGCAGTCAACTTCTGCTGATATCAGTCGATTGATGAAGGTCATTAGTTGACTTCTATTCAAATTGCCCACTTTAATGAAGGTCAAGGTAAGAACCCCTTTTCTTGGGGTGAGGTGTCCATTTGGATCAGATTTTGGACTCAACATTCAGGGGCTTGGAAGGCTATAAATGAAGGGGAGTTTCATCCATTTAGGTCATCTCAATTTCTCTAAAAGTTCTCCCACTATGCCAAAGTTCTACACCGTCGTAACACCGCCGTAATGTCGACGCGAAGCCAAAGATCTCTACTCTACTTCGTCGGTAGCTTCATTTAGTTCGTTCATTTGAACTTAATTTTGTACTCAGAGCTTTTATCATACGAGGTGAGGTAGGCTTGTTGCCTCATCCTCGAGTTTTGGTTTTTGTGTAATCATTGTCTTCTACCTCAAACGAGGAGGACACTCTATAGTGAATTTCCCTTTATACGCGGTCTAGGATCGCAGGGCCTTAGAGTAGAAACCATTAGGTTGTGAACCAAGTAAAAGCAAAATTGTGTCATTTACTTTTTCCACTACGTACTTGGTTTTCATATGAGGAAAAGATAATTTTACGATCGCTATTCACCACCCCTCTAGCGATTCGCTTCGATCAAACAATTGGTATCAGAGCGAGGGCGCTAAGATTTGGTGAAACCACCAATCTAGCATTTCTTTTGTTTTCTTTTCATATTTATTTTAATTTTTCTTTTCGTAGTGTTTTTTGTTTGGTTAAATTTTTTTTATTACTTTTCCCACACTACTAATCCAAGACGAAAGTCTTGGCAATTCGTTTTTATCGTTTGTTGTTTTTTGCAAGGTTTTTCTTAAATGGCCCACATTGAGGGGTATAGCATCATCCGACCTCCGTTCCCAGTTTTGCTCTACCCACCAATGATCAAGGGGAGCCTTTGGATTTCGACAAATGGACCAACGCAATCAAGAGGCAAGTCGAAGCAGATGCAAAGTGTCATGCCCTGGGGCCTATTTGACATCCAAATGATGGAGGAGCCCCTTAGTGACAATATTCTAAAATGCATCGCTGGAATCAAATCAAGTAAAAACTTTGAAATAATATAAAAAATAATTATTTTATTGACTTCATGCATGCATGACTAAAATATATATATATCAATTAAAAGTAAATTAATTTTATGACACCAAATCCAATTGCGACAAAATCCAAATATGTAAACAAAATGCGACAACAATAAAGAAAGACAAATCGGCATCTCGACGATGCAGCGGGACCAGCACGACAACAGACTCTTTGAGTGACGCGAAGGTAGGTCAACAAGACACGTCCTCTATCAGCTAACCTGGAGGATAAGAGAAGAGGGGGTGAGTACAACCACACAGTGGGGTGGATAGAAAATAGTGCATAATCATAATGGACATAATGGAAGTCAAAAGAAACAAAAGAGTAACCCAAATCTCAGAGTACCAATATCAGTCTGCAACTAACCTGATCAGCAGTATAACAAATATACCTGCTATATATACAACCAACTGCAATCTACAAGCAATACAGATCAAGATACCGCGATAAAGCCTCGTGGCTCTCAAGGTAATACAAAAGGGGCACTATCTGCGGGCAACAATATGCTGTAACGACCGGGGCTCGTGGGCATATAGACAATATACAGAGCACTGTCCACGCGCAACCATATGCTACCACGACTGGGACTCGTGGGTAGACAGGCAATAAAAGACTCAATGTCTACGGGCAACGACATGCTACCACGATCGGATCTCGTGGGCAAACAGAGTATATAGCTATCTAGCTATGGACTGCATGCAACAAGATGCTACCACGACCGGGTCTCGTGGACAGTCAAGATGTAAGGTACCTATCTAGCTACAGACGATACACGAATCCAACTATCACTAACTCTGAACGAGTAGTCCAGGAGTATAACTCTATGGTAGATTCTCTCAACCACGAATGGGAGAAATGATCGACCACAGGTATACAAATGCAACCAAAGTTTAAAGTAAGGAACCTCTACTGCAGACCCTCTCAACCACGAATGAGAGACATAGCTGGTAGCCGAGATAAGAGAAAAGTTATAAATCCTCTATTGCAGCCCTCTCAACCACGAATAGGAGACATAGATGGCAGTCGAGATAGGAGAAAAGTTATATATCCTCTAATGATTAATCTCATCTTAATTATACAATTTCACTAGTCCAATCATGATACCAATTCAACAAATAATAGGTAAGCATCTACCAACAATATCTACAAATTTATATCTCAATAATAAATAGACACGTATAACAGTAATATCAATCAATAACTACAAGCTAATGATGAGCAAACATCCTATAATCTAAGGGTCCAGCAAACATAGTATCAAAGCAATTCTAGCACTAACGAAAAGGGTAACTATAATATAACATAAGTAAACCACATAACTAATATAACCATGCATTAAATTCTAAAGAGATCACAGAATCACTCACCTGTTATGTAGAGTGTCCGAGCTATCTTCCAATCCGAGGATTTACTTTAGCTTTCAACTCTGTTATAATTAATCCATTGTTAACTCAACTATCCATTAATTTATGATTGATTATCTAATCAATCCTAAGTCTTCTTGTTGAGTTTAATTATCTCTTAACCCAATTACATAATTGTTTTGTTAAGCCATTGTCATCCTTAATTAATTAGATCCATTATACTAATCCAATAAATAAATTTACCCAAAAATCCAAAACGAGCTAATCGAGTAAGCAGATTAGTTAAGCTAGTACCAATTAATTAAACTCTATTTAATTAATGACTTAATCTCGCTCAATTAACTCAATTATCAGATTAATCAAATTAATCTAATTAGTTATACCATAATTCTAATTAATCATTTATTTCCATTAATGATAAATTCCATGTTAACTAAACATTCAATTAATTATTCTGTTTCACATAACTTAATCCATTATCTTAACTAATTAGATTAACAATACCACTCTAATTAATTAATTAATCACATTAACCGATTAATCAAACTCTAAGTATCTAAATTAAGTATTTACTTGTTTAATTTCTGCGTACTTAATTAATTAGATTAGCAGATTAGTCACAATCAGATAATAGCTTAGTTACTTAATTTAATTAAACCAAAAATCAATTTAATTAATCCAATTATCAAAATCCTATTAAAACGGACACATATCTATACTTAGGCTTGGAGTTAGCGACGTAAGGAAGAGGACGAAGGGGATTTTCCCAAATTGAACTTAGGAAAATCAAAAGCTAGGGCTTAATTTATACTTAGGCTAATTGACTTAATCAATATCTTCGATAAAATTTAATTAGACTTAACCAAACCTAATAAAATTTTATCTCGAAATTTCTAATAAATATTTAATTAATATAACCTTATATTAATTGACTTAATCAACGGGTCGGATAAAATAATTAGACTTAACTAAATCTAATAAAATCTTATCCCAGAATTATCAACTAAAATATTACTAAATAACTAATTTCCTTTTAATAAAATAAATAAATTTATTTTATTTATCTCATTTTTAAATTATATATATATATATATATATCGATGTATTACACAAAGGCTACACAAATCTTGCAATGCGATTTGTCCAAGGAGGTGCTCAACTGCGTCGGCCCGTTCATAAGTGCAAAGTATCTTTGGAATAAGCTCATTGAGCTTCATGAAGGAATCGCCGATGCTAAGGTATGCAAAAGAGATTTACTTTTTGTTGGGATGTATACTGAAAAGTCTATCTTTTGAATGAACATCTTTATTTTTTAAATAAGGATCACATGATCATTGTTTGCATATTTATGGTTATGCATATTGTCTAATACATTACATTATAGATAACATGGTGTGTAGTGTCACACGGGAGATCATGTTATCGGTTCCTTGTAAATTATAAGTAAAGACTCACAACCTAGATTGCTTTGGACAAACCATTGGTATGGTTGTAGTGTGATTTGGTATTAGTTTGTCTTGACCATAGAATTACACTAGTACACTTTGTGTGTATTGAGCAGGACCGACTTAGAGGTGATTCGATTTATTGTTGACTACATAATTGAATCAGACCTCAGATATTATATTGTACATGCTCTTAATCCCGATATAATAACGGACACATATACTTAGTATTCATTTCTTTGATTTACCAATGGGAGAGATTTATAGAGTAAATCGATAGGCTCGGAAGTTAGGAAATGATATTATTTATATGGTGTGTCGTTGATTATAGGAGGAAACTGTGTCCTATATATAAGGATGATGATGTCCCCTTGAGGAGCTCATAAGGTTCATCATGTAAACCCTGCAGGTGGACTTGGTCCGGCATGATGATAAGGTTGAGTAGTACTACTCATGGAGTTAGATGTTGATTAATTAATTGTCAGTAAATTAATTAATTGACGGAGATTCGAGATCTTAAACACGGGGAGATAAATGTACAAATAATATATGGAGCCCATATTAAATTTTGGGGGTTTGTGAGGTAGATGAATGATAATCCTCTAGTGGAATGGATTATCATTAATGGATCGGACTTTATATGGGCTTGCTCCATTGGGTGGTCAAGATCCAACTCCTCTTCATGGTCCCTATTGTAGCCTATTAAAACCTCATGGAGCCTAGATCCAATGATCGAAAATAAAACTCTAGATCCGACGGTGGAGATTAAATCTCTAGATCCGACGGTTGAGATTAAATCTCTAGATCCGACGGTTGAGATTAAATCCCTAGAACCGACGGTGGAGATTAAAAGGAGGCTTAAGCCTAGCTCTATAAAAAGGGGGCTTATGTCTTGGGCGGCAACTAATGGATAGGAGATTAGGGTTTTCCTTCCCATAGCTTGGGCGGCAAGAAACTCTAGGAAGATTAGGGTTTAGGTTGGGCGGCTAGGGTTTGAGGTGTGGCTTGGGTGGCAACAATTGGAGAGCTTCTTTCTTCTTCCTAAGGTGTTGTCGGTGCCCATCTTCCTCCCATCTACCTAGGCCGGCGCTCAACCTATTCCTCTTCTTCTCCTTGGCCGGTGGAAACAAGAGCTAGGGATTCTTCCCTTGGAGCTTTTCGCCGACGCCAACACTTCTATCTTCATCTCTTTGGGCCGGCGGCAAGCATCAAGCTTGGAGCTTGATGGTTGGTCCTAGATAAGAGAAGAGTTTCGTTTCTATACTTCCTCTTGTTCGGAGCGAGCAAGGAAGGAAGATTGGTGATCTAGGAGGCTTCGACTTTTGGAAGATCGTCGCCCACACGACGTCCAAAAGGAGGAAGGACATACAATAGAAGATCAAGAGGTATAACAAGAGGTATAATCTTGTTTATTTTGATTAGTGTTCTTTTGTATTATGGATGTGGTTGTTTACATTATTATGTGGCTAAATTTACTTGGACCCCGAATACAAACGCACAAACCAGCGATCCGTAGATCGTCTATTCCGCGGCTAATCGTAGAATAGAGGTTGGTTGCTTGAACAACAAGTTTGTTCAAGTGACCACTCTAATCATATAGCACGACGATGGAACGGTTGCTTGGGTAATCCCTTTTGTCTAGGATTAATTTTTTAATCCGGGGACAAAGACGGGATCGCCATGAACAAGCGACTGAGTTGAAGTGGGAAGCGAAGTTTTCTACCTTCAAGTGGTATAAGAGCTTCGGTTCCAAAGGAAAAACCTTCACTTGGTATCAGAGCCACGGTTTCCGGTTTTGTGTGTTTAGGATTTGGTTACTTTTATGCAATTTTCATATATTATATGTGTTGGATAATAGTAGGATGTGTGTAGGTTAACTTTTTGGTTGCAGGCATAGGATCCAAATATTATGACCATATGTGTTTATGTGATTGTATGTCTGTAATTGTATATTTTGTTGAATCCTCGGGGATGACGGGGCTAGTATTTAATTTTTGTAATTAGATACGACTTTGTTTAGCCACTCCTTTTATTTTACTTTACTTTCGATCTAGAT
Source organism: Wurfbainia villosa (assembly GCA_025175895.1). Taxonomy (NCBI): domain Eukaryota; kingdom Viridiplantae; phylum Streptophyta; class Magnoliopsida; order Zingiberales; family Zingiberaceae; genus Wurfbainia; species Wurfbainia villosa. The sequence continues at coordinate 37,413,785 of CM045997.1, forward strand.
TTCATGTACACTTCTTCGTGGAGTATAGGATCGATGGATGTAAATTAAAATAGTTTTTTTTTTCTAAGCTCGGATCTCCGGATGGCTTGTACATGGTGTAGGGAGGAGCGGACGAGATGACGATACGACAGGAGACATATTAAAGACAAAAGCCATAATAGTTGGAAAATATTTATTTTTCATATTTATTGCTTATTGTTTGATATGCATGTCATAGGCTACAAAATTCCTCAATTTTAAATTACTAAGTGGGAGAGGGATATTTTTATAAATTCCCATAGCCTCCATTACGATTTGACATGTGATGCAAACAAACTTGCGCGTCGGCTCTGAGTGCCTTCCTCCCTATCGGATGAGTTTGTTTGAGGATCACAGGGTCGGATATGGTTATAGAAAATTATTTAGGAGTGTCTGTACTTCTCCATCGGAGGCACATAACCCGAGATAATTTCCTTGCCATCGAGTAATGGTGAACACTTAGATGCAAATAGGAGTATCCTCCCCATCGAAGTCACTGCTTTTATTTGTAGGGCTGAAGAGAAATCAACTATTAATTTTATTTGTCAAAAAGTTAGATTGACAAGATAGTAAAATTAATGGTTAAAACCTTCTCTTACAAATGTAGAATTCGTATACGTCCACACGATCGTGGCATACGATATTCTCGGTGTTTTGAGGTATTGGTCGATTTTAAAATTTTATTGTTTGAGAAATCAATAATTTTTTGAAATCTAAAGTTTTGATCTATGTGTGTTTTAGGTTGTTTTCAAAAATGTCTTTCAGTCCACTTGCTGTGATACTAAAGGAAAATAAACTTACTGTACATAATTATGTTGATTGGAAAAGAATCTAGATATTGTCTTAACTGCTGAAGAGTACAAGTATGTACTCTTCGAAGAGTGTCCTCCTAAGTCTGCGAATTAGCTGGAAGTCCTTGGCGCTGAGATCGATGGGGAAACCCAAGTCGATATCATTCTCCAGTCGACAAAAAGGTTTGCTCAGGCTCAGGCCGTGTTTGATCAGAAGGTTTCTACTTATAAGACGAAAGGCAAGAAGAAGAAGAAACAAGGTGGAGCAAAGCTGGTGGGAGGATCTCAAGGAGGAGTGAAGAAGCCGAAAGGCAAGTGCTTCACTTCCAAGCAGGATGGAAATTGGAATAAGGACTGTCCCAATCCGACGTAGAACATAGGTATATCCTTTGGTCTAGTCGTTGAAACATGTTTAGCGGTGAGATCTACCAGCACCTGGTGTGTAGATACGGGAGCCACTGATTATGTCTGCAATACTTTGTAGGGGTTCAAGGAAACCCGACGACTAGCTGAAGGGGATATTTGTAAAATACCACAGAAAAAAAATATAAAAAATAAAATAAAATGTTGGATAATTGGGAGAATACCCTATGGAATTTTCAAGAAATTTTAGAAATTTTTCTGGATTTAAATGGAGTTGTATGGATATTTTATGGGGATAAAGTGAACAGGCTTTTGTAAAGACTGTTTAGGAATTAAATGGGTTAATTGGCGTGTTTATTTCGCCTAATCCTTTCCGTTTCCCGTCGACTCCTTTTCCCCGACTCATTTTCTTCCCTTCTCGGCCGATGGTGCGCGATTCTCCTTCTCTTCTTCTTCTTCGCTCCTTTGATCGCCGATTCCTCTTCTCCACTCATCGCCGCCGAATCTGGCCCTTCTTGCTCGCCGCCGCCTCTGATCAGCCGTTGCCGGTCGACCTCTAGATGACGCAAGCCTCAAGCCAGCCGCGAGCTCTCGTTGCTCTTCGATCGCCGGCAACCCAAGCTAGTTCGCTATTTCGGTCGGTTTGCCCTTTGCTCTGCCCATTCGCGGTCACCCTCATGACCGACGACGTGAAGAAGCCCCATCGCCAACAGCGAGTACCTCCAGCAATCATCGACGTCTCCCGAGGAGATTTCAAGACCGAGAGGGAGAATCAGGGGGTTTCGGTTCTTTACGATTCTTCCCTTGAGTTTTATTTCCTTCTCTTCTTCCGATTGAGCAAATCAGCCTTATGCCGCTCTATCTTGATCCATCGTCGGCTTCTTCTCATGATCTCGACAGCAGCGGGCGTGCCCATTTTCCCTCGCTGTGGTGTAATGTCTCAGGTCGGTGTCTTTTCTCCCCCAAACGCTACTTTCGGTGCCTAGCCACCGTCTTGATAGCTTGACGGCCAACCATCTCTGCCGCGAGCAGTGACACGGTCATCGTCGGATCTCCTTCTGCAAGGTAAGTCCGACAGGGATGTTTTCTTCGATTGTAGTAAGATTTGGACTAAGAGATTTTTGTCACTCAGTTGTGATGGACTATTGGTATGGGATTTATCGGCAAATGGTTGATTGAGCTGTGATCTGCGATTTGTGGAGGAGTAGCTACGCTGCCATTGTGATTGCGGAGCACGACACGGCTGTAGCTTGCGATGGTCTAAATGCTGATGCAACGAGGAGGAAAATATGTGGTTGTAGCTTCGATTGGCTGGATCTCTTCTTGTAGATGAGCTATGGGTTTGAGAGCTCCGTTCCGTTGGATCGACAGTTGATGGAGTTGAGCAGGGAATCTGAATTTGATAAGCAAGGAGTGGTAAGCCTTGATCTGAAAAAAAATGGTATCAATAGATATGCTGCTAGTTAATATATATATATATATATATATATATATATATATATATATTGACTGTGATTTGTAGATCAGAGGTAAGTGTTGAGATTTTATGATTTCAAGTGATGAGGTTATTGGAGTTGGGATCAATTGCCTCTTATTCAGCTGAGATTTGATATCATAAATTGGAGCCAGAGGTTGTACGATTGAGGATAAGCAAGGTGAGTTGATCTGGGTAATTTTATTATGAAAGTGTAAGTAGTTACGAAGCATGTTATTGATTTCAAATATTGGGGCAAAATTGACCATCATGATTTAATTTGGTCATTGGAGGTACGAATAAAATTGATGTAGGATTAGGAATTGATCCTAATATTAGAATTGGTAATATAATTGGATCGTATATGTTTTGTTTGTAGGCCCTTGCGATCCTAGATCGCATATGGAGGGCAATTCACTAACTAGGTCTCCTCCTCGTTAGAGGTAGGAGACAAGGGTTACAAAACAAATAAAAGAATGAGGAAAAGGGACAATCCCACCTCTCCTCTAAGCAATGAAAGCACGACAATGAAAACTTGAATACACTGAATTGAAATGGAAATGAAAACTGAATTATACCGACGACAATCTGATCTTGGACTTAAGAGCGTATCATTGGCGTTGCGGCAACATTTTGTCGTCGTAGAGATGCGGCGTTGCGGGAGCGTTTAGAGAGCTTGAATTGATGTAAAATGGTGTGAATCCCTCCTCTTTTTATAACCCTTCAACCCATTGAACGTTGAGATCAAGATCCACAAAAAAAGGCCACCTCACCCCAAGATAAGGGGATCTACTTTGATGTTGATCAAAGATGGCAATTTGAATAGCAGTCGACTGATGGCCTTCATCAGTTGACTGATGCTAGAAGCAGTCGACTACTAATAGTAAGTCATTTGCAGCAAAGTTACAAAAACATAATGATGAAGATTTTTTTAGTAAATATGACCAGTTCTTTACTCATCTAGATCTAGAAACCGACCTAGACCTTCCACTGGGAAGTCTTAGTCGAGATCGCCACCTAAAGGCGTCCCCATATGAAAGACACAACCTTACCATCTCTCTTTGCACTTGTGCTTATCTCCGATCCTTTCTGACCAGTAGCTTAGCTTTCGGTCTCCACCTAGATTCTTCGATTCCCATGAAGTTCTCCCGGTGTCGCCCGACCACCACAGTTTCTCGACTCGAGAATCTCCGGGTGTCATTGACCTTAAGCTCAGCTTAATCATTTATGCACACTTAGTCTAGCTCATTAGATAACAATATGACCTTAGCTTTAGACCTTTACCATAATCAAAACTTAGGTTCAATTATCTGGTACCACTGTACTAACAATTTCCTCCTTTTTGATCTATGGCAAATCGACACAAAGTTAAGGGAAAAATTAAAGCATAAAATACATGAAGTAAGTGAAATGATTAAATCCAATTAGCATGAACATGAAAGAAGCATGAATATGAAAGAGTGCATAACTTAGTAAGTTAGTATGAGTAACTTAGTAAGTTAGCATAAATAAGAGCAAAATTTCTTTTTCAAGTCCTCCCCCTTGAGGTAACCTCCCCCTTGACCTTAGGAGAGTACTTGAAAAAGAAGGCTTAGCTCTCCCCCTTAACGTTTGCCACTAAAAAGGTTAAGCAAGTTAAGTAAACAAGATTACTTATCTTTGGCCTGAACATTTTAAGTTAAGATATCAAAAAATAATTTTTGATCCCTTAACTTTGGCCTTTTTCTCCCACTTTTTCCATAAATCGAAAAGTATGGGGCTTTGTACAAAAAAAACTTTATAAAATAAGCAATTATAATTTGTAAGTCCAAGCATGCCCCATATAGATTTTGAAAACAAATAATTTTAACATAAGCTCAACTAATAGTATGTTCAAATCTTTTTGACTTGATTGATATAGAATGATCAATAAGTCCTAATTAAAGTTAGTTATTTTAGATAATTATACTCCATTCTTCAAGTCGATGCACTAGATCTACATCTGGAACAAGGAGTAAGGTCCTAACATCTCATGCCCATCTACGTGGCTAAGTACACAAACAATTAGTCCTATGTGTTATGAGATGTGTTGGCTCCTTAAATCTATAGGTGCATGCTTTCTAGGGTACACCCTAAGCTAGTTCCATTTAGCATGAAAATTAAAAATAGAGTATAAAAAAAAGTTTGAAGTCCTACTCTATCATGCACATACCTAATTTCCATCTAAGCAGGCTAAACTCTACTTCGGGTAAGGGTTTTGGTAAACAGGTCTGCTAGGTTTGATTTGGATTCTACGTATTCGAGTTGCATGGTATTATTTGCTACATGTTCTCGAATGAAGTGGTGTTTTACCTCTATATGTTTTGTTCTAGAGTGATAGATGAGGTTTTTAGTTAAATTAATAGAACTAATATTGTCGATGTAAATTTTAGTATTGTTAAAAGTTTAGTTTAAAGTCTTGGAGAGTGTGCTTCATCCAAAGGAGCTGAGCTACACACTCATCCATCACGACATATTCGGCTTCGGTGATAGATAAGGCAATACAATGTTGCTTTCTACTACACCAGCTAACTAGACTCGAGTTGAGAAGTTGGCAACACCCACTCATGCTCTTTCTATCGAGTTTACTACCAGCATAATCCGGGTCGGAGTAGCCGATTAGTTCGAACTCGTTAAATCTATGGTACCAAATTCCTACGTTCAGTGTACCCTTTAGATATCTAAAAATATGTTTGACTAATGTTTGGTGTGGCTCCTTAGCACAAGACTGAAATCTCACACACATACTCACTGTGAACAGTATATCGGGTCGACTCACAGTTAAGTATAGGAGACTACCTATCGCGCTCCTATAGTATTTTAAGTCTATTGATTTTCCTTCTAAGTCCTCTCCTATATTAACATTTGTAGCCATTGGTGTATTAATTACCTTAGCATTTTGCATTCCAAATCTATTAATTAATTCTTTAGCGTTTTTATATTGATGTAGGTAAATAATTTCCTTAGTTTGTTTTATTTGTAAGCCTAGGAAAAATGTTAATTCTCCTACTAAGTTCATTTCGAATTCACTTTACATTAGTGAAATGAACTCATTTAGTAATATTGAATTGGTTGTTCCAAAGATTATATCATCTACGTATATTTGGGCAATAAAAATTTCTTTACCTACAAATTTTACGAAGAGAGTTGGGTCTACTAAGCCTTGACTAAACCCTTTATATTTGAGATAAATGGAAAGCCTTTCATACCAAGCTCTAGGAGCACTTTTTAGTGCATATAAGACTTTTCTAAGCTTAAAAACATGGTTGGGATTGTCTAAACTCTCAAAACCTGGTGGTTGACTAACATAAACCTCTTCCTTAATGAATCCATTTAAAAACGCTAACTTCACATCCATTTGAAATAACTTAAATCCTCGATGTGTAGCCTAAGCCAGCAACATTCTAATTGATTCTAGTTTAGCTATGGGTGCATAGGTTTCATCATAGTCTAAGCCTTCTACTTGACTAAATCCTTTAGTAACCAATCTTGCCTTATTCCTAATTACTTATCCTTTATCATCGAGTTTGTTCCGGAATACCCACCTTGTTCCAATGATCGTTTTATCTTTAGGTGGGGGTACTAATTCCAAGACATCGCTCCTAGTGAATTGAGATAGCTCTTCTTACATAGTTATAATCCAATCGGGATCAAGAAGAACTTGTTCAATTATTTTGGGTTCGAATTTCCAGATTAATAAAATTTGACTTAGGTTTCTATATGATGCTCTAGTTCGGACTCCTAGGTTGGGATTACCTATCACTTGATCAATAGGATGATTTGATTATAACCTAGACTGCCTTGGGTTAGGGTTTGTACTAGACTCATTTTCATGATCAAATTCAGGTCTAGTTTCAATTTGTTTATCCACTAGTTCTACTTCGGGTTTTGTAGGTTTATCTTCTTCGTCGAATACTACATTTATTGTTTCTTTGATTTTTAGGGTTTCATGATTATAGACCCTATAGGCTTTACTAGTGGTTGAGTAACCTAGGAATATTCCAGTTGGAAGTGAATTTTCCTAGGTAGTCTTTAGTATTTAAGATATGTACCCTACATCCGAAAACCCTAAAGTATTTAATGTTGGGAAATTTTTCATAATAGATTTCGTATGAGGTTTTAAGGTGTCTCTTAACTAGTAGGATCTTATTTTGAACATAGTATGTCGTATTAACGGCTTCTGGCCAAAACCTATTAGGAAGGTTATATTCATTTAACATGGTTCTAGAAGCTTCATGTAGGGTTCTATTCTTTCGCTTGACTAGACCATTTTGTTGTGGGTTTCTAGGGCAGGAGAACTAATGGTGGTATCTGTTTATGATACAGAAGTCAGTGAACCTATGGTTTTCGAATTTACCACCATGATCACTTCTAAGTCTCTTAATCTTAAGATTCTTCTCATTTTCTATTAATTTGCATAAATTGGTGAGTTGTTCTAAGGTTTCACTTTTGTGTTTTAAGAACCTAACCCAGGTAAACCTAGAGTAGTCATCAACTATTACTAAACAAAATTGACTTCCATTTAGTGACTTGGCCCTATGAGAATCAAATAGGTCTAAGTGTAGAAGCTCAAGTACACTTTTGGTTCTTTCTTGGATGGTTAGTTGATGTGATGTCCTAGTTTGTTTATCTTGTTGACAAGCATTATAGATTTTATTATCCAAGTTATTAAGGTTGGGTAAACCTCTGACTAAACCACTCTGACTCATTTTGTGTACAAGTCTTGGGTGAGAGTGGCCGAGTCATCGGTGCCACAATCAAGATTCCTCTTGCTGTGTCATAAGACACTTAGTTAAGGAGTTGGGTAGGTTTATTGTGTAAATGTTGTTATTCCTAGTTCCTTTAAGTATTATTTTTGAGGTATCATTAGTTTTAATTAAGCATTCATTTTGTAAAATGGTAACTTTATAGTTGTTATCACACAATTGACTTACACTAAGTAAATTAAAATAAAAATTTTCAACTAGAAGGAGGTTACGAATTATAAAGTTTGAGTTCATCTCAATATCACCTGATCCGATGATTTTGAGCTTCCCGTTGTTTCTGAATTCTACCAATCCTTGATTTTTGAATCTAAGCTTCAAAAATTTCAGTCGATCTCCGATCATGTGTCGGGAGCACCTATTGTCCAACATCCATTGATCCTACACATATAGTAGTTGGATTGGATATTGGGATTTTGAGAATTGGTTGAAGGTTATTAGTCCTAGGAATCATCTCACCCTTTCTACATGATCAAACATGTTATCCTTATGTGTTCTGTGAGATGACTTCAATTTTACTTGATTAGATTTAGTGAATTAAAACTAATCAACCTTGGGTTAGATTCGGATTTAATCTTTAGCTTGTCAAGTAAACTTTTCGAGAAATTGGCTTACAGGTTGTGGCGAGGCACAGAGGCCTTCTTTGATCGGAACAATGATGACTTCCTTAGACAAAGCCAAATTCAAGAAATTTATTACTTGAGTCACTTAAGATTACTTCCTGATCTAACTAGTTTAGGATGCGATGAGGTAGCTTCAACTAGTTCAACTTAGTCGAGTGCACCAAGCTAGATACGCCTTATCTAACTTGGACACATAGGACTTTGTTTCCCTAATGTATTATCATCTCGCTGCATCCTGATACTATGTTGTCATGGTTGATGAGTTATTGACCCTATCTAGGCGTTCTAAAAATTAAAACAAAATAACTAAGCTTGCAAAGACTAATTTCATGAAATAGAACAAAAAAATTTAGTACTAGCTCCCCCTGGACCATTGATTCGATTCGGTCTTTCCATGGAGTGGATTTGGTCCTTGGGAACCCGGTACTTATTAGATCCTAATTGTGAAATTAAAGAGGTCTTAGGGACCCATGCTTGGACTTGTTTTTTATTTTGATTAACGATTAACATATATGATTTAGTAGTTGTGGTTGATCTATATCCTAGTCCAGCCTTGTTGTACACAGCCCTTTATGATCGAAGTAGTAGGTAAAGCCCCTTGGATCCCAAAGTGAACCTTTCCAACATTTGCTTAAGATCTTGGACTTGTCCTTTCAAGAGAGAGTTCTCATCTTCAAGTTCTTCAACTCGAGTTGAGTTCTCCTCTCCAACTTGACTAGTCGAAGAGGTTAGGGAGACCTCGTGTTTAAGGAGTTTAACCTCCTCAACTATGGTCTCGACCTTGGACTCAAACTTAGCTAATTTTTTAGTTAAAAATCAAATTGCACTGTAAAGCGTATCAATTAACGATCGATTCACCTTGATTGAACCTTTTGAATCGGATACGGATATGTGGCTTGTCTTGAATTGAAACTCATCGTCGGATCCGGAGTTGGACTCATATTTTGGTTCGGAATCATCCTCAGGATCGATCAGCTTGGCCATGATGGCGAGGTGTTGAGCTTGTCTTCCACATCCGATGATTCCTCCCACGTTGCATTGAGTACCTTCTTGGATTGAGATTCCTTGTATTGGGTTTCCGGCACCGCGGCGAGTGTGCGTTCGAACATATTTCATAAACATGTGCACAGCGGAAGAAATTAAAATAATAAATTTGTTGGTGCAGTGGGCACCTAAGTCGAACCTATGTTTTGATTATAGCAAACGATACAAAGTTAAGCTTATATTGTTATCTCACGAGCTAAATCAAGTGTGCAGAAAAGTCTCAATGCTGGAGCTGAAGGCTAGCGACACCCGGAGGAAGCCGCGGTGGTCGGGCGACACTCGAGTTACTTTGGAGGGAGCTGAAGGAATCGAGTGGAAGGCCGGAAGCAAAAGCGACAAGTAAGTATCGAGGTAAGCTCGTGTGTGCAAGCGTAAGTGAGGTCGTGTCCTTTGTACGGGGACGTCCTTAGGCGACGATCCAACCCAAGACTTCCCATGGAAGGTCTATGTTGAGATCGGACGACAAGTGGCTGTCGAATTCACTTGTATTTTGAGCTAAACTCCTTTTTTAGTCAAAAATCGTGGCTGCCAGTTCAACCGGCCAGTTCAACCGGCGGCAGTTCAACCGGCCAGTTCAACCGGTGGTCAAAAATCAGCCTCGAGGAGTCAAGCTTTATCACCATTTTTCAAGGAGTTTTGTGCCCATTTGTGATTAGTTGAAGACCCATTCGTTGAGGGGCTTAAAGGCTATAAAAGGAGGGCCAAACCTAGGGTTTTTCATCAATTCAAAAGCTTCCAAGTGCTTCCGATACGCTCCGACTCTCCGACATCCCTACGACGAAGCGCTGCCGAGACGACGACTAAAGCTTCAACCTCCAATCCTTGAAGTCGTCGGTATAATCTTTAATTTTGTATAAGTTGTCTTTATTTTCAAGCTTTAAATCATATCAAGGAGAGGGGGAGTGTCCCTCTACCTTGAATCTTTATTGAGTTTTTGTATTCGCTTAACTCCTATCTCTATCGAGAAGGAGTTCGTTTAATATTTGCCCTCCGTGCGTGGTCAAGGACCATTAGGGCCTTGGAGTAGTAGCCGTAGGCTACGAACCAAGTAAAAACCCCTCGTGTTCTTATTGCTATCTTTCCGCTGCGTTTACTCGTGCCAATTCGAACGATTACGAAAAGTTTTTTTCTTATCGCTATTCACCCCCCCCCCCTCTAGCGCTCAAATCGATCCAACAATTGGTATCAGAGCCGGGGGTTGCTAAGATTTGGTGAAACCACCAATCTAGATTTTTTTTACAGATTTATTTTCTTTTAATTCTGTTTATTTCTATTTATTTTGTTTGTTAAATTCTCTCCCGCACTACTAATCCAAGACGCGAGTCTTGGTACTTGTTTTTGAGTTTTTGTCTTTGCTAGCTTTTCGGTCTTCGTCTCTTTTTGTCTTTTTGTTTCAATGGCCCATCTCGAGGGTTTTAGCACCGTCCGACCTCCGTTTTATAACGGAGATGACTTCCGTTATTGGAAGGGTCGGATGGAATGCTTTCTCAAAACCCAACTCGAGATGTGGATCATAATCCAAACGGGTTTCACACTTCCGACTAATGAAGTAGGTGACTCCTTGGATTATGATCAATGGATCGTTGCAACAAAACGACAAGTCGAAGCCGACGCCAAGGCAACACAAATCCTCCAATGCGGCCTATCCAAGGAGGAGTTAAATCGCGTCGGCCCCTTCATAAGCGCAAAGGATCTTTGGACTAAACTAATCGAGTTACACGAAGGATCGGATCAAGCCAAGGTATGTAAGCGTGATTTGTTATTCAATAAATTGTACACACTAAAAATGCCGCGACGCAACTCCCACCGTGTCCAGGACATCGTCAACAACTTACACGCAATCGGGCAAAAGGTCAAAAACCGCGACCTTATAAGGTATGTTCTAAACTCTTTTCCGAGGACTACCTTGTGGGCATCCATGGTCGATGCCTACAAGGTCTCCAAGGATCTTTCTAAAATTAGGTTAGATGAACTCTTTTCCGATTTCGAATTACATGAACAATCCAACTCGGAACCCGAGAGGGGTATAGCTTTATTTGCAGGATCAAAGAAGAAGAAAATCGCAAGCAAGCCACCACCAACCGAGGAGGAAGACGAGTCCGAAGAAGAAGTTGACCCGGAATTGACTGCCGAACTAATGAACCTAGCTCAAGAATAGCCAAGGGACAGCGAACCATGACTCGACCCAACCAAGGTAAACCTAAAAGTTCTAATATTAGGTGTTATGAGTGTAACAGGTTTGGACATATCAAGTCCGAGTGCCCCAAGCTCAACCACCAAGGACCTAAGCACAAGAAGGCCCTCAACGCGACATGGGAAGAAGCGTCATCCGAAGAAGACGAAGACCACGTCTTCATGGCGAAATCAATTGAGTCAGACACGGAGACCGAACCCGAACTTGAGTCAGAACCGGAGGATGATTCGGACTACGAAGCAACCTTCAAGTCAAGCCACGGATACGCATCCGGTTCAAAAGATACCCTTAAGGTGAGTCGTACTTTATTTAATACTTTACATAATACGGTTAGGTTTTTGTCTAGGAAGTTAGCTAAGTCCGAGTCCAAGGTCGAGACCCTGGTTGAGGAAGTTAAACTCCTCAAACACGAGGTCTCCCTAACCTCTTCGACTAGTCGAGTTCAAGAGAAGGACTCAACTCGGGTTGAAAAACTCGAAGTTGAGAACTCACTCTTGAAAAGTCAAGTCGAAGATCTTAGGAATACGTTGGAAAGGTTTACTTTGGGATCCAAAGGACTTGACCTCCTACTTGGATCGCAAAGGGCCGTGTACAATAAGGCCGGACTAGGGTTTAGCTCAAACACGACCAATAAGTCGTATATGTCAATCGTAAGTAGACATAAAAAATGTGTCCAAGCATGGGTCCCTAAGACCACTTTGATTTCAACTCTAGGATCTAACTCGTACTGGGTTCCCAAGGACCAAATCCACTATGTGGATAGACCGAACCGATTCAACCGTCTAGGGGGAGCCAGTACAAAACATGTTTGTGCTTTAACTTAGAAATTGCATGCTTAGTTTTTTTGTTGTTTTTTTTAACTCACTTGGAATACACAAATAACCAACTAAAAAATCCTTCGAAAAGATTGAGCCTCGGGGAGCCTCTTTTCAAATAACCAACTAAAATCCTTCGAAAAGATTGAGCCTCGGGGAGCCTCTTTTCAAAAATAACTAGTTAGACTAGGAAATAGTCTTAGGTGAGTCAAGTCATCATTTTCTTGAACATGGCTTTGTCTAAGGAAGTGGTCGATGATCCGATAAAAGAAGGCCCCTGTGCCTCGCCACGACCTGGAAGCCATGATCTTGAAAAGGTAAACTTGACAAGCCTTGGGTTAAATCCAAATCTAACTTGGACCTAAATCCACTTAATCAAACTTAATTGAAAATCATCTCAACATAAAATTACTTGAACCTAAATCCACTTAATCAACTTAATTGAAAATCATCTCAATATAAAATTACTTGAACCTAAATCCTAATTACTTGAACCTAAATCCACTTAATCAATTTAATTGAAAATCATCTCAACATAAAATCACTTAAACCTAAATCCACTTAATAAATTTAATTGGGAGTCATCTCACAAAAAACACATAAGTATAACATGCTTGATCATATAGATTCGGGTGAGATGACCTAGGTTTAACAACTTACAACCAATTTAAAAATAAAAATCTAACATCCAATCCAACCACCTTGTGTGTAGGATCAATGGATGTTGGACAGTGGTTGCTCCCGACACATGACCGGGGATCAACTCAAATTCACAAAGCTTCGATTCAAGCGACAAGGATCGGTAGCCTTTGGGAATAACGGCAAGCTCAAAATCATCGGATCGGGTGATATCGAGCTTAACTCAATTTTGTTATTAAAAATGTATTACTTGTAGAGAATTTTGAATATAACTTTGCTTAGCGTAAGCCAATTGTGTGACAATAACTATAAGGTCGTATTTTTAGAAAATGAATGTGTAATTAAAACAAATGAAACAAATTAAAACAATACTCAAAGGAACTAGGACAAATAACATTTATACAATGAACTTAATCAAATCCTCACCAAATGTCTTATGACACAGAAGAGGAATCATGGTTGTGGCACCGACGACTCGGTCACTGCACCCAAGACTCGGCCCACAAGATGAGTCGAGTGGCTTAGTCGAGGTTTACCCAACCTCAACAACTTGGTTAATAAAATGTAATGCTTGTCAACAAGGAAAACAACCTAGGACACAACAAGTTAACTAACCAAGAACGAACCTCAAGTGTACTTGAGCTCCTGATATGGATCTATTCGATTCACATGGAGCCAAGTCACTCAATAAAAGTCAATATTGCTTAGTCATAATTGGCGACTACTCGAGTTTACAGGTTAGGTTCATCAAACATAAAAATGATACCCTAGATCAATTAATCAATCTATTCAAATTAATCGAGAATCAAAAAGACCTTAAGGTTAAAAGACTTAGAAGCGATCATGGTGGTGAATTCGAAAATCAAAGGTTCACCGACTTCTGTAACCTAAACGGATACCACCATGAATTCTCTTGCCCTAGGACCCCTCAACAAAATGGCCTAGTGGAGCGGAAAAACCGAACTCTACAAGAAGCCGCTAGGATCATGTTAAACGAATATAACCTACCTGATAGGTTTTGGGCAGAAGCCGTTAGCACGACTTGCTATGTCCAGAATAGAATCCTTATGGTAAAGAGGCACCTTAAGACCTCGTATGAGATTTATCACGATAAAATACCTAACATCAAGTACTTTAGGGTATTTGGGTGTAAGGTACATATTCTAAACACTAAGGATTACCTAGGAAATTTACATCCAAAACCACAGAATATTTCTAGGATACTCGACTACAAGCCGAGCTTATAGAGTATATAACCACGACACCCTTAGAGTCGAGGAGACTATCAATGTAGTATTTGATGAAGGACACGAACCTATAAAACCCCCGACAACCCCAATTAGCGAGCCTACTCATACTAGACCTAACTCTGACCCTGAGATCGAGTCTAATCCACATCAACCAACTTCTCTTGTCAACCAAGTGACAAGTGATCCGAGTCAAACTAGTGTTCAACCAAGTCACCCCATTGATCAAGCATTAGGTGACACAAACCCAACCCAATCTAGGATTGGACTAACCACCCTATCGATCAAGTGATAGGAGATCCTAATCTAGGAGTTCGAACTAGAGCATCCTATAGGAACCTTAGTCAAATTTCCTTAATTTCAAAGATAGAACCCAAATCAATTGAACAAGCTCTTCTTGATCCCGATTGGATTATTGCAATGCAAGAAGAGCTAGCTCAATTTACTAGGAATGAAGTGTGGGAATTAGTACCATCACCTAAAGACAAAACGACAATTGGAACAAGGTGGGTGTTTAGAAATAAGCTTGATGATAAAGGTGAAGTAGTTAGAAACAAGGCTAGGTTAGTCGCCAAAGGGTTCAGTCAAGTCGAAGGCTTAGATTACGACGAAACCTATGCCCCAGTAGCAAGACTCGAATCCATTCTAATGTTGCTAGCTTATGCCGCACATCGAGGATTTAAGCTATTTCAAATGGATGTTAAGTCGGCATTCCTAAATGGATACATTAAAGAAGAAGTTTATGTTAGCCAACCCCCCGGATTTGAAAATCTAGATAAACCCGACCATGTTCTAAAACTTAAGAAAGCTCTCTATGGACTTAAACAAGCTCCTCGAGCTTGGTACGAGAGACTTTCAATCCATCTCAAGTCAAAAGGGTTTAACCAAGGCTTAGTTGACCCAACTCTCTTCGTAAAAACCTTAGGTAAAGAAATATTCATAGCTCAAATTTACGTAGACGATATAATTTTTGGAACCTCTAACTCAGTCTTACTAAACGAGTTCGTTTCACTCATGGAAAGTGAGTTTGAAATGAACTTAGTAGGCGAGTTAAGTTTCTTTTTAGGTCTACAAATTAAACAAACTAAGGATGGTATATACCTATATCAACAAAAATACACTAAGGAGTTAATTAAAAGATTTGGAATGCAAGACGCTAAGATAATAAACACCCCAATGGCGATTAATGTTAACATAGGAGAAGACCTAGAAAGTAAGTCCATTGACTTAAAGTACTATAGGAGCGCGATAGGAAGTCTCCTATACTTAACTGCGAGTCGACCCGACATCCTATTCGCAGTAAGTATGTGCGCCAGGTTTCAAACCCGTGCTAAGGAGTCTCACCTAACCCTAGTTAAGCGTATCCTTAGATATCTTAAGGGTACACTTAACGTTGGTATTTGGTACCCTAGATCTACGGAGTTCGAACTAATCGGCTACTCCGATTCGGATTATGCCGGTAGTAAACTCGATAGAAAGAACACGAGTGGTTGTTGTCAACTACTCGGCTCAAGTCTAGTGAGTTGGTGCAGTAGGAAGCAACATTGTGTTGCCTTATCTACCACCGAAGTCGAATACGTTGCGATGGGTGAGTGTGTAACTCAGCTTCTTTGGATGAAGCACACTCTCCGAGACTTTAGGTTGGACTTCACCAAAACTAAAATTTTTGTAGACAACATAAGTTCGATAAATCTAACTAAGAACCCTATATGCCATTCAAGAACAAAGCATATAGAGGTAAAACACCATTTCATTCGAGAACATGTAGCCAACGGCTCCATACAACTCGAATATGTTGACTCAAAGTCTAACCTAGCAGACATATTTACTAAACCACTACCCGGTTTAATTTAGTCTCTTGAGACAAAAATTAGGCATGTGCGTAATAGAATAGGTTTTGCAAATTATATTACTACTATTTCTTACTTTTTCATGAAACTAGCATAGGTCATACCTTAGATATCATGCACCTATAGATTTAAGGAGCCAATACATCTCACAACACATAGGACTAATGTGTTTGTGTACTTAGCCACGTAGATGGGCGTGAGATGTTAGGACCTTACTCCTGATTCCAGATGTAGAGCTAGTGCATCGCTATGAACCATGGAGTATAATCATACATACTAACCGACTCCGACCAGGACTGGTTGATCCTTTATATCAATCAAGCCAAATATGAGTCAAACATTTCATAGATGAGCTTATTTTCAATATACTATTTTTTTAATAAAAAATGTGGAACATGCTTGGACTTTAAATTTAGCAATTATTTTGATTTCCACACACCCCTTACTCTTTTCGATATACGGCAAAAGGGGGAGAAAAAGGCCAAAGTTAAGGGGTCAAATTTTTTCAAATTTTTTGAAAACTTAACTCTTACTTCATGTTTAAACCAAAAGTTAACTTTAGGTTTTGAGAACTTATTTAACTTTTGACAAAAGACCAAGTTAAGAGAATTCTAAACTTATTTATGTCTTAGTGTTTTACTTAAGGGGAGAAAGGGCTTAACTAAAACGCGTTTTACTAAAGCTAATTTTAAAACGTTTTACTAAAGCTAATTTTAAGTAATGTTAATTACTTAAAGCAACCCTCAAGGGGAGGATTAAGGTCTTTCTTCAAAGACTCACCCTCGGTCAAGGGAGGTTTCCTCAAGGGGAGTACTTGAAGAAAATCCTTACTACTCCAACTTAATCTTCTTTTTTTCTCTCATGCACATTATTATTCTTCATGCTTGCTTAACTTTGTATGTGGGTTTGCCATAAATCAAAAGGGGAGATTGTTGGTGCGTGGGCACCTAAGTCGAACCTATGTTTTGATTATAGCAAACGATACAAAGTTAAGCTTATATTGTTATCTCACGAGCTAAATCAAGTGTGCGAGAAAGTCTCAATCGTCGAGTGAAGGCTAGCGACACCGGAGGAAGTCGCGGTGGTCGGGCGACACTCGAGTTACCGGAGGGAGTCAAGGAATCGAGTGGAAGGCGGAAGCAAAAGCGACAAGTAAGTATCGAGGTAAGCTCGTGTGCAAGCGTAAGTGAGGTCGTGTCCTTTGTTGCAGGGGGCGTCCTAGGCGACGATCAACCCAAGACTTCCCATGGAAGGTCTATGTTGAGATCGGACGGCAAGTGGCCGTCAATTCACTTGTATTTTGAGCTAAACTCCTTTTTAGTCAAACGTGGCTGTTCAACCGCCAGCTCAACCGGCGTAGTTCAACTGGCCGCCGATTCAACCGGTGGTCAAAAATCAGCCTCGAGGAGTCAAGCTTTATCACCATTTTTCAAGGAGTTTTGTGCCCATTTGTGATTAGTTGAAGACCCATTCATTGAGGGGCTTAAAGGCTATAAAAGGAGGGCCAAACCTAGGGTTTTTCATCAATTCAAAAGCTTCCAAGTGCTTCCGATACGCTCCGACTCTCCGACATCCCTACGACGAAGCGCTGCCGAGACGACGACTAAAGCTTCAACCTCCAATCCTTGAAGTCGTCGGTATAATCTTTAATTTTGTATAAGTTGTCTTTATTTTCAAGCTTTAAATCATATCAAGGAGAGGGGGAGTGTCCCTCTACCTTGAATCTTTATTGAGTTTTTGTATTCGCTTAACTCCTATCTCTATCGAGAAGGAGTTCGTTTAATATTTGCCCTCCGTGCGTGGTCAAGGACCATTAGGGCCTTGGAGTAGTAGCCGTAGGCTACGAACCAAGTAAAAACCCCTCGTGTTCTTATTGCTATCTTTCCGCTGCGTTTACTCGTGCCAATTCGAACGATTACGAAAAGTTTTTTTCTTATCGCTATTCACCCCCCCCCCCCTCTAGCGCTCAAATCGATCCAACAAAATCTAATTTATTACAACACACACACCACACGCATGCATAGTATAAAATGTGTAGACATAACCGTAAATTCAAATTTTGTAATAAAAGGGAATTTATACTACGTATACCTGACGTATCACGTGTAGCGGGAAAGACATCAACCGGAGCGATCCTCGCTAGAATCGCCTCTATCCGTATCCATGCCGAATATCTTCAGGATGACTTAACAAAGTCACGAGCCTCGTCTTCGCACAAGTTTACTAGCCTCGTGTTGAAGATGATGTGATCGAGAGAAGATCACAATCTGAATCAAAATTCGGATTCAAAATGAGTCCTCAAAAACTCGCTTCTCTGGAGAGGTATTCGTCAACCGTTTGACGAATCCTTCGTCCTCCACCTATGAGGATTACCGGAGATTGAATCCCTGGCAAGGAAACCTCTGGCGGAGCTCCGAACATCGTCCAAACGATACTCCGAAACGAAATAAACAAGCTGTCCAGAAAACTGGACAGCTTTGGTGGAGGAATAAGGCCGGCCAAATAAGGTAGCTAGATGCTCACCTTGTCGCTGGACCCAAAGAAGATCACCGGAGGGTTGCCAGAGGATCACCGGCTGAAGCTTGGATGTCGGAAACAAGCTTGGATGGCAGCACAAAGCTAGGCGGCGGCTAGGGTTGGGCGCCGACCACTAGAGGAGAGGAGGGGTGGGCGGCAACTTGTGGATTGCTTGGATTAGGTTTTCACAAAACCCTTAAGCCCTATTTTATATAGAACAAATTCTCCTAATGGTTATCGGATCATAACCAAAAGCCCGTTAACCCGCTCCATTAATTTAAGTTAAAATAAACAAAACCGAATTGGTATATTTTAAGTTAAAACGAACTGAACCAACTTTGGTTCATTCGTTTAAAACAAACCAAACCCATTTGGTTTATTCTCCACCATTGGATTAGAACCAAACCAATTTGGTTCATCCATCATGTCTTCGTAAGACACGGCCCATCCACGCTTCCATTGCGACTGAAACGATTTCATGCTCGCTCCTTGTTTGGTCCAACCAAACCTAGTTTCTCTTGGTCTGAGAATCTCATTCTCAAGCTCATTTTAAATCCTTCGGATTACGCTCATTGTGCGTGTGACCAAATAGATTCTCGTTTTATGTTGGTCATCTATAATTAAACATTAATTATAGAACGATCAAGAGTGGCACCTAGTAGTACATCATGGTCCCCAATTAACCGAAAAGATCAACGGTTGATCCAGAACTATTTCTGAAACCCTTCAGCAGCTACAATGTATCGTGCCCCATTCCCTTCACTCATCTTATACCCACTTGGTTCAGGACATGGTCTATAGTGTCAGTCCCCACTAGGTTGACTACTTCACACCTAGCCCAAGTATCATTTCCTCGTCCTACGGATTCTAGTTACTGCACATGTATCCAAGAGTACCTTACTCTAAACATGTAATGCTTTAGACAAAAACTTTAGTACAATCCGACGAGAGGCCATGGATATACATCTCCTCACAAGGAGTGGTGAATCCTTTATAGGCTATTCAAATACCTTCG
Source organism: Wurfbainia villosa (assembly GCA_025175895.1). NCBI lineage: Eukaryota > Viridiplantae > Streptophyta > Magnoliopsida > Zingiberales > Zingiberaceae > Wurfbainia > Wurfbainia villosa. The sequence goes on from CM045997.1 coordinate 37,433,156, forward strand.
ATCACTTCGACTTATACCCAATCATCCCGGGTCCACATCTCCTCAGAGATGCTTGCTTAAGATGTCAAAGCATAAGACTTTATGATCATGATGACTTGAATACCACAAGCCTAAGGAACATCGCACTTAAGCTGCAGTAAGAACTTCATTGACATATCTATATATGCAGAGAAACATATGAAGTCTTACGGCTGGTCACTCTAATGAACTAGTTACCATAACTAGCATCCACAATTAACTCCGGACATCACAATATCTCCAGCCAGGGAGAATCAGCTGCTTGGATATACCAAGGAGTATACCTCGTGCTAGTCTCGATAGAATCGATGGTGTCCAAATCCATCAATTCATCGACTACGGATAATTTCGATACATCACAATTACACATGTAGAGATACTCACTAGTTGTGATCCAATCACAAATTCTCTCATGCTGTGAATTGTTTCGTGGACATTCAGTAAATGAGTTTAAGATCTAATCAAATACATGAAAACATATATACTCAAATAGTGAATCTTCATTTATCATATAAATGGTTCAAACATAAGGCGATTGCCTTATGACATCTCTCATATATTACTAACACCTTGCTCTTGATTCTTGGCCACTCCGATTTGATGTGGCCCAACTTGTTGCACTCGTAGCATATCTAGTTGGAACTTTTCTTCGACTTGTTTTGATTGATCAGTCATCTTCTTCTCTTGATCATTTTTCAAACTAGATTTACTAGTTTGGTCTTCATCTCATCGTTCACCTCCGATTCATACTCTTCTTCTTCCTCGAGAGGTGGTTTGCTCTTTGGCTTCTTCTTCAAACCTGCAATCAAAGAAACACTTTTCTCGGTGGGGGCCGAATTAGACTGTTCATGTAATTCAAATTCAGAGAAAAGATCGTCTAACCTGATTTTTGAGATATCTTTAGTAACCTGGTAGGCATCGACCATGGATGCCCACAAGGTGGTCCTAGGGAAGGCATTGAGTGCATACCTGATCACGTCTCGGTTTTCATCCTTTTGTCCGATCGAGTGTAGCCCATTCATGATGTCTTGAATTCTAGCATGTAGCTTAGTGGTCGACTTGTGTTCCTGCATTTTCAAATTAAATAGTTTATTCAAAAGGAGATCCCTTTTACGTACCTTGGTGTTGGTGGTTCCTTTGTGAAGCTCGATGAGCTTGTTCCACAAGTCCTTTGCGCTTATGAACAGGCCAACGTGGTTGAGCTTCTCTTTGGATAGTCCACATTATAATATCTGTGTAGCCTTGGAATCGTCTTCCACTTGACGCTTCAAAGCATTTGTCCATTGATCGCAATCCAATCATTCACCGTCTTCATTTGTTGGAAGCGTGAGTTCAGTTTGTATCATGATACCCATCTCTACTTGGGTTTTCAAGTAGCATTCCATCCGACCCTTCCAGTAACAGAAGTCATCTCCATTGTAAAATGGAGGTTGGGCGGTGCTAAACCCTTCGAGATGGGCCATGAATTGAGACCTTGAAAAAACAAAGACGACACAAAAAAAAGACGAATTTCCAAGACTTTCATCTTGGATTAGTAGTACGAGAGAGAAGAGAATTTAACGAAATAAAAAATTATACGAAATGAGAATTAATTAAAATGAATACGAAAAGAAAAATGAAAACGATGCTAGATTGGTGGTTGTAGCAAATCGTAGCACCCCCACTCTGATACCAATTGTAGGATCGAAAAGCGCACTAGAGGGGGGATGAATAGCGAGCATTAAATTTCGTTTCTTCATTCGATTCAACAAAAGCAAAGTAGTGCAGCAAAAAAATAAATGGCACAATTTATTTTTACTTGATTCACAACCAAATGGTTGCTAATCCAAGGCCCTTACGATCCTAGACTGCGTACGGAGGGCAATTCACTAAGTCGGTCTCGTCCTCATTGGAGGTAGGAGACAAGGGTTACAAAACAAATAAAAGAATGAGGAAGAGGGACTATCCCACCTCTCCTTTAAGCAATGAAAGCATGACAATGAAAACTCGAATACATTTAATTGAAATGGAAATGAAAACTGAAGCATATCGATGATGATATGATCTTGGACTTAGGAGTGTATCGTCGGCGATACGACATCAATCCATCATCATAGGATGCGGCGTTGCGAAAGCATTTCGAGAGCTTGAATTGATGTAAAATGGTGTGAATCACTCCTTTTTCTATAGCCCTTCAACCCATTGAACATTGAGATCAAGATCCATTAAAAAAGATCACCTCATCCCAAGATAAGGAGATCAACTTTGACCTTCATCGAAGCTGGTAGTTTGAATAGCAGTCGACTGCCAGCTTGGTTATTCAACTGTAACAAAGAGTTACCATAAGACAAATGAAAGATAGTAAATATGATGATTTCTTACCATCCGATCTCGACCTAGACCTTCCACTGGAAGTCTTAGTCGGATCACCGCCTACAGTCATCCCTGTACAGAGGACACGACCTTACCATCTCTCTTTGCACTCGTTCTTACCTCTGGTCCTTTCTTACAAGTAGCTTGGCTTCCGGTCTCCACCTGGGTTCTTCGACTCCCACGAAGTTCTCCCGGTGTCATCCAACCACCACAGTTTTTTGACTCAAGATTTTTCGGGTGTCACCGACCTTCAGCTCAACTTAATCATTTATGCACACTTAGTTCAGATCATTAGATAACAATATGACCCTAGCTTTGGGCCTTTGCCACAATCAAAACCTAGGTTCGATTATCTGGTGACACTGCACCAATAGGAAAGTCCAAGAATGGTCTTAGTAAGGGAAAGTCCAAGCATGGTCTTGGCATGGAAAGTCCAAGCATGGTCTTGGCAATTGGAAAGTCCAAGTCATGGGTACTTATCAATTGAAAGTCCAAGTCATGGGTACTTGGAAAAGGGAAAGTTCAAGTTTGTAGGTTTGATAGCGAAAAGTCCAAGCATATAGCCTTAGTGGCGTAAATCCAAATGGATCTTAACAAGGAAGTCCAAGGGTGAGGTTTTGGTAGTGTAATGTTCAAGAATGTGGTCTTGGCAGCATAAGTCCAAATGAACCTTGGCAAAGGACTCGGTTAGCATTACATAGTCAATGGAAGCACCTGAAGGCTAACCCGAAGAATGAAGAGTCATGAACTTGAGGGATCCGAGAGGCATGAGACTGATAGAGGTGGCTAGAAGGCTTATGTCTAGGCTAAGGGTGGTCAATCAAGTATGAGGGGATCATACTTGGATTAAACCTCATGGTTGAGGTTTATCAGTCGACTGGGACTTTGGGTCAGTCAACTGGCTAAGTGATTAGAACTCGACAGCCTAGTCAACTCGGAGCAGTCGACTGAGATTATGACCAGTCGACTGGTCAAGGAGTCGACTGAGGTTCAGCTGCTCGGTTGAGGTTGTGGCAATCGACTGTCATGTATGGGCAGTCGACTGACCTTGAGCAATCGACTTTCATGGATGGGCAATCGACTAATCATGAGTGACTAGAGTATAGAAGCTCTAGTAGTTGACTGGTGGTACAGCAGTCAACTATTGATAAGGGTAGTCGATTGCTGATGTATCCGTTGGGCATATTCCAACGTGGATAGAGTCGTTGTAAGACAACGGATAGGCAAACCATCAATTGGTACTTTTTAGTAGTCGATTGCTATGGCGAAATTAGCCCGATACATTTTATAAAAGAAATAGCTTGGGGAGGATTTTGCAAGCGATTTTTAGGGTGATTTTGAAGGGAAAGTTTTGTTGAATTCGAGACCTTCAAGAGAAATACAAAGAAATCAACAAGCAAGCAATCTAAAGTTCTTCTTGTAAAGTTTTCTTTATTTTGTGTTGTATTTGTTTCTTGTTTTTTATTATAGTTTATTGTTTGTTGTTGTAAATATATTATAAGAGGTTTCTTCACCTCCAACACGTCATACTAAGAAGGAGAAGTTTGATAGTGTTGGTGTGCATCACTAGAGCTCAATTAAAGCTCGCCCCGTGGAGTAGGAACCCTAGTTTCGAACCACGTTAAATCTCTTGTGTTCGTGTTGTGATTGTTTTATATTTTATCTTCATATATTTGTATTTCACTCGTACTAACATTTTGTAGATAAGAAATCATGATCGAAGCATGAAATTGAGGAAATCGCTATTCACCCCCTCTAGCGCGACGTCATATACCCTATAAATAATAGGACTGGCAGAAGTAGATATGAATCATAACAAAGGCATTACTTATCTATGTCCCAATTTCAACATGACGTTAAAAGATTTTGTGAAACATATCAAAATTGTGGTGCAAGCAAGAGGCTACTGAAATTTTTAGAACAACAACATACTGTTAGGGATAGGTTGTTACATTAGAGGGGGAAAAATAACGTTCGTTTGATTCGTTGATTCGTTTGTTGTCGTTCTTGTCTACAATTATTAGTAATATGTAGCAAAAAAATAAGCGTACACAATAAAAACAAAAACAACACAACCACAAGACAAGATTTACGTGATTTGGAACTAAGGTTCCTACTCCATAGGGGAGCTAATGATCTATCCTCACTATCCTTCTCCTTCTCAGCAACACGCCGGAAGTGGATAAACCTCATACAAAAGAGCTTACAATATAACAAGTATGCAAAGAAATAAAGAAATATAAGTAAAGATCACTTTACAATCAATCTTTGCTTGACAACTCTTTTGGTTGCTTTGGATTACTTTTGAAGGTCTGGAATGCAATAACACTTCCCCTTCAAAATTGACCCAAAAATGCTTGTAAAATCTTCCCCAAGCTGCTCCTTTTATAACCTGCTAGTGGCTGATTTCGTGCCTAGCAGTCGATTGCTCACCTAATCGTTGTCTCACAACGGCTTAATCCATGTTGGCTTACCATCCAATGGATACCCTAGCAGTCGACTGTCCTTACCAGCAATCGACTGTTGTACCACTAGTTGACTGCTATAAACCAATAGTCGACTACTGAATAATCTGTGCCCTGACTACTTAATTCCAGTCGACTGCTAAACCCTAGCAGTCCAGTGATATAGGTCAATCGACTTCCCACAAATAATAGTTGACTACCAGAGCCACAGTCGAGCCTCAATCGACTCCTTGACCAGTTGACTGGTCATAATCCCAGTTAACTACTCGAGTCAAACTAGGCTCTCGAGTACCGAACACTCGACCAGTCAACTGATGATAACGGTTTTTGTCATGGCACCATTACAAAACAAAATTTATAATTAAACCGAACTCCTTTTACACTAATGTAGCATAGAGATGACTCGGGTCGTCTCCCAACGAATGCAATCGGTAAAATGGTTTTCTTAGGATCATTTCCATTATTGGTTGGGGTTTTCTAATGTAAATTGGGGGTTTGTGATTTTAATTCTAACCTATGATTGCAAGGTAATTAAAATTCTAATCTAACAATGCAAGAAATTAAAACATGCAACAAGTAAAATAATGCAGAAATTAAAGTAAACAAGTTAATTACAGTAATTAAAGGAACAAAAACTGTAACAATAATTAAACCAAACACCTAATGTGCATAACCCAAAATTACCATAAATTTAAGGGGAAATTAATCCAACAATTTACATGCATACAAAATTAAAGTTCAAGTAAAATAAACAAGAAAATAAATGATCTAATCAACCCAAGATTTGCCCGGTGTATGAACAAGTTCCTTTGGCTAAGTCCAACGGATCTCGATCGAGACTGCGCAAAGGTGGTGGATGTGGGATGACAGAAACTCCCGAATCTAGTATCTTGATGGATGCTCCAAACTCTCGAATCCGAAAGAGAAGGTGTATGAGTTGTGGAGATGGAAGATGTCATCGAAATCCCTCGATGAAGCGGTTCCTCCTCAAATCCGAGGACGAAAATGGATGGAAGGGAGGTGGAGGCGGCTACTAGAGCTCAAGGGAAGAAGAGATGTCATTTTTCCAACATTTTTTGCTTTTAAATGTGCTCCAACACAAATTATGGGTCCATGATACAGCCGTGTCTTTTTCTGGAGAAAAAAAACACGGTGCTACAGTAACCTGTTATAGTAACATCCCATTTTTTTCAATGTGCATTCCTCGATTTGCTGTTAAATGTCCTACAAAATAAAGTATATAACAAATTAGTGTTTAAGACATCAAATTAGCATGTATTTTCATTAATGCTCTAAAATGATCCATATTCATAAAATATGATAAATATGTCGAATTACGCATACGAATGGATAAAAACATCGAGGAATAAACATAAAATATCATGTCAAAATGTGAGTTATCAATTCCCCCACACTTATTCTTGCACGTCTCATGCAAGTAAACAAAACTAAGAAAATGACTAAAAATGCATTCCCTTAGCAATTCCCAATCATACATAGAAAATTGTGAAACAAAGTTACCTAGGATCGTCAATTCTCAAAGACTCAATCAATCATGGACTCAAATCTTACATAGGTTAACAAACAAGGTAACTTCAATCCATTATGAATAGACTGAGAATGACTAAGCCTCACAAGGTAAGTGGTGATTTCTCTCGCTCACATAAGCATGTACTAGTGGAGTTCACTCAAGCTACTTATGGTTTATGCACTACCAAATGCTTGCTTCTCTTCTACTCTTCACTACTATTATATACATAAGAATGCACAATCTTTGAAGGCCTATTAGGAATGTAAGGGAAACATGAAATAAAAGTAATGATGGTGTGTATGCAAGAAAAAGAAATGAAAGAGACAAACAAAATAGTGGAAGATATGGAAATAATGGAATGCTACATAGATGAGTACAAGAAAGCATTGCCCTAAAATTTTTTCCAACCCAATAAACATGTAAACAACCCTTATCATATTCTTCAATACAAATCCACTCATGATATACAATAAATCCCTCAATGGTTGCAACAAGGGATGGTCATCACAAAAATACTATCACACATGAATAAAAAAAATTGCACAACATGTCAAAATTTTCACAATATATATTTTTTTTATTTCATGGGCACCCAAATGTTTATACTTTTTTTTTCAACTTCTTTTTTTTTATCTTTTTTTAATCCTTTTTTTTTAACTCTTTTTTTTCGACATGTAATGCACTTTCCTATGCTCCAACATCAAGCTCAACTAAAAAGATAAAGAGCATGGCTAGCTTATGGTGATCAAGCACGACTTGCCTATGCTTACACTAAATTTTCCTGAGCTACTTCACTCCCCCACACTTAAACTTTTGTCCATCCTGGGCAAAACACTAATCATGGAACATCCAAGTATTCCACATAGAGAAATAGAAATGGAGAAGAAAGTAATGGAAGGAAAGAAAAATAGAAATGATGAATGACTAGAATGTTATTCAATAAGCATGTGGCGACAAAAGAAGTGAAGAAAAACAAATGAGATTGCCTTCATAATAATCTTGCAAACCTATTGTTGTGTAGTATCGAAAGAATCAAAGCAAGTTCTAGAGTTACAATAACCACAAGTGCACCAAACATAAGCAATAAAAATAGGCTCAATCCTCACTAGGAAAACAAAAATAATCAACACAGAATCCATTACCAAGTAGTAACAACATACAATCAAATAATCCATTCATGATAATAAATCCCAAAATTTGCCGATCAAATTTAACTATCTTTCATGACTTCTAAGAAGATATAAAGGAATGCATAGGGAATTTATCGGAAAAACCCGACAAAACAAAAACTCAACAAATGAAACTTAAAAATTAAAACAAAAACAAAAACAAATGAAGTAGAAGAAATGTATATACAAAGAAAAAGAAAAGAACATGAGATGGAGCAAACTCCCCTAAGGTCCTGGTGGTTGGAGAAGGTTAAGTAAGAGAAGCCACTGAGGCAGTGGAGTGCTCCGAGAGAAATCCCTTCCCGACGGTTGAAGAAGATTCAACTTTAACATCCATGCTGGGAGTGGGATGGATAGAGTGGCGGTGAGCGCTTTCATGGTGTGATCAGGATAGTACTGTGCTGCTCCCTCCAATATCATCGCCTCATCAAATGTAATCTCTGGTGGTCGGAGGCGATTCAGGAAAAGTGTCCAACCTTGGGACTGGATTATTGCATTTTCTGTCAGGGCCTTCATCAGTATATTTTTTAGAGACTCTGGCTGAGATGGAAGTGTCCAGTCTAGGGGGTTCTAGCTATCCACCACTTCCATGGAAATCATCTCGAAATCTTCTGGATAATTCTGGTCAGGCTTATCAAGTGGTTGCACATCTGAACATAAAAAATCTGTAGGCACTGTCTCCTCTGCAATATCATTTGCAATATAACTACAAATAGGAGTAGCTGGCAACTCACTGACATCATCCTCAACAAATTTTCCTGACCCTTCTTTCACTGCAGATATCCCAGTGTCAGTGGCACAAATAACATCACAAAGTAAATCCAAGCCACTAGTATCATCATCCACTTCATATGCTACAACAACAACTTCATCTACAAATTCACATCCATTAGTATCTACAATAACATCACAGCACTAAGATTCATAGGAGTCCTGTGGAGCAGCTAAATGATAGACATGTCTATCGCTCACTTCACAATCCATCTCCCTAAGTGCGTCAATATCCATAGAAATGGTCTCTGACGGAGGTTGAAAGGAATCCTATGCTTGTGTCTGACTGATGGATGATGCAATTTGATCTAGCTAGACTTGTAAATTTTTTATCCTTTCTTGTTATCGCTGATTATTATCACTGATTTGTTGTTGGTGTTGTTGCAGCAATGATGCTAGCTGTAAAAGATTTTCTAGTGTCTGTTCTAAATTGTTGAACTGAGGTTGAGGAATGTTTTGTGGTGTGTTTCCATACTTGAACCCTGAATGATCCATCCAACCAAAATTATAGGTATTTGAAAATGATTCATACCTATCTTGTTGTTGAGGCTGGAAGTACTCATGCTGCTCTGAAATTTATTGGGACTGATAATACTGAATTGAAGGATCTCCCCAATCATAACTATAAGAACTAGGAGCTGGATCATATATGTCCTGATATTCTTGTGGGAAACTTTGAGGATCAATAGGAAATACACTCTGTTGATCACTTTGGTCTGAATAATGAGCCTGATTGAAGTCTCTAAATCACTGATAATAAGGATCCATGTTTAAAGAAATTTCTTATTCTTTGCTGAAAAACTAATAAAAAATATCAAAAGACATAGGAAGTATACATGATAAAATACATGGATATATAAGATGTTGGGATATTGATCGTCGCTAGAGGGGGGTGAATAGCATTTTCGACATTGATGGATATCGTTCGCGTGCTTGCTACAATTTGATTAGTATGTAGCAGAAATAATAGAAAAACATAAACAAAGACACAAGCACACAATTACACAATCGATATAATGTGGTTCAGAACCTCAAGGTTCCTACTCCACAGGTTGGGCTCGAACGAGCCCTAGCGATGCAACTATCACCACTAATCAATAATACTCCTTCTCGACAACAAGTCGGAGGCGAAGAAACCTCGTACAAGTGTTTACAACAATAAACGAAAGAACAACAAGAAAATACAAATACAATACAAAAAAACATGAAAAGAAAATCTTACAAATGCGCTTTTGGATGCTTGCATATTTGGTTGCTTGAGTTGTACTTGGAGACCCTAAATTACACCAACAAATCACCCCAAATTGCTCTAGAAATCGATGCAAAAATCCATTTGCACGAGCTGCTTTTATAACCTACATTCGAGCTAGATTTCGCCTAGACTGATCAAGACCATCAGTCGACTGCTCTTGTAGCCGTTGTCTCACAATGGCCTGAGCCACGTTGGATAAGTTCAAACGGATAAACCATCAATCGACTGATCATGCCCATCAGTCGACTGATCGAGCCATCACTCGATTGTCAAACCCTAATAGTCAACTCTGGAACCTTATGTATCTGTGACATAGACCATCAATCGACTGACAGACATAGTAGTCGACTGATCAGGCCATCAGTCGACTGCCCAATGCTGTCAGTGTAGGGTTTTCCGAGCCACAAAAACCGCTTTTTGCATTGTGGAAACCTCGGAAACCCCGACCACGGATCCGTGCGAAGTATAAAATATAAAACTAACATGTATGTGTTTAATACCTTTAGATCTACTCTAGATCTACATGATAAGAAGTTACCCTCGATGTGACGCCCTTTGCAAATTCCACTCGTTCAAAAGGTTCACCGGAACTCGAGAGTGTCAAGTGCACACTCCTCTATTGGTATCCACACAAGCAATAGGTGGAGAAAAATACCTTAGAGTGTGCTAGAACCCTTTAGGAATTTTGGCCAAGGAGGTTGGGAGAGCTTGAGAGGGTGATCCAAGGAAGAAGATGAAGTTGTGTAACTCACCAAAATAAATCTCATCAAATGGAGTGGCCGGCCACTTCAAGGCTTGGGAGGTTACATGCATGCATGTAACTCCTCCAAGAGCCAATGGCTCTTGGTCTCCCTCATGAAGTGGCACCACATGCTAAGTCAATGATGATGTGGAGCATCATCATTGGCCGACCATGCCAAGTCATAATCATGACTTGGTATTTGGTCAAGTCAAACTTGACCTTTCATCTTCCCTCTCAAGTCAAGTCAAACTTGACCTCTTATCTCCCATGGTTGTCAAATCCAACCATTTGATTCAAGTCAATTTAATTTAATGAATCTCTATTCATTAATTTAAATTGATTTGATGAATCAAATCTAAATTAGACTCATTCAACACTTGAATCAAATTGAGTCCAACTCAATTAGTCTAATTAGGATTACTCTTAATCCAATTTGGTTCATCCCATGAACCTAATCCTCAGGGTTCATCATATGAACCTAATCTTCATCTAATTGCCCTTAGTGTGTGACCCTATAGGTTCTTGTAACGTTGGCAATGTCCCTAAACTGATTTAGTAACATAAGCAATGAGCGGTATCTAGCAACACATCATTGCTACCCAAGTTACAAGAATGTTGAGCTCCAACATCACCTTTGTGACTACTAATTGTGACTCTCACAATATGTGACAATGTCCCTCTATCCTTGACATCTAGATTGACCAATTGAGGCATAGACCGTGTCATCCTCGGTACAATCTATATCTTGAACTCCAACTAGACTCACTCTAATCAAATGAGCTCAATATCTCATATTGACTCATTTGGGCATGGTCATGCACTTCGTGGTCTCACTATATCAAGAATATCGATGTCACCCCCGTCATATAGGAGGGATAGATCCCATCTACATCACTCACATCCCTCCGCATAATTTGTTACATACCCAGTAATCACCTTTATAGTCCACCCATTTACGGGTGACGTTTGACGAAGCCAAAGTATGCAACTCCTTATGTAGGGAACCATGGTGACTTCAGGTCTAAGGACTAATAGTCATACTAATAGCCACATGAGAAAGTATATGACACTCATATAACGATCCATGATACTTTCTCATGGCGGGTCATTCAGTATATATTCTCCAATGCATACCCATGTGTCAACTTGATATCTCATATCCATGACTTGTGAGATCAAGTCATCGTGTTGACCTACATGCTAGTCTCTACGCATTAACATTGTCCCTGAATGTTAATACTCGACTAGGAATGATTAAGAGTAGTGTTCTCTATATCATCTCATTATCGATTCAACCAATCAATTGATATAGATAAGAACCTACTACTCAAGGACATTATTATATTTAGTTGTTTGGCACCAATACAAGTAAATATAATAACCATGCCTTTATAAATAGGAATATGATACAATAAAGTCCATACAACAATCATCACATGATTGGCTCTAGGGCTTTCACTAAACAATCTCCCACTAGCACTAGTGCCAATCACCGTAGTATCTAATACCCAATGACCTAGTGTGACTATCATGCTTTTTCTGTGCCAAAGCCTTGGTCAAGGGATCTGCGATGTTAGCCTCTGTGGGTACTCTGCAAATCTTTACATCTCCTCTATCGATAATCTCTCGAATAAGATGGAAGCGCCGTAGTATGTGTTTGGTCCGCTGGTGTGAGCGAGGTTCCTTAGCCTGTGCAATCGCTCCATTGTTGTCACAATAAAGCTCTATAGGATCTGCAATGCTAGGAACCACCCCAAGCTCAGTAATGAACTTGCGGTTCCAAACTGCCTCCTTTGCTGCCTCAGATGGAGCGATATACTCGGGTTATATTGTAGAATCAACAACTGTGTCCTGCTTCGAACTCTTCTAGCTCACAGTGCCACCATTCAAGCAAAACACGAACCCTAACTGCGATCTATAATCATCTTGGTCAGTTTGGAAGCTGGCATCGCTATAACCCTTTACAGCTAGCTCCTCATCGCCTCCAAATATCAAGAAATATTCTTTAGTCTTTCTCAAGTACTTAAGAATATTCTTGACTGCTATCCAGTGATGCTCACCTAGATCTGACTGGTATCTACTCATCATGCTCAAAGCATACGAGACATCAGGATAAGTACACAGCATGACGTACATGATAGATCCTATAGCAGATGCATAAGGGATCTTATCCATGCGGTCTCTCTCCTCTCTAGAAGAGGGACTTTGAGTCTTCGAAAGACTCACACCATGTGACATCGACAGAAGTCCCTTCTTGGAATTCTGCATGGCAAACCGTAGTAATACCGTGTCAATGTATGTACTCTGACTTAGGCCAAGCAATCTCTTAGATCTATCTCTATAGATCTTGATGCCTAGAATACAGGCTACTTCACCTAAGTCCTTCATTGAGAAGCACGTCCCCAGCCAAGTCTTCACAGACTGTAGTGAAGGGATGTCATTCCCAATGAGCAGTATGTCATCCACATACAATACAAGGAAGACAACTGTATTCCCATTAACCCTTTTATAGACACAGGATTCATCTTCATTCTTGATTAAACCAAACTGTTTGATCACATCATCGAATTGAAGATTCCAGCTCTGAGAGGCTTGCTTTAGCCTATAAATGGACCTTTGCAGCTTGCATACTTTTCCAGTATGCTGTGGATCTTCAAAACCCTCAGGTTGTGTCATGTACACATCCTCTTCCATTCAGAAATGCAGTTTTGACATCCATTTGCCAGATCTCATAATCGTGGTATGCTGCAATAGCAAGCAAGATCCGAATGGACTTAAACATCGCCACTGGAGAAAAGGTTTCATCATAGTCAATACCATGAATCTACTTTAAACCTTTAGCCACCAATCGGCCCTTATAGGTATGCGTAAGTTCATCCATGTCAGTCTTTCTCTTAAAGACCTACTTACACCCAATGGGTTTGACCCCTTCAGGTGGATCTACCAAAGTCTATACTTGGTTGGTGTACATAGATTCCATCTTGGATCTCATGGCCTCTAGCCATTTCTCAGAATCTGGGCTCATCACAGCTTCCTGATAGGAGGTAGGCTCATTCTCAATGAGCATAACGTCATCATGGTCAGACAAGAGAAATGAGTATCTCTCAGGCTGACGACGTACCCTATCAGACCTGCGAAGAGGTAGGTCTACCTGAACAGGTGGTTGTTCCACAACTCCTTGTGCAACAACCTCATCACCCACAACACTTTGTGGTTCCTGTTCAACCTCCATCAAGGCCTCAGTGCTATGGTTCTTATCTTGAATTTCTTCAAGATCGAACGTACTCCCACTAGTTTTTCTAGAAACAAAATTCCTTTCTAGAAAAACCCCAGTCATTGCCACAAACACTTTGTGCTGACTGGGAATGTAGAAGTAATATCCCTTTGTATCCTTGGGATATCCAACAAATTAGCACCTATCGGATTTGGGTCCCGGTTTGTCTGAGACTTGACGTCGAACGTAAGCCTCACAACTCCAAATCCTCATGAAAGGCATCTTGGGATTTCTCCCTGTCCATATCGTATATGGTGTCTTTATGACAACCTTGGATGGTACACGGTTAAGGGTAAAGGCTGCTGTGTCTAGAGCATATCCCCAAAAGGATATAAGAAGATCTGTGTTACTCATCATAGATCGTACCATATCTAATAGGGTATGATTCCTCCTTTCGGATACACCATTCCACTGTGGTGTTCCAGGAGGAGTGAGTTGGGATAGAATCTCACACTCAGCTAGATAGTCACGAAACTCATGGCTAAGGTATTCACCACCTCGATCTGATCGAAGTATCTTAATACTTTTGCCAAGCTGGTTTTGTACTTCATTCTTGAATTCTTTGAACTTTTCAAAGGATTCTGATTTATGTGTCATAAGATACAGATAACCATATCTACTGAAGTCATCAGTAAATATAATGAAGTACCTGTAACCACCTCTAGCAGCAACATTGAAAGGACTACATACATCACTATGTATAAGTCCTAACAAATCTGTTGCTCTTTCACTGTGTCCACTAAAGGGAGTCTGAGTCATCTTGCCTAAAAGGCAAGACTCGCATGTCTCATATGATTCAAAATCAAATGAGTCTAGCAGCCCATCCTTATGGAGCTGAGATAAGCGACTCTCATTTATGTGACCTAAGTGACAATGCCATAGATAGGTTTGGTTCAACTCATTTGACTTGAACCTCTTGGTACTTATGTTATAGATAGGGCTCTCTAAGTCTAGAAAGTAGAGTTCGTTCATTAGAGGTGCACTACAATAGAACATATCATTTAAATAAACTGAACAACATTTGTTCTTTATTATAAATGTAAATTCTTTCTTGTCCAAACAAGAAACCAAAATTATATTTTTAGTCAAAGCAGGCACATAACAACATTCATCTAATTCTAGTACAAGCCCAGAGGGCAGAGATAGATCATAAGTTCCTATAGCAACAGCAGCAACCCTTGCTCCATTGCCTACTCGTAGGTCCACCTCGCCCTTTGTCAATGCCCTGCTATTTCTCAGCGCCTGCACATTGGTACAAATGTGAGATGCACATCCGGTATCTAATACCTATGATGAAGAAATAGATAGATTGACTTCTATAACATTTATACCTGAAGTAGAAGTCTCACTTCTTTTCTTCTTAAGATCTTCTAGGTAAGCTTTGCAGTTACGCTTCCAGTGTCCAGCTTCCTTGCAGTGGAAGCAAGCCCCTTCCTTGGCTACCCCTCCTTTGGGTTTAAGTTCTTTTCCTTTGCCCTTGGCTTGGGACTTTCCCTTACCTTTAGGCTTGCCCTTACCTTTCTTTTTGTGCACCATCAAAATGGTGTCAGATTTTCCCTTCTTAAGGTTAAGCTCAACAGTTCTCAACATGCTGAGCATCTCAGGCAGTGGCTCATCAATTTCATTCTTGTTATAATTCATGACAAATTGATTGTAGGCTTGTGGCAAAGATTGCAAGATCAGGCCAGTAGCTAGCTCTTGGCCAAGTGGGAATCCCAGCCTTTGTAGGATTTCTACGTACCCAATCATCTTGAGTACATATGGACCTACGGGAGTCCCATCTTGCAACTCAAACAATGCCTTAGAGACTTCATATCTCTCATGCCTTGCTTGTCCTTGATATAGTTGACGAAGATGTCCAACCATATCATAGGCATTCATGAACTCGTGTTGCTTCTGAAGCTCAGAGTTCATGGTCGCGAGCATTAGACATGACACATCTAATGCATCATCTTGATGCTTCTTGTAAGCATCTTTGTCAGCTCGCAAGGCAGTAGCAGGAGGTGCCTCCGGAATGGGCTGCTCCAGGATGTACAGCTTCCTTTCTTGGGTGAGAACAATTCTCAGGTTCCTATACCAGTCCAGGAAATTTGCTCCATTGAGCTTGTCCTTCTCAAGGACAGAACGCAGAGAGAGAGTGTTCGTGTTTGTCGACATAGTAATCTACAACATACAATGTAGATAATTAATATCATATTCCTTTTATCATTTAATTAGGCTTTTAATCAAATGATGCTCCCACTGAATTAAAGGAATTTTGTAGAATCAAGTTATGGATGTGGTCAAACCATATTACTAGATTCATACAAACTTGCTATAATTCTTGCGGGACAAGATCCACATCATACTAAGCCTTGAGTTAGCTTTGGCTAAATCGCCCAAGACTTAGTACGATCGGTGGGTAACACATTACCGATTACATCTCTATGCAACTCTTGTTTATAGGATCAAGACCCACATTTACAAAAGACCTTGAGTTAGCTTTGGCTAAATCGCCCAATATTTAGTGTAAATGCGATCTTATCCTATCGTTCCAACGATTGGAATATGCCTATAGTTCTACTCGATCCAATTGAGTTAACTAGTTTTACTCAATCTAATTGAGTTTACTCTAACCCAAGCCGTGATAGGCGGGACCAAGATTGTCCCTCCACACCCTACCAAGAAAATATGTGTTGCTCTGCTTTGGCAGATTCAACAACTACAAATGATCGAGGTAGTGATGGGTATCAAGGACCTAGTAGACATTTACGAATTGATTCGATTAAGATCTAATCTAATCATAATGTGTATCATATACGCATTATGGCCTTTATTATCCTATATTAGCATGCACCACATACATACATACATTATTCTATCATGCATCATATACATACAAGAAAATTATCCTAGCATGCATCATATACATACAAGCATTATTCTATTAGCATGCATCACATACATACAAGCAAAATCAAATATATATCAACATATATATATATAATTAACTGTGATGTAGTCATGGCCCTACTACGATCTTCTCAAGCCAATGAGAAGATCAGACGGTCAACCTAAGGCTAGCGGCTTCCCCAAGCGCTTCCTTTGATCGCCATGTTGTCGTCGACACCCTTCTCGTAACTTATTCTACAAGTGGACTTTCCATCGCTCCATTTTGTACATTAAAAATATGAAACTCGAGTTACATTCGAGTCTAAAACCATTTACAACTAGAATTTCAAAAGAAGAAGTATGACGTGCAGGTCGCATACACTATACAACACGCACAACCACAAAAACGGCACGCAGGCCGTATTATGAATTACAACACATCATAATCCAATCAAATTGGGGTCATTGGGACATGCCAATAACATAATTATACATAATTCTAAATTATATATTTTTGCAGAAAATTTCTATAATTTTTCCTCTTTTTTTTCAATTTTATGAGTCACCTCTCCGTAACGGTCCCGCTAAGCGGTTTCCGGGCGCGATCGCGGGACAAGGCCCCTTTCGAGGATAGGGGCAGTGCCCCTACTTGCAAAATAAACTTTGCGAGTGTCCCTACTATGATCTTACAGCGACTTAAGTCACTGTCCCAAAAACCTAAAGCGAGAACTCACCGTTTCGGAGAGTTTTTCTCGGTGATTGAAGCCGACAAGTGTCCCAACACTCGTTGCTTCGACTCTTCAAGAAAAATACCCAAAAATTCTATAAAAATAGGAAATTTATAGAAACATAAAATTATGTAATTTTTATATCTAATATAAAAACCACAAAAAAGAAATACATACATGCTTCACACGTGGCTGTGATACCACTGTTGGGTTTTTCGAGCTGCAAAAACCGCTTTTTACGTTGCGAAAACCTCGGAAACCCCGACCACGGATCCCTGCGAAGTATAAAATATAAAACTAACATGTATGTGTTTAATACCTTTATATCTACTCTAGATCTACATGAAAAGAAGTTACCCTCGATGCGACGCCCTTCGTAAATCCCACTCGTCCAAAAGGTTCGTCGGAACTCGAGAGTGTCAAGTGCACACTCCTCTATTGGTATCCACACAAGCAATAGGTGGAGAAAAATACCTTAGAGTGTGCTAGCACCCTTTAGGAATTTCGGCCAAGGAAGTTGGGAGAGCTTGAAAGGGTGATCCAAGGAAGAAGATGAAGTTGTGTAACTCACCAAAATAAATCTCATCAAATGGAGTGGCCGACCACTTCAAGGCTTGGGAGGTTACATGCATGCATGTAACTCCTCTAAGAGCCAATGGCTCTAGGTCTTCCTCATGAGGTGGCACCACATGCTAAGTCAATGATGATGTGGAGCATCATCATTGGCCAGCCATGCCAAGTCATCATCATGACATGACATTTGGTCAAGTCAAACTTGACCTTTCATCTTCCCTCTCAAGTCAAGTCAAACTTGACCTCTTATCTCCCATGGTTGATCAAATCCAACCATTTGATTCAAGTCAATTTAATTTAATGAATCTCTATTCATTAATTTAAATTGATTTGATGAATCAAATCTAAATTAGACTCATTCAACACTTGAATCAAATTGAGTCCAACTCAATTAGTCTAATTAGGATTACTCTTAATCCAATTTGGTTCATCCCATGAACCTAATCCTCATGGTTCATCATATGAACCTAATCTCCATTTAATTGCCCTTAGTGTGTGACCCTATAGGTTCTTGTAACGTTGGCAATGTCCCTAAACCGATTTAGGAACATAAGAAATGAGCAGTATCTAGCAACACATCATTGCTACCCAAGTTACAAGAATGTTGAGCTCCAACATCACCTTTGTGACTACTAATTGTGACTCTCACAATATGTGACAATGTCCCTCTATCCTTGACATCTGGATTGACCAATCGAGGCATAGACCGTGTCATCCTCGGTACAATCTAAATCTTGATATCCAAGTAGACTCACTCTAATCAAATGAGTTCAATATCTCATATTGACTCATTTGGGCATGGCCATGCACTTCGTGGTCTCACTATATCAAGAATATGGATGTCACCCCCATCATATAGGAGGGATAGATCCCATCTACATCACTCACATCCCTCCGCATAATTTGTTACATACCCAGTAATCACCTTTATAGTCCACCCATTTACGGGTGACATTTGACGAAGCCTAAGTATGCAACTCCTTATGTAGGGAACCATGGTGACTTCAGTTCTAAGGACTAATAGTCATACTAATAGCCACATGAGAAAGTATATGACACTCATATAACGATCCATGATACTTTATCATGGCGGGTCATTCAGTATACATTCTCCAATGCATACCCATATGTCAACTTGATATCTCATATCCATGACTTGGGAGATCAAGTCATCGTGTTGACCTACATGCTAGTCTCTACGCATTAACATTGTCCCTGAATGTTAATACTCCACTAGGAATGATTAAGAGTAGTGTTCTCTATACCATCTGATTATCGATTCAACCAATCGATTGATATAGATAAGAACCTACTACTCAAGGACATTATTATATTTAGTTATTTGGCTCCAATACAAGTAAATATAATAACCATGCCTTTATAAATAGGAATATATTACAATAAAATCCATACAACAATCATCACATGATTGCCTCTAGGGCTTTCACTAACAGTCAGTTCACTGCCATGTCATTTTCTGTAGTCGAACTCAAATCTACTCCCATCAATCGACTGGTCATAGTCCAAGTCGACTAATACAAGTCGACTCGGCTGCCAAGTGTCAAAACACTTGACCAGTTAACTAGTACATAACCTCAATCGACTGTTAACCTCAAACATGAGGTTTAACCCCAAGTATGATGCTCTCATACTTGCTAGACCACCCTTAGCCTAGACGTAAGCCTTCTAGCCACCTCCTTCAGCCTCATGCCTATCAGATACCTCTAAGTCATCCATGATTTGTTTATCCATACGCTAACCTTCAGGTGCTTCAATCGGCTATTGTCATGCTAAGCTGGTCTATACCACCAAGGCATATTGGACTTACGCTGCCAAGACTCTGCTTAGACTTTACGTCACCAACCATTGGACTTATGCTTCCAAGACTCCACCCTTGGACTTTACACCGCCAATATCATGTTGGGTTGATCCGTGAGGGGAAACTTTGCTTCCCACTTCACCTCGGTTGCTTGTTTATGGCGATCCCATCGATGTCCCTGGATAAAAAATTTAATCCTAGAAAAAAGGGATTACCCAAACAACCATGTTCGTTTAGAGAGGTCACTTGAACAAACTCGTTGTTCAAGCGACCAACCTCTATTCTACGAGTAGCCGCAGAATAGACGATGTAAGGATCGCCGGCTTTTGTATTTATGTTCGGGATCCAAGTATTATTTAGCCACAAACAGAATATATCTTGCTCATAATTGAAAAAACAAATACAAGCAAGTAACAAAAGAGAATAGAGAATAGATATACCTCTCGATCTTCTAATGTATGGCCTTCCTCCTTTCGGACGTCGTGTGGGCGACGATCTACCAAAAGTTGAAGCTCTTAGATCGCCAATCTTCCTTCCTTGCTCGTTCTGAGAAAGAGGAAGAATAGAAACAAAGCTCTATTCCATCTTTCAACCAACCAACAACCTCCAAGGATGGAGCTTTGCCGCCGGCCAAGAAGGAAGAAGAGATTAAGGGTTGCCGACCAAAAGCTTCAAGGGAGGACCCTAAACCTTTGTTCCACTGGCCAAGGAGAAGGAGAAGAGTGAGTTTGGATGCCGGCCAAGGGTTGGAAGGAGCTCAAGGGGCGCCGACAGCTTGAGAAAGAAGAAGAAGGCAAGGAAATCTTTCCTTATTAGGTGCCGCCCAAACCCAAACCCTAGCTCCTATCTCTTGCCTCGAACCTCCAAAACCCTAGCTTCTCTTGATTGATTCTCCATGCCAACCCCTCAAACTCCTTTTATAGAGTTAGAGATAAGCCTCCTTTTAATCTCCACCATTGGTTCTAGGGATTTAATCTCAACCGTCGGATCTGGAGATTTAATCTCAACCGTCGGATCTTAGAGAATTAATCTCTACCTTTGGATCTAGAGTTTTGTTTCTATCCATTGGATCTAAGCTTCATGAGGTGTTAATAGGCTACATTAGGGACCATAAGGAGGAGTTCGATCTTGGCCACCCATGGATCAAGCCCACATAAAGTCCGATCCATTAATGATAATCCAATCCACTAAATGATTATCATTGATCTACCTCACCAACCCCCATAAGATAATATGAGCTCCATATATTATTTGTACATTTTCTCCCCGTGTTTAAGATCTCTAATGTCCATCGATTAATTAATTTACTAACCATTAATTAATCAACATCTAACTCCATGAGTAGTACCACTCAACCGTTTCATCATACCGGACCAAGTCCACCTACAGGGTTTACATGATGAACCTTATGAGCTCCTCAAGGGGACATCATCATCCTAATATATAGGACATGGTTTCCTCCTATAATTTACGACACACCATATAAATAATATCATTTCCCAACTTACCGAGCCTATCGATTTAATCTATAAATCTCGCCCATTGGTAAATCAAAGAGATGACTACTAAGTATATGTGCCCGTTATTATATCGGGATTAAGAGCATGTACAAAATAATATCTGAGGTCCGATTCGATTATGTAGTCAGCAATAAATCGAATCACCTCTAAGTCGGTCCTGCTCAATACACACAAATGTTGGAGATTTGAGGGCGCTAGAGGGGGGGTGAATAGTACGTTGCCCGTACGTAGATGGAAATCGTTCGCGATCGTCTCTACAAATCTCGTTATGCGCAGCGGAATAGAAATAATAAAAGCAATAACGAAAAGATACAATCACGAACGCAAGCACAACACGAGGATATAACATGGTTTGGAACCGTAACGGTTCCTACTCCACGGATTGGGTTAGTACGAACCCTAGCGATGCCACAAACACCACTAAGCAATAAAGCTCCTTCTCGACAACAAGTCGGAGGTGGAGAAACCTTGTACAATGAATTACAACAAGTAATACAAAGTAAACAAGCAAATACAAGTGAAAATGTAAAGAAAACATTACAAACTAGGGTTTTGAGCGCTTGCTTGTCGGTTGCTTGGATGAGCTTGAAGGACCATGAAATGCACCTGCAAATCGCCTTCAAATCGCCTCACCAAAGCCCCCAAAGAATTGATGCTTGAGCCTTCCACGAACAACTGCTTTTATCCTCCATCGGGCTGGATTTCCGCCTAGCAGTCGACTGCCATAAGTCCCCAGTTGACTGCTAGCACTGTAGCTGTGAGACAACGGCTCAATCCACATTGGACAAGTTCCAACGAGACTCTTGGCATGCCCCGCTAACGCCCGTAGTCGAGCGGTCGGCTATGAAGCGTTACGTGCTCCGACGAGAACTAGCGATGATCGCTAGGCCCTTGCGATCGGCTGCCGTAGACATCAGTCGACTGCTCCAATGAGCAATCGACTGCCAGAGCAATTCCAGCTCTAAATTGGAAGTCGAACTCAAGCTGACTCACGGCAGTCGAACCGGCCATATTGCCAGTCAACTGCCAACCTCAAACATGAGGTTTTAACCCAAGTATGGTGCCCCCATACTTGCTAGACCACCCTTAGCCTAGACCTAAGCCTTCTAGCCACCTCCATCAGCCTCACGCCTCTCGGATCCCTCCAAGTCATCCATGACTTGTTCATCCATCACGCTAGCCTCCAGGTGCTTCCCTCAGCTATGTCATGCTAACGGTGTCTACACCGCCAAGGCACATTGGACTTACGCCGCCAAGACTCCGCTTGGACTTTACGCTGCCAAGATCAAACCCCTTGGACTTCTCAAATGCCAAGACTCAAGCTTGGACTTTCCCTTGCCAACCCATGTTGGACTTTCCATTTGCCAAGACCCATGCTTGGACATTCCATGCCATGTACTCAAGACTTGGACTTCCCTTGTGCCAAGTACTCAAGACTTGGACTTTCCCATAATCACATGGTCAACCCTAGTCAACCATTAAGGTCTTCCTCGAGTCAAGCTCGAGTCTGGTCAATAATGACCCGGGTCGATTGCTCCAACAATCTCCCCAACATATTAACTGACATTAATGTTAAACATCAATGCCAGACCACTTTTTCAAATCCCTTTGTCAAACATCAAAACATCACTCGAGTCAAACTCGAGTCTGGTCAATCGTGACCAAGGCTGATTGCACCAACAACAAAGTGCACTAGTGTGATTCTATGGTCAAGACAAACCAATACCAAATCACACTACAACCATTCCGATGGTTTGTCCAAAGCCATCTCGGTTGTGAGCCTTCACTTATACTTTACAAAGAGCCGATAACATGATCTCCCGTGTGACATCACATACCATGTTATCTACAATGTAATGTATTAGACAATATTGCATAACCATAAAATATGCAAACAATGATCATGTGATTCTTATTTCAAAATAAAGATGTTCATACAAAAGATAGACTTTTCATTATATATCCCTACAATTTCTCACTTATACTAAAAGACTATGTTGTCCTCCAACTGCCATACATCTGATCCCCATTCCCTCCACATGCCTATCAAAAGCTCTCGCCGGAAGGGCCTTAGTGAAAGGATCTGCCAGGGTATCCTCCGATGCAATCTTGGCCACAACAACTTCTCCTCTCTTTATGATTTCTCGTATCAGGTGGTACTTGAGCTCTATGTGTTTTTACTAGCCTTATCGGCTCATGGTTCCTTCGAGTTTGCAACTGCACCACTATTATCACACTAAATTGTGATAGTTTTGGGCAAACTAGAAATCACATCCAAGTCCATCAAGAAGTTCCTAAGCCACACAGCTTCTTTGGCCGCCTCAGAGGCTGCCACATACTCATCTTCCATGGTGGAGTCCACCACGCATTTCTGCTTGACACTCCTCCATATAATGGCTCCACCTCCCAAAGTAAACACAAAACCTGAGGTAAACTTACTGTTATCCCTATCAGATTGGAAGTCGGAATCCGTGTAACCCACAGGGAGTAATTTCCTGGTAAACCAACATATAATCCCTTATCCTTCTCAGGTACTTCAATATATGCTTTACCGTAGTCCAATGTTCATGTTCTAGATTACTCTAATATCTGCTAACCATACCCACGGCATAGCAGATATCTGGTCTTGTACATAGCATCGCATACATGAGGCTTCCTACTGCCGAAGCATAAGGAACCGCCTTCATCTCCTCTATCTCCTCAGATGATCTAGGACACATCTCCTTAGATAAAGGAACTCCATGCCTGAAAGGTAGAAAACCCTTCTTGGAGTTCTACATGCTAAAATGATCCATAATCGTGTCTATGTATGAAGCTTGGGATAAGCACAACATCCTTTTCCTACGATGTCTTATAACCTTGATCCCAAGGATGTGTCCCACCTCTCCTAAGTCCTTCATATCAAACTGTTTGGACAACCATACCCTTACGTCCGATAACACCTTGATATTGTTGCCAATCAACAAAATGTCATTTACGTATAGTACAAGAAATACCACTACGTTTCCGTCACATCTCTTGTATACATAAGACTCATCCGACCTTTGAATAAATCCATAAGACTGGATTACCTCATCAAAGCGGAGGTTCGAAGACCTCGAAGCTTGCTTCAATCCATAAATGGACCGATTAAGCTTGCATACAAGATTCTCTTTGCCCTTCGCAATGAATCCTTCTGGTTGCTTCATATAGATGTTTTCCTCAAGACTTCCATTAAGGAAAGTTGTCTTGACATTCATCTGCCACACCTCATAATCCATATGTGCTGCAATGCATAAGAGAATCCGGATAGACTTAAGCATGACTACCGGCGAAAAAGCCTCCTCATAATTGATACCCTCTTTATGAGTATACCCCTTCGCAACAAGCCTTGCTTTGAAGGTCTCAAACTTCCCATCTATTCCTCTCTTTCTCTTGTAGATCCACATGCATCCAATGGTTTTTACACCATCGGGTTGTTCTACTAGCTCCCAGACCTAATTTGAATCCATAAATTCAATCTCAGTATTCATTGCACTTTGCCAAGATGCTGCATCTTTATCTTGGATTGCCTCATCATATGTCCAGGGATCAGGTTCATGTTCGCCAGGGACCAAATCAGAAGATTCTCCCAAGAACATTAATCTATCAGGCTATCTCACAACCCAGCCACTACGACAAGGTATCTCCTGTGTATCCTCTATGACACGCGGTGCAGTAACTTGTGGTATATCCTCTTGTACT
Source organism: Wurfbainia villosa (assembly GCA_025175895.1). Classification (NCBI taxonomy): domain Eukaryota; kingdom Viridiplantae; phylum Streptophyta; class Magnoliopsida; order Zingiberales; family Zingiberaceae; genus Wurfbainia; species Wurfbainia villosa. Next base: position 37,457,964 of record CM045997.1, read on the forward strand.
GGTGATACTAAAGAAGTGACTTCCCCTTTTAATTCCTCCAGAACAGTTTTACTCTTGGGCTTGTGGCTCATCACATAGTCTTCCTCTAGAAATCTGGCGTTCGTGCTAACGATCACCCTTTGATCTCTAGGACTATAAAACAAACCACCCTTCGTTCCTCTAGGATACCCAATGAACATGCGTACTTCTGTACGAGGTTCCCACTTACCAGCATCTGCCTTCAGCACATGTGCTAGACTCACCCATATCCGAATATGTCTTAGACTAGGCTTTTGTCCAGCCCACAATTCTGTGGGAGTAGAAGGCACTGATTTAGATGGAACCAAGTTCAGAATGTACACTGTAGTATCTAGAGCATATCCCCAGAACAAATCTGGCAACTCAGAATAACTCATCATCGATCTAACCATCTCCATAAGAGTCCTATTCCTTCACTCTGCTACACTGTTTTACTGGGATGTTCCAGGTGCAGTCAATTGGGATTGAATCCTAGCCTCTGATAAGTAGTTCCTAAACTCTCCCAAGAGGTACTCACCACCACGATCAGATCGTAGTGTCTTGATACTTTTACCTTGACGTTTCTCCACATCATCCTTGAATTCTTTGAACTTGTCAAAGCATTAAGATTTGCAGTGCATTAGGTAAATGTATCCATATCTTGAGTAATCGTCTATAAAAGAGACGAAATACTCAAAACCACCTCTAGCCTAGATAGACATAGGACCACACAAATCAGAATGAACCAATTCTAACACATCTTTGGCTATATACCCCTTGGCCTTAAAAGACCTCTTGGTCATCTTACCCACCAAGCAAGATTTGCAGGTTGGGAGATCCTCCACCACTAATGAACCCAAAGGTCCATCAACTATCAACCTTTGAATTCTGCTTAGGTTAATGTGACCAAGCCTAAGATGCCAAAGATATATTTGGTTCATCTTCGAAGGTTCTTTTCTCTTATTGGAAATAGAAGATGAGTTATTAATTTCAATATGCATCGTGGGAGCTTTTGGTCCAAGTGTGTACAAATTTCCTATCAATGAACCCCAACAGATAATGTTTCTATTCCTTTTTATAACAACTCTGTCATTAAAAGAAATAGAATATCCATCCATAAACAATGTAGAAACCGAAATTAAATTCTTTCTAAATAAGGGTACATAAAGGCAATTCTTAAGAACCAAAAGTTTATTTTTTTCAAAAGATAAATAAACATCTCCCACTGCAACAGCCGCCACCTTCGTGGCATCACCCAAGTATACGGTAATCTCCCACTCAGCCAGTCATCTAGTTTCCTGGAACCCCTGCAAAGTATTGCAGACATGATCAGTGGCTCCCGTATCTACACACCAGGTGTCGGTAGATAACACCACTAAACATGTTTCAACGACTAGACCAAAAGATATACCTTTGTTCTTGCGGTTGAGGGAGTCCTTCTTCCAGTGTCCAGTCTGCTTACAAGTGAAGCACTTGCCTTTCGGCTTCTTCACTCCTCCCTGAATACCTCCCACCGCCTTTGCCCCAGTTTGTTTCTTCTTCTTCTTGCCTTTCTTCGTTCCGGTTACCACGTATTACTCATTTGTCCCCTGTGGTGCGTCTGCCTTAACCCTGTGGCGAGTCCGCGTCGGACGAATCTTCGGCTGGATCATCTTGACCACATCGGTTGTTCATGTTGTAGTTAGTGAGCTGCTCAAAACTCCTAGGTAGAGATTGGAGAATGATATCGACCGGAGTTTCCCCATCGATCTCAGCTCCGAGGACTTCCAACTCATTCAAATGAGCCATCATCTTGAGAACATGATCCCTCATGGGTGTTCCCTCGATCATGGTGGTCATCATCAAGTTTCTCATGGCTTCTTGCCTCGCAGCCCGATTCTGGTGTCCAAAAAACTCTTTGAGATTGAGCATCATGTCATAAGCTGTGGGCATGGCTTGATGCTGATGTTGCAGTACATTTGACATAGATGCCAAAATGTAACACCACGCCATCTCATCGGCCTTTACCCACTTCTTATAACTCTCTCTCTCCTTTTCCCCAGAATCTCCAGCAGGCTTAGGAGGGCACTCTTCGAAGAGTACATATTTGTATTCCTCAGCAGTCAAGACAATGTCTAGATTCCTCTTCCAATCAACATAGTTGGGTCCAGTAAGTTTGTTCTCTTTCAGTATCACAGCAAGTGAGTTGAAAGTCATTTTGAAAGAAAACCTAAGAATCACATAAATCAAAATATTAGATTTCAAAAAATTATTGATTCCTCAAACAATAATATTTTAAAATCAACCAACACCTCAAAACACCGACAATATCGTATGCCACGATAGTGTGGATGTATACAAATTCTACATTTGTAAGAGGAGGTTTTACCCAATAATTTTACTATCTTGTCAACCTAACTTTTTGACAAGTAAAATTAATAGTTGGTTCCTCTTTGTCCCTACAAATAAAAGCAGTGACTCCGATGGGGAGGATACTTATATTTGTATCTAAGTGTTCACCATTACTCGGTACCAAGTTAATTATCTCGGGTTATGTGCCTTCCGATGGGGAAGTGCACACGCTCCTTAATAATTCCCTATAACCATATTTGACCTTGTGATCCGCAAACAAACTCATCTGATGGGGAGGAAGGCACTCAGAGCCGACGCGCAAGTTTGTTTGCATCACTTGTCAAATCGTAATGGAGGTCGTGGTAATTTATAAAAATTTCCCTCTCCCACTTAATAATTTGAAATTGAGGAATTTTTCTACCCTACGATATGCATATCAAACAAAAAGAAATAAATATGAAAAATAAATTATTTTCCAACTATTATGGCTTTTGTCTTCAATATGGCTCCCGTCGCATCACCTTCTCGTCCGCTCCTCCTACGCCATGTACGAGCCATCCGGAGATTCGAGCCGAGACTAAAATTTATTTTAATTTACATCCATCGATCCTATACTCCACGAGGGAGTGTACATGAAATCTAGATCGAAAGTAAACTAAAATAAAAAGAGTGGCCAAACAATGCCGTATCTAATTTACAAAAATTAAATACTAGCCTCGTCAACCCTGAGGATTCAACAAAATAACCATTTACACACATACAATCACATACACACATATGACCATAATAGTCGGATCTTATGCCTGCAACCAAAGAGTTAACCTACGCATATCCTACTATTATCCGGCACATATAATATATGGAAAGTGCATAAAAATTAACCGAATCCTAAAGACACAAAACCGAAAACCTTGGCTCTGATACCAATTGTTGGGTTGATCCGTGAGGGAAAACTTCGCTTCCCACTTCTCCTCGGTTGCTTGTTCATGGCGATCCCATCGATGTCCCCGGATTAAAAAATTTAATCCTAGACAAAAGGGATTACCCAAACATCCAAGTCATCGTCGTTCTATTCGTTTAGAGAGGTCAATTGAACAAACTCGTTGTTCAAGCGACCAACCTCTATTCTACGAGTAACCGCGGAATAGACGATGTACGGATCGCCGAATTTTGTATTTATGTTCGGGATCCAAGTATTATTTAGCCACAAATAGAATATATCATGCTCATAATTGAAAAAACAATTACAAGCAAGTAACAAAAGAGAATAGAGAATAGATATACCTCTCGATCTTCTAATATATGACCTTCCTCCTTTCGGACGTCGTGTGGGCGATGACCTACCAAAAGTTGAAGCTCTTAGATCGCCAATCTTCCTTCCTTGCTCGTTCTGAGCAAGAGGAAGAATAGAAACAAAGCTCTATTCCTTCTTTCAACCAACCAACAACCTCCAAGTATGGAGCTATGCCGCCGGCCAAGAAGGAAGAAGAGATTAAGGGTTGCTGGCCAGAAGCTTCAAGGGAGGACCCTAAACCTTTGTTCCACTGGCCAAGAAGAAGGAGAAGAGTGAGTTTGGATGCCGACCAAGGGTTGGAAGGAGCTCAAGGGGCGCCGATAGCTTGAGAAAGAAGAAGAAGGGCAGGAAATCTTTCCTTATTAGGTGCCGCCCAAGCCAAAACCCTAGCTCCTATCTCTTGCCGCAAACCTCCAAAACCCTAGCTTCTCTTGATTGATTCTCCTTGCCAACCCCTCAAACTCCTTTTATAGAGTTAGGGATAAGCCTCCTTTTAATCTCCACCATTGGTTCTAGGGATTTAATCTCATCCGTCGGATCTAGAGATTTAATCTCAACCGTCGGATCTTAGATAATTAATCTCTACCTTTGGATCTAGAGTTTTGTTTCTATCCATTGGATCTAAGCTTCATGAGGTGTTAATAGGCTACATTAGGGACCATGAGGAGGAGTTGGATCTTGGCCACCAATGGATCAAGCCCACATAAAGTCCGATCCATTAATGATAATCCAATCCACTAAAGGATTATCATTGATCTACCTCACCAACCCCCATAAGATAATATGGGCTCCATATATTATTTGTACATTTTTTCCCCGTGTTTAAGATCTTGAATTTCGATCGATTAATTAATTTACTGACCATTAATTAATCAACATCTAACTCCATAAGTAGTACCACTTAACCTTTTCATCATGCCGGACCAAGTCCACCTGCAGGGTTTACATGATGAACCTTATGAGCTCCTCAAGGGGACATCATCATCCTAATACATAGGACACGGTTTCCTCCTATAATCAATGGCACACCATATAAATAATATCATTTCCCAACTTACCGAGCCTATCGATTTAATCTATAAATCTCGCCCATTGGTAAATCAAAGAGATGAATACTAAGTTTATGTGCCCGTTATTATATCAGGATTAAGAGCATGTCAAAATAATATCTGAGGTCCGATTCGATTATGTAGTCAGCAATAAATCGAATCACCTCTAAGTCGGTCCTGCTCAATACACACAAAGTGCACTAGTATAATTCTTTGGTCAAGACAAACTAATACCAAATCACACAACAACTATTCCGATGGTTTGTCCAAAGTCATCTCGGTTGTGAGCCTTCACTTATACTTTACAAGGAGCCGATAACATGATCTCTCGTGTGATACCACACACCATGTTATCTAAAATGTAATTGTTGGATCGCAGCGGATCGCTAGAGGGGGGTGAATAGCGATAAAACCTTTTTCTTTGTTCGTTCATTAAAACCCGAGTAGATAATTAATTGCAGCGGAAAGATAAGCAATAAATAAAGGAGACAAATAATTTTACTTGGTTCGTAGCCTTCAGCTACTACTCCAAGGCCCTAGTTGTCCTTGACCATGCACGGAGGGCAAAACACTAAAGAACTCCTCCTCGTTAGAGGTAGGAGTTAATCGTTACAAGTAAAAGCAAAAAGCTTGAGGTAGAGGGACACTCCCCCTCTCCTCGTTACGATAAAAGCTCCGAGATTTGAAAGTAATGAACTGGAATAAACAACTTAAACCGACGTAATAAAAAGAAAACAATTAAACCTAGACGTCGGAGAAGAAGCACTTCGATATCGGAAAGTTATAGCTTGGTGGAGGCTTTTGGAAGTTTAGAATTGATGAAGAAACCCTAGGATTGGCCCTCCTTTTATAGCCTTTGAGCCCCTTTTCGAGAGGAACTTCACCCAATAGAGTTTTGGCACATGGCTCCTTGAAAAATGGTGATAAGGCTTGACTCCTCGAGGCTGATCCTTGACCATCAGTTGACTGATGGCCATCATCAGTCGACTGATGGTAGCATCAGTCGAATGCTAACCTCCAGCAGTCGACTATTGGACGACAGTCGAGTCCTCCAAGCTAGCAGTCGACTGATGCTAGCTGCAAGGCAAAGTTAGCTTAACAAAAAAATTATTTTGACGGCCTCCGACCGTCCGATCTCAACCTAGACAACCTATAGGATGTCTTTGGTCGGATCTACACTTAAGATCATCCCCGTAAAGAGAATACGACCTTACTTACACTCGCACACACGAGCTTACCTCGATACTTACTGTCTTGCTTTTGCTTCCGACCTTCCACTCGATTCCTTCAGCTCCCTCCGAAGTCACTCGAGTGTCGCCCAACCACCGCAGCTTCCTCCGGGTGTCGCTAGCCTTCAGCTCCAGCTATAGCAATTTTCTGCACACTCGATTCAGCTCGTGAGATAACGACATGAGCTTAACTTTGTATCGTTTACTATAATCAAAACTCAGGTTCGACTTAGGTGCCTACTGAACCAACAGTAATGTATTAGATAATATTGCATAACCATAAAAATATGCAAACAATGATCATTTGATTCTTATTTTAAAATAAAGATGTTCATACAAAAGATAGACTTTTCAGTATACTTCCCTACATATCACCCCTTGGACTTTTATTGCCAACCCATGTTGGACTTTCCATTTTCCAAGACTCAATCTTGGACTTTCCCTTGCTAAGATCCATGCTTGGACTTTCCATGCCAAGTACCCATGATTTCGACTTTCCCATTGCCAAGTGTCCCACTTGGACTTTCCATGCCAAGTACACAAAACTTGGACTTCTCCATCATATGGTCAACCCCATGTCAACCATATAGTCAAACAATGGTTAAACCATCGTCAAATATCAAAATACCCCTCGAGTAAAACTCGAGTCCGGTCAATCATGACCTGGGTCGATTGCACCAACAATCTCGCCAAAACATTGTCAAACATCAAAACACTACTGAGTCCAACTCGAATCTGGTCAATCATGACTTGGGTCGATTGCACCAACAATCTCCCCCTTTTTTGATGTTTGGCAAAAACCACAAAACCATTGAGTTAGGCTACCTAACTCAAATCTCCTTACCAATTGTCCCAAATTGGTAATCCCATAAATTCTCCCCCTTTTTGACATACATCAAAAAGGTTCTCCTCAAGAAGGTCAATGTCTCATATTCCAATGAGATCTTACAATCTCTCCCTTGGTCCAAAAATATCTAGGATGCCTTCACTCTTCCTAGTGATAAGTCCCATATCACTTAAGAGAGGCTTCCTATAAACTCTCCCAATTTCCAAATTGGACATTTCACATTCCCATTTCTCCCCCTCATGAGGAAGAACACATTCATCATCCCATGATGGATATCTCTCCCTAAAGGCTTGCTCCCCCTTGACTATTGCACCAACAATGTCCTTGGAGAGTCCATAAGGCTATAGGAACACTAACCAATCGAAATTAAGGGCAAAGATTCAACATTGAACTTTCACCTCCCTTAAAATTCGATATACACTCTAACAACTCTCCTAATCCATATCCAATGGATTTTTACCCTTTGCAATGCATTCCAAAGCATATCTTAGGGTTAGGAGCAGTTAGAGAACCTAGAAATGGATGAACATTGGCTAAACAAACCTTGTTTACTCGAAATCAGTCCATCAATCGACTGATAGTATCATCAGTCGACTGACATACTATAAGAGTCGACTGATCCCTGATTTTCAGAAATCAGGTTTTCAAAAATGAGTTTTAAAAATGCATAAGTAAATATACATATTTCAAAAAATTTTGAAACTTCATACGCACATTACATACATGGAATATAATGGGTGAAAAATAGTTTGAAAATAAAATACCCATTAAAAAAAGATATTGATACAAAATTCAAAAACTATTGAAACTTCAAAGTTTTTGACCTATTTTGTATCAACTTCTTCAATGGTGATTGCTATCAAAAGATAGACTTCACCAAGCTCTTCTAAAAGGTTTTTAAAATGGTTTTGAAAACCTATTTTGAACCATGGACTATGGGCTAGATGTACATGACTTGTACATTAGCTTTCCTCTTGATTCATATTTATGATTGAAACAAGTTAAAGTTCATCTAGATGCAATATCTATGCACCTTGAACTTAACTTATTTTCCTAACATCTCAGATGTATCTAAGGTGTATAAAACACACACAAGCCAATGTAAATGTGAGATGTGGGATGGGGGTTATTAGGACTTCATGCATTTTTTAGGCAACTCTATTTGATTCCCTTATACATGGGACTTCAAATCATGTCATAGTCCTTAGATCAATTTTAATTAATGCATGAATGATCATGGCATAAATAAGCAAGACCAATGATCAATGATGCCATGACATATGATTATACTTTAAACATGAACATGACATAGAAAATAACCCTAAGCACTATCATGACATTTTATATGATAAAAAAATATGATGTCATGACATAGCGAAATAGAATATACAAATAAATCAACACACACACAACCAAGAAAAGACACATAATTTTGCACAAACAAAATATTTCATTCAACATAAATTCAGTTCTACAATCAAGATAGATGTCCAAAATGCTCTCGACCTCACTACGAAAATAAAAACAAAATATATAATGTGTGCTTAGCTAGGATCATCTCTTGCAGATGGTGGACGAGGTGGAGGCTACTGGCTCAGCGTCCAGCTCCGCATCATCTCGAACATGTCGATCTGCCACTGCTCCATCCTGCTGAGCTACTCACGTACATGAAAAGCCATGGAAGACTGTTCCGATATGAGCTCCTCGAGTCGCGAGTTTGTTAGGATGTATACTGAAAAGTCTATCTTTTGTATGAACATCTTTATTTTTGAAATAAGAATCACATGATCATTGTTTGCATATTTATGGTTATGCAATATTGTGAAATACATTACAATGTAGATAACATGGTGTGTGGTGTCACACGGGAGATCATGTTATCGGCTCCTTGTAAGTATAAGTAAAGGCTCACAACAGAGATGGTTTTGGACAAACCATTGCTATGGTTGTAGTGTGATTTGGTATTAGTTTGTCTTGACCATAGAATAACACTAGTGCACTTTGTGTGTATTGAGCATGACCGACTTAGAGGTGATTCGATTTATTGCTGACTACAAAATCAAATCGGACCTAAGATATTATTATGTACATGCTCTTAATCCCGATATAATAACGGGCACATATACTTAGTATTCATTTCTTTGATTTACCAATGAGCGAGATTTATAGATTAAATCGATAGGATCGGTAAGTTAGGAAATGATATTATTTATATGGTGTGCCCTTGATTATAGGAGGAAACCGTGTCCTATATATTTGGATGATGATGTCCCCTTGAGGAGCTCATAAGGTTCATCATGTAAACCCTGCAGGTGGACTTGGTCCGGCATGATGAAAAGGTTAAGTGGTACTACTCATGGAGTTTGATGTTGATTAATTAATGGTCAGTAAATTAATTAATCGACGGGCATTCGAGATCTTAAACACGGGGAGAAAATGTACAAATAATATATAGAGCCCATATTAACTTATGGGGGTTGGTGAGGCAGATCAATAATAATCCTTTAGTGGATTGGATTATCATTAATGGATCGGACTTTATGTGGGCTTGATCCATTGGGTGGCCAAGATCCAACTCCTCCTCATGGTCCCTATTGTAGCCTATTAACACCTCAAGAAGCTTAGATCCAATGGATGAAAACAAAACTCTAGATCAAAGGTAGAGATTAAATCTCTAGATCCGACGGTTGAGATTAAATCCCTAGAACAAATGGTGGAGATTAAAAGGAGGATTGAGCCCAACTCTATAAATATAGGGCTATGGCTTGGGAGGCAACTTGATGGATGAGAATATGGTTTGATTCCCTTGGGCGGCAAGTAATCCTAGTTTGGTTAGGATTAGGAGTGGGCGGCTAGGGTTAGGGTTAGGGTGTTGGTTGTGGGCGGCAACATGAGGAGAAGGTTTTTTCTTCTTCTTACAAGGTTTGGCCGACACCTATCCTTCTTTCCTCTACCTTGGCCAGAGCTCAACCTATTCTTCTTCCCTTCATCCTTGGCTGGAAATTAGGAGAGCTAGGTTTAGGGTTTGGGCGGCAACAAGGAGAAGGATTGCTTTCCTTTCTCTTCTCCAAGTGTTGGCCGGCACCCATGCCCTCATTGATTCTCCTTTGGCCGGTTCCTATACTCCATGTTCTCTTCCTTGGCCAGCGGCAACATCGAGTCTATTGACTTGGTGGCCGGTTCTAGATAGGAAGAAGAGTTTTTTCTGATGATCTTCCTTTATTCGGAATGAACAAGGAAAGGAAGATTAGTGATCTAGGAGGCTTCGACTTTTGGAAGATCGTCGCCCACACGACGTCAAAAAGGAGGAAGGATATACAATAGAAGATCAAGAAATATAACAAGAGGTATAATCTTGTTAATTTTGATTAGTGTTCTTTTGTATTATGTTTATAATTGCTTTTCAATTATAGGCATGTTGTATGTGGTTGTTTACTTTATGTATGTGGCTAAATAATACTTGGACCCCGAACATAAATACAAAAACCGGAGATCCGTACATCGTCTATTCCGCGGCTATTCGTAGAATAGAGGTTGGTCGCTTGAACAACAAGTTTGTTCAAGTGACTACTCTAAACGAATAGCACGATGATGACATGTAACATAACATGTAACTTAAACATTATGGCATATCATCTAACATAACATGTAACTTAAACATTATGACATATCATCTAACATAACATGTAACTTAAACATTATGGCATATCATCTAACATAACATGTAACTTAAACATTATGGCATATCACCTAACATAACAGGTAACTTAAACATTAACAGGTAAACATATGCAAGATGCTTTTGAAAACATATATGTTAGGTACGTAAATATAATTCTCAACATATTTGGGCCCGGCATTGTACCACTTCTTCATTATCATAGCGCGCATCCCTAAATAGGCCCGAGGTAGCAAGTCTCGAACCTAATAGGTTCCTAGGCCCGAGTCTTATTCCATCGACCTAGGGGCAATCGTCATAGCGTAGAAGCCCATCCTAGGCCCGAGTCTTACTCCATCGACCTAAGGCATCTTGGAGCCCATCCCGTACTAGGCCCGAATCTTATTCCATCGACCTAGGGGCAATCATACATAGAAGCCCATCCTAGGCCCGAGTCTTATTCCATCGACCTAGGGCATCTTAGGAGCCCATCCCTTCTTGGACCTTGTTAAGGTCTTGGTACAAGCCATGCAGAAGGTAAAATACTTATATGCTTATTTTACAACATAGCTTATTTCTTTAACATAGCATAGCATACTTCATTTCATACACATCATGCTTCATTTCATTAACATAGCATAGCATACTTCATTTCATAACACATCATGCTTTATTTCATTAACATAGCATAGCATACTTCATTTCATAACAACATAGCTTATTTCATTAACATAGCATAGCATACTTCATTTCATACACATCATGCTTCATTTCATTAACATAGCATAGAATACTTCATTTCATACACATCATGCTTCATTTCATTAACATAGCGTAGCATACTTCATTTCATAACAACATAGCTTATTTCATTAACATATCATAGCATACTTCATTTCATACACATCATGCTTCATTTCATTAACATAGCATAGCATACTTCATTTCATAACAACATAGCTTATTTCATTAACATAGCATAGCATACTTCATTTCATACACATCATGCTTCATTTCATTAACATAGCATAGCATACTTCATTTCATACACATCATGCTTCATTTCATTAACATAGCGTAGCATACTTCATTTCATAACAACATAGCTTATTTCATTAACATAGCATAGCATACAATTCATGGTATGAACTTCATTGTAACCTAAGAGACCAAAGGTGGCCGAATGGCCCTTATAGGCTTTTTAGGGTTTAGACTTTTAACCTAATTCAAGTAACATACATATGCATACAAATTCCATAAATTTCATGGTATGAACTTCATTGTAACCTAAAAGACCAAAGGTGGCCTAATGGCCCTTATAGGCTTTTTAGGGTTTAGACTTTTAACCTAATTCAAGTAACATACATATGCATACAAATTCCATAAATTTCATGGTATGAACTTCATTGTAACCTAAAAGACCAAAGGTGGCCGAATGGCCCTTATAGGCTTTTTAGGGTTTAGACTTTTAACCTAATTCAAGTAACATACATAGGCATACAAATTCCATAAATTTCATGGTATGAACTTCATTGTAACCTAAAAGACCAAAGGTGGCCGAATGGCCCTTATAGGCTTTTTAGGGTTTAGACTTTTAACCTAATTCAAGTAACATACATAGGCATACAAATTCCATAAATTTCATGGTATGAACTTCATTGTAACCTAAAAGACCAATGGTGGCCGAATGGCCCTTATAGGCTTTTTAGGGTTTGCTTTTAACCTAATTCATTAAACATGACTACAACATCATAACCCTACAAAACATGGATTGAAACCTCATTGGGTCTTGAATATCTAGGGGTGGCCGAATGGGTCTTTAGTGGCTATTAGGGTTAGCTTTTGTCCTAATCCACTTTTAACCCCTAACATCATCATCTAGTCATAAACAACATAGCATAGAGCTTCATTGAACCCTAAATCATGGCTTGGCCGAATAGGCTTTAGTGGTTATTAGGGTTAGCTTTTGTCCTAATCCCTTTTAACCCCTAACATCATCATCTAGTTATAAACAACATAGCATAGAGCTTCATTGAACCCTAAATCATGGCTTGGCCGAATATATCATGTAGGTTTCTTTAAAAAAAAATAGCAATCGGAGCTACTCGTATGCAGGTGAGGGATACTTACTTCCTTCGCGTTGCTTTTTGGTGGAAGGAAAACCTAAGGAAGAACCAACCCTAGCCTTCTCTTGCTTGGATGAGATTCGGCCAAAGGTGGAGAAGAAGCTAGAATTCGGTGAGGAGAAGAAGAAGAAGGGTGGAAGTGACCAAATCCAATCTTCCCTCTTCTTTATAAAGGGGGGGAGGAAGAGAAGTTCCTCTTTTCTTTTCCATGCCTCTTCATTTACTCTTAGTCCCATTTATCTATAGTTTCCCCCTCTTCCTTAATCATATAATCCTATTGGGCTTCTGGTTAGTGGGTGCATCTATAAGGCTTGGCTATCTCTAGAGGTTTGGGGTTCAATTCCTAGGCCTTGCACCCCTTTATGGCTTATTTTCTTTTATTTTTAAAAAGGCCCATATAAAGCCCATGATCATCAAGCCAAAAATTTCTGTAAAATTGCTAGGAATTTTATGGGCGTTACAATCCTTCATACCTTTAAAAAGTTTCGTCCTCGAAACATAGAACAATTGTGGGTACTTCTGCTTCATGTCCTCCTCGCGTTCCTAGGTAGCTTCCTCGTACCGTTGATTCTGCCACAGGACCTTTACTAAGGGCACCTCTTTGTTCCTTAGCCTCTTGATTTCTCGGTCTAGTATTTGGATAGGCCGACTTTCAATACTTAGGTCCTCTTGAACTTGTACTGTTTGTGGCTCGATCACTTGGTCTATACTGGAAATGCATTTCTTGAGCACAGAGACATGGAACACGTTGTGAATAGCCGACATCTCTTGAGGCAGCTCTAGCTTGTAAGCTACATTGCCGATCCTCTGCGATATCGGATACGGTCCCACGTAACGTGGACTCAGTTTACCCTTCCTTCCGAATCTCATTACTCCCTTCATGGGAGCCACTTTGAGGAATACTAGGTCCCCAACCTCGAATTCTAATGGTCTACGCCTCTTATCCGCATAGCTCTTTTGTCGGCTTTGGGCAGTTTCAATCCTCTGGCGGATGTTCCGTATAGCTCTGGTGGTGTCGTCGATGAAATCCGTCTGGAGTCCCATCCTCTTCTTTTCACCACCCTCGTACCAGCATATGGGAGATCTACATTTCCTCCCGTATAGAGCCTCGTAAGGTGCCATTCCAATAGTAGCTTGGTAGCTATTATTGTAGGCGAATTCTGCCAAATATAAGTATCGACACCAGCTACCCTTGAAATCCAGGGCGCAGGCTCTTAACATATCTTCCAGTACTTGATTTACTCTTTCGGTCTGTCCGTCCGTCTGGGGATGGAAGGCAGTACTGAACAATAGCTTTGTGCCTAAGGCCTTCTGAACGCATTCCCAGAAATGGGATATAAAGCGACCATCTCTGTCAGAAATGATGGTCTTAGGAATTCCATGTAGTCTGATAATTTCCCTAGCATATAACTGAGCCAGTTGCTCCGTCGAATAGGTCATCTTGATTGCTAAGAAATGGGCGGACTTAGTCAATCTGTCTACAATCACCCATATAGCATCGTAACCGTTTGTCGTCTTGGGCAATCCTGAGATGAAATCCATAGAAATGTCCTCCCATTTCCATTCTGGAATCTGGATCGGCTGCAGTGTTCCTCCAGGTCTTTGGTGCTCTGCCTTAACCCTTTGGCAGGTCAGGCAAGTACTGACATACTGAGCCACATCTCTTTTCATTCCGAACCACCAGAACTTCCGTTTAAGGTCTCGGTACATCTTGGTGGTTCCAGGATGCATCGCATAGGGAGTTCTGTGAGCTTCCTCAAATATCTCCTCCCGCAATTCTGGATTGTCGGGAATACACAAGCGATCCCTGAGGTAGAGTACTCCACTATCAGAGATCCGGAACCCGTCGTCCTTTCCCTCTAGGACCTCTTGCTTGATCCTCTGAAGGCTTGGGTCACGTGCTTGCTTTTCCAGTATATCATCGAACAGCGTCGGTGTTATCGTCATCATCGAACAGCGTCGGTGTTATCGTCATGGTCGAGAGCTGTCCGGAGATGATTTCAACCCCGTAATTCATTACTTCCCCCTTTTTTTTTTTTTTTTTTTTTTTTGTATGTTCCAGTCTACCCAGCATTGTTCGACTATATCATACACATCCCATGCAATGAACTCATCATCAATTTCAAAAAGAGAAACGACTTGTCGTCTCTTATTCACATCTCTTATTCATATTTTCCAATCAGAAGGAAAAATGTTAACATATAACATTCCTTATTTCCAAATTAAACCACTGCAACTATTTGAGAAGATAGTTCATTATGACTCTCACTAGGACAAACCCTAGTGCGATCGTAATTAATTTTTGTCCCATCTTCCTTGGCCTCACCAGGGTGGTCTTTGGTTGGCCAATAAGTTGACTGTTTGCAGATCCTTCTTCCTTCCTCCCAAGGCCAGCTACCACCGGATTCTCTACCACAGGCTTCTCTTGAACCCTATGCTCCAGCAGTTCCCAGCACAACTCCGCATAGGTTATCCGCCCTTCATGCGGTGGTGTGCAACTACTATGAACTCATTTGGCGAGAGCGGACCAAGGCCCATATCTTATAGTTGTCCAAGATGCGGAAACTCCTGCGCTCGAGTCTCCTAAAAGACCATCGAGCCTTCTCATGTGTCCGATGACCCCACCATCCGGTTTATAGACTATCTCTTCAATAGCTTCCTTAATCGGTTTCGTGACACATCATGACGGTCATGGTAGTCATCGTCGTGCCATCTAAATTGAAATAAATGAAGTCAAGATAAAACCGACCAACCCGAAACCGGCTTATTTCAATTCAGATGAACATAGACCTTACACAGTTAATTACGAAAAAATCAAATTTTCGTAACAAAATTTGTTTATTTATTTATTTATTTGTTTATATATATATATATATATATATATATATATATATAGATATATATTATTATATTATTATTATTATTATTTTTTTTTTTTGTGTAATTAAACTAAGGCTAGCATAAGGTCGTTTTAAGCTTAAGGCATCATTCATGTTCTCCTGCATAATTTAAGCTTAAGGTATTTTATATCATACATGAACAATCATAAGGGTATCATACACATTTTCGTGCATGTTTAAGCTAGAAGCATTTCCTATCATACATGAATCAAGCATAAGGGAAAGGCATTTTATATTATACATGAACTAAATAATCTAAAGATATTTCATATCATGCATGATCAAAATTAACAAAATTAGAGTATAGACATAGAATTCTTACTTGGAGCAGCAGGATTTGGAGCTTGATGTATGTGTAGTGGAAAGGCAGATCCGCTCTGATACCAACCTGTCACGCCCGCCCTTCCGGGACCCTAAAGGTCCGGAGAGGCGGCGCGTGACGCGACCGTACATACATTTCATACAGCGGAAGACTTTATATATATATATATATATACTTCTTCTTTCTTACAGCGGAAGACTTAAGACCTAAATATTTTTTTTTTTATTCTTTTAAACATAAATATGCATTAACACTTCTTCTTAACATAGAGTATGTTTCATAGCATAGCATGCATAGATACTTCTTCTTACTTCATAAAGCATTCTTCTTTACTTCTTCTTATCAACGTAAAGCATGCATCATATATATATAGATACTTAGGGCTTAGTAGGTTCATAACATCATCGTCATAGGGAGACATAAGTAAAGACATCCATAGGCATCATCATCATAGGTAATACATGTATAAGTAGACTTAACGGATCTTCTCCACCATGCCACTACCACACACATTGACCCCTCCTGCTGCTCCCTTTAGTTTATCCATCCCTTACCCTTATCTGCAGTACGAGGGAAAGATAAACTATAAGCACATAGGCTTAGTAAGATCCTGTCCTACTCACAAAAACCATACATCATCATTAATCATGACTTGTAGCATTTATAACATATAATCAATATATCACGTAACATACATGGCATCATCAACTTAACTTGTAGCTTAAGTAACATGAGATAATATAGCATGGATCATCCCTAACTTAGCAGCATAACATGAAATATATATATACTTAATCAGCATAATATGCATCATATGTAACTTAGTAACCTAACATCATAGCGTACCATCGAACATAACATGTAACTTATACATCATGACATATCATCTAACATAACAGGTAACATAAACATTATGGCATATCATCTAGCATAACAGGTAACTTAAACATTATGGCATATCATCTAACATAACACGTAACTTAACATCATGGCAAATCATCTAACATAACATGTAACTTAAACATTATGGCATATCATCTAACATAACATGTAACTTAAACATTATGGCATATCACCTAACATAACAGGTAACTTAAACATTATGGCATATCATCTAACATAACAGGTAACTTAAACATTATGGCATATCATCTAACATAACATGTAACTTAAACATTATGGTATATCATCTAACATAACATGTAACTTAAACATTATGGCATATCATCTAACATAACATGTAACTTAAACATTATGGCATATCATCTAACATAACATGTAACTTAAACATTATGGCATATCACCTAACATAACAGGTAACTTAAACATTAACAGGTAAACATATGCAAGATGCTTTTGAAAACATATATGTTAGGTACGTAAATATAATTCTCAACATATTTGGGCCCGGCATTGTACCACTTCTTCATTATCATAGCGCGCATCCCTAAATAGGCCCGAGGTAGCAAGTCTCGAACCTAATAGGTTCCTAGGCCCGAGTCTTATTCCATCGACCTAGGGGCAATCGTCATAGCGTAGAAGCCCATCCTAGGCCCGAGTCTTACTCCATCGACCTAAGGCATCTTGGAGCCCATCCCGTACTAGGCCCAAATCTTATTCCATCGACCTAGGGGCAATCATACATAGAAGCCCATCCTAGGCCCGAGTCTTATTCCATCGACCTAGGGCATCTTAGGAGCCCATCCCTTCTTGGACCTTGTTAAGGTCTTGGTACAAGCCATGCAGAAGGTAAAATACTTATATGCTTATTTTACAACATAGCTTATTTCTTTAACATAGCATAGCATACTTCATTTCATACACATCATGCTTCATTTCATTAACATAGCATAGCATACTTCATTTCATAACACATCATGCTTTATTTCATTAACATAGCATAGCATACTTCATTTCATAACAACATAGCTTATTTCATTAACATAGCATAGCATACTTCATTTCATACACATCATGCTTCATTTCATTAACATAGCATAGCATACTTCATTTCATACACATCATGCTTCATTTCATTAACATAGCGTAGCATACTTCATTTCATAACAACATAGCTTATTTCATTAACATAGCATAGCATACTTCATTTCATACACATCATGCTTCATTTCATTAACATAGCATAGCATACTTCATTTCATAACAACATAGCTTATTTCATTAACATAGCATAGCATACTTCATTTCATACACATCATGCTTCATTTCATTAACATAGCATAGCATACTTCATTTCATACACATCATGCTTCATTTCATTAACATAGCGTAGCATACTTCATTTCATAACAACATAGCTTATTTCATTAACATAGCATAGCATACAATTCATGGTATGAACTTCATTGTAACCTAAGAGACCAAAGGTGGCCGAATGGCCCTTATAGGCTTTTTAGGGTTTAGACTTTTAACCTAATTCAAGTAACATACATATGCATACAAATTCCATAAATTTCATGGTATGAACTTCATTGTAACCTAAAAGACCAAAGGTGGCCGAATGGCCCTTATAGGCTTTTTAGGGTTTAGACTTTTAACCTAATTCAAGTAACATACATATGCATACAAATTCCATAAATTTCATGGTATGAACTTCATTGTAACCTAAAAGACCAAAGGTGGCCGAATGGCCCTTATAGGCTTTTTAGGGTTTAGAATTTTAACCTAATTCAAGTAACATACATAGGCATACAAATTCCATAAATTTCATGGTATGAACTTCATTGTAACCTAAAAGACCAAAGGTGGCCGAATGGCCCTTATAGGCTTTTTAGGGTTTAGACTTTTAACCTAATTCAAGTAACATACATAGGCATACAAATTCCATAAATTTCATGGTATGAACTTCATTGTAACCTAAAAGACCAAAGGTGGCCGAATGGCCCTTATAGGCTTTTTAGGGTTTGCTTTTAACCTAATTCATTAAACATGACTACAACATCATAACCCTACAAAACATGGATTGAAACCTCATTGGGTCTTGAATATCTAGGGGTGGCCGAATGGGTCTTTAGTGGCTATTAGGGTTAGCTTTTGTCCTAATCCACTTTTAACCCCTAACATCATCATCTAGTCATAAACAACATAGCATAGAGCTTCATTGAACCCTAAATCATGGCTTGGCCGAATAGGCTTTAGTGGTTATTAGGGTTAGCTTTTGTCCTAATCCCTTTTAACCCCTAACATCATCATCTAGTTATAAACAACATAGCATAGAGCTTCATTGAACCCTAAATCATGGCTTGGCCGAATATATCATGTAGGTTTCTTTAAAAAAAAATAGCAATCGGAGCTACTCGTATGCAGGTGAGGGATACTTACTTCCTTCGCGTTGCTTTTTGGTGGAAGGAAAACCTAAGGAAGAACCAACCCTAGCCTTCTCTTGCTTGGATGAGATTCGGCCAAAGGTGGAGAAGAAGCTAGAATTCGGTGAGGAGAAGAAGAAGGGTGGAAGTGACCAAATCCAATCTTCCCTCTTCTTTATAAAGGGGGGGAGGAAGAGAAGTTCCTCTTTTCTTTTCCATGCCTCTTCATTTACTCTTAGTCCCATTTATCTATAGTTTCCCCCTCTTCCTTAATCATATAATCCTATTGGGCTTCTGGTTAGTAGGTGCATCTATAAGGCTTGGCTATCTCTAGAGGTTTGGGGTTCAATTCCTAGGCCTTGCACCCCTTTTTGGCTTATTTTCTTTTATTTTTAAAAAGGCCCATATAAAGCCCATGATCATCAAGCCAAAAATTTCAAAATTGCTAGGAATTTTATAGGCGTTACAATCCTTCATACCTTTAAAAAGTTTCGTCCTCGAAACTTAGAACAATTAATGGGTACTTCGCTCATGTCCTCCTCGCGTTCCCGTAGCTTCTCGCACTGATTCTCGATTACGCACAAGACCTTTACTAAGGGCACCTCTTTGTTCCTTAGCCTCTTGATTTCTCGGTCTAGTATTTGGATAGGCCGACTTTCAATACTTAGGTCCTCTTGAACTTGTACTGTTTGTGGCTCGATCACTTGGTCTGTACTGGAAATGCATTTCTTGAGCACAGAGACATGGAACACGTTGTGAATAGCCGACATCTCTTGAGGCAGCTCTAGCTTGTAAGCTACATTGCCGATCCTCTGCGATATGCCGGATCACGGTCCCACATAACGTGGACTCGGTTTACTCTTCCTTCCAATCTCATTACTCCTTCATGGGAGCCACTTTGAGGAATACTAGGTCCCCAACCTCGAATTCTAATGGTCTACGCCTCTTATCCGCATAGCTCTTTTGTCGGCTTTGGGCAGTTTCAATCCTCTGGCGGATGTTCCGTATAGCTCTGGTGGTGTCGTCGATGAAATCCGTCCCGAGTCCCATCCTCTTCTTTTCACCACCTCGCATCAAAGATATGGGAGATCTACATTTCCTCTGTATAGAGCCTCGTAGGTGCCATTCCAATAGTAGCTTGGTAGCTATTATTGTAGGCGAGTCGCCAAATATAAGTATCGACACCTACCCTTGAAATCGAGCGCAGCTCTTAACATATCTTCCAAGATGCCTTGATTTACTCTTTCTCATTCATCCGTCCGTGCGGGATGGAAGGCAAGATCTTGAACAATAGCTTTGTGCCTAAGGCCTTACAGGCGCATTCGAAATGGGATATAAAGCGACCATCTCTGTCAGAAATGATGGTCTTAGGAATTCCATGTAGTCTGATAATTTCCCTAGCATATAACTGAGCCAGTTGCTCCGTCGAATAGGTCATCTTGATTGCTAAGAAATGGGCGGACTTAGTCAATCTGTCTACAATCACCCATATAGCATCGTAGTAGTTTGTCGTCTTGGGCAATCCCGAGATGAAATCCATAGAAATGTCCTCCCATTTCCATTACGGAATTTGGATCACCGCATGTTCCTCCAGTCTTTGGTGCTCTGCCTTAACCCTTTGGCGTGTCGTAATCGACATCGAGCCACATCTCTTTTCATTCCGAACCACCAGAACTTCCGTTTAAGGTCTCGGTACATCTTGGTGGTTCCAGGATGCATCGCATAGGGAGTTCTGAAATATCTCCTCCCGCGATTCGGATTGTCGAATACACAAGCGATCCGAGGTAGAGTACTCACTATCGAGATCCGAACCCGTCGTCCTTTCCCTCTAGGACCTCTTGCTTGATCCTCTAAAGGCTTGGGTCACGTGCTTGCTTTTCCAAAGATATCATCGAATGGCGTCGGTGTTATCGCTCGTCATCATCGAGCATCGGTGTTATCGTCGAGATGATTTCAACCCCGTAATTCATTACTTCCCCCTTTTTTTTTTTTTTTTTTTTTTTGTTTTTTACAGTCTACCCAGCATTGTTCGACTATATCATACACATCCCATGCAATGAACTCATCATCAATTTCAAAAAGAGAAACGACTTGTCGTCTCTTATTCACATCTCTTATTCATATTTTCCAATCAGAAGGAAAAATGTTAACATATAACATTCCTTAATTCCAAATTAAACCACTGCAACTATTTGAGAAGATAGTTCATTATGACTCTCACTAGGACAAACCCTAGTGCGATCGTAATTAATTTTTGTCCCATCTTCCTTGGCCTCACCAGGGTGGTCTTTGGTTGGCCAATAAGTTGGCATTTGCAGATCCTTCTTCCTTCCTCCCAAGGCCAGCTACCACCGGATTCTCTACCACAGGCTTCTCTTGAACCCTATGCTCCAGCAGTTCCCAGCACAACTCCGCATAGGTTATCCGCCCTTCATAACGGCCCCACACGTGGTGTGCAACTACCATGAACTCATTTGGCAGGGAGCGGACCAAGGCCCATATCTTATAGTTGTCGATGTGAAACTCTCCGCTCGAGTCTCCTAAAAAGACCATCGAGCCTTCTCATGTGTCCGATGACCCCACCATCTGGTTTATAGACTATCTCTTCAATAGCTTCCCTTAATCGGTTTCGTGACACATCACGACGGGTCATGGTAGTCATCGTCCGTGCCATCTGAAATTGAAATAAATGAAGTCAGTACAAAACCGACCAACCCGTACGAAACCGGCTTATTTCAATTCAGATGAACATAGACCTTACACAGTTAATTACGAAAAAATCAAATTTTCGTAACAAAATTTGTTTATTTATTTATTTATTTGTTTATATATATATATATATATATATAGATATATATTATTATATTATTATTATTATTTTTTTTTTTGTGTAATTAAACTAAGGCTAGCATAAGGTCGTTTTAAGCTTATGGCATCATAGCTTAAGGCATCATTCATGTTCTCCTACATATTTTAAGCTTAAGGTATTTTATATCATACATGAACAATCATAAGGGTATCATACACATTTTCGTGCATGTTTAAGCTAGAAGCATTTCCTATCATACATGAATCAAGCATAAGGGAAAGACATTTTATATTATACATGAACTAAATAATCTAAAGATATTTCATATCATGCATGATCAAAATTAACAAAATTAGAGTATAGACATAGAATTCTTACTTGGAGCAGCAGGATTTGGAGCTTGATGTGTGTGTAGTGGAAAGGCAGATCCGCTCTGATACCAACCTGTCACGCCCGCCCTTTCGGGCGACCCTAAATGTCCGGAGGGGCGGCGCGTGACGCGACCGTACATACATTTCATACAGCGGAAGACTTTATATATATATATATATATATATATATATATATATATATATATATATATATATATATATATATATATATATATATATACTCCTTCTTTCTTACAGCGGAAGACTTAAGACCTAAATATTTTTTTTTTTGATTCTTTTAAACATAAATATGCATTAACACTTCTTCTTAACATAGAGTATGTTTCATAGCATAGCATGCATAGATACTTCTTCTTACTTCATAAAGCATTCTTCTTTACTTCTTCTTATCAACGTAAAGCATGCATCATATATATATATATAGATACTTAGGGCTTAGTAGGTTCATGACATCATCGTCATAGGGAGACATAAGTAAAGACATCCATAGGCATCATCATCATAGGTAATACACGTATAAGTAGACTTAACGGATCTTCTCCACCATGCCACTACCACACACATTGACCCCTCCTGCTGCTCCCTTTAGTTTATCCATCCCTTATCCTTATCTCTGCGGTCTGAGGAAAGATAAACTATAAGCACATAGGCTTAGTAAGATCCTGTCCTACTCACAAAAACCATACATCATCATTAATCATGACTTGTAGCATTTATAACATATAATCAATATATCACGTAACATACATGGCATCATCAACTTAACTTGTAGCTTAAGTAACATGAGATAATATAGCATGGATCATCCCTAACTTAGCAGCATAACATGAAATATATATATATATACTTAATCAGCATAATATGCATCATATGTAACTTAGTAACCTAACATCATAGCGTACCATCGAACATAACATGTAACTTATACATCATGACATATCATCTAACATAACAGGTAACTTAAACATTATGGCATATCATCTAGCATAACAGGTAACTTAAACATTATGGCATATCATCTAACATAACACGTAACTTAACATCATGGCATATCATCTAACATAACATGTAACTTAAACATTATGGCATATCATCTAACATAACATGTAACTTAAACATTATGGCATATCACCTAACATAACAACTTAAACATTATGGCATATCATCTAACATAACAAACATTATGGCATATCATCTAACATAACATGTAACTTAAACATTATGGCATATCATCTAACATAACATGTAACTTAAACATTATGGCATATCATCTAACATAACATGTAACTTAAACATTATGGCATATCATCTAACATAACATGTAACTTAAACATTATGGCATATCACCTAACATAACAGGTAACTTAAACATTAACAGGTAAACATATGCAAGATGCTTTTGAAAACATATATGTTAGGTAAATATAAATCTCAACATATTTGGGCCCGGCATTGTACCACTTCTTCATTATCATAGCGCGCATCCCTAAATAGGCCCGAGGTAGCAAGTCTCGAACCTAATAGGTTCCTAGGCCCGAGTCTTATTCCATCGACCTAGGGGCAATCGTCATAGCGTAGAAGCCCATCCTAGGCCCGAGTCTTACTCCATCGACCTAAGGCATCTTGGAGCCCATCCCGTACTAGGCCCGAATCTTATTCCATCGACCTAGGGGCAATCATACATACAAGCCCATCCTAGGCCCGAGTCTTATTCCATCGACCTAGGGCATCTTAGGAGCCCATCCCTTCTTGGACCTTGTTAAGGTCTTGGTACAAGCCATGCAGAAGGTAAAATACTTATATGCTTATTTTACAACATAGCTTATTTCTTTAACATAGCATAGCATACTTCATTTCATACACATCATGCTTCATTTCATTAACATAGCATAGCATACTTCATTTCATAACACATCATGCTTTATTTCATTAACATAGCATAGCATACTTCATTTCATAACAACATAGCTTATTTCATTAACATAGCATAGCATACTTCATTTCATACACATCATGCTTCATTTCATTAACATAGCATAGCATACTTCATTTCATACACATCATGCTTCATTTCATTAACATAGCGTAGCATACTTCATTTCATAACAACATAGCTTATTTCATTAACATAGCATAGCATACTTCATTTCATACACATCATGCTTCATTTCATTAACATAGCATAGCATACTTCATTTCATAACAACATAGCTTATTTCATTAACATAGCATAGCATACTTCATTTCATACACATCATGCTTCATTTCATTAACATAGCATAGCATACTTCATTTCATACACATCATGCTTCATTTCATTAACATAGCGTAGCATACTTCATTTCATAACAACATAGCTTATTTCATTAACATAGCATAGCATACAATTCATGGTATGAACTTCATTGTAACCTAAGAGACCAAATGTTGCCGAATGGCCCTTATAGGATTTTTTTGGTTTAGACTTTTAACCTAATTCAAGTAACATACATATGCATTCAAATTCCATAAATTTCATGGTATGAACTTCATTGTAACCTAAAAGACCAAGGTGGCGAATGGCTTATAGGCTTTTAGGGTTTAGACTTTAACCTAATTCAAGTAACATACATATGCATACAAATTCCATAAATTTCATGGTATGAACTTCATTGTAACCTAAAAAGACCAAAGGTGGCGAATGGCCCTATATAAACTTTTAGGGTTTAGACTTTAACCTACTTCAAGTAACATACATAGGCATACAAATTCCATAAATTTCATGGTATGAACTTCATTGTAACCTAAAAGACCAAAGGTGGCCGAATGGCCCTTATAGGCTTTTTAGGGTTTAGACTTTTAACCTAATTCAAGTAACATACATAGGCATACAAATTCCATAAATTTCATGGTATGAACTTCATTGTAACCTAAAAGACCAAGGTGGCGAATGGCCCTTATAGGCTTTTAGGGTTTGCTTTAACCTAATTCATTAAACATGACTACAACATCATAACCCTACAAAACATGGATTGAAACCTCATTGGGTCTTGAATATCTAGGGGTGGCCGAATGGGTCTTTAGTGGCTATTAGGGTTAGCTTTTGTCCTAATCCACTTTTAACCCCTAACATCATCATCTAGTCATAAACAACATAGCATAGAGCTTCATTGAACCCTAAATCATGGCTTGGCCGAATAGGCTTTAGTGGTTATTAGGGTTAGCTTTTGTCCTAATCCCTTTTAACCCCTAACATCATCATCTAGTTATAAACAACATAGCATAGAGCTTCATTGAACCCTAAATCATGGCTTGGCCGAATATATCATGTAGGTTTCTTTTAAAAAAAATAGCAATCGGAGCTACTCGTATGCAGGTGAGGGATACTTACTTCCTTCGCGTTGCTTTTTGGTGGAAGGAAAACCTAAGGAAGAACCAACCCTAGCCTTCTCTTGCTTGGATGAGATTCGGCCAAAGGTGGAGAAGAAGCTAGAATTCGGTGAGGAGAAGAAGAAGAAGGGTGGAAGTGACCAAATCCAATCTTCCCTCTTCTTTATAAAGGGGGGGAGGAAGAGAAGTTCCTCTTTTCTTTTCCATGCCTCTTCATTTACTCTTAGTCCCATTTATCTATAGTTTCCCCCTCTTCCTTAATCATATAATCCTATTGGGCTTCTGGTTAGTGGGTGCATCTATAAGGCTTGGCTATCTCTAGAGGTTTGGGGTTCAATTCCTAGGCCTTGCACCCCTTTTTGGCTTATTTTCTTTTATTTTTAAAAAGGCCCATATAAAGCCCATGATCATCAAGCCAAAAATTTCTGTAAAATTGCTAGGAATTTTATGGGCGTTACACCCTCGGATGCTCCAAGTGCACGTCTTCCGCAAAGCTATCCTTCACCGACTCAAGGCACGAGTCATGAGATGTGAAACTCGCCACGGCTCCATGTGTGAATTACTAAGTCCTGCACGACTTCAACGCACATATCAAATCAACATAACACACTAACTTAAACCCTTTGCCACACACATCAAAACCTTATCATGGCAACAGATTGCCCTAACAATCTCCCCCTTTTTGATGTGTGGCAATTCGTTTAAGTTAGGTAAAAATATTTGATATAAATTTTAAAGGAAAGAAAGCATGTAAACATAAACATGATATAGCAACATGCAACTCCCCCTTAATCCATGAAACTCCCCATACAATTTAAATTTCTCCCCCTATCACTTTTTAACAATTTCTCCCTCCCCCTATCAGAATTTACTTAAACATAATTATCTCTCCCCCTTTGACACCATCAAAAAGATTAACACTAAGTTAAAAACTCATGGCATCAAGTATAATAGAGGAAAAATACAAAAAATTAGTTTAAAAACTGAATTCGACCATTACTGTTCTGATTTATAGGCCACCAGTCGACTGGTTCAGATACCAGTCGACTGGCACATGATTTTCAGGATTTCCTGATTTTCAGACCGAATTTCAGAAATGCGTTAAAAATTCCAAAAAATTCAAAAAATCATGAAATTTTGGGGAACACATTTATTTTAAGTATATCTATTAGTGAAAAATAGGTTTTCATGAAAAATCATTATATTTCCACGTATTTGCCAAAAATCCAAAAGCTTTAAAAACTACTAGGTTTTTTATCATAAGAGTATCCATTTTAACACCTAGTCTTGCTTTGAATTGTTTCAAAACATGAATACATAGATTTTAGATTAAGAAATTGTTTTGAAAACATATGAAATATCCAACCATGATCTTTGGGCAATATGTCTATGAATTAAACATAAGCCTTCCCCATGATTGATCTATTATTGCTATTTTGATACTTTAAATGACCATCTAAATGCCATAGACATTAGTGGACATTTGTATCATCCTAACATCTCACTCATGCTATGTTTTCAATCAAGGTAGCCTATGGTGAGTGTGAGATGCATCCTAGGGGGTATTTGTATATACTTAACCAATATATTCATGCAATTCTATCAAGGTTAAGTATCACCCTAACAATCTACATGATCATAGAGACATATATGATTTAATTTCACATTATGATCATGAACTACATGTTTTCATCAAATTATAATCATGCATTAGGTATTATATCATGATAATAAGTAAATTATCACCTAAAGCATGATTTAAACCTATTTCTTATAATAATGTGCCAAATTTCAAAATCATAAATCATGATTGCAACCATACATAGGAATTACATTAATCATCATGATTTAAGCATTATTATCTATTTATGGGCGATTTATCATCACCCAATACTATTCTAAAAATGTTGTCCCGTTATCCTAAGTCAACCAAAATATGATATAGGTCAATTACATATGGTTGACTACCCTAGGGGTTTTCTAACCCTTAAGGATGGATTTTGGAACCCAAAATAAGTTCTTTCCTATTGGGTTCACAAGATACTCCTTGGGGATCCATTTTCTATCAATTACTTTCTTTTTATCTTGTCCCCTAGCTATTAGGCATTTATAGGCCTTTTCAATTTTCTTTTCTTTGTATCCTAGGCCCTTTTTGTTGAAGCTAGCTCTTTGGCTCCCAATAATCATATTTAATGTGTTGGAGCCAATTGTGAATTTTTCTAGGGCTTTGGTTAAATAGTCTACCTTTTCCCTTAGGGCCCTATTTTCTTCTATGCATGCATCACTAACATCTAATGGCACATAAAGATCATGTGAGCATACTTCATCATGGCAAGAAGAAATATTTTCATTTTCATTTAAGCATGCTTTTTCTAATTTTTGTTCTAATTCCTTAATTTGTTCAAGCATGCATTTGTTTTTCTTCTTTTCTCTAAATAAATCCTTAGTTAAACTAGAAATCATAGAAACTATTTTATTAGGTTAGAGGTTGGTTACCATAGTTTCCATGTCCTCTTCTTCTTTGGATGATGAGGATGTAGAAGCTCCCCTTTCATTTGAGCTCTCCCCACTTGAGCTTGATTCTTCATTTTCGGTGGAGGAGGAGGAGCAATTCGAGTCATGAAGAGCCATTAGTGCTAGGTTGGAGTAGACATGCTCTTCTTCATCGGATGAGGAAGAAGAAGAAGGATCATCCCATGTCTTGGCCTTGAATGCTTTGGCCTTCCCCTTTTCTTTTGCCTTCTTCTCCTCTTTCTTTTTGCTCCCCTTTTTCTTCTTCTTTTCTTCTTTCTTTTTCTTCTCTTCCTTGATCTTGTTTAGGAGAGGACAATTGTCCCTTATGTGCCCCTCTCCTTGACAATTGTAGCATATGACCTTCCCCCTTGGTCTTCTATTCCTATCATTAGATTTATTAAAATGAAAACCCTTCAAAGCACGTCTTACCCTCCTTACCATATATGCTTCTTCGGTGCTATCCATGGAGGAGGATGAGGATGCTTCATCATCATCGGAGGAGGGGATTTCCATCTTCTTCTTCCCCTTGTTCGCTATCAAAGCTACTCCTCTTGAAGGTTGGATTTTTGGCTCTTCTTGTATTCCTTCAAGCCTCATTTCGTGGAGCTCCATTGTTGAGAAAAACTCCTCCAAGGTACTTACTTCCATGTTCTTGGAGATGTAAAATGAATCCACCATGGAGCTCCATCTTGAGGACCGGGGAAAGACATCTATGGCCTTCATTACCATATCCCGGTTGGAGAGCTTTTCTCCTACACTTGTTTGCCCAATTAATATTTCTTTAAATCTAGAATGTAGGGAAGTTACCTTTTCTCCCTTTTCAAGCTTAATATTTGATAGTAGGGAGCGGAGGAGATCTCTTCTTGCTAGCTTGGCTTCCGAAGTGCCTTCATGAAGTTCAACTAGCTTCTCCAACATCTCCTTAGCATTAGAACATTCCCCTATCCTATTGACTTCTTGTTGGGAGAGTACATTATAGAGATGGTGCTTGGCCTTTGAATTTGCCAAATACTACTCTCTTTGTCTTTTGCTCCATCTCGATTTCTCCAATGGCTCCCCATCTTCGTTCCTAGGCAACTAGAAACCGTTTTCCATAATTAACAATATTTCAAAGTCGGTTTCGAAGAATACCTCCATTCTCTTTTTCCACCAAGAGAATTCGCCGTCGAACTTCGGTGGGTGGATGTTTGAGCCGGCCATTTTTTATGTAGAGCTTGTTGCGGCGGTTAGTCCGGTGACAAGCAACCTTGCTCTGATACCACTTGTGGGGGATCGATTGGCCGGCTAGAAGGGGTGAATAGCCCTCTTACGATGAATGTCGGAATTCTCTCATCTACAAAACGTTAGCGAAAGCGGAATATACAAATACAAATAAAGACAACACAAAAGATAGATAAGCAATACAGACACGAGATGTAACGTGGTTCACGGCTACGCCGCTAATCCATGGTCCGATTCGTCTAAGGTTAATAACTCCTCCAAATCTATCCACTAGATCTCTCCTTTGCACAAAGCTAGGTGGAGGTAACCTCTTTTACACAAGGATCACTCTTCTACAATAGAATAGAGATTAGAACAAGTAGAAGAGTAGGGAATCATGTATGGCACTTTGGGAGAAGTTTAGAGCTCAAGCATTAGCCTCCCAAAGCCCCACCCCCTTCCTTTTTATAGAGGAAGAGGGTTTCTTACCGTTGACACAGGATCAGTCGACTGATGCCCTCGATCAGTCGACTGATCCTGTAGCCGTTGCCTAATAATGGCTGCTTTCCATGTTGGATTCCATCCAATGGTATTGGCATCAGTCGACTGATCCTACCATCAGTCGACTGATGCTCGATCAGTCGAGTGCTCAATGGAGTCGACTCAGTGCTCACGTCCGTGCGGTGGCATTAATCGGCCCGACATTCCCGGCGTCGACTCATCGACGACATCATCATTGCCGATCCATGGCGATCGACTACTGCACTAAACTGGTCTTATACCAGTCGATCGAACCATTGACTCAGAGCAGTCGACTGCCATGACATGGCAGTCGACTGGTGTCGGGAAAACCCATCCGACACTTGGCCAAATGGCCAAGTTTTACCTAAGAGCTACCCTTCCTGGGTTACAATCGCTCACTCTCATCCCTCGAAGTCCCTCACCTTTGAAGTTCTCTTCGTTCGCGGCCACGTCCCTCGGTAGCATCATGCGCACGGCTCTGCAATGCTCCTTCGTGTCTCTTGCCTTGAAGTCTACTTCCTCCGGCTTCACTCCAAGCTCCTCGTCCGGCGGTCCCTCGGATGCTCCAAGCGCACGACTTCCGCAAAGCTATCCAACACCGACTCAAGGCACGAGTCATGAGATGTGAAACTCGCCACGGCTCCATGTGCGAATTACTAAGTCTTGCACGACTTCAATGCACATATCAAATCAACATAACACACTAACTTAAACCCTTTGCCACACACATCAAAACCTTATCATGGCAAGAGATTGCCCTAATAGGAAAATGATATTATTTATATGGTGTGTCATTGATTATAGGAGGAAACCATGTCCTATATATTAGGATGATGATGTCCCCTTGAGGAGCTCATAAGGTTCATCATGTAAACCCTACAAGTGGACTTGGTCCGGAATGATGAAAAGGTTGAGTGGTACTACTCATGGAGTTAGATGTCGATTAATTAATGGTCAGTAAATTAATTAATCGATGGACATTCGAGATCTTAAACACGGGGAGAAAATTTACAAATAATATATGGAGCCCATATTATCTTATGGGGGTTGGTGAGGTAGATCAATGATAATCCTTTAGTGGATTGGATTATCATTAATGGATCGGACTTTATGTGGGCTTGATCCATGGGTGGCCAAGATCCAACTCCTCCTCATGGTTCCTAATGTAGCCTATTAACACCTCATGAAGCTAGATCCAATGGATAGAAACAAAACTCTAGATCCAAAGGTAGAGATTAAATCTCTAAGATCCGACGGTTGAGATTAAATCTCTAGATCCGACGGTTGAGATTAAATCCCTAGAACCAATGGTGGAGATTAAAAGGAAGCTTATCCCTAACTCTATAAAAGGAGAACAAGGGGTTGGCATGGAGGACAATTGAGAGAAGCTAGGGTTTTTGGAGTTGACGGCAAGAGCTTGGAGCAAGGGTTTGGGCTTGGCGGCACCTAATCTGGAAAGTTTTTCCTTGCCTTCTTCTTCTTCCTCAAGCTGCCGGCGCCCTTTGAAGCCTTTCCATCTCTTGGCCAGCATCCAAAGTAGATCCTCTCCTTCTCCTTGGCCGGTGGAACAAAGGCTTAGTGTCCTCCCTTGAAGCTTTTGGTCGGCATCCATTAATCCCATCTTCCTTCTTGGCTGGCGGCAAGCTCCATCCTTGGAGGTTGTTGGCTTGTTGAAATAAGGAAAAGAGCCTTGTTCCTATTCTTCCTCTTTCTCAAAACGAGCAAGGAAGGAACATTGGCGATCTAGGAGCATCAACTTTTGGTAGATCGTCACCCACACGACGTCCGAAAGGAGGAAGGTCATACAATAGAAGATCGAGAGGTATATCGATTCTCTATTCTCTTTTGTAACATGTTTGTTTTTGTTTTTCAATTATGAGCATGATATAAATCTGTTTGTGGAAAAATAATACTTGGATACCGAACATAAACATGAAAGCTGGCGATCCGGACATCGTCTATTCTGCGACTACTCGTAGAATAGAGGTTGGTCGCTTGAACAACAAGTTTGTTTAAGTGACCTCTCTAAACGAATAGCACGATGATGACTTGGTTGTTTGGGCAATCCCCTTTGTCTAGGATTAATTTTTTTTTAATCCGAGGACGTCGATGGGATCACCATGAACAAACGACCGAGGTGAAGTGGGAAGCGAAGTTTCCCCTCATGGATCAATGAAACTAACCCTACAAAGTTGGTCTATACCGCTAAGGCACATTGGGCTTATGCTGCCAAGACTACCGCTTGGACTTTACTCCGCCAACCATTGGACTTATACTGCCAAGACTCCACACTTGAACTTTGCGGCGCCAATATCACCCCTGGGACTTTCCTTGCTAACCCATGTAGGACTTTCCATTTGTCTAGACTCAAGCTTGGACTTTCTCTTGCCAAGACCCATGCTTGGACTTTCCATGCAAAGTACCCATGACTTGGACTTTCCCATTGCCAAGTGTCCCACTTGGACTTTCCATGCCAAGTACACAAGACTTGAACTTCTCCATCATATGGTCAACCCCATGTCAACCATATAGTCAAACAATGGTCAAACCATCATCAAACATCAAAATATATACCCCTCGATTCAATCTCAAGTCCGGTCAATCATAACTAGGATCGATTGCACCAACAATCTCCCCAAAACATTATCAAACATCAAAACACTACTCATGTTCAACTCGAGTCTGGTCAATCATAACCTGGGCCGATTGCACCAATATAAGAGAATAAAAGAATGAAGCCCTAAACAAAATTTTTTGATTTTTTAGGTTTTTTTAGAAAAATGGGTAAACAATCCTAAGTCTACCAAGCATCATTACATTCCTCGGCAACGGTGCAATTTTTTTTTATAACGGTTTTTGTCGTGGTACCATTACAAAACAAAATTTATAATTAAATTGAACCGCCTTTACACTAATGTATCATAGAGATGACTCGGGTCATCTCCCAACGAATGCAATTGGTAGAATGCTTTTCTTAGGATCGTTTCCATTATTGCTTGGGGCTTTCTAATGTAAATCGGGGGGTTTGTGATTTGAATTCTAACCTATGATTGCAAGGTAATTAAAATGCTAATCTAAAAATGCAAGTAATTAAAACATGCAACAAGTAAAACAATGCAGAAATTAAAGTAAACAAGTTAATTGTAGTAATTAAAGGAACAAAAACTATAACAGGAATTAAACCAAACACCTAATGTGCATAACCCAAAATTATCATAAATGTAAGGGCCAATTAACCCAACAATTGACATGCATACAAAATTAAAGTTCAAGTAAAATAAATAAGAAAATAAATGATAAAAAAAACCCAAGATTTGCTTAGTGTATGAACAAGTTCCTCTGGCTAAGTCCAACGGAGCTCAATCGAGACTCCGTAAAGGTAGTGGATGTCGGATGGGACAAACTCCTGAATCCATTAGCTTGATGGATGCTCCAAACTCTCGCGGATCTGGTTGAGCTCGAAGAAGTGTTGTCGGAGCAGAACTCCTCCTCGAATTCGAAAGAGAAGGTGTATGAGCTATGGAGATGGAAGACGTCACCGAAATCCCTCGATGAAGCAGTTCCTCCTTGAATCCGAGGAGGAAAATGGATGGAAGGGAGGTGGAGGTGGTTTCTAGGGCTCAAGGGAAGAAGAGATGCCATTTTTTCTGACTTTTATTTGCTTTTAAACATGCTCCAACACAAATTTTGGGTCCACGACACGGCCATGCCTTTTGGCACGGCCAGGCCATGTCTTTTTTTGGAAAAAAAACACTGTGCTACAGTAACTTTGCTATAGTAACCTGCTAGAGTACTTTGCTATAGTAACTTCTCATTTTTTTCAATGTGCATTCCTCGATTTGCTCTTAAATGTTCTACAAAATAAAGTATATAACAAATTAGTGTTTAAGACATCAAATTAGCATGTATTTACATTAAAG
Source organism: Wurfbainia villosa (assembly GCA_025175895.1). NCBI lineage: Eukaryota > Viridiplantae > Streptophyta > Magnoliopsida > Zingiberales > Zingiberaceae > Wurfbainia > Wurfbainia villosa. Next base: position 37,491,769 of record CM045997.1, read on the forward strand.
CTCTAAAATGATCCATATTTATAAAATATGATAAATATGTCGAATTACGCATACGAATGGATTAAAACATCAAGGAATGAATATAAAATATCATGTCAAAATGTGAGTTATCAACTGACCCAAAGTTCCAATCGATTGATAAGCCTCAAACATGAGATTTAACCCAAGTATGATCCCCTCATACTTGATCGGCCACCCTTAGCCTAGACCTAAGCCTACTAGTCACTTCCATTAGCCTCATGCCCTTAGGGTTCCTCCGAGTCCTCAATGAGTCTCAACTAGATGAAGAGTCTCAACCTGTTTTACATCCTACACAATTGATAATGTAAAAAATTAGAAAAGGAAAATTGAGTGTAAGATTCTATAGATATCTAGCAGAAGGAAATGACGAAGAAACAAATGAAGACACAGAAACCAACTTAATGAATAAAGAAATAATTTACTATAAGAAAATCCTTAAAGAATTGGGTACTTAACATTTAAAAATGGCAGCACAACCAAGGACAAAAAATATGTATGAACTAAACTTGATGAATCGATACAAAAGAGGAGTTTTTGATGACCCAGGAGAATATGTATATCTACTAGCAGACATCATAAGGTTATTAACACCCAAGTGTTGGGATGTATACTGAAAAGTCTACCTTTTGTATGAACATCTTTATTTTGAAATAAGAATCACATGATCATTGTTTGCATATTTTTATAGTTATGCATATTGTCTAATACATTACATTGTAGATAACATGGTGTGTGGTGTCACACGGGAGATCATGTTATCGGTTCCTTGTAATGTATAAGTAAAGGCTCACAACCGAGATGACTTTGGACAAACCATTGGAATGGTTGTAGTGTGATTTGGTATTGGTTTGTCTTGACCATAGAATCACACTAGTGCACTTAGAGGTGATTTGATTTATTGCTAACTACATAATCAAATCGGACCTCAGATATTATATTGTACATGCTCTTAATCCCGATATAATAACGGGCACATATACTTAGTATTAATTTCTCTGATTTATCAATGGGCGAGATTTATAGATTAAATCGATAGGCTCGCTAAGTTGAGAAATGGTATTATTTATATGGTGTGCCGTTGATTATAGGAGAATACCGTGTCCTATATATTAGGATGATGATGTCCCCTTGAGAAGCTCATAAGGTTCATCATGTAAACTCTGCAGGTGGACTTGGTCCGGCATGATGAAAAGATTGAGTGGTACTACTCGTGGAGTTAGATGTTGATTAATTAATGGTTAGTAAATTAATAATTCGACGGACATTCGAGATCTTAAACATGGAGAGAAAATGTACAAATAATATATGGAGCCCATATTAACTTATGAGAGTTGGTGAGGTAGATCAATGATAATCCTTTAGTGGATTGGATTATCATTAATGGATCGGACTTTATGTGGGCTTGATCGATTGGGTGGCCAAGATCCAACTCCTCCTCATGGTCCCTATTGTAGCCTATTAAAACCTCATGAAGCTTAGATCCAATGGATAGAATCAAAACTCTATATCCAAAGGTAGAGATTAAATCTCTAGATCCGATGGTTGAGATTAAATCTCTAGATCCGACGGTTGAGATTAAATCCCTAGAACCAATGGTGGAGATTAAAACAAGGCTTATCCCTAACTCTATAAAAGGAGGGCAAGGGGTGGGCGGCAACTTGAATCAAACTAGAGATAGGATTAGGGTTTTGGGCGGCAAGGCTTGGAGGTTAGGTTTTAGGGCTTGGCGGCACCAAATAAGGAAGGTCTTTCCTTTCTTCTTCTTCCCTCAAGGTGGCCGGTGACCTAGCAGCCTTTTCCAGCCATTGGCCAATGTTCAAAGCAGCCCCTCTCCCTCTCTTTGGCCGGTAAAACCTAGGCTTAGGCTTCTCTCTTGGTGCTTTGGTTTGCATTCACCTATTCTCCTCTTCCTCCTTGGTCGGCGGCAAGTTCCAACCTTGGAGTTTTGTGGTTGGTTGAAAGAAGGAGAAGTGGCTTGTTTCTATTCTTTCTCTTGCTCGGAACGAGCAAGGAAGGAAGATTGGCGATCTAGGAGCTTCAACTTTTGGTAGATCGTCGCTCACACGACGTCCGAAAGGAGGATGGTCATACAATAGAAGATCGAGAGGTATATCGATTGTCTATTTTTATTTGTTACATGTTTATATTTTTTTTTTCAATTATGAGCATGATATATTCTATTTGTGGCTAAATAATACTTGGATCCCGAACATAAACACAAAAACTGAAGATCCGTACATCATCTATTCCGTGGCTATTCGTGGAATATAGGTTGGTCGCTTGAACAACAAGTTTGTTCAAGTGACTACTCTAAACAAATAGCACGACGAAGACAAGGTTGCTTGGGTGTTCCCTTTTGTCTAGGATTAAATTTTTAATCCGGGGACATCGATGGGATCGCCATGAAAATTTGACCAAGTTGAACTGGGAAGCGAAGTTTCCCCTCACGGATCAAACCCAACAATTGGTATCAGAGCCATGGTTTCCGGTTTTGTGTGTTTAGGATTCGGTTACTCTTATGCATTTTTCAAATATTATATGTGTCGGATAATAGTAGGATATGCGTAGGTTAACTCTTTGGTTGCAGGCATAAGATCCGACTATTATGGCCATATGTGTGTATGTGATTGTATGTGTATATTTTGTTGAATCCTCGAGGTTGACGAGGCTAGTATTTAATTTTTTGTAAATTAGATATGACATTGTTTAGCCACTCTTTTTATTTTAGTTTACTTTCGATCTAGATTTCATGTACACTCCCTCGTGGAGTATAGGATCGATGGATGTAAATTAAAATAGATTTTTGTCTCGGCTCGGATCTCCGGATAGCTCGTACATGGCGTTGGAGGAGCGGACGAGAAGGAAATTCTACGGGAGACATATTGAAGACAAAAGCCATAATAGTTGGAAAATAATTTATTTTTCATATTTATTGCTTATTGTTTGATATGCGTGTCGTAGGCTAGAAAATTCCTCATTTTCAAATTACTAAGTGGGAGAGGGATATTTTTATAAATTCCCTCGACCTCATTATGATTTGACAAGTGATGCAAACAAACTTTCGCGTCGACTCTGAGTGTCTTCCTCCCCATCGGATGAGTTTGTTTGCAGATCACAAGGTCGAATATGGTTATAAGGAATTATTAAGGAGCATGTGTACTTCCCCATCGGAAAGCACATAACCCGAGATAATTACCTTGGTACCGAGTAATGTTGAACACTTAGATACAAATATAAGTATCCTCCCCATCGGAGTCACTGCTTTTATTTGTAGGGCCAAAGAAGAACCAACTATTAATTTTACTTGTCAAAAAGTTAGGTTGACAAGATAGTAAAATTAATGGGTAAAACCTCCTCTTACAAAAGTAGAATTCATATACGTCTATACTATCATGGCATACGATATTCTCGGTGTTTTGAGGTGTTGGTTGATTTTAAAATTTTATTGTTTGAGGAATCAATAATTTTTTGAAATCTAATGTTTTGATCTATGTGATTCTTAGGTTTTCTTTCAAAATGGCTTTCAACCCGCTTGATGTGATACTAAAAGAGAATAAACTTACTGGACCCAACTATGTTGATTGGAAGAGGAATCTAGACATTGTCTTGACTGCTGAGGAATACAAATATGTACTCCTCGAAGAGTGCCCTCCTAAGCTTGCAGATGACTTTGGGGAAAAGGAGAGAGAGAGTTATAAGAAGTGGATCAAGGCCGATGAGATGGCGCGGTGTTACATTTTGGAATCTATGTCAAATGTATTGCAACATCAACATTAAGCCATGCCCACTGCTTATGACATGATGCTCAATCTCAAAGAGCTTTTCGGACACCAGAATCGGGCTGTGAGGAAAGAAGCCATGAGGAACTTGATGATGACCATCATGATCAAGGGAACACCCGTAAGGGATCATGTTCTCAAGATGATGGCTCATTTGAATGAGTTGGAATTCCTCGGAGCTGAGATCGATGGGGAAACCCAGGTCAATATCATTCTCCAGTCTCTACCTAGGAGTTTTGAGAAGTTTTGTCTGAACTACAACATGAACAAGAGGTTGTATTCGTTGGCGGAGCTTCTGACAGAACTCCAGGCGACAGAGGCGCTATTTCGTCAGAGTGCTCAGGCACATGCCATGGTGACCCAAAAGGTTTCTACTTCTAAGCCAAAAGGCAAGAAGAAGAAGAAACAAACTGGGCAAAGGTGGTGGGAGGTACTCAGGGAGGAGTGAAGAAGCCGAAAGACAAGTGCTTAACTTCACTTGTAAGCAGGACCTTTGGAAGAAGGATATCTTTTGGTCTAGTCGTTGAAACATGTTTAGTGTGTTATCTCTCGGCACCTTGTGTGTAGATCACAGAGCCAGCTTGATCATATCTACAATACTTTTGGGGTTCTAGGAAACCGGATAGTGGTGAGGAGAATTCTAGTGTACTTAGGCGATGCCATGAAGGTGGCGGTATTGCGGCGAGAGGCGTTCATTTATCTTTTGAGAAAAATATACTTTTGGTTCTTAAGAATTGCCTTTATGTACCTTTATTTAGAAAGAATTTAATTTCGGTTTCTAAATTGTTTATGGATGGATATTCTATTTCTTTTAATGACAGAGTTGTTATAAAAAAAGAATAAGGACATTATCTGTTCAGATACATTGATAGGAAATCTGTACACACTCGAACCAAAACCTCCCACGATACAAATTGAAGTTAATAACTCATCTTCTAATTCCAATAAGAGAAAAGAACCTTCGAAGATGAACCAAACATATCTTAGGCATCTTAGGCTTGGTCATTTAAGCCTAAGCAGAATTCAAAGGTTGATAGATGATGGACCTCTGGGTTCATTAGTGGTGGAGGATTTCCCAACCTGTGAATCTTGCTTGGAGGGTAAAATAACCAAGAGGTCTTTTAAAGCCAAGGGGTATAGAGCCAAAGATGTGTTCGAATTGGTTCATTTTGATTTGTGTGGTCGTATGTCTATCCATGCTAGAGGTGATTTTTAGTATTTCGTCTCTTTTATAGACGATTACTCAAGATATGGATACATTTACCTGATGCGCCGCAAGTCTGAATGCTTTGACAAGTTCAAAGAATTCAAGGCTGATGTGGAGAAACGTCAATGTAAAAGTATCAAGACACTATGATCTGATCGTGGTGGCGAGTACCTCTTAGGAGAGTTTAGGAATTACTTATCAGAGGCTGGGATTTAATCCCAATTGTCTGCACCTGGCACACCCCAGCAGAACGGTGTAGCAGAGCGAAGGAATAGGACTCTTATGGAGATGGTTAGATCGATGATGAGTTATTCTGAGTTGCCAGATTCGTTCTGGGGATATGCTCTAGATACGACAGTGTACATTCTCAACTTGGTTCTATCTAAATCAGTGCCTTCTACTCCCAAAAAATTATGGATTGGGCGAAAGCCTAGTCTAAGACATATTCAGATTTGGGGGAGTCCAGCACATGTGCTGAAGGTAGATGCTGGTATGTTGGAACCCCGTATAGAAGTACGCATATTCGTTGGCTATCCTAGAGGAACAAAGGGTGGTTTATTTTATAGTCCTAGTGATCAGAGGGTGATTGTTAGCATGAATGCCAGATTTCTAGAGGAAGACTATGTGATGAGCCACAAGCCCAAGAGTAAAATTGTTCTGGAAGAATTAAAAGGGGAAGTCACTTCTTTAGTACCACCGGTACAAGAGGATATACCACAACTCATTGCTCCGCGTGTTACAGAGGATACAGAGGTGATACCTCGTCGTAGTGGGAGGGTTGTGAGACAGTCTGATAAATTCATGTTCTTTGGAGAATCTTCTGATTTGGTCCCTAGCGAACATGAACCTGATCCCTGGACATATGACGAGGCAATCCAAGATAAAGATGCAGCATCTTGGCAAAATGCAATGAATACTGAAATTGAATCTATGGATTCAAATCAGGTTTAGGAGCTAGTAGAACCACTCTATGGTGTAAAAACCATTGGATGCAAGTGGATCTATAAAAGAAAGTGAGGAATAGATGGCAAAGTTGAGACCTTCAAAGCAAGGTTTGTTGTGAAGGGGTATACTCAGAAAGAGGGTATCGATTATGAGGAGACCTTTTCGCCGGTAGTCATGCTTAAGTCTATCCGGATTCTCTTATGTATAGCATCTCATATGGATTATGAGGTGTGGCAGATGGATGTCAAGACAGCTTTGCTTAATGGAAGTCTTGAGGAAAATATCTATATGAAGCAACCAGAGGGATTCATTGCGAAGGGCAAATAGCATCTTGTATGTAAGCTTAATCGGTTCATTTATGGATTGAAGCAAGCTTCGAGGTCTTGAAACATCCGCTTTGATGAGGTAATCCAGTCTTATAGATTTATTCAAAGTCTGTATGAGTCTTGTGTATACAAGAGATGTGACGAAAACGTAGTGGTATTTCTTGTACTATACGTAGATGACATTTTGTTGATTGACAACAATATCAAGGTGTTATCGGACGTAAGGGTATAGTTGTCCAAACAGTTTGATATGAAGGACTTGGGAGAGGAGGGACACATCCTTGGGATCAAGGTTATAAGGGATCATAGGAAAAGGAAGTTGTGCTTATCCCAAGCTTCATATAGACACGATTATGGATTGTTTTAGCATGCATAACTCCAAGAAGGATTTTCTACCTTTTAGACATGGAGTTCCTTTTATCTAAAGAGATGTGTCCTAGGACATCTGAGGAGATAGACGAGATGAAGGCGGTTCCTTATGCTTCGGCGATAGGAAGCCTCATGTATGTGATGCTATGTACGAGACCAGATATCTGCTATGCGGTGGGCATGGTCAGCAGATATCAGAGTAATCCAGGACAGAGACATTACACTGTGGTAAAACATATATTGAAGTACCTGAGAAGGACTAGGGATTATATGCTAGTTTATCAGGCTGTCACGCCCGCCCTTTCCTAGGGTCCGGAGGGGCGGCGCGTGACGTGACCGTACATACATATATCATACTACTTACAGCGGAAGACTACACATATCGTACTTCTTACAGCGGAAGATTTTAGACATATTTTTTTCTCTTTTAAACGTAACATGCATCGTCATTTCATAGGTGCTTCATCTTAACATAAAGTATGCATCATTATTTCATATGTACTTAGTGCTTAATTCAAAACCATAAACAAGACATCTTAAGGAAAACATGCATAAGGGACATAACAGATCTCTTCCACCATGCCACTGGCCACACACACTTGCCCCTCCTACTGCTCCCTTTAGTTTATCCACCCTTTACCCTTATCTGCTGTACAAGGGAAAATAAACTATAAGCACATAGGCTTAGTAAGATCTTGTCCTACTCACAAAATCATACATCGACATTAAGCATAGCATGTAACACTCATAACATATAAGCAACATAACATGTAACATAAGTGACATAAGCAAACATAACATGTAGCATAAGTATCATAAGACAACATAACGTGTGACATATATATAACATGGCATTCATAACATGTAAACACAAATTTAACATGGTAATAATAACATGTAACATATATAATATAAACAAGCATAGAATGTAAACATAACAATCATAACATGTGAACACAAACATAACATGGTAATCATAACATGTAACATATATAATATAAACAAGCATAGCATGTAAACATAACAATCATAATATGTGAACACAAACATAACATGGTAATCATAACATGTAACATATATAATATAAACAAGCATAGCATGTAAACATAACAATCATAACATGTGAACACAAACATAACATGGTAATCATAACATGTAAACATATGCAGGATGCACTTTGAAAACATATATTATAGGTACATAAACATAAATCTCAACATATTGGGCCCGGCATTGTACCACATCATTATCATCAGAGCACGCATCCCTAAATAGATCCGAGGTAGCAAGTCTCGAACCTACTAGGTTACTAGGCCCGATCTTAGTCCGTCGACCTAGGGGCCATCATCATAGCGTAGAAGCCCATCCTAGGCCCGATCTTAGTCCATCGACCTAGGGCATCTGGGAGCCCATCCCGTACTAGGCCCGATCTTAGTCCGTCGACCTAGGGGCAATCATACATAGAAGCCCATCCTAGGCCCGATCTTAGTCCGTCGGCCTAGGGCAACTTAGGAGCCCATCCCTTTGGACCTTGTTAGGGTCCTGGCAGAAGCCATGCAGAAGGTAAAATACATACATGCTTTCTATCATAACATATCATATTTCATTTCATAAACATATTACATTTCGTTTCATAAACATATCATATTCCATTTCATAACATATCATAAATCACTTCATAAACATATCATATTTTACTTCATGAACATATCATACTTCATTTCATAACCATATCATATTTCATTTCATAAACATATTACATTTCATTTCATAAACATATCATATTCCATTTCATAACATATCATAAATCACTTCATAAACATATCATATTTTACTTCATGAACATATCATACTTCATTTCATAACCATATCATATTTCATTACATAACATATCTTAAATATCACACACATATAGGGCTTGGCATAAGGGATAAACATCAAGAGTAAGTAAACACTAACCTAGAGCATGTTATCTTCATCTAGCATCATTTAACATCACAAGTTATCATGAATTTACCTAAAGCATGGCATAAGGAACACATTTGGGGTCTTGGCCGAATGGTTCAAATGGGTTTCATGGATCAACCACTTAACTAACTCATCTAAGAATCCCTCATCATCATATTCATACAAGATATAGGATAGAACTTCATTGAAATCTCAAGTACAAGGTGTGGCCGAATGGTTCATGGGGGCTTTTAGGGTTGAACTTTTAACCTAATCCATCTAACATCCTAACATCATCATATAGATACAAAATATGGTATAGAATTTCATTGAAACCTCAATAACAAGGTTTGGCCGAATGGTTCATGGGGGCTTTTGGGGTTAAACTTTTAACCTAATCCATCTAACATCCTAACATCATCATATACATACAAAATATGGTATAGAATTTCATTGAAACCTCAAGAACAAGGTTTGGCCGAATGGATCATGGGGGCTTTTGGGGTTAAACTTTTAACCTAATCCATCTAACATCCTAACATCATCATATACATACAAAATATGGTATAGAATTTCATTGAAACCTCAAGAACAAGGTTTGGCCGAATGGATCATGGGGCTTTTAGGGTTAAACTTTTAACCAAATCCATCTAACATCCTAACATCATCATATACATACAAAATATGGTATAGAATTTCATTGAAACCTCAAGAACAAGGTTTGGCCGAATGGATCATGGAGGATTGACACAAAAACTTCAATCGAAAAGCTACTTGTATGCAGGCGAGGGGATGCTTACATCCTTCGCTTTGCTTTTTGGTTGGAAGATGACCTAAGGGAAGCAACCTAGCCTTTCTTCTTGCTTGGATGACCTTCGGACAAGGGATGAGAAGGGGGGAGGAGAAGTGGATCTCGGTGAGGAAGAGGATGAGAGGAGAGAAAATCAACTTGATAACTCATGTCTCCTCATTCCCCCTATTTATTCATTTGAAGAGTCCCTTAGTCTCCCTTACCCCTAACTATAATTTCCCATATTCCTCTAATAATACAATCTTGTTAGGCTTCTGGTTAGTGGATGCATCTATAGGGCTTAGCTATCTCTAGAGGTTTGGGGTTCAATTCCTAGGCCTTGCATCCTTTTTGGCTCATTTTCTTTTATTTTTGAAAAAGCCCACATAAAGCCGATCATAATCAAGCCAAAAATTCTTGTAAAATTTCTAGAAATTTTATGGGCGTTACAATCCTTCATACCTTTTAAAATTTCATCCTCGAAACTTAAAACAATTCTGGGTACTTCTGTTTCATGTCCTCCTCGCGTTCCCAGGTAGCTTCTTCGTACCGTTGATTTTTCCACATGACCTTTACTAAGGGCACCTCTTTGTTTCTTAGTCGCTTGACTTCTCGGTCGAGTATCTGGATAGGCCGACTTTCATAACTAAGGTCCTCTTGAACTTGCACTGTTTGTGACTCGATCATTTGGTCCGCACTGGAAATGCACTTCCTGAGCATCGAAACATGGAACACGTTGTGGATAGCTGACATCTCTTGAGGCAGCTCCAACTTGTAAGCTACCTTTCCAACCCTCTGCAATATAGGATACGATCCCACATAACGCGGACTCAGCTTACCCTTCCTTCCGAATCTCATCACTCCCTTCATAGGGGCCACCTTGAGGAATACTAGGTCCCTGACTTCGAATTCTAACGGTCTACGCCGCATATCCGCATAGCTCTTTTGTCGGCTCTGAGTAGTTTCATGTAACGCCCGTAAAATTCCTAGCAATTTTACAGGAATTTTTGGCTTGATGATCATGGGCCTTGGGTGGGCCTTTTTCCAAAACAAAAGAAAATAAGCCAAAAATGGATGCAAGACCTAGGAATTGAACTCCAAACCTCTAGAGATAGCCAAACCCTATAGATGCACCCACTAACCAGAAGCCCAATAGGATATCATCATTAGAGGAAGGGGGGGGATTATAGATAAGTGTGATAAAGGCAAATGAAAAGGCATGGAAGAAGAGAAGAGAAACTTCTCTTCCTCCCTTTATAAAGAAGAGGGAAGGTTCTAATTTGCCACTTCCTCTCTTCTTCTTCTTCTTCTTCTCACCGAAATCAAGCTCCTTCTCCACCCCTTGGCCGAAACTCATTCAAGCAAGAGAAGGCTAGGTTTTGATCTTCTTTAGGTTATCTTTCCCACCCAAAGCAAAGCGAAGGATGTAAGTATCCCTCACCTGCATACGAGTAGCTTCGTTTGATGTTTTATAAAAGAAATCTATACGTTATATTCGGCCAAGATATGATTTTAGGTTTCCATGAAGTTATATGCTATGTTTTAGTAACTAGATGATGATGTAGGATGGAAAAAGGGTTTGGGTTAAAAGCTAACCCTAATGGCCACCAAGACCCATTCGGCCAAGCCATGCTTTTAGGGTTTCAATGAAGTTTCATGCTATGTTTTGGTAACTATATGATGATGTTAGGAGTTAAAATGAATTAGGACAAAAGCTAACCCTAATGGCCACCAAGACCCATTCGGACAAGCCATGCTTTTAGGGTTTCAATGAAGTTTGATGCTATGTTTTGGTAACTATATGATGATGTTAGGAGTTAAAATGAATTAGGACAAAAGCTAACCCTAATGGCCACCAAGACCCATTCGGCCAAGCCATGCTTTTAGGGTTTCAATGAAGTTTCATGCTATGTTTTGGTAACTATATGATGATGTTAGGAGTTAAAATGAATTAGGACAAAAGCTAACCCTAATGGCCACCAAGACCCATTCGGCCAAGCCATGCTTTTAGGGTTTCAATGAAGTTTCATGCTATGTTTTGGTAACTATATGATGATGTTAGGAGTTAAAATGAATTAGGACAAAAGCTAACCCTAATGGCCACCAAGACCCATACGGACAAGCCATGCTTTTAGGGTTTCAATGAAGTTTCATGCTATGTTTTGGTAACTATATGATGATGTTAGGAGTTAAAATGAATTAGCACAAAAGCTAACCCTAATGGCCACCAAGACCCATTCGGCCAAGCCATGCTTTTAGGGTTTCAATGAAGTTTCATGCTATGTTTTGGTAACTATATGATGATGTTAGGAGTTAAAATGAATTAGGACAAAAGCTAACCCTAATGGCCACCAAGACCCATTCGGCCAAGCCATGCTTTTAGGGTTTCAATGAAGTTTCATGCTATGTTTTGGTAACTATATGATGATGTTAGGAGTTGAAATGAATTAGGTTAAAATATAACCCTAGAAAACCCTATGGACCATTCGGCCAACCTAGGCTTTTGGGTGACTAAATGAAGTTTTAATCCATGTTCTTTATGCAAATGAAGTTGTTGTTATGCTAAATGAATTAGGTTAAAAGATAACCCTAGAAAACCCTATGGACCATTCGGCCACCATGAACCTTGGATGATTAAATGAAGTCTAATCCAAGTTTTATGTGCATATGAAGTTGTTGTTAAGTTAAATGAATAGGTTAACATGTGTTTTAAGTTGGGTGAATTCATGCTGACTTGTGATATTGAATAATGCTAGATGAAGATAACATTCCTTAGGTTAGTGTTACTTACTTTGATGCCATGCCTTATGCCATGTCTATGTGTATGCGATATTTGAAATATGTTATGAAATGAAGTATGCTATGCTATGTTAATGCAATGAAGCATGATGTGTTATGAAATGAAGTATACTATGCTATGTTAATGCAATGAAGCATGATGTGTTATGAAATGAAGTATACTATGCTATGTTAATGCAATGAAGCATGATGTGTTATGAAATGAAGTATGCCATGCTATGTTAATTAAATGAAGCATGATGTGTTATGAAATGAAGTATGCTATGCTATGTTAATGAAATGAAGCATGATGTGTTATGAAGTGAAGTATGCTATGCTATGTTAATGAAATGAAACATGATGTGTTATGAAATGAAGTATGCCATGCTATGTTAATGAAATAAGCTATGTTGTACAAATAAGCATATAAGTATTTTACCTTCTGCATGGCTTGTACCAAGACCTTAACAAGGTCCAAGAAGGGATGGGCTCCTAAGATGCCCTAGGTCGATGGAATAAGACTCGGGTCTAGGATGGGCTTCTATGTATGATTGCCCCTAGGTCGATGGAATAAGATTCGGGCCTAGTACGGGATGGGCTCCAAGATGCCTTAGGTCGATGGAGTAAGACTCGGGCCTAGGATGGGCTTCTACGCTATGACGATTGCCCCTAGGTCGATGGAATAAGACTCGGGCCTAGAAACCTATTAGGTTCGAGACTTGCTACCTCGGGCCTATTTAGGGATGCGCGCTATGATAATGAAGAAGTGGTACAATGCCGGGCCCAAATATGTTGAGATTTATGTTTACGTACCTAAAATATATGTTTTCAAAACATCCTGCATATGTTTACCTGCTGATTGTCTATGTTTACATGCTTATGTTATATATGTTTACATGTTATGTTTGATGATATGATATGATGTCTATGTTTACATGTTATGCTTGATGATATGATATGATGTCTATGTTTACATGCTTATGTTATATATGTTTACATGTTATGTTTGATGATATGATATGATGTCTATGTTTACATGTTATGCTTGATGATATGATATGATGTCTATGTTTACATGCTTATGTTGTATATGTTTACATGTTATGTTTGATGATATGTTAGGAATGTTTACATGCTTATGTTATATACGATACTTGTTATGTTTGAGGATATGCTATGATGTTTGTGTTACTAAGTTACATACGATGCATGTTATGTTGGTTAAGCATATATTCATGTTATGCCACTAAGTTATGGATGATACATGTTATATTTACTTATGTTACTTATGCTACATGTTAATTTGATGATGCCATGTATGTTACATATTATATTGCTTATATGTTATGAATGCTACATGCCATGATTAATGTCGATGTATGGTTTTTGTGAGTAGGACAGGATCTTACTAAGACTATGTGCTTATAGTTTATCTTTCCCTCATACTGCATATAAGGGTAAGGGATGGATAAACTAATGGGAGCAGCAGGAGGGGCGAAGTGTGTGTGGTAGTGGCATGGTGGAGAAGATCCGTTAGGTCTACATATGTATGTGTTTACCTATGATGATGATGTCTATGGATGTCCTTATTATGCCTGCTTATGATGGGGTCGTTTAAGAACTTGAACTAAGCACTAAGTACCTATCTATGTTATGATGCATGTTCTATGCTAATAAGAAGAAGTAAAGAAGAAGTAAGAAGAAGTATCTATATATGCTATGATGCATGCTCTATGTGAAGAAGAAGAAGTATATATATATATATATATATATATATATATATGTCAATGCATGTTTATGTTTTAAAAAGAAAAAAAAAATGTCTAAAGTCTTCCGCTGTAAGAATTAAGAAGTATGCATAAAGTCTTCCGCTGTATGTAATGTAAGTATGTACGGTCGCGTCACGCGCCGCCCCTCCGGACATTCAGGGTCTGGAAAAGGGCGGGCGTGACATTTCAATTCTTTGACGGATGTTCTGTATAGCTCGGGTGGTGTCGTCGATGAAGTCCGTTTGGAGTCCCATCCCCTTCTTTTCACCACCCTCGTACCAGCATATGGGAGATCTACATCTCCTCCCGTATAGAGCCTCATAGGGTGCCATTCCAATAGTAGCTTGGTAGCTATTGTTGTAGGCGAATTCTGCCAAACATAAGTATCGGCACCAGCTACCTTTGAAATCCAGGGCGCAAGCGCGTAACATGTCCTCTAGTACTTGATTTACTCTTTTGGTCTTTCCGTTCGTCTGGGGATGGAAGGCAGTACTGAATAATAGCTTCGTGCCTAGGGCCTTCTGAACACATTCCCAGAAATGGGAAATAAAGCGACCATCTCTGTCAGAAATGATGGTCTTAGGAATTCCATGTAGTCTGATAATTTCTCTAGCATATAACTGAGCCAGTTGCTCCATTGAATAGGTCATCTTGATTGCTAAGAAGTGGGCGGACTTCGTCAATCTGTCCACAATTACCCATATAGCATCATAACCGTTTGTCATCTTGGGCAATCCTGAGATGAAATCTATAGAAATGTCTTCCCATTTCCATTCTGGAATATGGATTGGTTGCAGTGTTCCTCCAGGTCTCTGGTGTTCTGCTTTAACCCTCTAGCAGGTCAGGCAGGTACTGACATACTGAGCCACATCTCTTTTCATTCCGAACCACTAGAATTTTCTTTTCAGGTCTTGGTACATCTTGGTGGTTCCAGGATGCATCGCATAAGGAGTTCCATGAGCTTCCTCAAATATCTTCTTCCGTAATTCGGGATCATCGGGAATACACAAGCGATCCCTGAGGTAAAGTACTCCATTATCAGAGATACGAAACCCGTCGTCCTTTCCTTCTAGGACCTCTTGCTTGATCCTCTGAATGCTTGGGTCACGGGCTTGCTTTTCCAGTATATCATCGAACAACGTCGGTGATATCGTCATGGTCGAGAGCTGTTCGGAAATGATTTCAACCCTGTAACGCATAATCGCCTCTTCTAAGGGCCGAGATAACACTGATAGAGACATCAAGGTGGCATAGGACTTCCTGCTGAGTGCATCAGCCACCTTGTTTGCTTTCCCCGGATGGTAGAAGATCTCGCAGTCATAATCCTTGACGAGCTCAAGCCATCTGCGTTGTCTCATGTTTAGGTCCTTCTGTGTGAAGAAATATTTCAGACTCTGGTGGTCTGTATAAATCCTACACTGAGCTCCATATAGATAATGCCTCCATGTTTTGAGAGCAAAGATCACGGACGCTAGCTCTAAATCGTGGGTGGGATAATTCCTTTCATGTTCCTTGAGTTGCCTAGAGGCGTAGGCAATGACCTTGCCATTCTGCATGAGTACAGCTCCGAGTCCCAACTTGGAAGCATCACTGTACATGTCGAAGCCTTCGTTACTGTCCGAAAGAGCAAGGATTAGAGCGCTGGTCAGTCTCCTTTTCAATTCTGTGAAACTCCTCTCGCAGGCGTCCGTCCACTCATATTTCTTGTTCTTTCTGGTGAGGACTGTCATAGGAGCTGCAATCCTAGAGAAGTTCTCTACAAACTTCCTGTAGTAGCTTGCTAGCCCAAGAAAGCTTCTAATCTCGCTGGCATTCTTTGGTCGGTTCCACTTACTCACGGCTTCAATCTTTATTGGGTCTACCATCACTCCGTGCTTGGATATAACGTGACCCAAAAATGATACTTGTTCGAGCCAGAACTCGCATTTGGAGAGCTTTGCAAATAGGTGTTTTTCCCGAAGGATCTGCAATACCACATTCAGGTGTTCTGCGTTCTCTTCTGGGGTTCTCGAATATATCAGTATGTCGTCGATGAAGACGATCACAAACTTGTCGGGAATGTCGAGAATACCCGATTCATCAAATCCATGAACAGAGCAGGTGCATTCGTCACTCCGAAGGGCATAACTACGAACTTGTAATGTCCGTATCTTGTCCGGAAGGCCGTCTTTGGTATATCATCTGATTTCAATTTTTACTTGATGATAGCCAGACCTCAGGTCAATCTTAGAGAAGACAGTGGCACCCTTTAGTTGGTCAAATAGGTCATCAATCTGTGGCAAAGGGTACCGGTTCTTGATCGTTACATTATTCAGCGCTCGGTAGTCTATGCATATCCGCATAGACCCATCTTTCTTCTTCACCAACAGCACTAGAGCTCCCCATGGAGAGCGACTTGGGCGAATAAGTCCTTTGTCGAGTAACTCCTGTAGTTGTCCCTGAAGTTCCTTCAATTCAGTCGGCGCCATACAGTAAGGTGATTTGGAGATCGGGTTAGTACCAAGAATCAGTTCGATCTCAAATTCAAATCTAATTTCATCCGGGCTAACTCTCGTAGTTCATCCGGGAATACCTGGGTAGTTGCATACAACTCGACATCTTCTAGCTTCCGATCCTGCTTGACTTGATCAACTATATGTGCTGAAACCCAAAGGCATCCAATCGCCTAACATCTTATGCTCAGAGTGATAAAAATTTATTGACTCTTCTCCTTGGCTCTCCAATAAATTCAAACATAGGTTCTTCCTCTGACTGGAAGACCACTTTTCTTTTACGACACTCGATCGAAGCACCGTACTTGCTTAAGAAATCCATGCCCAATATAATATCATAATCAGCACTGGTAGAGTTCTGTCTCGCGATCTCCGATGGTGCGGCTCAGATACATATGAGTGGAGGGCATTACTTCTCCCGAGGGCAGAGTGGTTAAGAACTTGCGACCCAGAGCTTGTGGTGGTATGTCTATCTTTCCAGTAAAGTGTGTAGAAACAAACGAATGTGTTGCCCCAGTATCAAATAATGCAGTAGCATGCTGACAGAAAATAAATATCTGACCTGTGACAACCGTAGAAGCGTTCGCCACATCTTCTTGGGTGAGAGAGAATACCTTGGCATCTGTCATAACTGGTGGGGCTTCTAGTCTCCCTTGGCTGATCGGGGTACCTTCGATTGCAGCCTGCATCTGGTGTAACTGTGGAGGAGCACTCCTGTGTTGGGCATACTGCTGGGGAGGTGCCTGAACCTGAATAGGGCAGTTCCTGACTCTATGTCCTTCCCGTCCACAGTTGTAACATCTATTTGTGCCTTGGTAGCATACTCCAGGATGTATCTTTCCGCAGGTAGCACACAGAGGGATCCTGGGCTGCTTGTTTGCTGGACCACCTTTAGGATCCTCCCATTGTTTTCTCTTGCCAGTGTGGTTCCCTTTCCAAGTACTCTGGTTTCTCTGACCTCCTGACTGGGCCTGACCCCTGCATTCACTCAGTACCTTCTTTTGCTGGTTAATGTTGTTCAGGTAATGCTCGGTAATCAAGGCACTACTGAACAGCTCCTCTACGGTCTGCGGTCTATGAACTCCGCCGGCCACATTCAGAGCTATTTCTGGTCGGAGCATCTTCAGCATGAGTCTGACCCTTTCTCTTTCCGTGCTGACCAACTCTGGACATAGGCGTGCGAGTCGGTTGAATCTCTTCACAGCTTCGCTGACTGATAGGTCACCTTGTCGGAACCCAGTGAACTCGTCGTAATGCTTGTTGGTTACCCTCATGTGGAAGAATTCTTCGAAAAATTCATACTCGAAATCTGTCCATCTCATCTGATTTACTTGTCTCTTTGCTTTGACCCATTCCCACCACATCCGAGCATCTCCCGAAAGGCAGAATGATGCACACTTAATCTTCTCGCATTCGGGCCAGTCCAGTAGCTCCACGATGCTTTCCACCATCTTTAACCAGGCCTGGGCATCCCATGGTTCACCAGTACCAGAGAAATTTTCCGGCTTCAGCCTCTGCCACTGGATCAGGTAAGCTTCCTGTCGAACCATCGGGCCAGGCAGTAGGGTTTCCTCGCTGATTCATTAGGGCATTTATTACTTGTTGTTGTTTTGTGACTTGTCGTTGGAGTTCAGTAACTACGTGTGTAAGGTCATGCGGGGGTGCTATCTCATCAGCTCTACTACTGCATCTTCCAGACATGTTTATCTTCATATATTAAAGTAAAGCTAGTATAAGTTTTTCGTTCATTTATCTACGCATAATTAAACTAAAATCTAGCATAAAGTTATCATTCTTATTTTCATGCATAATTTAAGCTAAAGGCATTTCATATCATACATGAACAAAATTAACAAAATTAGAGTAGACATAGAATTCTTACTTGGAGGGGCAAGATTTTGAGCTTGATGTGTGTGTAGTGGAAAGGCAGATCTGCTCTGACGATTAACTCACACGCCCTTTCCTGGGTCCAGGAGGCGGTCGTGACACTGACGCATACATACATACATCATACTACTTACAACGGAAGACTACACATATCGTACTTCTTACAGCGGAAGACTTTAGACATATTTTTTTTTCTTTTAAACGTAACATGCATCGTCATTTCATAGGTGCTTCATCTTAACATAGAGCATGCATCATTATTTCATAAGTACTTAGTGCTTAATTCAAAACCATAAACAAGACATCTTAAGGAAAACATGCATAAGGGACATAACAGATCTCTTCCACCATGCCACTGCCACACACACTTGCCCCTCCTGCTGCTCCCTTTAGTTTATCCACCCTTTATCCTTATCTGCAGCACAAGGGAAAATAAACTATAAGCACATAGGCTTAGTAAGATCCGGTCCTACTCACAAAACCATACATCAACATTAAGCATAGCATGTAACACTCATAACATATAAGCAACATAACATGTAACATATGTGACATAAGCAAACATAACATGTAGCATAAGTATCATAAGCAACATAACGTGTGACATCTATATAACATAGCATTCATAACATGTAAACACAAATATAACATGGTAATCATAACATGTAACATATATAATATAAACAAGCATAGCATGTAAACATAACAATCATAACATGTGAACATAAACATAACAAGGTAATCATAACATGTAACATATATAATATAAACAAGCATAGCATGTAAACATAACAATCATAACATGTGAACACAAACATAACATGGTAATCATAACATGTAAACATATGCAGGATGCACTTTGAAAACATATATTATAGGTACGTAAACATAAATCTCAACATATTGGGTCTGGAATTGTACCACATCATCATCATCATAGCGCGCATCCCTAAATAGACCCGAGGTAGCATGTCTCGAACCTACTAGGTTACTAGGCCCAATCTTAGTCCGTCGACCTAGGGACCATCGTCATAACTAGAAGCCCATCCTAGGCCCAATCTTAGTCCATCGACCTAGGGCATCTGGGAGCCCATCCCTTACTAGGCCCGATCTTAGTCCGTCGACCTAGGGGCAATCATACATAGAAGCCCATCCTAGGCCCGATCTTAGTCCGTCGGCCTAGGGAAACTTAGGAGCCCATCCCTTTGGACCTTGTTAGGGTCCTGGTACAAGCCATGCAGAAGGTAAAATACATACATGCTTTCTATCATAACATATCATATTTCATTTCATAAACATATTACATTTCGTTTCATAAACATATCATATTCCATTTCATAACATATCATAAATCACTTCATAAACATATCATATTTTACTTCATGAACATATCATACTTCATTTCATAACCATATCATATTTCATTTCATTTCATAAACATATTACATTTCATTTCATAAATATATCATATTCCATTTCATAACATATCATAAATCACTTCATAAACATATCATATTTTACTTCATGAACATATCATACTTCATTTCATAACATATCTTAAATATCACACACATATAGGTCTTGGCATAAGGCATAAACATCAAGAGTAAGTAAACACTAACCTAGAGCATCTTATCTTCATCTAGCATCATTTAACATCACAAGTTATCATGAATTTACCTAAAGCATGGCATAAGGAACACATTTGGGGTCTTGGCCGAATGGTTCAAATGGGTTTCATGGATCAACCACTTAACTAACTCATCTAAGAATCCCTCATCATCATATACATACAAGCTATAGGATAGAACTTCATTGAAATCTCAAGTACAAGGTGTGGCCGAATGGTTCATGGGGGCTTTTAGGGTTGAACTTTTAACCTAATCCATCTAACATCCTAACATCATCATATAGATACAAAATATGGTATAGAATTTCATTGAAACCTCAAGAACAAGGTTTGGCCGAATGGTTCATGGGGGCTTTTGGGGTTAAACTTTTAACCTAATCCATCTAACATTCTAACATCATCATATACATACAAAATATGGTATAGAATTTCATTGAAACCTCAAGAACAAGGTTTGGCCGAATGGATCATGGGGCTTTTAGCGTTAAACTTTTAACCTAATCCATCTAACATCCTAACATCATCATATACATACAAAATATGGTATAGAATTTCATTGAAACCACAAGAACAAGGTTTGGCCGAATGGATCATGAAGGATTGACACAAAAACTTCAATCAAAAAGCTACTTGTATGCAGGCGAGGGGATACTTACATCCTTCGCTAGGCTTTTTGGTTGGAAGATGACCTAAGGGAAGCAACCTAGCCTTTCTTCTTGCTTGGATGACCTTCGGACAAGGGATGAGAAGGGGGGAGGAGAAGTGGATCTCGGTGAGGAAGAGGATGAGAGGAGAGAAAAACAACTTGATAACTCATGTCTCCTCATTCCCCCTATTTATTCATTTGAAGAGTCCCTTAGTCTCCCTTACCCCTAACTATAATTTCCCATATTCCTCTAATAATACAATCTTGTTGGGCTTCTAGTTAGTGGATGCATCTATAGGGCTTGGCTATCTCTAGAGGTTTGGGTTACAATTCCTAGGCCTTGCATCCTTTTTGGCTCATTTTATTTTATTTTTGAAAAATCCCACATAAAGCCCATCATAATCAAGCCAAAAATTCTTGTAAAATTGCTAGAAATTTTACGTGTGTTACACAGGCAGACCAATTACTCCCTGTGGGTTACACAGATTCTGACTTCCAATCAGATAGGGATAATAATAAGTCTACCTTAGGTTTTTTGTTTACTTTGGGAGGTGGAGTCATTGTATGGAAGAGTGTCAAGCAGAAATGCGTGGCGGACTCTACCATGGAAGTTGAGTATGTGGCAGCCTCTGAGGCGGCCAAAGAAGTTGTGTGGCTCAGGAACTATCTGATGGACTTGGATGTGATTTCTAGTTTGCCCAGAACTATCACAATTTATTGTGATAATAGTGGTGCAGTTGCAAACTTGAAGGAACCACGAGCCCATAAGGCAAGTAAGCACATAGAGCGCAAGTACCACCTGATACGAGAAATCGTAAAGAGAGGAGAAGTTGTTGTGGCCAAGATTGCATCAGAGGATTACCTGGCAAATCCTTTCACTAAGGCTCTTCCGGCGAGAGCTTTTGATAGGCATGTGGAGGGAATGAGTATCAGATGTATGGAAGTTAGAGGACAACATAATCTTTTAGTATAAGTGGGAGATTGTTGGGATGTATACTGAAAAGTCTACCTTTTGTATGAACATCTTTATTTTGAAATAAGAATCACATGATCATTGTTTGCATATTTTTATGGTTATGCATATTGTCTAATACATTACATTGTAGATAACATGGTGTGTGGTGTCACACGGGAGATCATGTTATCGGTTCCTTGTAAAGTATAAGTAAAGGCTCACAACCGAGATTGCTTTGGACAAACCATTGGAATGGTTGTAGTGTGATTTGGTATTGGTTTGTCTTGACCATAGAATCACACTAGTGCACTTTGTGTGTATTGAGGAGGACCGACTTAGAGGTGATTGGATTTATTGCTGACTACATAATCAAATCTGACCTCAGATATTATATTGTACATGCTCTTAATCCCGATATAATAACGGGCACATATACTTAGTATTCATATCTTTGATTTACCAATGGGCGAGATTTATAGATTAAATCGATAGGCTCGATAACTTGGGAAATGGTATTATTTATATGGTGTGTCGTTGATTATAGGAGGAAACCGTGTCCTATATATTAGGATGATGATGTCTGCTTGAGGAGCTCATAAGGATCATCATGTAAACCCTGCAGGTGGACTTGGTCCGGCATGATGAAAAGGTTGAGTGGTACTACTCATGGAGTTAGATGTTGATTAATTAATGGTCAGTAAATTAATTAATCAACGGACATTTGAGATCTTAAACACAGAGAGAAAATATACTAATAATATATGGAGCCCATATTAACTTATGGGGGTTGGTGAGGTAGATCGATGATAATCTTTTAGTGGATTAGATTATCATTAATGGATCGGACTTTATGTGGGCTTGATCCATTGGGGTGGCCAAGATCCAACTCCTCCTCATGGTCCCTATTGTAGCCTATTAAAACCGCATGAAGCTTTGATCAAATGGATAGAAACAAAACTCTACATCCAAAGGTAGAGATTAAATCTCTAGATCCGACGGTTGAGATTAAATCTCTAGATTCGACGGTTGAGATTAAATCCCTAGAACCAATTGTGGAGATTAAAACAAGGCTTATCCCTAACTCTATAAAAGGAGGGCAAGGGGTGGGCGGCAACTTGAATCCAACTAGAGATAGGATTAGGGTTTTGGGCGGGAAGGCTTGGAGGGTAGGGTTTAGGGCTTGGCGACACCAAATAAGGAAGGTCTTTCCTTTCTTCTTCTTCCCTCAAGGTGGCCGGCGACCTAGCAGCCTTTTCCAGCCATTGGTCGGCGTCCAAAGCAGCCCCTCTCCCTCTCTTTGGCCAGTAAAACCTAGGCTTAGGGTTCTCCCTTGGAGCTTTGGTTGGCATTCACCTATTCTCCTCTTCTTCCTTGGCCGGCGGCAAGCTCCAACCTTGGAGTTTGGTGGTTGGTTGAAAGAAGGAGAAGATGTTTGTTTCTATTCTTCCTCTTGCTCGGAAGGAGCAAGGAAGGAAGATTGGCGATCTAGGAGCTTCAACTTTTGTTAGATCGTCGCCCACACAACGTCCGAAAGGAGGAAGGTCATACAATAGAACATCAGAGGTATATCGATTCTCTATTTTCATTTGTTACATGTTTATATTTTGTTTTTCAATTATGAGCATGATATATTCTATTTGTGGCTAAATAATACTTGGATCCCGAACATAAACACAAAAACCTACGATCCGTACATCATCTATTCCGCGGCTATTCGTGGAATAGAGGTTGGTTATTTGAACAACAAGTTTGTTCAAGTGACTACTCTAGACGAATAACACGACGATGACAAGGTTGCTTGTGTGTTCCTTTTTACCTAGGAGTAAATTTTTAATCCCGGGACATCGATGGGATCGCCATGAACAAGTGACCGAGTTGAAGTGGGAAGCGAAGTTTCCCCTCACGGATCAAACCCAACACCAAGGACCTCAAACAATTAGAAAATGTTGAAAAAAAAAACAAAAAGCTAGAACAAGACTCAATACTAGTGTTCGACCAAGACAAGAATTTTATAGCCAAACAAATAGACTCAAAACCCGAGCAATCCAATTGGTTTATATCCGAGAAGAACTTCATGAATACAAAATCAACAACAACCTCCAGACCTACAACTACCTACCCAAAAAGTACTATAGGTACAA
The DNA here is from genome assembly GCA_025175895.1 of Wurfbainia villosa. NCBI lineage: Eukaryota > Viridiplantae > Streptophyta > Magnoliopsida > Zingiberales > Zingiberaceae > Wurfbainia > Wurfbainia villosa. Next base: position 37,515,451 of record CM045997.1, read on the forward strand.
TGGACTATGGATGACAACATTTGCCATGGAGACAAGTTGCTCCATACACACATAGTAATCCATTAGTAAGAACTATAGGGAGAAGGAGACCTCCCAAAGTATCTTATTTTAGGAAAAGATGTTGTACTCCTCAACATTATAGAATGCAACCTCAACTCTATGATACATATTTAGAATAATGGATTGTCTCCGTCAAAAGAGACTACCAAGCAACGCATGAGATGGATGTAGAAACAGGAGATGTCATGATCTAGATAGGAAAAAATTATCTAGACGACATGGCTAGAGCAGCATGGGAAGCATTCAAAGATAAATTCCCAAGAATAGCAGTCAAGGAAATAATATCTTAAATTTCTTCAATGCTATTGATAGCTTAAATGTGACTACCAATTTATTATCAAACCCTTTCTATGCTAATGTAGTCTAGGGAGCGACCCGGATCGTTTTACAAAGAAGGAAACAGTGAATGTTAACTCTAGGATAGAGGTTTTTCTTAATAGGTTGGGGTTTGGATTTGAGGATTATGCAACTACACTAGATAACATGAATTACGAAAATAAACTATAACAATGAAAGGAAATTTTGCAACAAACTCCACTAACTAACTAACTATTAATAAAGTTCACTTAAGTAAAAACTTCCCTAAGAAACAATTCATCAAACACATTGAATGAAAAGTAATTAAACAACTAAGATATGATCATCCTACTAAGATATGCCCGAATAATGGACAAAATTCTCTGACTACATTCAACGGAGCTCGATCGAGTTTCCGGAGCAAAATAATTGACGTAGATGATGCATACTCCCAAATCTAGAAGTTTGATGACGACTACTTGCTCTTCTGAATCTGGTAAAGCTTGGATGATGTCGTCGAGGTGGAATTCCTCTGCGAATCTACAGGAGGAGATGACAATTGGCTAGAATGTGAGGAACATTGCCAGATTCTTCCGATGGAGTGACTCTTTATCAAATCCGAGAAATGGTGGTGGAGGGATGTGGAGGCATGAGCTAGGGCTCAAGAGTGGAAAATATGGTTTTTCTCCCACGTTTTAGGGCTTTTAAATGCTACCTTATCGCTTCGTCAGACAGATCCATGGCTGTGGTAGCCACCGGAGTGCTCCAGCCACAGACAAAGGTCCATGACCATGGCCTTCTCCACGGGCTAGTCGTGGACCCCTCGAGAGCCTATTTCTTCATTTTCTCACTCTTACATCTTAGTACATGGTTTGGTCATATTCAGGACCATGGTTTGGCCGTGGTTCATTGATAAATAAGCTCAAAACTCCTCGAGATGTTCTTTAAATGCCCTACAAAATAGAGTATACAACAAATTAGTGATAAGGAAATCAAATTAGCATGTATTTTCATTAAAGATCTAAAATGATCCATATTCATAAAACATGATAAATATATTGAATTAACCATACGAATCGATCAAAATATAGAGGAATAAATACAAAATAGCATGTCAAAATATGAGTTATCAATTCCCCCACACTTATTCTTGCACGTCTTTATCAAGTATCAAAAAACGATAGATAATAAAATTCAATTCCCCCAAACAATTCTGCCTAATATCATGAAGATTGAAAAAGGTAGTTACTTAGGGTTGTCAATCCACAAAAATCATGACATTCATGCACTTAGTGAAGGGTTTTGCCCATGGAAGCTCTCATAACACTTTAATGGTTTTGCTTATCGAGTCCGTGAGGGGAAACTTCGCTTCCCACTTCACCTTGGTAGCTTGTTCATGGTGATCCCATCGATGTCCCCGGATTAAAAAAAATTTAATCCTAGACAAAAGGGATTGCCCAAACAACCAAGTCATCGTCGTGCTATTCGTTTAGAGAGGTCACTTGAACAAACTAGTTGTTCAAGCGACCATCCTCTATTCTATGAGTAGCCGCGGAATAGACGATGTCTGGATCGCCGGTTTTTGTGTTTATGCTTGGGATCCAAGTATTATTTAGCCATATACAGATTTATACAAGCAAGTAACCATCCACACAAAACATGCATATAATTGAAAAGCAATTATAAACATAATATAAAAGAACACTAATCAAAATAAACAAGATTATACCTCTTGTTATACCTCTTGATCTTCTATTGTATGTCCTTCCTCCTTTCAGACATCGTGTGGGTGACGATCTACCAAAAGTTGAAGCCTCCTAGATCACCAATCTTCCTTTCCTTATTCACTCCAAACAAAGGAAGATCCTAAAACAAAACTCATCTTCCTATCTAGAACCGGCCACCAAGTCAATAAACTCGATGTTGCCGCCAGCCAAGGAAGAGAACATGTAGTATGGAAACCAACCAAAGGAGAAACAACAAGGGCATGGGCATCGGCCAACACTTGGAGAAGAGAAAAGAAAACACTCCTTCTCCTTGTTGCCACCCAAACCCTAAACTAAGCTCTCATAATTTTGGGCCAAGGATGAAGGGGAGAAGAATAGATTGAGCTTTGGCCAAGGTAGAGGGAAGAAGAATACTGGTCGGCCAACCTTAGGAAGAAGAATAAAGAAGCTTCATCTTCTTGTTTCCGCCCAACCTAGTCCCAAAACCCTAACCCTAGCCGCCCAAGCCCAATCCTAACCTAACTAGGATTGTGTTGCCGCCCAAGGGACAAGCCATAATCTCCATCCATCATCAGCTATAGATGAAAGGGAGAATGGTGGACGCCGGCCAAGCCAAGGAGAGATGAGGGAAGAAGGGTGTTGGCCACCAAAGAAAGAAGAAGAAGAAAAACTTTCCTTAATTGTGGCCACCCAAAACCCTAATGCTCCCATGCTCTTGCCGCCCAAAACCCTATCCCCCACTCTTCTTGTTGTGTTGTTGCCGCCCACCCCTAGTCCACCCTTTTATAGAGTTAGGGATAAGCCTTGGTTTAATCTCCACCATTGGTTCTAGGGAATTAATCTCAACCGTCGGATCTAAAGATTTAATCTCAACCGTCGGATCTTAGAGATTTAATCTCTATCTTTGGATCTAGAGTTTTGCTTCTATCCATTGGATCTAAGCTTCATGAGGTGTTAATAGGCTACAATAGGGACCATGAGGAGGAGTTGGATCTTGGCCACCCATGGATCAAGCCCACATAAAGTCCGATCCACTAATGATGATCCAATACACTAAAGGATCATCATTGATCTACCTCACCAACCCCCATATGATAATATGGGCTCCATATATTATTTTTATATTTTCCCCCCGTGTTTAAGATCTCGAATGTCCGTCGATTAATTAATTTACTGACCATTAATTAATCAACATCTAACTCCTTGAGTAGTACCACTCAACCTTTTCTTCATGCTGGACCAAGTCCACCTGCAGGGTTTACATGATGAACCTTATGAGCTCCTCAAAGGGACATCATCATCCTAATATATAGGACACGGTTTCCTCCTATAATCAATGGCACACCATATAAATAATATCATCTTCCAACTTACCGAGCCTATCGATTTAATCTATAAATCTCGCCCATTGGTAAATCAAAGAGATGAATACTAAGTATATGTGCCCGTTATTATATCGGGATTAAGAGTATGTACTAAATAATATCTGAGGTCTTATTCGATTATATAGTCAGCAATAAATCGAATCACCTCTAAGTTGGTCATGCTCAATACACACAAAGTGCACTTGTGTGATTCTATGGTCAAGACAAACCAATACCAAATCACACTACAACCATTCTGATGGTTTGTCCAAAGCCATCTCGGTTGTGAGCCTTTACTTATACTTTACAAGGAGCTGATAACATGATCTATCGTGTGACACCACACACCATGTTATCTACAATGTAATGTATTAGACAATATTGCATAACTATGCAAACAATGATCATGTGATTCTTATTTCAAAATAAAGATGTTCATACAAAAGATAGACTTTTCAGTATACATCCCTACACTTAGTTCTTACATTAGTTAACAAGTATGTTGGTTTCAATTAATCTTGAATAGACCAAGAATGATAAACCTTATTGGACAAATCGAGGTGGTTCTCATTCTCATAAGCATTGCAAAGGTAGAGCTCACTCAACATACAAACAATTTGATAACAACTACCTACCTATTGAACCTACTAAAAACACAAGAAGATCTAGGTATTATAATCTCGAAAATTGAGAAATTAAAAATTGTAGGAGACAATCCTACAAAGTATTAGGACTTAAACAAAATATATTGCAAGATGGATATAATTAACCCAGACCTTACAATAAAAGCTCAAGACTTTAAGTATACAAATTGAGAATCAGAAGAGGCCAAGACACATATCAGACAATTGTTAGACTTAAAACTAATACAAAGGTCTACTTCTAGATATAGAAGTCCTATCTTCAATGTAAATAAAGGTTTTGAACAAAAAAGAGGACAATCTCAAATGATTTTTAACTACAAAAGACTAAATGATAAATGTCATGAAGATGGATACAAAATACCTGACAAAGAACAACTTATAAATAAAATACAAAACTCACAATGGTACTCAAAATTTGATCTTAAATCCAGATTTTTGGCAAGTGAAAATGCATCCAAATTTAGTAAATTGGACAACTTTTTCCTACTCCAAAGGACATTTTGAATGGTTAGTTATGCCATTTATACTTAAAATAACACCAAAGTTTTTCAACGAAAAATGAAAAACATATTTAGAGATGTATCTAACTTCACATGTGTATACATAGATGCTATTTTAGTCTTCTTAAAAACTAAAAAAGAACATTATTCACATTTACTTATGATTTTTAACCTATTTGAAAAACATGACCTTATCATTTCTAGGAAGAAAATGAAATTAGTAACTTAGCATATTGATTTCCTAGGAGTAGAAATTGGACAATGAAAAATAAAATTACAAGCTCATATTGCAAACAAGATATTGGAATTTCTAGATAGATTAGAAGAAACAAAACAATTGAGGACTTTTATTGGGCATCTCAATTACGCTAGACCTTATCTTAAGAACATAGGAAAAATTAATGGTACACTCTATAATAAAACTTCTTCTAAAGAACAAAGACATTTTAATCAACAAGGCATAGAACTTGTTAAAAGAATAAAAACAATGGTAAAAGACTTACCTACATTAACCCTTCCCCTAGATAATGATTATCTAATTATAGAAATAGATGGGTGTGAAATTGGATGAGGAGGAACTCTTTTTAAAAAGACTACAAAATATGATCCTAAATCCACATAATCTCTATGTGGATGTGCATTTGGGAAATATAAAGAGAAATGACATTTGACTCCTTTAGACTTTGAAATATTAGTAGTAATATATTATCTAGAAGCATTCTTTCTATTTATTTGTGATAAAAAAAATTACAATACAAACAAACTAAGAAGCTATTATCAAATACAATAAGAAAACTAAAGGAACAAGAAAAACTCTTAGTAGCAAGAGATAAATTAAATTTGCTGATACAATAATAAATAAAGGACTTAAAATACAGTTGGAACATATTAAAGGAGTAAATAACTCCTTAGCTGATACATTGTCAAGACTGCTTACTTAGACATGGTATTTTCAAGGTCAAAATGGATAGACAAAGAAGAGTGAAAACTTTTGGACAAACCTTTACATACAATTTTGGGTTCAACAATCCTACTAGAAAACTTATGACAATTGGAACTCAGAAAATCCCACAATACACAAGATCAGAAGATTAGTTCTTCTTTGAAGCTAGACATCATCTAGACTAAGTCCAAAATTATCTTATAGACAATATTTAGATTATTCTTACTTTACTAGGAGCATCCAACCACAAAATTGTAGTTATAAACGCTATATTCAACTACTTCCAAACCACAGTACAAAAACCCTTAGGAAATAAATTTTCCTATTATGTGGTACTTATAAGACCTCAAGCAAGGGTATACTCTACCTGAGAAGAGGTCAAAACAACAATATTAGGAAGTGACAAAACTGCAACATACAGAGGATTTTAATCCCTAGACAAAGCTCATACATCTGTAAGAACTAGTGCAGGACCACATTACTTCATTAGTACTCTATTAAAAGGGAAGAACACAATCACAAAACTAGAAAAGACTTATTCAAAAGTAGTTACCACAAGAACAAAAGAAGAAGAAGAGAAAGACAAAAATAGAAGCAGAAAGAACATTCAGCTCAAAGATAAATAATCTTCCTAAAGACATCACAATATATATAAGAACAATGATAGATAAGTAAGTCTAGTTAGACTTTTGTTTACTACAAGAAGCCCTCAAATGACTACATGAAAATCCTTAGGCAAGAATCACAATTTGCTATGAAGGGGAATTCAATTACAAGTTGAAATGCCAAAATAGATTTTGTACATGTAAAGAAGTCGAAAACAAATGGGGATGCAACTACCAGCCCTTATACAACTTTAGAAAAGCCAACATTTATATGGGTACACACGTTCCTCAAAAATACAAAGGCAAAACCATAATAACCTTCCTTCTCATGGACTATGGGTTACTTAATAAACTATGTATACAGGACATAGATACAACTCAGGAATTCCCAACTAAACTAGGAGACTGCATTCGATACTTAATGGAAGAGGAAACCTTCCAAAGCATGGTGATATGTACTTTTGATAGCTCACCTCTAGAATGGATCAATCTTCGAATTGAACCAACCATACATGTTATTCAACTAGAAATGCAACATTGCTTCCAAAGAGAGGAAACAATTACAAATTATTATCCATCAAACAGAGATCTTAGTTGGAAAGAAATTCTGACACCATCAGAATAATTGAAACATTGGAGAGCTTCCATACAAGACTCTCAATGGCCATGAGATTCTCATATTGATTCCCTAACTTATACCCTAGAAACTGAAATATATACATAAAAATATACTGACCCACTCACTATGGAACAATATGTTTTTCATTCAAAATAACTGCTCAACATCAAGATCTTTTTCAACACTACAAAAAGAAAAATGATGATAGGAACTTAAAGAAAAATAGAAGAATCGCTCATCAGTATCGGACCTCTTTAAACCAGGTGATACTGCTATAATATGACTTAGGAGATAGAGAAAGGAATCATGACTTGGAGGGTGAAATTGTAGGAAAGCAATCACAATGCAGGATATACGACCGAGTCAAATGAGACCCGGTTCAGAGAGTTGGGTCGAGTCAGTGAGGTGGCAACTCGGAAAGGGAAGATGAGGTAAGAGTATGTCAGTCTGGTGGTTAGAGTAAAACAAAATAGTTACTAGGAGAAATGAGGCAAGTTAGTGAGATGGTGACTCGGGAAGGGAAGAGGAGGTAAGAGTTGTAGGTTTTTGTGATCAATCCATGAGGGGAAACTTCGCTTCCCACTTCACCTTAGTTGTTTGTTCATGGCGATCCCATCGATGTCCCCGGATTAAAAATTTAATCCTAGAAAAAAGGGATTGCCCAAACAATCAAGTCATCGTCGTGCTATTCGTTTAGAGAGGTCACTTGAACAAACTCGTTGTTCAAGCGACAAACCTCTATTCTACGAGTTGTCGTGGAATAGACGATGTCCGGATCGTCGACTTTTGTATTAATGTTCGGGATCCAAGTATTATTTAGCCACAAAAAGAATATATCATGCTCATAATTGAAAAAATAAAAACAAGCAAGTAACAAAAGAGAATAGAGAATAAATATACCTCTCGATCTTCTTATGTATGACCTTCCTCCATTCGGAAGTCGTGTGGGCGACGATCTACCAAAAGTTGAAGCTCCTAGTGTTAGTAATATATGAGAGATGTCCTAAGGAAATCGCCTTATGTTTGAACCATTTATATGATAAATAAAGATTCACTATTTGAGTATACATGTTTTCATGTATTTGATTGGATCTTAAACTCATTTACTAAATGTCCACGATATGATTCACAACATGAAAGAATTTGTGATTGGATCCCAACTAGTGAGTATCTCTATATGTGTAATTGTGATGTATCGGAATTATCCCTAGTCGAGGAATTGATGGATTTGGACACCATTGATTCTGTCGAGACTAGCATGAGGTATACTCCTTGGTGTATCTAAGCAGCGGATTCTCACTAGCTGGAGACATTGTGATGTCCGGAGTTAATCGTGAATGCTAGTTATGGTAACTAGTTCATTGTAGTGACCAGCCGTAAGACTTCATATGGTTCTCTGCATATATAGATATGTCAATGAAGTTCTTACTGTAGCTTAAGTACGATGTTCCTTTGACTTGCGGTATTCAAGTCATCTTGATCATGAAGACTTATGCTTTGACATCTTAAGCAAGCATCTCTGAGGAGATGTGGACCCGGGATGATTGGGTATAAGTCGAAGTGATCGAAGGTGTTTCAATAGCCTATAAAGGATTCACCACTCCTTGCGAGGAGATGTATACTCATGGCCTCTCGTCGGATTGTTACTAAAGTCTTTGGCCAAAGCATTACATGTTTAGAGTAAGGTACTCTTCGATACATGTGCAGTAACTAGAATCCGTAGGACGAGGAAATGATACTTGGGCTAGGTGTGATGTAGTCAACCTAGTGGGGACTGACATTATAGACCATGTCCTGAACCAAGTGGGTATAAGATGAGTGAAGGGAATGGGGCACGATTCATTCGAGCTGCTGAAGGGTTTCAGAAATAGTTCTGGATCAACCGTTGATCTTTTCGGTTAATTAGGGATCATGATGTACTACTAGGTGCCACTCATGATCGTTCTATAATTAATGGTTAATTATAGATGGCCAACATAAACCGAGAACCTATTTGGTCACACGCACAACGAGCGTAATCCGAAGGATTTAAAACGAGCTTGAGAATGAGATTCTAAGACCGAGAGAAACTAGGTTTGGTTGGACCAAATATGATGCGAGCATGAAATCGTTTCAGTCGCAATGGAAGCGTGGATGGGTTGTGTCTTATGAAGACATGATGGATGAACCAAATTGGTTTGGTTCTAATCCAATGGAGGAGAATAAACCAAAGGGGTTTGGTTTGTTTTAAACGAATGAACCAAAGTTGGTTCGGTTCGTTTTAACTTAAAATAGACCAACATGGTTTGGTTTATTTTAACTTAAGTTATTGGAGCGGGTTAATGGGTTTTGGTTATGAACCAATAACTGTTAGAAGAATGTGTTCTCTATAAAAACACGGCTTAAGGATTTTTCCAAAGACCTAAGGGAATAAGCCATTGAGTTGCCGCCCAAAAACCCTAGCTCTTCTTTTGTTGTTGCCGCCCAACATGGTGTTGCCGCCAACTTCATGGAGCTGCTGCCACCTCCTTGCTGTCGGACAACCACCTGCTGCTGCCGGCCACTTGCTGCTGCCGGTGATCCTCTAGTGACCCTCCTTGTCTCCGGTGACCAAGGACAAGCCGGTCCTCTTCCCTTTGGCCGGCGCTAACTCCTCCACCAAAGCTGTCCAGTTTTCTGGACAGCTTGTTTACTTCGTGTCGGAGCATTATTTGGATGACGTTTGGAGCTCCGACAATGCCTTCCTTACCGGGGATTCGATCTCCGGTAATCCTCATAGGTGGAGGATGAAGGATTCATCAAACGGTTGACGAATACCTCTCCGGAGAAGCGAGTTTTTTGAGGACTCGTTTTGGATCTGAATTTTGATTTGGATCGTGATCTTCCCTCGATCACATCGTCTTCAACATGAGGCTAGTAACCCGTACGAAGACGAGGTTCGTGACTTTGTGAAGTCATCCCGAAGATACTCGGCGTGGATACAGATAGAGATGATTCTAACGAGAATCATTCGGGTTGATGCCTTTCCCGCTACACGTGATATGTCAAGTATACGTAGTATAAATTTCCTTTTATTGCAAAATTTGAATTTACGGTTATGTCTACACATGTTATACTATGCATGCGTGTGATGTGTGTTGTTGGTGTAGTAGGCACCTAGGTCGAACCTGAGTTTTGATTATAGCAAACGATACAAAGTTAAGCTCATGTCGTTATCTCACGAGCTGAATCGAGTGTGCAGAAGATTGCTAAAGCTGGAGCTAAAGGCTAGCGACACCCGGAAGAAGCCGAGTGGTCGGGCGACACTCGAGTGACTTCGGAGGGAGCCGAAGGAATCGAGTGGAAGGCCGGAAGCAAAAGCGACATGGTAAGTATCGAGGTAAGCTTGTGTGTGCGAGCGTAAGTGAGGTCGTATCCTCCTTACGGGGATGGTCTTAAGCGTAGATCCGACCAAAGACATCCCATCGATGGTCTAGGTCGAGATTGGACGGTCGAAGGCCGTCTAAATAATGTTTTCTTTGAGCTAATTTTGCCTTGCAGCTAGTATCAGTCGACTGCCAGCTTGGAGGACTCGACTACCGTCAAAAAGTTGACTGCCTGAGGTCAGCATTTGACTGATGCTGCCATCAGTCGACTGATGATGGCCATCAGTCGACTGATGGTCAATGATCAGCTTCGAGGAGTCAAGGCTTATCACCCCATTTCAAGGAGATTGGTGCTTAATTTTGATTGGCTAGGGTTCCTCTCGAAAAGGGGCTCAAAGGCTATAAAAGGAGGGTCAATCCTAGGGTTTATTCATCAATTCTAAGCTTCCAAAAGCCTCCGCAAAGCTACAACTTCTCCAACAACGAAGTGCATCTTCTCCGACGTCTAGGTTTATTTGTTTTCATCTTATTACGTCGGTTAGAGTTTTAATTCAGTTTAGTAATTTCATCTTCAGAGCTTTTATCTTAACGAGGAGAGGGGGAGTGTCCCTCTACCTCAATCTTTGTGCTTTACTTGTATCGATTAAACTCCTACCTCTAACGGGGAGGAGTTCTTTAGTGTTTTTGCCCTCCGTACGTGGTCGAGGACCGCTAGGGCCTTGGAGTAGTAGCCGAAGGCTACGAACCAAGTAAAACTCCTTTGTCTATTTTTACTTTACATTTACATTTCCGCTGCAATTAATTATCTACTTGGTTTTTTGATATGAACTCGAAAAAAAAGTTTTATCGCTATTCACCCCCCCCCTCTAGCGATCCGCTTCGATCCAACAATTGGTATCAGAGCCGGGGGTGCTAAGATTTGGTGAAACCACCAATCTAGCATTTTCACAGATTTTTTTTCTTTTTTTTTCTGTTTTTTTTTTGAATTTAATTTGTTCGCTTAGTTTTTCTACCGCACTACTAATCCAAGACGCGAGTCTTGGTACTTTCTTGTGTGTTTTTGTCATTGCTAGTTTTTTGTCTACTTGTTTCTTTTGTTCTAATGGCCCATCTCGAGGGTTTTAGCATCGTCCGACCTCCATTTTACAATGGAGATGACTTCCGTTATTGGAAGGGTCGGATGGAATGCTTTCTCAAAACCCAAATCGAGATGTGGATCATAATCCAAATGGGTTTCACACTTCCGACTAATGAAGTGGGTGACTCCTTGGATTATGATCAATGGACCATTGCGACAAAATGACAAGTTGAAGCCGACGCCAAGGCAACACAAATCCTCCAATGCGGCTTGTCCAAGGAGGAGTTAAATCGCGTCGGCCCCTTCATAAGCTCAAAGGACCTTTGGACAAAACTAGTAGAGCTACACGAAGTGACCGATGAAGCCAAGGTATGTAAGCGTGATCTTCTATTCAATAAACTATATAACCTAAAAATGCAGGAACACGAGTCCGCGACGTAACTTCACGCCCGTGTCCAAGACATAGTCAACAACCTACACGCAATCGGGCAAAAGGTCGAAAACCGCAACCTTATAAGGTATGTTTTAAACTCTTTTCTGAGGACTACCTTATGGCCATCCATGGTCGATGCCTACAAGGTCTCCAAGGATCTTTCTAAACTTAGGTTAGATGAACTCTTTTTTGATTTCGAACTTCATGAGCAGTCTAACTCAGAACCCGAGAAGGGTATAACACTTTTTGCAGTTTCGAGGAAGAAAACCGCAAGCAAGCCACCCCCGAAGGAAGAAGAGGATGAGTCGGATTCGGAGGTCGACTCGGAAATGGAAGCCGAACTAGTTAACCTAGTTCGGAGGATATTCAAGGGCTGAAAATGAGCCGTCACTCGACCCAACGAAGGTAAGCCTAAAAGTTCAAACATAAGATGTTATGAATGCAACAGGTTTGGACACATTAAGTCTGAATGCCCAAAACTCAAGAGCAAGGCACCAAAACATAAAAAGGCACTCAACGCTACTTGGGAAGAAGATTCCGAGGAAGAAGACAACGATGGAGTCCTTATGGCTAAACCGGTGGAATCGAAGACAGAGTCGGAACCGGGAGAGTGTCCCTCTACCTCAATCTTTGTGCTTTACTTGTATCGATTAAACTCCTACCTCTAACGGGGAGGAGTTCTTTAGTGTTTTTGCCCTCCGTACGTGGTCGAGGACCGCTAGGGCCTTGGAGTAGTAGCCGAAGGCTACGAACCAAGTAAAACTCCTTTGTCTATTTTTACTTTACATTTACATTTCCGCTGCAATTAATTATCTACTTGGTTTTTTGATATGAACTCGAAAAAAAAGTTTTATCGCTATTCACCCCCCCCTCTAGCGATCCGCTTCGATCCAACAATTGGTATCAGAGCCGGGGGTGCTAAGATTTGGTGAAACCACCAATCTAGCATTTTCACAGATTTTTTTTCTGTTTTTTTTTTGAATTTAATTTGTTCGCTTAGTTTTTCTACCGCACTACTAATCCAAGACGCGAGTCTTGGTACTTTCTTGTGTGTTTTTGTCATTGCTAGTTTTTTGTCTACTTGTTTCTTTTGTTCTAATGGCCCATCTCGAGGGTTTTAGCATCGTCCGACCTCCATTTTACAACGGAGATGACTTCCATTATTGGAAGGGTCGGATGGAATGCTTTCTCAAAACCCAAATCGAGATGTGGATCATAATCCAAATGGGTTTCACACTTCCGACTAATGAAGTGGGTGACTCCTTGGATTATGATCAATGGACCATTGCGACAAAATGACAAGTTGAAGCCGACGCCAAGGCAACACAAATCCTCCAATGCGGCTTGTCCAAGGAGGAGTTAAATCGCGTCGGCCCCTTCATAAGCGCAAAGGACCTTTGGACAAAACTAGTAGAGCTACACGAAGGGACCGATGAAGCCAAGGTATGTAAGCGTGATCTTCTATTCAATAAACTATATAACCTAAAAATGCAGGAACACGAGTCCGCGACGTAACTTCACGCCCGTGTCCAAGACATAGTCAACAACCTACATGCAATTGGGCAAAAGGTCGAAAACCGCAACCTTATAAGGTATGTTCTAAACTCTTTTCTGAGGACTACCTTATGGGCATCCATGGTCGATGCCTACAAGGTCTCCAAGGATCTTTCTAAACTTAGGTTAGATGAACTCTTTTTTGATTTCGAACTTCATGAGCAGTCTAACTCAGAACCTGAGAAGGGTATAGCACTTTTTGCAGTTTCGAGGAAGAAAACCGCAAGCAAGCCACCCCCGAAGGAAGAAGAGGATGAGTCGGATTCGGAGGTCGACTCGGAAATGGAAGCCGAACTAGTTAACCTAGTTCGGAGGATATTCAAGGGATGAAAATGAGCCGTCACTCGACCCAACGAAGGTAAGCCTAAAAGTTCAAACATAAGATGTTATGAATGCAACAGGTTTGGACACATTAAGTCTGAATGCCCAAAACTCAAGAGCAAGGCACCAAAACATAAAAAGGCACTCAACACTACTTGGGAAGAAGATTCCGAGGAAGAAGACAACGATGGAGTCCTTATGGCTAAACCGGTGGAATCGGAGACAGAGTCGGAACCGGAACCTGAATCGGAAATCGAAGATGAGTCGGACTGTGAAACACTATTAAAGACAAGCCACGGATACGCATCCGGTTTAAAAGATACACTCAAGGTGAGTCGGTCTCTTATTACTACTCTTTATAGTGCAATTAAGTTTTTAAATAAAAAATTAGCTAAGTCCGGGTCCAAGGTCGAGACCCTAGTTGAGGAAGTTAAACTCCTCAAACACGAGGTCTCCCTAACCTCTTCGACTAGTCGAGTTCAAGAGAAGGACTCAACTCGGGTTGAAAAACTCGAAGTTGAGAACTCACTCTTGAAAAGTCAAATCGAAGATCTTAGGAATACGTTGGAAAGGTTTACTTTGGGATCCAAAGGACTTGACCTCCTACTTGGATCGCAAAGGGCCGTGTAAAACAAGGTCGGGCTAGGGTTTAGCTCAAACACGACCAATAAGTCGTATATGTCAATCGTAAGTAGACATAAAAAATGTGTCCAAGCATGGGTCCCTAAGACCACCTTGATTTCAAACTTAGGATCAAACCAGTACTGGGTTCCCAAGGACCAAATCCACTATGTGGAGAGACCGAATCGATTCAATGGTCCAGGGGGAGCTAGTACGAAATTTGTTTGTGTTTTAACTTAGAAATTGCATGCTTAGGTTTTTATTTAGTTTGATTTTACTTCTTAGAATGGTTAGATAGGACTATAACTCGTCAATACTTGATAACATAGTACCAGGACGCGGCGAGATGATAGTATGCTAGGAAAGCAGAGTCTTGTGTATTCGGACTAGATAAGGCGTATCTAGTTCGGTGCACTTGACCGAGAGGAACTAGCTGAAGCTACCTCTCCTTATCCTAGACTAGTTAGACCAGGAAGTGGTCTTAGGTGAGTCAAGTCTCTATTTTCTTGAAAATGGCTTTGTCTAAGTAAGTGGTCGTTGTTCCGATCAAAGAAGGCCTCTGTGCCTCGCCACGACCTGGAAGCCATGATCTTGAAAAGGTGACTTGATGAGCCTAAGGTCAAATCCGAATCTAACGCAAGGTTGACAAGTGTTTAAGTCATTAAATTTAATTCAACTAAAATTGGAAGTCATCTCACAAGAACATATAGGATTAACATGTTTGATCATGTAGACATGGGTGAGATGATTTAGGTTAATAATTTTCAACCAATTTTTTAAATCCAATATCCGATCCAACTATCTTGCATGTAAGATCAATGGATGTTGGGCGATGGTTGCTCCCACACATGAGGCCAGGATCAACTCAAGTTTTGAAGCTTCGATTCAAAGCGACAAGGATCGGTAGCCTTGGCAAATAAATACAAGCTCAAAATCATCGGATCAGGTGATATTGAGCTTAACTCAAACTTTGTCATTCAAAACGTTTTATTAGTAGAAAATTTTCAGTATAATCTTCTCAGTGTTAGCCAATTGTGTGATAATAACTATAAGGTCATATTTCTAGAAAATGAATGCGTAATTAATACAAACGAAACCTCTAAAACAATTCTTAAATGAACTAGAAATAATAACATTTACACTATCAACTTAATTAACTCCTCAACTAAGTGTCTTATGACACGGCAAGAGGAATCATGGTTGTGGCACCGATGACTCGGTCACTCACACCCAAGACTCATCCACAAGATGAGTCAGAGTGTCTTAGTTAGAGGTTTGCCTAACCTCAATGACTTGGATAATAAAATATGTAATGCTTGTCAACAAAGTAAACAATCTAGGACACAACATCAACTAACTAGTCAAGAACGAACCAAAAGTGTGCTTGAGCTCCTACACATGGATCTATTTGATTCACACGGAGCTAAGTCACTTAACGGAAGTAAATTATTGATGACTATTCTAGATTTACTTGGGTTAGGTTCATCAAACACAAAAGTGATACCCTAGATCAATTAATCAACCTATTTAAGTTAATAGAAAATCAACAAAACATTAAAATCAAAAGACTTAGGACTAATCATGGTGGTGAATTCGAAAACCATAGGTTTACAGAATTCTGTAACCTAAATGGATACCACCATGAGTTCTCTTGCCCTAGAACTCCACAACAAAATGGCCTAGTAGAACACAAAAATAGAACCCTACAAGAAGCCGCTAGGACAATGCTTAATGAGTATAACCTACCCGATAGGTTTTGGGCCGAAGCCGTGAGTACGGCATGCTATGTCCAGAATAGGATCCTTATGGTAAAGAGGCACCTTAAGACCTCATACGAGATTCATCACGATAAAATACCTAACATCATGTATTTTAGGGTATTTGGGTGTAGGGTACATATCCTAAACACTAAAGATTACCTAGGGAAATTTACATCCAAAACTACGACCGGAATCTTTCTAGGATACTCGACTACAAGTAGAGCTTATAGAGTATATAACCATGACACCCTTAGAGTCGAGGAAACTATCAATGTAGTATTCGATGAAGGACACGAACCTATAAAACCCCCGGTAACCCCAATTAGTGAGCCGATTTATATTATACCTAACTCTGATCCTGAGATCAGGTCTAGTGTTAATCCTAACCTAAGTCAACCAAGTCACTCTATTGATCAAGTGATAGATGACTCCAACCAAACTAGAACTCAAACAAGCCATCCTATGGATCAAGTTGTAGACTCAAACCCAAATCCAACTAGGACTCAAACGAATCATCCTATCGACCAAGTGATAGGTGATCCAAGTCTAGGAGTTCGAACTAGAGCCTCATATAGAAACCTTAGTCAAATATCTTTGATTTCTAAAATTGAACCCAAAACTATTGACCAAGCTCTTCTTGATCCCGATTGGATTATTGCAATGCAAGAAGAGTTGGATCAATTCACTAGGAAGGAAGTGTGGGAATTAGTACCACCACCTAAAGATAAAACAATCATTGGAACAAGGTGGGTGTTTAGAAATAAAATTGATGATAAAGGTGAAGTAGTTAGAAATAAAGCTAGACTAGTTGCTAAAGGGTTTAGTCAAGTTGAAGGTTTAGATTATGATGAGACCTATGCCCCAGTAGCTAGATTAGAGTCCATTCGAATGCTATTAGCATATACAGCACATCGAGGATTTAAATTGTTTCAAATGGATGTGAAATCTGCATTCTTAAATGGATACATTAAAGAAGAAGTTTACGTTAGTCAACCCCCTGGTTTCGAAAGTTTAGACAAACCCGATCATGTCCTTAGATTAAAGAAAGTGCTTTATGGACTTAAACAAGCTCCGCGAGCTTGGTATGAGAGACTTTCGATTTATCTTAAATCCAAAGGCTTTAACCAAGGTGTAGTTGACCCAACCCTTTTCGTAAAAACCTTAGGTAAAGACATATTCATAGCCCAAATCTACGTAGATGATATTATTTTCAGAACCACCAACTCAATCCTACTAAATGAGTTTATTTCACTTATGGAAAGTGAATTTGAAATGAATCTAGTAGGCGAATTAAGTTTCTTCTTAGGATTACAAAATAAACAAACTAAAGATGGAATATACCTACATCAACGCAAATATACTAGGGAATTAATTAAACGCTTTGGAATGCAAGACGCTAAAATTATTAATACCCCAATGGCAACAAATGTTAATATAGAAGAAGATATAATCGGAAACCAAATTGATTTAAAATACTATAGGAGCATAATAGGGAGTCTCCTTTACTTAGCGTAAGACGATATCTTATTTGCAGTAAGTATGTGCGCCAGGTTTCAAACCTGTGCCAAGGAGTCTCACCTAACTCTAGTCAAGCGCATCCTTAGATATCTAAAGGGTACACTTAATGTCGGTATTTGGTATCCTAGATCTACCGAGTTCGAACTAATCGGCTACTCCGATTCGGACTATGTCGGTAGTAAGCTCGATAGAAAGAGTACGAGTTGTTATTGTCAACTTCTCGGCTCAAGTCTAGTGAGTTGGTGCAGTAGGAAGCAACACTGTGTTGCCTTATCTACCACCGAAGCCGAATACATAGCGATGGGTGAGTGTGTCACTCAGCTTCTTTGGATGAAGCACACTCTCCGCGACTTTAAGTTAGACTTTACGAATACTAAACTTCACGTAGATAACATTAGTTCAATTAATCTTACAAAGAATCCGATATGTCACTCTAGGACAAAACATATAGAGGTCAAACACCATTTCATTCGAGAACATGTGACCAACGGAGCCATACAACTCGAATACGTCGAATCAAAGTCTAACTTAGCAGACCTATTTACTAAACCCCTACCCGAAGCTGAATTTAGTCTATTAAGATGAAAATTGGGCATGTGCGTAGTAGAATAGGAACTTGCAAATTATATTTTCTTATTACTATTTCTTAATTTTCATTTTTTATGGAACTAGTATAGGACATACCTTAGATATCATGCACCTATAGATTTAAGGAGCCAAAACATCTCACAACACATAGGACTAATGTGTTTGTGTACTTAGCCATGTAGATGGGCGTGAGATGTTAGGACCTTACTCCTGGTTCCAGATGTAGAGCTAGTGCATCGCTATGAACCACGGAGTATAATCATACATACTAACCGACTCTGAATAGGATTGGTTGATCTTTTATATCAATCAAGCCAAATATGAGTCGAACATTTTATAGATGAACTTATTTTCAGTATATTCAAAATAATGTGGAACATGCTTGGACTTTAAATTTAACACTTATTTTTTTCCCACACACACCCTCACTCTTTTCGATATATGGCAAAAGGGGGAGAAAAAGACAAAAGTTAAGGGGTCAATTTTTTCTTCATTTTTTTTTGGTTTAACTCTTTATATTTAAACCAAAAGTTAACTTTAAGTATTGAAAACTTGTTAAAGGCCAAGTTAAGAGAATTCTTAACTTAAACTTATTTGTGCCATCAACATTTTACTTATTTTTTTACTTAAGGAGGAGAAAGGGCCAAGTTAAGAAGAACTCTTAACTTAAACGTTTTACTAAGGCCAACTTTAAGTATTTACTTAAAGCAACCCTCAAGGGGAGGATTAAGGTCTTTCTTCAAGACCCACCCTCGGTCAAGGGGGAGGTTTCCTCAAGGGGGAGTACTTGAAGAAAATCCTTATTACTCCAACTTAATCTTCTTTATTTTTTGTTTGTTTCTAATGCACATTATTCTTCATGTTTGCTATTTACTTAACTTTGTTTGTGGGTTAGCCATAAATCAAAAAGGGGAAGATTGTTGGTGTAGTAGGCACCTAGGTCGAACCTGAGTTTTGATTATAGCAAACGATACAAAGTTAAGCTCATGTCGTTATCTCACGAGCTGAATTGAGTGTGCAGAAGATTGCTAAAGCTGGAGCTGAAGGCTAGCGACACTCGGAAGAAGCTGGGTGGTCGGGCGACACTCGAGTGACTTCGGAGGGAGCCGAAGGAATTGAGTGGAAGGCTGGAAGCAAAAGCGACATGGTAAGTATCGAGGTAAGCCCGTGTGTGCGAGCGTAAGTGAGGTCATATCCTCCTTACGGGGATGGTCTTAAGCATAGATCCGATAAAAGACATCCTATCAATGGTCTAGGTGGAAATCGGATGGTCGAAGGCCGTCGAAATAATGTTTTCTTTGAGCTAACTTTGCCTTGCAGCTAGTATCAATCGACTGCCAGCTTGGAGGACTCGACTGCCGTCAAACAGTCAACTTCCTGAGGTCAGCATTCGACTGATGCTACCATCAGTCGACTGATGATGGCCATCAGTCGACTGATGGTCAATGATCAGCTTCGAGGGGTCAAGGCTTATCACCCCATTTCAAGGAGAATGGTGCTCAATTTTGATTGGCTAGGGTTCCTCTCAAAAAGGGGCTCAAATGCTATAAAAGGAGGGCCAATCCTAGGGTTTATTCATCAATTCTAAGCTTCCAAAAGCCTCCACAAAGCTACAACTTCTCCAACAACGAAGTGCTTCTTCTCTGACGTCTAGGTTTATTTGTTTTCATCTTATTACGTTGGTTAGAGTTTTAATTCAGTTTAGTAATTTCATCTTCGGAGCTTTTATCGTAACGAGGAGAGGGGGAGTGTCCCTCTACCTCAAGCTTTGTGCTTTACTTGTATCGATTAAACTCCTACCTCTAACGGGGAGGAGTTCTTTAGTGTTTTTGCCCTCCGTATGTGGTCGAGGACCGCTAGGGCCTTGGAGTAGTAGCCGAAGGCTACGAACCAAGTAAAACTCCTTTGTCTATTTTTACTTTACATTTACATTTCCGCTGTAATTAATTATCTACTCGGTTTTTTGATACTAACTCGAAAAAAATGTTTTATCGCTATTCACCCCCCCTCTAGCGATCCGCTTCGATCCAACATGTGTGTTGTAATAAATTAGATTTATTATTTTATTCCTTCCGCTATGTACATGTTTACGAAATATGTTCGAACACACACTCGCCGCGGTGCCGGAAACCCAACACCTAGATCACCAATCTTCCTTCGTTACTCATTCCGAGCAAGAGGAAGAATAGAAACAAAGCTCTATTCTTTCTTTCAACCAACCAACAACCTCCAAGGATGGAGCTTGCCACTGGCCAAGAAGGAGGAGGAGATTAATGGTTGCTGGCCAAAAGCTTCAAGGGATGACCCTAAGCCTTTGTTCCACCTGCCAAGGAGAAGGAGAAGAGGGAGTTTGGATGCCGGCCAAGGGCTGGAAGAGCTCCAATGGCCGCTGGCAGCTTGTGGAAGAAGAACAAAACAAGGAAAATCTTTCCTTATTAGGTGCCGCCCAAGCCCAAACCCTAGCTCCTATTCTTGCCGCCAACTCCAAAACCCTAGCTCCTCTTGATTGATTCTCCACGCCAACCCCTCAAACTCCTTTTACAGAGTTAGGGATAAGCTCCCTTTTAATATCCACCATTGGTTCTAGGGATTTAATCTCAACCGTCAGATCTAGAGATTTAATCTCAACCGTCGAATCTTAGAGATTTAATCTCTACCTTTGGATCTAGAGTTTTGTTTCTATACATTGGATCTAAGCTTCATAAGGTGTTAATAGGCTATATTAGGGACTATGAGGAGGAGTGAGATCTTGGCCACCCATGGATCAAGCCCACATAAAGTCCGATCAACTAAGATAATCCAATCCACTAAAGGATTATCATTGATCTACCTCACCAACCCCTATAAGTTAATATGGGCTCCATATATTATTTATACATTTTCTCCCCATGTTTAAGATCTCGAATGTCCGTCGATTAATTAATTTATTGACCATTAATTAATCAACATTTAACTCCACGAGTAGTACCACTCAACCTTTTCATCATGTCAGACCAAGTCCACCTGCAGGGTTTACATGATGAACCTTATGAGCTCCTCAAGGGGACATCATCATCCTAATATATAGGACATGGGTTCCTCCTATAATCAATGGCACACCATATAAATTATATCATCTCCCAACTTACCGAGCCTATCGATTTAATCTATAAATCACGCCCATTGGTAAATCAAAGAGATGAATACTAAGTATATGTGCCCGTTATTATATCGGGATTAAGAGCATGTACAAAATAATATCTGAGGTCCGATTCAATTATGTAGTCAGCAATAAATCGAATCATCTATAAGTCGGTCCTGCTCAATACACACAAAGTGCACTAGTATTATTCTATGGTCAAGACAAACCAATACCAAATTACACTACAACCATTCCGATGGTTTGTCCAAAGCCATCTCGATTGTGAGCCTTTACTTATACTTTACAAGGAGTCGATAACATGATCTCCCGTGTGACACCACACACTATGTTATCTACAATGCAAAGTATTAGACAATATGCATAACCATAAAAATATGCAAACAATGTTCATGTGATTCTTATTTCAAAATAAAGATGTTCATATAAAAGATAGACTTTTCAGTATACATCCCAACAATCTCCCACTTATACTAAAAGACTATGTTGTCCTCAAACTGCCATACATCTGATCCCCATTCCCTCCACATGCCTATCAAAAGCTCTCGCCGGATGGGCCTTAGTGAAAGAATCTGCTAGGTTATCCTCCGATGCAATCTTGGCCACAGCAACTTCTCCTCTCTTTACGATTTCTCGTATCAGGTGGTACTTGCGCTCTGTGTTTACTAGCCTTATGGGCTCGTGGTTCCTTCGAGTTTGCAACTGCACCACTATTATCACAATAAATTTTGATAGTTTTGGGCAAACTAGAAATCACATCCATGTACATCAGGAAGTTCCTGAGCCACACAGCTTCTTTGGCCGCCTCAGAGGCTACCACATACTCAGCTTCCATGGTGGAGTCCGCCACGCATTTCTGCTTGACACTCCTCCATACAATGGCTCCAACTCCCAAAGTAAACACAAAACCTGAGGTAGACTTACTGTTATCCCTATCAGATTGGAAGTCGAAATCCGTGTAACCCACAGGGAGTAAGGTACCGCCTTCATCTCCTCTATCTTCGTATAGCATCGCACATAGCATCGCATACATAAGGCTTCCTACTACCGAAGCATAAGGAACCACCTTCATCTCCTCTATCTCCTCAAATGATCTAGGACACATCTCCTTAGATAAAGGAACTCCATGCCTGAAAGGTAGAAAACCCTTCTTGGAGTTCTGCATGCTAAAATGATCCATAATCGTGTCTATGTATGAAGCTTGGGATAAGCACAACATCCTTTTCCTGCGATCTCTTATAACCTTGATCCCAAGGATGTGTCCCACCTCTCCCAAGTCCTTCATATCAAACTGTTTGGACAACCATACCCTTACATCCGATAACACCTTGATATTGTTGCCAATCAACAAAATGTTATCTATGTATAGTACAAGAAATACCACTACGTTTCCGTCACATCTCTTGTATACACAAGACTCATCCAAACTTTGAATAAATCCATAAGACTGGATTACCTCATCAAAGAAGATGTTCCAAGATCTCAAAGCTTGCTTCAATCCATAAATGGACCGATTAAGCTTACACACAAGATGCTCTTTGCCCTTCGCAATGAATCCCAGCTAGGGTGTGCCAGCTGCAGACAATTGGGATTGAATCCCAGCTTCTGATAAGTAGTTCGTAAACTCTCCCAAGAGGTACTCACCACCACGATCAGATCATAGTGTCTTGATAATTTTACCTTGACGTTTCTCCACATCAGCCTTGAATTCTTTGAACTTGTCAAAGAATTTAGACTTACGGCATATCAGGTAAATGTATCCATATCTTGAGTAATCATCTATAAAAGAGACGAAATACTCAAAACCACCTCTAGCCTGGATAGACAAAGGACCACACACATCAGAATGAACCAATTCTACCACATCTTTGGCTCTATACCCCTTGGCCTTAAAAGGCCTCTTGGTTATTTTACCCTCCAAGCAAGATTCACAGGTTGGGAAATCCACCACCACTAATGAACCCAAAGGTCCATCAGCTATCAACCTTTGAATTCTGCTTAGGTTAATATGACCAAGCCTAAGATGCCAAAGATATGTGTGGTTCATCTTGAAGGTTCTTTTCTCTTATTGGAATTAGAAGATGAGTTATTAATTTTCAATATGCATCGTAGGGAGCTTTTGGTTCAAGTGTGTACAAATTTCCTATCAATGTACCAGAAAAGATAATGTCCCTATTCCTTTTTATAACAACTCTGTCATTAAAAGAAATAGAATATCCATCCATAAACAATTTAGAAACCGAAATTAAATTCTTTCTAAATAAGGGTACATAAAGGCAATTCTTAAGAACCAAAAGTTTATTTTTCTCAAAAGATAAATGAACATCTCCCACTGCAACAGTCGCCACCTTCGTGGCATCGCCCAAGTACATGGTAATCTCCCCCTCAGCCAGTCATCTGATTACGTGGAACCCCTACAAAGTATTGCAGACATGATCAGTGTCTCCCGTATCTACACACCAGGTGTCGGTAGATAACACTGCTAAACATGTTTCAACGACTAGACCAAAAGATATACCTTTGTTCTTGTGGTTGGGGCAGTCCTTCTTCCAGTGTCCAGTCTACTTACAAGTGAAGCACATGCCTTTCGGCTTCTTCACTCCTCCCTGAGTACCTCCCACCGCCTTTGCCCCAGTTTGTTTCTTCTTCTTCTTGCCTTTCGGCTTAGAAGTAGAAACCTTTTGGGTCACCATGGCATGTGCCTGAGCACTCTGACGAAATAGGTCCTCTGCCGCCTGGAGATCTGTCAGAAGTTCCGCCAACGAATACAACCTCTTGTTCTTGTTGTAGTTCAGGCGAAACTGCTCATATTGATTCCCTAACTTATACCCTAGAAACTGAAATATATACATAAAAATATACTGACCCACTCACTATGGAACAATATGTTTTTCATTCAAAATAACTGCTCAACATCAAGATCTTTTTCAACACTACAAAAAGAAAAATGATGATAGGAACTTAAAGAAAAATAGAAGAATCGCTCATCAGTATCGGACCTCTTTAAACCAGGTGATACTGCTATAATATGACTTAGGAGATAGAGAAAGGAATCATGACTTGGAGGGTGAAATTGTAGGAAAGAAATCACAATGGAGGATATACGACCGAGTCAAATGAGACCCGGTTCAGAGAGTTGGGTCGAGTCAGTGAGGTGGCAACTCGGAAAGGGAAGATGAGGTAAGAGTATGTCAGTCTGGTGGTTAGAGTAAAACAAAATAGTTACTAGGAGAAATGAGGCAAGTTAGTGAGATGGTGACTCGGGAAGGGAAGAGGAGGTAAGAGTTGTAGGTTTTTGTGATCAATCCATGAGGGGAAACTTTGCTTCCCACTTCACCTTAGTTGTTTGTTCATGGCGATCCCATCGATGTCTCCGGATTAAAAATTTAATCCTAAAAAAAAGGGATTGCCCAAACAATCAAGTCATCGTCGTGCTATTCGTTTAGAGAGGTCACTTGAACAAACTCGTTGTTCAAGCGACAAACCTCTATTCTACGAGTTGTCGTGGAATAGACGATGTCCGGATCGTCGGCTTTTGTATTAATGTTCGGGATCCAAGTATTATTTAGCCACAAAAAGAATATATCATGCTCATAATTGAAAAAATAAAAACAAGCAAGTAACAAAAGAGAATAGAGAATAAATATACCTCTCGATCTTCTTAAGTATGACCTTCCTCCATTCGGAAGTCGTGTGGGCGACGATCTACCAAAAGTTGAAGCTCCTAGTGTTAGTAATATATGAGAGATGTCCTAAGGCAATCGCCTTATGTTTGAACCATTTATATGATAAATAAAGATTCACTATTTGAGTATACATGTTTTCATGTATTTGATTGGATCTTAAACTCATTTACTAAATGTCCACGATACGATTCACAACATGAAAGAATTTGCGATTGGATCCCAACTAGTGAGTATCTCTATATGTGTAATTGTGATGTATCGGAATTATCCCTAGTCGATGAATTGATGGATTTGGACACCATTGATTCTGTCGAGACTAGCATGAGGTATACTCCTTGGTGTATCTAAGCAGCTGATTCTCACTAGCTGGAGACATTGTGATGTCCGGAGTTAATCGTGGATGCTAGTTATGGTAACTAGTTCATTCTAGTGACCAGCCGTAAGACTTCATATGGTTCTCTGCATATATAGATATGTCAATGAAGTTCTTACTGTAGCTTAAGTGCGATGTTCCTTTGACTTGCGGTATTCAAGTCATCTTGATCATGAAGACTTATGCTTTGACATCTTAAGCAAGCATCTCTGAGGAGATGTGGACCCGGGATGATTGGGTATAAGTCGAAGTGATCGAAGGTGTTTCAATAGCCTATAAAGGATTCACCACTCCTTGCGAGGAGATGTATACTCATGGCCTCTCGTCGGATTGTTACTAAAGTCTTTGGCCAAAGCATTACATGTTTAGAGTAAGGTACTCTTCGATACATGTGCAGTAACTAGAATCCGTAGGACGAGGAAATGATACTTGGGCTAGGTGTGATGTAGTCAGCCTAGTGGGGACTGACACTATAGACCATGTCCTGAACCAAGTGGGTATAAGATGAGTGAAGGGAATGGGGCACGATTCATTCGAGCTGCTGAAGGGTTTCAGAAATAGTTCTGGATCAACCGTTGATCTTTTCGGTTAATTGGGGATCATGATGTACTACTAGGTGCCACTCATGATCGTTCTATAATTAATGGTTAATTATAGACGGCCAACATAAACCGAGAACCTATTTGGTCACACGCACAACGAGCGTAATCCGAAGGATTTAAAACGAGCTTGAGAATGAGATTCTCAGACCGAGAGAAACTAGGTTTGGTTGGACCAAACATGATGCGAGCATGAAATCGTTTCAGTCGCAATGGAAGCGTGGATGGGTTGTGTCTTATGAAGACATGATGGATGAACCAAATTGGTTTGGTTCTAATCCAATGGAGGAGAATAAACCAAAGGGGTTTGGTTTGTTTTAAACGAATGAACCAAAGTTGGTTCGGTTCGTTTTAACTTAAAATAGACCAACATGGTTTGGTTTATTTTAACTTAAGTTATTGGAGCGGGTTAACGGGTTTTGGTTATGAACCAATAACCGTTAGAAGAATGTGTTCTCTATAAAAACACGGCTTAAGGATTTTTACAAAGACCTAAGGGAATAAGCCATTGAGTTGCCGCCCAAAAACCCTAGCTCTTCTTTTGTTGTTGCCGCCCAACATGGTGTTGCCGCCAACTTCATGGAGCTGCTGCCACCTCCTTGCTGTCGGACAACCACCTGCTGCTGCCGGCCACTTGCTGCTGCCGGTGATCCTCTAGTGACCCTCCTTGTCTCCGGTGACCAAGGACTAGCCGGTCCTCTTCCCTTTGGCCGGCGCTAACTCCTCCACCAAAGCTGTCCAGTTTTCTGGACAGCTTGTTTACTTCGTGTCGGAGCATTATTTGGATGACATTTGGAGCTCCGACAACGCCTTCCTTACCGGGGATTCGATCTCCAGTAATCCTCATAGGTGGAGGATGAAGGATTCATCAAACGGTTGACGAATACCTCTCCGGAGAAGCGAGTTTTTTGAGGACTCATTTTGGATCCGAATTTTGATTTGGATCGTGATCTTCCCTCGATCACATCGTCTTCAACATGAGGCTAGTAACCCGTATGAAGACGAGGTTCGTGACTTTGTGAAGTCATCCCGAAGATACTCGGCGTGGATACAGATAGAGATGATTCTAACGAGAATCATTCGGGTTGATGCCTTTCCCGCTACACGTGATATGTCAAGTATACGTAGTATAAATTTCCTTTTATTGCAAAATTTGAATTTACGGTTATGTCTACACATGTTATACTATGCATGCGTGTGATGTGTGTTGTTGGTGTAGGAGGCACCTAGGTCGAACCTGAGTTTTGATTATAGCAAACGATACAAAGTTAAGCTCATGTCGTTATCTCACGAGCTGAATCGAGTGTGCAGAAGATTGCTAAAGCTGGAGCTGAAGGCTAGCGACACCCGGAAGAAGCCGAGTGGTCGGGCGACACTCGAGTAACTTCGGAGGGAGCCGAAGGAATCGAGTGGAAGGCCGGAAGCAAAAGCGACATGGTAAGTATCGAGGTAAGCTTGTGTGTGCGAGCGTAAGTGAGGTCGTATCCTCCTTACGGGGATGGTTTTAAGCGTAGATCCGACCAAAGACATCCCATCGATGGTCTAGGTCGAGATTGGACGGTCGAAGGCCGTCGAAATAATGTTTTCTTTGAGTTAATTTTGCCTTGCAGCTAGTATCAGTCGACTGCCAAATTGGAGGACTCATTGCCGGATCAAACGATCATTGCCAGGTGGAGGACTCATTTGCCGTCAAGCGATCATTGCTGAGGTCGACATTTGGTGATCTTGCCATCGATCGGTGATGATGGCCATCAGTCGACTGATGGTCAATGATCAGCTTCGAGGAGTCAAGGCTTATCACCCCATTTCAAGGAGATTGGTGCTCAATTTTGATTGGCTAGGGTTCCTCTCGAAAAGGGGCTCAAAGGCTATAAAAGGAGGGTCAATCCTAGGGTTTATTCATCAATTCTAAGCTTCCAAAACCCTCCGCAAAGCTACAACTTCTCCAACAACGAAGTGCATCTTCTCCGATGTCTAGGTTTATTTGTTTTCATCTTATTACGTCGGTTAGAGTTTTAATTCAGTTTAGTAATTTCATCTTCGGAGCTTTTATCTTAACGAGGAGAGGGGGAGTGTCCCTCTACCTCAATCTTTGTGCTTTACTTGTATCGATTAAACTCCTACCTCTAACGGGGAGGAGTTCATTAGTGTTTTTGCCCTCCGTACGTGGTCGAGGACCGCTAGGGCCTTGGAGTAGTAGCCGAAGGCTACGAACCAAGTAAAACTCCTTTGTCTATTTTTACTATACATTTACATTT
Organism: Wurfbainia villosa; assembly: GCA_025175895.1. NCBI lineage: Eukaryota > Viridiplantae > Streptophyta > Magnoliopsida > Zingiberales > Zingiberaceae > Wurfbainia > Wurfbainia villosa. The sequence continues at coordinate 37,543,482 of CM045997.1, forward strand.
CCGCTGCAATTAATTATCTACTTGGTTTTTTGATATGAACTCGAAAAAAAAGTTTTATCGCTATTCACCCCCCCTCTACCGATCCGCTTCGATCCAACAATTGGTTTCAGAGCCGGGGGTGCTAAGATTTGGTGAAACCACCAATCTAGCATTTTCACAGATTTTTTTCCTTTTTTTTTCTGTTTTTTGTTTAATTTAATTTGTTCGCTTAGTTTTTCTACCGCACTACTAATCCATGACGCGAGTCTTGGTACTTTCTTGTGTGTTTTTGTCATTGCTAGTTTTTTGTCTACTTGTTTCTTTTGTTCTAATGGCCCATCTCGAGGGTTTTAGCATCGTCCGACCTCCATTTTACAACGGAGATGACTTCCGTTATTGGAAGGGTCGGATGGAATGCTTTCTCAAAACCCAAATCGAGATGTGGATCATAATCCAAATGGGTTTCACACTTCCGACTAATGAAGTGGGTGACTCCTTGGATTATGATCAATGGACCATTGTGACAAAATAACAAGTTGAAGCCGACGCCAAGGCAACACAAATCCTCCAATGCGGCTTGTCCAAGGAGGAGTTAAATCGCGTCGTCCCCTTCATAAGCGCAAAGGACCTTTGGACAAAACTAGTGGAGCTACACGAAGGGACCGATGAAGCCAAGGTATGTAAGCGTGATCTTCTATTCAATAAACTATATAACCTAAAAATGCAGGAACATGAGTCCGCGACGTAACCTCACGCCCGTGTCCAAGACATAGTCAACAACCTACACGCAATCGGGCAAAAGGTCGAAAACCGCAACCTTATAAGGTATGTTCTAAACTCTTTTCTGAGGACTACCTTATGGGCATCCATGGTCGATGCCTACAAGGTCTCCAAGGATCTTTCTAAACTTAGGTTAGATGAACTCTTTTTTTATTTCAAACTTCATGAGCAGTCTAACTCGGAACCCGAGAAGGGTATAGCACTTTTTGCAGTTTCGAGGAAGAAAACCGCAAGCAAGCCACCCCCGAAGGAAGAAGAGGATGAGTCGGATTCGGAGGTCGACTCGAAAATGGAAGCCGAACTAGTTAACCTAGTTCGGAGGATATTCAAGGGCTGAAAATGAGCCGTCACTCGACCCAACGAAGGTAAGCCTAAAAGTTCAAACATAAGATGTTATGAATGCAACAGGTTTGGACACATTAAGTCTGAATGCCCAAAACTCAAGAGCAAGGCACCAAAACATAAAAAGGCACTCAACGCTACTTGGGAAGAAGATTCCGATGAAGAAGACAACGATGGAGTCCTTATGGCTAAACCGGTGGAATCGGAGACAGAGTCGGAACCGGGGGAGTGTCCCTCTACCTCAATCTTTGTGCTTTACTTGTATCGATTAAACTCCTACCTCTAACGGGGAGGAGTTCTTTAGTGTTTTTGCCCTCCGTACGTGGTCGAGGACCGCTAGGGCCTTGGAGTAGTATCCGAAGGCTACGAACCAAGTAAAACTCCTTTGTCTATTTTTACTTTACATTTACATTTCCGCTGCAATTAATTATCTACTTGGTTTTTTGATATCAACTCGAAAAAAAAGTTTTATCGCTATTCACCCCCCCCTCTAGCGATCCGCTTCGATCCAACAATTGGTATCAGAGCCGGGGGTGCTAAGATTTGGTGAAACCACCAATCTAGCATTTTCACAGATTTTTTTTCTTTTTTTTTTCTGTTTTTTTTTTGAATTTAATTTGTTCGCTTAGTTTTTCTACCGCACTACTAATCCAAGACGCGAGTCTTGGTACTTTCTTGTGTTTTTTTTGTTATTGCAAGTTTTTTGTCTACTTGTTTCTTTTGTTCTAATGGCCCGTCTCGAGGGTTTTAGCATCGTCCGACCTCCATTTTACAACGGAGATGACTTCCGTTATTGGAAGGGTCGTATGGAATGCTTTCTCAAAACCCAAATCGAGATGTGGATCATAATCCAAATGGGTTTCACACTTCCGACTAATGAAGTGGGTGACTCCTTGGATTATGATCAATGGACCATTGCGACAAAATGACAAGTTGAAGCCGACGCCAAGGCAACACAAATCCTCCAATGCGGCTTGTCCAAGGAGGAGTTAAATCGCGTCGGCCCCTTCATAAGCGCAAAGAACCTTTGGACAAAACTAGTAGAGCTACACGAAGGGACCGATGAAGCCAAGGTATGTAAGCATGATCTTCTATTCAATAAACTATATAACCTAAAAATGCAGGAACACGAGTCCGCGACGTAACTTCACGCCCGTGTCCAAGACATAGTCAACAACCTACACGCAATCGGGCAAAAGGTCGAAAACCGCAACCTTATAAGGTATGTTCTAAACTCTTTTCTGAGGACTACCTTATGGGCATCCATGGTCGATGCCTACAAGGTCTCCAAGGATCTTTCTAAACTTAGGTTAGATGAACTCTTTTTTGATTTCGAACTTCATGAGCAGTCTAACTCGGAACCCGAGAAGGGTATAGCACTTTTTGCAGTTTCGAGGAAGAAAACCGCAAGCAAGCCACCCCCGAAGGAAGAAGAGGATGAGTCGGATTCGGAGGTCGACTCGGAAATGGAAGCCGAACTAGTTAACCTAGTTCGGAGGATATTCAAGGGCTGAAAATGAGCCGTCACTCGACCCAACGAAGGTAAGCCTAAAAGTTCAAACATAAGATGTTATGAATGCAACAGGTTTGGACACATTAAGTCTGAATGCCCAAAACTCAAGAGCAAGGCACCAAAACATAAAAAGCCACTCAACGCTACTTGGGAAGAAGATTCCGATGAAGAAGACAACGATGGAGTCCTTATGGCTAAACCGGTGGAATCGGAGACAGAGTCGGAACCGGGGGAGTGTCCCTCTACCTCAATCTTTGTGCTTTACTTGTATCGATTAAACTCCTACCTCTAACGGGGAGGAGTTCTTTAGTGTTTTTGCCCTCCGTACGTGGTCGAGGACCGCTAGGGCCTTGGAGTAGTAGCCGAAGGCTACGAACCAAGTAAAACTCCTTTGTCTATTTTTACTTTACATTTACATTTCCGCTGCAATTAATTATCTACTTGGTTTTTTGATATGAACTCGAAAAAAAAGTTTTATCGCTATTCACCCCCCCCCGTCTAGCGATCCTCTTCGATCCAACAATTGGTATCAAAGCCGGGGGTGCTAAGATTTGGTGAAACCACCAATCTAACATTTTCACAGATTTTTTTTCTTTTTTTTTCTGTTTTTTTTTTTGAATTTAATTTGTTCGCTTAGTTTTTCTACCGCACTACTAATCCAAGACGCGAGTCTTGGTACTTTCTTGTGTGTTTTTGTTATTGCTAGTTTTTTGTCTACTTGTTTCTTTTGTTCTAATGGCCCATCTCGAGGGTTTTAGCATCGTCCGACCTCCATTTTACAATGGAGATGACTTCCGTTATTGGAAGGGCCGGATGGAATGCTTTCTCAAAACCCAAATCGAGATGTGGATCATAATCCAAATGGGTTTCACACTTCCGACTAATGAAGTGGGTGACTCCTTGGATTATGATCAATGGACCATTGCGACAAAATGACAAGTTGAAGCCGACGCCAAGGCAACACAAATCCTCCAATGAGGCTTGTCCAAGGAGGAGTTAAATCGTGTTGGCCCCTTCATAAGCTCAAAGGACCTTTGGACAAAACTAGTAGAGCTACACGAAGGGACCGATGAAGCCAAGGTATGTAAGCGTGATCTTCTATTCAATAAACTATATAACCTAAAAATGTAGGAACACGAGTCTGCGACGTAACTTCACGCCCGTGTCCAAGACATAGTCAACAACCTACACGCAATCGGGCAAAAGGTCGAAAACCGCAACCTTATAAGGTATGTTCTAAACTCTTTTCTGAGGAATACCTTATGGCCATCCATGGTCGATGCCTACAAGGTCTCCAAGGATCTTACTAAACTTAGGTTAGATGAACTCTTTTTTGATTTCGAACTTCATGAGCAGTCTAACTCAGAACCCGAGAAGGGTATAGCACTTTTTGCAGTTTCGAGGAAGAAAACCGCAAGCAAGCCACCCCCGAAGGAAGAAGAGGATGAGTCGGATTCGGAGGTCGACTCAGAAATGGAAGCCGAACTAGTTAACCTAGTTCGGAGGATATTCAAGGGCTGAAAATGAGCCGTCACTCGACCCAACGACGGTAAGCCTAAAAGATCAAACATAAGATGTTATGATTGCAACAGGTTTGGACACATTAAGTCTGAATGCCCAAAACTCAAGAGCAAGGCACCAAAACATAAAAAGGCACTCAACGCTACTTGGGAAGAAGATTCCGAGGAAGAAGACAACGATGGAGTCCTTTTGGCTAAACCGGTGGAATCGGAGACAGAGTCAGAACCGGGGGAGTGTCCCTCTACCTCAATCTTTGTGCTTTACTTGTATCGATTAAACTCCTACCTCTAACGGGGAGGAGTTCTTTAGTGTTTTTGCCCTCCGTACGTGGTCGAGGACCGCTAGGGCCTTGGAGTAGTAGCCGAAGGCTACGAACCAAGTAAAACTCCTTTGTCTATTTTTACTTTACATTTACATTTCCGCTGCAATTAATTATCTACTTGGTTTTTTGATATGAACTCGAAAAAAAAGTTTTATCGCTATTCACCCCCCCCTCTAGCGATTCGCTTCGATCCAACAATTGGTATCAGAGCCGGGGGTGCTAAGATTTGGTGAAACCACCAATCTAGCATTTTCACAGATTCTTTTTCTTTTTTTTTCTATTTTTTTTTTTGAATTTAATTTGTTCGCTTAGTTTTTCTATCGCACTACTAATCCAAGACGCGAGTCTTGGTACTTTCTTGTGGTATTTTCTCATTGCTAGTTTTTTGTCTACTTGTTTCTTTTGTTCTAATGGCCCATCTCGAGGGTTTTAGCATCGTCCGACCTCCATTTTACAACGGAGATGACTTCCGTTATTGGAAGGGTCGGATGGAATGCTTTCTCAAAACCAAAATCGAGATGTGGATCATAATCCAAATGGGTTTCACACTTCCGACTAATGAAGTGGGTGACTCCTTGGATTATGATCAATGGACCATTGCGACAAAATGACAAGTTGAAGCCGACGCCAAGGCAACACAAATCCTCCAATGCGGCTTGTCCAAGGAGGAGTTAAATCGCGTCGGCCCCTTCATAAGCTCAAAGGACCTTTGGACAAAACTAGTAGAGCTACACGAAGGGACCGATGAAGCCAAGGTATGTAAGCGTGATCTTCTATTCAATAAACTATATAACCTAAAAATGCAGGAACACGAGTCCGCGACGTAACTTCACGCCCGTGTCCAAGACATAGTCAAGAACCTTCAAGCAATCGGGCAAAAGGTCGAAAACCGCAACCTTATAAGGTATGTTCTAAACTCTTTTCTGAGGACTACCTTATGGCCATCCATGGTCGATGCCTAAAAGGTCTCCAAGGATCTTTCTAAACTTAGGTTAGATGAACTCTATTTTGATTTCGAACTTCATGAGCAGTCTAACTCAGAACCCGAGAAGGGTATAGCACTTTTTGCAGTTTCGAGGAAGAAAACCGCAAGCAAGCCACCCCCGAAGGAAGAAGAGGATGAGTCGGATTCGGAGGTCGACTCGGAAATGGAAGCTGAACTAGTTAACCTAGTTCGGAGGATATTCAATGGCTGAAAATGAGCCGTCACTCGACCCAACGAAGGTAAGCCTAAAAGTTCAAACATAAGATGTTATGAATGCAACAGGTTTGGACACATTAAGTCTGAATGCCCAAAACTCAAGAGCAAGGCACCAAAACATAAAAAGGCACTCAACGCTACTTGGGAAGAAGATTCCAAGGAAGAAGACAACGATGGAGTCCTTATGGCTAAACCGGTGGAATTGGAGACAGAGTCGGAACCGGGGGAGTGTCCCTCTACCTCAATCTTTGTGCTTTACTTGTATCGGTTAAACTCCTACCTCTAACGGGGAGGAGTTCTTTAGTGTTTTTGCCCTCCGTACGTGGTCGAGGACCGCTAGGGCCTTGGAGTAGTAGCCGAAGGCTACGAACCAAGTAAAACTCCTTTGTCTATTTTTACTTTACATTTACATTTCCGCTGCAATTAATTATCTACTTGGTTTTTTGATATGAACTCGAAAAAAAAGTTTTATCGCTATTCACCCCCCCCTCTAGCGATCCGCTTCGATCCAACAATTGGTATCAGAACCGGGGGTGCTAAGTTTTTAGTGAAACCACCAATCTAGCATTTTCACAGATTTTTTTTCTTTTTTTTTCTGTTTTTTTTTTTGAATTTAATTTGTTCGCTTAGTTTTTCTACCGCACTACTAATCCAAGACGCGAGTCTTGGTACTTTCTTGTGTGTTTTTGTCATTGCTAGTTTTTTGTCTACTTGTTTCTTTTGTTCTAATGGCCCATCTCGAGGGTTTTAGCATCGTCCGACCTCCATTTTACAACGGAGATGACTTCCGTTATTGGAAGGGTCGGATGGAATGCTTTCTCAAAACCCAAATCGAGATGTGGATCATAATCCAAATGGGTTTCACACTTCCGACTAATGAAGTGGGTGACTCCTTGGATTATGATCAATGGACCATTGTGACAAAATGACAAGTTGAAGCCGACGCCAAGGGAACACAAATCCTCCAATGCGGCTTGTCCAAGGAGGAGTTAAATCGCGTCGGCCCCTTCATAAGCGCAAAGGACCTTTGGACAAAACTAGTAGAGCTACACGAAAGGACCGATGAAGCCAAGGTATGTAAGCGTGATCTTCTATTCAATAAACTATATAACCTAAAAATGCAGGAACACGAGTCCGCGACGTAACTTCACGCCCGTGTTCAAGACATAGTCAACAACCTACACGCAATCGGGCAAAAGGTCGAAAACCGCAACCTTATAAGGTATGTTCTAAACTCTTTTCTGAGGACTACCTTATGGGCATCCATGGTCGATGCCTACAAGGTCTCCAAGGATCTTTCTAAACTTAGGTTAGATGAACTCTTTTTTGATTTCGAACTTCATGAGCAGTCTATCTCGGAACCCGAGAAGGGTATAGCACTTTTTGCAGTTTCGAGGAAGAAAACCGCAAGCAAGCCACCCCCGAAGGAAGAAGAGGATGAGTCGGATTCGGAGGTCGACTCGGAAATGGAAGCCAAACTAGTTAACCTAGTTTGGAGGATATTCAAGGGCTGAAAATGAGCCGTCACTCGACCCAACGAAGGTAAGCCTAAAAGTTCAAACATAAGATGTTATGAATGCAACAGGTTTGGACACATTAAGTCTGAATGCCCAAAACTCAAGAGCAAGGCACCAAAACATAAAAAGCCACTCAACGCTACTTGGGAAGAAGATTCCGAGGAAGAAGACAACGATGGAGTCCTTATGGCTAAACCGGTGGAATCGGAGACAGAGTCGGAACCGGGGGAGTGTCCCTCTACCTCAATCTTTGTGCTTTACTTGTATCGATTAAACTCCTACCTCTAACGGGGAGGAGTTCTTTAGTGTTTTTGCCCTCCGTACGTGGTCGAGGACCGCTAGGGCCTTGGAGTAGTAGCCGAAGGCTACGAACAAAGTAAAACTACTTTGTCTATTTTTACTTTACATTTACATTTCCGCTGCAATTAATTATCTACTTGGTTTTTTGATATGAACTCGAAAAAAAAGTTTTATCGCTATTCACCCCCCCCTCTTGCGATCCGCTTCGATCCAACAATTGGTATCAGAGCCGGGGGTGCTAAGATTTGGTGAAACCACTAATCTAGCATTTTCACAGATTTTTTTTCTTTTTTTCTGTTTATTTCGAATTTAATTTGTTCGCTTAGTTTTTCTACCGCACTACTAATCCAAGACGCGAGTCTTGGTACTTTCTTGTGTGTTTTTGTCATTGCTAGTTTTTTGTCTACTTGTTTCTTTTGTTCTAATGGCCCATCTCGAGGGTTTTAGCATCGTCCGACCTCCATTTTACAACGGAGATGACTTCCGTTATTGGAAGGGTCGGATGGAATGCTTTCTCAAAACCCAAATCGAGATGTGAATCATAATCCAAATGGGTTTCACACTTCCGACTAATGAAGTGGGTGACTCCTTGGATTATGATCAATGGACCATTGCGACAAAATGACAAGTTGAAGCCGACGCCAAGGCAACACAAATCCTCCAATGCGGCTTGTCCAAGGAGGAGTTAAATCGCGTCGGCCCCTTCATCAGCGCAAAGGACCTTTGGACAAAGCTAGTGGAGCTACACGAAGGGACCGATGAAGCCAAGGTATGTAAGCGTGATCTTCTATTCAATAAACTATATAACCTAAAAATGCAGGAACACGAGTCCGCGACGTAACTTCACGCCCGTGTCCAAGACATAGTCAACAACCTACATGCAATCGGGCAAAAGGTCGAAAACCGCAACCTTATAAGGTATGTTCTAAACTCTTTTCTGAGGACTACCTTATGGGCATCCATGGTCGATGCCTACAAGGTCTCCAAGGATCTTTCTAAACTTAGGTTAGATGAACTCTTTTTTGATTTCGAACTTCATGAGCAGTCTAACTCGGAACCCGAGAAGGGTATAGCACTTTTTGCAGTTTCGAGGAAGAAAACCGCAAGCAAGCCACCCCCGAAGGAAGAAGAGGATGAGTCGGATTTGGAGGTCGACTCGGAAATGGAAGCCAAACTAGTTAACCTAGTTCGGAGGATATTCAAGGGCTGAAAATGAGCCGTCACTCGACCCAACGAAGGTAAGCCTAAAAGTTCAAACATAAGATGTTATGAATGCAACAGGTTTGGACACATTAAGTCTGAATGCCCAAAACTCAAGAGCAAGGCACCAAAACATAAAAAGGCACTCAATGCTACTTGGGAAGAAGATTCCAAGGAAGAAGACAATGATGGAGTCCTTATGGCTAAACCGGTGGAATCGGAGACAGAGTCAGAACCGGAACCTGAATCGGAAATCGAAGATGAGTCGGACTGTGAAACACTATTCAAGACAAGCCACGGATACGCATCCGGTTTAAAAGATACACTCAAGGTGAGTCGGTCTCTTATTACTACTCTATATAGTGCAATTAAGTTTTTAAATAAAAAATTAGCTAAGTCCGAGTCCAAGGTCGAGACCCTGGTTGAGGAAGTTAAACTCCTCGAACACGAGGTCTCCCTAACCTCTTCGACTAGTCGAGTTCAAGAGAAGGACTCAACTCGGGTTGAAAAACTCGAAGTTGAGAACTCACTCTTGAAAAGTCAAATCGAAGATCTTAGGAATACGTTGGAAAGGTTTACTTTGGGATCCAAAGGACTTGACCTCCTACTTGGATCGCAAAGCGCCGTGTAAAACAAGGTCGGGCTAGGGTTTAGCTCAAACACGTCCAATAAGTCGTATATGTCAATCGTAAGTAGACATAAAAAATGTGTCCAAGCATGGGTCCCTAAGACCACCTTGATTTCAAACTTAGGATCAAACCAGTACTGGGTTCCCAAGGACCAAATCCACTATGTGGAGAGACCGAATCGATTCAATGGTCCAGGGGGAGCTAGTACGAAATTTGTTTGTGTTTTAACTTAGAAATTGCATGCTTAGGTTTTTATTTAGTTTGATTTTACTTCTTAGAATGGTTAGATAGGACTATAACTCGTCAATACTTGATAACATAGTACCAGGACGCGGCGAGATGATAGTATGCTAGGAAAGCAGAGTCTTGTGTATTCGGACTAGATAAGGCGTATCTAGTTCGGTGCACTTGACCGAGAGGAACTAGCTGAAGCTACCTCTCCTTATCCTAGACTAGTTAGACCAGGAAGTGGTCTTAGGTGAGTCAAGTCTCTATTTTCTTGAAAATGGCTTTGTCTAAGTAAGTGGTCGTTGTTCCGATCAAAGAAGGCCTCTGTGCCTCGCCACGACCTGGAAGCCATGATCTTGAAAAGGTGACTTGATGAGCCTAAGGTCAAATCCGAATCTAACGCAAGGTTGACAAGTGTTTAAGTCATTAAATTTAATTCAACTAAAATTGGAAGTCATCTCACAAGAACATATAGGATTAACATGTTTGATCATGTAGACATGGGTGAGATGATTTAGGTTAATAATTTTCAACCAATTTTTTAAATCCAATATCCGATCCAACTATCTTGCATGTAAGATCAATGGATGTTGGACAGTGGTTGCTCCCGACACATGACCGGGGATCAACTCAAGTTTTCGAAGCTTCGATTCAAACGACAAGGATCGGTAGCCTTCGGAAATAACGGCAAGCTCAAAATCATCGGATCAGGTGATATTGAGCTTAACTCAAACTTTGTCATTCAAAACGTTTTATTAGTAGAAAATTTTCAGTATAATCTTCTCAGTGTTAGCCAATTGTGTGATAATAACTATAAGGTCATATTTCTAGAAAATGAATGCGTAATTAATACAAACGAAACCTCTAAAACAATTCTTAAATGAACTAGAAATAATAACATTTACACTATCAACTTAATTAACTCCTCAACTAAGTGTCTTATGACACGGCAAGAGGAATCATGGTTGTGGCACCGATGACTCGGTCACTCACACCCAAGACTCATCCACAAGATGAGTCAGAGTGTCTTAGTTAGAGGTTTGCCTAACCTCAATGACTTGGATAATAAAATATGTAATGCTTGTCAACAAGGTAAACAATCTAGGACACAACATCAACTAACTAGTCAAGAACGAACCAAAAGTGTGCTTGAGCTCCTACACATGGATCTATTTGATTCACACGGAGCTAAGTCACTTAACGGAAGTAAATTCTGCTTAGTCATAATTGATGACTATTCTAGATTTACTTGGGTTAGGTTCATCAAACACAAAAGTGATACCCTAGATCAATTAATCAACCTATTTAAGTTAATAGAAAATCAACAAAACATTAAAATCAAAAGACTTAGGACTAATCATGGTGGTGAATTCGAAAACCATAGGTTTACAGAATTCTGTAACCTAAATGGATACCACCATGAGTTCTCTTGCCCTAGAACTCCACAACAAAATGGCCTAGTAGAACACAAAAATAGAACCCTACAAGAAGCCGCTAGGACAATGCTTAATGAGTATAACCTACCCGATAGGTTTTGGGCCGAAGCCGTGAGTATGGCATGCTATGTCCAGAATAGGATCCTTATGGTAAAGAGGCACCTTAAGACCTCATACGAGATTCATCACGATAAAATACCTAACATCATGTATTTTCGGGTATTTGGGTGTAGGGTACATATCCTAAACACTAAAGATTACCTAGGGAAATTTACATCCAAAACTACGACCGGAATCTTTCTAGGATACTCGACTACAAGTAGAGCTTATAGAGTATATAACCATGACACCCTTAGAGTCGAGGAAACTATCAATGTAGTATTCGATGAAGGACACGAACCTATAAAACCCCCGGTAACCCCAATTAGTGAGCCGATTTATATTATACCTAACTCTGATCCTGAGATCAGGTCTAGTGTTAATCCTAACCTAAGTCAACCAAGTCACTCTATTGATCAAGTGATAGATGACTCCAACCAAACTAGAACTCAAACAAGCCATCCTATGGATCAAGTTGTAGACTCAAACCCAAATCCAACTAGGACTCAAACGAATCATCCTATCGACCAAGTGATAGGTGATCCAAGTCTAGGAGTTCGAACTAGAGCCTCATATAGAAACCTTAGTCAAATATCTTTGATTTCTAAAATTGAACCCAAAACTATTGACCAAGCTCTTCTTGATCCCGATTGGATTATTGCAATGCAAGAAGAGTTGGCTCAATTCACTAGGAAGGAAGTGTGGGAATTAGTACCACCACCTAAAGATAAAACAATCATTGGAACAAGGTGGGTGTTTAGAAATAAAATTGATGATAAAGGTGAAGTAGTTAGAAATAAAGCTAGACTAGTTGCTAAAGGGTTTAGTCAAGTCGAAGGTTTAGATTACGATGAGACCTATGCCCCAGTAGCTAGATTAGAGTCCATTCGAATGCTATTAGCATATGCAGCACATCGAGGATTTAAATTGTTTCAAATGGATGTGAAATCTGCATTCTTAAATGGATACATTAAAGAAGAAGTTTACGTTAGTCAACCCCCTGGTTTCGAAAGTTTAGACAAACCCGATCATGTCCTTAGATTAAAGAAAGTGCTTTATGGACTTAAACAAGCTCCGCGAGCTTGGTACGAGAGACTTTCGATTTATCTTAGGTCCAAAGGCTTTAACCAAGGTGTAGTTGACCCAACCCTTTTCATAAAAACCTTAGGTAAAGACATATTCATAGCCCAAATCTACGTAGATGATATTATTTTCAGAACCACCAACTCAATCCTACTAAATGAGTTTATTTCACTTATGGAAAGTGAATTTGAAATGAATCTAGTAGGCGAATTAAGTTTCTTCTTAGGATTACAAAATAAACAAACTAAAGATGGAATATACCTACATCAACGCAAATATACTAGGGAATTAATTAAACGCTTTGGAATGCAAGACGCTAAAATTATTAATACCCCAATGGCAACAAATGTTAATATAGAAGAAGATATAATCGGAAACCAAATTGATTTAAAATACTATAGGAGAATAATAGGGAGTCTCCTTTACTTAACTGTAAGCCGACCTGATATCTTATTTGCAGTAAGTATGTGCGCCAGGTTTCAAACCTGTGCCAAGGAGTCTCACCTAACTCTAGTCAAGCGCATCCTTAGATATCTAAAGGGTACACTTAATGTCGGTATTTGGTATCCTAGATCTACCGAGTTCGAACTAACCGGCTACTCCGATTCGGACTATGTCGGTAGTAAGCTCGATAGAAAGAGTACGAGTTGTTATTGTCAACTTCTCGGCTCAAGTCTAGTGAGTTGGTGCAGTAGGAAGCAACACTGTGTTGCCTTATCTACCACCGAAGCCGAATACATAGCGATGGGTGAGTGTGTCACTCAGCTTCTTTGGATGAAGCACACTCTCCGCGACTTTAAGTTAGACTTTACGAATACTAAACTTCACGTAGATAAAATTAGTTCAATTAATCTTACAAAGAATCCGATATGTCACTCTAGGACAAAACATATAGAGGTCAAACACCATTTCATTCGAGAACATGTGGCCAACGGAGCCATACAACTCGAATACGTCGAATCAAAGTCTAACTTAGCAGACCTATTTACTAAACCCCTACCCGAAGCCGAATTTAGTCTATTAAGATGAAAATTGGGCATGTGCGTAGTAGAATAGGAACTTGCAAATTATATTTTCTTATTACTATTTCTTAATTTTCATTTTTTATGGAACTAGTATAGGACATACCTTAGATATCATGCACCTATAGATTTAAGGAGCCAAAACATCTCACAACACATAGGACTAATGTGTTTGTGTACTTAGCCACGTAGATGGGCGTGAGATGTTAGGACCTTACTCCTGGTTCCAGATGTAGAGCTAGTGCATCGCTATGAACCACGGAGTATAATCATACATACTAACCGACTCTGAATAGGATTGGTTGATCTTTTATATCAATCAAGCCAAATATGAGTCGAACATTTTATAGATGAACTTATTTTCAGTATATTCAAAATAATGTGGAACATGCTTGGACTTTAAATTTAACACTTATTTTTTTTCCACACACACCCTCACTCTTTTCGATATATGGCAAAAGGGGGAGAAAAAGACCAAAGTTAAGGGGTCAATTTTTTCTTCATTTTTTTTGGTTTAACTCTTTATATTTAAACCAAAAGTTATCTTTAAGTATTGAAAACTTGTTAAAGGCCAATTTAAGAGAATTATTAACTTAAACTTAGTTGTGCCATCAACATTTTACTTATTTTTTTACTTAAGGAGGAGAAAGGGCCAAGTTAAGAAGAACTCTTAACTTAAACATTTTACTAAGGCCAACTTTAAGTAGTTACTTAAAGCAACCCTCAAGGGGAGGATTAAGGTCTTTCTTCAAGACCCACCCTCGGTCAAGGGGGAGGTTTCCTCAAGGGGGAGTACTTGAAGAAAATCCTTATTACTCCAACTTAATCTTCTTTATTTTTTGTTTGTTTCTAATGCACATTATTCTTCATGTTTGCTATTTACTTAACTTTGTTTGTGGGTTTGCCATAAATCAAAAAGGGGGAGATTGTTGGTGTAGTAGGCACCTAGGTCGAACCTGAGTTTTGATTATAGCAAACGATACAAAGTTAAGCTCATGTCGTTATCTCACGAGCTGAATTGAGTGTGCAGAAGATTGCTAAAGCTGGAGCTGAAGGCTAGCGACACCCGGAAGAAGCTGGGTGGTCAGGCGACACTCGAGTGACTTCGGAGGGAGCCGAAGGAATTGAGTGGAAGGCTGGAAGCAAAAGCGACATGGTAAGTATCGAGGTAAGCTCGTGTGTGCGAGCGTAAGTGAGGTCGTATCCTCCTTACGGGGATGGTCTTAAGCGTAGATCCGATAAAAGACATCCTATCAATGGTCTAGGTCGAAATCGGACGGTCGAAGGCCGTCGAAATAATGTTTTCTTTGAGCTAACTTTGCCTTGCAGCTAGTATCGATCATTGCCGGCTTGGAGGACTCATTTGTCGCCAAACAACGATCAACTACGAGGTCGATTCGACCGATCGCCATCGGTCGATGATGATGGCCATCGATCGTGATGGTCAATGATCGCAACCGAGGGTCAAGGCTTATCACCCCATTTCAAGGAGATTGGTGCTCAATTTTGATTGGCTAGGATTCCTCTCAAAAAGGGGCTCAAAGGCTATAAAAGGACGGCCAATCCTAGGGTTTATTCATCAATTCTAAGCTTCCAAAAGCCTCCACAAAGCTACAACTTCTCCAACAACGAAGTGCTTCTTCTCTGACGTCTAGGTTTATTTGTTTTCATCTTATTACGTCGATTAGAGTTTTAATTCAGTTTAGTAATTTCATCTTCGGAGCTTTTATCGTAACGAGGAGAGGGGGAGTGTCCCTCTACCTCAAGCTTTGTGCTTTACTTGTATCGATTAAACTCCTACCTCTAACGGGGAGGAGTTCTTTAGTGTTTTTGCCCTCCGTATGTGGTCGAGGACCGCTAGGGCCTTGGAGTAGTAGCCGAAGGCTACGAACCAAGTAAAACTCCTTTGTCTATTTTTAATTTACATTTACATTTCCGCTGCAATTAATTATCTACTCGGTTTTTTGATACTAACTCGAAAAAAATATTTTATCGCTATTCACCCCCCCTCTAGCGATCCGCTTCGATCCAACATGTGTGTTGTAATAAATTAGATTTATTATTTTATTCCTTCCGCTATGTACATGTTTACGAAACATGTTCGAACACACACTCGCCGCGGTGCCGGAAACCCAACACCTAGATCGCCAATCTTCCTTCGTTACTCATTCCGAGCAAGAGGAAGAATAGAAACAAAGCTCTATTCTTTCTTTCAACCAACCAACAACCTCCAAGGATGGAGCTTGCCGCCGGCCAAGAAGGAGGAGGAGATTAATGGTTGCTGGCCAAAAGCTTCAAGGGATGACCCTAAGCCTTTGTTCCACCGACCAAGGAGAAGGAGAAGAGGGAGTTTGGATGCCGGCCAAGGGCTGGAAGAGCTCCAATGGCCGCTGGCAGCTTGTGGAAGAAGAACAAAACAAGGAAAATCTTTCCTTATTAGGTGCCGCCCAAGCCCAAACCCTAGCTCCTATTCTTGCCGCCAACTCCAAAACCCTAGCTCCTCTTGATTGATTCTCCACGCCAACCCCTCAAACTCCTTTTACAGAGTTAGGGATAAGCTCCCTTTTAATCTCCACCATTGGTTCTAGGGATTTAATCTCAACCGTCAGATCTAGAGATTTAATCTCAACCGTCGAATCTTAGAGATTTAATCTCTACCTTTGGATCTAGAGTTTTGTTTCTATACATTGGATCTAAGCTTCATAAGGTGTTAATAGGCTATATTAGGGACTATGAGGAGGAGTGAGATCTTGGCCACCCATGGATCAAGCCCACATAAAGTCCGATCAACTAAGATAATCCAATCCACTAAAGGATTATCATTGATCTACCTCACCAACCCCTATAAGTTAATATGGGCTCCATATATTATTTATACATTTTCTCCCCATGTTTAAGATCTCGAATGTCCGTCGATTAATTAATTTACTGACCATTAATTAATCAACATTTAACTCCATGAGTAGTACCACTCAACCTTTTCATCATGTCAGACCAAGTCCACCTGCAGGGTTTACATGATGAACCTTATGAGCTCCTCAAGGGGACATCATCATCCTAATATATAGGACACGGGTTCCTCCTATAATCAATGGCACACCATATAAATAATATCATCTCCCAACTTACCGAGCCTATCGATTTAATCTATAAATCACGCCCATTGGTAAATCAAAGAGATGAATACTAAGTATATGTGCCTGTTATTATATCGGGATTAAGAGCATGTACAAAATAATAATATCAGTCAGATTGATTATGTAGTCAGCAATAAATCGAATCATCTATAAGTCGGTCCTGCTCAATACACACAAAGTGCACTAGTATTATTCTATGGTCAAGACAAACCAATACCAAATTACACTACAACCATTCCGATGGTTTGTCCAAAGCCATCCCGATTGTGAGCCTTTACTTATACTTTACAAGGAGTCGATAACATGATCTCCCGTGTGACACCATACACTATGTTATCTACAATGCAAAGTATTAGACAATATGCATAACTATAAAAATATGCAAACAATGTTCATGTGATTCTTATTTCAAAATAAAGATGTTCATACAAAAGATAGACTTTTCAGTATACATCCCAACAATCTCCCACTTATACTAAAAGACTATGTTGTCCTCAAACTGCCATACATATGATCCCCATTCCCTCCACATGCCTATCAAAAGCTCACGCCGGATGGGCCTTAGTGAAAGAATCTGCTAAGTTATCCTCCGATGCAATCTTGGCCACAGCAACTTCTCCTCTCTTTACGATTTCTCGTATCAGGTGGTACTTGCGCTCTATGTGTTTACTAGCCTTATGGGCTCGTGGTTCCTTCGAGTTTGCAACTGCACCACTATTATCACAATAAATTTTGATAGTTTTGGGCAAACTAGAAATCACATCCATGTACATCAAGAAGTTCCTGAGCCACACAGCTTCTTTGGCCGCCTCAGAGGCTGCCACATACTCAGCTTCCATGGTGGAGTCCGCCACGCATTTCTTCTTGACACTCCTCCATACAATGGCTCCAACTCCCAAAGTAAACACAAAACCTGAGGTAGACTTACTGTTATCCCTATCAGATTGGAAGTCGAAATCCGTGTAACCCACAGGGAGTAAGGTACCGCCTTCATCTCCTCTATCTTCGTATAGCATCGCACATAGCATCGCATACATGAGGCTTCCTACTACCGAAGCATAAGGAACCACCTTCATCTCCTCTATCTCCTCAAATGATCTAGGACACATCTCCTTAGATAAAGGAACTCCATGCCTGAAAGGTAGAAAACCCTTCTTGGAGTTCTGCATGCTAAAATGATCCATAATCGTGTCTATGTATGAAGCTTGGGATAAGCACAACATCCTTTTCCTGCGATCTCTTATAACCTTGATCCCAAGGATGTGTCCCACCTCTCCCAAGTCCTTCATATCAAACTGTTTGGACAACCATACCCTTACGTCCGATAACACCTTGATATTGTTGCCAATCAACAAAATGTTATCTATGTATAGTACAAGAAATACCACTACATTTCCGTCACATCTCTTGTATACACAAGACTCATCCAAACTTTGCATAAATCCATAAGACTGGATTACCTCATCAAAGAAGATGTTCCAAGATCTCAAAGCTTGCTTCAATCCATAAATGGACCGATTAAGCTTACACACAAGATGCTCTTTGCCCTTCGCAATGAATCCCTCTGGTTGGTGCATATTGATGTTTTCCTCAAGACTTCCATTAAGGAAAGTTGTCTTGACATCCATCTGCCACACCTTATAATCCATATGAGCTGCTATGCATAAGAGAATCCGGATAGACTTAAGCATGGCTACCGGCGAAAAGGTCTCCTCATAATCGATTCCCTCTTTCTGAGTATACCCCTTTGCAACAAGACTCACTTTGAAGGTCTCAACCTTCCCATCTATTCCTCTCTTTCTTTTGTAGATTCACTTGCATCCAATTGTTTTTACACCATCGGGTGGTTCTACTTGCTCCCAGACCTGATTTGAATCCATAGATTCAATCTCAGAATTCATTGCACTTTGCCAAGATACTGCATCTTTATCTTGGATTGCCTCGTCATATGTCCAGGGATCAGGTTCATGTTCGCCAGGGACCAAATCAGAAGATTCTCCCAAGAACATAAATCTATCAGGTTGTCTCACAACCCTCCCACTACGATGTGGTATCCCTTGTGTATCCTCTGTGACACACGGTGCAGTGACTTGTGGTATATCCTCTTGTACCGGTGGTGCTAAAGAAGTGACTTCCCCCTTTTAATTCCTTCAGAACAATTTTACTCTTGGGTTTGTGGCTCATCACATTGTCTTCCTCTAGAAATCTGGCGTTCGTGCTAATAATCACCCTCTGATCTCTAGGACTATAAAACAAACCACCCTTCGTTCCTCTAGGATAGCCAACGAACATGCGTACTTCTGTACGAGGTTCCAACTTACCAGCATATGCCATCAGCACATGTGCTGGACTCCCCCATATCCGAATATGTCTTAGACTTGGCTTTCACCCAGTCCACAACTTTGTGGGAGTAGAAGGTACTGATTTAGATGGAACCAAGTTCAGAATGTACACCACTGTATCTAGAGCATATCCCTAGAACGAATCTGGCAACTCAGAATAACTCATCATCGATCTAATCATCTCCATAAGAGTCCTATTCCTTCGCTCTGCTACACCGTTGTGCTAGGGTGTGCCAGCTGCAGACAATTGGGATTGAATCCCAGCTTCTGATAAGTAGTTCGTAAACTCTCCCAAGAGGTACTCACCACCACGATCAGATCATAGTGTCTTGATAATTTTACCTTGACGTTTCTCCACATCAGCCTTGAATTCTTTGAACTTGTCAAAGCATTTAGACTTACGGTATATCAGGTAAATGTATCCATATCTTGAGTAATCATCTATAAAAGAGACGAAATACTCAAAACCACCTCTAGCCTGGATAGACAAAGGACCACACACATCAGAATGAACCAATTCTACCACATCTTTGGCTCTATACCCCTTGGCCTTAAAAGGCCTCTTGGTTATTTTACCCTCCAAGCAAGATTCACAGGTTGGGAAATCCACCACCACTAATGAACCCAAAGGTCCATCAGCTATCAACCTTTGAATTCTGCTTAGGTTAATATGACCAAGCCTAAGATGCCAAAGATATGTTTGGTTCATCTTCGAAGGTTATTTTCTCTTATTGGAATTAGAAGATGAGTTATTAATTTCAATATGCATCGTGGGAGCTTTTGGTTCAAGTGTCTACAAATTTCCTATCAATGTACCAGAAAAGATAATGTCCCTATTCCTTTTTATAACAACTCTGTCATTAAAAGAAATAGAATATCCATCCATAAACAATTTAGAAACCGAAATTAAATTCTTTCTAAATAAGGGTACATAAAGGCAATTCTTAAGAACCAAAAGTTTATTTTTCTCAAAAGATAAATGAACATCTCCCACTGCAACAGTCGCCACCTTCGTGGCATCGCCCAAGTACACGGTAATCTCCCCCTCAGCCAGTCATCTGATTACGTGGAACCCCTACAAAGTATTGCAGACATGATCAGTGTCTCCCGTATCTACACACCAGGTGTCGGTAGATAACACTGCTAAACATGTTTCAACGACTAGACCAAAAGATATACCTTTGTTCTTGTGGTTGGGGCAGTCCTTCTTCCAGTGTCCAGTCTACTTACAAGTGAAGCACATGCCTTTCGGCTTCTTCACTCCTCCCTGAGTACCTCCCACCGCCTTTGCCCCAGTTTGTTTCTTCTTCTTCTTGCCTTTCGGCTTAGAAGTAGAAACCTTTTGGGTCACCATGGCATGTGCCTGAGCACTCTGACGAAATAGGTCCTCTGCCGCCTGGAGATCTGTCAGAAGTTCCGCCAACGAATACAACCTCTTGTTCTTGTTGTCAAAGTTCGGTAGCTGCCAAAACTCCTAGGTAGAGGCGGAGAATGATATCGACACAGGTTTCCCATCGATCTGACTCACGAGGACTTCCAACTCATTCAAATGAGCCATCATCTTGAGAACATGATCCTTCACGAGTGTTCCCTCGATCATGGTGGTCGTCATCAAGTTTCTCATGGCTTCTTGCCTCGCAACCCGATTCTGGTGTTCGAAAAGCTCTTTGAGATTGAGCATCATGTCATAAGCTGTGGGCATGGCTTGATGCTAATGTTGCAGTACATTTGACATAGATGCCAAAATGTAACACCACGCCATCTCATTGGCCTTTACCCACTTCTTATAACTCTCTCTCTCCTTTTCCCCAGAATCTTCTGCAAGCTTAGGGGGGCACTCTTCGAGGAGTACATATTTGTATTCCTCAGCAGTCAAGACAATGTCTAGATTCCTCTTCCAATCAACATAGTTGGGTCCAGTAAGTTTGTTCTCTTTCAGTATCACAGCAAGTGGGTTGAAAGTCAATTTGAAAGAAAACCTAAGAATCACATAAATCAAAACATTAGATTTCAAAAAATTATTGATTCCTCAAACAATAAAATTTTAAAATCAACCAACACCTCAAAACACCGAGAATATCGTATGCCATGATAGTGTGGACGTATACGAATTCTACATTTATAAGAGGAGGTTTTACCCATTAATTTTACTATCTTGTCAACCTAACTTTTTGACAAGTAAAATTAATAGTTGGTTTCTCTTTGGCCCTACAAATAAAAGCAGTGACTCCGATGGGGAGGATATTTATATTTGTATCTAAGTGTTCACCATTACTCGGTACCAAGGTAATTATCTCGGGTTATGTGCCTTCCGATGGGGAAGTGCACACGCTCTTTAATAATTCCCTATAACCATATTTGACCTTGTGATCCTCAAACAAACTCATCCGATGGGGAGGAAGGCACTCAGAGCCGACGTGCAAGTTTGTTTGCATCACTTGTCAAATCATAATGGAGGCCGTGGGAATTTATAAAATTTTCCCTCTCCCACTTAGCAATTTGATATTGAGGAATTTTCCTAGCCTAAGACATGCATATCAAACAAAAAGCAATAAATATGAAAAATAAATTATTTTCAAACTATTATGGCTTTTGTCTTCAATATGTCTCCCGTCGCATCGCCTTCTCTCCGCTCCTCCTACGCCATGTACGAGCCATCCGGAGATCCGAGCCGAGACTAAAATCTATTTTAATTTACATCCATCGATCCTATACTCCACGAGGGAGTGTACATGAAATCTAGATCGAAAGTAAACTAAAATAAAAAGAGTGGCTAAACAATGTCGTATCTAATTTACAAAAAATTAAATACTAGCCTCGTCAATCCCGAGGATTCAACAAAATATACACATACAATCACATACACACATATGGCCATAATAGTCGGATCTTATGCCTACAACCAAAGAGTTAAACTACGTATATCCTACTATTTTCCGGCACATATAATATACGAAAAGTGCATAAAAATTAATCGAAACCTAAACACACAAAACATGAAACCTTTGCTCCGATACCAATTGTAGGTTTTTGTGATCAATCCGTGAGGGGAAACTTCGCTTCCCACTTCACCTTGGTTGTTTTTTCATGGCGATCCTATCGATGTCCCCGGATTAAAAATTTAATCCTAGAAAAAGGGATTGCCCAAACAATCAAGTCATCATCGTGCTATTCATTTAGAGAGGTCACTTGAACAAACTCGTTGTTCAAGCGACCAACCTCTATTCTACGAGTAGCTGCGGAATAGACGATGTCCGGATCGCCGGCTTTTGTATTTATGTTTGGGATCCAAGTATTATTTAGCCACAAACAAAATATATCATAATTGAAAAAACAAAAACAAGCAAGTAACAAAAGAGAATAGAGAATAGATATACCTCTCGATCTTCTAATGTATGACCTTCCTCCTTTCGGACGTCGTGTGGGCGAAGATCTACCAAAAGTTGAAGTTCCTAGTTCGCCAATGTTCCTTCCTTTCTCATTCCAAGCAAGAGGAAGAATAGAAACAAAGCTCTATTCCTTCTTTCAACCAACCAACAACCTCCAAGGATGGAGCTTGCCGCTGGCCAAGGAGGAGGAGGAGATTAATGGTTGTCGGCCAAAAGCTTCAAGGGAGGACCCTAAGCCTTTGTTCCACCAGCCAATGAGAAGGAGAAGAGGGAGTTTGGACGCCGGCCAAGGGCTGGAACAGCTCCAATGGGCGCCGACAGCTTGTGGAAGAAGAACAACACAAGGAAAATCTTTCCTTATTAGGTGTCGCCCAAGCCCAAACCCTAGCTCCTATTCTTGCCGCCAACTCCAAAACCATAGCTCCTATTGATTGATTCTCCACGCCAACCCCTCAAACTCCTTTTATAGAGTTAGGGATAAGCCTCCTTTTAATCTCCACCATTGGCTCTAGGGATTTAATCTCAACCGTCAGATCTAGAGATTTAATCTCCACCGTCGGATCTTAGAGATTTAATCTCTACCTTTGGATCTAGAGTTTTGTTTCTATCCATTGGATCTAAGCTTCATAAGGTGTTAATAGGCAACATTAGG
Source organism: Wurfbainia villosa (assembly GCA_025175895.1). Classification (NCBI taxonomy): domain Eukaryota; kingdom Viridiplantae; phylum Streptophyta; class Magnoliopsida; order Zingiberales; family Zingiberaceae; genus Wurfbainia; species Wurfbainia villosa. Next base: position 37,566,174 of record CM045997.1, read on the forward strand.
AACCATGAGGAGGAGTTGGATCTTGGCCACCCGTGGATCAAGCCCACATAAAGTCCGATCCACTAATGATAATCCAATCAACTAAAGGATTATCATTGATCTACCTCACCAACCCCCATATGTTAATATTGTCACGCCCCGATGGAGTCCCCGCTAGACAAAAATCCGGCAGCTTCTCCCCTGTACGGGTGACAATGCCAATTTATATACAAGGCCTACACGTCCACTATACATCGGTCAACACGACCGGAATCCAAACAACCCACGCAGATAATAAATTACGCCTCTGGCCAACTATCAAAGAAAAAGGTAAACAGTCTACATAACTAGACTTACCCCTTCTACAATCTGGGCAGGAATACCCAACCAAAAACCAATCGAAATAAATCCAATCAAAGGTCCCTAAGGACATACCAAAATATCCACAGGTACAAATATCCAACTCCAGACCTAAACATATATTCTAATCAAAATATCCAAAACTGTAAACACAAATAACAAATAGAACTTTCACGACGAGTGGGGTTCGGCAGCTGGACTCTCCTGATAGCTTCATCCTGAAATAGATATAAATCAATGGGGTAAGTTCAAAGAACTCAGCGGGTATAGTCGATATGCAAAGTAAGATATAGCTAACAATAAAAATCATGCCAGTACAGTCTCACATATAGGGTAAGCAAGAAATAAATGCAAAAGGACTGTACTCACCTGAATCTCCTACCCTGATATAGGAGCATGTGCCCTACTATAAGAGATAAAGTCATCACCATATACGAATATGAATCCTGTATGCATGGCAATCATATGCAACATCCAAGGCATCAATAAAATAATGTGTTGGTGCAGTAGGCACCTAAGTCGAACCTGAGTTTTGATTATAGCAAACGATACAAAGTTAAGCTCATGTAGTTATCTCACGAGCTGAATCGAGTGTGCAGAAAATTGCTATAGGTAGAGCTGAAGGCTAGCGACACCCAGAGGAAGCCGCGGTGGTCGGGCGAAACTCGAGTGACTTCGGAGGGAGCCGAAGGAATCGAGTGGAAGGCTGGAAGCAAAAGAAACACTGTAAGTATCGAGGTAAGCTCGTGTGTACGAGCATAAGTAATGTCGTATCCTCTTTACGGGGATGATCTTAAGCGTAGATCTGACCAAAGACATCCTATAGGTGGTTTAGGTCGAGATCGAATGGTCGGAGGCCGTCAAAATAATGTTTTTGTTAAGCTAACTTTGCCTTGCAGCTAGCATCAGTCGACTACCAGCTTGGAGGACTCGACTGTCGTCCAACAGTCGACTGCGGGAGGTTAGCATTCGACTGATGCTGCCATCAGTCGACTAATGATGGCCATCAGTCGACTGATGGTCAAGGATCAGCCTCGAGGAGTCAAGCCTTATCACCATTTTTAAGGAGCCATGTGCCAAAACTCTATTGGGTGAAGTTCCTCTCGAAAAGGGGCTCAAAGGCTATAAAAGGAGGGCCAATCCTAGGGTTTCTTCATCAATTCTAAGCTTCCAAAAGCCTCCGCCAAGCTGCAACTTTCCGACAACGAAGTGCTTCCTCTCCGACGTCTAGGTCTTGATTGCTTTCTTTTTTTAACGTCGGTTTAATCTTTTATTTCAGTTCATTACTACAATTTCTCGAAGCTTTTATCGTAACGAGGAGAGGGGGAGTGCCCCTCTACCTCAAGCTTTGTTTTTATTTGTATCGATCAACTTCTACCTCTAACGAGGAGGAGTTCTTTAGTGTTTTTTCCCTCCGTACATGGTCAAGGACTGCTAGGGCCTTGGAGTAGTAGCCGAAGGCTAAGAACCAAGTAAAAATATTTGTCTCCATTATTTATTGCTTATCTTTCCCCTACAATTACTTATCTACTCAGGTTTTAACGAACGAACAAAAAAGAATAAGGTTTATCGCTATTCACCCCCCCTCTAGCGATCCGCTTTGATCCAACATAATGCAGCAAACACAATACAAATGCGATCCGTGCAAAGTGCATGCCGTGCAAATGACATGGTCACCCCTGACGCCAATCAACCTCCTCACACGCAATGGTGAAGCCCAGTGGGTAGGGCTATGACAACTGTGCACTCTGCCATCACTGCTCCTGAGTGACTGAGTGGACAGGATGCTATCGGAGTACACCTATCCTCCTACCCCAAACAGAGTGGGGGAGCTAAGCTCTCATCTCCCGGTGTCATAGACCAGAGGAGGGATCCCTGCCCGCTACCACGCTGCCACATCGCTACCCATGAGCGGACCAGCGGAGCCTGATAGAGCAACTGCACACACCCTCCTGATGTACCACTAACCCATGAGTGGCAGTGTGTGCAGGCCATGTAACTGGCTGCGGACTCAACAATAATCGAACCCCATCCAGCCAGCATGCAATCATGCAAGATGGTGCATGATACTAAAGCATGTAAATCCAACTAAATACACCTATCCGAATAATATGTACATATCCATAATCCAAGTAACTATGATCCAAATAAAACAGGGAAGGTATAATCATAACCTATCACATTCATGTATCAAGTAGGCACCAAAAACATACTAGGCATATAAACATGAAAATTATTGCAAGCTATCCTAACTAGCATATCAACTTGACTATATCTAAAAGATAAGTCAAAATACCCTCCTGATAATATATACGCAAAAGAACCAGATCATCACGACCGGGGACCTGCCTCGTGACCAAAACCTGCATAATGCATAACTATTATTAAGCATAAAATACCATTCACCGACAAATCGAATACTTAATCGATTCCTTTCATAACCAAGATTACTTAATCAATTCCTTCCATAACAAATTAATTCAAAGTAAATCCATCAAATCCAAGCACACGACAACGTGCTAAATTACTACCATATATCACCAAGTAGACCCTCAACCTGTAGGTCACAAATTGTGATTAACTCTTCAATCCAAGAACATATCCTTGCAATTAATCTCACCACGATCAATACTCATCATATAAAAATATTATCGATAATGGCAACAATCATCATAGTATTACAATGATATAATCTTTGGTGCCACCTCAAAAAATATCAATCAATCAATCTCAACACAAAATAGATCCATTCCACAGATCAAAACTTATTCGAAATCAACCAACAATCATCCAACCATCCAATATCAATCGAATACAATACGATCAATCAAAAAACACCAAAATCGTGCTTACCAGCCCTAGGATTCCACCAGCCACCAATCCTTTCCCCAAATCAGATCCCCAACTCAATTTCCAGCGGCTCAAACATTATTCACAGCCACCCTTGCACGACATTAGGGATCTAATGAACCCTAATTGGAACCCAACATAACCCACAGCCGTTTACAACCATATTCCATACAACCGCATTATTATATAAAAAACCTAATAAAATCATAGATCAACCCAAACCTTACCTCAAACTCGATCCAACCTTTCGATCCCACATATTGGCACCCACAGTCCGTTTACAATGCTCCAGAGCCAACCCATTCCTAAATGAAACCTCACAATCAACCAAGATCAACAATCAGCAAAGAAAAGAAGGTAATAGGTTGAGATTTACCAGTTCGATAAACCCCCCAATCATCTTGGTTCGCCGAAAGAAGGGGACTGTCGCACCACCCACATCGATCTGAGCAATTGGTGGTGGAGAACATGGAATCAAGGTTGGTTCTCACCCGAAATCAAGGAAACAACCACAGTAGGGAAGTTCGATCGGACCTTACCTAGATACCACGATCATCGGCATCGCAGAGGGGATCACGGCGACAGTCCGGTGGCTATAGGTGCGTTAGGGAAGAAACAGCAGCAGCAGTCACGGTGCTAACCGCACCGGCGGTGACAAGAGGCGTGTGCGCGGCGACGAAGGCTTCTGGTGCGCCGAGGGGGACAGAACGACGGCAGTTCCCTGGCCGCGGAGTCCAGTGCATGCGGAGGAGAGGCGTCGGGCACGGAGGTCAGAGATGAGGACGGTGAGCCATCTGTCGGCGCGCGTCGTCTGGACAACAAGCGCGCAGAGAAACCGGCGGAGAAGAGGTCGCCGACAAAGGAACCGTAGCACGAGAGAAACTGCCGAAAGTGAAAAAGATCGCAGCGGGGAAAAATAGAAAAAGAAAATAGAAATCTTAGACTTATAATTTATCCTATTTACTCATCTAAACAGGACCCTTTAACAGCCTATTTTTCCTATCCCCGTGATTATCTCGTACGACCTCCGTTTAAATCCAAAAAAATTCCTAAAATTTCCTAAATATCCTGAAAAATTTCCAGGATTATTTTTCTTAATTCTTTGGCCATTTAATTTAATAATTTAAATCTTCAGTATTTAACATTCTCCCCACTAATAAAAATTTGGTCCCCAAATTTCCTGCTCATGTACGAGTACGAGATGTCACAACAACCATCTCAAGCATCTGAAGACAAGTCACACATCAAGTGACTAAGTGGGGTTACTAATATCCCTTAAAATCAAATCACACCTGCTTCTAGCAGCCCTTCCAAAGTATGAATAGTATCTTCATATCAATCACCTATTATGAGTACCTAACTGTACCAAAGTGGAGCTCGATATCTGTGACATGTTAAAGACTATGCCATAATCCTAAGGTAAATCCTGGATCGCTATCACATGCGATACTCACAGATACTCCATGAATTGGAAATCGCCACAGTATAACCTATCCAGCGATCCAACAAACTCATCGTATGGATCGGACGAAAATGAGTGGACTAAGCTAATCATACTAAGTTCTTTCCGAATTCTAAATAATCACACAACTCTTTCCATCATACTAGGCTTTCACGTCCATCTCGGTACAGAACCTTACTGATTATTTATATACCACCTTTACTAGTTGACACACTAAACCTCAGACTTCCAAATCAACTATATTCCGCATGTCGTTCCTCTACGGAGAACTTTTCAATACTTACTATTTTCCAGATACAATCCTATACATCTGCAACATATAAAATCTATTGCAATCTACAAGCAATACTTATCAACATATCATGATAAAGCCTCGTGGCTCTCGAGGTAATACAAAAGGCACTATCTGCAGGCAATGACATGCTACCATGACCGGGACTCGTAGCCAGTCAAGATGTCAGGTAGCTATCTAGCTACAGACGACATAAGAATTCAACTATCACTTACTCCGAACAGATAGAGCAAGAGTACAACTCTATGGTAAATGCTCTCTATCATCCAAATAGGAATCTATCTGTTGTTCCTGAATCAATAGTAACTCTTCCTAAATTCGAATGCAACTATGTAACCCACTATTCTCCTCGAAAATGGAGAAATATTTTCTCTCAAAATCAATCTGCTGTCTAAAATCCATTCTATCGCACAGAACGGAAGGTGACTGAAAAACTTTACTGACCAGTCTCCCCAGTTGCAACTATCTGTGTTCTAACAACTCTGTGTAGCTACCCAGTAGCTAGCCAAAACCCCATGAGCATTCCGGCTCCTCCCTATACAGAATAACATAACACTGCTACATCCATGTCATATATATGACAACTCATCTCGTAGTTTCTCATTTGACGTAAACATGGGATACGTCTTGATCAACTACATCAAAAATGCTCCATTCTGTGAAACATTGCATCCACATATAACACCCTTCCTTCCACCCGAGAATGATCAAACAACACTGTGTAAAAGTCAACCATCGTCTAAGCCCTGAAACTAGTTTCACAAGCTTCAGACCAAGTAAATTCCATCACCAATCAGCGGTGTAGAACCACTAGAGCATCCTATCCATATCTATGGTAATAATCAAATCAATACCAGAAAACCATCATCTACGGTGGCCGAGTGCTCAACTCCAACTGCCACCATCACAAATGATCCAATCGTGTCCAGAATACACGATTTCCCAAATCCCTGGATGACAAAGTCGTCAATAAGTTTAATAAGATAATCCAGAAGCTTCATCGCTTCACACTTGCATTCTCTTTACTCTAGGTTGATGATATATCAATCATCCCTACGACTTTGATAATTGTATGACACCCTATCACTACAATATCAACACACTAATCATAAATCAATCATAGAGTATACATAGGTGTCCTATAGTTGATCTAAATAGATCCTCGATCCACCATGAAGGATATTCATTTCCTTCTACCACTACTGCATTCCATCATGGATAATCGATGTATAACCTCAAAGGTCCATCTCTCTTTGAACAACGAGTTCTAGAGCTTCTCAAGAAATAAAATACTGGAACAAATAAATATCTCATCCAACACCTCCTATAATTGGAACTTAGATTCTTCCAATTCCTATAGTGTTAAGCAACACTGATACCAACTAAATTATCCCCTAAAAAATCGTCATTCCAACAAATACCTCTCGGTATCATCAACCTTGCCAACTTTGAAAGACCGATCGATGACGGTATCTAAGCAACTCGATTGGGCTCACAGCCAATTGAATGACATTGCCTTGAGTACATCACGAGCTTTAACAACCTTGTGTGCTTTACACTAGCCCTCAGCTAACGCACCATAAGTAAAAACATTAGGCTCGTAAAATATCATTACCTCAGTATCAACTAAATTATCACCCAGTAGGGGATCTTCGATATCGAAACTATTTCCGAAATCACTCCGATCGCCTACTCTACTTGCCTATACAGCGGCAAGCCTAGAAGTTCATCCGACACTACATCTGATTACTCTCAAATTATACAGGCATCCGAGAGACCTTCTTATACCATCATGTCACAAGCATAACCTCCAAGTTAATATCCAAATATCCACATCATATCAACCAAGTTAACTATAACTCAACTAAGTCAACTCTCCCACCATAATATAACATCTCCAACAATCAACCTCTAAACATCAAAAATCATTTTCATACCCCTCTGATAATCATCTCAACATCTCACCTGTCGGTGGAAAGACTATTAATCCACATGATCCAAATATAGAAATCCTTTTAATCCTATCTTTACATGTTTTAACCACAGATATCTGTAAAGACCTGTATCTCTCAATATATCATCAAGTAAGGTAAACTATATGTTGGTGCAATCGGCCCAGGTTAGCAGTACCTTGATAGTATTTTGATGATAGACAAAACTCATGACATGGGATTGTCATGGGAAAGTCCAACATGGGGTTGGCATGGAAAATCCAAGCATGGAGCTTGGTGTGGAAGTCCAAGGGAGAAGCCTTGGCATGGGAAAGTCCAAAGCATTGCGAAGCCGTGCGCTTGGTGCTTGGCATGGGAAATCCAAAGCATTGCGAAGCCGTGCGCTTGGTGCTTGGTGAGAAATGCATTGCGAAGTCGTGCGCTTGGTGCATTTGGGAAGTCTTGATAACTTGGCAAGTTCACTAGGCTCGGGTCCTTGAGTCGGTGAAGGATGGCATTGCGAAGCCGTGCGCTTGGTGCATCCGAGGGACCGCTGGACAGGGAGCGAATGGAGTGAGCCAGAAGGGAAGCATACTTCTATGGCATGAGACGCGAAGGATGGCATTGCAAAGCTCTGGGCTTGGTGCATCCGAGGGACGTAGGCCGAGGGAAGAGAGCTTCAGTGGGGAACTCCATGAGGGATAAGGTGGACTTGGCCAAGTGGCTAAGACTGAGTGTCAGAGACTCAAACTTGATGTTTGAGGGTTTACCCGACGGTCGGATGCTCAAACAACTTGGTGTTTGAGGTTTTGCCCGATATCAGTCGACTGGCATAGGTGTCAGTTCGACTGATCCAAGTCGACTAGAGTTCGACTGGTGTAAGGCTAGGGTTTTGTGCTTGGCAATCGACTACCATGGACTGGCAGTCGACTGAAGTCGACAGCAGTCGACTGATGGGAGTGTCGCGAGCAAAGAACGCTCCGTAGCCGACTGGGCAATCGACTACTGGGTCACCAGTCGACTGATGGACATCATCAGTCGACTGGTAGGTGATCCGTTGGAACTTGTCCGACGTGGATCTGGCCGTTGTGAGACAACAGCTACAGGGGCAGTCGACTGAGGCCTTTTGGCAGTCGACTGATGGGCGCGTAAACAGCTTGATGCAGGTTATAAAAGGAGCACGAGTTGGAGGATTTTGCCAAGGCTTTTTGGGTGACTTTGGAGGGGAATTACTGTTGCATTCCAGACCTTCAAGAGCAAGCAAAAGCAAGCAACAAGAAAGCGATCAAAAGCAATCGGTGTAAAATCTCTCTTTTGTATTGTCTTTGTATTTCTTGTTGTATTTCATTACTTAGTGTAATAGCTTGTGAGAAGTTTCTCCACCTCCGACGTGTAGTCGATAAGGAGAGTTGTTAGTGTCGTGCGCATAACACGAGCTTGTTGAGCTCACCCCGTGGAGTAGGAACCATTCGGTTCCGAACCACGTATATGCTTGTGTATTGATGGTGCTTGTATTGTTGTTATTTCTATTGTTATTCCGCTGCGTATATTAACGACAATTGTAGACGAGCACACGAGAACGAACGAATTACGACATCCAACGAAAGAGGGCTATTCACCCCCCCTCTAGCCGGCCGTTCGATCCCCTAACAAGTGGTATCAGAGCGAGGTTGCTCCTCAAGGACTAACCACCGCGAGAGCACTACAAATGGCCAGCTTCATCCGTCCACCGAAATTCGATGGAGATTTTGCTTGGTGGAGGAAACGGATGGAGGTATACCTAGAAACCGATTTTGATTTTATGATTATTATAGAAAATGGTTTTGAAATGCCTAGGGATAAAAACAACAAGCAAATTGAGATGTCAAGGTGGACCCAAGACCAAATTAAGGACTTCAAGACAAATCTTGAGGTAATAAAATTACTTAGTGATTTATTACCTAACACTATTTGGTCTAGATTGGGTGATTATAGGGATGCAAGGGAATTATGGAATAAGGTAATGAAATTCCAAGAAAATTCCCAATCGGCACAAGTAGAGGAGAATGTCGAAGAAGAATCACCATCCACTTTTGAAGATGTGGATGACTTGGTGGAGACCTCCACCTCTAGCATTGAGGGGGAGGAAAGGGTTTCTACTCCGGAGAAAGATCAAGATGAAGCTTCTACCTCCGGAAGAAGTGAAGAGGCCTCCACCACCTCCCTAGGTAACTCAAGTGTTATTATTTTAAATAAAAAACACATAATATGCTTTGAGTGTAGGGAGAAAGGGCATTACAAGAGCAAATGCCCTAAATTGGCTAAGAAGAAGGCATCGACACCAAAAGTCAACCCAAAGTCAAACGATGCCGGTGTTCCCAAAATCAAGAGAAAACAGCACATTGAGTGCTTCAAATGCAATCAAAAGGGACGCTACCGAAGCCAATGCCCTAGGGGGAGGAAGAAAGGGCAAGAAGGTGCAATTCATGTAGGGGGAGCTCCTAAAGCTAACCCTAAGGTACATTTAGTTAATGCACCCTTAATTCCTAAAGTAAAAAAGCATGCTAAAAATTATTTTAGTTCTCTTGCTATTATCAATGAAAAGCATGCTAAGAGAAATAATAAGATGTATTGTCTAGGTGCCAAGCATGTTCATATAACTAAGGACAAACCTAGGACTCATAATTCTAGACCTATTTTACCTAAAGAGTCCATTAGGAGAGTTGAAAACCATCTAGGCATTAACCCCAAGAAGGGTAGACACATGCCTAAGAAGAAAAACAATTCCCAAAAGATAAATGAAAATTCAAAATTGGGAAAATTAGAGTTAGAAAACCAAGCCTTGAGGTCAAGGCTAGAAAAATTGGAGAAGACCCTAGCAATAATATCAAATTCGGTTAAGGGGTCTAATGTACAAAAGTCAAGACCTAGGAAACAAGAAACATCTAAGGGCAAGAAGGGTTTGGGTCACAAACCTATGTCCTACCATAATGTTCCATTTAATTATGGAACATCATCTAGGTCTAGACAAACCAAGGCTAATAGGGAAGCCATCCCTAAGTCTAGCCATGGTATGTGTTTAGTGGCTAATACCTCAAAGAAATCAAATGTAGCCACTAAGAAGGTCAATGGAGGAGTCACCTTTAGAGTTGACCTAGGAAAGACCCAAAAGACTATGGCTTCAAAGCCTAAAAGGGTCATTAGAAAGGTATCTAGGGAAGTTATCCCTAGAGAATACCTTGTTAACCCAAGGAGCTCCAATAGATATTGGGTTCCTAAAAGCGTGATCGATTCACGCTAAATGGGTTATGGTGTGTCAACCCTAAGTGGATGGGTAGTTAACCTAACCATAGTAGAGTTGACACATTAGGGTGTGCCAATGTGCTTGAGAAGTTAAAAATGATTTAAATTGGCACATTTAGGTCTTAGAGGTATTGGTGTGTCATTTTGGGTTTTTGGCACACTAGGGAAATGAATGGCATTAAGGCAAAATGAATTTAATTCCTAGAAATGGCAATTTAATTTTAACACTTAGGTATTATATACCTTAGTATATTTTACTTGCCATGCTTTATTTGCCTTGCCATGTCATGACATCATTTCCATTTTCATCTATAAAAATGTCATGATCATGTTTAGATTTATGTTTAGATGTCATGTATGCTTAAGTTTCATTCACATGCCATGACATCATGATATTGACATATGTTTTTATCTATATCATATCTATGCCATAATCATATCATGAATGAATTAAAATGGAGTTAAGGACTATGGCATAATTTGAAAGGGATCAAATAATATTGCCTTAGAAATATGCATGAGAACATAAAGAAAACAAAACCCACATCTCACTAAAAACTTGACTTGTATATGTTTTACACATCTAGATATTGGTGAGATGTTTAGGAAAAAGAAATTAAAGGTTTGAAAAACATTTTGAAAACATTTTGAAAAACCTTGGTGAAGCCTATCTTTTGATAGCTATCACCATTGAATGGGATGATACAAAGATGGCTCTTTATTGAAGCTTTTCTTAAATTTTGAACTTTGTATCAATCTCCTAATTTAATGGGTAAAATAAATTTCCAACATTTTTCACCCATAGTGTTTAGGATAAGTATTATACGTATGAATTTTCAAGATTTTTAAAATTATGTATATTTACTTATGGATTTCGAAAATCCATTTTTTGAAACTGAAAAATCTAGATCGATTATCGATCGATGCTATAATGGCGATCGATGGTAAGTCCAATGATCGTATCCGACGGAGTCGATCAACTAGATAGTTAGGCCCATGTTTAGCCATGTTTTGGTCCCCTAACCACTCCTAACCCTAGGATATGCTTGGGAGAGCATTAGAGAGGGTGGAAATCCATTGGATATGGATTAGGAGTTGGGTTGAGGGTGAGTATCAATTTTAAGGTGGAAGAGAGTTCATTGTTGAACTTTGCCTTTATTTTGATTTGGTTAATGTTCCTATTGGCTTAGGGACTCTCCAAAGACATTGTTGGTGCAATGGTCAAGGGGGAGCAAGCCTCTAGGGGGAGGTATCCATCTTGGGAAGATGGATGTGTATTTCCTCATGGGAGGAAAATTGGGTTGCCTCTCTTTAAGTGATATGGGATCACTAGAAAGATTGTAGGCATGTGTTCCTCCAAGGGAGAGATTGTAAGATCTCATTGGGATATGAGACATTCATACCCTTGGGGAGGACCTTTTTGATGTAATGTCAAAAAGGGGGAGAAGTTACCAAGTTACCAATTAGGGTTCGTTGGAATTCTCATTGGGATATGAGAATTGCCAATATGGGAGAATTGGTAGACTTGAGATGGTAGTTTTGTCAATCATCAAAAAGGGGGAGATTGTTGGTGCAATCGGCCCAGGTTAGCAGTACCTTGATAGTATTTTGATGATAGATAAAACTCATGACATGGGATTGTCATGGGAAAGTCCAACATGGGGTTGGCATGGAAAATCCAAGCATGGAGCTTGGTGTGGAAGTCCAAGGGGGAAGCCTTGGAATGGGAAAGTCCAAAGCATTGCGAAGCCGTGCGCTTGGTACTTGGTGAGAAATGCATTGCGAAGCCGTGCGCTTGGTGCATTTGGCAAGTCTTGAGAACTTGGCAAGTTCACTAGGCTCGGGTCCTTGAGTCGGTGAAGGATGGCATTGCGAAGCCATGCGCTTGATGCATCCGAGGGACTGCCGGACGGGGAGCGAATGGAGTGAGCCCAAAGGGAAGCATACTTCTAGGGCATGAGACGCGAAGGATGGCATTGCGAAGCCGTGCGCTTGGCGCATCCGAGGGATGTAGGCCGAGGGAAGAGAGCTTCGGTGGGGAACTCCATGAGGGATAAGGTGGACTTGGCCAAGTGGCTAAGACTGAGTGTCGGAGGCTCAAACTTGATGTTTGAGGGTTTACCCGACGGTCGGATGCTCAAACAACTTGGTGTTTGAGGTTTTGCCCGACATCAGTCGACTGGCATGGTGCCAGTTCGACTGATCCAAGTCGACTAGAGTTCGACTGGTGTAAGGCTAGGGTTTTGTGCTTGGCCGCCGCGCCATGGATCGGTAGCGATCGGCCGAAAGTCAAGCAATGATCGGCCGAGATGGATCGGGATCGATGGGAGTGTCGCAGAGCGCTCCATAGCCGATCGGGCATTCGACCTCTTGGGTCACCGATCGATGGGCATCATCAGTCCACTGGTAGGTGATCCGTTGGAACTTGTCCGACATGGATCTGGCCGTTGTGAGACAACGACTACAGGGGCAGTCGACTGAGGCCTTTTGGCAGTCGACTGATGGGCGCGAAAATAGCTTGATGCAGGTTATAAAAGGAGCACGAGTTGGAGGATTTCGCCAAGGCTTTTTGGGTGTTTTTGTAGGGGAATTGTTGTTGCATTCCAGACCTTCAAGAGCAAGCAACAAGAAAGCGATCAAAAGCAATCGGTGTAAAAGTTCTCTTTTGTATTGTCTTTGTATTTCTTATTGTATTTCATTACTTAGTGTAATAGCTTGTGAGAGGTTTCTCCACCTCCAACGTGTAGTCGATAAGGAAAGTTGTTAGTGTCATGCGCATAACACGAGCTCGTTGAGCTCACCCCGTGGAGTAGGAACCATTCGTTTCCAAACCACGTATATGCTTGTGTATTGATTGTGCTTGTATTGTTGTTATTTCTATTGTTATTCCGCTGCGTATATTAACGACAATTGTATACGAGCACACGAGAACGAACGAATTACGACATCCAACGAAAGAGCGCTATTCACCCCCCCCCTCTAGCCGGTCGTTCGATCCCCTAACACTATAGTAATACCTTAATGATCAATCCTTCAACCATATACAATTCCTTTCAAGTAAAGATGCAAACTCATCCAAGTTCTGCTCTTAACGGATTCCCTATTTCATAGTGACCTAGAATAAGAATTCGGTAACTGTATGAATCTAGGTGTATACACCTCTTCCTATCATTTTCTTCAAGAACCATACAACCAGCCTCATATCTCCACAAGTGAACAAACCACTTCTGATAGCCACATAAATCTGAGGAGAAAGCTTTAATCCATATTCCTGTTTTCCGCTGGGAAATGAGGTGTTTCATCAATCTTTCATTCCCGGGACAGAGCCTTGATCACCACCAAAATAAGCTAAAATTCCAACTAATCCCTCAATCACTCAAGAGGTTGTAAACTTCCATCATCAACATCAAGTTACCATCTCTAGCAACAGACCTGATCAATATCAAGCAACAACATGGGAACGAAATAATGCCACGTGAATCCCGCTAGAAGAGCACGTTCACGACTTCTACGGTTGCCTTATCAGAAGTGTAGGTTATTATCACTAGGTTGACTACACTATTATCTGGAGACACTTACTGCAGTGTCATTTTCATAAATATGACTCACCCTAATGCCTCCCGATAGGAACTGATGGAAGATCCAACTATCCTAATCCAAATGTAAGCCAATAAATCGTGGGTGATCGAAGACAACTCAATCACTATCTTAAACCATTAAGTGGAGGGGGTAAACTCTGCAAGTCTAACAAACTCTATAGTGAACTTCATTAATAATTGATCATTCAACTTAAGGCCCAAGAATTCCCCAACAATGAGTCATACAAAATAACATAGGGAAATTCTGTCTCTCGAAAACATCCCGAACATGTGATCTCGTAATGGGTTATTTCCCCAAATAAATTTCTTCTACATATTCCACCAAGTAACAACTTTATCATTACCATAGTAAGAAACTAACTCCACTCCCCCTATATAAATACCAGTTAGGTACTTAATAGTACCTTCAATGTTATCGATCTAAGGCTTAAGCCGCTCAAGGATCAAATTCCCTATGGAACTTCGTAACTTAAACCTCCATTGTCTGGATCAACAATAGTATACATTCTTTCTCCATTACCCACCAGGGTAATAATCTGCCTTGCATAATTAGTGAAAATCCCTAACACTGTAGTCCTTGATTTCCACAACCAATGTGACGACTTGACCCTTGCTTTCTGACTTGGTATCAGTCAGCTCTCAAAAGAAATTCATCTTTTCGACAGAGGTTCAAGACTCACAAACTGAACAGATTGTTCACGTGGTCAACTCCATCCATGATTACGAATAGTGACCAATACACTAAATGTTATTTCCTGTTATCCACTAAACACATAAATAATCTAACCTGGAGTATAAACACTACCGCAACTCCGGCTGGTCACCTTGGTGGGCGACCCCTACTACGAGTCTGCACATGAGTCAAAATTCTAGACCCTTCTAGCAACTCCTTAGCTAGAGATCTCACTGTCCTCTTGCGTGGTTACCCTGCACCACATCTCAAAGCAAGAGCACGCTCACCTCGTCTCATATATGTTAAATTATTACAGATGTTACTAGAACATATGTTACTAGAAGTAAAAAAATATAAAAATTTTTAGCATACCTATTTCGCCGCAGGAGAGGTCCCATCGCCGCCAAAACCCTAAATTGACCACGTCAAAAATCCTCGAATTTTCAAAACATAAAAATCATCAAAAATCCATACTAATCCAAAATTTTTCAAATTGCCTCGTAAAACCTACCAAATGTGGCGAACTTCGAAAAATCCAAAAACCCCTAGGAACTCGAAAACCTAGGCGCTCTGATACCAAATAAATTGTCACGCTCCGATGGAGTCCCCGCCAGACGAAAATCCGGTAGCATCTCCCCTATACGGGTGATAATGCCAATTTACATACAAGGCCTACACGACCACTAAACATCGGTTAACACGACTGGAATCCAAACAATCCACGCAGATAATAAATTAGGCCTCTGGCCAACTATCAAAGAAAAAGGTAAACAGTCTACATAACTAGACTTACCCCTTCTGCCATCTAGGCAGGAATACCCAACCAAAAACCAATCAAAATAAATCTGATCAAAGGTCCCTAAGGACATACCAAAATATCCACAGGTACAAATATCCAACTCCAGACCTAAACATATATTCTAATCAAAATATCCAAAATCGTAAACACAAATAACAAATATAACTTTCATGACGAGTGGGGTTCGACAGCTAGACTCTCCTGACAACTTCATCCTGAAATAGATATAAATCAACGGGGTAAGTTCAAAGAACTCAGCGGGTATAGTCGATATGTAAAGTAAGATATAGCTAACAATAAAAATCATGCCAGTACAGTCTCACATATAGGGTAAGCAAGAAATAAATGCAAAAGGACTGTACTCATCTGAATCTCCTACCCTGATATAGAAGCATGTGCCCTATTATAAGAGATAAAGTCATCACCATATACGAATATGAATCCTATATGCATGGCAATCATATGCAACATCCAAGGCATCAATAAAATAATGCAGCAAACACAATACAAATGCGATCCATGCAAAGTGCATGCCATGCAAATGACATGGTCACCCCTGACGCAAGTCAGCCGCCTCACACGCGATGGTGAAGCCGAGTGGGTAGGGCTATGACAACTGTGCACTCTGCCATCACTGCTCCTGAGTGACCGAGGGGACAGGATGCTGTCGGAGTACACCTATCCTCCTGCCCCAAACAGAGTGGGGGAGCTAAGCTCTCATCTCCCGATGTCATAGACCAGAGGAGGGATCCCTGCCCACTACCACGCTGCCTCATCGCTACCAATGAGCGGACCAACGTAGCCTGACAGAGCAACTGCACACACCCTCCTGATGTACCACTAACCCATGAGTGGCAGTGTAGCCATGAATCGTCTGGGCTCAACAATAATGGAACTCTGTCTAAATAAGATGCAATCATGCAAGATGGTGCATGATACTAAAGCATGTAAATCCAACTAAATACACCTATCCGAATAATATGCACAATCAATATGTACATATCCATAATCCATGTAACTATGATCCAAATAAAACAAAGAAGGTATAATCATAACCTATCACATGCATGTATCAAGTAGGCACCAAAAACATACTAGGCATATAAACATGAAAATTATTGCAAGCTATCCTAACTAGCATATCAACTTGACTATATCTAAAAGATAAGTCAAAATACCCGCCTGATAATATATCCGCAAAAGAACCAGATCGTCACGACCGGGGACCTGCCTCATGACCAAAACCTGCATAATGCATAACTATTGTTAAGAACAAAATACCATTCACCGACAAATCGAATACTTAATCGATTCCTTCCATAACCAAGAATACTTAATCGATTCCTTCCATAACCAATTAATCCAAAGTAAATCCATCAAATCCAAGCACACGATAATGTGCTAAATTACTACCATATATCACCAAGTAGACCCTCAACCCGTAGGTCACAAATTGTGATTAACTCTTCAATCCAAGAACATATCCTTGCAATTAATCTCACCACGATCAATACTCATCATATAAAAATATTATTGATAATGGCAACAATCATCATAGTATTGCAATGATATAATCTTTGGTGGCACCTCAAAAAATATCAATAAATCAATCTCAACCCAAAATAGATCCATTCCACAGATCAAAACTTATCCGAAATCAACCAACAATCATCCAACCATCCAATATCAACCGAATACAATATGATCAATCGAAAAACACCAAAATTCTTACTAGCCCTAGGATTCCACCAGCCACCAATCCTTTCCCCAAATCAGATCCCCAACTCAATTTCTAGAGGCTTAAACATTATTCACAACCACCCTTGCACGACATTAGGGATCTAATGAACCCTAATTGGAACCCAACATAACCCACAGTCGTTTACAACCATACGCCATACAACCACATTGTCGTATACAAAACCTAATAAAATCATAGATCAACCCAAACCTTACCTCAAACTCGATCCAACCTTTCGATGCAACATATTGGCACCCACAGTCCATTTACAATCCTCCACAGCCAACTCATTCCTAAATGAAACCTCACAATCGACCAAGATCAACAATCAGCAAAAAAAGAAGGTAATAGGTTGAGATTTACCAGTTCGATAAACCCCCCAATCATCTTGGTTCGCTGGAAGAAGGGGACTATCGCACCACCCACAACGATCTGAGCAATTGGTGGTGGAGAACACGGAATCAAGGTTGGTTCTCACCCGAAATCAAGGAAACAACCACAGTAGGGAAGTTCGACCGGACCTTACCTAGATACCACAATCACCGGCATCGCATAGGGGCTCACGGTGGAGGTCTAATGGCTGCAAGCGCGCTGGGGAAGAAACAGTAGCAGCAGTCACGGTACCAACCGCACCGGCGGTGACAGGCGGCGTGTGCGCGGTGACGAAGGTTGCTGGTGCGCCGAGGGGGACAGAACGACGACGGTTCCCTGGCCGTGAATGTCGACGCATGCGGAGGAGAGGCGTCGGGCACGGAGGTCAGAGATGAGGATGGTGAGCCATCTGCCGATGTGCCTCGTCTGGACAACGAGCATGCAGAGAAATCGACGGAGAAGAGGTCGCCGGCGAAGGAACCGTCGCGCGAGAGAAACTGCCGAAAGAGGAAAAGGTCACGGCGGGGAAAAATAGAAAAAGAAAATAGAAAACCTAGACTTATAATTTATTCTATTTACTCATCTAAACAGACCCCTTTAACAGCCTGTTTTCCCTATCCCGGTGATTATCTCGTATGACCTCCGTTTAAATCCAGAAAAATTTCCAGAATTATTTTTCTTAATTCTTTGGCCATTTAATTTAATATTTTAAATCTTCAGTATTTAACAAATATGGGTTCCATATATCATTTGTACATTTTCTCTCCGTGTTTAAGATCTCGAATGTCCGTCGATTAATTAATTTACTGACCATTAATTAATCAACATCTAACTCCATGAGTAGTACCACTCAACCTTTTCATCATGCCAGACCAAGTCCACCTGCAGGGTTTACACGATGAACCTTATGAGCTCCTCAAGGGGACATCATCATCCTAATATATAGGACACGGTTTCATCCTATAATCAACGACACACCATATAAATAATATCATCTCCCAACTTACCGAGCCTATCGATTTAATCTATAAATCTCGCCCATTGGTAAATCAAAGAGATGAATACTAAGTATATGTGCCCATTATTATATCGGGATTAAGAGCATGTACAAAATAATATATGAGGTCCGATTCGATTATGTAGTCAGCAATAAATCGAATCCCCTCTAAGTCGGTCCTGCTCAATACACACAAAGTTCACTAGTGTGATTCTATGGTCAAGTCAAACCAATACCAAATCACACTACAACCATTCCAATGGTTTGTCCAAAGCCATCTCGGTTGTGAGCCTTTACTTATACTTTACAAGGAGCCGATAACATGATCTCCCGTGTGACACCACACACCATGTTATCAACAATGTAAAGTATTAGAGAATATGCATAACCATAAAAATATACAAACAATGATCATGTGATTCTTATTTCAAAATAAAGATATTCATACAAAAGATAGACTTTTCAGTATACATCCCAACAAGAGTATATCAGTCTGGTGGTTAGAGTGAAACCGGATAGAGACTTGGGGAAATGAGCTGAGTCAGTAAAAGGATTACTCGGGAAATAGAGCATAGTTTGGGCAGGGATAAGAAGAATTGATTATGGGAAAAAGGGGCCTAGTGGTAAGGTGAAGGTAAAGGAGGGGGGGTCCCTAATATACTTTCTCATGAGAGTTTGTTATGCAACATAACAAACCAAGGCACCTGGTAGACTCTATAGAAGATTCTTAGTAGCCCCCATTCATTAGCATCATAACAGCATTATTTGTTAGACTTGCATGGCCCTCCACGTGGATGGTGATCCAGGTGGTTTGTTACGTGACAGTTGGCTTCAAGGGCGGCAAGGATAAAAAGAAGGGAGGACGGAAGAAGAAGGGGGCTCGCTCTCTCATTCTCTCTGATTAGCTTTCTCAACAAAGACTCACTACTAGAGGTGAAGGGCCATCCTCGATGGAGCAAGAAGGAGGAGAATCATACGAGTTTTATTTTCCTTTACCTTGTATAAACTCTTATCTATAAGGGGTTTCTCCACCTCCAAAAGCACTTCCGATAAGGAGAGATTATAGTAAAGGTGCATAGTGCTGGAGCTCACTCTAGAGCTCACCTGTGGAGTAGGAATCTGAGTTCTGAACCACGTTAAATCTCTTATCATTATTCTCTTATCTTCTATTGCGGCAAGAGAGGACTCCAAGTCTCTTCAACACCTTCATTCCAAAGAGGCAAAAAATTCATGCAGCATCAGTTGGCACCGTCTGTGGGAAACATTTTTGTTGAACAAGATGTGGAGATGCATTTGCAAGAGATCCCTCCTCCTGCGGCTTCCTCCGTGGAGGAAACCCCCATTACTTTGCTCTCTTTCCAGCTGAAAGCTCTAGTAGATGTGGCAGTCCCTAAAGCTTTGGTAAGAGAAAGACGAAGGATGGGATATCTCCATCCTCATTCTAGTGAACCCTCTCAGAGGGAGCCTCCACTTGAAGGACCCTCTCACATCCCTCTGCTAGGTCCTCAAGAAATGAGGGTGTTGCCTAGAGAAGGACCAGCGGGGAGAGTATATCAATATCCTTTCCCTATACCGCTGGTGAGACAAGAGGACTAGGGGGAAAGTCATTCTACAACGGTTCCCAAACCTTATGAGCCTTGTCCCTTTACGGTAGATATAGTGCTAGAACTGCCACCCACCCACTTTTGTAATCCGCAGGTGGGGATGTATGATGGCACTTCGGATCCGGAGGAGCATTTGTCCAAATTTGATGGTGTAACCTCTCTCCACTGCTACACTAATGCCCTCAAATGTTGGGCCTTCCGCAACACATTGAAGTCGTCTACTCATAGCTAGTTTAGATCTCTACCTCCCAACTCTATTTGCAGATTTAAAGTGAGTTTTTCTTAAACAATTTGCTAGTTGTAAAAAATATATGCTGAAGGTTTTGCCCCAGAAGCTCTGATACCAATTGAAGGGTTTTGCTTATCGAGTCCGTGAGGGGAAACTTCGCTTCCCACTTCACCTCGGTAGCTTGTCCATGGCGATCCCTTCGATGTCCCCGGATTAAAAAAAATTAATCATAGACAAAAGGGATTGCCAAAGCAACTAAGTCATCATCGTGCTATTCGTTTAGAGAGGTCACTTGAACAAACTAGTTGTTCAAGCGACCATCCTCTATTCTACGAGTAGCCGCGGAATAGACGATGTCCGGATCGCCGGTTTTTGTGTTTATACTCGGGATCCAAGTATTATTTAGCTATTTACAGATTTATAACATGCTTATAATTGAAAAACAAAAAAAAGCAACAAAAAAAAGAAGAAAGTAGAATAGGTATACCTCTCGATCATCTAATGTATGACCTTCCTCCTTTTGGACGTCGTGTGGGCGACGATCCACCAAAAGTCGAAGCTCCTAGATGCCAAATCTTCCTTCCTTTCTCTTCCAAAGAAAGAGGAAGAATAGAAACAAGGTTTTTCTCCTCACTAGAAACAACCAACAAGGAACCAAACTTATCCTTGCCGCCGGCCAACTAGATGAAGGAGAAGATGGTGGAAAACAACCAAGACACCAAGGGAAGCCCTATATCTTGTTTCCACCACCTAAGGAGAGGGAAAAGGAAGCTTTTGGGTGCTGGCCAAGGCTGGAAAAGAGCTGGGAAGGGTGCTGGACGTTGGCCAAAAGAGGAAGAAGAAGAGAGAAAGAACATTCCTTATTTGGTGCCACCCTTGCCTCCAAACCCTAATCCGAATCTTATCTCAAATAGGATTCCTTCTTGCCGCCCAAACCCTAGCTCTCCTATCATGTTGTTCATGCCAAATCCCTTTGCCATCCTTTTATAGAGTTAGGGATAAGTCATGAATTAAGCTCCTCCATTGGTTCTAGGGATTTAATCTCAACTGTTGGATCTAGAGATTTAATCTCAACCGTCGGATCTTAGAGATTTAATCTCTACCAATGGATCTTAGACTTTTATTTCTATCCATTGGATCTAAGCATCATGAGGTGTTAATAGGCTACATTAGGGACCCTGAGGAGGAGTTGGGTCTTGGCCACCCATGGATCAAGCCCACATAAAGTCCGATCCACAAATGATGATCCAATCCACTAAAGGTTCATCATTGATCTACCTCACCAACCCCCATATGATAATATGGGCTCCATATATTATTTGTACATTTTCTCTCCGTGTTTAAGATCTCGAATGTCCATCGATTAATTAATTTACTGAGCATTAATTAATCAACATCTAACTCCTTGAGTAGTACCACTCAACTTTTTCATCATGCCGGACCAAGTCCACCTGCAGGGTTTACATGATGAACCTTATGAGCTCCTCAAGGGGACATCATTATCCTAATATATAGGACACGATTTCCTCCTATAATCAATGGCACACCATATAAATAATATCATCTCCCAACCTACCGAGCCTATCGATTTAATCTATAAATCTCGCCCATTGGTAAATCAAAGAGATGAGTACTAAGTATATGTGCCTATTATTATATCAGGATTAAGAGCATGTACTAAATAATATCTGAGGTCCGATTCGATTATGTAGTCAGCAATAAATCGAATCACCTCTAAGTCGGTCCTGCTCAATACACACAAAGTGCACTAGTGTGATTCTATGATCAAGACAAACCAATACCAAATCACACTACAACCATTCCGATGGTTTGTCCAAAGTCATCTCGGTTGTGAGC
This sequence comes from Wurfbainia villosa, assembly GCA_025175895.1. Lineage (NCBI taxonomy): Eukaryota > Viridiplantae > Streptophyta > Magnoliopsida > Zingiberales > Zingiberaceae > Wurfbainia > Wurfbainia villosa. The sequence goes on from CM045997.1 coordinate 37,588,201, forward strand.
CTTTAATTATACTTTTCAAGGGGCCGATAACATAATCTCATGTGTGACACCATACACCATGTTATCTAAAATGTAAAGTATTAGACAATATTGCATAACCATAAAAATATGCAAACAATGATCATGTGATTCTTATTTCAAAATATAGATGTTCATACAAAAGATAGACTTTTCAGTATACATCCCTACATATGCATGATGCTTCCATTTTATTTCACCTAAAGCAAGAGCCAACTGAATCTTTAAAAATTTATATACATCATTTTACCACTACTACCCGAGAAATACCTTCAACAGCATTTGACTTCTTAAGACTTGTTATTCCTCTTGGTATGAAGGAAGGGTCATTCCTCAGCTCTCTGTTACTGAAGCCAGCTGCAAGTTATGAAGAATTGCTTGGTCGTGTAGAAGAATATATCAATGAAGAAGAGGGGTTATAGGTAAGGAGAGCTAAGAAAAAGTCCACTTCCACCCCAGTAGAAAAGAATCCCCCCCTGCTTAGTGGGGACCTCCCAGAAGGGATTGTGTTACGCCTTTTCTACCTCAAGTGCCTCATCCTAGACCTCTCATGATTGAAGGTCATCCCCACCTGCCCCTTCGAGTTATGGCTGCTGAAGCTCTACCCTTGCCTCGGACCTGGAAGGAGCGGGAGATGAAAATATATGACCAACAAGTGTTCTGCAGTGACCTATAGGGTATAGAGGAGTTCCCCGTAATCCTCCAACTCCTTATTTTTGTCAGTACGATATGGATTATGGGCATGTCAGTGATCAGTGCTTCAAGTTATAGAGTGAATTAGACCATATTAGAGCAAGATATCTGCACTTACAACCACAGTTTAGGGGGCATGCAGGGAGAGGATGCCGATTTAATGTTACTCGACCTAGGCCTTACAATAGAAGGCCTCAAGTCCTTCCTCCACCAGGATAGGTACCCCCAATGTTGAAGTTGTCCCTCAGGAAAGATCAACAAATGAAGGGTCCTTATCCGCTGCAAGTGATGCCCCCACTAGCGAGGTTATTAATGTTATTGCAGGAGGACCTACTGATGGAAATTCCAATAGAGCTCGGAAAACTCACGCTCACATGTTGGAGAGTTTAGCCATTGGAGAAGACCGAGTTGTTCAAAACTCACCTCGGATATATTTTGGACCTGAGGATCTCCAAGGTATTCTTTTGCCCCATACTGATGCCCTGATATTTAGGGTTCTGCTAGCAAATTATGATGTGGCTCGGGTCCTAGTGGACTCGAGGAGTTATATTAACATTCTCTTTCAGAATGATTTCAACCAGATGCAGCTCAGGAATGCCCAGTTGGAGGATTTATCAACCCCTTTATTTGGGTTTACTAGGCATGTGGTGCACCCTTCAGGGCAGATATTGTTAGGGCAATCAACCTGTGATATGGTTTTGATGTGTGTGACAAAAGGTTTAAGTTAGGTTGTTAGTATGATTTGATATGTGCGTTGGAGTCTTGCAAGACTTAGTAATTCGCACATGGAGCCTTGGCGAATTTCACATCTCATGACTCGGTCCTTGAGTAGGTGAAGGATGGCTTTACAGAAGTCGTGCGCTTGGAGCATCTGAGGGACCGTTGGACGAGGAGCTTGGAGTGAAGCCAGAGGAAGTAGACTTCAGGGTGAGACGTGAAGGATGGCGCTGCAGAGCCGTGCGCTTGGCGCATCCGAGGGACGTGGTCGGATGAAGACAACTTCGAAGGCGAGGGACTCCGAGGGATGAGAGTGAGCGAATATAACCCGGGAAGGGGTAGCGCTCTTAGGTGAAACATGGCCATTTGGCTAAGTGTCGAATGAGATTTCTCGATATCAGTCGACTGCCATGGAATGGCAATCGACCGCTCTGAGTCGAACGGGGTTCGACTAGTATCCAACTGATGGGTTTTTAGCCCAAAGAATCGATCGCCATATGTTGGCGGGTTGGTAAGACATCAATCCATTCGATGGTAGCGATATGATCGTCAAGAGGGTTTGGGCCACAGAACCTCTCGTAGCCGACTTGGCAGTCGACTATGAGGCATCAGTCGACTAATGGATACATCAATCGACTGATGGATACATCAGTCGACTGCCAAGGGTTCCGATGGATTGCAACAATCGGGATCTAACGTGTTCAGAGGCCGTTGTAATGGCGGCAGTTGACTGCCAAGGGCAGCAGTCGACTGGTGGTGGCCAACGGGAAGAAATCAGCCCTCTCTATAAAAAGAGAGGGTGTTGGGCTTTGGGAGGCTAATGTTTCTATTCTAAACATCTCCCAAAGTGCCCAAACAAATTTTTTCCTCTTCCTTGTGCTTATATTCATCTTATTGCAAGAGGAGTGATTTTGTAAGAGAAGGTTACCTCCACCTAGCTTTGTGCAAAGAAGATAATAGTGAAAGTTTGCGGAGTGATTCACCGTGGACGAATCAGATTGTGGACTAGCGGCGCAGTCGTGAACCACGTTATATTCTCTTGTTAGCATTGTTTATTTCCTTTGCTTTGTCTTTCTTTGTTTGTATTTACATATTCCACTTGCGCTAATAATTTTGTAGATGAGCAAATTCCATCATCGTACGAAGAGGGCTATTCACCCCCCTCTAGTCGGCCACATACACACCGATTGATCCTCACAGATATCTCTGCCCCTTACTTTAGGGACGAGGCCGAGTCAAAAGACCAACATAACCTCCTTCCTAGTGGTGGATGCCCCTTCTGCCTATAATGCTTTCTTTGGTCATCCTTTTTTATCAGCTTTTCAGACGAGGCTTCTCCCTATCATCAAAAGATAAAGTTTTCGATGGGCCCACTCATTGGGGAAGTCTGAGGCAAACAAAAAATAGCTCAGAGTTATTATGTGCAAATGGTAAGGGAGGACAAGAAAAAATCTAGAGTGGAAGAGCCCAAGGGGAAGGCCATTGTTGTTGGTGTAATCAACCCAAGTCATGATTGACCAGACTCGAGTTTGACTCGAGTAGTGTCTTGATGTTTGACAATGAGTTAACCATTGTTTGACAATGGATTGACTATATGGTTGACATAGGGTTGACGATATGATGGAGAAGTCCAAGTGGAACACTTGGCATGGAAAGTCCAAGCTTGGGTCTTGGCAAGGGAAAGTCCTAGCTTGAGTCTTGGCAATTGAAAAGTCCAACATGGGTTGGCATGGAAAGTCCAAGCATGGGTCTTGGCAAGGGAAAGTCCAATCTTGAGTCTTGGAAAATGGAAAGTCCAACATGGGTTGGCAAGGGAAGTCCAAGGGTTGATATTGGCGGCATAAAGTCCAAGGGTGGAGTCTTGGCAGCATAAGTTCAATGGTTGGCAGCATAAAGTCCAAGCGTGTGTCAGCGTAAGCCCAATGTGCCTTGGTTGTGTAGACCAGCTTAGCATGACAATAGCTTATGGAAGCACCTAAAGGCTAGCATATGGATGAACAAGTCAGGATGACTTAGAGGGATCCAATAGGCGTGAGGCTAATGGAGGTGGCTAGAAGGCTTAGGTCTAGGCTAAGAGTGGTCTAACAAGTATGAGGGCATCATACTTGGGGTAAACCTCATGGTTGAGGTGTAGCAGTCGACTGGGGTTATGGACCGGTCAAGTGTTTTAACACTTGGCAGTCGAGTTGACTCTGACCAATCGACTGAGATTATGACCAGTCGACTGGCTAGGAGTCGACTGGCATTCGATTGTGACTGTATGGCCTTGATAGTCGACTGCCAACATTAGACAGTCGACTAATGGCTTGATTAGTCGACTGATGGTCGAGGACATGTGCATAGAATGTTTCTGAGTCAACTGCTAGGGTTTGGCAGTCAAGTGGAGGCATGATCAGTCGACTGATGGTCTATCCGTTGGAACTTGTCCAGCGTGGATTAAGTCATTATCTCACAATGTATATAGGAGCAGTCGACTACTAGGTGGAATCCAGCCTGAGTTGTATCTTTAAAAGGAGCTCGAGGAGAGAGATTTTGGTATGGCTCTTTGAGGCGATTTGGGGCAATTTGCTCGAGCAATTTAGGGTCTCCAAGTGCAGCTCAAGCAACCAAACAAGCAAGCATCCAAAAGCGCATTTATAAAGTTTTCTTTATGTTTTTTTTACTATTTCACTTGTAATTGTTTGTATTTATTTTGTATTACTTTTGTAATCTATTGTAAGAGGTTTCCTCCACCTCCGGAGTATTTTTCGAGAAGGAGTGTTTGAGTAGTTGTGGTGTTTACATCGCTAGAGCTCATTTGATCTCAATCCATGGAATAGGATCCCTAATATTTCGAACCACGTCATATCATTGTATTTGTGTGCTTGTATTTTCATTTTTGCTTTATTATCATTATTTCTGCTGTGCTAACAAAAATTGTAGACAAGCACGAACGAATTCTATCGACGAATGAGAATGCACCATTCACCCTCCCTCTAGCGCTCACCAACATTCCTACAATTGGTATCAGAGCTAGGAGCTCTTCTACAGATTAACAACTAGGAGCAAAGTGCTAGAGGATGGAGTTGCCCAACGACGAATTGGGATGGTACATCAACACGCCAATCTCGTACGCATTCTATGGACAAGAAGACTTCAATCAATGGAAGACAAGGATTGAAGAATTCATAATGATGAGGAACTTCGAAGATTGGTCCACCTTAATGGAAGGATTCATATATCCAAGAAGTTAAAAGGGAGGATTCCTCAAGATGAAGAAATGGACCGAGGAACAACTCTAAAATTTCGAGAGAAATAAAAAGGTAATAAAATTCTTAGGTGATTTAATCCCAAATGATGTTTTGTGTAGATTAGGTGAATATAAGGATGCAAAGGAGTTTTGGAGCAAATTGACAAAGCTCCATGAAGGACCATCACCGTCCTCAAGTGAAGAACAATCCCAAGAAGCCGAAGAATGCTCATCGGCTCAAGAGCTTGAGGAATCGGAGGTTGAGAGGTGCTCAACATCCGATGGAGAAGAGGTAGAAGAGGTGGAAGAAGTCTCCACCTTTAGGATTGAGGGGGAGGATATGAGATCATCCACGCCGGAGCAAACTCAAGAGGAACCATCTACCTCCGGTCGAGAAGATGAAGAAGCTCAAAATTCCACCACCATTGACCTAGGTAACTCAAGAACCTTAATAAATTAAAATCATATTATGTGTTTTGAGTGTAGGGAATATAGACACTCTAAGAGCAAGTGCCCTAAGAAGGTCAAGAAGGCTCAATCGCCACCAAAGGTCAAGGATGTCGGTGCCCCAATACATAAGAGCAAGGAGCATGTAATTTACTTCAAGTGCCAACAAAATGGGCATTATAGGAGTTAATGCCCTAGGGGGAGGAAGAAGGTCCAATAAGGAGCATCAAATATAGGGGGAGCTAAGGCAAACCCTAAGGTAACCTTTAAGTATGCTTCCTCTTAAATTAATAGTCAAAAGCATGCTAGGAACAATTTTAATGCTATTGCTATTACTCATGAACGAAAGCATGCTAAAAATAATAGATTTTATTTCTTATGGGCTAAAGATGTCAATCTTAGAAATAAGGAGAAATTTGGGACTAATATCCCTAAAAAAATCCTACCTAGGGAAACTATTAGGAAAGTAGAAAACCATTTAGGCATTAACCCTAAGAATGGTAGACATATGCCTAGAAGAAATGGTAATGCCCAAAGACTAAATGAAAACTCAAAAATTAGGCAATTAGAATTGAAAAATGAAGTTTTAAGGTCAAAACTTGAAAAATTGGAAAATACCCATAGTTTTTTCATCTTGATGAACTCAAACTCATCTTATACCATGGATGAATCATGAGGAAAGCTTATGTACAAGTCATGTGCATTAAGCCCATAGACCATGGTTCAATATAAGGTTTTAAAAATATTTTAAAATCATTTTGAAAAACCTTGGTGAAGTCTATCTTTTGATAGCAATCACCATTGATAGAGTTGATACAAAGTAGGGTCAAAACTTTGAACTTTTCAATAGTTTTGAACTTTGTGTCAATCTAATTATTTCATGAGTATTTTATTTTTCCAATATTTTTCACCCATTATGATTGACTTAAGTATTATATGTATGAAGTTTCAAGATTTTTTCAAATCATGTATAATTACTTATGTATTTTCCAATTTCATTTCTGAAACTGAATTTTTACATTTACAGAAATCAGTCGACTACCGTTATTGGCAGCCGACTGGAGTCAAGGTCAGTTGACTGTTGTCTGACAGAGTCGACTGCCAATGCTGATTTTGGGTAATCAAGGATGTTTAGCCCATGTTTCAGCTATGTTAGGATACGCTAACTGCTCCTAACCCTAGGATATGCTTTGGAAAGCATTATAAAGGGTGAAAATCCATTAGATATGGATTAGAAGAGTTGTTTAGTGTGTGTATCAATTTTAAGGTATGTGAAAGTTCAAGGTTGAACTTTTAACCTTAATTTTGATGGTTTAGTGTTCCTATAGGTTTAGGGACTCTCCAAGGACATTGTTGGTGCAATGGTTAAGGGCGAGCAAGCCTTTAGGGGAAGGTTATCCATTATGGGATGATGGATGTGTTCTTTCTCATAAGGGGTAGAATTTAGAGAATGGGAGAAATTGAAGGATTGCCTCTCTTTAGTGATATGGGACTTATCACTAGGAAGAGTGAAGACATCCTAGATGTTTTTAGACCAAGGGGGAGATTGTAAGATCTCATTGGGATATGAGACATTGACACCCTTGGGGAGAGCCTTTTTGATGTATGTCAAAAAGGGAGAGAATTTGGGAATTCTCAATTTGGAAAATTGGGAGGATTGGATTGAGTTAGTATTCTAACTCAAAGGTTTTGTTTTTGTCAAACATCAAGAAAGGGGAGATTGTTGGTGCAATAAGCCAAGGTCATGATTGACCAGACTCGAGATGGACTCGAGTAGTGTCTTGCTGTTTGTGTTTTGATGTTTGACAATTAGTTGACCATTGTTTGACAATGGGTTAACTATATAGTTGACATAGGGTTGACCATATGATGGAGAAGTCTAAGTGGGACACTTTGCATGGAAGGACCAAGCTTGGGTCTTGGCAAGGGAAATCCAAGCTTGAGTCTTGGCAATTGGAAAGTCCAACATGGGTAGGCATGGAAAGTCCAAGCATGGGTCTTGGCAAGGGAAAGTCCAAGCTTGAGTCTTGGCAAATGGAAAGTGCAACATGGGTTGGCAAGGGAAGTCGAAGGGTTGATATTGGCAGCGTAAAGTCCAAGAGTAGAGTCTTGGTAGCATAAGTCCAATGGTTGGTAGCGTAAAGTCCAAGCATGTGTCTTGGCAGTGTAAGTCCAATGTGTCTTGGCAGTGTAGACGAACTTAGCATTACAATAGCTGATGGAAGCACCTGAAGGCTACCGTATGGATGAACAAATTATGGAAGACTTGGAGGGATCCAATAGGCATGAGGTTGATGGAGGTAGCTAGAAGGCTTAGGTCTAGGCTAAGGGTGGTCTAGCAAGTATGAGAGGATCATACTTGGGGTAAACCTCATGGTTGAGGTGTAGTAGTCGACTGAAGTTATGGACCAATCAACTGGCAAGTGTTTTGACACTTGGCATCCAAGTTGACTGTGAGCAGTCGACTGGGATTATGACCATTCGACTGGCGTTCGACTGTAGCCGTGTGGCCTTGATAATCATCTGCCAACATTGGGAGATCGACTGATGGCTTGATTAGTCGACTGACATGGATGGCAGTTGACTGATGGTCGAGGACACGGGCATAGAATGTTTCCGAGTCGACTGCTAGGGTTTTGGCAGGCAAGTGGAGGCATGATCAGTCGATTGATGGGTATGATCAGTCGACTGATAGACTATCCGTTGGAACTTGTCCAATGTGGATTAAGTCGTTGTCTCACAATGGCTACAAGAGCAGTCGACTGATGGTCGTGAGCAGTCGACTGCTAGGCGGAATCCAACTCGAGTTGTAGCTTTAAAAGGAGCTCTAGGATGGGGATTTTGGTATGGTTCTTTGAGAAGATTTGGGGTGATTTGCTGGTGCAATTCAGGGTCTCCAAGTGCAGCTCAAGCAACCAAACAAGCAAGCATCCAAAAGCGCATTTGTAAAGTTTTCTTTACGTGTTTTTATATATTTCACTTGTAATTGCTTGTATTTCTTTTGTAAGCTATTGTAAGAGGTTTCCTCCACCTCCGGAGTATTTTCTGAGAAGGAGTGTTTGATTAGTGGTGGTGTTTACATTGCTAGAGCTCATTTGAGCTCAATCCGTGAAGTAGGAACCCTAAGGTTCCGAACCACATTATATCGTTGTTTTTGTGTGCTTGTATTTTTGTTATTTCTTTATTATCATTATTTCCGCTGCGGTAACGAAAATTGTAGACAAGCATAAACGAATTCTGTCGACGAACGAGAACGCACCATTCACTCCCCCCCTCTAGTGCTCATTGACGTTCCTACAATTGTTGATCCAATGGCATATGTTCTAGAAGAAACCCTACCCATGAAGGAGAAGCTAGAAGAAGGAGAGTCTGTGGAAATAGCTCTCGGGAAAGTGACTCAGATAGCGTAGCTGCTGGAGGTGAAGGAAGAACTCATTGCTTGTTTACGAAGAAATGAAGATATCTTTGCCAAAGACGTGCATGATATGACCGGAATTGATCCCCGAGTTGCAGAGCACCATCTAAACATTATCCCTGGAGTACGGCCCATCCAACAAAAGAGGTGACACTTCAGGCCAGAGTAGGACAAGATCATCGTTGAAGAGGTGGATAAGTTACTGAAGGTCGGTCACATAGAAGAAATCAAATTCCCCGAGTGGGTATCAAATGTAGTGTTGGTCCCTAAGCCCTCTGGGTAATGGAGAATGTGTATCGATTTTCATGATTTAAATAAAGTCTGCCCTAAATACTGCTACCTCTTGCCTCATATTGATCAGTTGGTGGATTCTACTATGGGATATAAAGTTGTATCTCTTATGGATGCTTATTAGGGGTATCATCAAATCCCATTAGCTCGGGAAGATAGAAGGAGGGTTAGCTTTGTGACGTCCGGAGGGTTGTACACATATGTAGTGATGACCTTCGGGCTAAAAAATATAGGATCCACTTATCAAAGGTTAATGAACAAGATATTCACTGAATAGAAGGGCAAGATGTGGAGGTATACGTTGATGATATTTTGTTAAAGTCACGGCTCACTCGGAGTTTGGTACAAGATCTGGAGGAAACCTTTTCTACCCTCAGATGTTATAACATGAAGTTGAACCCAAAGAAGTGTTTGTTTGGGATAAAGAGTGGAAAGTTCTTGGGATACATCATGATAGAAAAGAGATTGCAGGCTAACCCAGAGAAAGTTCAAGCCTTGTGTAATATGAAGTGATGTAATTGAGAGGTGTCCTAAGGCAATCGCCTTAGAAGTTATTAATAAAATTCACTATTTAAGTGTACATTATCTATGTATCTAATTGGATCTTAAACTCATGTACTGAAGTCCACAATATGATGCATAGCATGAGATAAATTGTAATTGGATCACAATTAGTGGGTATCTCATCATGTGTAAATATGCAAGTATTGAAACTTTTCCTAGTCGATGAATTGATGAGATTAGACATCATCAATACTGTGAGACTATCACATGTTATGCTCCTTAGTTTATCCAAGCATTCGATACTCACTGAATGGAAGCATAGGGATGTTGAGAGTGAACATGTGGATGCTAGTTATGGTAACTAGTTCATTGGAGTGACCTGCTATGAGACTTCATATGGTTCTATATGTCGTTGAAGATCTCATTGTTGCTTGAGTGTGAGCTTCCTTAGACTTTGAGGTATTCAAGTCACCTTGATCATGGCGCTTTATACTTTGACTTCTTCACAGCCATCTATATAGTAGGTGTAACTCTGCGATGGTTGGGTATAAGCCAAAGTGATCAAAGGTGTTTGAATAGCCCACAGATGATTCACTACTCCTGATAAAGGTGATGTATACCCTAGGCCTCTTGTCAGGATTGTTACTCAGAAGTTTCTATCCAGAGTGAGCATGTTAAGAAGATGGTCTTCTTGGGAACATGTAGGAGTAACTTGAATCCACAGGACAAGAAAATTAACTTGGTCTAGGTGTGACGTAGTCAGCCTTGTGGGGATTGTTGGGAGATCGGATGACCGGCTAGAGGGGGGTGAATAGCCCTCGTTCGCTGTTCGTCGTATTTTGTTCGTTCTCGTCTACAATTCTTGTTAGCGCAAGCGGAAACAATAAACTAAGACAAGCAAATAGAAGTAAAACAAAGACAATACAAACACAGAGATATAACGTGGTTCACGGCTACGCCGCTAATCCACGGTCCGATTCGTCCACGGTGAATCACTCCGAAACCCAATCACTATTGGTCTCTCCTTTGCACCAAGCTAGGTGGAGGTAACCTTTACAAACACTCCTCTTACAAATAGAATGGAAATAAGCTTGAGTAAGAGGATGGAAAGCTTTAGGGATCTTTGGGAGAGTATTAGAGCATAAGCCTTAGGCTCCCAAACCCTTACCCCCTTCCTTTTTATAGAGGAAGAGGGTTTCTTCCCGTTGACACAGGATCGATCGGTGATGCCCTCGATCGATCGGTGATCTAGCCGCGCCCAATAACGGGCTTTCCACGTTGGATTCCATCCAGCGGTATTGCATCGACCGATGATGGGACCATCGATCGTGATGCTCGATCATCAGTGCTCGGTCAGTCGACTCCATTACATGCTGCAGTTCCATCACCGACCGCTTCGGCACGATCGGTTGTCGCCGATTATCGATCATTGCCGATTCCATGGCGATCGCCTAAATCATCGGTCTTATACGATCGATCAACCAATCGATCGGAAGCGATGACCGCCATGACATGGCAATGCGATCGGCGGTGTCTCGAAAAACCCATCCGACACTTGGCCAAATGGCCAAGTTTCACCTAAGAGCTACCCTTCCCTGGGTTACAATCGCTCACTCTCATTTCTCGGAGTCCCTCGCCTTTGAAGTTCTCTTCGTTCTTGGCCACGTCCCTCGGCAGCATCAGGCGCACGGCTCTGCAATGCTCCTTCGCGTCTCTTGCCTCGAAGTCTACTTCCTCCTGCTTCACTCCAAGCTTCTCGTCCGGCGGTCCCTCGGATGCTCCAAGCGCACGGCTTCCGCAAAGCTATCCTTCACCGACTCAAGGCACGAGTCATGAGATGTGAAACTCGCCACGGCTCCATGTGCGAATTACTAAGTCCTGCATGACTTCAACGCACATATCAAATCAACATAACCAACTAACTTAAACCCTTTGCCACACACATCAAAACCTTATCACGGCAAGAGATTGCCCTAACAATCTCCCCCTTTTTGATGTGTGGCAATCCGTTTAAGTTAGGTAAAAACATTTGATATAAATTTTTAAGGAAAGAAAGCATGTAAACATAAACATTTGATAGCAACATGCAACTCCCCCTTAATCCATGAAACTCCCCCTTAATCTCTCCCCCTATCATAAATAACTTAAACATATTCATTTCTCCCCCTTTGACACCATCAAAAATATGAATACTAAGTTATAAACATATGACATCAAGTCTAATAGAAAGAAAATACCACAAGTTGATAAAAAATTGGAATTCAGCCTATCGTCCGAATAGCCATCACGATCGTTCAGATACTACCGATCGCACGTGATTTTCGGAATTTCTGATTTTTCTGGCCGAATTTCAGAAATGCATAAAAAAAATTCCAGAAAATTTGAAAAATCATGAAATTTGGGGAACATATTTCTATTAAGTATATTTATCAAGGAAAAATAGTTTTTCATGAAAACTCATTATATTTTCTTGTTTTTGCCAAAAATCCAAAAGTTCTAAAAACTACTAGGTTTTTGATCATTCTAGTATCAAGTTAGCTACCTAGTTTTGCATTCAATTGTTTCAAAAACATGAATACATGTATTTTAAGGTAAGAAATTGTTTTGAAAACATATGAAATATCCAACCATGATCTTTGGGCAATATGTCTATGAATTAAACATAAGCCTTCCCCATGATTGGTCTATTATTGCTATTTTGATACTTTAAATGACCATCTAAATGCCATAGGCATTAGTGGACATTTGTATCATCCTAATATCTCACCCATGCTAAGTTTGCAATCAAGTTAGCCTATAGTGAGTGTGAGATGCATCCTAGGGGGTATTTGTATATACTTAACTCATATATTCATGCAATTCTATCATGGTTAAGTATCAACCTAACATCCTACATGATCATAATGACATATATGAATGAATTCTACATTATGATCATGAACCTCATGTATCCATCAAATAATAGTCATGCATTAGGTATTATATGATGATAATAAGCAAATTATCACCTAAAGCATGATTTAATTTCTAGTGATAACGTGCCAAATTTCAAAATTATAAATCATGATTTAAAACATACATAGGAATTACATCAATCATCATGATTTAAGCATTATTACCTATTTATGGGATGCGTTATCATCACCCAACACTATCTAAAAATGTTGTCCCGTCATCCTAAGTCAACCAAAATATGATATAGGTCAAGTTCATATGGTTGACTACCCTAGGGTTTTCTAACCCTTAAGGATGGATTTTGGAACCCAAAATAGATTTTTGCCTATGGGATTCACTAGAAATTCCTTGGGGATCCATTTCTTAGCTATTACTTTGTTTTTGTCTTGTCCCCTAGCAATTAGGCATTTATAGGCCTTCTCATTTTCTTCTCTTTATATCCTAGGCCCTTCATGTTAAAACATGCCCTATGGCTCCCAATTATCAAGTTAAGGGTATTTGATCCTATTGTGAATTTCTCTAGGGATTTGGTTAAAAAATCTACCTTTTCCCTTAATGCCCTATTTTCATTTATACATGCATCACTAACATCTAAAGGCATATATTCATCATGTGAGCATGCATCATCATGGCAAGAAGAAATATTTTCACTTAAGCATGCTTTTTCTAATTTTTGCTCTAATTCCTTAATTTGATTAAGCATGCTTTTGTTTTTCTTTTTCATGCCAAATAAGTCCTTAGTTAAACTAGAAATTATGGAAACTATTTTCTTAGGAGAGGCTTTCGTTACCATAGTTTCCATATCCTCTTCTTTTCTTGGATGAGGAGGTAGATGAAGCTCCCCTTCACTTGAGCTCTCTCCTCTTGTGCTTGATTCTTCATTTGAGGAGGAGGAGGAGCTATCCGAGTCATGAAGAGCCATTAGTGCTAGGTTGGAGTAAACATGCTCTTCTTCATCGGATGAGGAGGAGGAGGCAAGGTCATCCCATGTCTTGGCTTTGAGAGCCATGGACTTTCCTTTTTCCTTGGCCTTCTTCTCCTCTTTCTTCTTGCTCCCCTTCTTCTTCTTCTTTTCTTCCTTCTTTTTCTTCTCTTCCTTGCTCTTGTTTAGGAGGGGACAATTGTCCCTTATGTGCCCTTCTCCTTGACAATTGTAGCATATGACCTTCCCCCTTGGTCTCCTTCCCCTATCATTAGATTTATGAAATCTAACATTCTTAAATGCACGCCTTACCCTCCTTACCATATAGGCCTCTTCGGTGCTATCCATGGAGGAGGATGAGGCTTCGTCATCGGAGGAGGAGGGAATTTCCATCTTCTTCTTTCCCTTATTTGCTATCAAGGCCACTCCTCTTGAAGGTTGAATTCTTGGTTCTTCTTGTATTCCTTCAAGTCTTGTTTCATGGAGCTCCATTGTTGAGAAGAACTCCTCCAAGGTACTTACTTCCAAGTTCTTGGAGATGTAGAATGAATCCACCATGGAGCTCCATCTTGAGGACCGGGGAAAGGCGTCTATGGCCTTCATTACCATATCCCGGTTGGATAACTTCTCTCCTACACTTGTTAGTCCAAGCAAAATCTCTTTAAACCTAGAATGCAATGAAGTTACCTTTTCTCCTTTTTCTAATTTGATGTTTGATAGTTGGGAGCGGAGGAGGTCTCTTCTTGCTAGCTTTGCCTCCGAGGTACCTTCATGAAGCTCTACTAGCTTCTCCCACATCTCCTTGGCACTAGAGCACTCCCCAATTCGGTTTATCTCTTGTTGGGGAAGTACATTGAGGAGATGATGCTTAGCCCTTGAATTTGCAATGTGTTCCTCTCTTTGCTTCTTAGTCCACCTTGTCTTCTCTATTGGTTCACCCCTTTCATCCCTAGGCAACTCGAAACCATTTTCCATTATAAGCATAACATCAAAATCGGTCTCGAAGAATACCTCCATTCGCTTCTTCCACCAAGCGAATTCGCCGTCGAACTTCGGCGGGTAGATGTTGGAGCCGGCCATCTTTTAATGAAGTGTTTGTCGTGGCGGTTAGTCCTTGACAAACAACCTGGCTCTGATACCACTTGTTGGGAGATCGGATGACCGGCTAGAGGGGGGTGAATAGCCCTCGTTCGCTGTTCGTCGTATTTTGTTCGTTCTCGTCTACAATTCTTGTTAGCACAAGCGGAAACAATAAACTAAGACAAGCAAATAGAAGTAAAACAAAGACAATACAAACACAGAGATATAACGTGGTTCACGGCTACGCCGCTAATCCACGGTCCGATTCGTCCACGGTGAATCACTCCGAAACCCAATCACTATTGGTCTCTCCTTTGCACCAAGCTAGGTGGAGGTAACCTTTACAAACACTCCTCTTACAAATAGAATGGAAATAAGCTTGAGTAAGAGGATGGAAAGCTTTAGGGATCTTTGGGAGAGTATTAGAGCATAAGCCTTAGGCTCCCAAACCCTTACCCCCTTCCTTTTTATAGAGGAAGAGGGTTTCTTCCCGTTGACACAGGATCAGTCGACTGATGCCCTCGATCAGTCGACTGATCTCGTAGCCGTTGCCCAATAACGGCTGCTTTCCACGTTGGATTCCATCCAACGGTGCTGTATCGATCGGTGATGGGACCATCGATCGGTGATGCTCGATCGATCGAGTGCTCGGTCAGTCGACTCCATTCGTGCGTGCACCATCGATCGATCCGCCGATCGGCGATCAGCTATCGGCTATCGATCATTGCATGGCCATGGCGGCGCCAAACTCGCCGGTCTTATACGGTCGATCAACCAATCGACTAGGCGATCATTGCCATGACATGGCGGTCGGTGGTGTCGGAAAACCCATCCGACACTTGGCCAAATGGCCAAGTTTCACCTTAAGAGCTACTCCTTCCTCGGGTTACGCACACTCTCATTTCTGAGTCCTCGCCTTTGAAGTTCTCTTCGTTTGGCCACGCCCCTGGCGCGATCAGCGACGGCTCGCAATGCTCCTTCGCGTCTCTTGCCTCGAAGTCTACTTCCTCCGGCTACACTCCAAGCTTCTCGTCCGGCGGTCCCTCGGATGCTCCAAGCGCACGGCTTCCGCAAAGCTATCCTTCACCGACTCAAGGCACGAGTCATGAGATGTGAAACTCGCCACGGCTCCATGTGCGAATTACTAAGTCCTGCATGACTTCAACGCACATATCAAATCAACATAACCAACTAACTTAAACCCTTTGCCACACACATCAAAACCTTATCATGGCAAGAGATTGCCCTAACAGGGATGAACATAGAGACCATGTCCTGAACCAAGTGTGTATAGGATGAGTGAAAGGAACAAGACACGAACAACTGAAGCTGCTGAAGGGTTCACAAAATATTCTGAAGTCGATTTAAACTTTTCGATCAATTGGGGGGCATGATGTACTGCTAGGTGTCACTCATGATCTATTCATAATTAAGGGGTTAATTATGAATGGCCAACATAACCGGGAACCTATTGGGTCACACGCACTCCAGGTGATCTCGAGATGTAAAACAAGTCTGAGAATGAGATTCTCGTTGAGAGAGGATATGTTTGGTTGGACCAGACCAAGGGGGTGCAAAATGGAGGCTATGGAACCTTCTATGGCCTTGTCAGACTTAGCACGACTATATTGCACTTAAACGAAGTCAAACGGACCATACAGAGCCTCACATGGTCGTGTCTAACTTGGCACGGGACATGCCTGGCTCTTGCCACAAATTGGCAAAGTCTGGGATGCGCCCAGAGAGACACACGGCCAGGCCATGTGAATCCACACGGCTAGGCCATGTGAATCCACATGGACATGTCGCGTCTCCACCGATTTTGGGATTTTCTCTTATGGAAATTTCCTGGGTTGTTCTTACTTTAATTATGGGATAATTATAGTAAGATATGTTTCATTTAAGCCTCATAAGATGACCTAATCAAGAGATTTATAAAAGGATCTCTTGATAATCTTTGGCTATGGTTTTGTTTAGGTTTTCTCCCTTGGTAGCCATCGTCGCTCTCTCCTCTCTCCTCTTCCCTTGTCTTCGCCGGTTGGCTAGCACCAATCGGAGACAAAGACTTGTTGCTCTAGGAGTTATCTCAGGTGATCCTGGCGTGGATACTGATAGAGGCAAGGCCCGTTAGTCTTTCTTGTGGTTTCAACGGATTCAAAAGAATCCCGAAGGTATAACTTCTCCTTCTCCTTGTGTGTTTTCATGTGATTATGCCAAAACAAGTTTTCCTAGCCCCCAGGAGATGTCTGGGATGTAATAAAAATTATTTTTATTCGCTTTATTACACTGTGCATGATCCCAAAATCTCCAACATGAAGTCACCCACCAACTTGTGAGAAACCCAGAAGTTGGTAGGGAGGATTGTTTCATTGTCTCTATTTATCGACAGGTCAACAGATCAGGGGTTACCCTTTTTATGGATTCTGAGTAAGGACACTCGATTTCAATGGGATGAGTAGTATGAACAAGCTTTCCAAGATTTGAAGAAGTACCTGGCGGGACTTCCGTTACTAGCTAAACTTGTTTTGGGAGAACCATTGTGGGTATACCTAGATGTATCTGAGAGAGCAATCAGTTCAATTTTATTGAGGCAGGAAGGCACACAGCAACAACCTATTTATTATTCAAGTCACATATTAAAGGGGGTCGAGTTGAGATATACTGAATTAGAGAAGTTGACATATATACTAATCCTGATTGCCTACAAGTTAAGGCCATATTTCCTGGCTCACCCGATGAATGTGCTGACAAATAATGAATTGGGTTGGGTAGTTACTAAATCGAATTCTTCAGGGAGACTAGCCAAGTGGTTGTGGAGCTAAGTGAGTATGAACTGTAATCAAGGCTCAGTTGCTAGCTGATTTCCTAGCCGAGGTGCCAATGGGCATAGAGAACAGTTCGGCAAAATGAAAATGGGAGGAGAGTGCATGGAACATTTTTGTGGATGGATATTCAGGGGCCAGAGGAAGTGGAGTTGGAGTAGTGCTTATATCTCCATCAGATGAAGAGACTCATATAGCCATTCGATTGGGATATAAAGCATCCAACAATGAGACAGAGTATGAAGCTATTCTGGCTGTATTACAAGCAGCTCGAGCAGTGGGAGCCATTTTGGTCATAATACATTCGGATTCTCAATTGGTTGTATCGCATCTCAAGGGTACTTTTGCCATTTGGGAGGATAGGTTGAATAAATATTTCATGACTTTTAAAAAAGAAAAACCTCATTTTGAGGAGGTAACCCTGCAACAAATCCCGAGAGAGGAGAATAGAAAGGCGGATGAATTGGCTTGGCTAGCCAGTGCCTTAAATGAATGGAGGCCTCAAGATTCTATATGTATAGAAGTCCCTCATTCCTTGGTGGTGCATAATGTGAAAGAAGTAGTGTAGGAAGGTAAAGGTACATCTGACTGGAGGACTGACATTATGGATTATCTACAGCATGGGAGTGTCCCAGCCGAAGGTGGAGCGGCATCAACTTTGTTGATAAGGGTGAAGCAGTTTGTAATTATTGATGGAACTCTATACAAGACGTCTTTTAGCCGACCTCTATTGAAGTGTCTCGGGAAAGAGGACGCCGAGTGGGTACTCAAGGAAATACATGAAGGATGTTGTAGCAACCATTTGGGAAGAAGGGCTAGGTCTCAAAAAGTGTTGTTAGCCGGATACTTTTGACCAACTCTTCATCAAGATGTAGCATGCCTAGTGTGGACTTACCCAGCCTATCAAAAGCATAGCAACAGATCGGAGTAGCCCGCCGAGTTGATAAAGGTTGTAGTTGCTTCTTATCCCTTTGACCAGTGGGGAATGGACATAGTTGGTCCAATGCCTATAGCCCCTTTACAGAAGAAATTCTTGCTGGTCGCTATGGATTACTTTTCAAAATGGGTGGAAGTTGAACCCTTATCTAAGATCACAAAGAGTGAGGTGATACAATTCCTTTGGAAGAATATTATTTGCCAATATGGGGTTCCCCGAAAGTTGGTCAGTGACAATAGACGTCAGTTCCAGGGCCAAAAAATTTGGGAGTGGTGTCAGAGTCTTAATATTCAGTAGGCCTTCATTTCGATAGCTCATCCTCAGGCTAATGGCCAGATGGAAGTAGTTAATAGAATTTTCATTCAAGGGTTAAAAACTAAGTTAGGGGCTAAGCAAGGAAATTGGGTGGACGAGTTACCTGAGATACTATGGGCCTATCGAACCACACCCAAAATGGGCACTGGAGAAACCCCATTCAGTTTGGTGTAAGGAACTGAAGCAGTTATCCCACTAGAAGCCATTCTGAATAGTGCCCGAGTTCAAGCTTATGACCTAGAGCAGAATCAAATCTTGAGAGGTACTGAGCTAGATTTGTTGGAAGAGAGGCGAGAATAGGCTCAGATCCAAGCTGAAGCATATAAACAAAGAATACAATAAGTCTTCAATAAGAAAGTAGTACCAAGGAGGTTTCAGAAGGGCGACCTGGTTTTATGCAAATTCAATCATGCATGAGATCCTAAAAAGCTAGCCCCTAATTGGGAAGGACCATAGACAGTAACTCGTCGAGTTGCTGGTTCGGCATATTGATGGATGCGAACATGACCTCAAATCTTATGATGGGAATCGTCGAGGACTCAAAGAGTGTGCTCGTGCTCAACACTCGCAAGTACACGGATGTCGTCAAGTAATAAATAGATTATCGATCCCACAGAGACTCAGATTCGAGTACCGATTGATCAGTGGATGTTGTTGTTCGGAGATAAGTTCTAATGGTTATGGTTGCAAGGTTGATGACATTCCTAACTATAATACGGTGTCAAACGAAGGAAGTGAAGGTTGGTTCAAGGTTCATAAAGGGATTCTAGGACTTCGATTTCACTTGTGCGTCATGGAATATACTATTAATTAAATGTTGACTAGTTCTCTAATTATGGTCTTGTGAAAGGGACATCATACCCTTTTCCAATGAGCTTTTGCTTCTACCGGGAACTACCTATGCTACGAGGATGCCAAATCAATCCCTATGAAGAGTTGAAACATGTCTTGTTCCCTACTCTTTCATACCCTTCTACCTACGGTTACTGAAGATGAGGACAACCACTAGGTTCCTTCTTAGTTCTCCTAGATCTTTGATACAAGGGATGTCACCCCTTGTATCAGCTATGCACAATAGATAGAAAACCAAAATATAATCTTCATCAAATTAAACCAACATAAACTGCGAATAAAAATCCATAAACAGAATTAACATTTGACTAGCATGTTCTACATTACACAAGTTACTCCCTAATTCTAGAATCAATGATTCAACTCCATAGACGGAAAAGAAAATACACAAAGCATAATAGAATTAATCATTACAATGCAAAAGATGAAATAGAAATTGGATTACACTGCTCTTGGTCCTTCTCTTCGATGTCGCAGTGTGGGTTACGATCCTCTCGTCATCTCCTTCCTCCCCATTACGAGTTTCTGATGCTTTTTAGGTTACCAGTATGTCATCCCAACCGTCGGGCCTTCCCCAAGTTTTGGGCATGGATTTCCTTTTATAGACTTGAAGTCGGTGGTGCCCGAAGGCACGAAAGAACCCTAGTCACGTCGAAATAAGCCAGCACCACATGGCCATGTGGATCCACATGACCAGACTGTGTGTGGTGCTGGGGTGGCCAAATCCGTGGCTTGGACACGACCATGTGGATTCACACGATTAGGCCATGTCCCCTTCTGTTCCTCCTACCAAATATCTTCCTTTTGCTCAAAGAATGTGTCATTTTCCCTGTAAAATGTTGTTCTGCACACAAAAGTACGAGCAGATCTCCGAACTAGAAAATAGGAAATGCATGCAAAACAAAGTGAAATATGCACGAAACGAGTATGAAATGTAATGAGATGTGAGCAAAAACTATTCCTAAAACCCTATATGTTTTGCTCACATCAATTTCCCCAAACTTAAATCTTTGCTTGTCCTCAAGCAAACCTCAATCCCATGAAATTTTAAAAAACATTGTTCCATACTCAGCATGTTAACTAGATTTATCAAGTGGTATTTTCCATTAAAGCAAAATAGATATGTTCTAAAGGTTCACTAAGTTAGCTTCTCATGCACATGTTAAGCAAATCTTCTTAAGTGATACATTATTTCACAGTAAGTTAAGTCATCATCTTATAGCTTTTCTACGGTTTCCAGCTTTTAGGCACTAGTATGCCCTAAGAGAGGGTCGTTCCCTAGATCTAGCATAAAGTCTCAAAGGTGTGCTCGGTATTGAGATAAATTGGTATGTGTTTCCCCAGTAACCTAACTCAGTCTCAAAGGGGCACCTTGCCATTTCCACCTACGATAAACTATTTTTTTTTGTGAATAGAACTTTCGTTCTTCTCATATTCACAGGTGATTTTAATTTTTCCAAATGGGCTTACACAATCGGAGCATCTCCAGTAACTAAAATTCTAAATCTAGAGTCACCTATGGATTCCAAGGTACTAGACTATTGGGATGAATCATAACTAGATATGTAATAGATTCTTTCTTTCAGAATATTCGTCGAGTGTAAGTGTAAAAATAAAAGCTAACCAGTGCAAATCTAGAACATTCATTAGAGTAATAAAATACCACGAGATAAATGAAGTTAGGCTTCTTATGGAGACAATACGTGAAGAAATCTTAAAAATATTATTAAGGTAGCTTAAAAATAGTAAAAACTAAGTGCTGAAAGAAAATAGACACTCTATATGACCAAATGAATGCCAACAAAGACTAAAATGTAAATAACAAGAAAGAAAGTACTATTAGAAAAAAAACATATCAAAACTTGGGGTCCACCCCAGACTTGTATGAAACAATACCTCTAATACGATGGCCGAGGTGGGAAGTCCGACAGTCTTGGCATGTCAGGCTTCTAAGAAAACTTGGTGCTCAGTCGTTGATTCCACATGTACATGTGGTCGATCTGAGAGCTGGTGGATGCAACGGCTGCTCTGTGCTCCTCTTCCCGGGCCCACTATGCCTACTGGCCATGCATGTCCTGCGGAACCTCCTTGCGATATGCAGCCTTCTCCTAGAAATAGATACGGGCCTCATCGTAGAACTCCTTGACCCGCTAGAAGTTCTCTCGTAAGCACTGAAACTTTGGCTGCGCAGAGGTTCTCTGCTCCTCCCATCACTGCCTATGTGTCTGCTGCTCGGTGTATATGTCGTCAAGGAATGATCGGAACTCAGAAAAATCATAGGCAGATGTACTTGCATCCTTCTCAAAAGAAGAAAAAGAAGGTGGTGCAGGTGTAGGCTCTCGATGTGGACTAGGTGGGCTCCTATACCTCTGTGGACTCGAGGGAGAGGGATGAGTAGGGGATGAGAGGGGTGCCTCGGTAGAAGACCCCGCATGTGGTGGGGACTCCACTACTCGGTCCAAGTGCTATTTGGTGTTGTTGGTGATGGTGGTACGATCAATGTCAAGGAGCTTAAGGGATCGTAGATTTTTCCTTACAAAGCACAGAGAGTTCCCTTCTCTTACTATCATCTTCATCGCCATACACACCCCTAGGTCGATCCTAGGGCTCCCCTCTACTCTATCTAGTGTTGTGTAGTCGTACCACATCCTATGGAAAATATGGGTAAGTAGTCCCCTCAAAATAATTTCTCCCCTCGCCGCTTTGCCCATTTTCACTAGGTGTCTAATGAAATGGGACCCTACATCAATGCTACTCCTCTCTTGAAGCATGTCCCATAGGCAAAGCAGCTCACTTGCTCTCACTACACCGTAACTCTATCCTCTCCCAAATATGGTGCTTGGCATAACCCGGTGAAGGTACCGGAAGATAGGGTTCTGGAGGTGGGAGGTTTTTTCTCTAGAAGGGTCATAATTATATTCCCCCGTTAATTCGATTCAAAAGCTTCGTGCATTAAACCTGATAAGAGTCCTCCTCTCTCCTCCACTAGGCAATCTAAAACAGTTATTCCATTGGTGCAAGGTCCACTCGTGCTCGATGTTGAATAGCCTAAATGTAATCCTTCCCTCATCACTCTCTCTTCCCGTCAAAATCTCCACTTCTAATGAACTCAAAAATTCTAAAACTATCCTAGGGTAGGTTGAGTGTCTTATCCCCATAATCTCTCCCCCATCCCATTTTCGCAAATAGGGCGTGAACATCACCCAACAACCCTAGGGTTTCCAAGAGTTCTTCATCTAAAAACCTAGTTGCAGTGACTTTTTGAGTATAAAGCACATTATATCCGTCTCTATGCTCATTATTGCGAAATACAAGGGATGGATGAGCATCGCCTCCCTCCGGAGCTTGTGGAGCATCCCTTCTCCTTGATCTTCGCTATGAGGTAGGGGATCGTGGTGCCACTTGCTTTGTCCTTCTCATATTTGCATCTTTTGGGCTTCCTTGAAGGTTGAAGAGGATCCTAGGAGGTGGGGAAGGCGATTTCACATGGCTAGAGCATGGAAATTTGAAGCACACGGTGGGATTGGGGTGAAACACACTGTGTGTCCCTTTTATCCCTTGCGCGACACAGTCTTGTGCAAATACATGGCCTTGCCATGTCTGCCACTAGGAGATGAGTTGGACTAGGAAAAACTGTGTGTAAACACACGGCAGGTTCGAATTCTAGGCTCAAAATGATTTTTGTTTCTACTTAGCAAGTTCTTTCTAGTCCTAAAACTATTTGCAAAAATGTCAATGACCATAAATCAAAGTCTAAATTATACGCATGAATGCAATAAAATTAAAACAACTAAAGACTAAACTTGGGTTGCCTCCCAAGAAGCACTTTGTTTAAGCTCTTTTAGCTCGACCATACTCCATCATTTCAACTTGGCTCCGGAGGCTCCATAAACCTCCCTTCATTCGTCTCGAAATCTATATTTTTTGGTGAAGTGGTCATTATCCTACACGAGATATACCTGTCTGTGAAGGGAACCTTACACTTTGATAGGTTGAATATGATGATCTCATAATCTACTTCCAAGGAGACTTTATGCGCCTCCACATCATGCATGCTCCCGCAGTCACCAGAAAGGGTCTTCCTAAAATGATGGGAATCTGAGGGTTTGGTCCTGTGTCTAGTATGATAAGATCTATGGGTATGACAAAATTCTCAACCACCATAGGTACATGTTCTAACATGCCAATGGGCTCCTTTATCGTATCATTCCCCATGCGAATACCTATGCCCGTCGGTTGTATACCACTTATTCCCATCTCCAGGTAGAATGCATAGGGCATCACACTAACTGATGACCCTAGATTGCATAGTGCTTCATTGAAGCTATCACCATAAATCATGCAGGGTCTAACAAATTCACCAGGGTCCTCCAACTTGGGTGGGATTTTATCTTCAATTTCAGCCTGATTTGGCATAGTCGAAATCATGGTCGCACATCCCTCAGTGAATCTATTTTTTCTATCCTACTCCCTCATTGTATATCCCCTCTTCCTTAACCTAGTTTTGCTCGGTTGATGGTGGAGAGCTATCCATGGTCTGCGATACGGTCTGGGCTATTTGGGCAACTTGCGTTTCTAGTATTTTTGTGTGGCTTGTAAGCTCATCGATAGAGGACTTCAACTCCCTAAGTGCCTCTTTAGATCTCTGATGTTGGCACTGGAATTCTGCATTGGCCTTTGTTTTGGTAGCAACAAAATCTTCAATCATTAGTTCCAATCTAGATTTGGGTGGTTGCTGCTATCCACTGCCCTGTTGTTGCCCATATCCTCCCGATTGTTGGAAATTTCCCGTATTATTCCTATAGGAAAAATTCGGATGGCTCCTCCATCCGGGGTTGTAGGTGCTTGAATATGGGTTGTTGGCCCTTTGGTTGTGGTTGCCAACCGCATCAAAAATGCTCAATTTGCTCTTCTTATCTACCCTGCCCTCCATAGTAGTTCTCCTAATACGCTGCTACTCCCTCTCCGAAAGTAGTAGCTACACATGCAGATGCAAGGGTTAGAGATTCAAACCATTTGCTTAGCGCGCCCATTCTTTCCGCCAAGTGGTGAATGGAGTTGATAGCATATCGACCGGCTGTAGGTGTTGGGTGACTACGCTTGGAAGTTCATTGATGGTGGTTCTAAGCCACCTCTTCGATAAGATCCTCTGCTTCCTCGATAGTCTTATTCATTAAGGCACCTCCTGCAGCAGAATCGAGGGACACCTTAGTGGCGTACGTGATCCCATTATAGAATATGTGGATCACCAGCCACCTCTCTAGACCATGATGGGGGCATTCGTGGAGCAGCCCTTTGTAGCGATCCTAGGCTTCGAACAAGGACTCCCCTTCTTTCTAGCGGAAGCTAGTGATTAAGTGGCACATGTGAGCAGTCTTACTTGGTGTGAAAAATTTATTCAGGAACTGCTACTCACATTGCTCCCACGTGGTGATGCTTCCTGAAGGAAGGGAGTGAAGCCATGTCTTCGCCTTATCCTACAGTGAGAATGGGGATAGGCTCAGATGGATCGCATCAGCTGGTACTCCATTGAATTACATCGTCGATCATATCTCCAAAAATGTCTCTAGGTGCGGGTTCGGGTCTTCAGTTGCAGCACCTCCGAATTGGCTCTGCTGGACCATGTGTATAAGCGCAGGTTTCAGTTCAAAGTTGTTGGCTGAGATTGATGGTCTAGTTAAGCTTGGCCTATATCCTCTAGCACTGGAAACTGCATAGTCTCTCAAAGGCTGACTTCCTAAGTTTACCACAGATGCATCTAGGTCTTCCATGCTCCTCTACTCAGCTCTCCTACGACGGTAGGTTCTTTCAATTTCTAGGTCTATCGAAAAAAGATTTTCTGATCCTAAACATCTACACATATGAACAACCGAGCCACTAAATTAGGAGTATACCTATAACTTATAAACTGGAAATAACCTAATCTAAATACTAAATCAAATGCTGAAAATTTAAACTAAAGGTTGATGCAATGCAACTACTAAAATTAATCTAAACTTAATCTAGATATTAAAAATCTAAAACTAAAGTAAAATAAACAAGAAAACAAACCTATCCTAAGTCCGATCCAACTATCCACTTTTTGATTCGATATCAAATCAATCAGTCCACGGTAACAATGCGAAAAACTTGATACACACGAACTCGACCTCAAATCTTATGATGGGACCCATCGAGGACTCAAAGTATGCACTCGCGCTCAATGTCCGCAAGTGCATAGATGTCGTCAAGTAATAAATAGATTATTGATCCCACAGAGACTGATATTGAAGTACCGATTGATCAGTGGACATTGTTGTTCGGAGTTAAGTTCTAATGGGTGTGGTTGCAAGGTTGACGGTGGTCCTAACTCCAATACGGTGTCACACGAAGGAAATGAAGGTTGGTTCGAGGTTCAAAAAGAGATTCTATGACTTCGATTTCACTTGTACGTCATGGAACAAACTATCACTTAAATGTTGAATGGTTCTCTAATTATGGTCTTGTGGAAGGGACATCATACCATTTTTCGATGAGCTTTCGCTTCTACTGGGAACTACCTATGCCTAACCAGGCCAACCCTTTCATTAGGATAGGATAGATGGTACAAGGATGTCAAATCAATCCCAATGAAGAGTTGGAACATGTCCCGTTCCCTACTCCTTCATACCCTTCTACCTACAGTTACCAGAGATGAGGACAACCACTAGGTTCCTCCTTAGTTCTCCTATATCTTTGATACAAGGGTTATCACCCCTTCACAATAGATAGAAAACCAAAATACAATCTTCATCAAATCAAACCAACATAAACTGCGAATAAAAATCCATAAACATAATTAACATTCGACTAGCATGTTCTACATTACACAAGTTACTCCCTAATCCTAGAATCAAAGATTCTACTCCATAGACGGAAAAGAAAAGACACAAAGAATAATAGAATTAATCATTACAATGCAAAAGATGAAATGGAAATTGGATTACAGTGCTCTTGATCTTTCTCTTCGATGTTGGAGTGTGGGTTAATATCCTCTCGTCATCTCCTTCCTCCCCATTGTGAGTTTCCGATACTTTTTAGGTCACCGGTATACCGTCCCAGCCGTCAGGCCTCCCCCTAGGGGTTTGGGCATGGCTTTCCTTTTATAGACTTGAAGTCGGCACTGGCCGAAGCGACAAAAGAACCCTAGTCGCGTCGAAATAAGCCAGCGCCACATGATTATGTGGATCCACACAGCCAGGCCATGTGTGGCGCTGGGGTCGCCAAATCTATGGTTTGGACACGGTCGTGTGGATTCACACAGCTAGGTCGTGTCCCCTTATGTTCCTCTTGCCAAATGTCTTCCTTTTTCTCAAAGAATGTGTCATTTTCCTTGTAAATATTGTCCTACACACAAAAGTACAACGAGTAGATCTCCAAACTAGAAAATAGGAAATGCATGCAAAACAAAGTTAAATATGCATGAAACAAGTATGAAATGTAACGAGATGTGAACAAAAACTACTTCTAAACCCCTATATATTTTGCTCACATCATGTATTACCTAAGATATGCTGAGGGAAATGAATTTCCTAGGCCCTAGAATGTTGTGCATTTAAAATATTTTCATACAATGCAATCGAGGGACATCAATGAGAGGAGTTATCTTTTATATGTTTGCTATTAATCACAAAAAGGAGGAATGCAACTTGAATAAAGTTTCATATCATTACAGCAAGTAATTGTTTACAATTATAAAGAGAGGAAAAGCAAGAAAATTACAGCCTAAAATATTGGGGAGGGTATCGTCTGAAGCCAATCTCCCAATTCAAAAAAGGAGTCGGTTGTTGAGCTAGAGGAAATCCTTGGGCATCATACTGTCAAACTACTGCGTTGAAACCATCTTTGAATGTGGCTTACATTAAAAGTTTCAGATGCTCTAGTTGGTGTCTATCAGCAGCATATACATCCTGATGAAATTTTATACATCATTTGTGGTGCTCTAAAAAATCTTGTCGAATTCGACACTATTGGTGTGATGTCTAGGCAATAGTATCAGTGAGGATGTACATGCCCTAATATTGGAAGGCATAGTCTTATTGAATGAACTTTGACATATCAATCAGATCTTGGTACATTGAAGTTGAAATCTCCACAACCGTTGTAGTATGTGCTCTGGTTTGGTCAACTTCATACCTCACTTGCTGCACCGAAGCTTCATGCTGATATACTTGAGAAAGGGCATGGTTTCTCTCGAACAACAAAATTGAATTTTGGCAGATTTCTTTAGTTACTTGAGCTTGTAAGCTAGCTATGGTGTCGGTATCCTTCTTGTGTTGTGATTGGGCCTCTGCTAGCTGAGCCCAACATAAAGCTAACTCTTAGAGTAAGGAATTTTCCCTTTGCTAAAATTTTTCTTGGGTTACTGAGTCAATGAGGGATTGTTGTGAGGATTGTCGTTGAAGTTGCATCTGATAGTGAGAGAGTGAGCATTTCAACTCTTGGTAGTTTGTCATGGCCTGCATACAACGAGTTGGAAGCCAGAGGTATTCCTAAAGTCAAGCATCAGAATGAGGTAGAAAAACTTACTAGTTACAAAGCATGGTGTAAGACTTCAATTTGCGATAGTAGTTTGTCTTAATGGATAATATGCAAGTCTCTTTCGAACAGTGAAGAAGAAAGAGAAGGGAGAAAGGGGGTCGGTGCTTCAGATATTATGAAAGATGAAGAAGCAACAACCCCTATAGGAAAGAAGGGAGAAATCTCAAAAGGAAGAGGAGGGATATTCCAAGGTAAGGTAGTAGAAGGGTGATGGTGATTAAGATCAAATAAGGAGGGGAGGGACGATGGCACTAACCTTGAAGGACTGATGGATGTGTTATGTTCAGATTGAGCTATGTTCATATCTGGGGAGGAAGGGCAAGGTGACAAGTTGGAGTTGGGGGTTGAAGAAGAAGAGTGGGTATACTTCGAAGATGGAGGGGAAGTAGGAAGAGGGGAATTTGGCCGTGAGGGTGATATGGACATCGGGGTGAAGGCTACAACGGAAGGCATGAAGGTAGTCGGAGGGGATGCGATGATTGGAAGCACCCCTTCAGCCAAGGAAGGGGCACCAGAGGGGGAGTTGGGGTTGGTCCATTAACGAAGGTCATCAGAGATAGCAGGAGGATTAGCAGAGATAAGGGTATCTAAAGGGGGAGGTAATAGTTCCAGTGGGGGTGATGAAATGGAAGATGAGGGAGGTATGACGAGAGTCAATTCTGTATCTGTAAGTGAAGTAAGAGAAGAAGAGGGGCGAATGTTAGTGACATCTTCTTCCTGAATTCTCCGACAAGCAGCTTCTCATAGGGTAGTTTTGATATTTAGTAATGTCGGAGGTGACACAAGGCCATATAGAAGTGGGGATGAAGAAGAGGGAAGGCTAGGGTTTTGTAGTGGTGTAGCGGGGAGAGAAGAAGATGACAGTACCTAAGGAAGAATGGTGGTAGAAGACTATGGGGCAATCGAGGAAGATGTCATTAATGGAGAGGAAGGTGATGTTAAGAAGGAGGCGACATAAGGGGGCTCAACGAGAGCCAAAGCATCTGACAGTGGTGCGGGGTTGGCAGGCACCTGAACGGCGTCCATCTGTCCCTCTTGAAGTTGTCGAAGGACCGCATTCATTATGAGAGCTTTCATTTTGTAAGAAGGAAGGAAGGGTAGGGGTGCGATGCAAGGGGAAAGGAGATTCTTTGTGCTAAGCAAGGGTAGTCAGAAGGGTTTCGAAGGTAGGAAGAGTGGAGGATGGAGAAGGGGAAGGCAAGGAGTCGAATTTAAAGGATGGTGGCGTATTTTTGTTAGGTAAGGTATTTGGGCCTGTGGGCAAAGCTATAAGCCCTAAAGAAGGTTTAGACGTGATTTATTGGTGGGTTAGGCCTTTATTTATCCTTATAGCTCGACGATAGTGAAGCTCTTATCCCTGTGCGGTGGTGGATCGGAGGAGTTTGGTTCAAGGTAGATGCATTGTAGAAGATGACAAAAGTAAAAAATTATTTCGATCTGACAAGGCAAGGCCTTAGGTCAGATCATCACTATTTTTACAGCTCAACTTTAGCCTAAGCTCTTATCCCCATACGATGGCAGATCGGAGGAGTTGGGTTCAAGGTAGATACATTATGGATGTTGACGGAAGTAAAAAATTATTCCGATCTAACAAGGAAAGGCCTTAAAGCAGATCGTCACTATTTTTACAGCACGACTTTAGTCGAGGCTCTTATCCCCATGCGGTGGTCGATCGGAGGAGTTGGATTCAAGATAGATACACTGTGGTAGATGACAAAAGTAAAAAATTTATTCCGATCTGACAAGGCAGGGGCCTTAGGTCAGATCATCACTATTTTTACAGTGCGACTTTAGCCGAAGCCCTTATCCCCGTGCAGTGGCGGATTGGAGGAGTTGGGTTAAAGGTAGATACACTGTGGCAGATGATATAAGTAAAAAAATTTATTCTGATCTGACAAGGAAAGACCTTAGGTCAGATCGTCACTATTTTTACAGCTCATCTTTAGCCGAAGCTCTTATCCCCATATGGTGGTGGATCGGAGGAGTTGGATTCAAGGTAGATACACTGTGGAAGATGACGTAAGTAAAAAATTATTCTGATCTGACAAGGCAAGGCCTTAGGTCAAAGAATCACTATTTTATAGCTCGACTTTAGCTGAAGCTCTTATCCCCGTGCGGTGGGGGATCGGAGGAGTTGGGTTCAAAGTAGATACACTATGAAAGATGACGAAAGTAAACAATTTATTTCAATCTGAAAAGGCAAGGACATAAACCAAATCATCACTATTTTAATAGCTCGGCTTTAGTCGAAGCTCTTATCCCCGTGCAGTGGCGGATCAGAGGAGTAGGGTTCAAGGTAGATACACTATGGAAGATGACGAAAATAAAAAATTTATTCTGATTTGACAAAGCAAGGCCTTAAATCAGATCATCGCTATTTTTATAGCTCGTCTTTAGCCGAAGCTCTTATCCCCATACAATGGCAGATCGGAGGAGTTGGGTTTAAGGTAGATACACTATGGAATATGATGGAAGTAAAAAAATATTCCTATCTGACAAAGCAAGGTCATAAAGAAGATCGTCACTATTTTTACAGCACGGCTTTAGTCGAGGCTCTTATCCCTGTTCAGTGGTGGATCGGAGGAGTTGGGTTCAAGGTAGATACACTGTGGCAGATGCCGAAAGTAAAAAATTTATTCCAATCTAACAAGGCAAGGCCTTAGGTTAGATCGTTACTATTTTTACAACTAAGCTTTAGACGAAGCTCTTATCCTCATGCGTTGGCGGATCAGAGGAGTAGGGTTCATGGTAGATATACTATGGAAGATGATAGAAGTAAAAAATTTATTCTGATATGACAAGGCAATACCTTAAAGTAGATCGTCACTATTTTTACAGCTCAGCTTTAGCTGAAGCTCTTATCCTTGTGTAGTGGTAGATCGGAGGAGTTGGGTTCAAGGTAGATGCACTGTGGAAGATGACGGAAGTAAATAAATTATTCCGATCTAACAAGGCAAGGCCTTAGGTCAGATTGTCACTATTTTTACAGTGTGACTTTAGCCAAAGCTCTTATCCCTGTGTGGTGGTGGATCAAAAAAGTTGAGTTTAAGGTAGATACACTGTGGTAGATGATGGAAGTAAAAAATTTATTCCGATCTGACAAGGCAAGGCCTTAGGTCAAATCGTCAGTATTTTCACATCTCGTCTTTAGCCGAAGCTCTTATCACCGTGCAGTGGTGGATCGGAGGAGTTGGGTTCAAGATAGATGCACTGTGGAAGATGACGGAAATAAAAAATTATTCCAATCTAATAAGTCAAGGTCTTAGGTTAGATTGTCACTATTTTTACAGTGCGGCTTTAGCCGAAGCTCTTATCCCCGTGTGGTGGCAGATCAAAAAAGTTGGGTTCAAGGTAGATACACTATGGCAGTTGACGGAAGTAAAAAATTTATTCCAATCTGATAAGGCAGGGCCTTAGGTCAGATCATCTATATTTTTATACCTCGGCTTTAGTCGAAGCTCTTATCCCCGTGCGGTGGTGGATCAGAAGAGTAGGGTTCAAGGTAGATACCCTGTGGAAGATAACAGAAGTAACAAGTTATTCAATCTAACAAGGCAAGACCTTAGGTCATATCGTCACTATTTTTACAGCTTGGCTTTAGCTGAAGCTCTTATCCCCGTTGATGCATGCGAGCACGACTCTCAAATCTCCGACGGGACTCGTAGCGTGTGCTCATGCTCAACGCCTACAAGTGCATGGGTGTCGTCAAGTAATAAAAGATTATCGATCACATAGAGACTGAGATTCAAAAAATGTCTTTCCAGTAGATGTTATTGTCCAGAATAAATCTCCTAAGAGTACAAGTTGCGAGGTTGATGGTAGTCCTAACTCTAGTACGGTGTCACTCCGAGGAAGGGATGGTTGGTTCGAAGTTCTCAAAAAGGATTCTAGGACTTCGGCTTCACTTATGCATCGTGGAACATGCTATCCATTAGGTGCGTTGAGATCTCTAATTATAATCTTGAGGGAGGATCAATATGCAATTACCCGATGAACTTTTGCTTCTACTGGGAGCTACCTATTCCTAACCAAGTTTACCTTTCGGATCATCAGAGCTCAGGGGGTTGATACCATTGGGAGCCCTCTATCACTAAGGTCCCTCAACCCATCTAGAGTTAATTTCTCCTTCTTTGGCCCTTCTGCTAAGATAGATAATTTGGTACCAAGATGTCCTAATAATCCCTATGTAGAGGTGGATCTTATTTCATATCTTGTCCTTTCATATTCTATCTTCTACGATTACGGGAGGTAAGATGACCGCAAGGCTCATCCTTGATTCTCCTAGGTTTTTGATATGAAGGTTGTCACTCTATGCATCGACTATGCATGGTAGAATTAGAATCAAAACACAATCTTCATAAATCTCAACACACAAAACTGAAAATAGAATCAAAGGAGATAAATTACTATTT
This sequence comes from Wurfbainia villosa, assembly GCA_025175895.1. Classification (NCBI taxonomy): domain Eukaryota; kingdom Viridiplantae; phylum Streptophyta; class Magnoliopsida; order Zingiberales; family Zingiberaceae; genus Wurfbainia; species Wurfbainia villosa. The sequence continues at coordinate 37,620,369 of CM045997.1, forward strand.
GCTCTAACATGTCCTCAAATGCAAGTTACTCCCTAATCCTAGAATCGAAGTATCTACTCTATATACAAGGAAGAATAAACACAAGACAACTTAGAAAACATCATTACACTGAGAATAGAACAAGAGGATAAAGAAGATACTCTCTATCCTAACCAATATGCGTGTCTTGGTTGTTTTCTACAATGCCGAAGCGTCGGGATGGATCTCCTAGCCGCTTCCCTCCTCCCTGTTGCGAGTCTCCGGTGCTTTTTAGGGCACCGTTTGTGGTTCTAGCCATCGGAGCCTCCTCCAAGGGTTTGGGAGCCCAAGGGGGGCACCCCTCTTTTTCTAGCCTCTTAGACAAGTTTCCTATATATAGAGGCGGCTCCAGCTTTCCATAAATACTTGGAAAAACCCTATTTCATCGAATTTGTGGCAGCGACACATGGTCGTGTAAATTTCACATGGTCGGACCATGTGCAAGGCTAGAAATGGTTGAAATCTAGGCTGAAAATTGAGCTAGAATTTTAACACAACCGTGTGGATTTCATATGGGCAACCATGTGGATTTCTGGAGCCTCCATTTTGATCCATTTTGCTTCGAAAACATGCCCATGTCTTGGGACATGGACAGTGTGTGTTCCCTAAGGTTCGTTCTCCATAAATTGCTCCAATTTTGCTAAAAAAATGCCATCCTACACATAAATTAACAAAAGTAGATCTCCGAAACAGAAAATAGGAATTGAATGCAAAACAAGGAAGAATATGCATGAAACGAGTATAAAATGCAATGAGATGTGTGCTAAAACTACTCCTAAAACCCTATATATTTTGCTCACGTCAATTCCCCCAAACTTATATCTTTGCTTATCCTCAAGCAAACCTCAGTGCCATGAAATTTTATAATTATTGTTCCATACTTAGCATGCTAACTAAAGTTATCAAGTGGTATTTTCAATCAAAGCAAATAAATATGTTCTAAAGATTCACAAAGTTAGCTTTTCGTGCACGTGCTGAGAAAATTTCCTAGGGGATACTCATTCCATGGTGAGTCAAGTCGTCATCTTATAGCTTTCCTAAGGTCTCCGGCATTTAGGCACTTACTTGCCCTAAGGGAGGGTCGTTCCCCAGAATTAGCATAAAGTCTCAAAGGTGTGCTCAATATTGAGAGAAATTGGTAGGTGTTTCCCCAATATCCTAACTTGGTCTCAAAGGGGCACCTTACCATTTCCACCCACGATAATTGTTTTTTATCCCTCAAACAAAAAATTTTCTCTCTCTTTTTTTCTAACCTCACAATTTTTTTCTATTTTCTCTCTCTTTTCTTTTCTCTCTCTTTATTTTTCTTTTCAAAGAACTTTTGTTCCCCTCATGCTCACAGGGATTTTGATTTTTTCGAATGGGCTTACACAATCTGAGCATCTTCATTAACTAAAAAGCTAAATCTAGAGTCGCTTATGGATTCCAAAGTACTGGACTACTAAGATAAATCATAACTACTTATGTACTAGATTCTCCCTTTCAGAATATTTGATTGGTGTAGGTGAAAGATAAAAGCTAACAAGTGAAAATCTAGAACATCCATCAAAGCATCCAAAAATAAAGTACCATAAAATAAATGAAGTTAAGCTATCTATGGCATGGAAATAGGTCGTGAAATTTTTTGAAAACATCACTGAGGAAGCTTAAAGTGACCAAAAACTAAGTGCTGAAAGGAACCTATACATGAACAAATAAATGCAACTAATCTATCACCAAACCTAGATGTCAAAGAAAACTAACACTAGTAGAAGAGAATATCAAAATTTGGGGTCCTCTCCCAGACTTGAATGAAAACGTACCTCTAGTAGGGCAGTCAAGGTAGAAAGTCTAGCAGTCTCGGTATGTCGGGATCTTGGGAGAATCGTGTGCTCAACCGCTGATGCCACATCTACATATGGTCAATCTGGGAACTGGTGGACATAGCGAATGCTCTGTGCTCCTCCTCCCTAGCCCACTGTGATTGTGTATCCGCATGAACTGCCAAACATCCTGACGGTATGCAGCCTCCTTCAGAAAAAAGTCATGAGTCTGGCTGTAGAGCTCCCCGACCCTATGCAGATGCTCCCGTAGCTCCTAGAACTCTGCTTGTTTATAGGTCCTGTGCTCCTCCCATCGCTGCCCCTGTGTCTGTTGCTCTGTGAAGATGTCATCGAGGCATGATCAGAACTCAAAGAAATCATAGGCCATTGTACCTGCATCCTTCTCAAAGGTATAAAAAAAATATGCAGGTGTAGGTTCGTGACGTGGACTAGGTGGGCTCCTATTGGGTGCTTGGAAAAAGTTCTGGAGTTGGCACGATCGTGTGAAATTTACATGGTCGACTATGTGTGACTTTGGATTTCTCTCGAAGTGCAACACGGTCCAAGACTTTCCACACGCCCTGTCATGTGCTCTTCTGACAGTTGGACACGACCGTGTGAAATCCATACGGTCGCTCGTGCTTCCTTCTGAGGTTCTAACAAGGGATCTCCTTTCTACCTAGCAAGTTCTATCTGACCCTAAAACACTTGTGAAGATTCCAATGGACAAAAATTAAAGTCTAAACTAACGTTCATGAATGTAAAAATACTAAAAACATGTAAATTTAAACTTGGGTTACCTCCCAAGAAGCGCTTGTTTAAGGTCTCTAGCTCAACTGTACCCCTACGTTTCATCTTGGCTCTGGTGGCCCAAGGAGATTTTTCCTTGTCCCTTTCTTGATGCATTTGAATCATGCTCATGGGGGAGCAAGATATTTGGTCACATTACACCTCTTTCCTCGTGGTCCTTCATCACCATATCCTTTAAATCTGGCTCATGGAGGGGAAAGATATTTGCTCACTTTATGCCTCTTACCTTATTGTCTTCATCGCCATATCTCTTAAATCTTGCTTGTGGAAGGGCAAGATATTTATTAGGTACATTCCTTGGTTCAAGATTGAACATTCTTATCTTCAAAGAATCATCAAGAGTTTGATCATAATATTTCATTTCATCCATATGCTGTAAATAATATAACTCACCCACGACATCCTCGCCAAAAGATTGATCAGTAGATTCTATTATGTCAAATGAAATTTTATCATTACCAATCACTAAAAGTGCTTCATTATTCGTAACTAAAGTTTCGATGAGGGTTAAGGTAGGCTCTTCTGGGTCCTTGAGGGCAAGAGGTATTTTAATTGAAGCAATGCACTCCTCGATTAAAGTATCAACTATATAATCCTCATGTTCTCCCTCTAGTGGTGATTGAATAGATTATCCTTCTTCACTTCCTATGTCATCTACGTCTTCGAAGTGAGTCTTCGCCATTTTAGGTGTAATCCAGTCATCAAAGCCACCTTTTAGTCGTTTGGATTCTTCTTCTGACTCTGCGAATTGTCGATTATGCTCCTCACATTGCCTAGTAAAATTGTCTAGCAAGGTTTCTAAGTAGGGACTTGATTTTAGATAAAATTTGTATGGTGATTCATAGCTCTCATTCTTACTTGGGAAACAATATTGTCTTTGCATCGTCTCTGTCTGCGAATGTCGCCGCTAGAATTCAATGTTCGCCGCTTGTTGCGTTTGAATGAAATTTTCCATCATCTGCTCAAGTCAAGATTTAGGCGGACAATATTGAGGGTTTAAGTATCCAGGGTCATAACTATATGAATAGGAATCATCTTGTGGCCTTTGGTTGTAATCATAGGTGACATTTTCTTGCTCAAATTGCGAAGGTCCAAATATATCCGGGAAATGGTTAATGGTATGCCATTGTTCCTCACAATGGATGCTCACAATAAATGTTACCAAAACTCACAGTATTAAATTGATCATAATCATGAGTGAAAGCATGCATCGTTATATATAGAAAAATATAGACAAAGAAAGCAAAAGTAGTGCCTCAGCAAGATACTAAAAGAGAAACAAGTGCTAAGAAAATAACTAAAAAGAAAAGATGCTAGAAAGAAACTAAAGCTAGAAGAAAACTAAAATCTAAATTAGTACTAAATTAAACTGGAAATTAATAAAGACTAGGAAAATAATCCTAAACTAGGTCAGACCCAAACTATCCACTTTCGATCCGATATTGAATCAACAGTCCCCAACAATGGTGCCAAAAACTTGATGCACGTGAGCACGACCCTCAAATCTCCGGCGGGACTCATCAGGGACTCGTAGCGCGTGCTCGTGCTCAACGCCCGTAAGTACATAGGTGTCATCAAGTAATAAAAGATTATCGATCCCATAGAGACTGAGATTCGAATTCCATCCATCCAGTGGATGTTGTTGTTCGGAATAAATCTCCTAAGAGTATAGGTTGCAAGGTTGACGGTAGTCGTAACTCTAGTACAGTGTCACTCAGAGGAAGGGAAGGTTGGTTCAAAGTTCTCAAAAAGGATTCTAGGACTTCGGTGTCACTTGTGCATCGTGGAACATGATATCCATTAGGTGCATTGAGATCTCTAATTATGATCTTGAAGGAGGATCAATATGTAATTGCCCGATAAACTTTTGCTTCTACCGGGAACTACATATTCCTAACCAAGTTTACCTTTTGGATCATCAGAGCTCAGGGGATTGATACCGTTGGGAGCCCTCTATCACAAAGATCCCTCAACCCTTCTTTAGTTAAATTCTTCTACTCTAGCCCTTCTGCTAAGATAGGTAATTGGGTACCAAGACGTCCTAACAATCCCTATGTAGAGGTGGATCTTATTTCATATCTTGTCCTATCATATTCTATCTTCTACGATTATGGGAGGTAAAATGACCACAAGGTTTATCCTTGATTCTCCTAGTTTTTTGATACGAAGGTTTTCACCCTTTGTATGGCTACGCATGGTAGAATTAGAATCAAAACACAATCTTCATAAATCTCAACACACAAAAATGCAAATAGAATCAAAAGAGATAAATGACTATTTGTACTAACATGTCCACAAACACAAGTTAATCTCTAATCCTAGAATCGAAGTATCTACTCCATAAATAAGGAAGAATAAACACAAGATAACTTAGAAAGCATCATTACACTGAAAATAAAAACAAGAGGATAAAAAAGATACTCTTTGTCCTAACCAATATGCGTGCTTTGGTTGTTCTCCACAATGCCGAAGCGTCGGGATGGATCTCCTAGCCGCTTTCATCCTCCCCGTTGCGAGTCTCCGGTGCTTTATACGGTACCATTTGTCATTCTAGCCATCGAGCCCTCCTCCTAGGGTTTGGGAGCCCTAGGGTGGCTCCCCTTATTTTGTAGCCTCTTAGACTAGTTTCCTATATATAGAGGCATCTCAAGCTTTCCATAAATGCTTGGAAAAATCCTATTTCATTGAATTTATGGCGGCGCCACACGACCGTGTGAATTTCACACAGTCGAGCGATTTGCAAGGTTGGAAACGGCTGAAATCTAGGCTAAAAATTGAGCTAGAATTTTAACACGGTGATGTGGATTTTACGCTGCCACCGGTGTGGATTTTTGGAGCCTCTATTTTGATTTGTTTCTCTTCAAAAACATGCCCATGTCTTGGGACATGGCTAGTGCATGTTCCCTAAGGTTCGTGCTCTACAAATTGCTCCAATTTTGCTCCAAAAATGTTATCCTACACATAAATTAACAAAAGTAGATCTACAAACTAGAAAATAGGAATTGAATGCAAAACAAGGAAGAATATGCTTGAAACAAGTATAAAATGCAATTAGATGTGTGCTAAAACTACTCCTAAACCCCTATATATTTTGCTCACATCACCCGTACGGTGGCGGATCGGAGGAGTAGGGTTTAAGGTAGGTACACTATAGAAGATGACGAAAGTAAAAAAATTATTTCAATCTGACAAGGCAAGGCCTTAGATCAGATCATCGCTATTTTTACAGCTCAGCTTTAGCCGAAGCTCTTATACCCGTGCGATGGCGGATCAGAGGAGTTGAGTTCAAGGTAGATACACTTTGGAAGATTAGGGAAGTAAAAAGAAAATTCTAATCTGACAAGGCAAGGCCTTAGGAGCAAATCGTCATAATTTTTATAGCTCGGCGATAGCCGAAGCTTTTATCCCTATGTGGTGGTGGATCCGAAGAGTCGATTTCCAACTTGAGTGTAATTGTAGTCTTTATCCCAATGTGGTGGTGGATCGGAAGAGTCGAGTTCCAACTCGGTTATAATTGAAGTCTTTATCCCCGTGTGGGGGTGGATTGGAAGAGTCGGGTTCCAACTCGGCTGTAACTGAAGTCTTTATCGTCGTACGGTGGCGTATCGGAAGAGTCGGGTATAAGCTCGGCTATAATTGAATTGTTCATTTCTGTGCGGTGATAGATTAGAATTTTCTTATGAAGCTCCATGTTCTTTTGGAATAAGATAGAAATGCTTGCACACTATATTTATTCAAAGTTCTAGCAATCATTATAGTCATGCTAAAAATGAAAAAAATAGGGTGCTTCATAGATGATCTTTTCTTCTGTGGGAATGTTGGGGGTGAATTATCGGCACAAAGAGAGACAACAAGTATGTAACGACTACTAAGAGCTTGGTGGGCTACGCGAAGTCTTGCTAAACTGTGTTGAGCAGTGAGCAACTCCTGGCGAAGTGTGTAAGTTTGTGTGGAGGATACTTGGAGGCAGCTTCTCAAATCTCTTTTTATATTCTCTAGCTCTGCTATATGTTGTTGGTCTTCCATGAGGGGTTCTAAAGAAAGAGCCATATCTTATAGTTCAGAGGGGTTAGCCATTGGAAGAGTTGAAAGGGGGAGGTAGTATAAAGGAAGAAGGTTTCACAAGAGGCATTTGTAGAAGAGAAGAGATATTAATTTATTCATTTTCTTGAAAAAGAGGAAAACTATGGAATGACGAGATGGGTAATTGAAGGGTTAGTGTTGGGAATGGCCAAGGTGTTGACAAAGAGATGACTATCATATTCCCGGCAAAGGGGATAAATGCTTGCCAAACATGATCCAACTTCAATGCAATGTGTCCTAGAAAAATTGGATTTCGCTTACCTGGGTGATGGCCCGGGATAAGGTATATTATTATTGAATTTATTAGAGTAACTCTTATGGAAGTAGAGCGTCAGTCGACTGGCACCAGGAAAGTATCTAGCAAGAGTTAGTTAAGAATAAAAAAGGGGAGGGTATCCACTCATAAGTTAAAATATAGTCATTGAGACAGTCATAATTTAGCAATTTTAGAAAGGAGAGAAATGCAAGATACTTTATAAAAAAAATTGGTAATTCATACATTTCTTGTTTGTATCAATTCTTGAAAAAACTTTTTGTTACAATTCAAAGAGGGGAGGTTTCACAAGTCAAAGATACTGTTAGGATAATCATCTATAGTGGCTTCCACACTTAAAAAGTTGGTCTCTTCACCTGGAGGGGGATACCCATGTGTGACATGCTGCTTATTGAATCCCTTAAAACCCAGGATGAATAGCTCAGCTGACTTGTCACCAAATTTTGTTAATAATTCCTACTCCTGCACCATCCATCGATCTTCCTCAGTGGCTATTTGAGTAGCAAGAGCAATCTTTAGTTCATCTCTTTCTTTAACGATGACTATAGTGTGCTGGCTCAAGGAAGTCATGGCTTGGGCGTGCTCCAGTTGGAATGCCTTCATTCGCTCAGTTATTTCTATCAGAGCCCTCGGGAATGTAGATACTTTGGAGGAAAGACCTTATGTAGATACTTGATTTTTGGGAGGCCTCCAAAGTTTTGATAAGAGATTGAGCCTTTAGTAGTTTAGCAAAAGACTCAAATCCTCTAGTATGACATTCTGACAGTTCTTGGGCTAAGGCATTTACATGTTGGATCTTTTCAGTCTAGAGGAATAGTTGAACCCTAAGGGAGTCGGATGTCCTAAGGGCTTCCTCTTTGTCATGCCCAGATGTTGTCAGTTGAGTCTTCAACTCTTCACAAGAAATTTTCAAATTTTCCTTAGAAGCGGCTAAAATAGCTTCTCACTATTTGCTTGTAGCAAGTTGTTAAGCTATCTGTTTCAGTTTGATTTCAGAGGTATTATGGCGAGCCGCCATAGTTGATTGATAATCGACTAAATGATGAGCTGCTTCATTATAACTAGTGGTTACCTTTGTAAGGAGAAGGCATATTTCAAAGGTAAATATTGAGATATTTAAAGTATGGTAGGGTTAAGGGAGGATACCTCTGACAAATATGTACACAAACATTCGAAGGGGCCTTGTACTCCTAACTGATTGAAGAGTTTCACTTCCTAAGGAGTACAAAGCCTAAGCATAGACCTGGGTAACATATGGGGAATTAAGAGGCAGAATATCCCCAATGGGAAGAGGAGGTTCGTCCTTAGGAGGAGAGGGCTCGGAGGGAAGGGAACCATGAGAGGAAGGGGTAGTGGGTGGTATTTCAGGGGGTGGAGCTGGAGAACTTCCTTCATTTTTGAGAGGAGAATTTTATGAAGGGGGGATCTTCTCCACAGGGGTCAATGGTAGGGGATATCAGTGTGTGCAACGGTGAAGGGGGGAGTGTTGGTGCAATCAACCCCAAATGATGTTTTGGTGTTTGATAAGGGTTTGAGTCAAGGTGATAATTATGTGTTATCTAACACAGTTGGTTGAGATATATTTCTAGGAAATTCCTTGTAGGTCAAGGACCGGATGCAAGGTGATGAAGTCTCGGATGTGGAGTCTTGGCAAATGAAGTCCTGGACTAGGAGGCTTGGCAAATGAAGTCCCGGAGAAGGAGTCTTGGCAAATGAAGTCCCAGACGAGGAGTCTTGGCAAGTGAAGACCTGGACGAGGAGTCCTGACAAGTGAAGACCTGGATGAGGAGTACTGGCAAGTAAAGACCCAGACGAGGAGTCCTAGCAAGTGAAGACCCAGATGATAAGTCATGGTAGATGAAGTCCCGGAAGCAATTATTGGCACAGAAGACCTATTAACAGTGGTTCATAGGCATCAGGTAAGGGGTACAGGGTAGACTTCTTCCTATGCATGGTTTTAGCTCTAGATGGGTTAAAATGGACATGGTTCAAGGTAGTAGTCTAGGCAGCACCTCGACTGATTTCCTTATCAATCGAGGCGGCACCTCAACTGGTACCTGATACTCTGGCTGAGTTGCTGAGCTCAGAGCTCAGGACCGATCTAAAGCTTTCCCAGTCGAAATGACACCTCGACTGGACGTGGTTAGCTGGTTTTAGGATAGCTCGACTGGCCTCGCGGTTGCTGAGGAAGCAACATCAGTCAAGGCGGCACCTCGACTATTTCTTCATTCAATTGAACAAAAGAAAGGTGAAGTCCATTGTCACCTCGACTAGGGTGTCATGACTTGAGCAGAAATTAATCGCAGTTGAGGCGGCGCCTCAACTGTTTCTTTGTTCAATCGAACAGAAGCAAGGCGAAGTCGATTGCCACCTCGGCTGAGATGGAATAATTTGTGCATAAACTCATAACAATCGAGGTGGCACCTCGACTGATATTTTGTTCTGTTGGACAGAGGCGAGATGAGCTCGACTGTGAGCATGAATGGCGCTATCAGTCGAGGCAATGAACCATCACCTCGACTGGAATTATGATACAATGGGCGATAAGTTAAAATTGAGGAGGGAAATTTACCGTTAACAATGGTAATCAAATGACAGTCGAGGCGACTCGACTGCGCGGGCAGATAAAGCCCTAATCGTGCCCATTATAAAGGCTTTCTCTAACTCTTTTTGAACAACTTTGACACTACTATTCACAAACCTCTCTAAAGAGATTCTCTTGTGTTTTACCTTCATCCTCCAAGCTCCAATCATCTGAAGGGTGGATCCGAAGATTCGCTTTCCACCTCGGTCGCTAGTGCATGGTGATCCCATCTACATCTCCGGATTAAAAAAATAATCCTTGACAAAGAGAGATTACCCAAGCAATCGATCCATCATCGTGCTATTCGAATAGAGTGGTCACTTGAACAAACTTGTTGTTCAAGTAACCTACCTCCTTTCTTCGATTAGCCGCGGAATAGATGATGTACGGATTGCCGATTTTTGTGTTTGTCTTCGGGGTCCAAGTAAATTAGCCACATACAATACATACAATTTGCATAGAATAAGAAAACAAACTTAAACAAGAATTATACCTCTTGTTTACCTCTAGGTCTTCTATTGTATGTCCTTCCTCCTTTTGGACGTCGTGTGTGCGACGATCTTCCAAAAGTCGAAGCCTCCTAGATCACATTCTTCCCTTCCTTGCTCGCTCCGAACAAAGGGAAGAATAAAATAAAACTTCTACTCCTATCTAGAACCGACCACCAAGCAAAGAACTTGATGTTGCCGCCGACCAAGGAGAGGATGAAGGAGCACCGGCCAACCTTAAAGAAAGGTTGCCGCCGGCCAAAGAGAGAGAGAGAGGGAGGAGTTGCCGGCCAATCTAGAGAGAGAGGGTGAGGCACCGCCGACCAAGAAGAGCCAAAACCTAATCTTGCCGCCGCTCAATAGGAAGTAGAACAACCTAGGGTTGCTGCCCACCTCTTCTCTCAACCAACTCTAAAAACCCTAACCCTAATTGGATATCTTACCGTCCAAGCCCTTAGCCCTCATTTTAAAGAGCTAGGCTTAAGCCTCCTTTCAATCTCAACCGTCAGATCTAGAGATTTAATCTCCACCGTCGGATCTAGAGATTTAATCTCCACAGTCGGATCCAGAGATTTAATCTCCACCGTCAGATCTAAGGATTTAATCTCCACCATCGGATCTAGGGATTTAATCTACATCGTCGGATCTAGGCTTCATGAGGGTTTTAATAGGCTGCAATAGGGAACATGAGGAGGAGTTAGATCTTGGCCACCCAGTGGATCCCGCCCCACATAAAATTCGATCCATTAATGAAAATCCATTCCACTAGAGGATTATCATTGATCTACCTCACCAACCCTATAAATAAATATGGGCTCCATATATTAATTGTACAAATATCTCCCCGTGTTTAAGATCTCGAATGTCTGTCAATTAATTAATTTACTGACAATTAATTAATCAACATCTAACTCCATGAGTAGTACCACTCAACCTTATCATCATGCCGGACTAAGTCCACGTGCAGGGTTTACATGATGAACCTTATGAGCTCCTCAAGGGGACATCATCATCCTAATATATAGGACACGGTTTCCTCCTATAATCAATGGCACACTATGTAAATAATATCATTTCCCAACTTACTGAGCCTATCGATTTAATCTATAAATCTCGCCCATTGGTAAATCAAAGAAATAAATACTAAGTACATGTGCTCATCATTATATCGGGATTAAGAGCATGTACATTATAATATCCGAGGTCCGATTCAATTATGTAGTCAGCAATAAATTGGATCTCCTATAAGTCGGTCCTGCTCAATACACACAAAGTGTATTAGTGTAATTCTATGGTCAAGACAAACCAATATCAAATTACACTACAACCATACCAATGGTTTGTCCAAAACCATCTCGATTGTGAGCCTTTACTTATACTCTACAAGGAACTAATAACATGATCTCTCGTGTGATACTACACACCATGTTATCTACAATGTAATGTATCAGACAATATTCATAACCATAAATATTCAAACAATGATCATGTGATTCTTATTTCAAAAATAAAGATGTTCATACAAAAGATAGACTTTTCAGTATACATCCCAACAATCTCCCACTTATACTAAAAGACTATGCTATCCTCATACTATCATACATCTGATTCCCATTCCCTCCACATGCCTATGAAAAGCTCTCGCTAGAAGGGCCTTAGTGAAAGGATCTACCAGGTTATCCTCTGATGCAATCTATGCTACAGCAACTTCTCCTCGCTTTATGATCTCTCGTATCAGGTGGTACTTGCACTCTATGTGTTTACTTGCCTTATGGGCTTGTGGTTCCTTCGAGTTTGCAACTACACCACTGTTATCACAATAAATTGTGATAGTTCTGGGAAAACTAGGAATCACATCCAAGTCCATCATGAACTTCCTGAGCCATACAGCTTCTTTGGCCGCCTCAGAAGTTGCCACATACTCAGCTTCCATGGTAGAGTTCTCCACGCATTTCTGCTTGACACTCCTCCATACAATGGCTCCACCTCCCAAAGTAAACACAAAACCTGAGGTAGACTTACTGTTATCCCTATCTGATTGGAAGTCAGAATCTGTGTAACCCATAAGGAGTAATTGATCTGCCTGGTATACCAGCATATAATCCCTAGTCCTTCTCAGGTACTTCAATATATGCTTTACCACAGTCCAATGTCTCTGTCCTGGATTACTCTGATATCTGCTAACTATGCCAACGACAAAGAAGATATCCGACCTCGTATATAACATAGCATACATGAAGCTTCCTACTGCCGAAGCATATGGAACCGCCTTCATCTCCTCTATCTCCTTTGATGTTCTAGGACATATCTCTTTAGATAAAGGTACTCCATGCCTAAAAGGTAGAAAACCTTTCTTAGAGTTCTACATGCTAAAACGAGCCAAAATGGTGTCTATGTATGAAGCTTGAGATAAGCACAACATCCTTTTCCTACGATCCCTTATAACCTTGATCCCAAGGATGAGTCCGACTTCTCCCAAGTCCTTCATATCAAACTGTTTGGACAACCATACCCTTACATCCGATAACACCTTGACATTGTTTCCAATTAACAAAATGTCATCTACGTATAGTACAAGAAATACCACTACGTTTCCGTCACATCTCTTGTATACACAAGACTCATCCAGACTTTGAATAAATCCATAAGACTGGATTACCTCATCAAAGCGGATGTTCCAAGATCTCGAAGCTTGCTTCAATCCATAAATGGACCGATTAAGCTTGCACACAAGATGCTCTTTTCCCTTTGCAATGAATCCCTTTGGTTGCTTCATATAGATGTTTTCCTCAAGACTTCCATTAAGGAAAGCTGTCTTGACATCCATCTGTCACACCTCATAATCCATATGAGCAGCAATACATAAGAGAATCCGGATAGACTTAAGCATGGCTACCAACGAAAAAGTCTCCTCATAATCGATACCCTCTTTCTGAGTATACCCTTTTGCAACAAGCCTTGCTTTGAAGGTCTCAACCTTCCCATCTATTCCTCTCTTTCTTTTGTAGATCCACTTGCATCCAATGGTTTTTACACCATTGGGTGGTTCTACTAGCTCCCAGACCTGATTTGAATCCATAGATTCTATCTCATAATTCATTGCACTTTGCCAAGATACCGCATCTTTATCTTGGATTGCCTCATCATATGTCCAGGGATTAGATTCATGTTCGCCAGGGATCAAATCAGAAGATTCTCCCAAGAACATAAATCTGTCAGGCTATCTAACAACCCTCCCACTACGATGAGGTATCACCTGTGTATCCTCTATGACACGCAGTGTAGTTACTTATGGTATATCCTCTTGTATCGGTGGTACTAAAGAAGTGACTTCCCCTCTCAATTCCTCTAGAACAATCTTACTTTTGGGCTTGTGGCTCATCACATAGTCTTCCTCTAGAAATCTGGCATTCGTGCTAATGATCACCCTCTAATCTCTAGGACTATAAAACAAACCACCTTTCGTTCCTCTAGGATAGCCAACGAACATGCGCACTTTTGTACGAGGTTCCAACTTACCAACATCTGCCTTCAGCATATGTGCTAGACTTCCCCAAATCTGAATATGTCTCAGACTAGGGTTTCACCTAGTCCACAATTTTGTGGGAGTAGAAGGCACTGATTTAGATGGTACCAAGTTCAGAATATGCACTGTCGTATCCAGAGCATACCCCCAGAATGAATCTGGCAACTCAGAATAACTCATCATCGATCTAACCATCTCCATAAGAGTTCTATTCCTTCGCTCCGCTACACCATTCTGCTGGGGTGTGCTAGGTGTAGAAAATTGGGATTGAATCTCAGCCTCTGATAAGTAATTACTAAACTCTCCTAAGAGGTACTCACCACCATGATCAGATCATAGTATCTTGATACTTTTACCTTGACGTTTCTCCGCATCAGCCTTGAATTCTTTGAACCTGTCAAAGCATTTAGACTTGTGGTGCATCAAGTAAATGTATCCATATCTTGAATAATCGTCCATAAAAGAGACAAAATATTTAAAATCACCTCTAGCCTGGATAGACATAGGACCACACAAATCAGAATGAACCAATTCCAACACATCTTTGGCTCTATACCCCTTGGCCTTAAAAGGCCTCTTGGTCATTTTACCTTCCAAGAAAGATTCACAGGTTGGGAAATCTTCCACCACTAATGAACCTAGAGGTCCATCAGCTATCAACCTTTGAATTCTACTTAAGTTAATATGACCTAACCTTAGATGCCGAAGATATGTTTGGTTCATTTTCGAAGGTTCTTTTCTCTTATTAGAATTAGAAGATGAGTTATTTACTTCTATTTGTATCGTGGGAGCTTTTAGTTCAAGGGTATATAAATTTCCTATCAATGCACTAGAATAGATAATCTCTCTATTCCTTTTTATAACAACTCTGTCATTAAAAGAAATAGAATATCCATCCAAAAACAATTTAGAAACCGAAACCAAATTCTTTCTAAATAAAGGTACATAAAGGCAATTTTTCAGAACCAAAATTTTATTCCTATCAAAAGATAAATAAACATCTCCCACTGCAACAGTCGCCACTTTAGTATCATCGCCCAAGTAAATGGTAATCTCCCCCTCAGCCAGTCATCTGGTTTCCTGGAACCCTTGCAAAGTATTGCAGACATGATCAGTGGCTCCCGTATCTACACACCAGGTGCCAGTAGATAACACCGCTAAACATGTTTCAACGACTTGACCAAAAGATATGCCTTTGTTCTGCTTCCGGTTGGGGTAGTCCTTCTTTCAATTTCCAATCTACTTGCAAGTGAAGCACTTGCCTTTCGGCTTCTTCACTCCCTGAGATCCTCCCGCCACCTTTGCCCCACCTTGTTTCTTCTTCTTCTTGCCTTTTGGCTTAGAAGTAGAAACCTTTTGGGCAACCATAGCCTGAGCCTGAGCACTCTGACGAAAAAGCCCCTCTATCGCCTGGAGTTCTGTCAGAAGCTCTGCCAATGAATACAACCTCTTATTCATGTTGTTATTCAAGCGAGACTGCTCAAAACTCCTAGGTAGAGACTGGAGAATGATATTGACCTGGGTTTCCCCATCGATCTCAGCTCCAAGGACTTCCAGCTCATTCAAATGAGTCATCATCTTGAGAACATGATCCCTCACTGGTGTTCCCTCGATCATAGTGGTCGTCATCAAGTTCCTCATGGCTTCTTGCCTAGCATCCTGATTCTGGTGTCCGAAAAGTTCCTTGAGATTGAGCATCATGTCATAAGCAGTGGGCATGGCTTGATGCTGATGTTGCAATACATTTGACATAGAAGCCAAAATGTAACACCGAGCCATCTCATCCGCCTTTATCCACTTCTTATAACTCTCTTTCTCCTTTTCCCAAGAATCATCCGCAGGCTTAGGAGGACACTCCTCGAAGAGTACATACTTGCACTCCTCACCAGTCAAGACAATATCAAGATTTCTTTTCCAATCAACATAATTGGGTCCAGTAAGTTTATTCTCTTTTAGTATCACAGCAAGCGGGTTGAAAGTCATTTTTGAAAAACCTTAGAATCACATAGATCAAAACATTAGATTTCAAAAAATTATTGATTCCTCAAATAATAAAATTTTAAAATCAACCAACACCTCAAAACATCGAGAATATCGTATGTCACGATCATGTGGACGTATACAAATTCTACATTTGTAAGAGGAGGTTTTACCCATTAATTTTACTATCTTGTCAACCTAACTTTTTGACAAATAAAATTAATAGTTGGTTCCTCTTTGGCCCTACAAATAAAAGCAGTGACTCCGATGGGGAGGATACTCCTATTTGCATCTAAGTGTACACCATTACTTGGTACCAAGGCAATTATCTCGGGTTATGTGCCTTCTGATGAGAAAGTACATACGCTCCTAAATAATTTCCTATAACCATATTCGACCTTGTGATCTGCAAAACAAACTCATCCGATAGGGAGGAAGGCACTCAGAGCTGACGCTCAAGTTTGTTTGCATCACATATCAAATCGTAATGGAGGTCGTGGGAATTTATAAAAAATATCCCTCTCCCACTTAGTAATTTAAAATTGAGGAATTTTCCTAGCACACGACATGCATATCAAACAAGAAACAATAAATATGAAAAAAAAAAATATTTTCCAACTATTATGGCTTTTGTTCTCCAATATGCCTCCCATCGTATCATCATCTCGTCTACTCCTCCCTTCGCCATGTACAAGCCATCCGGAGATCCGAGCCGAGAAAAATTATTTTAATTTACATCCATTGATCCTATACTCCACGAAGGAGTGTACATGAAATCTAGATCTAAAGTAAACTAAAATAATAGAGTGGCTAAACAATAATGTACTTAATTACAAAAATTAAATACTAGCCTCGTCAACCCCGAGGATTCAAATAATAATACAATTACACACATCCAATCACATACACACACATATGGCGATAATATTTGGATCTTATGCCTGCAACCAAAAAGCTAGCCTATGCACATCCTACTATCATCCGGCACATACAATATATGATAAGTGCATAAAAGTAATTGAATCCTAAACACACAAAATCAGAAACCGTGGCTCTAATACCACTTGAAGGGTGGATCTGAAGCTTCTCTTCCCACCTCGGTCGCTAGTGCATAGCGATCCCATCTATGTCTCCGGATTAAAAAATAATCCTTGACAAAGAGAGATTACCCAAGCAACTGATCCATCGTCGTGCTATTCGAATAGAGTGGTCACTTGAATAAACTTTTTGTTCAAGTAACCTACCTCTTTTCTTCGATTAGCCGCGGATTAGATGATGTACGGATCACTGGTTTTTTTGTTTGTCTTTGGGGTCCAAGTAAATTAGCCACATACAATACATACAATTTGTATAGAATAAGAAAACATACTTAAACAAGAATTCTAGGTCTTCTATTGTATGTCCTTCCTCCTTTTGGACATCATGTGGGTGACGATCTTCCAAAAGTCGAAGCCTCCTAGATCACGTTCTTCCCTTCCTTGCTCACTCAGAATAAAGGGAAGAATAAAATAAAACTTCTTCTCCTATCTAGAACTGACCACCAAGCCAAGGAACTTGATGTTGCCGCTGGCCAAGGAGAGGATGAAGGAGCACCGACCAACCTTGAGGAAAGGTTGTCACCGGCCAAAGAGAGAGAGAGATAGAGGAGTTGTCGGCCAATCTAGAGAGAGAGGGTGAGGCGCCACCGGCCAAGAAAAGCCAAAACCTAATCTTGCTACCGCCCAATAGGAAGAAGAACAACCTAGGGTTGCCGCCCACCTCTTCTCTCAAGCCAACTCCAAAAACCCTAACCCTAATTGGATATCTTACCGCCCAAGCCCTTAGCCCTCCTTTTATAAAGCTAGGCTTAAGCCTCCTTTCAATCTCCACCGTCGGATCTAGAGATTAAATTTCCACCGTCGGATCTAGAGATTTGATCTCCATCGTCAGATCTAGAGATTTAATCTCCACCGTCAGATCTAGAGATTTAATCTCAACCGTCAAATCTAGGGATTTAATCTCCACCATCGGATCTAGGGATTTAATCTCTACCATCGGATCTAGGGATTTAATCTCCACCGTCGGATCTAGGCTTCATGAGGGTTTTAATAGGCTACAATAGGGACCATGAGAAGGAGTTGGATCTGTAGGGAGTTGCTTCGGAGACTCATTGGCTCCCATATGCCCGGATTAAAATTTTCACCAATGAAAGAACTAATCCGGATGGGATGAGTTTCCTTAGCACAACCTATTCGTCGTCGTGCTAACAACTTGAGTGATCGCTTGAACAAACTAGTTGTTCAAGCAACACAACTCTTCTAGTTGGTTAGCCGTGGAAGAGACGACGAACGGATCGCCAGTTTTTGTATTTGTCTTCGGGGTCCATGATTATACAAAATATATACATACGCACACTTGTATAATCATCACATAAAATAACATGCTAAGATCAGAAAATAAAGTTGTACCACTTTATACCTTACGATCTTCTACCGTATGTCCTATCCTCCTCGTGGATGACGTGTGGGCGAAGATCCTCCACGAGTAGAAGCCTTCTAGATCGCATTCTTCCCTTCCTTGTCCGCTGTGAACAAAGAGAAGAACCAACAAAACCTTTCCTTTCTAGAACCGGCCACCAAGCAAGGGAGTTTGGTGCAACCGCCGGCCAAGGAACGAATGGATGAGCGTCGGCCAACCTTGAAGAGAGGTTGCCGCCGGCCACCTAGAGGTTGGAGAAGCACCAGCCACCAATTATTGGAGGACCTCCGGCCACCAAGGATCAAACGAGGAGGAAGAGGGCCAGCCAAAGCTTGGAGAAAGAAGGAGTGAGCGCCGACCACCAAGGAGAAAAGGAAGAAGATGGGCGCCGGCTTCTTGTCCAAGAGTTGCCGCCCAAAACATTGCTTCCAAACCCTAGCCACCCAAACTAAAACCCTAACTCCAAAATTGAACTCCCATTGCCACCCAAACTAAGCCATCTATTTATAGAATTGGGCTTAAGCCTCCTTTAATCTCCACCGTCGGATCTAGGGATTTAATCTCCATCGTCAGATCTAGGGTTTTATCCCAACCGTCGGATCTAGGGTTTCATCCCAACCGTCGGATCTAGGATTTCATCCCAACCGTCGGATCTAGGGTTGCATCCCAACCATCGGATCTAGGGTTTCATCCCAACCATCGGATTTAGGGATTTAATCCCAACCGTTGGTTCTAGGGTTTCATCCCAACCATCGGATCTAGGGTTTCATCCCAACCATCGGATTTAGGGATTTAATCCCAACCGTTGGTTCTAGAGTTTTGTTTTACATCCTTGGATCTAGACTTCTTTAGGATTATATTAGGCTACGATAGGGACCATAAGGAGGAGTTGGATCTTGGCCACCCGATGGATCGGAACCACACTAACTTGATCCATCAATTATATTCCATTCCACTAGAGGATCATCATTGAACTACCTCACCAACCCCCATAAATTAATATGGGCTCCATATATTATTTGTACATTCATCTCTCCGTGTTTAAGATATCGAATGTCCGTCAATTAATTGATTTACTGACCATCAATTAATTAACATCAAATTTCTCGAGTAGTACCACTCAACCTTAATCAACGGCACACCATGTAAATAATATTATTTCCCAACTTACCGGGCATATTGATTTAATCCATCTAAATCTCACCCTCTGGTAAATCAAAGAAATAAATACTAAGTACATGTGTCCATTATTATATCAAGATTAAGAGCATGTACAACATAATATCGAGGTCCGATTCAATTATGTAGTCAGAAATTAATTGAATCACCTCTATATCGGTCCTCCTCAATACACCTAAGTGTACTAGTGTAACTCTATGTTCAAGACAAAACAATACCAAGCTACATTACAACCATGCCAATGGTTTGTCCAAAACCATCTTGGTTGTGAGCCTCTACTTATATTTTACAAGGGACTGATAACATGATCTTCTGTGCCACACCAAGCACCATGTTATCTACAATGTAAAATATTAGACAATATGCACACACATATAATAAATATATAAAGTACAAACAATGATCATGTGATTCTTATTCCAAAATAAAATGTTCATACAAAAAGAGCTAGACTTTCAGTATACATTCCAACAATCTCCCACTTATACTAAAAGACTATGCCGTCATCACACTGCCATACATCTGATCCCCATGTCCTCCACATGCCTATCAAACGCTTTCGCTGGAAGGGCCTTAGTGAATGGATCTGCCAGGTTATCCTCTGATGCAATCTTGGCGACAGCAACTTCCCCTCGCATTACGATCTCTCGTATAAGGTGGTACTTACGCTCTATGTGTTTACTCGCCTTATGGCCTCGTGGTTCCTTCGAGTTTGCAACTGCACCACTATTATCACAATAAATTGTGATAGTTCTGGGCAAACCAGGAATCACATCCAAGTCCATCAAGAAGTTCCTGAGCCATACAGCTTCCTTGGTCGCCTCGAGGTCGCCACATACTCAGCCTTCCATGGTAGAGTCCGCCACGCATTTGCTGACACTCCTCCATACTATGGCTCCACCTCCAAAAGTAAACACAAACCCCGAGGTAGACTTACTTGTCCCTATCCGATTGGAAATCAACTGTAACCCATAGGGACTAATTGATCTGCCCGGTAAACCAGCATATAATCCCTAGTCCTTCTCAGGTACTTCAATATATGCTTTACCGCAGTCCAATGTCCCTGTCCAGGATTACTCTGATATCTTCTAACCATGCCTACGGCAACGCAGATATCTGGTCTCGTACATAGCATAGCATACATAAGGCTTCCTACTGCCGAAGCATAAGGAACCGCCTTCATGTCCTCTATCTCCTTTGATGTTTTGGGACACATCTCTTTAGATAAAGGAACTCCATGCCTAAAAGGTAGAAAACCTTTCTTGTAGTTCTGCATGCTAAAACGAACAAGGATAGTGTCAATGTATGAATCTTGAGATAAGCACAACATCCTTTTCTTGCGATCCCTTATAACTTTGATCCCAAGGATGTGTCCCACTTCTCCCAAGTCCTTCATGTCAAACTGTTTGGACAACCATACCCTTATGTCTGATAACACTTTGATATTGTTGCCAACTAACAAAATGTCATCTACGTATAGTACAAGAAACACCACTACGTTTCCGTCACATCTCTTGTATACACAAGGCTCATCCGTATTTTGAATAAATCCATATGACTGGATTACCTCATCAAAGCGGATGTTCCAAGATCTAGAAGCTTGCTTCAATCCATAAATGGACCGATTAAGCTTACATACAAGATGCTCTTTGCCTTTAGCAATGAATCCCTCTGTTGTCGTGACATAGATGTTCTCCTCAAGACTTCCATGAAAGCTAGCTCGACATCCATCCGCCAAATCTCATAATCCATATGAGCAGCTATAGATAAGAGAATCCGGATAGACTTAAGATAGCTACTTAAAAGGTCTCCTCATAATCGATACCTTTCTCGAGTATACCCTTTCGCAACAAAGCCTAGCTTTGAAGGTCTCAACCTTCCCGCCTACTCTCTCTTCTCTTGTAGATCCACTTGCATCCAATGGCTTTTACACCATCGTGGTTCTACTAGCTCCTGACTTGATTAGAATCCATAGATTCTATCTCAATTCATCGCACTTTGCCAAGATACCGCATTCTCTATCTTGATTGCCTCGTCATATGTCCAGGGATCGGTTCATGTTCACCAGTGACTAAGTCCAAGACTCTCCCAAAAACATGAATCTCTGGGTTGTCTAACAACCCTCCCACTACGACGAGGTGCCTCCCGTATTCTCCGTGACACGCGTGACTTGTGGTGTCTCCTCTTGTACCGGTGGTACCAAGTGGACTTCGCTAACTCCTCAAGAACAATCCTACTCGTGGGCTTGTGGTTCATCACATAGTCCTCCTCTAGAAATCGCATTCAGACTCACGATCACCTTCGATCTCTTTGACTATAGAATAAACCGCCCTTCGCTCCTTAGGTAGCCAACAAACAAGCCGCATACTTGCATGACGAGATTCCAACTTACCAAAGATCTCCCTTCACCACATGTGCCGACTACCCCAACCAATATGTCTTAGACTAGGCTTTCGCCCAATCCATAATTCTGTGGGAGTAGAAGGTACTGACTTAGATGGAACAAAGTTCAGAATGTGTGCGCTTCCAGAAAACCCCAAAACGAATCGTAACTCGTAATAACTCATCATAGATCCGACCATCTCCATAAGAGTCCTATTCCTTCGCCTCCGCCACACCATTCTCTGGGTGTGCCAAAGTGACAATTGGGATTGAATCTCAGCCTCTGATAAGTAACTCCTAAACTCTCCCAAGAGGTACATGCCACCACGATCACATAGTAGTGTCTTGATACTCTTACCTTGACGGTTCTCCACATCAGCCTTGAATTCTTTGAACCTGTCAAAGCATTCAGACTTGCGGCGCATCAAGTAAATGTATCCATATCTTGAATAATCGTCTATAAAAGAGACGAAATATTCAAAACCACCTCTTGCCTGGATAGACATAGGACCGCACAAATCAGAATGAACCAATTCTAACACATCTTTGGCTCTATACCCCTTGGCCTTGAAAGGCCTCTTGGTCATTTTACCTTCCAAGCAAGATTCGCAGGTTGGGAGATCCTCCACCACTAATGAACCCAAAGGTCCATCAACTATCAACCTTTGAATTCTGCTTAGGTTAATATGACCAAGCCTTAGATGCCAAAGATATGTTTGGTTCATTTGCGAAGGTTCTTTTCTCTTATTAGACTTAGAAGATGAGTTATTGATTTCTATATGCATCGTGGGAGTTTTCGGTTCAAGAGTATATAAATTGCCAACCAATGTACCAGAACAGATAATCTCCCTATTCCTTTTTATAACCACTTTGTCATTAAAAGAAATAGAATATCCATCCATAAACAATTTAGAAACTGAAATTAAATTCTTTCTAAAAGTAGGTACATAAAGACAATTTCTCAAAACCAAAATTTTATTCCTATTAAAAGATAAATAAATGTCAACCACTGCAATAGCCGCCACCTTTGAAGCATTTCCCATGAAGACGGTAATCTCTCCCTCAGCTAGTCGTCGGGTTTCCTGGAATCCCTGCAAAGTATTGCAGACATGATTAGTGGCTCCTGTATCTACACGCCAGGCACTGGTAGATAACACCGCTAAACATGTTTCAACAACTAAACAAGAAGATATACCTTTGTTCTTTCAGCGAGGACAGTTCGCCTTCCAATGTCCAGTCTTCTTGCAAGTGAAGCACTTGCCTTTCGGCTTCTTCACTCCAGCCTGAGGTCCCACTGCCACCTTCTTCACTCCACCTTGCTTCTTCTTCTTCTTACCTTTCGGTTTAGAGGAAGAAACCTTCTGAGCGACCATGACTTGAGCACTTTGACGAAAAAGCCCCTCTGCCACCTGGAGTTCTGTCAGAAGCTCCGCCAACGAATACAACCTCTTGTTCATGTTGTAGTTGAGGCGGAACTCCTCAAAACTCCTAGGCAGAGATTGGAGAATGATATCGACCTGGGTTTCCCCATCGATCTTAGCTTCGAGGACTTCCATCTCATTAAGATGAGACATCATCTTGAGAACATGATCCCTAACGGGTGTTCCCTCGATCATGGTGGTCGTCATCAAGTTTCTCATCGCCTCCTGTCTAGCCGCCCTACTCTGATGTCCGAAAAGTTCCTTGAAATTGAACATCATGTCATAAGCTGTGGCTATGGCCTGATGCTGATGTTGCAGCACATTTGACATAGATGCCAAAATGTAACACCGTGCCATCTCATCTGCCTTGACTCATTTCTTATAAAGTTCTTTCTCCTTTTCATCAGAGTCATCGGAGGGCTTAGGAGGACAGACCTCGAAGAGTACAAATTTGTACTCCTCCGCAGTTAAGACAATATCCAGATTTCTTTTCCAATCAATGTAGTTTGGTCCAGTAAGCTTATTTTCTTTTAAAATCACAGCAAGTGGGTTGAAAGCCATTTGAAAATCCTAAAAATCACAATGATCAAAATATTAGATTTCAAATATTATTGATTCCTCAAAACAATAAAATCCCGAAATCAACCAACACCTCAAAACACCGAGAATATCGCATGCCACGATAGTGTGGACGTATACGAATTCTACATTTGTAAGAGGAGGTTTTACCCATTAATTTTATTATCTTGTCAACCTTACTTTTTGACAAATAAAATTAATAGTTGGTTCCTCTTTATCCCTACATGGGGAGGATACTTTTATTTGCATCTAAGTGTGCACCATTACACGATACTAAGGGAATTATTTCGGATTATGTGCCTTACCGATGGGGAAGTACACACGCTTCTAAATAATTTCCTATAACCATTATTTGACCTAATGATCCGCAAACAAACCCATCCGATGGGGAGGAAGGCACTCAGAGCCAACGCACAAGTTTGTTGCATCACACGTCAAATTGTAATGGAGGCCGCGGGAATTAATTAAAATATCCCTCTCCCACTTAGTAAATTGAAATTGAGGAATTTTAAAGCATACACAACATGCATATAAAACAAATAAGCAATAAATATGGAAAAAAATAGAATTTTTCCAACTATTATGGCATTGTTCTCCAATACACATCCCGTCATGTCACCATCTCGTCCGCTCCATCTTTTCCCGTGCGTAAGTCACCAAAGAGATCCGGGCCGAGATAAATCATTTTAATTTACATCCATCGATCCTATACTCCACGAAGGAGTGTACAAATAATCTAGATCGAAAGTAAACTAAAATGAGAGGCTAAACAATGTCATATTTAATTACAAAAATTAAATACTAATCTAGCCTCGTCAACCCCGAGGATTCAAATAATATACATACAATCACACACAAAACAATCACATACAACCAAATAGCCATAATAGTCGGATCTTATGCCTGCAACCAAAAAGTTAGCCTACGCACATCCTACTATTATCCGGCATACTCAATATATGATATGTGCATGAAAGTAACCAAATCCAAAACACACAAAACCGGAAACCGTGGCTCTGATACCACTTGTAGGGAGTTGCTTCGGAGACTCATTGGCTCCCATGTCCCCGGATTAAAATTTTCACCAATGAAAGAACTAATCCGGATGGGATGAGTTTCCTTAGCACAACCTATTCGTCGTCATGCTAACAACTTGAGTGATCGCTTGAACAAACTAGTTGTTCAAGCAACACAACTCTTCTAGTTGGTTAGCCACGGAAGAGACGACGAACGGATCGCCGGTTTTTGTGTTTGTCTTCGGGGTCCATGATTATACAAAATATATACATACGCACACTTGTATAATCAACACATAAAATAACATGCTAAGATCAGAAAATAAAGTTGTACCACTTTATACCTTACGATCTACTACCGTATGTCCTATCCTCCTCATGGACGACGTGTGGGTGAAGATCCTCCACGAGTAGAAGCCTTCTAGATCGCATTCTTCCCTTCCTTGTCCGCTGTGAACAAAAAGAAGAACCAACAAAACCTTTCCTTTCTAGAACCGGCCACCAAGCAAGGTAGTTTGGTGCAACCGCCGGCCAAGGAACGACTGGATGAGCGTCGGCCAACCTTGAAGAGAGGTTGCCGCCGGCCACCTAGAGGTTGGAGAAGCACCGACCACCAATTGTTGGAGGACCGCCGGCCACCACGGATCAAAGGAGGAGTAAGAGGGCCGGCCAAAGCTTGGAGAAAGAAGGAGTGAGCGCCGGCCACCAAGGAGAAAAGGAAGAAGATGGGCGTCGGCTTCTTGTCCAAGAGGTGCCGCCCAAAACATTGCTTCCAAACCCTAGCCGCCCAAACTAAAACCCTAACTGCAAAATTGAACTCCCATTGCCGCCCAACCTAAGCCCTCTATTTATAGAATTGGGCTTAAGCCTCCTTTAATCTCCACCGTCGGATCTAGGGATTTAATCTCCACCGTCGGATCTAGGGTTTTATCCCAACCGTCGGATCTAGGGTTTCATCCCAACCGTCGGATCTAGGATTTCATCCCAACCGTCGGATCTAGGGTTTCATCCCAACCGTCGGATCTAGGGTTTCATCCCAACCGTCGGATCTAGGGATTTAATCCCAACCGTCGATTCTAGGGTTTCATCCTAACCATCGGATCTAGGGATTTAATCCCAACCGTTGGTTCTAGGGTTTCATCCCAACCATCGGATCTAGGGATTTAATCCCAACCGTTGGTTCTAGAGTTTTGTTTTACATCCTTGGATCTAGACTTCTTTAGGATTATATTAGGCTACGATAGGGACCATAAGGAGGAGTTGGATCTTGGCCACCCGATGGATCGGAACCACACTAACTTGATCCATCAATGATGTTCCATTCCACTAGAGGATCATCATTGAACTACCTCACCAACCCCCATAAATTAATATGGGCTCCATATATTATTTGTACATTCATCTCCCCGTGTTTAAGATATCGAATGTCCGTCAATTAATTGATTTACTGACCATCAATTAATTAACATCAAATTCCTCGAGTAGTACCACTCAACCTTATCATCATGTTGACTAAGTCAACCAGCTGGGTTTACATGATGAACCTTATGAGCTCCTCAAGGGGACATCATCAACCTAGTATATAAGACACGGTTTCCTCCTATAATCAACGACACACCATGTAAATAATATTATTTCCCAACTTACCGGGCATATTGATTTAATCCATCTAAATCTCACCCTCTGGTAAATCAAAGAAATAAATACTAAGTACATGTGCCCGTTATTATATCGGGATTAAGAGCATGTACAACATAATATCCGAGGTCCGATTCAATAATGTAGTCAGCAATTAATTGAATCACCTCTATATCGGTCCTGCTCAATACACCTAAGTGTACTAGTGTAACTCTATGTTCAAGACAAAACAATACCAAGCTACACTACAACCATACCAATGGTTTGTCCAAAACCATCTTGGTTGTGAGCCTCTACTTATATTTTACGAGGGACTAATAACATGATCTTCTGTGCCACACCAAGCACCATGTTATCTACAATGTAAAATATTAGACAATATGCACACACATATAATAAATATATAAAGTACAAACAATGATCATGTGATTCTTATTCCAAAATAAAATATTCATACAAAAAGAGCTAGGCTTTCAGTATACATTCCAACAGGATCTTGGCCACCCAATGGATCTGGCCTCACATAAAATCCGATCCATTAATGATAATTCATTCCACTAGAGGATTATCATTGGTCTACCTCACCAACCCCATATATAAATATGGGCTCCATATATTAATTGTACAAATATCTCGCCGTATTAAAGATCTCGAATGTCCGTCAATTAATTAATTTACTAACAATTAATTAATCAACATCTAACTCCATGAGTAGTACCACTCAACCTTATCATCATGCCGGACTAAATCCACCTGCAGGGTTTACATGATGAAACTTATGAGCTCCTCAAGGGGACATCATCATCCTAATATATAGGACACGGTTTCCTCCTATAATCAATGGCACACCATGTAAATAATATCATTTCCCAACTTACTGAGTCTATCGATTTAATCTATAAATCTCACCCATTGGTAAATCAAAGAAATAAATACTAAGTACATGTGCCCGTTATTATATCGGGATTAAGAGCATGTACACCATAATATCCAAGGTCCGATTCAATTTTGTAGTCAGCAATAAATTGAATTACCTCTAAGTCGGTCCTGCTCAATACACACAAAGTGTACTAGTGTAATTCTATAGTTAAGACAAACCAATACCAAATTACACTACAAACATTCCAATGGTTTGTCTAAAACCATCTCGGTTGTGAGCCTTTACTTATACTCTACAAGGAACTGATAATATGATCTCCCGTGTGACACTACAAACTATGTTATCTACAATGTAATGTATTTGACAATATGCATAACCATAAATATGCAAAAAATGATCATGTGATTCTTATTTCAAAAATAAAGATTTTCATATAAAAGATAAACTTTTCAGTATACATCCCAACATCATCTTCAAAGGCAATCAAGGGAGTGAAGAGAAGAAGCCCTAGCTATTACTGCACATTGTAATTTTGCCTTCTCAAACATTTTCTGCTATAAGTACTGTTGTAACTCTTGTATGTTTATATTAAGGAGTTTCTCCACCTTCGGAGCTTTTCCAAGAACGAGAAAGAGTAGAGGTAGGCCTTGGACATAGCAATTCATGGGGGAACTATGAACCAAGTAAAAAATGGTGTGTGATGTTTTCTTTCTCTTTTGTTTTCATTGCTTATCGACGAACGAGCTCTTTTCCCTATGGAACTTCGAGTGACAACGATCGATGATAGAACTCAAGATCTCAAAATTGCCAAGGCCACCGTAACTCTGCAATGTGGCTTAGCGAAGGACCAGCTCCACAAAATTGGCCCATTTAGCAACACTCAAGATCTCTAGAACAAGATGATAGAACTCAATGAAGGCACAAGAGACTTAGGAATAGTGAAACGATATCTCTATAAGAACTAGCTACAAAACATTGCTATGAGGGATGGCGAAACTATTGGTAAACTACCTGAGAGATTCAAGGAACTACTAAATGGTCTTCATTCGGTTGGAGAAAGTCTAGAAAACCGAGATACGATAAGGTATGTTCTGAAATCTTTTCCCCAAAATACTTTGTAGTCATCTATGGTAGATGCTTACAAAGTGTCAAGGGATTTATCAATAGTAAAACTAGATGAATTATGATGTGAGCAAAACATATAGGGTTTTAGGAGTAGTTTTCGCACACATCTCATTACGTTTATACTTGTTTCATGCATATTTTACTTTGTTTTGCATGCATTTCCTATTTTCTGATTCGGACATCTACTCTTGTTGCTTTTGTGTGCAGGATGACATTTTATAGGTGAAACGACATACTTTTGGAGTAAAAGGAAGGCATTCACCAGGTGGAATAGAGGCGGACATGGTTGGCCATGTGGATTCCACACGGCCGACCGTGTGGATTCCATACGACCATGACAAAACCCCCGAAGCCTGCCATCCCAGTTCCCCACATGGTCGACCATGTGGATTCCACATGGTCGGCCATGTGGATTCCACACGGTCGTGTGGCACTGGGTAGTTTTGACACGACTAGGGTTTTCATGGGATTAATGAAGAGCTGGCTTCATGTATATAAAAAGGAAGGCACGCTCAAACCCTAAGGGGGAGGCCCGATGACTAGAACAGCAAGGCAGTGCCCTAAAAAGCATCGGAGACTCGCAACAGGGAGGAAAAGAAGTGGCTAGGAGATCCATCCTGATGCTCCGACATTGTGGAGAACAACCAAGACACATATTGGCTAGGACAGAAAGTACCTTCTCTATTTTCTTGTTCTACCTGCATTGTAATTATGTTTTCGAAGATGTCTTGTGTTTATTCTTCCTTGTCTATGGAGTAGATGTTGGGTTTCCGGCACCGCGGCGTGTGTGTGTTCGATCATGTTTCGTAAACATGAACACAGCGGAAGCAATTAAAAAATAATAAATACTCCTATTTATTACAACACACACAACACACGCATGCTTTTACAACAAGTGTAGACATAACCGTAAATTAAAATTGCAATAAAAGGAAATTAACTACGTTATACCTTTCGTATGACGTGTAGCGGGAACGGCATCAACCGGAACGATCCTCGTGAGAATCGTCTCTATCCGTATCCACGCCGAGCTCCTCGGGATGACTTCGCTAAGTCACGAGCTTCGTCTTCGTACGGGTTACTAGCCTCGTGTTGAAGACGACGTGATCGAGAGATGATCACGATCCGAATCCAAATTCGGATCCAAAACGAGTTCTCAAAACTCGCTTCTCCGGAGAGGTATTCGTCAACCGTTTGACGAATCCTTCGTCCTCCACCTCAGAGGATTACCGAAGATCAAATCCCCGGTAAGTTAGCCGCTGTCGGAGCACTAACCGTCGTCCAAACGACGCTCAGACGAGAGGAGAAGAAGCTGTCCAGAAAACTGGACAGCTTGGTGGAGGAGATAGGCGCCGGCCAAAACAAGGAGACAAAAGCTCACCTTGATGCCGAACCTTTTAGGGGATCACCGGAGGGTCGCCGGAGGTTCACCGGCTGAAGCTTGGTCGCCGGCAACAAGTTGGAAGGCTGCACCAAGTTGGGCGGCAACAAGATGTTGGGTGGCCACAATAGATTGGGCGGCAACTAGGTGTTGGGCGGCAACTTGATGATTAGGGTGTTAGGGTTAGGGTTTAAGCCCTATTTTATAGAGAACTAATTCTCTTAATGGTTAATGGATCATATCCATAAAGCCCGTTAACCCGCTCAATTAAGATAAGTTAAAATAAACCAAACCATGATGGTTTATTTTAAGTTAAAACGAACCGAACCAACCTTTGGTTCATTCGTTTAATATAAACCAAACCCTTTGGTTTATTCTTATCCATTGGATTAGAACCAAACCATTTTGGTCCATCCATTATGTCTTCATAAGACACGCCCATCCACGCTTCCATTGCGGTGAAACAATATCATGCTCGCTTATGTTTGGTCCAACCAAACATAGTTTCTCTCGTCGATAATCCCATTCTCAAGCTCGCTTTAAATCCTTTGGATTACACTCGTTGCGTGTGACCAAATAGGTTCTCGGTTTATGTTGGCCGCCTATAATTAACCATTAATTATAGAACGATCATGAGTGGCACCTAGTAGTACATCATGATCCCCAATTAACCGAAAAGATCGGTTGATCGAACTATTTCAAACCCTTCAAAGACTCGAATGAATCGTGCCCCATTCCTTCACTCATCTTATACCGGTTCAGGACATGGTCTATTGTGTCAGCCTCACTAGGGTCGACTCACGCCACACCTAGCCCAAGTATCATTTCTCGTCCCACGGATTCTAGTTACTCCACATGTATCGAAGAGTACCTTACTCTAAACATGTATTGCTTTGGCCAAAGACTTTAGTAACAATCCGACGAGGCCATGGGTATACATCTCCTCGCAAGGAGTGGTGAATCCTTTATAGGCTATTCAAACACCTTCGATCACTTGACTTATACCCAATCATCCGGGTCCACATCTCCTTAGAGATGTTTGCTTAAGATGTCAAAGCATAAGTCTCCATGATCAAGATGACTTGAATACCGCAAGTCAAAGGAACATCGCACTTAAGCTACAAGAAGAACTTCATTGACATATCTATATATGCAGAGAACCATATGAAGTCTTACGGCTGGTCACTCCAATGAACTAGTTACCATAACTAGCATCCACGATTAACTCCGGACATCACAATGTCTCCAGTCAGTGAGAATCAGCTGCTTTGATACACCAAGGAGTATACCTCGTGCTAGTCTCGACAGAATTGATGGTGTCCAAATCCATCAATCATCGACTAGGGATAATTCCGATACATCACAATTACACATGTAGAGATACTCACTAGTTGTGATCCAATCACAAATTCTCTCATGCTGTGAATCGTATCGTGGACATTCAGTAAATGAGTTTAAGATCCAATCAAATACATTAAACATGTATACTCAAATAGTGAATCTTCATTTATCATATAAATGGTTCATACATAAGGCGATTGCCTTAGGACATCTCTCATATATTACTAACAGACTCCCACTTGGCCTAATGCCAATCGCTACGGTATCCAATACCATAAGCACTAACATGACCCTCAAACTTACTTTGAGGTAATGCTTTAGTCAAAGGATCCGCTAAGTTCCTTTCAGTGGGAATTTTCTCGATTTGTATTTCATTCCTACTGATGATCTCTCTGATAAGATGATAGCGGCGAAGCACATGTTTGGATCGTTGATGAGACCTTGGCTCTTTCGCCTGTGCAATTGCTCCATTGTTGTCGCAGTAGACCGGTATTGCTTCAACAATGGCCGGAATCACACCAAGTTCATGAACGAACTTCTTGATCCAAACCGCCTTTCGCCGCTCCGGCCGCAATATATTCTCGCCTCAAAGGTGGTAGAATCCGCTACGCCTCTTGTTTGGAACTTTTCCAACTCATCGCGCCCCATTCAAGGTGAACCATTATGATCGGTGAGACTGGAATAATCCTGTCTGTCTCGAAGCCGCATCCAGTATACCCGCGTATCACCATGTCCCTTCTCCATATATTAGGAACACATCCTTAGTTCTTCTCAAGTACTTAAGGATCGTCTTACCGCCTACCAATGATCCATTCTGGATCGAGTATCTGCCGTGACACTCAGAGCATACGATACATCGGGCCTCGTACATAACATAGCATACATGATAGATCCTATTGCGGATGCATAGGGAATCTTACTCATGCAAATCCTCTCGTCTTCTGTGCGCGGACACATAGACTTCGAAAGGTGTACCCCATGCCTGATGGGCAGATAACCTTTCTTGGATTCCGACATGCTAAACCTCTTTAGCACTCGGTCTATATATGTAGACTGCGAAAAGACCAAGCAACTGCTTCGATCTATCTCTATAGATCTTAATCCCAAGGATGTAGGTTGCTTCTCCTGTGTCTTTCATGGAGAATGTCTTGGATAACCAAACCTTAATCGATCAGAAGATGGACACATCGCTTTCCTATAAGTAATATGTCATCGACATACAATACTAGGAACACGATCGCACTCCCACTAACCTTCTTGTACACACAAGGTTCGCTGATTTTGTGAGAAATCAAACTTTTGATCGTCTCATCAAAACGGATATTCCACTCTGGATGCTTGCTTCAATCCATAAATGGATCGCCGCAATTTGCATACCTTGGTTTTATCAACCGATGTGAAACCTCAGTATCATATACACGCCTCGAGCGGTGTTTCCATTAAGGAAAGTTTTCACATCCATCCGCCATATCTCATAATCATAATGAGCCGCTATGGCGGGAGCATCCGAATGGATTTAAGCATAGCTACGCGAATAGGTTTCGCCATAATCAACACCTTGTTTTTGATTTATATCCTTTCGCCACCAATCTAGCCTTATAGGTAATCACATTACCATCCATGTCGGTTTTCTTCTTGAAAACCCACTTGCACCCTATAGGCTTTATGCCTTCAGGTGGGTCAACCAAGTTCCAAACTTGGTTTTCGTACATGGAATCCATTTCCGACTTCATGGCACCAAGCCACTTATCCCTTTCTGAACTTGTCAGCACTTCTTCATAACTGGTAGGCTCCTCATCATCAATGAGTAACACGTCGTTCGATTCGCATGAGAAATCCATATCTCTCGAGAATGTTGCGTGTTCTACCAGATCTACGAAGATGTGGTGTTACAATAGGTCCAGCCGATTGCTCATCACTATGAGTTGTCGGCTGTTGTGCTTCACCAGGTATCTCATCAATGTCTATTTGAGTCTCTCGAGCCTCCTCAAGCTCGACGGCACTCCCACTGTTTTCTTGCAAGAGAAACTCTTTCTCTAGAAACACAGCATGCCTTGAAACAAACACCTTTTGTTCCACAGGATGATAGAATTGGTAACCCCTTGTTTCCTTAGGGTATCCAATAAATAGACATTTATCGACTTTGTCTGATACAGTCCGCTTCACATAAGCAGGACAACCCCATATCTTCAAGTAAGATACATGAGGTTTCTTACTAGCCCATATCTCATATGGAGTAGTAGAGACTACCTTGGTAGGCATTCTGTTTAACAAGTAAACAGCTGTCTGAAGTGCATAACCCCAAAAGGACTTGGGAAGAGTCGCATGATTCATCATTGACCTGACCATGTCCAACAAGGTTCGGTTATGCCTCTCAGATACACCATTATGCTGTGGTGTGTAGGGCGGAGTCCATTGAGACAATATGCCATTGTCTCTTAGATAATCAAGAAACTCTTGACTTAAGTATTCACCACCTCGATCCGATCGAAGTATTTTAATACTTTTGTCATGTTGTTTCTCTACTTCATTTCTGAATTCTTTGAACTTTTCAAAGGCTTCAGACTTGTGTTTCATCAAGAACACATACCCAAACCGTGAGTGATCATCGGTGAAGGTAATGAAGTAGCTATAGCCTCCTAATGCTTGAGTTGACATAGGTCCACATACATCAGTATGTACTAGACCTAGTAACTCTCCCACTCGTTCACCTTTCCAAGAAAGGTAACTTAGTCATCTTGCCTTTTAAGCATGATTCGCATGTATCGTATGAATCCAATTCAAACGATTCCAGAATTCCACATCGGTGTAATTCGGACATGCGTTTCTTGCTTATATGGCCAAGACGACAATGCCACATATAGGAGTCTATGTGATTATCTTTTCGAGCACGCGTGTTGCTCGCTTCGATATTGAAAATGTCACTGGATACGTCCAACGTATAAATGCCATTACTCAAAGTTCCAGTTCCATAAAGTACGCCATTCAAAGTTATATAACAACAATTGTTACTAAACGTTAAATGGAAACCATTTCTATTTAAGCAGGAAATAGAAACAATGTTCTTTATTAGAGAAGGAACATAATAGCAATTGTCCGGGGCCCAAGACTAGTCCACTAGGAGCTTCAAAGAAATAAGTTCCGATGGCGAGCAAAGAACCTTTGCTCCATTGCCAACTCGCAAATTTGACTCTCCGACAAGTCTTCTTCTATTCCTTAGCCTGTATGTCATTACATATATGTGAGCTACACCAGATCCAATACCCAAGTGTCTAAGGAAATAGAATGACAATCAATAACGAAGATATCGAAGAGGATGGGGCATCGGATGCCTTCTTCTTCTTCATGGACTCAAGATAAATCTTGCTTTCTTCGCCATGGCCTTCCTTGCCACAAATGATGGCAAGTGCCCTTTATACTGTTCCGCCTTCTTTGCCTTTTCTTTCCTTTCTTACATTCTTTTGCCTTCCTCTTAGAACCTTTCTTTGAGGAGTCAACTAACAGAACCGCCTTCTCCTCATGCTTCACAGAAGGCTCCACAGTCTTCATCATATTG
The DNA here is from genome assembly GCA_025175895.1 of Wurfbainia villosa. Lineage (NCBI taxonomy): Eukaryota > Viridiplantae > Streptophyta > Magnoliopsida > Zingiberales > Zingiberaceae > Wurfbainia > Wurfbainia villosa. The sequence continues at coordinate 37,654,889 of CM045997.1, forward strand.
AGGAGCTCGAGAATGGTGGATTCAAATTTGTTCATCCGATAGTTCATCACAAATTGCGAGAAACTCTTGGGCAAACAATGCAGAATTAAGTCAATACTTAACTCATGATCCATCACAAAACCGAGGGTAGCTAGTCAGCCGATGTACCTGCTCATCTTTAGCACAAATCGCATTACAGACGAACCTTCTTGCATCTTCGTGGTGAAGAGGAGCCTAGAGACCTCGAACCTTTGGATCTCGCTTGCTCATCGAACAACTCATGAAGATGGAAGACCATAGTGTTAGCATCCATCGCACTGTGTACCATCGCCGCTAGCATGATGCAACTCGCCAGCTCAGAATCTGCCACATGCTTCTGATAGACCAACATTTGGTCTGGAGTTGCATCGTCCTTAGGACGGTCAGGAAGAGGCTCTTCAAGGACATATGCTAGCTTTTCCGCCTTGAGAACAATTCTCAGGTTTCTAAGCCAGTCCAGGAAGTTAGGCCCAGTCAGTTTGTTCGAATCCAAAATAGTGCGCAAATTCAAAGACGTCATGATCAATTTATTGACCTAGAAATACAAAACGAGCATATATGAGAAAGATGATTTTAAAAATGCATCAATATACATTTATAAATCCCATTCATTTTTCGAATTCAAAAACCCCAAAATCACTTCGGGAGATCGTAGGTCCATCTCCGAATGGGCTGATATCCATCATAGATAAGAACAACCTTGGAGTGAGTCCAACAAGCCATTCTTAGCTATGATGGTGGGTATCAAGTATACCGATTACATATCATGTATATGTAACTATCACAATGTGCTATCAACTAATTGAATGTTCACACATACATTGGGTTGTTAACACATTAACAAGTATGCATCATATGCATAGCACCCAACTTCACCTCTCTTTACATCGACCTTGGAGTGAGTCCAACAAATCGATGCTCCAAGTTAAAGCCGACCCATTAATCGCGAAATAGTTTTAATATGGTTAGAGCACATTCAACCAATTAGCCAGGCTTGGAGTGAGTCCAACAACCCAAACTAACGATTGACCTCTGACTCTTACCATATTAGAGTTAAACTATTCCAATGATTTGAACATGTTCAGGTTCGAGCCGGGCTTGGAGTGAGTCCAACAACCCAAACAAGAAACAGAACTCTTGTTCTAACCATATTAATGGAAGGTGTAGGCTTTAATATTGAGTTAGGGTTTTTATGTCTCATCCTCTTTGCATGCAAATAACTATTATCTACATGGCATGGCATACATGGCATACATCTACATGTCACGACACGCATGGCATAATGTTATGCATCTAATGCAATTACATGGCATACAATTATGTCATGTATATATTTCCTTATATGTCATAACTATTTATTGAAATAAAATATGTTTAAGATTTGATTCTCCAAATCAAATCATAATTAAATTAGGAAACAAATTTCCAAATCTAATCACATATTTTATTCATGGAATTATTTGATTAAGGAAAATCTATTTAGGAAACCAATTTACTAAATCATTAAAACTACTTATGGAAATAAAATATTTTAAGATTTGATTTCCCAAATCAAATCATGATTAAATTAGGAAACAAATTTCCAGAATCTAATCAAATATTTTATTTATGGAAAATATCAATTTCCATAAATACTTCCAACTTTCCAAAAGTGGAAGATTTATAATACTTCTAGACTTTCCAAAATTGAAAAATTTCCATAAATACTTCTAAATTTCCAAAATTAGAAAATTTCCAGAAATACATTATGACTATCGAAACCATTTTACGATTATGTCAAACACAACCTGGGCTCGATACCAAGGGTTTCCGCATCACAAGGCAGGTGTGTTCGATCATGTTTCGTAAACATGAGCACAGCGGAAGCAATTAAAAATAATAAATACTCCTATTTATTACAACACACACAACACACGCATGCTATTACAACAAGTGTAGACATAACCGTAAATTAAAATTGCAATAAAAGGAAATTAAACTACGTTATACCTTCCGTATGACGTGTAGCGGGAACGGCATCAACCGGAACGATCCTCGTAAGAATCGTCTCTATCCGTATCCACGCCGAGCTCCTCGGGATGACTTCGCTAAGTCACGAGCTTCGTCTTCGTACGGGTTACTAGCCTCGTGTTGAAGACGACGTGATCGAGAGATGATCACGATCCGAATCCAAATTCGGATCCAAATCGAGTTCTCAAAACTCGCTTCTCCGGAGAGGTATTCGTCAACCGTTTGACGAATCCTTCGTCCTCCACCTCAGAGGATTACCGGAGATCAAATCCCCGGTAAGTTAGCCGCTGTCGGAGCACTAACCGTCGCCCAAACGACGCCCGACGAGGAGAAGAAGCTGTCCAGAAAACTGGACAGCTTGGTGGAGGAGATAGGCGCCGCCAAAACAAGGAGACAAAAGCTCACCTTGATGCCGAACCTTTAGGATCACCGGAGGGTCGCCGGAGGTTCACCGCTGAAGCTTGGTCGCCGCAACAAGTTGAAGGCTGCACCAAGCTGGGCGGCAACAAGATGTTGGGCGCCACAATAGATTGGGCAACTAGGTGTTGGGCGGCAACTTGATGATTAGGGTGTTAGGTTAGGTTTAAGCCCTATTTTATAGAGAACTAATTCTCTTAATGGTTAATGGATCATATCCATAAAGCCCTAACCCGCCTCCATTAAGATAAGTTAAAATAAACCAAACCATGATGGTTTATTTTAAGTTAAAACGAACCAACCAACCTTTGGTTCATTCGCTTAATATAAACCAAACCCTTTGGTTTATTCTCATCCATTGGATTAGAACCAAACCATTTTGGTCCATCCATTATGTCTTCATAAGACACGCCCATCCACGCCCATTGCGATCAAACAATTTCATGCTCGCTTATGTTTGGTCCAACCAAACATAGTTTCTCTCGGCCCGAGAATCCCATTCTCAAGCTCGCTTTTAAATCCTTTGGATTACACTCGCAGCGTGTGACCAAATAGGTTCTCGGTTTATGTTGGCCGTCTATAATTAACCATTAATTATAGAACGATCATGAGTGGCACCTAGTAGTACATCATGAGCCCCAATTAACCGAAAAGATCAACGGTTGATCCAGAACTATTTCTGAAACCCTTCAGCAGCTCGAATGATTCGTGCCCCATTCCCTTCACTCATCTTATACCCACTTGGTTCGTGACATGGTCTATTGTGTCACCTCACTAGGTCGACTATGTCACACCTAGCCCAAGTATCATTTCCTCGTCCTACGGATTCTAGTTACTCCACATGTATCGAAGAGTACCTTACTCTAAACATGTATTGCTTTGGCCAAAGACTTTAGTAACAATCCGACGAGAGGCCATGGGTATACATCTCCTCGCAAGGAGTGGTGAATCCTTTATAGGCTATTCAAACACCTTCGATCACTGACTTATACCCAATAATCTCGGTCCACATCTCCTTAGAGATGTTTGCTTAAGATGTCAAAGCATAAGTCTCCATGATCAAGATGACTTGAATACCGCAAGTCAAAGGAACATCGCACTTAAGCTACAGTAAGAACTTCATTGACATATCTATATATGCAGAGAACCATATGAAGTCTTACGGCTGGTCACTCCAATGAACTAGTTACCATAACTAGCATCCACGATCAACTCCGGACATCACTATGTCTCCAGCCAGTGAGAATCAGCTGCTTGGATACACCAAGGAGTATACCTCGTGCTAGTCTCGACAGAATTGATGGTGTCCAAATCCATCAATCATCGACTAGGGATAATTCCGATACATCACAATTACACATGTAGAGATACTCACTAGTTGTGATCCAATCACAAATTCTCTCATGCTGTGAATCGTATCGTGGACATTCAGTAAATGAGTTTAAGATCCAATCAAATACATTAAACATGTATACTCAAATAGTGAATCTTCATTTATCATATAAATGGTTCATACATAAGGCGATTGCCTTAGGACATCTCTCATATATTACTAACAGTAGATACTTCGATTCTAAAATTAGGGAGTAACTTGTATTTGTGGACATGTTAGCTCAAATAGTCATTCATCTCCTTTGATTCTATTTGCAATTTTGTTTTGGTTAGATTGATGAATATTTAGTCTTGATTCTATTTCTACTGTGCATAGTAGATACAAAGGGTGACAGCCTTCATATCAAAAACCTAGGAGAACCAAGGATGAGCCTTGAGGTCATCCTACCTCCCGTAATCGTAGAAGATAGAATATGATAGGACAAGATATGAAATAAGATCCGCCTCTTAGTAGGGATTATAGGAAGTCTTGGTACCCTAATATTCAATCTTAGCAGAAGGGCTAAAGTAGGAGAAATTAACTCTATAAGGGTTGAGGGATCTTAGTGACAGAGGGATCCCAACAGTATCAACCCCCTGAGCTCTGATGATCCAAAAGGTAAACTTGGTTAGGAATAGGTAGCTCTCGGTAGAAGAAAATGTTCATCGGGCAAATACATATTGATCCTCCCTCAAGATCATAATTAGAGATATCAACGCATTGATAGCATGTTCCATGTCGCACAAGTGAAGTCGAAGTCCTAGAATCCTTTTTGAGAACATCGAACCAACCTTATCTTCCTCCAAGTGACACCGTACTTGAGTTAGGACTACCATCAACCTCGCAACCCATACTCTTAAGAGATTAATTCCGAACAACAACATCCACTGAACAAACGGTATTCGAATGTCAGTCTCTGTGAGATTGATAATCTTTTATTACTTGATGACATCCGTGCACATGAGGGCGTTGAGTGCGAGTGTGCGCTTTGAGTCCCTGACGATTCCCGTTGGAGATTTGAGAGTCGTGCTCGTGTGCATCAAGTTTGTGGTGTCATTGTCGGGGGATGTTGATTCGATATCGAATCGAAAATGGATAGCTTGGATCGGACTTAGGTTAGATTTTTTTCTTGTTTTATTTCATTACAAGTTATTTAGTTTTAGATTTTTACTATTTAAATTCAGTTTAGCTTAATTTCAGTAGTCACATTACATCTTGCTTTGGTTCAGCCCCTAGGTTTGTTTTATTCGTTACGTTTGATTATCCAATCCCCTCTCATGGAGAAGCTTTGTCATGCTAATACAACATGCTCTACCCTTGAGAGATTACATAGTGCCTAGACGAAAAGCATGGAACTCCAGCATAATTATTTCACGAATCCAAGCTACAAGCTGGGAGATAAACCCTCCATTAATCACCCTTATTCAAAAGAAGTAATTCGGAGGGACTCAGATTGAGGAGCCTTATCAACACCTTGAAGAGTTCCTGGCGTATTGTGGCACAGTGCAATATGAAGGGATCCCAACAGACGCCATTAAGCTTATTACGTTCCCATTCTCCCTAAAAGGGGAGGCTAGGCAGTGGACACGCATCTTGCCGGAAAAGAGTATAACAACGTGGGAACAAATTGTTGGTGCAATCGACCCAGTTCACGATTGACCAAACTTGAGTTTGACTCGAGTAGTGGTTTGATGTTTGTGTTTTGATATTTGACGATGAGTTGACCATTGTTTGATAATGGGTTGACTATATGGTTGACATGGGGTTGACCATATGATGGAGAAGTCCAAGTGGGACACTTGGCATGGAAAGTCCAAGCATGGGTCTTGGCAATGGTAAAGTCCAAGTCTTGAGTACTTGGCATGAAAAGTCCAAGCATGGGTCTTGGCAAGGGAAAGTCCAAGCTTGAGTCTTGGCAATTAGAAAGTCCAACATGGAGTTGGCATGGAAAATCAAAGGGTTGATATTGGCGGTGTAAAGTCCAAGGGTGGAGTCTTAGCAGCATAAGTCCAATGGTTGGCGGGATAAAGTCCAAGCGTGTGTCTTGGCAGTGTAAGCCCAATGTGCCTTGGCGGTGTAGACCATCTTAGCATGACAACAGCCGCTGGAAACACCTTAAGACTAGCATATGGATGAACAAGTCATGGATGACTTGGAGGGATCTAATAGGTGTGAGGCTGATGGAGGTGGCTAGAAGGCTGAGGTCTAGGCTAAGGGTGGTCCAGCAAGTATGAGGGCATCATACATGAGGTAAACTTCATGGTTGAGGTGTAACAATTGACTGGTCAAGTGTTTGACAATTGGCAGTCAGTTGACTCTAGGCAGTCAATTGGGATTATGACCAGTCGATTGATGGGAGTCGACTGGCGATAGACTGCGACCGAAAGTGGTTTAGCCTAGGTCGATCAGCCATGTTTTGGCATCAATATTTATAGCGATCATCGCCATGGATGGCAGTCCACTGCTAGTCATGGACACGGGCACATAATGTTTCTGAGTCGACTAGAGGCTATGAATAGTCGACTGATGGGTCTGATCAGTCGACTGTTAGGTATCCATTGGAACTTTTCCAACGTGGATTAAGTCATTGTGATACAACAAATACAAGAGCAATTGACTGATGGGTATGAGCAGTCAACTGCTAGGCAAAAATCAGCCCAAGTTGCAACTTTAAAAGGAGCATGAAGGGAAGGATTTTTGCAGCAATTTCTTGGGCGATTTTAGGTGATTTGCTGGTGCAAATCAGGGTCTTCAAGTGCGACTCAAGCGATCAACCAAGCAAGCATTCAAAGTCATTGTTGTAAAGTTTTCTTTTCTTGAATTTCATTATTGTCTTTGTATTTGCTTGTATTTTATTGTATTACTATTGTAATCTTTGTATGAGGATTCTCCATCTCGACGTGTTGTCGAGAAGAAGTGTATTAGTGGTGGTTTGCATCACTAGAGCTCGTTGAGCTCGACCCGTGGAGTAGGAACCCTAAGGTTCCGAACCACGTTATATCGATTGTGTATGTGTGTGCGTGTATTGTGTTTATGTTTTTCTATTATTTCCGCTGCGTACTAATCAAATTGTAGCAAGCGTGATTTAATTCCATCAAGCAATGAAAATGCACCATTCACCCCCCCCCCCCCTCTAGTGCTCACCGAAGTTCCTACAAGTGGTATCAAAGCTAGGAGCTCTTCATTAACAACCGAGAGCAAATATGCTAGAGGGCAAGATGGATCTTTAAGAGAAATTGGGTGACGACATCAACATTCCACCTTCCTTCGACTGCAAAGATTTTGCATATTGGAAAGGTAGAATGATGTATTACCTTATGTGTGATTATGACAATTGGATTAGTGTTGTAGTAGGATTCGATGCTCCTAAGGATGAGAATGGGAAAATACTCAAGAAGAAGAAGTGGAGCGAGAAGCAAATCCTATACTTCAACATAAACAATAAGGTAATGGGTATATTAGTTAATGTAATTCCTAATGATATATTATGTAGATTAGGAGATTGTAAGGATGTCAAGGAGCTTTGGAGCAAGCTAGCTAAGCTCTATGAAGAACCCTTGATGGCTCAAGAAATAGAGGAGTCCAAGGAACAAGATGAAGGGAAAACCATTGCTTCCCACCTCTTCAGTCGCTTGTGCATGGTGATCCTATCACACATCCCCGGATTAAATAAAAATTAATCCAAATGAAGATGGATTACCCAAGCAATCGATCCATCATCGTGCTATTCGATTTGAGTGGTCGCTTGAACAAACTTGTTGTTCAAGCAACCTAATTCTTTTTCTCGATTAGTCGCGGAATAGATGATGTACGGATCGCCGGCTTTTGCATTTATCTTCGGGGTCCATGATCATACAATTATAATCTAATTACATAGAACAAGAAAGAAAACTAAACAAGAATTATACCTCTTGTTTACCTTTTGATCTTCTATTGTATGACCTATCCTCTTCTTGGACGTTGTGTGGGCAACGATCTTCCAAGAATTGAAGCCTCCTAGATCATGTATCTTCCTTTCCTTGCTCTCTCCAAACAAAGGAAGATAAAAACTCCATTCTTCTCCTATCTAGCGCCGACCACTAAGCCTCCTTGCTTGGTTGTTGCCGCCAGCCAAGGAGAGGGAAAAGGTGTGCCGGCCAAGAGAGCTCTCTTGTTGCCACCGGCCAAAGGAGAGGAAGAAGATGGGCGTCGGCCAAGGGTTGAAGGAAGGAGCGCCGGCCTTCAAGAGATGAAGAAGAGGCGTCGGCTAAACCTTAGGAAGAGAGGAAAACAAAAACCCTAACTCTTCCACTTGTTGCCGCCGCCCAAAGCCAACTCCAAACCCTAGCACTTCCAAATTCTCATTGTCGCCCAAGCCTTTCCATCCCTTTTATAGATCTAGGCTTCACGAGTTATTTATAATAGGCTATAATAGGGACCATGAGGAGGAGTTGGATCTTGGCCACCCAATGGATCTAAACCACACAAACTCGATCCATTAATGATGATCCATTCCACTAGAAGATTATCATTGATCTACCTCACCAACCCCCATAAATAAATATGGGCTTCATATATTATTTATACAAATATCTTCCTGTGTTTAAGATATTGAATACCCATTAATTAATTAATTTACTGGAAATTAATTAATTAACATCTAACTCAATGAGTAGTACCACTCAACCTCATCATCATGCTGGACCAAGTCCACCTGCAGGATTTACATGATGATCCTTATGAGCTCCTCAAGGGGACATCATCATCCTAATACATAGGACACGGTTTTCTCCTATAATCAACAGCACACCATGTAAATAATATTATTTCCCAACTTACCAGGCCTATCGATTTAACCCATAAATCTCGCCCATTAGTAAATCAAAGAAATAAATACTAAGTACATGTGTTCATTATTATATCAGGATTAAGAGCATGTACACCATAATATCTGAAGTCCGATTCAATTATATAGTCAGTATAAATTGAATCACCTCTAAATCGGTCCTTCTCAATACACACAAAGTGTACTAGTGTAATTCTATGGTCAAGATAATCCAATACTAAATTACACTACAACCATGCCAATGGTTTTTCCAAAACTCTCTTGGTTGTGAGCCTCTACTTATACTCTACAAAGAACTGATAACATGATCTTTTGTGTAACATCACACGCCATGTTATCTACAATGTAAAGTATCAGACAATATGCACATAAAATGCAAACAATGATCATGTGATTCTTATTTCAAAATGAAGATGTTCATACAAAGGCTAGGCTTTCAGTATACATCCCAACACAAGAATGCTCTTCGGCTCAATTGGACAAGGAGACCGAAGAAGAAAGTTCATCATCCTCACAAGAGTGTGAGGATTTGGAGGTTGAAAGGCCATCAACATCCAAGGTAGAAGAAGAATTGGAGGAAACCTCCACCTCTAGGATTGAGGGTGAGGAGAGACTTTCCACATCAGAACAAGAGCAAAATCAAGAAGAACCATCAACCTCCGGTCGAGAAGAAAAGGAAGTTCAAGATTCCCCTACCATGGAAGGTAACTCAAGCATTTCAATCAAAAATAAAAATCATATTGTATGCTTTGAGTGTAGGAAATATCTGCACTATAAGAGCAAGTGCCTTAAGAAGGTCAAGAAGGCTCCGCCAGCACCAAAAGTCAACAAAAATTCAAAGGATGTCGGAGTCCCCACTAGTAAAAGCAAGGAGCATGTGGTGTGATTCAAATGCCAACAATGAGGACACTACCAAAGTCAATTCCCTAGGGGGAGAAAGCAAACCAAGGGGCAAGGAGGAGCTACACATGTAGGGGGAGCTTCTAAAGCAAACCTTAAGGTATATTTTAGTTATGCACCTACTAGTTTTCATGATAAAAATAAGCATGCTGGGAGTAATCTTGTTATTGTTCATGAAAGGTATGCTAGAAATTGTTGTGATGGGCTCTATGTTTGGATGATATGTCAGCCCCCAGGGCAAACCAGATGGCTAGCGCAACTGTGTTAAGGTTTGAAAGGGCAAGGGGTCAATTCCTAGAGGTGACGACCAGGCTACCGATGACTCCGTATTTCTGTGCTAGTCATCTGACACCTGATTTACCTCCCTCCACACGTAGGGGCAACAGTGGGGGCTCGCTAATATGGCGGTTCCACATTTATGAAAGGTATGCTAGAAATAATAAATTCTATTGTTTAGGTGCTAAGAGTTATAATTTTAGAACTAAGGAGAAATTTAGGACTAATACCTCTAGACCAATTCTACATAGGGAGTCAATTAGGAAGGTAGAGGAGCATTTAGGCATTAACCCTAAGAAGGGTAGGCATATGCCTAAGAAGAAGAAAAAATGGCCAAAGACAAAATCAAAAATAAAAAATTGGGCAATTAGAATTAGAAAATCAAGACTTGAGGTCAAGGCTTGAGAAATTAGAAAAGAGCCTTAGAAAGATGCAAAATCAAATGCAATGGTCAAATAGTCAAAGCCTAGGGTCTAGGAGGCAAGGTCCACTCAAGGGCAAGAAAGGTTTGGGTCGCAAACCTAAGCCCAAGGAGACCTACCATAGTGTTCCATTCAATTATGGAACCATTCATTGGTCTAGGAAAACCAAGGTTACTAGGGAAGTCATCCCTAAGGGTAACCATGGTAAGTGCCTAGTGGCCAAGATTTCCATGAAACCTAGGGAGGCCACTAAGAAGGTTACAAGGGGAGTTACCCCTAGAGTTAACCTAGGTAAGACCCATTTGACTAAGGCTACCAAGTCAAAAAGGGTCATTAGGAAGGTATCTAGGTAAGTCATCCCTAATGAATACCTAATTAAGCCAAGGAGCTCCAATAGGTATTGGGTTCCTAGGAGCGTGATCCCTTCACGCTAGATGAGTTAGGTTGTGTCAACTTGAATTGGTAGGGTAGTTAACTCAACCATAGCAAAGTTGACACTTTAGGGCATTTCCAAGGTAATGTGATACTTTGAAAATAAATATGAATTTGAATCCTAAAAGATTTTAGGATGTGCCAATATCTTTAAGAAGTATTGAAAAATTGATCAAATTAGCACAATTAGGTTTAGAGGTCATAGTGTGTCATTTTGGGTTTTTGACACACTTGGGAGATAAGTAGTAATATGGAAAAATGAATTTAATCTTAATAAATGGAAATTAATACTAAAACTTAGGTATTCTCATACCTTTACTTTTTATTTGTCGTATCATGTTTGTCATTGCCATGTCATGACATCATATCTCTTTTAAATCATATAATATGTCATGATAATGCTTAGGGTTAAAGTTTTATATCATGTATATTTAGGTTCATATTTAATGCCATGACATCATGATTATTGGCACATGCTTATTTATGTTATCATTTACATGATGATCATTCATGCATTAATTAAAATTGATTTAAGGACAAATGTCATGATTTGAAGTCTCATGTATAAGGGAATCAAATAGAGTTGCCTTAGAAAAATGCATGAGACTTTAGTTTAGGATTAACAAAACTCACATCTCACATCACATTGACATGTGTGTGTATTCATACACCCTAGACACATGTGAGATGCTAGAAAATGAGTTAAGTTCAAGGTGCATAGTTTTTGCATCTAGATGAACTCAACTCATCTTATACCATGGATGAATCATGAGGAAAGCTTATGTACAAGTTATGTGCATTAAGACCATAGACCATGGTTCAATATAAGGTTTTAAAATCATTTTAGAAAACTTTGGTATAGTCTATCTTTAGATAGAAGTCATCATTGATGAAGTTGATACAAAATAGGTCAAAACATTGAAGGTATCAATGGTTTTGAATTTTGTATCAATATCAATATTTAATGGGTATTTTATTTTTCAAATATTTTTCAACCATTATGATTATTATAAGTATTATACGTATGATGTTTCACTATTTTTAAAATTACGTATAATTACTTATGTATTTCACAATTTCGATTTCTAAAATCTGATTTTTGCATTTGAAAAAATCAGTTGACTGTCATGGATGGAAGTCGACTGTTGACTGACAAAGTCGACTACCAATGGCTGATTTCTGGAAAACAATGTTTGTTTAGCCTAATTTCAACTATGTTAGGCTACCCTAGCTGCTCCTAACCCTAGGATATGCTTTGGAAAGCATTATAAAGGGTGAAAATTTATTAGATATGGATTAGGAGAGTTGTTTGGGTGTTTTATCAATTTAAGGTGTGTGAAAGTTCAAGGTTGAACTTTTTCCCTTAATTTTGATGGTTTAGTGTTCCTATAGGCTTAGGGACTCTCCAAGGACATTGTTGGTGTGATGGTCAAGGGGGAGCAAGCCTTTAGGGAAGGTTATCCATAATGGGATGATGGATGTGTTCTTCCTCATGAGGGGGTGAATTTTGAGAATTGGGAGAGTTTAAAGTATTGCCTCTCTTTAGTGATATGGGACTTATCACTAGGAAGAGTGAAGGCATCCTAGATGTTTTTGGACAAAGAAGGAGATTGCAAGATCTCATTGGGATATGAGACATTGATACCCTTGGAGAGAGCCTTTTTGATGTATGTCAAAAAGGGAGAGAATTGATGTGGGAGAATTATGAGAGAATTGATGGGAGAATGTAGAATTTCCAATTTGGATAATTGGGAGAATTGGATTAAGTTAGTGTTCTAACTCAAAGGTATTTGGTTTTTTCCAAACATCAAAAAGGGGGAGATTATTAGTGCAATCGACCCAAGTCACGATTGACCAGACTCGAGTTTGACTCGAGTAATAGTTTGATGTTTGTGTTTTGATGTTTGACAATGAGTTGACAATTGTTTGACAATGGGTTGACTATATGGTTGACATGGGATTGACCATATGATGGAGAAGTCCAAGTGGGACACTTGGCATGGAAAGTCCAAGCATGGGTCTTGGCAATGGTAAAGTCCAAGTCTTGAGTACTTGGCATGGAAAGTCCAAACATGGGTCTTGGCAAGGGAAAGTCCAAGCTTGAATCTTGACAATTGGAAAGTTCAACATGGAATTGGCATGGCAAGTCCAAGGGTTGATATTGGTAGCATAAAGTCCAAAGGTGGAGTCTTGGCAGCATAAGTCCAATGGTTGACGGTGTAAAGTCCAAGCATGTGTCTTGGCAGTGTAAGCCCAATGTGCCTTGGCAGTGTAGACCAGCTTAGCATGGCAATAGCCGATGGAAGCACCTGAAGGCTAGCATATGGATGAACAAGTCATGGATGACTTGGAGGGATCCAATAGGAGTGAGGCTAAAGGAGGTGGCTAGAAGGCTTAGGTCTAGGCTAAGGGTGGTCTAACAAGTATAAAGGCATCATACATGGGGTAAATCTCATAGTTGAGGTGTAGCAATCGACTGAGGTTATGGACTAGTCGACTAGTCAAGTGTTTTTGGACTCTGGGCAGTCGACTCTGGGCAGTCGACTGGGATTATGACCAGTCGACTGATGGGAATCGACTTGCGATCGATTACAACCAAGTGGCCTGGGCAGTCAACTGACATGTTATGGCAGTCGACTGACCTTGAGCAGTCAACTTCCATGCATGGCAGTCGAATTCTAGTCGAGCACATGGGCACAGAATGTTTCTGAGTCGACTACTAGGGTTTGGTAGTCGACTGGAGGCTATGAGCAATCGACTGATGGGTCTGATCAGTCGACTGCTAGGTATCTGTTGGAACTTTTCAAGCGTGGATTAGCGAGCCTGAGGCCTTCTTTGTCGAACAAGACCACTTCCTTAGCGGCTATACAAAGCTCGTAAGTTGGTCGACTGCTAAGTGAAATCAACGAGTTGTAGCTTTAAATGGAGCACGAAGGGGAGGATTTTTGCATCGATTTCTTGGGCAATTTGAGGCAATTTGTAGGTACAAGTTAGGGTTTTCAAGTGTGGCTCAAGCAATCAACCAAGCAAGCATTCAAAGCCATTGTTGTAAAGTTTTCTTTACTTGCATTTCATTATTGTCTTTTTATTTGCTTGTATTTTATTGTATTACTGTTGTAATCTTTGTATAAGGTTTCTCCACCTCCGACGTGTTGTCGAGAAGGAGTGTATTAGTGATGGTTTGCATCACTAGAGCTCGTTGAGCTCAACCCGTGGAGTAGGAACCCTAAGGTTTTGAACCACGTTATATCGATTGTGTATGTGTGTGATTTGTATTGTGTTTATGCTTTTCTATTATTTACGCTGCGTACTAATCAAATTGTAGCAAGCATGATCGAATTTCGTCAAGCGACAAAAATGCGCCATTCACCCCCCCCCCCCCCTCTAGCGGTCACCGAAATTCCTACACAAATGGAATGTGCTTTTCTGGGTAAATTCTTCCCGCCTAGCAAAATAGGCTACCTTAGGAATAGAATCCTCTTGTTTAAGCAAGGTCATGAAGAGACTCTGGCCGAAGCAAAGAAGAGACTCCAAGAGTTGATTCTTTAATGGCCACGTCATGGATAACAGGATTGGTGACTCATCCATCTTTTTTACTCCAGAATCTCCAGCTTATTCAAGGAACTCTTGGACACGGTTGTGGGGGTTGTTGGACTCTCCGAGCAAAAGCGCTTTTGGGTTCTTGCGATCTGAAGATAAATAAAATAAATTCATGTACATGTTTAGAAAACCTAGATCTACCTTAGATCTACATGAGAATAGTGTCACCCTTGTAGCGACACCCTTCACTTATCCTGCTCGTCCAAATGGTTACCGAATCTCGTAGAGTGTCAAGTGTACACTCCTCTACATGTATCCACACGGACAAAAGGTGGAGAAGACCACTTAGAGTGTGCTAGCACCCTTAGGAAGTCTCGGCAATGGAGGATGAGGGAGAGAGCAAGAAGAGGAGAAGGAAGAAGGAAGAAGATGAATTCAATCCAACATTCAATTCACCACTAACTCCTTAATTTTGGCCGGCCACTTCATGGAGGGTTAAATACATCCATGTAATACCAAGAGCCATGACTCTTGGTCTCCATTATGAGGTGGCACACCATGATGTGTCCATGATGATGTGGAACATCATCATTGGTCGGGCCCTTTGCCAAGTCACCATGAAGTGGCATGTGGTCAAGTCAAACTTGACCTCTTATCTCCCATGGTTGATCAAATCCAACCTTTGACTCAAGTCATTTTAATTTAATAAATCTCTATTCATTAGTTTAAATTGACTCAAATCAAATCTAAATTAGATTCATTCAACACTTGAATCAAATTGAGTCCAACTCAATTAGTCTAATTTGGATTACTCTTAATCCAATTTGGTTCATCACATGAACCTAATCCTCTTGGTCCATCATATGAACCTAATCTCCATCTAATTGCCTTTTGTGTTTGACCCTATAGGTTCTTGTAACGTTGGCAATTCTCCTAAACCGATTTAGAAACATAAGCAATGAGTGGTATCTAGCAACACATCATTGCTACCCAAGTTATAAGAATGTTGAGATCCAATATCACCTTTGTGACTACTAATTGTGACTCTCACAATATGTGACAATGTCTCTCTATCCTTGACATCTAGATTGACCAATTGAGGCATAGACCATGTCATCCTCTATACAATCTATATCTTGAACTCCAAGTAGACTCACTCTAATCAAATGAGCTCAATATCTCATATTGACTCATTTGGTCATGGCCATGCACTTAGTGGTCTCACTCTATCAAGAATCATGATGTCACTCCCGTCATATATGAGGGATAGATCTCATCTACATCAATCACATCTCTCCGCATAATTTGTTACATACCCAATAATCGCCTTTATAGTCCACCCATTTATGGGTGACGTTTGACGAAGCCAAAGTATGCAACTCCTTATGTAGGGAACCATGGTGACTTCAGGTCCAAGGATTAATAGTCATACTAATATTCACATGAGAAAGTATATGACACTCATATAATGATCCATGATACTTTCTCATGGCGAGTCATTCAGTATACATTCTCCAATGCATACCCATATGTCAACTTGATATCTCATATCCTTGACTTGTGAGATCAAGTCATCGAGTTGACCTACATGCTTGTCTCTTCACATTAACATTGTCCCTGAATGTTAATACTTGACTAGGAATGATTAAGAGTAGTATTCTCTATATCATCTCATTATCGATTCAACCAATTGATTGATATAAATGAGAACCTTCTACTCAAGGACGCTATTATACTTAGTTATTTGGCACCTGTTGGGATGTATACTGAAAAGCCTAGCTCTTTGGTATGAACATTTTATTTTGAAATAAGAATCACATGATCATTGTTTGCACTTTATATTTATATATGTGCATATTGTCTAAAACTTTACATTGTATATAACATGGTGCTTGGGTGTGGCACAGAAGATCATGTTATCAGTCCCTTGTAGAGTATAAGTAGAGGCTCACAACCAAGATGGTATTGGACAAACCATTGGCATGGTTGTAGTGTAGCTTGGTATTGGTTTGTCTTGACCATAGAGTTACACTAGTACACCTCGGTGTATTGAGCAGGACCGACATAGAGGTGATTCAATTTGTTGCTGACTACATAATTGAATCGGACCTCGGATATTATGTTGTACATGCTCTTAATCCCGATATAATAACGGACACATGTACTTAGTATTTATTTCTTTGATTTACCAGAGGGTGAGATTTCTATGGATTAAATCAATATGCCCGGTAAGTTGGTAAATGATATTATTTACATGGTGTGTCGTTGATTATAGGAGGAATCCATGTCCTATGTATTAGGTTGATGATGTCCCCTTGAGGAGCTCATAAGGTTCATCATGTAAACCCTGTAGGTTGACTTAGTCAACATGATGATAAGGTTGAGTGGTACTACTCGAGGAGTTAGATGTTAATTGATTGATGGTCAGTAAATCAATCAATTGACGGACATTCGATATCTTAAACACGGGGAGATGGATGTACAAATAATATATGGAGCCCATATTAATTTATGGGGGTTGGTGAGGTAGTTCGATGATGATCCTCTAGTGGAATGGAACATCATTGATGGATCAAGTTTGTGTGGTTCCGATCCATCGGGTGGCCGAGACCCAACTCCTCCTCATGGTCCCTATCGTAGCCTAATATAAACCTCATGAAGTCTAGATCAAATGATGGAAAACAAATCTCTAGATCCGACGGTTAGGATTAAATCCCTAGAACCGACGGTTGAGATTAAATCTCTAGATCCCACGGTTGGGATTAAAACCCTAGAACCGACGGTTGAGATTAAATCTCTAAATCCGACGGTTGAGATTAAAACCCTAGAACCGACGGTGGAGATTAAACCAAGGCCTAAACCTAACTCTATATAAAAGGGAGAGGAAAGGTTGGATATGGTGGGCGGCAAGAAAATTGGGAATTAGTTCCTATATTTTTGGCTACCTCATCAATAACCAACTTTCTCCTAAGTTCTATAAAAGGGTGGCTATGGGTTGGGCGGCAAAAAGAGAAAGAAAAGAGTGGTTGATGTTAGATGATGGATGCTAAGGAGATTAGGGTTTAGCCTCCAATTGCTTGGGCGGCAAGCAACCCTAAGGAGGAAACCCTAATTAGGGTTTGGCTCCTATGGGTTGGGCGGCCAAGGCTTGGAAGAAGGGAAGAGGGCGGCAACTTGAGGAAGATCTCTTCTTCTTCCTTGAAGTTGGCTAGCTCCTAGATCTCTTCTCTCCATCATGGTTGGGTGGCAAGAAACCCTAAGGAGGAAACCCTAATTTGATTAGGGTTTGGCTCCTTTGCATGGGCGGCCAAGGTTTGGAAGGAGGGTAAGCGGCATCTTGTGGAAGAGTTCTTCTTCTTCCTAGGAAAGGTGGCCGGTTTAGATCTCCTCCTTCCACCTTGGATGGGCGGCAAGAAGACCTAAGGAGGAAACCCTAATTAGGGTTTAGCTCCTATGGTTGGGCGGCTAGGGTATGCAAGGAAGGTGGGCGGCAACTATAGGAGAGGAGCTCTTCCTCTTCCTAGGTTGTGGCCGGCTCCTTCCTCTATTCCCTCCACCGTGGCCGGCACCCAACATATTCCCTTTATCCTCTTCACTCCATCTTGGCCGGCGGCACCAAAACAAGGGTTTGTCCCTAGTTCAGTACCTTGGTTGTTTCCATTATGTTCTCTCTATTCTTGGGGCCGGCGGCATCAATCCTTTTGTGGAATGGTGGTTGGCTCAAGCAAGAAGGGAAAGAGAGTTCTTCTTTCTTTGGATTGAAGAAGATCTAGGAAGCTTCAACTTGTGGAGGATCTTCGCCCACACGAAGTCTACAAGGAGGTTAGGACATACGATAGAAGATCAAGAGGTATACAAGTTTTATAACTTTTATTATTGTTCTTTGCATGTTCTTATTGATATGCTATCTTATGTTCTTTATGTTAGTATATGTTGATTATACTAGTTTACATTTGTATGTATTTGTATAATCATGGACCCCGATAAGAAACACAAAAACCGGCAATCCGTCCGTCGTCTCTTCCGCGGCTAACTGACTAGAAGAGTTGTGTTGCTTGAACAACTAGTTTGTTCAAGCGATTGCTCAAGTCGTTAGCACGATGACGAATTGGTTGTGCTTAGGAAACTCATCCCATCCGGATTAGTTTTCATTAGTGAAAATTTTAATCCGGGGACATGGGAGCCTATGAGCATTCCGAGAGATAGCACGATTGCCAACAGCACCAATACAAGTAAGTATAATAACCATAAAGCAATGCCTTTATAAATATATATAGGAATATGATGCAACAAGTCCATACAACAATCATCACATGATCGGCTCTAGGGCTTTCACTAACAATCTCTCACTAGAATTAGTGTCAATCACTGTAGTATCTAATACCCAATGACCTAGTGTGACCATCATGGTTTTTTTGTGCCAAAGCCTTGGTCAAGGGATCTGCGACGTTAACCTCTGTGGGTACTCTGCAAATCTTTACATCTCCTCTATCGATAATCTCTCGAATGAGATGGAAGCGTCATAGTATGTGTTTGGTCTGCTGGTGTGAGCGAGGTTCCTTAGCCTGCGCAATCGCTCCGTTGTTGTCACAATAGAGCTCTATAGGATCTGCTATGCTAGAAACCACCCCAAGCTCAGTAATGAACTTGCGGATCTAAACTGCCTCCTTTGTTGTCTCTGATGCAGCAATATACTCGCCCTCTGTTGTAGAATCAGCAACTGTGTCCTGCTTCGAACTCTTCTAGCTTACAGCACTACCATTCAAGCAAAACACGAACTCTGACTGTGATCTATAATCATCCTTGTCAGTTTGAAAGCTTGCATCACTGTAACCCTTTACAACTAGTTCCTCATCGCCTCCAAATATCAAGAAATATTCTTTAATTCTTCTTAAGTACTTAAGAATATTCTTGACTGCTATCCAGTGATGCTCACTTGGATCTGATTGGTATTTGCTCGTCATGCTCAAAGCATATGAGACATCAGGACGAGTACATAGCATGACGTACATGATAGCTCCTATGGTAGATGCATAAGGGATCTTATCCATGAGATCTCTCTCCTCTCTAGAAGAGGGACTTTGAGTCTTCGAAAGACTCACACCATGTGACATCGGCAGAAATCCCTTCTTGGAATTTTGCATGGCAAATCGTAGTAATACCATGTCAATATATGTACTTTGACTTAGGCCAAGCAATCTCTTAGATCTATCTCTATAGATCTTGATGCCTAGAATATAGGCTGCTTCACCTAAGTCCTTCATTGAGAAACACTTCCCCATCTAAGTCTTCATAGACTGTAGCGAAGGAATGTCATTCCCAATGAGTAGTATATCATCCACATACAATACAAGGAAAACAACTGTGTTCCCATTAACCCTCTTATAGACACAGAGTTCATCTTCATTCTTGATGAAACCAAACTGTTTGATCGCATCATCGAATCGAAGATTCCAGCTCCGAGAAGCTTGCTTTAGCCCATAAATGGACCTTTGCAGCTTGCATACTTTGCCAGTATGTTGTGGATCTACAAAACCCTCAGATTGTGTCATGTACACATCCTCAAGCAAGTTTCCATTCAGAAATATGGTTTTGACATTCATCTGCAGGATCTCATAATCGTGGTATGCTGCAATAGCAAGCATGATCTGAATGGACTTAAATATCGCAACTGGAGAAAAGTTTTCATCATAATCAATACCATGAATTTGCTTGAAACCTTTAGCCACCAATCAGCCCTTATAGGTATGCGTAAGTCCATCCATGTCATTCTTTCTCTTAAAGACCCACTTACACCCAATGGGTTTGACGCCTTCAGGTGGATCAACCAAAGTCCATACTTGGTTGGTGTACATGGATTCTATCTCGGATCTCATGGCCTCTAGCCATTTCTCAGAATTTGGGCTCATCACAGCTTTCTGATAGGAAGTAGGCTCATTCTCAACGAGCATAACATCATCATGGTCAAACAAGAGAAATAAGTATCTCTCAAGCTGACGACGTACCCTATCAGACCTGTGAAGAGGTAGTTCTACCTAAACAGGTTATTGTTCCACAACTCTTTGTGCAATAATCTCATTATCTACAACACTTTGTGGTTCCTGTTCAACCTCCATCTCGACTTCAGTGCTATGGTCCATATCTTTAATTTCTTCAAGATCGAACGTACTCCCACTAGTTTCTCTAGAAACAAAGACCCTTTCTAGAAATACCTCAGTCTTTGCCACAAACACTTTGTGCTGACTGGGAATGTAGAAGTAATATCCCTTCGTTTCTTTGGGATATCCAACAAAATAGCACTTATCGGATTTGGGTCCCAGTTTGTCTGAGACTTGACGTCAAATGTAAGCCTCACAACCCCAAATCCTCATGAAAGACATCTTGGGATTTTTCCCTGTTCATATCTTATATGGTGTCTTTATCACAGCTTTGGATGGAACACGGTTAAGTGTGAAGGTTGTTGTGTCTAGAGCATATCCCCAAAAGGATATAGGAAGATCTATGTGACTCATCATAGATCGTACCATATCTAATATGGTACGATTCCTCCTTTCAAATACATCATTCCACTGTGGTGTTCCAGGAGGAGTGAGTTGGGATAGAATCTCACACTCAGCTAGATAGTCACGAAACTCATGGCTAAGGTATTCACCACCTCGATCTAATCGAAGTATCTTAATACTCTTGCAAAGCTGGTTTTGTACTTTATTCTTGAATTCTTTGAACTTTTTAAAGGATTCTGACTTATGTGTCATCAGATACACATAACCATATTTACTGAAGTCATCAGTAAATGTAATGAAGTACCTATAACCAACTCTAGCAGCGACATTGAAAGGGCCACACACATCACTATGTATAAGTCCTAATAAGTCTGTTGCTCTTTCACTGTGTCCACTAAAGGAGGTCTTGGTCATCTTGCCTAGAAGGAAAGACTCGCATGTCTCATATGATTCAAAATCAAATGAGTCTAGCAACCCATCCTTATGGAGCTGGGATAAGCGACTCTCATTTATGTGACCTAAGCGACAATGTCAGAGATAGGTTTGGTTCAACTCATTTAATTTGAACCTTTTGGTACTTATGTTATAGATGGGATTCTCCAAGTCTAGAATGTAGAGTCCATTCATCAGAGGTGCACTACAATAGAACATATCATTTAAATAAACGGAACAACATTTGTTCTTTATTATAAATGAAAAGCCTTTCTTGTCTAAATAAGAAACTGAAATGATGTTCTTTGTGAGAGAAGACACATAACAACATTCATCTAATTCTAGTACAAGCCCAGAGGACAGAAATAGAAAATAAGTTCCTACAGCAACAGCAGCAACCCTTGCTCCAATGCCTACTCGTAAGTATACCTCGTCCTTCGTCAATACCCTGCTATTTCTCATCGCCTGCACATTAGTACAAATGTGAGAAGCACATTCAGTATCAAATACCTATGATGAAGAAATAAATAGATTGACTTCTATAACATATATACCTGAAGTAGAAGTCTCACTTCTCTTCTTCTTAAGATCTTCTGAGTATGCTTTGCAGTTCCGCTTCCAATGTCCAGCTTCCTTACAGTGGAAGCAAGTCCATTCCTTGGCCACCCCTCCTTTAGGTTTTAGTGCCTTGCCTTTGCCCTTGGCTTGGGACTTTCCCTTACCTTTAGGCTTGCCCTTGCCTTTCTTCTTTTGCACCATCAAAATGGAGTCAGGCTTTGCCTTCTTAAGGTTGAGCTCAACAGTTCTCAACATGCTAAGCATCTCAGGTAGTGACTTATCAATTTCATTCATGTTGTAATTCATGACAAATTGATTGTAACTTTCTAGCAAGGATTGCAAGATCAAGTCAGTGGCCAGTTCTTGGCCAAGTGGGAATCCGAACCACTGTAGGTTTTCTATGTACCCAATCATCTTGAGTACATATGGACCTACGGGAGTCCCATCTTGCATCTTGCACTGAAACAGTGCCTTAGAGATCTCGTATCTCTCGTGCCTTGCTTGTCCTTGATACAGTTGATGAAGATGTTCAACCATATCAAAAGCATTCATAAACTCATGTTGCTTCTGAAGCACAGAGTTCATGATTGCGAGCATGAGGCATGACACATCTAATGCATCATCTTGATGCTTCTTGTAAGCATCTCGGTCATCTTGCGAGACAGTGGCAGGAGGTGCTTCCGGAATGGGCTGCTCCAGGACGTACAGTTTTCTTTCTTGTGTGAGAATAATTCTCAAATTCCTGTACCAGTCCAGGAAATTAGCTCTATTAGCTTGTCCTTCTCAAGGACAGAACCCAGGGAGAGAGTGTTGGTGTTTGACGATATGGAAATCTACAACATAAATAATGCAGAAAGTAAATATCATATTCCATTTATCATTTAATTAGGCATTTAATTAAATGATGCTCCAAATGAATTATAGGACTTTTGTTGAATCGAGTCATGGATGTGGTCAAACCACACTACTAAATTCATACAAACTAACTATAATTCTCGCAGGACAAGATCCACATCATACTACGCCTTGAGTTAGCTTTGGCTAAATCGCCCAAGACTTAGTATGATCGGTAGGTAACAAATTATCGATTACATCTCTATGAAACTCTTGTTTATAGGATCAAGATCCACATTTACAAAAAAAACATGAGTTAGCTTTGGCTAAATCGCCCAAGATTTAGTGTAAATGTGATCGTATCCTATCTTTCCAACCATTGGAATATGCCTATAGTTTTACCCGATCCAATTGAGTTAACTAATTTCACTCAATCTAATTGAGCTTATTCTCACCCAAGCTTTGATAGGCGGGACCAAGATTGTCCCTCCGCACCCTACCAAGATAATATGTGTTTCTCTGCTTTGGCAGATTCAACAACAACAAATGATCGAGGTAGTGATGGGTATCAAAACTTGGTAGGCATTTCGAGTTGACTTGATTAAGATCTAATCTAATCGTGAATGTGTATCATATATGCATTAAAGCATTAATTACCCTATACTAGCATGCATCACATACATACAAGCAAAAATAAATAAGGCATTAATTACCCTATACTAGCATGCATCACATACATACAAGAAAAAACAAATATATATATATATATATACTAATTAATTAATTTGTGATGAGGTCATGGACCTACTATGATCTTCTCAAGCCAATGAGAAGATCGGACGGTCAACCTAGGGTTAGCGCCTTCTCCAAGCGCCTCCTTTGACCACCATGTGTCATCGGCACCCTCCTCGTAACTCCGTCTACAAGTGGACCTTCCACCACTTCATTTTATACATTACAAACATAAAAATCGAGTTACATTCGAGTCTAAAAATCTATTTACAACAGGAATATAGTAAGAGAGGCACGACGCGCAGGTCGCATATCATATACAACATGCACAACACAAAAATGGCGCGCAAGCCGTATTATGAATTACAACATAATTTTATTCAATCACATTGGGGTTTTTGGGCCATGACCATCAAAATATCATACATAATTCTAAATTATGTATTTTACATAAATTTCTATAATTTTCCTATTCTTTTGTTTCAATTTTATGAGTCACATCTCCGCAATGGTCCCGCTAAGTGATTTTCGGGCGCGATCACGGGACAATGCCCCTTGCGGGGTTAGGGGCAGCGCCCCTTCTCGTAAAATGAATCTTGAGAGTGTCCCATCTTGATCTTACAGCGCCTTGAGCCACTTTCCCAAAAGACTAAAGCGATACTTTGCCATTTCAGAGAGTTTTTCTCGGTGGTTGAAGCTTACAAGTGTCCAAACACTTATTGCTTCGACTCTACGAGAGAAATACTCACAAAAATCTATAAAATTAGGAAAATTATAGAAACTTACAGATCTGTAATTTTTCTTATCTATAAAAAAATTACAAAACAAACATGTACATGCTTTGCACGTGGCTCTGACACCACTGTTGGACTCTCCGAGCCACAAAAACTGCTTTTTGGGTTGCGGAAACCTCGGAAGTCGGCCATGGATCCATGCGAAGATAAACAAAATAAATTCATGTACATGTTTAGAAAACCTAGATCTACCTTAGATCTACATGAGAAAAGCGTTACCCTTGTAGCGACGCCCTTCACTTATCCCGCTCGTCCAAATGGTTCCCGGATCTCGTAGAGTGTCAAGTGTACACTCCTCTACACATATCCACACGGACAAAAGGTGGAGAAGACCACTTAGAGTGTGCTAGCACCCTTAGGAAGTCTCGGCTATGGAGGATGAGGGAGAGAGCAAGAAGAGGAGAAGGAAGAAGGAAGAAGATGAATTCAATCCAACATTCAATTCACCACTAACTCCATTTTGGTCGGCCACTTCATGGAGGGTTAAATACATCCATGTAATACCAAGAGCCATGGTTCTTGGTCTCCCTTATGAGGTGGCACACCATGATGTGTCCATGATGATGTGGAACATCATCATTGGTCGGCCCCTTTGCCAAGTCACCATGAAGTGGCATGTGGTCAAATCAAACTTGACCCTACATCTTCCCTCTCAAGTCAAGTCAAACTTGACCTCTTATCTCCCATGGTTGATAAAATCCAACATTTGATTCAAGTCAATTTAATTTAATGAATCTCTATTCATTAGTTTAAATTGACTCAATGAATCAAATCTAAAATAGACTCATTCAACACTTGAATCAAATTGAGTCCAACTCAATTAGTCTAATTTGGATTACTCTTAATCCAATTTGGTTCATCACATGAACCTAATCCTCTTGGTCCATCATATGAACCTAATCTCCATCTAATTTCTCTTTGTGTGTGACCCTATAGGATCTTGTAACGTTGGCAATGCTCCTAAACCGATTTAGAAACATAAGCAATGAGCGGTATCTAACAACACATCATTGCTACCCAAGTTACAAGAATGTTGAGATCCAACATCACCTTTGTGACTACTAATTGTGACTCTCATAATATGTTACAATGTCCTTCTATCCTTGACACCTAGATTGACCAATTGAGGCATAGGTCGTGTCATCCTCTGTACAATCTATATCTTGAACTACAAGTAGACTCACTCTAATCAAATGAGCTCAATATCTCATATTGACTCATTTGGGCTTGGCCATGCACACTTAGTGGGCTCACTCTATCAAGAATCATGATATCACTCCCATCATATTGGAGGGATAGATCCCATCTAAATCACTCACATCCCTCCGCATAATTTGTTTCATATCCAGTAATCGCCTTTATAGTCCACCCATTTACGGGTGACGTTTGACGAAGCCAAAGTATGCAACTACTTATGTAGGGAACCATGGTGACTTAAGGTCCAAGGACTAATAGTCATACTAATAGTCACATGAGAAAGTATATGACACTCATATAATAATCCATGATACTTTCTCATTGCGAGTCATTCAATATACATTCTCTAATGCATACCCATGTGTCGACTTGATATCTCATATCCATGACTTGTGAGATCAAGTCATCGAGTTGACCTACATGCTAGTCTCTTCACATTAACATTGTCCCTGAATGTTAATACTTGAATAAGAATGATTAAGAGTAATATTCTCTATATTATCTCATTATCGATTCAACCAATTAATTGATATAGATAAGAACCTTCTACTCAAGGACGCTATTATACTTAGTTATTTGACACCAATACAAGTAAGTATAATAACCATAAAGTAATGCCTTTATAAATATATATAGGAATATGATACAACAAGTCCATACAACAATCATCACATGATCGTCTCTAGGGCTTTCACTAATAGGGGGAGGGTACTGATGAAAAGGAACATGGACGAACCCTATCGCATTATAGAAACAGAGGTATGGACCCTTCAAATGTGGGCAGATATCGAACAGGATTTTCAAGAGTCTTCCCTCATAAAGGAGGTAGGCAAGCTTAAGGTGGCTTGCTAAGTACAGGGAGAAGGCAAAGAGAGGGAGTACTGGGTGTAAGAAGCTTCCCTGTCCTCGAGATCTAAAGAAGAAGAAGAACCGGAGCAGGTGGTGATAGAAAAACACCCAAGGCCTGAGATGAAACCGCTTCCCCCAAATCTCAGGTCTCAGGTACGAATTTTTGCGTCCGGCTTCAACTTATTCGGTGATTGTAAATACCAGTTTGAGTGAAGCAGAGACAAGGAAGTTGCTGGAGGTGCTCAGGACATACTAAAAGGTGTTGGGCTATACCATTGATGACATTAAGGGGATAAGCCCATCTCTCTGCATGCACAGGATAGTACTCGAGGATGGGTATAAGTCAACTGTTGAGCGTCATAGGCGACTTAACCCAAACTTGCAGGAGGTTGTGAAGAAAGAAGTGCTTAAATTGTTGGATGCCAGAATAATCTATGCAATTTCAAATAGTGAGTGGGTAAGTTCGGTGCACGTAGTCCCAAAGAAGGGTGGAACTATGGTAGTCAAAAATGAAGAAAATGAGTTGATCCCTATTCGAACGGTAACAGGATGGAGAATGTGTATAGACTATCGTAAACTAAACAAGGTAACAAAGAAGGATCACTTTCCACTTCCATTCATTGATCAGACACTGGAACACCTTGCTAAACACTCCCATTTTTGCTACCTTGACGAGTACTCAGGTTTTTACCAAATCCCTATTCACCCCAATTACCAGGAGAAGACTACCTTCACCTGCCCTTATGGAACCTTTGCATACAGAAGAATGCCCTTTGGCCTATGCAATGCCCCGGCCACTTTTCATCATTGTATGATAGCCATTTTTTTCATATATGATTGAACAAATCATGGAAGTATTCATGGATGATTTTTCAGTCTATGGAACAAGTTTCGATGCATGTCTAAAAAACCTGGCGAGGGTCCTGTAGAGGTGTGAGGAGAATAGCTTGGTTTTGAATTGGGAAAAATGTCACCTCATGGTAGGTGAAGGAATAGTTCAGGAACATAAGATATCGGGGAGTGATATCGAAGTAGACAAGGTGAAGGTTGAACTAATTGAGAAGTTTCCACCACCCAGTGACATAAAGGGTATCTGAAGCTTACTTGGGCATGCAGGTTTTTATCGGAGGTTCATAAAGAATTTTTCTCAAATAACTAAACCCCTGATAAATCTACTGGCTAAGGACACAGACTTTATTTTCGACCGGCAATGTTTAGTAGCATTTGAAGAAATAAAAAAAGCCTTAGTGATCACCCCGATAATACAACCCCGTGACTGGAGCCTACCATTTGAGGTTATGTGCGATGCTAGTAATTATGCAGTAGGAGCAATATTATGGCAATAGAAGGATAAGAAGTTGCACGCTATTCACTATGGCAGTAAGACACTTAACGAAGCACAGATTAACTATGCCACGACTGAAAAAAAATTATTGGTAGTCATGTTTACGTTGACAAGTTCAGACCGTACCTAGTAGGGTCAAAGGAGATAGTTTACACTGACCATATAACAGTTCACTACTTATTGAGTAAGAAGGAGGCTAAACCCTGCCTTATTCGCTAGATCCTACTATTACAAGAATTTGATATAGAAATCAGGGATAAAAAAGGCTCAGAAAATGTCTTTGCAGACCACTTATCATGTATGTCAATAGATGGCGGATTAGAAGGGGGTGATAGTGCCCGAATAGACGACACCCTACGGGATGATACTCTCATGGTGGTTACTAAGGTTGCCACCCCCTAGTATGCAAATTTGGTGAATTTTTTTGCAGAGGGTGATCCCGCTAGAATACACAACCCAACAAAGAAAAAAATTCTTTGCATAGGTTAGGCAATATGTATGGGATGATCCCTTTCTATTTAGAAAATGTGCAGATAGCGTATATCGAAGATGTGTACCAAAAGAGGAAGTGGGTAGCATCCTCTTTCATTGTCATTCCTCAGCTTATGGGGGGGGGGGGCATGCCGAAATCTCAAAAATAGTTGTGAAGGTGCTTCAGGTAGGATTCTACTAGCCTAGTCTATTTAAAGACACACATAACTATGTAGCCTCCTACGATCAGTGCCAGCAAACAGGAAATATAGGTAGGAGACATGAGATGCCGACAAGCACCATATTAGAAGTAGAACTCTTTGATGTATAGGGGATAGATTTCATGAGACCCTTCCCTACTTCTGGCACAAATAGATATATCCTAGTAGTTGTGGATTACGTCTCCAAGTAGGTGGAGGTTGTAGTATCACCCCACTGCGACACTAGAACTGTCATAAAAATGTTCAAAAGAAATATATTCCCTAGATTCGGAGTTCCCCGAGCCATATCAGTGATGGGGAATCTCACTTCATCGAAAGGTAATTTGAAAAATTTCTACACAAATATAGGGTAATCCACAAAGTCTCAACAGTTTACCACCCACAAACGAGCGGACAAGTGGAAATTTGTAATCGGGAGATTAAAAGCATTCTAGAGAAGACGGTTATTGCATCGAGGAGAGATTGGTCAAAAAAATTGAATGATGCTCTTTGGGCTTACCGCACATCCTACAAGACCCCGATAGGCATGACCCCATTTCGCTTAGTTTACGGGAAGCCTTGTCACCTCCCCATTGAATTAGAACACAAGCCCTATTGGGTCATCAAGAAGCTTAATTTGGACTTAGGTGCAGCTGGAGACAAAAGGAGACTACAGTTAAGTGAGTTAGACGAAATTCGAAGAGATGCTTAAGAGGACGCTAAGGCATATAAGGAGAGAACGAGGAAATGGCATGACCAACATATCTTGAGAAGGGAGTTTAAAGAAGGGGACTTAGTTCTCCTATATAATTCTAGACTAAAACTTTTCCTAGGGAAGTTGAAGTCAAGGTGATCAGGACCATTTCGAATAAAAAAGGTATATCCATATGGTACGGTGGATATATGGAGTAAAGAACCAAAAGATATCAAAGTGAACAGACAACGACTAAAGAAGTATCGAGGGTGGTATCCAGATTTTGATACGAATGAATGGAGGTTCACGGAACCACCTGAACCCAGTTGAAGCGACGAAGTATGGTCGAGCTAAAAGACCTTAAACAAAGCGCTTCTTGGGAGGAAACCCAAGTTTAATTTTTTTATGTTCTTTAATTTTATTGCATTCATGTGTATATTTTAGACTTTAATTTATGGTCATTAACATCTTTGCAAATAGTTTAGGGTCAGAAAGAACTTGCTAGGTAGAAACAAGATTCCTTTTTGAACCCTCAGTAAAAAGCATGGGTGGTCGTATGGATTCCACATGGCCAAGCCCGATGATCAGAAGCACACACGGTGGGGCATGTGAAAGATTCGGACCGTGTTGTACTCTGAGATAAAATCAGGGGCTTACACGGTCGATCGTGTGGATTCCACATGGTCGTGTCACGTGGTTTTTATAGGGATGTATACTAAAAAGTCTATCTTTTGTATGAACATCTTTATTTTGAAATAAGAATCACATGATCATTGTTTGCTTTTTTATGGTTATGCAATATTGTCTAATACATTACATTGTAGATAACATGGTGTGTGGTATCACACGGGAGATCATGTTATCGGCTCCTTACAAAGTATAAGTAAAGGCTGACAACCGAGATGACTTTGGACAAACCATCGGAATGGTTGTAGTGTGATTTGGTATTGGTTTGTCTTGACCATAGAATCACACGAGTGCACTTTGTGTGTATTGAGAAGGACCAAATTAGAGGTGATTCGATTTATTACTGACTACATAATCGAATCGGACCTCAGATATTATTTAGTACATGCTCTTAATCCCGATAAAATAACGGGCACATATACTTAGTATTCATCTCTTTGATTTACCAATGGGAGAGATTTATAGATTAAATAGATAGGCTCGGTAAGTTGGGAGATGATATTATTTATATGGTGTGTCATTGATTATAGGAGGAAACTGTGTCCTATATATTAGGATGATGAAGTCCCCTTGAGGAGCTCATAAGGTTCATCATGTAAACCCTGCAGGTGAACTTGGTCCGGCATGATGAAAAGGTTGAGTGGTACTACTCAAGGAGTTAGATGTTGATTAATTAATGGTCAGTAAATTAATTAATCGACGGACATTCGAGATCTTAAACACAGGGAGAAAATGTACAAATAATATTTGGAGCCCATATTAACTTATGGGGGTTGGTGAGGTAGATCAATGATAATCCTTTAGTGGATTGGATTATCATTAATGGATCGGACTTTATGTGGGCTTGATCCATGGGTGGCCAAGATCCAACTCCTCCTCATGGTCCCTAATGTAGCCTATTAACACCTCATGAAGCTTAGATCCAATGGATAGAAACAAAACTCTAGATTCATAGGTAAAGATTAAATCTCTAAGATCCAACGGTTGAGATTAAATCTCTAGATCCGACGATTGAGATTAAAACCCTAGAACCAATGGTAGAGATTAAAAAAAGGCTTATCCCTAACTCTATAAAAGGAGCTTGAGGGGTTGGCGTGGAGAGATCATCAAGAGAAGCTAGGGTTTTCGAGGTTGGCGGCAAGGCATAGGAATTAGGGTTTGGGCTTGGGCGGCACCTAATAAGGAAATTTTTCCTTGTGTTGTTCTTCTTCTCCAAGCTGCCGACGCCCTTGGAGTTCTTTCCAGCCCTTGGCTAGTGTCCAAAACAGGTCCTCTCCTTCTCCTTGGCCGGTGGAACAAAGGTTTAGGGTCCTCCCTTCAAGCTTTTGGCCGGCCACTCTCAAACTCCTCTTCCTTCTTGGCCGGCGGCAAGCTTCCTCCTTGGAAGTTGTTGGTTGGTTGAAAGAAGGAATAGAGACTTGTTTAAATTCTTCCTCTTGCTTTGGAAGAGCAAGGAAGGAAGATTTGCAATCTATGAGCTTCAACCTTTGGTAGATCGTCGCCCACACGACGTCCGAAAGGAGGAAGGTCATACATTAGAAGATCGAGAGGTATATCGATTCTCTAATTTTTATATGTTACATGTTTGTATTTGTTTTTCAATTATGAGCATGATATAAATCTGTTTGTGGCTAAATAATACTTGGATCCCAAACATAAACACAAAAACTGGCGATCTGGACATCGTCTATTCCACGAATACTCGTAAAATAGAGGATGGTCGATTGAACAACGAGTTTGTGAAGGGTTTTGCTTATCGAGTCCGTGAGGGGAAACTTCGCTTCCCACTTCTTGAGCCACAAGCCCAAGAGTAAAATTTTTCTGGAGGAATTAAAAGGGGAAGTCACTTCTTTAGTACCAACAGTACAAGAGGATATACCACATGTCACTGCACCATGTGTCACAAAGGATACACAGTTGATACCTCTTCGTAGTGGGAGGGTTGTGAGACAGCCTGATAGATTTATGTTCTTGGGAGAATCTTCTGATTTGGTCCCTGGCGAACATGAACCTGATCCCTGGACATATGACGAGGCAATCCAAGATAAAGATGCAGTATCTTGGCAAAGTGCAATGAATGCTGAGATTGAATCTATGGATTCAAATCTTGTCTGGGAGCTAGTAGAGCCACCCGATGATGTAAAAACCATTGGATGTAAGTGAATCTACAAAAGAAAGAGAGGAATAGATGGGAAGGTTGTGACCTTCAAAGCAAGGCTTGTTGCGAAGGGGTATACTCAGAAAGAGGGTATCGATTATGAGGAGACCTTTTAGCCGGTAGCCATGCTTAAGTCTATCCAGATTCTCTTATGCATAGCAGCTCATATGGATTATGAGGTGTGGCAGATGGATGTCAAGATAGCTTTCCTTAATGGAAGTCTTGAGGAAAACATCTATATGAAGCAACCAGAGGGATTAATTGCTAAGGGCAAAG
The DNA here is from genome assembly GCA_025175895.1 of Wurfbainia villosa. Taxonomy (NCBI): domain Eukaryota; kingdom Viridiplantae; phylum Streptophyta; class Magnoliopsida; order Zingiberales; family Zingiberaceae; genus Wurfbainia; species Wurfbainia villosa. Next base: position 37,686,831 of record CM045997.1, read on the forward strand.
AGCATCTTGTATGTAAGCTTAATCGGTCCATTTATGGATTGAAGCAAGCTTCGAGGTCTTGGAACATCCGCTTTGATGAGGTAATCTAGTCTTATGGATTTATTCAAAGTTCGGATGAGTCTTGTGTATACAAGAGATGTGACAGAAACGTAGTGGTATTTCTTATACTATATGTAGATGACATTTTATTGATTAGCAACAATATCAAGGTCTTATCGGACGTAAGAGTATGGTTGTCCAAACAGTTTGATATAAAGGACTTGGGAGAAGTGGGACACATCCTTGGGATCAAGGTTATAAGAGATCGCAGGAAAAGGATGTTGTGCTTATCCCAAGCTTCATACATAGACACGATTATGGATCGTTTTAGCATGCAGAACTCCAAGAAGGGTTTTCTATCTTTCAGGCATGGAGTTCCTTTATCTAAGGAGATGCGTCCTAAATCATCTGAGGAGATAGAGGAGATGAAGGTGGTTTCTTATGCTTCGGCAGTAGGAAGCCTCAAGTATGTGATGCTATGTACGAGACCAGATATCTATTTTGCCGTGGACATGGTCAGCAGATATCAGAGTAATCCAGGACAGGGACATTGGACTACGGTAAAGCATATATCGAAGTATCTGAGAAGGACTAGGGATTATATGTTGGTCTACCGAGCAGACCAATTACTCCCTATGGGTTACACGGATTCTGACTTCCAATCTGATAGGGATAACAGTAAGTCTACCTCAGGTTTTGTGTTTACTTTGGGAGGTGGAGCCATTGTATGAAGGAGTGTCAAGCAGAAATGCGTGGCAGACTCCACCATGGAAGCTGAGTATGTGGCAGCCTCTGAGGCGGCCAAAGATGTTGTGTGGCTCAGGAACTTCCTGATGGACTTGGATGTAATTCCTGGTTTGCCCAGAACTATCACAATTTATTGTGATAATAGTGGTACAATTGCAAACTCGAAGGAACCACGAGCCCATAAGGCAAGTAAGCACATAGAGCGCAAGTACCACCTGATACGATAAATCGTAAAGAGAGGAGAAGTTGATGTGGCCAAGATTGCATCAGAGGATAACCTGGCAGATCATTTCACTAAGGCCCTTCCGATGAGAGCTTTTGATAGGCATGTGGAGGGAATGGGCATCATATGTATGACAATTTGAGGACAGCATAGTCTTTTAGTATAAGTGGGAGATTATAGAGATGTATACTGAAAAGTCTATCTTTTGTATGAACATCTTTATTTTGAAATAAGAATCACATGATCATTGTTTGCATTTTTATGGTTATGCAATATTGTCTAATACATTACATTGTAGATAACATGGTGTGTGGTGTCACATGGGAGATCATGTTATTGTCTCCTTGTAAAGTATAAGTAAAGGCTCACAACCGAGATGGCTTTGGACAAACCATCGGAATGGTTGTAGTGTGATTTGGTATTGGTTTTTCTTGACCATAGAATCACACTAGTGCACTTTGTGTGTATTGAGTAGGACCAACTTAGAGGTGATTCGATTTATTGCTGACTACATAATCGAATTAGACCTCAGATCTTATTTAGTACATGCTCTTAATCCCAATATAATAACGGGCACATTTACTTAGTATTCATCTCTTTGATTTACCAATGGGCGAGATTTATAGATTAAATCGATAGGCTCGGTAAGTTGGGAGATGATATTATTTATATGGTGTATCGTTGATTATAGAAGGAAAACGTGTCCTATATATTAGGATGATGATGTCCCCTTGAGAAGCTCATAAGGTTCATCATGTAAACCCTGCAGGTGGACTTGGTCCGGCATGATGAAAAGGTTGAGTGGTACTACTCAAGGAGTTAGATGTTGATTAATTAATGGTCAGTAAATTAATTAATCGACGGACATTCGAGATCTTAAACACGGGGAGAAAATGTACAAATATTATATGGAGCCCATATTATCATATGGGGGTTGGTGAGGTTGATCAATAATGATCCTTTAGTGGATTGGATCATCATTTATGGATCAGACTTTATGTGGGCTTGATCCATGGGTGGCCAAGATCCAACTCCTCTTCATGGTCCCTAATGTAGCCTATTAACACCTCATGAAGCTTAGATCCAATGGATAGAAACAAAACTCTAGATCCATAGGTAGAGATTAAATCTCTAAGATTCGACGGTTGAGATTAAATCTCTAGATCCGACGGTTGAGATTAAATCCCTAGAACAAATGGTAGATATTAAAAGGAGGCTTATCCCTAACTCTATCAAAGGAGCTTGAGGGGTTGGCGTGGAGAGATCATCAAGAGAAGCTAGGGTTTTGGAGGTTGGCGGCAAGGCATAGGAATTAGGGTTTGGGCTTGGGCGACACCTAATAAGGAAAATTTTCCTTGTGTTGTTCTTCTTCCCCAAGCTGTTGGCGCCCTTGGAGTTCCTTCCACCCCTTGGCCGGTGTCCAAAACAGGTCCTCTTCTTATCCTTGGCCGGTGGAACAAAGGTTTAGGGTCCTCCCTTCAAGGTTTTGGTCGGCTACTCTAAAACTCCTCTTCCTTCTTTGGCCGCCGGCAAGCTTCCTCCTTGGAAGTTGTTGGTTGGTTGAAAGAAGGAATAGAGCCTTGTTTCTATTCTTCCTCTTGCTTTGGAAGAGCAAGGAAGGAAGATTTGTGATCTATGAGCTTCAACCTTTGGTAGATCGTCGCTCACACGACGTCCGAAAGGAGGAAGGTCATACATTAGAAGATCGAGAGGTATATCAATTCTCTAATTTTTATATGTTACATGTTTGTATTTGTTTTTCAATTATGAGCATGATATAAATATGTTTGTGGCTAAATAATACTTGGATCCCAAACATAAACACAAAAACCGGCGATCCGGACATCATCTATTCCGCGGCTACTCGTAGAATAGAGGATGGTCGCTTGAACAACGAGTTTGTGAAGGGTTTTGCTTATCGAGTCCATGAGGGGAAACTTCGCTTCCCACTTCACCTCGGTAGCTTGTCCATGGCGATCCCTTCGATGTCCCCGGATTAAAAAAAAATTAATCCTAGATAAAAGGGATTGCCAAAACCACCAAGTCATCGTCGTGCTATTCGTTTAGAGAGGTCACTTGAATAAACTAGTTGGTCAAGCGACCATCCTCTATTCTACGAGTAACCGCGGAATAGACGATGTCCGGATCACCGGTTTTTGTGTTTATGCTCGGGATCCTAGTATTATTTAGCCATTTACAGATTTATAACATGCCAATAATTGAAAAATAAAAACAAGCAACAAACAAAAGAGAAAAGAGAATAGATATACCTCTTGATCTTCTAATGTATGTCCTTCCTCTTTTTGGACGTCGTGTGGATGACGATCTACCAAAAGTCGAAGCTCCTAGATTGCAAATCTTCCTTCCTTGCTCTTCCAAATCAAGAGGAAGAGTAGAAACAAGCTTTTTCTCCTCCCTAAAACCAACCAACAAGGAGCACACAATCTTCTTGCCGCCGGCCAACTAGAAGGTGGAGAAGATGATGGAAAACAATCAAGACACCAAGGGAAGCCCTATATCTTGTTTCCACCACCTAAGGAGAAGAAAGTAGGGCCTTTTGGGCACCGGCCAAAGGTTGGAAGGGGCTGGAAACCAATCTGGACGCCGGCCAATAGAAGGATGAAGAAGAAACAATCACCTTCCTTATTTGGTGCTGCCCTAGCCTCCAAACACTAACCCTAATCCTATCTCAACTAGGATTTCTTCTTGCCGCCCAAACCCTAGCTCTCCTTCATGTAGTTCACGCCAACTCCCATGACCTCCTTTTATAGATTTAGGTATAAGTCATGAATTAATCTCCTCCATTGGTTCTAGAGATTTAATCTCAACCGTCGGATCTAGAGATTTAATCTCAACCGTCGAATCTTAGAGATTTAATCTCTACCAATGGATCTTAGAGTTTTGTTTCTATCCATTGGATCTAAGCTTCATGAGGTGTTAATAGGCTACATTAGGGACCATGAGGAGAAGTTGGAACTTGGCCACCCATGGATCAAGCCCACATAAAGTCCGATCCACTAATGATGATCCAATCCACTAAAGGATCATCATTGATCTACCTCACCAACCCCCCTATGATAATATGAGCTCCATATATTATTTGTACATTTTCTCCCCGTGTTTAAGATCTCGAATGTCCGTCGATTAATTAATTTACTAACCATTAATTAATCAATATCTAACTCCTTGAGTATTACCACTCAACCTTTTCATCATGCCGGACCAAGTCCACCTGCAGGGTTTACATGATGAACCTTATGAGCTCCTCAAGGGGACATCATCATCCTAATATATAGGACACGGTTTCCTCCTATAATCAACGGCACACCATATAAATAATATCATGTCCCAACTTACTGAGCCTATCGATTTAATCTATAAATCTCGCCCATTGGTAAATCAAAGAGATGAGGACTAAGTATATGTGCCCGTTATTATATCGGGATTAAGAGCATGTACTAAATAATATCTGAGGTCTGATTCGATTATGTAGTCAGCAATAAATCGAATCACCTCTAAGTCAGTCCTGCTCAATACACACAAAGTGCACTAGTGTGATTCTATGGTCAAGACAAACCAACACCAAATTACACTACAACCATTCCGATGGTTTGTCCAAAGTCATCTCGATTGTGAGTCTTTACTTATACTTTACAAGGAGCCGATAACATGATCTCTCGTATGACACCACACACCATGTTATCTACAATGTAATGTATTAGACAATATTGCATAACCATATAAATATGCAAACAATGATCATGTGATTCTTATTTCAAAAATAAAGATGTTTATACAAAAGATAGACTTTTCAGTATACATCCCAACAATCTCCCACTTATACTAAAAGACTATGCTATCCTCATATTGCCATACATCTGATTCCCCTTCCCTCCACATGCCTATCAAAGTTCTCGCTAGAAGGGCCTTAGTGAAAGGGTCTACCAGGTCATACTCTGATGCAATCTAGGCGACAACATCTTCTACCTCCTTTACGATTTCTTGTATCAGGTGGTACTTGCGCTCTATGTGTTTACTTGCCTTATGAGCTCGTGTTTCCTTCGAGTTTGCAACTGCACCATTATTATCACAATAAATTGTGATAGTACTGGACAAACCAAGAATCACATCCAAGTCCATCAGGAAGTTCCTGAGCCACACAACTTCTTTGGCCGCCTCAGAGGCTGCCACATACTCACCTTCCATGGTGGAGTCCGCCACGCATTTCTGCTGGACACTCCTCCATACAATGGCTCCACCTCCCAAAGTAAACACAAAACCTGAGGTAGACTTACTGTTATCCCTATCTGATTGGAAGTCATAATCCATGTAACCCACAGGGAGTAATTGGTCTGCCCGATAAACTAGCATATAATCCCTAGTCCTTCTCAGGCACTTTAATATATGCTTTACCGCAGTCCAATGTCCCTGTCCTGGACTACTCTGATATCTGCTGACCATGCCCATGGCAAAGCAGATATCTGGTCTCGTACAGAGCATCGCATACATGAGGCTTCCTACTGCCGAAGCATAAGGAGCCGCCTTCATCTCCTCTATCTCCTCAGATGGACTAGGAAACATCTCCTTAGATAAAGGAACTCCATGCCTGAAAGGTAGAAAACCCTTCTTAGAGTTCTGCATGCTAAGATGATCCATAATCTTGTCTATGTATGAAGCTTAGGATAAGCACAACATCCTTTTCCTGCGATCCCTTATAACCTTGATCCCAAGGATGTGTCCCACCTCTCCCACGTCCTTCATATCAAACTGTTTGGAAAACCATACCCTTACGTCCGATAACACCTTGATATTGTTGCCAATCACCATAATGTCATCTACGTATAGTACAAGAAATACCACTACATTTCCGTCACATCTCTTGTATACACAAGACTCATCCAGATTTTGAATAAATCTATAAGACTGATTTACCTCATCAAATCGGATGTTCCAAGACCTTGAAGCTTGCTTCAATCTATAAATGGACCGATTAAGCTTACATTCAAGATGCTCTTTGCCCTTAGCAATGAATCCCTCTGGTTGCTTCATGTAGATGTTTTCCTCAAGACTTCCATTAAGGAAAGCTGTCTTGACATCCATCTACCACACCTCATAATCCATATGAGCTGCTATGCATAAGAGAATCCGGATAGACTTAAGCATGACTACCGGTGAAAAGGTCTCCTCATAATCGATACCCTCTTTCTGAGTATACCCCTTCGCAACTAGCCTCGCTTTGAAGGTCTCAACCTTCCCATCTATTCCTCTCTTTCTCTTGTAGATCCACTTGCATCTAATGGTTTTTACACCATCGGGTGGTTCTACTAGCTCCCAGACCTGATTTGAATCCATAGATTCAATCTCGGCATTCATTGCACTTTGCCAAGATACTGCATCTTTATCTTGGATTGCCTCGTCATATGTCCAGGGATCAGGTTCATGTTCGCCAGGGACCGAATCATAAGATTCTCCCAAGAATATGAATCTATTAGGATGTCTCACAACCCTCCCACTACGATGAGGTATCACCTGTGTATGCTCTGTGACACGCGGTGCAGTGACATATGGTATATCCTCTTGTATCAGTGGTACTAAAGAAGTGACTTCCCCTTTTAACTCCTCAAGAATAATTTTACTCTTGGGCTTGTGGCTCATCACATAGTCTTCCTCTAGAAATCTGGCGTTCGTTCTAACGATCACCCTCTGATCTCTAGGACTATAAAACAATCCACCTTTCGTTCCCCTGGGATAGCCAACGAACAAGCATACTTTTGTACGAGGTTCCAACTTACCAGCATCTGCCTTCATCACATGTGCTGGACTCCCCCATATCCGAATATGTCTTAGACTAGGCTTTCGCCCAGTCCACAACTCTGTGGGAGTAGAAGGCACTGATTTAGATGGTACTAAGTTCAGAATGTACACCGCCGTATCTAGAGCATATCCCCAGAACGAATCTGGCAAGTCAAAATAACTCATCATCGATCTAACCATCTCCATAAGAGTCCTATTTCTTCGCTCTGCTACACCGTTCTGCTGGGGTGTGCCAGGTGTAGTCAATTGGGATTGAATCTCATCCTCTAATAAGTAGTTCCTAAACTCTCCTAAGAGGTACTCACCACCACGATCATATCGTAGTGTCATCCATATCTTGAATAATCATCTATGAAAGAGACGAAATATTCAAGACCATCTCTTGCCTGGATAATCATAGGACCACACAAATCAGAATGAACCATCTCCAACACATCTTTGGCTCTATACCCCTTGGCCTTAAAAGGCCTCTTGCTCATCTTACCCTCCAAGCAAGATTCACAGGTTGGGAGATCCTCCACCACTAATGAACCCAGAGGTCCATCAGCTATCAACCTTTGAATTCTTCTTAGGTTAATATGACTAAGCCTAAGATGTCAAAGATATGTTTGGTTCACCTTCGAAGGTTCTTTTCTCATATTGGAATTAGAAGATGAGTTATGAACTTCAATTTGCATCGTGGGAGGTTTTGGTTCAAGTGTATACAAATTTCCTATCCATGTACCTGAATAGATATTCTCCCTATTCCTTTTTATAACAACTCTATCATTAAAAGAAATAGAATATCCATCCATAAACAATTTAGAAACTGAAATTAAATTCTTTCTAAATAAAGCTATATAAAGGGAATTTTCCAGAACCTATGTTTTATTTTTTTCAAGAGATAAATAAAACTTCTCCCACTGCAATAGCCGCCATCTTCATGGCATTGCCCAAGTAAATGGTTATCTCCTTTTTTGCTAGTCGTCGGGTTTCCTGGAACCCCTGCAAAGTATTACAGACATGATCAGAGGCTCCCGTATCTACACACCAGGTGCCGGTAGATAGCACCGCTAATTATGTTTCAACAACTAGTCCAAAGGATATATCTTTGTTCTGCTTTGGATTGGGACAGTCCTTCTTCTAATGTCCATCCTGCTTATAAGTGAAGTACTTGCCTTTCGGCTTCTTCACTCCTCCCTGAGATCCTCCCACCACCTTTGCTCCACCTTGTTTCTCCTTCTTCTTGCCTTTCGGCTTAGAAGTAGAAACCTTTTTGAGCAACCATGGCTTGAGGATACTCTTCGAAGAGTGCATACTTGTACTCCTTAGCAGATAAGACAATATCTAGATTCTTTTCCAATCATCATAATTATGTACAGAAAGTTTATTTTCCTTTAGTATCAAAGCAATGTTGGGTTTCCGGCACTGCGGCGAGTGTGTGTTCGAACATATTTCCCAACCATGTGCACAGCAGAAGAAATAAAAATAATAAATCTACATTTATTACAACACACACATCACACGCATGCATAGTACAACATGTGTAGATATAACCGTATATTTAAATTTTGCAATAAAGGAAATTTAACTACGTATACCTTTCGTATCACGTGTAGCGGGAACGGCATCAACCGGAACGATCCTCGCTAGAATCGTCTCTATCCGTATCCACGCCGAGTATCCTTAGGATGACATCACTAAGCCATGAGCTTCGTCTTCGTATGGGTTACTAGCCTCGTGTTGAAGACGACGTGATCGAGAGATGATCACGATCCGAATCCAAATTCGGACCCAAAGACGAGTCCTCAAAACTCGCTTCTCCGGAGAGGTATTCGTCAACCGTTTGACGAATCCTTCGTCCTCCACCTCAAAGGATTACCGGAGATCGAATCCCCGGTAAGTTAGGTGCAGTCAGAGCTCTAACCGTCGTCCAAACGACGCTCCGACGAGAGGAAAACAAGCTGTCCAGAAAACTGGACAGCTTTGGTGGAGGAGTAGGCACCGGCCAACCAAGGGAAGCCAAGTGCTCACCTTATCGCCACACCCAAGGGAGATCACTAGAGAACCAACCGGCAGCAGCTCGACGCCGGCGAGGGGAAAGGAAAGCTCCTTCTGGATGCCGGTTGGAGAAGAAGAGGGGGCGGCAATGGAGTTGGTGCCGACTCCTTCAATGGGGCGGGCGGCAACTAGGTTTAGGGCTTTTTGGATTGGGGCTTAACAATCCCTTAAGCCCTCTTTTATAGAGAACTAATTCTCTTAATGGTTATTGGATCATAACCATGAGGCCCGTTAACCCGCTCCATTAATATAAGTCAAAATAAACCAAACCATGATGGTTTATTTTAAGTTAAAATGAACCAAACCAACTTTTGGTTCATTCGTTTAAAATAAACCAAACCCTTTGGTTTATTCTCATCCATTGGATTAGAACCAAACCATTTTGGTTCATCCATTATGTCTTCATAAGACACGGCCCATCCACGCTTCCATTGTGACTGAAACAATTTCTTGCTCGCTTCTTGTTTGGTCCAACCAAACCTAGTTTCTATCGGTCTGAGAATCTCATTCTCAAGCTCATTTTAAATCCTTCGAATTACGCTCGTTGTGCGTGTGACCAAATAGGTTCTCGGTTTATGTTGGCCATCTATAATTAACCATTAATTATAGAACGATCATGAGTGGCACCTAGTAGTACATCATGATCCCCAATTAACCGAAAAGATCAACGGTTGATCCAGAACTATTTCTGAAACTCTTCAGCAGCTCGAATGAATCATGCCCCATTCCCTTCACTCATCTTATACCCACTTGGTTCAGGACATGGTCTATAGTGTCAGTCCCCATTAGGTTGACTACGTCACACCTAGCCCAAGTATCATTTCCTCGTGCTACGGATTCTAGTTACTGCACATGTATCGAAGAGTATCTTACTCTTAACATGTAATGCTTTGGCCAAAGACTTTATTAACAATCCGACGAGAGGCCATGGGTATACATCTCCTCGCAAGGAGTGGTGAATCCTTTATAGGCTATTCAAACACCTTCGATCACTTTGACTTATACCCAATCATCTCAGGTCCACATCTCCTTAGAGATGTTTGCTTAAGATGTCAAAGTATAAGTCTCCATGGTCAAGATGACTTGAATACCGCAAGTCAAAGGAACATCGCACTTCAGCTACAGTAAGAACTTCATTGACATATCTATATATGCAGAGAACCATATGAAGTCTTACGGCTGGTCACTCCAATGAACTAGTTACCATAACTAGCATCCACGATCAACTCCGAACATCACAATGTCTCCAGCCAGTGAGAATCAGCTGCTTGGATACACCAAGGAGTATACCTCATGCTAGTCTCGACAGAATCGATGTCCAAATCCATGAATTCATCGACTAGGGATAATTCTGATACATCACAATTACACATATAGAGATACTCACTGGTTGTGATCCAATCACAAATTCTCTCATGCTGTGAATCGTATTGTGGACATTCAGTAAATGAGTTTAAGATCCAATCAAATACATGAAACATGAATACTAAAATAGTGAATCTTCATTTATCATATAAATGGTTCATACATAAGGCGATTGCCTTAGGACATCTCTCATATATTACTAACAGACTCCCACTTGGCCTAATGCCAATCGCTACGGTATCCAATACCATAAGCACTAACATGACCCTCAAACTTACTTTGAGGTAATGCTTTAGTCAAAGGATCCGCTAAGTTCCTTTCAGTGGAAATTTTCTCGATTTGTATTTCGTTCCTACTGATGATCTCTCTGATAAGATGATAGCGGCGAAGCACAAGTTTGGATCGTTGATGAGACCTCGGCTCTTTCACCTCTGTAACCGCTCCATTGTTGTCGCAGTAGACCGGTATTGCTTCAACAATGGCAGGAATCACACCAAGTTCATAAATGAACTTCTTGATCCAAACCGCTTCCTTTGTCCGCCTCAACCGCAATGTATTCTCCTCGCAGAATCCGCCATGCTCTTGTTTGGAACTTTTCCAACTCATCGCTCTTTCAAAGTGAACACGATCCGATCGAGACTGAATCATTCTTGTCCGTCGAAGCCGCATCCATATACCCGCAGTATCACCATGTCCCCTTCTCCATATATTAGGAACACATCCTTAGTTCTTCTTAAGTACTTAAGGATCATCTTAACACCACCCAATGATCCATTTCTCGATCGATCGGGTATCCGCCGTGACACTCGTGAGCATACGATACATCGGGCCTCGTACATAACATAGCATACATGATAGATCCTATTATGATGCATAGGGAATCTTACTCATGCAAATCCTTCTCGCCTTGACACATAGACTTCGAAAGGTGTACCCCATGCCTGATGGGAAGGAAACCTTTCTTGGATTCCGACATGCTAAACCTCTTTAGCACTCGGTCTATATATGTAGACTGCGAAAGTCCAAGCAACTATTTCGATCTATCTCTATAGATCTTAATCCCGAGGATGTAGGTTGCTTCTCCCAGGTCTTTCATGGAGAATGTCTTGGATAACCAAACCTTAACTGACTGTAAGATTGAAACATCATTTCATATAAGTAATATGTCATCGACATATAATACTAGGAACACGACTGCACTCCCACTAACCTTCTTGTACACACAAGGTTCGTCTGGATTTTGTGAGAAATCAAACTTTTTGATTGTCTCATCAAAACGGATATTCCAGCTCCTGGATGCTTGCTTCAATCCATAAATGGACCGTCACAATTTGCATACCTTGGTTTTATCAACCGATGTGAAACCCTCAGGTTGTATCATATACACGTCCTCGAGCAGGTTTCCATTAAGGAAAGTTGTTTTCACATCCATCTGCTATATCTCATAATCATAATGAGCCGCTATGGGCAGGGGCATCCGAATGGATTTAAGCATAGCTACAGGCGAATAGGTTTCGTCATAATCAACACCTTGCTTTTGACGATATCCTTTCGCCACCAATCTAGCCTTATAGGTAATCACATTACCATCCATGTCAGTTTTCTTCTTGAAAACCCACTTGCACCCTATAGGCTAAATGCCTTCAGGTGGGTCAACCAAGTTCCAAACTTGGTTTTCATACATGGAATCCATTTCTGACTTCATGGCATCAAACCACTTATCCCTTTCTGAACTTGTCAGCACTTCTTCATAACTGGTAGGCTCCTCATCATCAATGAGTAACACGTCGTTCGATTCCCTTACGAGAAATCCATATCTATCAGGAATGTTGCATGTTCTACCAGATCTACGAAGATGTGGTGTTACAATACGTCCAGCCGATTGCTCATCACTATGAGTTGTCGGCTGTTGTGCTTCACCAGGTATCTCATCAATGTCTATTTGAGTCTCTCGAGCCTCCTCAAGCTCGACGACACTCCCACTGTTTTCTTGCAAGAGAAACTCTTTCTCTAGAAACACAAAGATGCCTTGAAACAAACACCTTTTGTTCCACAGATGATAGAATTGGTAACCCCTTGTTTCCTTAGGGTATCCAATAAATAGACATTTATCGACTTAGCATCCAATTTGTCCGACATACCGCTTCACATAAGCAGACAACCCCATATCTTCAAGTAAGATACATGAGGTTTCTTACTATTCCATATCTCATATGGAGTAGTAGAGACTACCTTAGTAGGCATTCTGCTTAACAAGTAAACAGCTTGTCCAAGTGCATAGCCCCAAAAGGACTTGGGAAGATTCGCATGATTCATCATTGACCATGTCCAACAAGGTCCTAAGTACGCCTCGATACACCATTATGCTGTGGTGTATATGGCGGAGTCCATTGAGACAATATACCATTGTCTCTTAGGTGATCAAGAAACTCCTGACTCAAGTATTCACCACCTCGATCCGATCGAAGTATTTTAATACTCTTGTCATGTTGTTTCTCTACTTCATTTCTGAATTCTTTGAACCTTTCAAAGGCTTTAGACTTGTGTTTCATCAAGAACACATACCCAAACCGTGAGTGATCATCGGTGAAGGTAATGAAGTAGCTATAGCCTCCTAAAGCTTGAGTTGACATAGGTCCACATACATCAGTATGTATTAGACCTAGTAACTCTCCCACTTGTTCACCTTTCCAAGAAGGTAACTTAGTCATCTTGCCTTTTAAGCATGATTCGCATGTATCGTATGAATCCAATTCAACGATTCTAGAATTCCACATCGGTGTAATTCGGACATGCGCTTTTGCTTACATGGCCAAGACGACAATGCCACATATAGAGTCTAATTGATTACCCTTTCGAGCATGTTGCTCGCTCGATATTGAAAATGTCACCGATACGCCCAACGATAAATGCCATTACTCAAAGTTCCAGTTCCATAAAGTACGTCATTCAAAGTTATATAACAACAATTGTTACTAAACGTCAAATGGAAACCATTTCTATTTAAACAGGAAATAGAAACAATGTTCTTTATTAGAGAAGGAACATAATAGCAATTGTCCAGTTCCAAGACTAGTCCACTAGGGAGCTTCAGCAAATAAGTTCCGATGGCGACCGCAACAACCTTTACTCGATTGCCAACTCACAAATTTGACTCCCCTCTGACAAGTCTTCTTCTATTCCTTAGCCCCTGTATGTCATTACATATATGTGAGCCACACCCAGTATCCAATACCCAAGTGTCTAAGGAAATAGAATGACAATCAATAACGAAGATACCTGAAGAGGATGGGGCATCGGATGCCTTCTTCTTCTTCATGGACTCAAGATAAATCTTGCAATTTCTTCTCCAGTGGCCTTCCTTGCCACAATGATGGCAAGTGCCCTTTTGCGCTGGTTCTGCCTTCTTCGCCTTTTTGTTCTTCCCTTTCTTTTGTTCTTTTGCCTTTTTCTTAGAACCTTTCCTTGAGGAATCAACTAACAGAACCGCCTTCTCCTCATGCTTCACAGAAGGCTCCACAGTCTTCAGCATATTCAGGAGCTCGGGAATGGTGGATTCTACTGAAAGAGATCATCTGTAGGAACGAAATACAAATTGAGAAAATTCCCACTGAAAGGAACTTAGCGGATCCTTTGACTAAAGCATTACCTCAAAGTAAGTTTGAGGGTCATGTTAGAGCTTATGGTATTGGATACCGTAGCGATTGGCATTAGGCCAAGTGGGAGTCTGTTAGTAATATATATGAGAGATGTCCTAAGGCAATCGCCTTATGTATGAACCATTTATATGATAAATGAAGATTCACTATTTGAGTATACATGTTTTATGTATTTGATTGGATCTTAAACTCATTTACTGAATGTCCTCGATACGATTCACAGCATGAGAGAATTTGTGATTGGATCACAACTAGTGAGTATCTCTACATGTGTAATTGTGATGTATCGGAATTATCCCTAGTCGATGAATTGATGGATTTGGACACCATCGATTCTGTCGAGACTAGCACGAGGTATACTCCTTGGTGTATCCAAGCAGCTGATTCTCACTGGCTGGAGACATTGTGATGTCCGGAGTTGATCGTGGATGCTAGTTATGGTAACTAGTTCATTGGAGTGACCAGCCGTAAGACTTCATATGGTTCTCTGCATATATAGATATGTCAATGAAGTTCTTACTGTAGCTTAAGTGCGATGTTCCTTTGACTTGCGGTATTCAAGTCATCTTGACCATGGAGACTTATGCTTTGACATCTTAAGCAAACATCTCCAAGGAGATGTGGACCCGGGATGATTGGGTATAAGTCGAAGTGATCGAAGGTGTTTGAATAGCCTATAAAGGATTCACCACTCCTTGCGAGGAGATGTATACCCATGGCCTCTCGTCGGATTGTTACTAAAGTCTTTGGCCAAAACATTACATGTTAAGAGTAAGGTACTCTTCGATACATGTGCAGTAACTAGAATCCGTAGGACGAGGAAATGATACTTGGGCTAGGTGTAGCGACCTAGTGGGATGACACTATAGACCATGTCCTGAACCAAGTGGGTATAAGATGAGTGAAGGGAATGGGGCACGATTCATTCGATCTGCTGAAGGGTTTCAGAAATAGTTCTGGATCAACCGTTGATCTTTTCGGTTAATTGGGGATCATGATGTACTACTAGGTGCCACTCATGATCGTTCTATAATTAATAGTTAATTATAGACGGCCAACATAAACCGAGAACCTATTTGGTCACACGCACAACGAGCGTAATCCGAAGGATTTAAAACGAGCTTGAGAATGGGATTCTCAGACCGAGAGAAACTAGGTTTGGTTGGACCAAACAAGAAGCGAGCATGAAATTGTTTCAGTCGCAATGCACCCAACTTCACCTCCCTTTACATCGACCTTGGAGAGAGTCCAACAAGCCGATGCTCCAGGTTAAAGCCAACCCATTAATCGAGAAATAGTTTTAATATGGTTAGAGCGCATTCAACCAATTAGCCCAGCTTGGAGAGAGTCCAACAACAAAAGCTAACGATTGACCTCTGACTCTTACCATATTAGTATTAAACTATTCCATGGTTTGAACATGTTCGGGTTTGAGCCAGGCTTGGAGAGAGTCCAACAACTCAAACAAGAAATGGAACTCTGGTTCTAACCATATTAATGGAAGGTGTATGCTTTAATATTGAGTAAGGGTTTTTATGTCTCATCCTCTTTGCAAGCAAATAACTATTATCTACATGGCATGACATACATGACATACATCTACATGTCACGACACGCATGACATAATAATATGCATCTAATGCAATTACATGGCATACAATTATGTCATGTACATAATTTCTTTATTTGTCATAACTTTTTATGGAAATAAAATATGTTTAAGATTTGATTCTCCAAATCAAATCATGATTAAATTAGGAAATAAATTTCCAAATCTAATCACATATTTTATTTATGGAAATAGTTGATTAAGGAAAATCAATTTAGGAAACCAATTTCCTAAATCATCAAAACTACTTATAGAAATAAAATATTTTAAGATTTGATTTCCCAAATCAAATCATGATTAAATTAGGAAACAAATTTCCAGAATCTAATCAAATATTTTATTTATGGAAAATATCAATTTCCATAAATACTTCCAACTTTCTAAAAGTGGAAAATTTCCATAAATACTTCTAGACTTTCCAAAATTGAAAATTTTCCATAAATACTTCTAAATTTCCAAAATTAGAAAATTTCCAGAAATAACATTATGACTATCGCAAAACTATTTTACGATTATGTCGAAACACAACCTGGGCTCTGATACCACTGTTGGATTTCCGGCACCGCGGCGAGTGTGTGTTCGTACATGTTTCGTAAACATGTGCACAGCGGAAGAAATAAAAATAATAAATCTACATTTATTACAACACACACAACACACGCATGCATAGTACAATATGTGTAGACATAACCGTAAATTTAAATTTTGCAATAAAGGAAATTTAACTACGTATACCTTTCGTATCACGTGTAGCGGGAACGGCATCAACCGGAACGATCCTCGCTAGAATCGTCTCTATCCGTATCCACGCCGAGTATCCTTAGGATGACTTCGCTAAGCCACAAGCTTCGTCTTCGTACGGGTTACTAGCCTCATGTTGAAGACGACGTGATCGAGAGATGATCACGATCCCAATCCAAATTCGGACGCAAAGACGAGTCCTCAAAACTCGCTTCTCCGGAGAGGTATTCGTCAACCGTTTGACGAATCCTTCGTCCTCCACCTATGAGGATTACCGGAGATCGAATTCCCAGTAAGTTAGGCGCTGTTGGAGCTCTAACCGTCGTCCAAATGACGCTCCGACCAGAGAAGAACAAGCTGTCCAGAAAACTGGACAGCTTTGGTGGAGGAGTAGGCACCGGCCAACCAAGGGAAGCCAAGTGCTCACCTTATCGCCGAAGCCTAGGAAGATCACTGGAGGGTCGCCGGAGGAAGACCGGCTGAAGCTTGGACGCCGGCAAGGAGTTGGACAGCGGCACAAGGGGCTGGGCGGCAACCTAGGGTTGGCGCCGAAAATCCAAGGAGAGGATGGAGAGGTGGGCGGCAACCACAAGCTAGGGTTTTTGGATTAGAGCTTAACAATCCCTTAAGCCCTCTTTTATAGAGAACTAATTCTCTTAATGGTTATTGGATCATAACCATGAGGCCCGTTAACCCGCTCCATTAATATAAGTTAAAATAAACCAAACCATGATGGTTTATTTTAAGTTAAAACGAACCGAACCAACTTTCGGTTCATTCGTTTAAAATAAACCAAACCCTTTGGTTTATTCTCCTCCATTGGATTAGAACCAAACCATTTTGGTTCATCCATTATGTCTTCATAAGACACGGCCCATTCACGCTTCCATTGCGACTGAAACGATTTCATGCTCGCTTCTTGTTTGGTCCAACCAAACCTAGTTTCTTTCGATCTGAGAATCTCATTCTCAAGCTCGTTTTAAATCCTTCGGATTACGCTCGTTGTGCATGTGACCAAATAGGTTCTCGGTTTATGTTGGCCGTCTATAATTAATCATTAATTATAGAATGATCATGAGTGGCACCTAGTAGTACATCATGATCTCCAATTAACCGAAAAGATCAACGGTTGATCCAGAACTATTTCTGAAACCCTTCAGCAGCTCGAATGAATCGTGCCCCATTCCCTTCACTCATCTTATACCCACTTGGTTCAGTACATGGTCTATAGTGTCAGTCCCCACTAGGCTGACTACGTCACACCTAGCCCAAGTATCACTTCCTCGTCCTACGGATTCTAGTTACTGCACATGTATCGAAGAGTACCTTACTCTTAACATGTAATGCTTTGGCCAAAGACTTTAGTAACAATCCGACGAGAGGCCATGGGTATACATCTCCTCGCAAGGAGTGGTGAATCCTTTATAGGCTATTCAAACACCTTCGATCACTTCGACTTATACCCAATCATCCTGGGTCCACATCTCCTTAGAGATGTTTGCTTAAGATGTCAAAGCATAAGTCTCCATGGTCAAGATGACTTGAATACCGCAAGTCAAAGGAACATCACACTTAAGCTATAGTAAGAACTTCATTAACATATCTATATATGCAGAGAACCATATGAAGTCTTACGGCTGGTCACTCCAATGAACTAGTTACCATAACTAGCATCCACGATCAACTCCGGACATCACAATGTCTCCAGCCAGTGAGAATCAGCTGCTTGGATACACCAAGGAGTATACCTCATGCTAGTCTCGACAGAATCTATGGTGTCCAAATCCATCAATTCATCGACTAGGGATAATTCTGATACATCACAATTACACATGTAGAGATACTCACTAGTTGTGATCCAATCACAAATTCTCTCATGCTGTGAATCATATCGTGGACATTCAGTAAATGAGTTTAAGATCCAATCAAATACATGAAACATGTATACTCAAATAGTGAATCTTCATTTATCATATAAATGGTTCATACATAAGGCGATTGCCTTAGGACATCTCTCATATATTACTAACAAGCAAGTGGACTGAAATTCAATTTTGAAAATCCTAAGAATCACATAGATCATTACTGTAGATTTCAAAAAATTATTGATTCCTCAAACAATAAAATTTTAAAATCAACCAACACCTCAAAACACCGAGAATATCGTATGCCACGATAGTGTGGACGTATACGAATTTTACATTTGTATGAGGTAGTTTTACCCATTAATTTTACTATCTTGTCAACCTAACTTTATGACAAGTAAAATTAATAGTTGGTTCCTCTTTGGCCCTACAAATAAAAGTAGTGACTCCGATGGGGAGGATACTTATATTTGTATCTAAGTGTTCACCATTACTTGGTACCAAGATAATTATCTCGGGTTATGTGCCTTACGATGGGGAAGTACACACGCTTCTTAATAATTTCCTATAACCATATTCAACCTTGTGATCCGCAAATAAACTGATTCGATGGGGAGGAAGGCACTCAGAGCCGACGCGCAAGTTTGTTTGCATCACTTGTCAAATCATAATGGAGGTCGTGGGAATTTTAAAAAATTTCCCTCTCCCACTTTGTAATTTGAAATGTAGGAATTTTATTAGCCTACGACATGCATATCAAACAAAAAGCAATAAATATGAAAAATAAAATTATTTTCCAACTATTAAGGCTTTTGTCTTCAATATGTCTCCCGTCGCATCGCCATCCCGTCCGCTCCTCCTATGCCATGTACGAGCCATCCGGAGATCCAAACCGAGACTAAAACCTATTTTAATTTACATCCATTGATCCTATACTCCACGAGGGAGTGTACATGAAATCTAGATCGAAAGTAAAATAAAATAAAGAGTGGCTAAACAATACCGTATTTAATCTACAAAAACTAAATACTAGCCTCGTCAACCCCGAGGATTCAACAAAATAAATATTTACAAGCATACAATCACATACACACATATGGCCATAATAGTCGGATCTTATACCTGCAACCAAAGAGTTAAACTACGCATATCCTACTATTATCCGGCACATATAATATATGAAAAAGTGCATAAAAATTAACCGAATCCTAAACACACAAAACCGGAAACCTTGGCTCTGATACCAATTGAAGGGTTTTGCTTATCGAGTCCGTGAGGGGAAACTTCGCTTCCCACTTCACCTCGGTAGCTTGTCCATGGCAATCCCTTCGATGTCCCCGGATTAAAAAAAAAATTAATCCTAGAAAAAAGGGATTGCCAAAACCACCAAGTCATCGTCGTGCTATTCGTTTAGAGAGGTCACTTGAACAAACTAGTTGTTCAAGCGACCATCCTCTATTCTACGAGTAGCTACGGAATAGACGATGTCTGGATTGCCGGTTTTTGTATTTTTGCTCGGGATCCAAGTATTATTTATCCATTTACAGATTTATAACATGCTTATAATTGAAAAACAAAAACAAGCAACAAACAAAAGAGAAAAGAGAATAGATATACCTCTTGATCTTCTAATGTATGTCCTTCCTCTTTTTGGACGTCGTGTGGGTGACGATCTACCAAAAGTCGAAGCTCCTAGATTGCAAATCTTCCTTCCTTGCTCTTCCAAAGCAAGAGGAAGAGTAGAAACAAGCTTTTTCTCCTCCCTAAAACCAACCAACAAGGATCACACAATCTTCTTGCCGCCGGCCAACTAGAAGGTGGAGAAGATGATGGAAAACAATCAAGACACCAAGGGAAGCCCTATATCTTGTTTCCACCACCAAAGGAGAAGAAAGTAGGGCCTTTTGGGCACTTGCCAAAGGCTGGAAGGGGCTGGAAACCAATCTGGACGCCGTCCAATAGAAGGATGAAGAAGAAACAATCACCTTCCTTATTTGGTGCCGCCCTAGCCTCCAAACCCTAACCCTAATCCTATCTCAACTAGGATTTCTTCTTGCCACCAAAACACTAGCTCTCCTTCATGTAGTTCACGCCAACTCCCATGCCCTCCTTTTATAGAGTTAGGGATAAGTCATGAATTAATCTCCTCCATTGGTTCTAGGGATTTAATCTCAACCGTCGGATCTAGAGATTTAATCTCAACCGTCAGATCTTAGAGATTTAATCTCTATCAATGGATCTTAGAGTTTTGTTTCTATCCATTGAATCTAAGCTTCATGACGTGTTAATAGGCTACATTAGGGACAATGAGGAGGAGTTGGATCTTGGTCACCCATGGATCAAGCCCACATAAAGTCCGAGCCACTGATGATGATCCAATCCACTAAAGGATCATTATTGATCTACCTCACCAACCCCCATATGATAATATGGGCTCCATATATTATTTGTACATTTTCTCCCCGTGTTTAAGATCTCGAATGTCCGTCGATTAATTAATTTACTGACCATTAATTAATCAACATCTAACTCCTTGAGTAGTACCACTCAACCTTTTCATCATGCCGGACCAAGTCCACCTGCAGGGTTTACATGATGAACCTTATGAGCTCCTCAAGGGGACATCATCATCCTAATATATAGGAGACGGTTTCCTTCTATAATCAACGGCACACCATATAAATAATATCATCTCCCAACTTACCAAGCCTATCGATTTAATCTATAAATCTCGCCCATTGGTAAATCAAAGAGATGAGTACTAAGTATATGTGCCCATTATTATATCGGGATTAAGAGCATGTACTAAATAATATCTGAGGTCCGATTCGATTATGTAGTCAGCAATAAATCAAATCACTGTAAGGAATCGATATGGCCGGCTAGAGGGGGGTGAATAGCCCTCGTACGTTGGACGTCGTAAATTGCTCGTCTACAAAATGTTAGCGCAAGCGGAATATACAAATACAAAGCAAAAGACAAGCAAGATATAAGCAAGCAATACAAACACCGAGATATAACGTGGTTCACGGCTACGCCGCTAATCCACGGTCCGATTCGTCCACGGTGAATCACTCCGCCAAAACCAATC
Organism: Wurfbainia villosa; assembly: GCA_025175895.1. Lineage (NCBI taxonomy): Eukaryota > Viridiplantae > Streptophyta > Magnoliopsida > Zingiberales > Zingiberaceae > Wurfbainia > Wurfbainia villosa. The sequence goes on from CM045997.1 coordinate 37,708,024, forward strand.
ACTATCGGTCTCTCCTTTGCACAAAGCTAGGTGGAGGTAACCTTTACAACCAAGATCACTCTTCTTACAATAGGATTGAAGTAAAGACAAGTAAGAAGAGTTTAGAGCTTGTGGGGCACTAGGAAGATTGTTTGGAGTATGAGCATTAACCTCTCAAAGGCTTACACCCTCTCTTTTTATAGAGAGGGCTAACTTCTTCCCGTTTGCCGCCATCACGATCATTGCCGCCCTTGGCGATCGCCGTACACTACGGCCTCCGAACACATCGGATCCCGACCGTTGTAGTCCAATGGAACTCTTGGCGATCGGGATGGACCTCGCCGATCACGCCTCTCGTCGATCGGCCGATCGCTACGACGCTCTGTGGCCAAACCCTATTGATCGATCACGCCGCCTTTCGATGATCGATGGTCTTGGATCGACGCCCACGATGGCATCGCTGGCCACAATCCGGCCGGCCGTATACCATCGAACTCATTCGATTGAGCGATCGGCGCCATGACATGGCGATCGGCGGTGTCGGAAAACCCATCCGACACTTGGCCAAATGGCCAAGTTTCACCTAAGAGCTACCCTTCCCGGGTTACAATCGCCACTCTCATTTCTGAGTCCCTCGCCGAGTTCTCTTCATTCTCACGCCGTCCTAAGCAAAGATCGGCGCATCACCGCAATGCTCCTTCGCGTCTCTTGCCTCAAGTCTACTTCCTCCGGCCACTCCAAGCTTCGTCCGCGGTCCCTCGGATGCTCCAAGCGCACGGCTTCGCAAAGCTATCCTTCACCGACTCAAGGCACGAGTCATGAGATGTGAAACTCGCCACGGCTCCATGTGCGAATTACTAAGTCTGCACGACTTCAACGCATATCACATCAACATATCAAACTAACTTAAACCCTTTGCCACACCATCAAAACCATATCACGGCAAGAGATTGCCTAACAATCTCCCCTTTGATGTGTGGCAATCCGCTTAAGTTAGGTAAAAACATTTGATATAAATTCTAAGGTAAGAAAGCATGTAAAGATAAACATGATATAGCAACATGCAACTCCCCCTTAATCCATGAAACTCTCCATGCAAATTTTCTCCCCCTATCATATATTTCTCCCCCTACAATATATTTCTCCCCCTAAAGTGATTAACTTAAACATAATTATTTCTCCCCCTTTGACACCATCAAAAAGATTAACACTAAGTTATAAGCTCATGGCATCAAGTATAATGGAGGGAAAAATATGTCAAGTTGATTTAAAAATTGGGTACCACTTGTTGATGGCATTAAGTATATTTCTACCACTTGTAGGAGGTTTACAAACTGAATTCAGCCTTCAATATTCTGATTTATAGCCACCAATGATCAGCTATCAAGATGGCAATGACCGCACAATGAATCCATATTTTGATTTTCGACGAATTTGAAATGCATTATAAATTCCAAAAAATTTGAAAAATCATGAAATTTGGGGAACATATTTCTATTAAGTATATCTATCAATGAAAAATAGTTTTTCATGAAAACTCATTATATTTTCTTGTTTTTGCCAAAAATCAAAAAGTTCTAAAAACCACTAGGTTTTTGATCATTCTAGTATCAAGTTAGCTACCTAGTTTTGCATCCAATTGTTTCAAAACATGAATACATGTATTTTAAGGTAAGAAATTGTTTTGAAAACATATGAAATATCCAACCATGATCTTTGGGCAATATGTCTATTTATTAAACATAAGCCTTCCCCATGATTGGTCTATTATTGCTATGTTGATACTTTAAATGACCATCTAAATGCCATAGGCATTAGTGGACATTTGTATCATCCTAATATCTCACCCATGCTAAGTTTGCAATCAAGTTACCCTATAGTGAGTGTGAGATGTATCCTAGGGGGTATTTGTATATACTTAACCAATATATTCATGCAATTCTATCATGGTTAAGTATCAACCTAACATCCTACATGATCATAATGACATATATCAATTAAATCTACATTATGATCATGAAACTCATGTATCCATCAAATAATAGTCATGCATTAGGTATTATATGATGATAATAAGCAAATTATCACCTAAAGCATGATTTAACCCTATTTCTTGTGATAACGTGCCAAATTTCAAAATCATAAATCATGATTTAAAACATACATAGGAATTACAACAATCATCATGATTTAAGCATTATTACCTATTTATGGGTACGTTATCATCACCCAACACTATCTAAAAATGTTGTCCCGTCATCCTAAGTCAACCAAAATATGATATAGGTCAAGTTCATATGGTTGACTACCCTAGGGGTTTTCTAACCCTTAAGGATGGATTTTGGAACCCAAAATAGATTCTTTCCTATTGGGTTCACTAAAAATTCCTTGGGGATCCATTTCCTAGCAATTGCTTTCTTTTTATCTTGTCCCCTAGCTATTAGGCATTTATAGGCCTTTTCATTTTTCTTCTCTTTATATCCTAGGCCCTTCTTGTTAAAACTTGCCCTTTGGCTCCCAATTATCATGTTAAGGGTGTTGGAGCCTATAGTGAATTTCTCTAGGGCTTTTGTTAAATAATCTACCTTTTCCCTTAAAGCCCTATTTTCATTTATACATGCATCACTAACATCCAAAGGCATATAATCATGTGAGCATGCATCATCTAAGCTAGAAGAAATATTATCATTTAAGCATGCCTTTTCTAATTTTTGTTCTAATTCCTTAATTTGTTCAAGCATGCATTTATTTTTCTTCTTTGCCCTAAATAGATCCTTAGTTAAACTAGAAATCATAGAAACTATTTTACTAGGTGAGAGATTGGTTACCATAGTTTCCATGTCCTCTTCTTCTTCGGATGATGAGGAGGATGATGATGTGGAGGAGGCTCCCCCTTCACTTGAGCTCTCTCCTCTTGAGCTTGATCCTTCATTTTCGGATGAAGAGCAATCCAAGTCATCAAAGGCCATCAAGGCCAAATTGGTGACAAAGGCATTCTCCTCTTCCGATGATGATGAGGGGGATGAAGATGGATCATCCCAAGTCCTTGCCTTGAGAGCCTTAGCCTTTCCCTTCTCCTTTGTTTTCTTCTCCTCTTCCTTTCTCTTGCTCCCCTTCTTCTTCTTCCTCTTCTCTTCTTTCTTTTTCTTCTCTTCTTTGCTTTTGTTTAGGAGGGGACAATTGTCCCTTATGTGCCCTTCTCCTTGGCAATTATAGCATATGACCTTCCCCCTTGGTCTTCTCATCCTATCATTAGATTTATCAAATCTAAAATTCTTAAATGCACGTCTTACCCTCCTTACCATGTAGGCTTCTTCGGTGCTATCCATGGAGGAGGAGGAAGACGCTTCGTCATCGGAGGAGGAGGGGATTTCCATCTTCTTCTTCCCCTTACTTGCCAATAGTGCTACTCCTCTTGAGGGTTGAATTTTAGGCTCCTCTTGTATTCCCTCAAGCCTTGTTTCGTGGAGTTCCATTGTTGAGAAGAACTCCTCCAAGGTGCTCACTTCTAAATTCTTTGAGATATAGAATGAGTCCACCATGGAGCTCCACTTTGAGGACCGGGGAAAGGCATCTATGGCCTTCATTACCATATCCCGGTTTGATAGCTTCTCCCCTACACTTGTTAGTCCATTTAAAATTTCTTTGAATCTAGAATGCAAAGAAATTACCTTTTCTCCCTTTTCTAATTTGATGTTGGATAGTTGGGAGCGGAGGAGATCTCTCCTTGCTAGCTTTTCCTCGGATGTGCCTTCATGAAGCTCAATTAGCTTCTCCCACATCTCCTTGGCGCTTAGGCATTCTCCTATTCGGTTGATCTCTTGTTGAGGGAGCACATTGTAGAGATGGTGCTTGGCTTTGGAGTTTGCAAGGTGCTCCTCTCTTTGCCTCTTGGTCCACCTAGATTTCTCTATTTGCTTCCCTTCTTCATCCCTAGGCAAAACGAAACCGGATTCCATTGTAATCATTATATCAAAATCCGTTTCGAAAAATACCTCCATTCGCTTCTTCCACCAAGCGAATTCTCCTTCAAACTTCGGAGGATGGATGTTGGAGCCGGCCATTTTTGATGTAGGGCTTGTTGCGGCGGTTAGTCCGGTGACAAGCAACCTCGGCTCTGATACCACTTGTAAGGAATCGATATGGCCGGCTAGAGGGGGGTGAATAGCCCTCGTACGTTGGACGTCGTAAATTGCTCGTCTACAAAATGTTAGCGCAAGCGGAATATACAAATACAAAGCAAAAGACAAGCAAGATATAAGCAAGCAATACAAACACCGAGATATAACGTGGTTCACGGCTACGCCGCTAATCCACGGTCCGATTCGTCCACGGTGAATCACTCACAAAACCAATCACTATCGGTCTCTCCTTTGCACAAAGCTAGGTGGAGGTAACCTTTACAACCAAGATCACTCTTCTTACAATAGGATTGAAGTAAAGACAAGTAAGAAGAGTTTAGAGCTTGTGGGGCACTAGGAAGATTGTTTGGAGTATGAGCATTAACCTCTCAAAGGCTTACACCCTCTCTTTTTATAGAGAGGGCTAACTTCTTCCCGTTTGCCGCCATCACGATCATTGCCGCCCTTGGCATTCGATTTGCCACTACTACAACGGCCTCCGAACACGCCGATCCCGACCGCTGTAGTCCAACGGAACTCTTGGCGATCGTGATGGACTCGTCATCGGCTCACGTCGTAGTCGACGCCGATCGGCTACGAACGGTTCTGCGGGTCGAAACCCTATTGATCACCGATCGCCGCCAGCAGCCGATCGATGGTCTTGGCACGATCGGCCCACGATGGCGATCATTGCTGCCGCCACAATCCGGGATGTATACCGGTCGAACTCACTCGATTCGGAAGCGATCGATCGCTATGACATGGCAATGACATCGGTGTCGAAAACCATCCGACACTTGGCCAAATGGCCAAGTTTCACCTAAGAGCTACCCTTCCCGGTTACAATCGCCACTCTCATTTCTGAGTCTCTCGCCAAGTTCTCTTCGCTCTCACGTCCCTCGGCAGCATCAGCGCGCGGCTCGCAATGCTCCTTCGCGTCTCTTGCCTCAAGTCTACTTCCTCCGGCTTCACTCCAAGCTTCTCGTCCGCGGTCCCTCGGATGCTCCAAGCGCACGGCTTCCGCAAAGCTATCCTTCACCGACTCAAGGCACGAGTCATGAGATGTGAAACTCGCCACGGCTCCATGTGCGAATTACTAAGTCCTGCACGACTTCAACGCACATATCACATCAACATATCAAACTAACTTAAACCCTTTGCCACACCATCAAAACCATATCACGGCAAGAGATTGCCCTAACAATCACCTCTAAGTTGGTCCTGCTCAATACACACAAAGTGCACTAGTGTGATTCTATGGTCAAGACAAACCAACACCAAATCACACTACAACCATTCCGATGGTTTGTCCAAAGTCATCTCGGTTGTGAGCTTTTACTTATACTTTACAAGGAGTCGATAACATGATCTCCCATATGACACCACACTGTTGGATCGAGAAGCGTCGCTAGAGGGGGGGGTGAATAGCGATCGTAAAACTTTCGTTTTCGTTCGTTCGATACGCAAAGTAAACGAGTAAACACAGCGGAAAATAAAATGACACGTTTATTTTACTTGGTTCACAACCCAGTGGTTGCTACTCCAAGGCCCTATCGGTTCTTGACCGCGTACAGAGGGCAAAGCACTATAACGTCTCCTCCTCGTTGGAGGTAGGAGACAACGATCACAAAATCCGGAAGTACGAGGATGAGGCAACAAGCCTACCTCACCTCGTTACAAAAAAAACAATGAATACAATAATAAAAAGTATTAATAGATGGCCGCGATTAAGAAGATCTGAGGTTACACGCTGGCGTTATGACGGTGTTGAAGCGTTGGCGTTGTAGGAGCACTTGATGAATAATTGATGTTATTTGGAGTGGAATCCTCCCCTCCTTTTATAGACTTTGGCCTCTGAAATTGTCTCCTATTTCTTTGGAATGGATCATGGATTTTTCCAAATTTTATCGCTGGCGCGCACAAACGCGTTATCCGCTTTTGACCTAGCGCAAAAGTTGAGTCGCCGCCATCACGTCGATGATGACTCCCATCACGATCGATGGGCATCACCGATCGCTATGTGTCCAGAATGATCATGGCCACTTCCCTGCAATAAGAGGTTAGCTCGGAAAATGATAAATACAACGGTTTCTGACCGTCCGATCTCGACCTAGACCTTCCACGGGAAGTCTTAATCGGATCGCCGCCTATGGTCATCCCCGTAAAGAGGACACAACCTTACAATCTCTCACTCACACGAGCTTACCTCGATAGTAGCTCTCGCTTCCGGCCTTCCACTTGATTCCTTCGGCTCCCTCCGAAGTCACTCGAGTGTCGCCCGACCACCGCGGCTTCCTCCGGGTGTCGCTAGCCTTTAGCTCCAGCTTTAATACTTTTCTGCACACTTGATAGCTCGTGAGATAATGATGTAAACTTAACTTTGTGTCTTTGCCATAATCAAAACACAGGTTCGATTATCTAGTGCCCCTGCACCAACACACACAACATGTTATCTACAATGTAATGTATTAGACAATATTGCATAACCATATAAATATGCAAACAATAATCATGTGATTCTTATTTCAAAAATAAAGATGTTTATACAAAAGATAGAGTTTTCAGTATACATCCCTACAGTTTGTTCAAGTGACCTCTCTAAACGAATAGCACGATGATGACTTGATTGTTTGGGAAATCCTTTTATCAAGGATTAATTATTTTTAATCCGGGGACATCGATGGGATCGGCATGAACAAAAAACCAAGGTGAAGTGGGAAGCGAAGTTTCCCCTCACGGACTCGATAAGCAAAACCCTTCAATTGGTATCGGAGCCAAGGTTTCTGATTTTGTGATTTTAGGATTCGGTTAATTTTATGCACTTTTCATATATTATATGTGCCGGATAATAGTAGGATATGCGTAGTTTAACTCTTTGGTTGCAGGCATAAGATCTGACTATTATGGCCATATGTGTGTATGTGATTGTATGTGTATATTTTGTTGAATTCTCGGGGTTGACGAGGCTAGTATTTGATTTTTTGTAAATTAGATACGGCATTGTTTAGCCACTCTTTATTTTATTTTACTTTCGATCTGGATTTCATGTACACTCCCTCGTGGAGTATAGGATCGATGGATGTAAATTAAAATAGGTTTTAGTCTCGACTCGGATCTCCAGATGGCTCGTACATGGTATAGGAGGAGCGGACGAGAAGGTGATGCGACGGGAGACATATTGAAGACAAAAGTCATAATAGTTGGAAAATAATTTATTTTTCATATTTATTGCTTTTTGTTTGATATGCATGTCGTTGGCTAGGAAAATTCCTCAATTTCAAATTACTAAGTGGGAGAGGGAAATTTTTATAAATTCCCACGGCCTCCATTATGATTTGACAAGTGATGCAAACAAACTTGCATGTCGGCTCTGAGTGCCTTCCTCCCCATCGGATGAGTTTGTTTGCGGATCACAAGGTCAAATATGGTTATAGGGAATTATTAAGGAGCGTGTGCACTTCCCCATCGGAAGGCACATAACTCGAGATAATTAACTTGGTACTGAGTAATGGTGAACACGTAGATGCAAATATAAGTATCCTCCCCATCGGAGTCACTGCTTTTATTTGTAGGGCCAAAGAGGAACCAACTATTAATTTTACTTGTCAAAAAGTTAGGTTGACAAGATAGTAAAATTAATGGGTAAAACCTCCTCTTACAAATGTAGAATTCGTATACGTCCACACTATCGTGGCATACGATATTCTCGGTGTTTTAAGGTGTTGGTTGATTTTAAAATTTTATTGTTTGAGGAATCAATAATTTTTTGAAATATAATGTTTTGATTTATGTGATTCTTAGGTTTTCTTTCAAAATGACTTTCAACCCACTTGCTGTGATACTGAAAGAGAACAAACTTACTGAACCCAACTATGTTGATTGGAAGAGGAATCTAGACATTGTCTTGACTGCTGAGGAATACAAATATGTACTCCTCGAAGAGTGTCCTCCCAAGCCTACAGATGATTCTGGGGAAAAAGAGAGAGAGAGCTATAAGAAGTGGGTCAAGGCCGATGAGATGGCGCGGTGTTACATTTTGGCATCTATGTCAAATGTACTACAACATTAGCATCAAGCCATGCCCACTGCTTATGATATGATTCTCAATCTCAAGGAACTTTTCGGACACCAGAATCGAGCTGCGAGGTAAGAAGCCATAAGAAACTTGATGACGACCACCATGATCGAGGGAACACCCGTAAGGGATCATGTTCTCAAGATGATGGCTCATTAGAATGAGCTGGAGGTCCTTGGAGCTGAGATCGATGGGGAAACCCAAGTCGATATCATACTCCAGTCTCTACCTAGGAGTTTTGAGCAGTTTCGCCTGAACTACAACATGAACAAGAGGTTGTATTCGTTGGCAGAGCTTCTGACAGAACTCCACATGGTAGAGGGACTATTTTGTCAGAGTGCTCAGGTGCATGCCATGGTGACCCAAAAGGTTTCTACTTCTAAGCCTAAAGGCAAGAAGAAGAAGAAACAAATTGGGGCGAAGGCGGTGGGAGGTACTCAGGGAGGAGTGAAGAAGCCGAAAGGCAAGTGCTTCACTTGTAAGCAGACTGGACACTGGAAGAAGGACTGCCCCAACCGCAAGAACAAAGGTATATCTTTTGGTCTAGTCATTGAAACATGTTTAGCGGTGTTATCTACTAGCACCTGGTGTGTAGATACGGGAGCCACTGATCATGTCTGCAATACTTTGTAGGGGTTCTAGGAAACCAGACGACTGGCTGAGGGGGAGATTACCATGTACTTGGGTGATGCCACGAAGGTTGTTGCAGTGGGAGATGTTCATTTATCTTTTGAGAAAAATAAACTTTTGGTTCTTAAGAATTGCCTTTATGTACCCTTATTTAGAAAGAATTTAATTTCGATTTCTAAATTGTTTATGGATGGATATTCTATTTCTTTTAATGACAGAGTTGATATAAGAAGGAATAGGGACATTATCTTTTCGGGTGTATTGATAGGAAATTTGTACACACTTGAACCAAAAGCTCCCACGATGCATATTGAAATTAATAACTCATCTTCTAATTCCAATAAGAGAAAAGAACCTTCGAAGATGAACCAAACATATCTTTGGCATCTTAGGCTTGGTCACATTAACCTAATTAGAATTCAAAGGTTGATAGCTGATGGACCTTTGGGTTCATTAGTGGTGGAGGATCTCGCAACCTGTGAATCTTGCTTGGAGGGTAAGATGACCAAGAGGCCTTTTAAGGCCAAGGGGTATAGAGCCAAAGATGTGTTAGAATTGGTTCATTCTGATTTGTGTGGTCCTATGTCTATCCAGGCTAGAGGTGGTTTTGAGTATTTCGTCTCTTTTATAGATGATTACTCAAGATATGGATACATTTACCTGATGCGCCGCAAGTCTGAATGCTTTGACAAGTTCAAAGAATTCAAGGCTGATGTGGAGAAACGTCAAGGTAAAAGTATCAAGACACTACGATCTGATCGTGGTGGCAAGTACCTCTTGGGAGAGTTTAGGGATTACCTATCAGAGGCTAGGATTCAATCCCAATTGACTACACCTGGCACACCCCAACAGAATGGTGTAGCAGAGCGATGGAATAGGACTCTTATGGAGATGGTTAGATCGATGATGAGTTATTCTGACTTACCAGATTCATTTTGGGGATATGCTCTAGATACGGCGGTGTACATTCTGAACTTGGTTCCATCTAAATCAGTGCCTTCTACTCCCACAGAATTGTGGACTGGGCAAAGCCTAGTCTAAGACATATTCGGATATGGGGGAGTCCAGCACATGTGCTGAAGGCAGATGCTGGTAAGTTGGAACCTCGTACAGAAGTATGCTTGTTCGTTGGCTATCCTAGAGGAACGAAGGGTGGTTTGTTTTATAGTCCTAGAGATCAGAGGGTGATCGTTAGCACGAACGCCAGATTTCTAGAGGAAGACTATATGATGAGCCACAAGCCCAAGAGTAAAATTGTTCTTGAGGAATTAAAAGGGGAAGTCACTTCTTTAGTACCACCGATACAAGAGGATATACCACATGTCACTACACCGCGTGTCACAGAGGATACACAATTGATACCTCGTCGTAGTGGGAGGGTTGATAGACAGCCTGATTGATTCATGTTCTTGGGAGAATCTTCTGATTTGGTCCCTGGCAAACATGAACCTGATCCCTGGACATATGACGAGGCAATCCAAGATAAAGATGCAGCATCTTGGCAAAGTGCAATGAATGCTGAGATTGAATCTATGGATTCAAATCAGGTCTGGGAGCTAGTAGAGCCACCCGATGGTGTAAAAACCATTGGATGCAAGTGGATCTACAAGAGAAAGAGAGGAATAGATGGGAAGGTTAAGACCTTCAAAGCAAGGCTTGTTGCGAAGGGGTATACTCAGAAAGAGGGTATCGATTATGAGGTGACCTTTTCGCCGGTAGCCATGCTTAAGTCTATCCGGATTCTCTTATGCATAGCATGTTAGGGAAATCTCTTGCCATGATAAGGTTTTGATGTGTGTGGCAAAGGGTTTAAGTTAGGTTGTTATTATGATTTGATATGTGCATTGGAGTCTTGCAGGACTTAGTAATTCGCACATGGAGCCTTGGTGGGTTCACCACTCAGAAGAGAAGGAGCATTGCAGAGTTGTGTGCTTGATGCTGCCGAGGGACCGCCGGACGAGATGACTTGAAGAGAAGCCAAGGAAGCAGAGTTCGAAGGCAAGAGATGTGAAGGAGCATTGCAGAGCCGTGTGCTTGATGCTGCCGAGGGACGTGGCCTCGAACGAAGAGAGCTTCGGTGAGGGACTTTGAGTGAGATGAGAGAATGAGTGAATTGTAAGTAGCTCATTAGGTGAACTTGACCGAATGGCTAAGTGTCGGATGAGTTTTCCCGACATCAGTCGACTGCCATGGAATAGCAGTCGACTGCTCTGAGTCGAATAGGTTCGACTGGTATCCGACTGATGGGTTTATGCCCAGCAGTCGACTGCTATAGAATAGCAGTCGACTGCCAGAGGATATCGCGGGCACAGAATCACTCGTAGCCGACTGGGCAGTCGACTATGGAGGCAGCAATCGACTGATGGGATTCATCAGTCGACTGACAAGTGTTCCAATGGACTACAATGGTCGGGATCCGACGTGGTCAGAGGCCGTTGAAGTGGCGGTAGTCGACTGCCAAGGGCAGCAGTCGACTGGTGGTGGCCAATGGGAAGAAATCAGCCCTCTCTATAAAAAGAGAGGGTGTGGGCTTTTGGATAGCTAATGCTTATGCTCTAAGTGACTATCCAAGTGCTCTACATGATTTAAACTCCTTCTCTTAGCTTTCTTTCACATCTATTGTAAAAGAAGGAGTGTCTTTGAGTTGTAAGGTTTACCTCCACCTAGCTTAGTGCAAAGGAGAGACCGATAGTGATTTGGTTGCAGAGTGATTCATCGAGGATGAATCAAGGATCGTGGATTAGCGGCATAGCCGTGAACCACGTTATATTTCGTGTTAGCATTGTCTGTATTCTTCATTGTTTATTTGCTTGTCTTTATTTGTATTCCGCTTGCGCTAACAATTGTGTAGATGAGCAAATTCCACCATCCAACGACAAAGGGCTATTCACCCCCCTCTAGTCGGCCGATCGATCCCCTACAAGTGGTATCAGAGCCAAGGAAAGTTTGTCGAGGACTAACCGCCACAACAAGCACATTTAAGGATGGTCGGCTCAAACATTCACCCACCAAAATTCGAAGGTGAATTCTCTTGGTGGAAAAAGAGAATGGATGTATTCTTTGAAACCGACTTTGAAATTTTATTGATAATGGAAAATGGTTTCGTGATGCCTAGGAATGAAGATGGGGAGCCATTGGAAAAATCAAGGTGGAGCAAGAGGCAAAGGGAAGAATATTTGGCAAATTCAAAGGCCAAGCACCACCTCTACAATGTACTCCCCCAAGAAGAAGTAAATGGGATAGGGGAGTGTGCTAGCGCCAAGGAAATGTGGGAGAAACTAATAGAAATTCATGAAGGCACATCCGAGGCGAAACTAGCAAGGAGAGATGTCCTTCGTGTTGGATCGAAGCGGATCGCTAGAGGGGGGGTGAATAGCGATAAACCTTTTTTTTCTTTTCTTTCGGTAGACGATTCAAAAACACTTATACGCAGCGGAAATGTAAATGTAAAGTAAAAAGAGACAAGGGAATTTTACTTGGTTCGTAGCCTTCGGCTACTACTCCAAGGCCCTAGCGATCCTTGACCACGTATGGAGGGCAAAAACACTAAAGAACTCCTCCCCGTTAGAGGTAGGAGTTTAATCGATACAAGTGAAGCACAAAGCTTGAGGTAGAGGGACACTCTCCCTCTCCTCGTTACGATAAAGGCTCCGAGAAATGAAAGTACTAAACTGAAATAAAAACTTTAACCGACGTAATAAAATGAAAACAAATAAACCTAGACTTCGGAGAAGAAGCACTTCGTTATCGGAAGGTTGTAGCATGGCGGAGGCTTTTAGAAGCTTAGAATTGATGAAGAAACCCTAGGATTGGCCCTCCTTTTATAGCCTTTGAGCCCCTTTTCGAGAGGAACTTCACCCAATAGAGTTTTGGCACATGGCTCCTTGAAAAATGGTGATAAGGCTTGACTTCTTGAGGCTGATCCTTGACCATCAGTCGACTGATGGCCATCATCAATCGACTGATGATAGCATTAGTTGAATGCTAACCTCTGGCAGTCGACTGTTGGATGGCAGTCGAGTCCTCCAAGCTGGCAGTCGATTGATGCTAGCTGCAAGGCAAATATAGCTTAACAAAAACATTATTTTGACGGCCTCCAACCGTCCGATCTCGACCTAGACCACCTATAGAATGTCTTTGGTCAGATCTACGCTTAAGATTATCCCCGTAAAGAGGATACGACCTTACTTACGCTCGCACACATGAGCTTACCTCGATACTTACTGTGTTTCTTTTGCTTCCAGCCTTCCACTCGATTCCTTCGGCTCCCTCCGAAGTCACTCGAGTGTCGCCCGACCACCGCGGCATCCTCCGGGTGTTGCTAGCCTTCAGCTCCAGCTATAGCAATTTTCTGCACACTCGATTCAACTCGTGAGATAACGACATGAGCTTAACTTGTATCGTTTGCTATAATCAAAAATCAGGTTCGAATTAGATGCCTACTGCACTAACACTTCGCTCCCAATTATCCAACATCAAACTCAAAAAGGGAGAGAAGGTAAAATCCCTACACTCTAGATTTAAGGAAATTCTAACCGGCTTGACAAGTGTAGGTGAAAGGCTCTCCAACCGGGATATGGTAATGAAGGCCATAGATGCCTTTCCACAGTCCTCAAGATGGAGCTCCATGGTGGACTCATTTTACATCTCCAAGAACTTAGAAGTGAGTACCTTGGAGGAGTTCTTCTCAACAATGGAACTCCACGAAACAAGGCTTGAAGGAATAGTTGAAGAGCCTAAAATTCAACCTTCAAGAGGAGTAGCATTTTTGGCCAACAAGGGGAAGAAGAAGATAGAGATCCCCTCCTCCGATTAAGCATCTTCCTCCTCCTCCATGGATAGCACGGAAGAAGCTTATATGGTAACGAGGGTAAGGTGTGCATTAAAAGGTTTTCATTTTAATAAATCTAATGATAGGAGGAGAAGACCAAGGGGAAAGGTAATTTGTTACAATTGCCAAGGAGAGGGACACATAAGGGACAATTGTCCTCTCCTAAACAAGAGCAAAGAAGAGAGGAAGAAGAAAGAGGAAAAGAAGAATAAAAAGGGGAGCAAAAAGAAGGAAGAAGAGAAGAAGGCCAAAGAAAAGGGGAAGACCAAGGCTTTAAAGGCAAGGACTTGGAATGACCCCTCCTCATCATCTTCCTCATCATCGGAAGAGGAGAATGCCTTTGTCACCAACTTAGCCCTAATGGCTTTTGACGACTTAGATTGCTCCTCTTCCGAAAATGAAGGATCAAGCTCAAGTGAAGGGGGAGCCTCCTCTACATCCTCATCATCGGAAGAGGATTTGGTAAGTGAGGTAACGAATCTACCCCCTAAGCAAATAATGTCTATGATTTCTAGCCTCACTAAGGATTTATTTAGGGCAAAGAAAAGGAATAAATGCATGTTTGAGCAAATTAAGGATTTAGAACAAAAGTTAGAAAAAGCATGTTTTAATGATGATAATTATGATGCATGCTTACATGATAATTATATGCCTTTGGATGTTAATGATGCATGCATAGAAGAAAATAGGGCTTTAAGGGAAAAGGTAGATTATTTGACCAAAGCCCTAGAAAAGTTTACTATAGGCTCCAACACCTTGAACATGATAATTGGGAGCCAAAGGGCAAGCTTTAACAAGAAAGGTCTAGGTTACAAAGAAAAGAAAAATGAAAAGGCCTATAAATGTCTAATTGCTAGGGGTCAAGATAAAAAGAAAGTAATAGCTAGAAAATAGATCCCTAAAGAATTTTTAGTGAACCCCATAGGAAAGAACTTATTTTGGGTTCCAAAATCCATCCTAAAGGGTTAGAAAAACCCTAGGATAGTCAACCATATGGACTTTACCTATATCATATTTTTGGTTGACTAAGGATGGCGGGACAACATTTTTGAAATAGTGTTAGGTGATGATAATACACCTATAAATAGATAAATCATGCTTTAGGTGATATTTGCTTTATTATCATGATATAATACTTAATGCATGATCACAATTTGATGAATACATGTGTTTCATGATCATAATGTGAAATTAATTCATATACATCTTTATGATCATGTGGAATGATAGGATGATACTTAACCTTGATAGAATTGCATGAAAATAATGGTTAAGTATATACAAATACCTTTAGGATACATATCACACTCACTATAGGCTACTTTGATTGAAAACTTAGCATGAGTGAGATGTTAGGATGATACAAATATCGACTAGTGTCTATGGCATTTAGATGGTCATTTAAGGTATCAAAATAGCAATAATAGACCAATCATGGGGAAGACTTATGTTTAATTCATAGACATATTGCCCAAAGATCATGGTTGGATATTTCATATGTTTTCAAAACAATTTCTTACTTTAAAATTTGTGTATTCATGTTTTGAAACAATTCATTGCAAGACTAGGTGTTGAAATGGATACTAACATGTTCAAAAACCTAGTGGTTTTTAAAGCTTTTGGATTTTTGGCAAATCTCTCAAAATATGATGATTTTTCATAAAAAAAACTATATTTCATTGATAGATATACTTAAAAGAAATGTGTTCCCCAAATTTCACTATTTTTCGAATTTTCTGGAATTTATAGTGCATTTCTGAATTTCATCCAGAAAATCAGAAAACTGGATCTCTTTGTGCCAATGATCATTTGTCATCGATAATAATGATCGATGATGGATCATAAACAAGCACAATAACCTGATTTTATCATGTTTTTGACTGATTTTAGTTTTTGTTTCTCTCTAGACTTGATGCCATGATGTATAAACATTGTTTATTATTTTTGATGGTGTCAAAGGGGGAGAAGTGTTATGTTTAAGTAAGGGAGAATAATTTAAGTAAGGGGGAATATATGTAGGGGGTGTTTCATGTATTAATGGGGAGAGTTGCTAATCATGTTATCACATGCTTTCCATTCATAATAGTTTTATCAAATGTTTTACCTAACTTAAACGGATTGCCACACATGAAAAAGGGGGAGATTGTTAGGACAATCTCTTGCAATGATAAGGTTTTGATGTGTGTGGCAAAGGGTTTAAGTTAGGTTGTTATTATGATTTGATATGTGCGTTGGAGTCTTGCAGGACTTAGTAATTCGCACATGGAGCCTTGGCGGGTTCACCACTCAGAACCTCATGCTTGAGTCGGAGAAGGAGCATTGCAGAGCCGTGCGCTTGATGCTGCCGAGGGACCCCCGGACGAGATGACTTGAAGCGAAGCCAAGGAAGCAGACTTCGGAGGCAATAGACACGAAGGAGCATTGCAGAGTCATGGACCTGATGCTGCCAAGGGACAAGGCCTTGAACGAAGAGAGCTTCGGCGAGGGACTTCGAGTGAGATGAGAGAATGAGTGTGTTAGTAATATATGAGAGATGTCCTAAGGCAATCGCCTTATGTATGAACCATTTATATGATAAATGAATATTTACTATTTGAGTATACATGTTTTATGTTATTGATTGGATCTTAAACTCATTTACTGAATGTCCACGATACTATTCACAGCATGAGAGAATTTGTGATTGGATCACAACTAGTGAGTATCTCTACATGTGTAATTGTGATGTATCGGAATTATCCCTAGTCGATGAATTGATGGATTTGGACACCATCAATTCTGTCGAGACTAGCACGAGGTATACTCCTTGGTGTATCCAAGCAGTTGATTCTCACTGGCTGGAGACATTGTGATGTCCGAAGTTGATCGTGGATGCTAGTTATGGTAACTAGTTCATTGGAGTGACCAGCCGTAAGACTTCATATGGTTCTCTGCATATATAGATATGTCAATGAAGTTCTTACTGTAGCTTAAGTGCGATGTTCCTTTGACTTGCGGTATTCAAGTCATCTTGATCATGGAGACTTATGCTTTGACATCTTAAGCAAGCATCTCTAAGGAGATGTGAACCCGGGATGATTGGGTATAAATCGAAGTGATCGAAGGTGTTTGAATAGCCTATAAAGGATTCACCACACCTTGCGAGGAGATGTATACCCATGGCCTCTCGTCGGATTGTTACTAAAGTCTTTGGCCAAAGCATTACATGTTTAGAGTAAGGTACTCTTCGATACATGTGCAGTAACTATAATCCGTAGGATGAGGAAATGATACTTAGGCTAGGTGTGACGTAGTCAGCCTAGTGGGGACTGACACTATAGACCATGTCCTGAACCAAGTGGGTATAAGATGAGTGAAGGGAATGGGTCACGATTCATTCGAGCTGCTGAAGGGTTTCAGAAATAGTTCTGGATCAACCGTTGATCTTTTCGGTTAATTGGGGATCATGATGTACTACTAGGTGCCACTCATGATCGTTCTATAATTAATGGTTAATTATAGATGGACAACATAAACCGAGAACCTATTTGGTCACACGCACAACGAGCGTAATCCGAAGGATTTAAAACGAGCTTGAGAATGGGATTCTCAGACCGAGAGAAACTAGGTTTGGTTGGACCAAACATGAAGCGAGCATGAAATCGTTTCAGTCGCAATGGAAGCGTGGATGGGCCGTGTCTTATGAAGACATAATGGATGAACCAAAATGGTTTGGTTCTAATCCAATGGAGGAGAATAAACCAAAGGGTTTGGTTTATTTTAAACGAATGAACCAAAAGTTGGTTCGGTTCGTTTTAACTTAAAATAAACCATCATGGTTTTGTTTTTTTTAACTTATCTTAATGGAGCGGGTGGGCCTAATGGTTATGATCCAATAACCATTAATAGAATTAGTTCTCTATAAAAGAGGGCTTAAGGGATAATTAAGCCCTAATCCAAAAACCCTAGCCCTAAGTTGCCGCCCACTTCATCCTCTCTAAGAGTTGGCGCCAACCTCCATTGCCGCCCAGCCCCTTGTGCCGCCGTCCAGCTCCTTGCCGGCGTCCAAGCTTCAGCCGGTGATCCTCCGGCGACCCTCCGGTGATCTCCTTTAGGTTTGGCATCAAGGTGAGCTTTATCTTACCTTGGTTGGCCGGCGCCTATCTCCTCCACCAAAGCTGTCCAGTTTTCTGGACAGCTTGTTCTCCTCTCATCGGAGCGTCATTTGGACGACGGTTAGAGCTCCGACAGTGGCTAACTTACCGGGGATTCGATCTCCGGTAATCCTCTGAGGTGGAGAACGAAGGATTCGTCAATCGGTTGACGAATACCTCTCCGGAGAAGCGAGTTTTGAGAACTCGGTTTTGGATCCGAATTTGGATTCGGATCGTGATCATCTCTCGATCACGTCGTCTTCAACACGAGGCTGGTAACCCGTACGAAGACGAAGCTCGTGGCTTAGCGAAGTCATCCTAAGGATACTCGGCGTGGATACGGATAGAGACGATTCTAGCGAGGATCGTTCCGGTTGATGTTGTTCCCGCTACACGTGATACGAAAGGTATAACGTAGTTAAATTTCCTTTATTGCAAAATTTAAATTTACGGTTATGTCTACACTTGTTGTACTATACATGCGTGTGTTGTGTGTGTTGTAATAAATATAGATTTATTATTTTTATTGCTTCTGCTGTACTCATGTTTGCGAAACGTGATTGAACACACACACACCGCGGTGCCGATAATCCAACAGTGGTATCAGAGCCCAGGTTATGTTTCGACATAATCGTAAAATGGTTTTGCGATAGTCATAATGTTATTTCTGGAAATTTTCTAATTTTGGAAATTTAGAAGTATTTATGGAAAATTTTCAATTTTGGAAAGTCTAGAAGTATTTATGGAAATCTTCCACTTTTGGAAAGTTGGAAGTATTTGTGGAAATTGATATTTTCCATAAATAAAATATTTGATTAGATTCTAGAAATTTGTTTCCTAATTTAATCATGATTTGATTTGGGAAATCAAATCTTAAAATATTTTATTTCCATAAGTAGTTTTGATGATTTAGGAAATTGGTTTCCTAAATTGATTTTCCTTAATCAATTATTTTCATAAATAAAATATGTGATTAGATTTGGAAATTTGTTTCCTAATTCAATCATGATTTGATTTGGAGAATCAAATCTTAAACATATTTTATTTCCATAAATAGTTATGACATATAAGGAAATTATGTACATGACATAATTGTATGTCATGTAATTGCATTAGATGCATAACATTATGTCATGCGTGTCGTGACATGTAGATGTATGCCATGTATGTCATGCCATGTAGATAATAGTTATTTGCATGCAAAGAGGATGAGACATAAAACCCTAACTCAATATTAAAGCCTACACCTTCCATTAATATGGTTAGAACTAGAGTTCTGTTTCTTGTTTGGGTTGTTGGACTCACTCCAAGCTCGGCTCGAACCCGAACATGTTCAAACCATGGAATAGTTTAATACTAATATGGTAAGAGTCAGAGGTCAATCGTTAGCTTTGGTTGTTGGACTCTCTCCAAGCTGGGCTAATTGGTTGAATGCGCTCTAACCATATTAAAACTATTTCTCGATTAATGGGTTGGCTTTAACCTGGAGCATCGGCTTGTTGGACTCTCTCCAAGGTCGATGTAAAGGGAGGTGAAGTTGGGTGCTATGCATATGATGCATAATTGTTAATGTGTTAACAACCCGATGTATGTGTGAACATTCAATTAGTTGATAGCACATTGTGATAGTTGCATATACGTGATATGCAATCGGTATAGTTGATACCTACCGTTGTAGTTATGAATGGCTTGTTGGACTCTCTCCAAGGTTGTTCATAACTATGATGGATATCATCCCATTCGGAGATGGACCTACGATCTCCCGAAGTGATTTTGGGGTTTTTTGAAATTCGAAAAATGAATGGGATTTATAAATGTATATTGATGCATTTTAAAAAATCATCTTTCTCATATATGCTCATTTTGTATTTCTAAGATTGATCGTGATGTCTTTAAATTTGCGTTCCATTTTGGATTCGAATAAATTGACTAGGCCGAACTTCTTGGACTGGCTTAGAAACTTGAGAATTGTTCTCAAGGTGGAAAAGCTTGCGTATGTCCTCGAAGCACCTCTTCCCGCCCGTCCTAGTGACAATACAACTCTGGACCAATTGTTGGCCTATCAGAAACATATGACTGATTCTGAAATGGTGAGTTGCATCATGCTAGCCACGATGGTACCTGAGCTGCGGAAGCAGCATGAGCATTTGGATGCTCATACCATAGTCTTTCATCTTTATGAGTTGGTTGATGAGTAAGTGAGATTCGAAAGGTTCGAAGTCTCCAAGCTCCTCTTCACCTCTGAGATCTAAGAAGGTTCATCTGTGGTACTGCTCAACATGCTGAAGATTGTGGAGCCTTCTGAGAAGCATGAGCAGGGGACGGTGCTGTTAGTTGATTCCTCGAAGAAAGGTTCTAAGAGGGAGTCAAAGGAACAGTAGAAGGGGAAGAAGAAAAGGGCTAAAAAGGCATAACCAAATCAAAGGCACTTGCCATCATTATGGCAAGGAAGGCTATCGCGAAAAATTGCAAGATTTATCTTGAGTCTGTGAAGGAGAATAAGGCATCGGATGCCCCATCTTCATCAGATATCTTCGTTATTGATTGTCATTCTTTTTCCTCAGACACTTGGGTATTGGATACTGGGTGTGGCTCCCATATATGTAATGACATACATGGGCTAAGGAATAGAAGAAGACTCGTCAAGGGAGAGTCAAAATTTACGTGTTGGGAATGGAGCAAAGGTTGATGCACTCGCCATCGGAACGTATTTGTTGAAACTCCCTATAGGACTTGTCTTAAAACTGGACAATTGTTTTTATGTTCCTTCGTTAAAGAACATCATTTCTATTTCTTGTTTAAATAGAAATGGTTACCATTTGATTTTTAGTAACAATTGTTGTTACATAACTTTGAATGGAGTTCTTTATGGGACTGGAACTTTAAGCAATGGTATTTATACGTTGGACGTATCCAGTGACATTTTCAATATCGAAGCGAGCAACAAGCGTGCTCGAAAGGATAATCAATTAGACTCCTATATGTGCCATTGTCATCTTGGCCATGTAAGCAAGAAACGCATGTCCGAATTACACCGATGTGGAATTCTGGAATCGTTTGAATTGGATTCATACGATACATGTGAATCATGCTTAAAAGGCGAGATGACTAAGTTACCTTTTACTGGAAAAGGTGAACGAGTAGGAGAGTTACTAGGTCTAATACATACTGATGTATGTGGACCTATGTCAACTCAAGCTTTAGGAGGCTATAGCTACTTCATTACCTTCACCGATGATCACTCACAGTTTGGGTATGTGTTCTTGATGAAACACAAGTCTGAAGCCTTTGAAAGGTTCAAAGTATTCAAAAATGAAGTAGAGAAACAACATAACAAAAGTATTAAAATACTTCGATCGGATCGAGGTGGTGAATACTTGAGTCAGGAGTTTCTTGATTATCTAAGAGACAATGGCATATTGTCTCAATGGACTCCGCTATATACACCACAGCATAATAGTGTATCTGAGAGGCGTAACCGGACCTTGTTGGACATGGTCAGGTCAATGATGAATCATGCGACTCTTACCAAGTCCTTTTGGGGCTATGCACTTCAGACAGCTGTTTACTTGTTAAACAGAATGCCTACTAAGGTAGTCTCAACTACTCCATATGAGATATGGAATAGTAAGAAACCTCATGTATCTTACTTGAAGATATGGGGTTGTCCTACTTATGTGAAGCGGATAGTATCAGACAAATTGAATGCTAAGTCTGATAAATGTCTATTTATTGGATACCCTAAGGAAACAAGGGGTTACCAATTCTATCATCCTGTGGAACAAAAGGTGTTTGTTTCAAGGCATGCTGTGTTTCTAGAGAAAGAGTTTCTCTTGCAAGAAAACAGTGGGAGTATCGTCGAGCTTGAGGAGGCTCGAGAGACTCAAATAGACATTGATGAGATACCTGGTGAAGCACAACAGTCGACAACTCATAGTGATGAGCAATCGACTGGACCTATTGTAACACCACATCTTCGTAGATCTGGTAGAACACGCAATATTCCTGAGAGATATGGATTTCTCGTAAGTGAATCGAACGACGTGTTACTCATTGATGATGAGGAGCCTACCAGTTATGAAGAAGTGCTGACAAGTTCAGAAAGGGATAAGTGGCTTGGTGCCATGAAGTCGGAAATGGATTCCATGTATGAAAACCAAGTTTGGAACTTGGTTGACCCACCTGAAGGCATAAAGCCTATAGGGTGCAAGTGGGTTTTCAAGAAGAAAACCGACATGGATGGTAATGTGATTACCTATAAGGCTAGATTGGTGGCGAAAGGATATCGTCAAAAGCAAGGTGTTGATTATGACGAAACCTATTCGCCTGTAGCTATGCTTAAATCCATTCGGATGCTCCTGGCCATAGCGGCTCATTATGATTATGAGATATAGCAGATGGATGTGAAAACAACTTTCCTTAATGGAAACCTGCTCGAGGACGTGTATATGATACAGCCTGAGGGTTTCACATCGGTTGATAAAACAAAGGTATGCAAATTGCAACGATCCATTTATGGATTGAAGCAAGCATCCAGGAGCTGGAATATCCGTTTTGATGAGATAATCAAAAAGTTTGATTTCTCACAAAAATCCAGACGAACCTTGTGTGTACAAGAAGGTTAGTGGGAGTGCAATCGTGTTCCTAGTATTATATGTCGATGACATATTACTTATAGGAAACGATGTTTCAGTCTTACAGTCAGTTAAGGTTTGGTTATCCAATACATTCTCCATGAAAGACCTAGGAGAAGCAACCTACATCCTCGGGATTAAGATCTATAGAGATAAATCGAAACGGTTGCTTGGTCTTTCGCAGTCTACATATATAGACCGAGTGCTAAAGAGGTTTAGCATGTCGGAATCCAAGAAAGGTTTTCTACCCATCAGGCATGGGATACATCTTTCGAAGTCTATGTGTCCGCGCACAGAAGATGAGAGGATTTGCATGAGTAAGATTCCCTATGCATCTGCAGTAGGATCTATCATGTATGCTATGTTATGTACGAGGCCCGATGTATCGTATGCTCTGAGTGTCACGAGGAGATACCAGTCTGATCCAGGAATGGATTATTGGGTGGCTGTTAAGACGATCCTTAAGTACTTGAAAAGAACTAAGGATGTGTTCCTAATATATGGAGAAGGGTACATGGTGATACGTGGGTATACGGATGCCAGCTCCAGACAGACAAGGATGATTCCATGTCTCAGTCTGGGTATGTATTCACCTAGAATGAAGGCTCAATAAGTTGGAAAGGTTCCAAGCTTGACGCTATAGCGGATTCTGCCACTAAGGCAGAATACATTGCAGCTTTGGAAGCAGCAAAGGAAGCGGTTTGGATCAAGAAGTTCATCTTTGAACTTGATGTGGTCTCATCAATGATCCAAACATGTGCTTCACCGCTATCATATTATCAGAGAGATCATCAGTAGGAACGAAATACAAATCGAGAAAATTCCCACTGAAAGGAACTTAGCGGATCCTTTGACTAAGGCATTACCTCAAAGTAAGTTTGAGGGTCATGTTAGAGCTTATGGTATTGATACCGTAGCGATTGGCATTAGGCCGTGGAGTCTGTTAGTAATATATGAGAGATGTCCTAAGGCAATCGCTTTATGTATGAACCATTTATATGATAAATGAAGATTCACTATTTGAGTATACATGTTTTATGTATTTGATTGGATCTTAAACTCATTTCTTGAATGTCCACGATACTATTCACAAGATGAGAGAATTTGTGATTGGATCACAACTAGTGAGTATCTCTACATGTGTAATTGTGATGTATCGAATTATCCTAGTCGATGAATTGATGGATTTGGACACCATCAATTCGCCGAGACTAGCACGAGGTATACTCCTTGGTGTATCCAAGCACCGATTCTCACCGGGCCGGAGACATAGTGATGTCCGAGTTAATCGTGGATGCTAGTTATGGTAACTAGTTCATTGGAGTGACCGGTAGTAAGACTTCATATGGTTCTCTGCATATATAGATATGTCAATGAAGTTCTTCGTAGCTTAAGTGCGATGTTCCTTTGACTTGCGGTATTCAAGTCATCTTGATCATGGAGACTTATGCTTTGACATCTTAAGCAAGCATCTCTAAGGAGATGTGGACCCGGGATGATTGGGTATAAGTCGAAGTGATCGAAGGTGTTTGAATAGCCTATAAAGGATTCACCACTCCTTTGCGAGGAGATGTATACCCATGGCCTCTCGTCGGATTGTTACTAAAGTCTTTGGCCAAAGCATTACATGTTTAGAGTAAGGTACTCTTCGATACATGTGCAGTAACTAGAATCTGTAGGACGAGGAAATGATACTTGGGCTAGGTGTGACGTAGTCAGCCTAGTGGGGACTGACACTATAGATCATGTCCTGAACCAAGTGGGTATAAGATGAGTGAAGGGAATGGGGCATGATTCATTTGAGCTGCTGAAGGGTTTCAGAAATAGTTCTGGATCAACCGCTGATCTTTTCGGTTAATTGGGGATCATGATGTACTACTAGGTGCCACTCATGATCGTTCTATAATTAATGGTTAATTATAGATGACCAACATAAACTGAGAACCTATTTGGTCACACGCACAACGAGAATAATCCGAAGGATTTAAAACGAGCTTGAGAATGGGATTCTCAGACCGAGAGAAACTAGGTTTGGTTGGACCAAACATGAAGCGAGCATGAAATCGTTTCAGTCGCAATGGAAGAGTGGATGGGTCGTGTCTTATGAAGACATAATGGATGAACCAAAATGGTTTGGTTCTAATCCAATGGAGGAGAATAAACCAAAGGGTTTGGTTTATTTTAAATGAATGAATCAAAAGTTGGTTCGGTTCGTTTTAACTTAAAATAAACCATCATGGTTTGGTTTATTTTAACTTATCTTAATGGAGCGGGTTAATGGGCCTAATGGTTATGATCCAATAACCATTAAGAGAATTAGTTCTCTATAAAAGAGGGCTTAAGGGATAATTAAGCCCTAATCCAAAAACCCTTGCCCTAAGTTGCCGCCCACTTCATCCTCTCTAAGAGTTGGCACCAACCTCCATTGCCGCCCAACCCCTTGTGCCACCGTCCAGCTCCTTGCCGGTGTCCAAGCTTCAGCCGGTGATCCTCCGGCGACCCTCCGGTGATCTCCTTGAGGTTTGGCATCAAGGTGAGCTTTATCTTCCCTTGGTTGGCTGGCGCCTATCTCCTCCACCAAAGCTGTCCAATTTTCTAGACAGCTTGTTCTCCTCTCGTCGGAGCGTCATTTGGACGACAGTTAGAGCTCCGACAGTGGCTAACTTAGCTGGGATTCGATCTCCGGTAATCCTCTGAGGTGGAGGACGAAGGATTCGTCAATCGGTTGATGAATACCTCTCCGGAGAAGCAAGTTTTGAGAACTCGGTTTTGGATCCGAATTTGGATTCGGATCGTGATCATCTCTCGATCACGTCGTCTTCAACAAAATGCTGGTAACCCGTACGAAGACAAAGCTCGTGGCTTAGCGAAGTCATCCTAAGGATACTCGGCGTGGATACGGATAGAGATGATTCTAGCGAGGATCGTTCCGGTTGATGCCGTTCCCGCTACACGTGATACGAAAGGTATAACGTAGTTAAATTTCCTTTATTGCAAAATTTAAATTTACGGTTATGTCTACACTTGTTGTACTATGCATGCGTGTATTGTGTGTGTTGTAATAAATGTAGATTTATTATTTTTATTGCTTCCGCTGTGCTCATATTTGCGAAACGTGATCGAACACACACACGCCGCGGTGCCGATAACCCAACAGAGTGAATTGTAAGTAGCTCATTAGGTGAACTTGGTCGAATGGCTAAGTGTCGGATGAGTTTTCCCGACATCAATCGACTGCCATGGAATAGCAGTCGACTGCTCTGAGTCGAATAGGTTTGACTGGTATCCGACTGATGGGTTTAGCGATGCAAAGAATGATCGCTATGGAATAGCAAATGATCGCCAGAGGATATCGCATGAACCGCCAGAAGCCGATCGCGTGGCATACAGGCATCAATCGACCGCTCAGCCCTCTTTATAAAAAGAGAGGTTGTGGGCTTTTAGATAGCTAATGCTTATGCTCTAAGTGACCATCCAAGTGCTCTACAAGATTCAAACTCTTTCTCTTAGCTTTCTTTCACATCTATTGTAAAAGAAGGAGTGTCTTTGAGTTGTAAGGGTTACCTCCACCTAGCTTAGTGCAAAGGAGAGACCGATAGTGATTTGGTTGCGGAGTGATTCACCGAGGACGAATCGGGGACCGTGGATTAGCGGCGTAGCCGTGAACCACGTTATATTTTGTGTTAGCATTGTTTGTATTCTTCATTGTTTATTTTCTTGTCTTTATTAGTATTCCACTTGCGCTAACAATTGTGTAGACGAACAAATTCGGACATCCGGACATCATCTATTCCACGGCTACTCGTAAAATAGAGGATGGTCGCTTAAACAACGAGTTTGTTCAAGTGACCTCTCTAAACGAATAGAACGACGATGACTTGTTTGTTTGGGAAATCCCTTTTGTCTAGGATTAATTTTTTTTTAATCTTTGGACATCGATGGGATCGGCATGAACAGACAACCAAGGTGAAGTGGGAAGTGAAGTTTTCCCTCACGGACTCGATAAGCAAAACCCCTTCAGTTTTAAAAGGTGAAACGACGTGCATTTTTCCCCAAATCCATCATGCGCTTCAACCCCTCTTGCCCTAGCCGTGCAAAATCGCCTTCTCCAACCCCCAAGGATCCTCTCCAACCTTCCAAAAGCTTCCAAGAAGTGAAAATGAGGACGACTAAGCATGTGGCAACTATGGTTGCCCCTTCAAGGTCAAGGTCAAGGAGAAGAGGCGCTCGTTAAGCTCTGGAGGAAGGTAATGATCCTCCAAGCATCTTATTTCGTAATAATGATCATATAGATAGATTTAACATGCTTTCCAATCGTAAGATCACTACTACTAGGTATTTGGATGAAGTTCTTTTAGAAACCCTAGGTTTACTTGGGGATGTACAAGGTCTTTTTGCCAAAATGGGTTGGGGAGAGATCATGGGGGTGAGATGCCCAACCTACCTAGGATAGTTTTGGAATTCTTAAGTTCATTAGAGTTGGAGATCTTGATGGGGAGAGATAGTGAAGAGGGTAAGATAAATTTTAGGCTTTTTAACATTGAACATGAGTGGACCTTGCACCAATAGAACTCGTGTTTTAGATTACCTAGGAGAGGAGAACCCCTAACGAGTTCAATGCAAGATTATTTTGGACGGAGCTAATGGGAGAAACCTCCTATGACCCCTCTAGAGCTAAGGCATCTCGATTACAAAACCCTATTTTCCGGTACATTCACCAAGTTATGGCGAGTACCATCTTTAGGAGAGGAGAGAGCGATGGAGTAGTGAGGATGAGTGACCTTCTTTGCTTGTGGGACATGCTTCAAGAGAGGAATAGCATTGATGTAGGATCCCACTTCATTAGGCATCTAGTGAAGATGAGCAAGGCAGCAAGAGGAGAGATTATTTTGGGGGGATTGATCACCCACATTTTATATAGGATGGGGTACGATTATACCACATTGAATAGAGTAGAGGGGATCCCTAGTATCGACCTAGGGGTGAGAGAGGGCCACTATTTTTGATTTGTAAGGAAGAACTTGCCAACCCTTAGGCTCCCTAACACTGATCGTACCACCATCACCAACAGCGCCAATTGGCGGTTGGATCGGATAGTGGAGTCCCTACCACACATGGGGCCTTCCACTGAGGCACCCCTCTCACCCCCTACCCATCACTCTCTCTCGAGTCCACATATGTATAGGAGTCCCCCTAGTCCACACCGAGAGCCTACACCTGCACCTCCTTCTTTTTCTACTTTTGAGCAAGATGCAAGTATGTCTGCTTATGACTTTTCTGAGTTTCGATCGCACCTCGATGACATATATGCCAAGCAGCAGACATAGGGGAAGCAATGGGAGGAGTAGAGCATCTAAATGCATACAGAGTTTTAGATCCAACGGGAGCACTTCCAACAAGCCGAGGAGTTCTACGGTGAGACCCATGTCTATTTTCAGGAGGAGGCTGCCCATGGACAGGAGGAGGTTGCCTACCGTCACGAGGTTCGACAGCACATGCGTGCCATGTAGGCACAGTGGGCCAGGGAGGAGGAGCACAGAGCATCCGCTGCATCCACCAATTCCCAGATCGATCACATGTACATGTGGCATCAGCGGTTAAGCACTAGATTTTCCCAGGAACCCGACATACCGAGACTACCAGACTTCCCACCTTGGTCATCATATTAGAGGTACTGTTTCGCTTAAGTCTGGGGGGAAGCCCTAAATTTTGATATGTCTTTCTTCTAGGAGTAGTTTCTTTCTTGAAATTTATGGTTTAGTTTTAGTTTGCATTCATTTGTTCATGCATAGAGTGTTTAGTTTCCTTTCAGCACTTAGTTTTTGCTATCTTTAAGCTTCCTCAGTAATATTTTTTAGAATCTCTTCATGAATTGCTTCCCTAGATAGCTTAACTTCATTTATCTTTTGGTATTTTATTTTAGTTTCTTTAATGAATGTTCTAGACTTGCACTGGTTAGCTTTTACCTTTCACTCACACTTGACGAAAATTCTGAAAGGGAGAATCTATTACATACATAGTTATGATTCATTCTAGTAGTTTAGTACTTTGGAATCCATATGTGACTCTATTTTTAGCATTTTAGTTACTGGAGATGCTCGGATTGTGTAAGCCCATTTGGAAAAATCAGAATACCAGTGAGCTAGAGAGGAACAAAGTTCCTTGAGAAAAAAAAAATATAAAAATAAATAAATAAATAAAATGATTGAAAAAAGAAAGAGTTAAAAACAGTTATCGTTGGTGGAAATGGCTAGGTTCCTCTTTGAGATCGAGTTAGGTTACTAGGGAAATACTTACCAATTTCTCTCAGTACCGAGCACGCCTTTGAGACTTTGTGCTAGATCTAGGGAACGACCCTCGTTTAGGGCAGGTAAGTGCCTAAAAGTCAGAGACCTTAGAAAATATATAGGATGACGATTTAACTCACTGTGGAACGAGTATCCCTTAGAAAAATTCGCTTAGCACATACATGAAAAGATAACTTAGTGAACTTTTAGAATGTATCTATTTTTCTTTGATTGAAAATACCACTTGATAAATCCAGTTAGCATGCTAAGTATGGAACAATACTTTTTAAAATTTCATGGCACTGAGGTTTTCTTGAGGACAAGCAAAGATCTAAGTCTGGGGAGATTGATGTGAGAAAAATATATAGGATTTTAGGAGTAGTTTTCGCATACATCTCATTACATTTTATACTTGTTTCATGCATATTCTACTTTATTTTTCATGCATTTCCTATTTTCTAGTTTGGAGAACTTCTCTTATTGCTTTTATGTGCAGGACGACATTTTATAGGTGAAACGACACACTTTTGGAGCAAAAGAAAGGCATTCACCGGGTGGAACAAAGGCGGACATGGCCGATGTGTGGATTCCACACGGTCATATCCAAACCCCCGAAGTCAACCATCCCAACACCCCACACGACTATGTGGCACTGGGCGGTTTTGACGGAACTAGGGTTTTCATTGGATTAATGAAGAGTGGGCTTCACATCTATAAAAAGGAAGGCACGCCCAAACCCTAGGGGGGAGGCCCGACGGCTAGAACGGCAAGATGGTGCCCTAAAAAGCACCGGAGACTCACAACAGGGAGGAAGGGAAGTGGCTAGGAGATCCATCCTGATGCTCCAGCATTGTGGAGAACAACCAAGACACGCATATTGGCTAGGACAGAAAGTGCCTTCTCTATTTTGTTATTCTACCTGCATTGTAATTATGTTTTCTAAGATGTTTTGTGTAATTCTTCCTTGTCTATAGAGTAGATACTTCGGTTCTAGGATTAGGGAGTAACTTGTGATTGTGGACATGCTAGTTTAAATAGTCATTCATCTCCTTTAATTCTATTTGCAATTTTGTGTTGGTGAGATTGATGAAGATTTAGTCTTGATTCTATTTCTACTGTGCGTAACCAATACAAAGGGTGACAACCTTCGTATCAAAAACCTAGGAGAACCAAGGATGAGCCTTGCGGTCATCCTACCTCCCGTAATCGTAGAAGATAGAATATGATAGGACAAGATATGAAATAAGATCTACCTCTTTGTAGGGAGTATAGGATGTCTTGGTACCCTAATAACCTACCTTAGAAGAAGGGCTAAAGTAGGAGAAATTAACTCTAAAAGGGTTGAGGGACCTTAGTGACAGAGGGATCCCAACGGTGTTAACCCCCTGAACTCTCATAATCCAAAAGGTAAACTTGGTTAGGAATAGGTAGCTCCCTGTAGAAGCAAAAGTTCATCAAACAAATACATATTGATCCTCCTGATGTAATTGAGAGGTGTCCTAAGGCAATCGCCTTAGAAGTTATTAATAGAATTTACTATTTGAGTATACATTATCTATGTATTTGATTGGATCTTAAACTCATATACTGAAGTCCACAATACGATGCATAGCATGATAGAAATTGTGATTGAATCACAATTAGTGGGTATCTCATCATATGTAAATATGCAAGTATTGAAACTATCCCTAGTCAATGAATTGATGAGACTGGACATCATCAATTTTGTGAGACTAGCACATGTTATGCTCCTTGGTTTATCCAAGCATTCGGTACTCATTGAATGGAAGCATAGGGATGCTGAGATTGAACATGTGGATGCTAGTTATGGTAACTAGTTCATTAGAGTGGTCTGCTATGAGACTTCATATGGTTCTATATGTCATTGAAGATCTCATTGCAGTTTGAGTGCGAGCTTCCTTAGACTTGAGGTATTCAAGTCACTTTGATCATGGTGCCTTGTACTTTGACTTCTTCGCAGCCATCTACATAGTAGGAGTAACTCCGGGATGATTGGGTATAAGCCAAAGTGATCGAAGGTGTTTGAATACCCCACTCTTGATAAAAGAGATGTATACCCTAGGCCTCTTGACAGGATTGTTACTCAGAAGTCTCTGGCCAGGGCAAGCATGTTTATAAGATGGTCTTCTTGGAAACATGTAGGAGTAACTTAAATCCAAAGGACAAGAAAAATAACTTGGGCTAGGTGTGACATAGTCAGCCTAGTGGGGACGAACACAGAGACCATGTCCTGAACCAAGTGGGTATAGGATGAGTGAAAGGAACAAGGCACGAACAACTGAAGCTACTGAAGGGTTCAAAAAAAGTTCTGAAATCGATTTAGACTTTTCGGTCAATAGGGGGTCATGATGTACTGCTAGGTGTCACTCATGATCTATTCATAATTAAGGGGTTAATTATGAATGGCTGATGTGAGCAAAACATATAGAGTTTTAGGAGTAGTTTTTGCTCACATCTTGTTATATTTTGCATTAGTTTCATGCATATGTTACTCTGTTTTTGCATGCATTTCCTATTTTCTAGTTCGGAGGTCTGCTCATTGTTCTTTTGAATGCAGGTTGGCTTTTCGAGCAAAAAAGATGCATTTTTAGAGCGAAAGAAGGACATTTCATGCTAGACGCAGAGTGGGACACAGCCAGGGCATGTGGATTCACACGGTCGTGTCCGATGGGCGAAGATCAGCACACCAAGGCCGCACACGACCTGACCGTGTGGAAACACACGGTCGTGTGGCGGCCCGATGGAGTTGCACGACTAGGGTTTTTTCCCGATTTCACAGTGGTCCGAGGCAACGTCTATATAAGGATGGCTCTGCCCAAACCCTAGGGGAGGCACGATGGCTAGGAAGGCACGTCGAAGCCCTAAAAAGCTTCGATAACTCACAGCGGGGAGGAGGAACGTCGCCGGAGGTCCACCACTTGCAATACAACGCCGGAGAGAAGGTCACAACGCATTGTAATCTCTATTTCCGCACTCTCTTTCTATTATAATTGAACTTAAACATGTGTTGTGATTCTTCCTTCATGTTTATGGAGTAAAACTTTTGATTCTAGGATTAGGGAGTAGCTTGTGTTCATAGACAATGTTGGTTCATATTAAATTCTAGCCAAAAGTTTGATTTGACAATTGGATGTTGCTCTTTATTATACCTACGTGTATTTGGTTTTCTTTCCGCTGTGCTTAGGCGATACGATATGGTGACAGCCCTCGCAATCTAGATTTAGGAGGTTTGATCAAGGAACCTAGGGGTAAACCTAACCTTTTGTAACTCCAGGGAGAAGGGAGCGGTGGAATCGGAAATGGTCCACCGCAAGGATTGATTTGGTATCCTCGTACCCTCTATCCCGTCCTTTTGGGCGAGGATAGTTCCCGGTGAATGCGGCGGCTCTACAGGAGAGTGTATGATGTCCCTTCCCCAAAACCGTAAGTAGAAGTTTAGACAACGCCAATTGACAATGTTGTTCTATGGTACACAAGTGAAACCGAAGTCATAAAATTGCCTTTTTAAGACCCCGGCACATTCTTTTCCTCCTCTGTGTGACACCGCACTGAGTAGGGTCCTCCGATAGTCCTCACCAACCAACTCTCACTGAGATTTCGTCCGAACAACCATATCCACTTAGTGTATTGGTACTCGAATCCCAGTCCCTGTGGGATCGATTATCTATTGATTACTTGACGACATCCGTGTACTTACGAATATTGAGCGTGAGCACGTACTTTGAGTCTTCGACGGTCTCCGTCGCGAGATTTAAGGTCGCGACCGTGCGCATCAAGTTTTTGGCGTCATTGTCGGGGACTGTCGATTCGATATCAAATCGAACGATGGTAGATTGGATCGGACTTAGGATTAGATTATTTTCTTGCTTTATTTTCTTATTAGTTTACTTTATTTGCTTTAGTTTTATTTTCCATATTTAGATTTAGTTTTTATTTTCAGTAGTAGTTTCCTTTTTACTTATTGCATCTTAGGTTTTTATTTATTAGATTTATTTTCTGCTTTAGCATTAGGTTAGCACTCTTACTTTTGTGTGTTGGTTCATCGTATGCTTAGAAGTCTAGGGTCGGAAGGTCTAATTCTGATCGATTTAGAGATAGAGCGAACCTTTCATCGTTGGAGAGCAGTACAACGAAAAATGGAAGATCAAGCTGCCTCCGAGGTGAACATGGGAAGCCGACCTCTGCGCGACTACGCAGCTCCTAGCGCTAGAGGATTCAGGCCGAGTATAGCTGGACCATCCATATTGGCGAATAACTTTGAGCTTAAGTCGGCACTCATACATATGGTCCAACAGAGCCAATTCGGGGGAGCTGCGACTGAAGATCCGAACCGGCATCTTGAGGCTTTTCTAGAAATCTTCTCAACCATGAAATTGAATGGAGTCCCTTCTGACGCGATCCGCCTGACCCTATTTCCGTTTTCACTGCGGGATAAGGCTAAGGCTTGGCTTCACTCCTTACCCTCTGGCAACATCACCACATGGGAGCAGTGTGAGCAGTAGTTTCTGAATAAATACTTTCCACTAAGGAAGACTGCTCACATGCGCCATCTTATCACTAGCTTTCGCCAGAAGGAGGGGGAGTCCCTGTTCGAAGCATGGGATCGCTACAAGGGGCTACTTTATCAGTGCCCACACCACGGACTAGAGAGATGGTTGGTGATCCACATTTTCTATAATGGGATCGCTTACGCCATGAAGATGTCCTTAGATTCTGCCGCAGGAGGAGCCTTAATGAACAAGACCATCGAGGAGGCAGAGGATCTTATTGAAGAGGTGGCACAAAACCACCATCAATGGGCCTCTGAACGTGGTCAACCCATGCCTGTAGCAGGACGATACTGTAACACCCGTAAAATTTCTAGCAATTTTACAAGAATTTTTGTCTTGACGATAATGGGCTTTATGTGGGCTCTTTCAAAAATAAAAGAAAATAAGCCAAAAAGGATGCAAGGCCTAGGAATTGAACCCCAAACCTCTAGATAGCCAAGCCCTATAGATGCATCCACTAACCAGAAGCCCAACAAGATTGTATTATTAGAGGAATATGGGAAATTATAGTTAGGGGTAAGGGAGACTAAGGGACTCTTCAAATGAATAAATAGGGGGGGAATGAAGAGACATGAGTTATCAAGTTGATTTTCTCTCCTCTCATCCTCTTCCTCACCGAGATCCACTTCTCCTCCCCCTTCTCATCCCTTGTCCAAAAGCCATCCAAGCAAGAAGAAAGGCTAGGTTGCTTCCCTTAGGTCATCTTCCAACCAAAAAGCAAAGCGAAGGATGTAAGTATCCCCTCACCTGCATACAAGTAGCTTTCCGATTGAAGTTTTGTATCAAACCCCCCATGAACCATTCGGCCAACCCTTGCTTTTGATGTTTCAATGAAGTTCTATACCCTATTTTATATGCATATGATG
This sequence comes from Wurfbainia villosa, assembly GCA_025175895.1. Lineage (NCBI taxonomy): Eukaryota > Viridiplantae > Streptophyta > Magnoliopsida > Zingiberales > Zingiberaceae > Wurfbainia > Wurfbainia villosa. The sequence continues at coordinate 37,742,151 of CM045997.1, forward strand.
ATGTTAGGATGTTAAGTGGATTAGGTTAAAAGTTCAACCCCAAAAGCCTCCATGAACCATTCGGCCAACCTTTGATTTTGATGTTTCAATGAAGTTCTATACCCTATTTTTGTATGGATATGATGATGTTAGGATGTTAAATGCATTAGGTTAAAAGTTCATCCCCAAAAGCCTCCTTGAACCATTCGGCCAACCTCTGATTTTGATGTTTCAATGAAGTTCTATACCCGATTTTGTATGCATATGATGATGTTAGGATGTTAAATGGATTAGGTTAAAAGTTCAACCCCAAAAGCCTCCATGAACTATTCGGCCAACCTTTGATTTTGATGTTTCAATGAAGTTCTATACCCTATTTTATATGCATATGATGATGTTAGGATGTTAAATGGATTAGGTTAAAAGTTCAACCCCAAAAGCCTCCATGAACCATTCGGCCAACCTTTGATTTTGATGTTTCAATGAAGTTCTATACTCTATTTTATATGCATATGATGATGTTAGGATGTTAAATGGATTAGGTTAAAAGTTTAACCCTAAAAGCCCCCATGAACCATTCGGCCAAACATTGTTTTTGAAGTTTCAATGAAATTCTATACCATATTTTGTATGTATATGATGATGTTAAGATGCTAGATGAAGATAACATGCTCTAGGTTAGGTTAACATGTGTTTTATGTTTAGGTGAATTCATGTTGACTTGTGATATTAAATGATGCTGGATGAAGATAACATGCTCTAAGTTAGGTTAACATGTGTTTTATGCTTAGATGAATTCATGTTAACTTGTAATATTAAATGATGCTAAATGAAGATAACATGCCCTAGGTTAGTGTTTACTTCCTCTTGATGTTTATACCTTATGCCATGCCCTATATGTGTGTGATATTAAGATATGTTAGGAAATGAATATGATATGATTATGAAATGAAAAATGATATGTTTATGAAATGAAATATGATATGTTCATGAAGTGAAACATGATATGTTATGAAATGAAGTATGATGTGATTATGAAATGAAATATGATATGTCATTAAGTGAATTATGATATGTTATGAAATGAAGTATGATGTGTTTATGAAATGAAATATGATATGTTATGAAATGAAGTATGATATGTTTGCAAAATGAAATAAGATATGTTATGATAAAAAAAATATATAAGTATTTTACCTTCTGCATGGCTTGTACCAGGACCCTAACAAAGTCCAAAGGGATGGGCTCCTAAGATGCCCTAGGCCGACGGACTAAGATCGGGCCTAGGATGGGTTTCTATGTATGATTGCCCCTAGGTCGACGGACTAAGATCAGGCCTAGTACGGGATGGGCTCCAAGATGCCCTAGGTCGATGGACTAAGATCGGGCCTAGGATGGGCTTCTACGCTATGACGATGGCCCCTAGGTCGACGAACTAAGATCGGGCCTAGTAACCTAGTAGGTTCGAGACTTGCTACCTCGGGTCTATTTAGGGATGCGCGCTATGATGATGATGATGTGGTACAATGTCGGGCCCAAATATGTTGAGATTTATGTTTACGTACCTATAATATATGTTTTCAAAGAGCATCCTGCATATGTTTACATGATATGATTGTTTTGTTCACATGTTATGATTGTTATGTTTACATGCTATGTTGCTATGTTACACATGTTGTATGTTATGTTTGATTATGTCATATATGTGCATGATATGTTGTTATGTTACATATGTTGTATGTTATGTTTGATATGTCATATATATGTTGCTATGTTATATAAGTTGCATGTCATATATATGTTGCTATGTTACACATGTTGTATGTTATGTTTGATTATGTCATATATGTGCATGATATGTTGCTATGTTACATATGTTGTATGTTATGTTTGATTATGTACATGATATGTTGCTATGTTATATATGTTACATGTTATGTTTGCTCATGTTACTTATGCTACATGTTATGTTTGCTTACGTCATATATGTTACATGTTATGTTGCTTATATGTTATGAATGTTACATGTCATGCTTAATGTCGATGTATGGTTTTTGTGAGTAGGACAGGATCTTACTAAGCCTATGTGCTTATAGTTTATTTTTCCCTTGTACTGCAGATAAGGGTAAGGGATGGATAAACTAAAGGGAGCAGCAGGAGGGGCCAAGTGTGTGTGGTAGTGGCATGGTGGAGGAGATCTGTTATATCCTTATAAATGTTTCCTTATGATGATGTTGTCTATAGACTTGTACTAAGCACTAAGTACTTATGAAATAATGATGCATGCTCTATGTTAAGAAGAAGTATCTATAAATGACGATGCATGTTTATGTTCAAAAGAAAAAAAAAGTGTCTAAAGTCTTCCGCTGTAAGTAGTACGATGTATGTATGTACGGTCACATCACGCGCCGCCCCTCCGGACCCTAGGAAAGGGCGGGCGTGACAGGTTGGTATCAGAGCAGATCTGCCTTTCCACTACACACACATCAAGCTCCAAATCCTGCCGCTCCAAGTAAGAATTTCTATGCCTACTTTATTTCTTTCATGTATGATAACAAATGCCTCTAGCTTAATTATGCCTGAAAATATGCATGCCTGAAATTATGTAAGATAACCTTATGATAGCTTCTAGTTTAACCATGCATAGCTAAATGAACTAGCTTTTAGTTTAACCATGTATAGATAAATGAACGATAAACTTATACTAGCCTTACTCTAATATGTGAAGATAACCATGGCTGGGAGACGCAGTAGTAGGGTCGATGAGATAGTAATATAGAGAAGACGTAGTAATAGGGTCGATGAGATAGTAATATATGGAAGACGTAGTAATAGAGTCGATGAGACAGTACCCCCACCTGCTCTTATGCATGTGGTTACTGAACTCCAGTGCTGTTGGTGAAGAAGAAAGACTGGTCTATGCGAGTGTGCATAGACTACCAAGCGCTAAATAATGTGACGATCAAGAAACGGTACCCTTTGCCGCGGATTGATGACCTGTTCGACCAACTAAAGGGTGCCACCGTCTTCTCTAAGATTGACCTGAGGTCTGGCTATCATCAAGTAAAAGTGAAATCAGATGATATACCAAAGACGGCCTTCCGGACATGATACGGACATTACGAGTTCGTAGTTATGCCCTTCGGAGTGATGAATGCACCTGCTCTGTTCATGGATTTGATGAATCGGGTATTCTCGGCATTCCTCGACAAGTTTGTGATCGTCTTCATCGACGACATACTGATATATTCGAGAACCCCAAAGGAGCACGCAGAACACTTGAATGTGGTATTGCAGATTCTTCGGGAAAAGCAGCTATTTGCAAAGTTCTCCAAATGCGAGTTCTAGCTCGAACAAGTATCATTTTTGGGTCACGTTATATCCAAGCACGGAGTGATGGTAGACCCAATAAAGATTGAAGTCGTGAGTAACTGGAACCGACCAAAGAATGCCAGCGAGATCAGAAGCTTTCTTGGGCTAGCAAGCTACTACCGGAAGTTGTAGAGAACTTCTCCAGGATTGCAACCCCTATGACAGTCCTCACCAGAAAGAACAAGAAATATGAGTGGACGGACGCCTGCGAGAGGAGTTTCACAAAATTGAAAAGGAGGCTGACCAGCGCTCCAATCCTTGCTCTTCCGGATAGTAACGAAGTCTTCGACATGTACAGTGACGCTTCCAAGTTGGGACTCGGAATTGTACTCATGCAGAATGGCAAGGTCATTGCCTACGCCTCTAGGCAACTCAAAGAACATGAAAGGAATTATCCCACCCACGATTTAGAGCTAGCGGCCATGGTCTTTTCTCTCAAAACATGGAGGTATTATCTATATGGAGCTCAGTGTAGGATTTATACAGACCACCAGAGTCTGAAATATTTCTTCACACAGAAGGACCTGAACATGAGACAACGCAGATGGCTCGAACTCGTCAAGGATTATGACTGCGAGATCTTCTACCATCCGGGGAAAGCAAACAAGGTGGCTGATGCACTCAGTAGGAAGTCCTGCGCTACCTTGATGTCTCTATCAGTGTTATCTCAGCCCTTAGAAAAGGAGATTATGCGTTATGGGGTTGAAATCATTTCCGGACAGCTCTCAACCATGACGATAGCACCGACGCTGTTCGATGATATACTGGAAAAGCAAGCCCGTGACCCAAGCATTCAGAGGATCAAGCAAGAGGTCCTAGAAGGAAAGGACGACGGGTTTCGTATCTCTGATAGTGGAGTACTCTACCTCAGGGATCGCTTATGTATTCCCGACAATCCAGAATTACGGAAGAAGATATTTGAGGAAGCTCACAGAACTCCTTATGCGATGCATCCTGGAACCACCAAGATGTACCAAGACCTGAAAAGAAAATTCTGGTGGTTCGGAATGAAAAGAGATGTGGCTCAGTATGTCAACACCGACATGCCGAGAGGTTAAAGCGAACACGGACACCTAGAGGAACACTGCAGCCGATCCAGATTCCAGAATGGAAATAGGAAGACATTTCTATGGATTTCATCTCAGGATTTCCCAAGACGACAAACGGTTATGATGCTATATGGGTAATTGTGGACAGATTGACGAAGTCCGCCCACTTCTTAGCAATCAAGATGACCTATTCGACAGAGCAACTGGCTCAGTTATATACTTGGGAAATTATCAGACTACATGGAATTCCTAAGACCATCATTTCTAACAGAGATGGTCGCTTTATTTCCCATTTCTGGGAATGTGTTCAGAAGGCCCTAGGCACGAAGCTATTGTTCAATACTGCCTTTCATCCCCAGACGGACGGATAGACCAAAAGAGTAAATCAAGTACTGGAGGATATGTTACGAGCTTGCGCCCTGGATTTCAAAGGTAGCTGGTGCCGATACTTATGTTTGGTAGAATTCGCCTACAACAATAGCTACCAAGCTACTATTGGAATGGCACCCTACGAGGCTCTATACGGGAGGAAATGTAGATCTCCCATATGCTGGTACGAGGGTGGTGAAAAGAAGGGGATGGGACTCCAGATGGACTTCATCGATGACACCACCCGAGCTATACAGAACATCCGTCAGAGAATTGAAACTGCTCATAGCCGACAAAAGAGTTATGCGGATATGCGGCGTAGACTGTTAGAATTCGAAGTCGGGGACCTGGTATTCCTCATAGTGGCCCCTATGAAGGGAGTGATGAGATTCGGAAGGAAGGGTAAGCTGAGTCCGCGCTATGTGGGACCATATCCGATATTGCAGAGGGTTGGCAAAGTAGCTTACAAGCTGGAGCTGCCTCAAGAGATGTCGGCTATTCACAACGTGTTCCATGTTTCAGTGCTCAAGAAATGCATTTCCAGTATGGACCAAGTGATCGAGCCACAAACAGTACAAGTTCAAGAGGACCTGAGTTATGAGAGACGACCTATCCAGATACTCGACCGAGAAGTCAAGAGACTAAGGAACAAAGAGGTGCCCTTAGTAAAGGTCCTGTGGAAGAATCAACTGTACAAAGAAGCTACCTGAGAACGCGAGGAGGACATTAAGCAGAAGTACCCAGAATTGTTCTAAGTTTTCAGGACGAAACTTTTAAAAGGTATGAAGGATTGTAACGCCCGTAAAATTTCTAGCAATTTTACAAGAATTTTTGGCTTGATGATAATGGGCTTTATGTGGGCTCTTTCAAAAATAAAAGAAAATAAGCCAAAAAGGATGCAAGGCCTAGGAATTGAACCCAAAACCTCTAGATAGCCAAGCCCTATAGATGCAACCACTAACCAGAAGCCCAACAAGATTGTATTATTAGAGGAATATGGGAAATTATAGTTAGGGGTAAGGGAGACTAAGGGACTCTTCAAATGAATAAATAGGGGGGGGAATGAAGAGACATGAGTTATCAAGTTGATTTTCTCTCCTCTCATCCTCTTCCTCACCGAGATCCACTTCTCCTCCCCCTTCTCATCCCTTGTCCAAAAGCCATCCAAGCAAGAAGAAAGGCTAGGTTGCTTCCCTTAGGTCATCTTCAACCAAAAAGCAAAGCGAAGGATGTAAGTATCCCCTCACCTACATACAAGTAGCTTTCCGATTGAAGTTTTGTATCAAACCCCCCATGAACCATTCGGCCAACCCTTGCTTTTGATGTTTCAATGAAGTTCTATACACTATTTTATATGCATATGATGATGTTAGGATGTTAAGTGGATTAGGTTAAAAGTTCAACCCTAAAAGCCTCCATGAACCATTCGGCCAACCTTTGATTTTGATGTTTCAATGAAGTTCTATACCCTATTTTTGTATGCATATGATGATGTTAGGATGTTAGAGGTTAAAAGTTCAACCCCAAAAGCCTCCATGAACCATTCGGCGAACCTTTGATTTTGATGTTTCAATGAAGTTCTATACCCTATTTTGTATGCATATGATGATGTTAGGATGTTAAATGGATTAGGTTAAAAGTTCAACCCCAAAAGCCTCCATGAACTATTCGGCCAACCTTTGATTTTGATGTTTCAATGAAGTTCTATACCTTATTTTATATGCATATGATGATGTTAGGATGTTAAATGGATTACGTTAAAAGTTCAACCCCAAAAGCCTCCATGAACCATTCGGCCAACCTTTGATTTTGATGTTCCAATGAAGTTCTATACCCTATTTTATATGCATATGATGATGTTAGGATGTTAAATGGATTAGATTAAAAGTTTAACCCTAAAAGCCCCCATGAAACATTCGGCCAAACATTGTTTTTGAAGTTTCAATGAAATTCTATACCATATTTTGTATGTATATGATGATGTTAAGATGCTAGATGAAGATAATATGCTCTAGGTTAGGTTAACATGTGTTTTATGTTTAGGTGAATTCATGTTGACTTGTGATATTAAATGATGCTAGATGAAGATAACATGCTCTAGGTTAGGTTAACATGTGTTTTATGCTTAGATGAATTCATGTTAACTTGTAATATTAAATGATGCTAAATGAAGATAACATGCCCTGGTTAGTGTTTACTTCCTCTTGATGTTTATACCTTATGACATGCCCTATATGTGTGTGATATTAAGATATGTTAGGAAATGAATATGATATGATTATGAAATGAAAAATGATATGTTTATGAAATGAAATATGATATGTTCATGAAGTGAAACATGATATGTTATGAAATGAAGTATGATGTGATTATGAAATGAAATATGATGTCATGAAGTGAATTATGATATGTTATGAAATGAAGTATGATATTTTTATGAAATGAAATATGATATGTTATGAAATGAAGTATGATATGTTTTCGAAATGAAATAAGATTTGTTATGATAAAAAAAAACATATAAGTATTTTACCTTCTGCATGGCTTGTACCAGGACCCTAACAAGGTCCAAAGGGATGGGCTCCTAAGATGCCCTAGGCCGATGGACTAAGATCAGGCCTAGGATGGGCTTCTATGTATGATTGCCCCTAGGTCGACGGACTAAGATCGGGCCTAGTACGGGATGGGCTCCAAGATGCCCTAGGTCGATGGACTAAGATCAGGCCTAGGATGGGCTTCTACGCTATGACGATGGCCCCTAGGTCGATGAACTAAGATCGGGCCTAGTAACCTAGTAGGTTCGAGACTTGCTACCTCGGGTCTATTTAGGGATGCGCGCTATGATGATGATGATGTGGTACAATGTCGGGCCCAAATATGTTGAGATTTATGTTTACGTACCTATAATATATGTTTTCAAAGAGCATCCTGCATATGTTTACATGATATGATTGTTTTGTTCACATGTTATGATTGTTATGCTAACATGCTATGTTGCTATGTTACACATGTTGTATGTTATGTTTGATTATGTCATATATGTGCATGATATGTTGCTATGTTACATATGTTGTATGTTATGTTTGATATGTCATATATATGTTGCTATGTTATATATGTTACATGTCATATATATGTTGCTATGTTACACATGTTGTATGTTATGTTTGATTATGTCATATATGTGCATGATATGTTGCTATGTTACATATGTTGTATTATATGTTTGATTATGTACATGATATGTTGCTATGTTATATATGTTACATGTTATGTTTGCTCATGTTACTTATGCTACATGTTATATTTGCTTATGTCATATATGTTACATGTTATGTTGCTTATATGTTATGAATGTTACATGCCATGCTTAATGTCGATGTATGGTTTTTGTGAGTAGGACAGGATCTTACTAAGCCTATGTGCTTATAGTTTATTTTTCCCTTGTACTGCAGATAAGGGTAAGGGATGGATAAACTAAAGGGAGCAGCAGGAGGGGCCAAGTGTGTGTGGTAGTGGCATGGTGGAGGAGATCTGTTATATCCTTATAAATGTTTTCTTATGATGATGATGTCTATGGACTTGAACTAAGCACTAAGTACTTATGAAATAATGATGCATGCTTTATGTTAAGAAGAAGTATCTATAAATGACAATGCATGTTTATGTTCAAAAGAAAAAAAAAGTGTCTAAAGTCTTCCGCTGTAAGTAGTACGATGTATGTATGTACAATTGCATCACGCACCGCCCCTCCGAACCCTAGGAAAGGGCGGGCGTGACAGATACACTGTCAACTCCATGGACCACCTTTCAGCGAGGATGGACGCGCTAAGCAGACGGTTTGAATCTTTGAATCCTTCATCTGCATGTGCGACCTTTGACTTTGGAGAAGGGGCGGCAGCGTATCGTGAGGACCACTATGTAGGGCAGGGGACTGTAGACGAGCAGATTGAGCATTGTGACGCGATTGGGGACTATGATCAAAGGCCCCATAATCCGTACTCTAATACCTACAATCCCGGATGGAGGAGACACCCAAATTTCTCCTACAAAAATAACTCGGGAAACCCCCAACCATCCGAAGGATACGGGCAGCAGCAGGGCAATGGGCAGCGACCACAGAAGTCCAGATTGGAACAGATGATGGAGGACTTCATCGCTACCCAAACTAAGGCCAATGAAGAATTCTGTCGCCATCATCAAAAGTCTGAAGAAGCACTGAGAGACTTGAAGGCCAACATTAACGGCCTTGCAAGTCATACAAGGATGTTGGAGACACAAGTGGCCCAAATAGCCCAATCCGTGTCACAACCTGTGAAGAACTCTCCACCAAGCCAAGGAAAAGAGGAAGGAGTAGGGCAAAGTAGCCAATTCGCCAAGGGGTGTGCAGCCATGATTTCCACCCTACCTGACCAAGCTAAGTTTGAAGAGAAAATCCCAATACAGCTTGAGGACCCTAGTGAATTCATTATTCCCTGCTCGATTTATGGAGAGAGTTTCGACAAAGCGCTATGCGACTTGGGGTCATCAGTCAGTGTGATGCCCTACGCATATTTTCTGAAGATGGGATTAAGCGGGCTTCAACCAGCGAATCTTGGTATTCGCATGGGAGATGATTCAATGAAGGAGCCCGTTGGACTGCTGCCAAGCATTCCTATGATGATTGAAGATTTCGTGATACTCACAGACTTCATCATACTGGACATAGGACCGAACCCCTAGAATCCTATCATTCTGGGAAGGCCTTTTCTAGCAACCGCAGGGGCGTGCATAGATGTGAAGGCACATCGGATCTCCCTGGAGGTAGACGGGGAGATCATTCTTTTCAGTCTTTCGGAGCAAAGAGCTCCCTACTTTGACAGCAACACAATTAGCAGATTGAAGCCGGAACCTCCAGATGCATACCCCGAGACGGATGAATGAAGGTTCACTGAACCACCGGAGCCGAGTTGATAGAAGATTACGGTCGAGCTAAACGACCCTAAACAAAGCGCTTCTTGGGAGGCAACCCAAGTTTAGTTGTAGATTTTTCTTTTTTCTATTGCATTGCATACATGTGTTAGATTTCAGTTTTGATTGCCATCGCATTTAGAGTTAGGAGTAGAAAAGAACTTTACTAGGCAAAAATGAAACCCATATTAGTCTACACGGCAAAATGTATGAACAAATTTGGGCCATGGCATATGAAAGGGGCACGTTTCAGTTTACGTATTGCTACGACTATATGTTTCCTGATCGTGCGCTTGACGGGGCGCACATGGCATGCGTGTGTTTTCACGTAGTAGTGCGTGAGGTTAAAGGTCGGTGTGTTTCACCTCATTTCTTGTGTGCTTCAAAAGTTCTTGCCCTAGCCATGTGAGTTCATTTTCCCCTTCCTCTAGAAGCATTTTCAACCTCTTTAGAAGCCAAAAGGAGCAAGGATGAGGAGAACCAAGACCGTAGCATCCCGATCCGATGCCTCGGAGCGACGAACAAGAAGAGTCGACGCTCCTCAAGCTCCGGAAGAGGGTAACGCCCTACCCCCTCTACTTTTTCACAATAATGAGCATAGAGATAGGTTTAATATGCTCTCTACTCGTAAACTTACTGCTACTAGGTACTTAGATGAGGATTTGCTAGGATCCTTGGGTTTATTGGGTGACATGCACACCCTATTTGCAAAAATAGGGTGGGATGAGATTATGGGAATAAGGCACCTAACCTACCCTAGGATAGTTTTGGAATTTTTGAGTTCTTTAGAGGCGGAAGTTTTAACGGGTAGAGAGAGCGAGGAGGGTAGGATAACTTTTAGACTTTTTAATATTGAGCATGAGTGGACCCTTCACCAATGGAACTCATGCTTTGGCTTGCCAAGTGGGGGAGAGAGAAAAACCCCTAATCGGTACAACTCTCGTTTGATTTGGACTGAGTTGATAGGGGAGCACATTTATGACCCTTCTAGGGACAAAGCGTCGCGCCTCCAAAACCCTATCTTTCGATACCTTCACTGTGTCATGACCAGTACTATATTTGGTTGTGGAGAGAGTGACGGTGTAGTGAGAGCCAATGAGCTACTTTGCCTATGGGACATGCTACAAGAAAGGAGTAGCATTGATGTAGGGTCTCACTTCATTAGACACTTAGTGAAGATGGGCAAAGTAGCACACGGAGAGATCCATGTGGGAGGCCTACTTACCCACATTTGTTATAGGATGGGGTACGACTACACAGCATTGGAGAGTATAGAGGGGAGCCTTAGGATCAACCTAGGAGTATGCATGGTCATGAAGATGATTGTAAGAGAAGGAAACTCCTTATGCTTTGTAAGGAAAAATCTTACAGCCCTTAGGCTCTTCGACCCAGATCGTACCACCATCGCTATACGCGCCAATTGGCGCTTAGACCTGATAGTGGAGTCCCCTCCACATGAGGGACCATCCACATTAGCGCCCATCTCTCCACCTTTGTACCACTCTCCCTCCAGTCCACACGTACATAGGATCCCACCTAGTCCACGCCGACATGAGCCTACACCTGTGCCACCATCTTTTTATACTTTTGAGCAGGATGCAGGTACATCGGCATATGATTTCTCGGAGTTCCGATTGCGCCTCGACGACATCTACACTGAGCAGCAGATGCAGGGGCAGCGATGGAAGGAGGAGAGCGCCTACCAGCAGGCAAAGTTCCAGGGATTCTGGGAGCATCTCCAGTGGGTATAGGAGTTCTACGATGAGGCCCGCATATACTTCCAGGAGGAGGCTGCTCGTCGCCAGGATGAGGCAACTTACCGCAGGGAGATGCGGCAGCATATGCACGCCCAGCAGGCACAGTGGGCTAGGGAGGAGGAGCACCGAGCGGTCGCTGCATCCACCAACTCTCAGATCGACCACATGTATATGTGGCATCAGCGGCTCAGCACTAGGTTCTCCCAGGATCCAGAGATGCCCAGGCTCCCAGACTTTTCACCTCGTCCACCATATTAGAGGTATATTTTTGTTTAAGTCTGGGGGAACCCCAAAATCTATTTTGTTTTGTTTTCCTAGCGGTAGTTTTTTTTCTAGTATTTTCATTTGTTCATGCATGCATGAGTTATTTAGTTCCTTTCAGTACTTAATTTTTGGTGTTTTAAAAGCTATCTCAGTAGTATTTTTGAAAATTGCTTGCATGAGTTGTTCCCATAGGTAGCTTAACTCTATTTATCTTGTGGTATTTTATTCTATGGGCTCTATTGAATGTTCTAGACTTACACTGATTAGCTCTATTTTTGCACTTACACATGTCGAATAGTCTGACAGGGAGAATCTAGTACATACCTAGTTATGATTCACTTCAATAGTCTAGTACTTTGGAATCCATAGGTGACTCTGGGTTTAGCATTTTAGTTACTGGAGATGCTCGAATTGTGTAAGCCTATTCGAAAAAATCAAAATCCCTGTGAGCTAAAAAAAAAATATGGGATAAAAAAATAGTTGTCGTGGGTGGAAATGGCTAGGTGCCCCTTTGAGACCGAGTTAGGTTACTAGGGAAACACCTCCCAATTTCTCTCAATACCAAGCACACCTTTGAGATGTTATGCTAGATCTAGGGAATGACCCTCGCTTTGGGCAGGTAAGTGCCTAAGAGCCAGAAACCTTAGGAAAGGTATGGGGTGATGACTTAACTCACCATGGAACGGGCATCACCTAAGAATGATTCGCCTAGCACGAGCACGAGGAGCTAACTTAGTGAATTTTTAGAACATATCTGTTTTGCTTTGATTAAAAATACCACCTGATAAATTTAGTTATCACGCTCATTATGGAACATTATCTTTTTAAAAATTTTATGGCACTGAGGTTTTCTTGAGGACAAGCAAAGATTTAAGTCTGGGGGAAGTGATGTGAGCAAAACATATAGGATTTTAGGAGTAGTTTTTGCTCACATCTTGTTATATTTTGCGTTAGTTTCATGCATATGTTACTCTGTTTTTGCATGCATTTCCTATTTTCTAGTTCGGAGGTCTGCTCGTTGTTCTTTTGAATGCAGGTTGGCTTTTCGGGCGAAAAAGATGCATTTTCGGAGCGAAAGAAGGACATTTCATGCTAGACGCAAAGTGGGACATGGCCAGGGTGTGTGGATTCACACGGCCGTGTCCGATGGGTGAAGATCAACACACCAGGGCCGCACATAGCCTGGCCGTGTGGAAACACACGGTCGTGTGGCGGCCCGATGGAGTTGCGCGACTAGGGTTTTTTCCCGATTTCGCAGTGGTCCGAGGCGATGTCTATATAAGGATGGCTCCGCCCAAACCCTAGGGGAGGCACGACGGCTAGTATGGCACACCAAAGCCCTAAAAACCTTCTGTAACTCGCAGAGGGGAGGAGGAACGCTGCCAGAGGTCCACCACTTGCAATACAACGTCAGAGAGAAGGTCACAACGCATTGTATTCTCTATTTCCACACTCTCTTTCTATTGTAATTGAACTTAAACATGTGTTGTGATTCTTCCTTCGTGTTTATGGAGTAGAACTTTTGATTCTAGGATTAGGGAGTAGCTTATGTTCATAGACAATGTTGGTTCATATTAAATTCTGGCCAAAAGTTTAATTTGACAATTGGATATTGCTCTTTATTATACCTACGTGTATTTCTCTTTCTTTCCACTGTGCTTAGGCGATATGAGGTGGTGATAGCCCTCACAATCTTGATTTAGGAGGTTTGATCAAGGAACCTAGGGGTAAACCTGATCTCCCGTAACTGCAGGGAGAAGGGAGCGGTGTAATCGGAAATGGTCCACCGCAAGGATTGATTTGGCATCCTCGTACCCTCTATCCCGTTCTTTTGGGCGAGGATAGCTCCCGGTGAATGCGGCAGCTCTGAGGGAGAGTGTATGATGTCCCTTCCCCAAAACCGTAAGTAGAAGTTTAGATGATGCCAATTGACAATGTTGTTCTATGGTACACAAATGAAACCAAAGTCCTAGAATCGCCTTTTTAAGAGCCCGACACACTCTTTTCCTCATCCGTGTGACACCGCACTGAGTAGGGTCCTCCGATAGTGCTCACCAACCGACTCTCATTGAGATTTCGTCTGAAGAACCGTAACCACTTAGTGTATTGGTACTCAAATCCCAGTCCCTGTGGGATCGATAATCTATTTATTACTTGACGATATCCGTGCACTTGCGGGCATTGAGCGTGAGGTCGTGTGGAAACACACGGTCGTGTGGCGGCCCGATGGATTTGCGCAACTAGGGTTTTTTCTCGATTTCGCAGTGGTCCGAGGTGACATCTATATAAGGATGGCTCCGCCCAAACCCTAGGGGAGGCATGACGACTAGGACGGCACGCCGAAGCCCTAAACAGCTTCGGTAACTCGCAGCGGGGAGGAGGAATGCCGCCGGAGGTCCACCACTTGCAATACAACGCCGGAGAGAAGGTCACAACGCATTGTAATCTCTATTTCCGCACTCTCTTTCTATTGTAATTGAACTTAAACATGTGTTGTGATTCTTCCTTCATGTTTATAGAGTAGAACTTTTGATTCTAGGATTAGGGAGTAGCTTGTGTTCATAGACAATGTTGGTTCATATTAAATTCTAGCCAAAAGTTGGATTTGACAATTGGATGTTGCTCTTTATTATATATACGTGTATTTGGCTTTCTTTCCGCTGTGATTAGGCGATAGGAGGTGGTGACAGCCCTCTCAATCAAGATTTAGGAGGTTTGATCAAGGAACCTAGGGGTAAACCTGACCTCCCATAACTGCGGGGAGAAGGGAGCGGTGGAATCGGAAATGATCCACTGCAAGGATTGATTTGGCATCCTCGTACCCTCTATCCCATCCTTTTGGGCGAGGATAGCTCCCGGTGAATGGGGCGGCTCTGCAGGAGAGTGTATGATGTCCCTTCCAAAAAACCATAAGTAGAAGTTTAGACGACGCCAAATGACAACGTTGTTCTGTGGTACACAAGTGAAACCGAAGTCCTAGAATCGCCTTTTTAAGACCCCGGCACACTCTTTTCCTCCTCTGTGTGACACCGCACTGAGTTGGGTCCTCCGATAGTCCTCACCAATCGACTGTTAGGATGTATACTGAAAAGTCTATCTTTTGTATGAACATATTTATTTTGAAATAAGAATCACTTGATCATTGTTTGCATATTTATGGTTATGCATATTATCTTATACATTACATTGTAGATAACATGGTATGTGGTGTCACATGGGAGATCATGTTATCGGCTCCTTGTAAAGTATAGGTAAAGGCTCACAACCGAGATGGCTTTGGACAAACCATTGGTATGGTTGTAGTGTGATTTGGTATTGGTTTGTCTTGACCATAGAATTGTTAGTGAAAGCCCTAGAGCCAATCATATGATGATTGTTGTATGGACTTTATTGTATCATATTCCTATTTATAAAGGCATGGTTATTATATTTACTTGTATTGGTGCTAAATAACTAAATATAATAATGTCCTTGAGTAGTAGGTTCTTATCTATATCAATCGATTGGTTGAATCGATAATGAGATGATATAGAGAACACTGCTCTTAATCATTCCTAATCGAGTATTAACATTCAGGGACAATGTTAATACGTAGAGACTAGCATGTAGGTCAACACGATGACTTGATCTCACAAGTCATGGATATGAGATATCAAGTTGACACATGGGTATGCATTGGAGAATGTATACTGAATGACCTGCCATGAGAAAGTATCATGGATCATTATATGAGTGTCATATACTTTCTCATGTGGCTATTAGTATGACTATTAGTCCTTAGACCTGAAGTCACCATGGTTCCCTACATAAGGATTTGCATACTTTGGCTTCGTCAAATGTCACCCGTAAATGAGTGGACTATAAAGGCGATTACTGGGTATGTAACAAATAATGCGAGGGATGTGAGTGATGTAGATGAGATCAATCCCTCCTATATGACGGGGGTGACATCGATATTCTTGATAGAGTGAGACCACGAAGTGCATGGCCATGCCCAAATGAGTCAATATGAGATATTGAGCTCATTTGATTAGAGTGAATCTACTTGGAGATCAAGATTTAGATTGTACCGAGGATGACACGGTCTATGCCTCGATTGGTCAATCTAGATGTCAAGGATAGAGGGACATTGTCACATATTGTGAGAGTCACAATTAGTAGTCACAAAGGTGATGTTGGAGCTCAACATTCTTGTAACTTGGGTAGCAATGATGTGTTGCTAGATACCGCTCATTGCTTATATTCCTAAATCAGTTTAGGGACATTGCCAACGTTACAAGAACCTATAGGGTCACACACATAAGAGCAATTAGATGGAGATTAGGTTCATATGATGAACCATGAGGATTAGGTTCATGGGATGAACCAAATTGGATTAAGAGTAATCCAAATTAGACTAATTGAGTTAGACTCAAGTTGATTCAAGTGTTGAATGAGCCTAATTTAGAATTAATTCATCAAATCAATTTAAATTAATGAATAGAGATTCATTAAATTAAATTGACTTGAGTCAAGTGGTTAGATTTGATCAACCATGGGAGATTAGAGGTCAAGTTTGACTTGACTTGAGAGGGAAGATGAAAGGTCAAGTTTGACTTGACCAAATGCCATGTCATGATGATGACTTGGCATGGCCGGCCAATGATGATGCTCCACATCATCATTGACTTGGTCAATTGGTGCCACATCATGAAGGAGACCAAGGGTCATGGGAGTTACATGCATGCATGTAACCCCCCTTCCATGAAGTGGCCGGCCACCATTCCATTATTGAGGAATTCATTTGGTGAGTTACTCATTCCATCATCTTCTTCCTTGCTTCTCTTCCCTCAAGCTCTCCCTCTCCTTCCTCATCTTGTCGAACCATACATAGAGTGCTAGAACACTCAAGGGTGTGTTTTCTCCACCTATTGCTTGTGTGGATACCAATAGAGGAGTGTGCACTTGACACTCTCAAGTTCCGGCAACCCTTTTGGACGAGCGGGATTTGCGAAGGGCATCGCATCGAGGGTAATGATCTCACCTCTTAGATCTAAGGTAGATCTAGGGTTTTTAAGTCAAAGCACATACATGTTTTATTTTAATATATCTTTGCACGGATCCGTGGCCGGGGATTCCGAGGTTTCCGCAACGCAAAAAGCGGTTTTTGTGGCTCGGAAAACCCAACAGTGGTATCAGAGCCACGTGCGAAGCATGTATGTGTTTCATTTTTGTAATTTTTTGTATTAGATATAAAAATTACAGATTTATATGTTTCTGTAAATTTCCTAATTTTATAAAAAATTTGGGTATTTTTCTCAAAGAGTCGAAGCAACGAGTGTTGGGACACTTGTAGACTTCAACCGTCGAGAAAAACTCTTCGAAACGGCGAGTTCTCGCTTTAGGTTTTTGGGACAGCGACTTAAGTCGCTGTAGGATCGTAGTAGGGACACTCGTAAAGTTAATTTTGTGAGTATGGGCATTGCCCCTATCCCCGAAAGGGGTTTTGTCCCGCGATCGCGCCCGAAAACCGCTTAGCGGGACCGTTACGGAGAGGTGACTCATTAATTTGAAACAAAAATAGGAAAAATTATAGAAATTTCTGTAAAAATACATAATTTAGAATTATGTATAATTCTGTGATTGTCATGGCCCAATGACCCCAATTTGAATGGATTATATATGTTGTAATTCATAATACGGCCTGCGTGCCGTTTTGTGGTTGTGCGTATTGTATAGTGTATGCGACCTGCGCGTCGTACCTCTTCTTTTGATATTCTACTTCTAAATAGTTTTAGACTCGAATGTAACTCGAGTTTCATATTTGTAATGTACAAAATGGAGCGGTGGAAAGTCCACTCGAAGACGAGATTACGAGAAGGGTGACGACGACACATGGCGGTCAAAGGAAGCGCTTAGAGAAGCCGCTAGCCTTAGGTTGACCGTCCGATCTTCTTATTGGCTTGAGAAGATCGTAGTAGGGCCATGACTATATCACATTTATATATATATATATATATATATATATATATATATATATATATATATATATATATATATATATATATATATATTTATTTATTTATTTATTTAATTGATTTTGCTTGTATGTATGTGATGCATGCTAGTAGAATAATGCTTGTATGTATATGATGCATGCTAGGATAATTTTCTTGTATGTATATGATGCAAGCTAGAATAATGAATGTATGTATGTGATGCATGCTAATATAGGATAATAAAGGCCTAAATGCGTATAAGATACACATTATGATTAGATTAGATCATAATCGAATCAACTCGAAAATGCCTACCGAGCCTTGATACCCATCACTACCTCGATCATTTGTTGTTGTTGAATCTGCCAAAGCAGAGCAATGCATATTATCTTGGTAGGGTACGGAGGGACAATCTTGGTCCCGCCTATGACGCTTGGGTTAGAGTAAGCTCAATTAGATTGAGCAAAACTAGTTAAACTCAATTGGATCTAGTAGAACTATAGGCATATTCCAATCGTTGGAAAGATAGGTTAAGATCGCATTTACACTAAATCTTGGGCGATTTAGCCAAAGCTAACTCAAGGTCTTTTGTAAATGTGGGTCTTGATCCTATAAACAAGAGTTGCATAGAGATGTAATCGGTAATGTGTTACCCACCGATCATACTAAGTCTTGGGCGATTTAGCCAAAGCTAACTCAAGGCTTAGTATAATGTGGATCTTGTCCCACAAGAATTATAGCTAGTTTGTATGAATCTAGTAATGTGGTTTGACCACATCAATAACTCGATTCTACAAAATTCCTATAATTTAGTGGGAGCATCATTTGATTAAAGGCCTAATTAAATTATAAAAGGAATATGATATTAATTCTCTGCATTGTATGTTGTAGATAACTATGTCGACAAACACGAACACTCTCTCTCTGCGTTCTGTCCTTGAGAAGGACAAGCTCAATGGAGCAAATTTTTTGGACTGGTATAGGAACCTGAGAATTATTCTCACCCAAGAAAGGAAGTTGTACGTCCTGGAGCAGCCCATTCCGGAGGCACCTCCTGCCACTGCCTCGCGAGCTGACAAAGATGCTTACAAGAAGCATCAAGATGATGCATTAGATGTGTCATGTCTTATGCTCGCGACCATGAACTCTGAGCTTCTGAAGCAACACGAGTTCATGAATGCTTATGATATGGTTGGACATCTTCGTCAACTATATCAAGGACAAGCAAGGCATGAGAGATATGAAGTCTCTAAGGCATTATTTGGGTCCAAAATGCAAGAAGGGACTCCCGTAGGTACATATGTACTCAAGATGATTGGGTACGTAGAGAACCTACAAAGGCTGGGATTCCCACTTGGCCAAGAGCTGGCCACTGACCTGATCTTGCAATCTTTGCCACAAGCCTTCAATCAATTTTTCATGAATTATAACATGAATGAAATTGATAAGCCATTGCCTGAAATGCTCAGCATGTTGAGAACTGCTGATCTTAACCTTAAGAAGGGAAAATCTGACACCATTTTGATGGTGCAAAAGAAGAAAGGCAAGGGCAAGCCTAAAGGTAAGGGAAAGTCCCAGGCCAAGGGAAAAGGCAAAGAACTTAAACCCAAAGGAGGGGTAGCCAAGGAAGGGGCTTGCTTCTGCTGTAAGGAAGCAGGACACTGGAAGCGTAACTGCAAGGCATACCTGGAAGATCTTAAGAAGAAAAGAAGTGAGACTTCTACTTCAGGTATAAATGTTATAGAAGTCAATCTATCTATTTCTTCATCATGGGTATTAGATACCGGATGTGCATCTCACATTTGTACCAATGTGTAGGCGCTGAGAAATAGTAGGACATTGACAAAGGGCGAGGTGGACCTACGAGTAGGCAATGGAGAAAGGGTTGCTGCTGTTGCTGTAGGAACTAATGATCTATTTTTGCCCTCTGGGCTTGTACTAGAATTAGATAAATGTTGTTATGTTCCTGCTTTAACCAAGAACATCATTTCAGTTTCTTGTTTGGACAAGAAAGGATTTTCATTTATAATAAAGAACAAATGTTGTTCAGTTTATTTAAATGATATGTTCTATTGTAGTGCACCTCTAATTAACGGACTCTACTTTCTAGACTTAGAGAGCCCTATCTATAACATAAGTACCAAGAGGTTCAAGACAAATGAGTTGAACCAAACCTATCTCTGGCACTGTCACTTAGGTCACATAAATGAGAGTCGCTTATCTCAGCTCCATAAGGATGGGCTGCTAGACTCATTTGAGTTTGAATCATATGAGACATGCGAGTCTTGCCTTTTAGGCAAGATGACCAAGACTCCCTTTAGTGGACACAGCGAAAGAGCAACAGATTTGTTAGGACTTATACATAGTGATGTATGTGGTCCTTTCAATATTGCTGCTAGAGGTGGTTACAGGTACTTCATTACATTTACTGATGACTTCAGTAAATATGGTTATGTGTATCTCATGACACACAAATCAGAATCCTTTGAAAAGTTCAAAGAATTCAAGAATGAAGTACAAAACCAGCTTGGCAAGAGTATTAAGAAACTTCGATCAGATCGAGGTGGAGAATACCTTAGCCATGAGTTTCATGACTATCTAGCTGAGTGTGGGATTCTATCCCAACTCACTCCTCCTGGAACACCACAGTGGAATGGTGTATCCGAATGGAGGAATCGTACCCTATTAGATATGGTACGATCTATGATGAGTCACACAGATCTTCCTATATCCTTTTGGGGATATGCTCTAGACACAATAGCCTTTACCCTTAACCGTGTACCATCCAAGGCTATGATAAAGACACCATATACGATATGGACAGGGAGAAATCCCATGATGTCTTTCATGAGGATTTGGGGTTGTGAGGCTTACGTTCGACGTCAAGTCTCAGACAAACTGGGACCCAAATCCGATAGGTGCTATTTTGTTGGATATCCCAAGGATACAAAGGGATATTACTTCTACATTCCCAGTCAGTACAAAGTGTTTGTGGCAAAGACTGAGGTTTTTCTAGAAAGGGATTTTGTTTCTAGAAAAACTAGCAGGAGTACCTTCGATCTTGAAGAAATTCAAGATAAGGACCATAGCACTGAGGCCTTGATGGAGGTTGAACAGGAACCACAAAGTGTTGTCGGTGATGAGGTTGTTGCACAAAGAGTTGTGGAACAACCACCTGTTCAGGTAGACCTACCTCTTCGCAGGTCTGATAGGGTACGTTGTCAGCCTAAGAGATACTCATTTCTCTTGTCTGACCATGATGACGTTATGCTCATTGAGAATGAGCCTACCTCCTATCAGGAAGCTGTGATGAGCCCAGATTCTGAGAAATGGCTAGAGGCCATGAGATCCGAGATGGAATCAATGTACACCAACCAAGTATGGACTTTGGTTGATCCACCTGAAGGGGTCAAACCCATTGGGTGTAAGTGGGTCTTTAGGAGAAAGACTGACATGGATGGACTTACGCATACCTATAAGGGCCGATTAGTGGCTAAAGGTTTAAAGAAAATTCATGGTATTGACTATGATGAAACCTTTTCTCCTGTGGCGATGTTTAAGTCCATTCGGATCTTGCTTGCTATTGCAGCATACCACGATTATGAGATCTGGTAGATGGATGTCAAAACTGCGTTTCTAAATGGAAACTTACTCGAGGATGTGTACATGACACAACCTGAGGGTTTTGTAGATCCACAGCATACTGGGAAGGTATGCAAGCTGCAAAGGTCCATTTATGGGCTAAAGCAAGCTTCTCGGAGCTGGAATCTTCGATTCGATGATGCGATCAAACAGTTTGGTTTCATCAAGAATGAAGATGAACCTTTTGTCTACAAGAGGGTTAATGGGAACACAGTTGTCTTCCTTGTATTGTATGTCGATAACATACTGCTCATTGGGAATGACATCCCTTCGCTACAGTCTGTGAAGACTTGGCTCGGGACGTGCTTCTCAATGAAGGACTTAGGTGAAGCAGCCTGTATTCTAGGCATTAAGATCTATAGATATAGATCTAAGAGATTGCTTGG
Organism: Wurfbainia villosa; assembly: GCA_025175895.1. Classification (NCBI taxonomy): domain Eukaryota; kingdom Viridiplantae; phylum Streptophyta; class Magnoliopsida; order Zingiberales; family Zingiberaceae; genus Wurfbainia; species Wurfbainia villosa. The sequence goes on from CM045997.1 coordinate 37,763,897, forward strand.
CCTAAGTCAGAGTACATACATTGACACGGTATTAGTTCGGTTTGCCATGCAGAATTCCAAGAAAGGACTTCTGCCGATGTCACATGGTGTGAGTCTTTCGAAGACTCAAAGTCCCTCTTCTAGAGAGGAGAGAGACCGCATGGATAAGATCCCTTACGCATCTGCTATAGGATCTATCATGTACGCTATGCTGTGTACTCGTCCTAACGTCTTGTATGCTTTAAGCATGACGAGTAGGTACCAGTCAGATCCATGTGAGCGTCACTGGATAGCAGTCAAGAATATTCTTAAGTACTTGAGAAGGACTAAAGAATATTTCTTGATATTTGGAGGCAATGAGGAGCTAGCTGTAAAGGGTTACAGCGATGCCAGCTTCCAAACTGACCAGGATGATTATAGATCATAATCAGGGTTCGTGTTTTGCTTGAATGGTGGCACTATGAGCTGGAAGAGTTCCAAGCAGGACACAGTTATTGATTCTACAATAGAGGCCGAATATATCGGTGCTTCCATCTCATTCGAGAGATTGTCGATAGAGGAGATGTGATGATTTGCAGAGTACCCACAGAGGCTAACATAGCAGATCCCTTGACCAAGGCTTTGGCACAGAAAAAGCATGATGGTCACACTAGGTCATTGGGTATTAGATACTATGGTGATTGGCACTAGTGCTAGTGGGGGATTATTAGTGAAAGCCCTAGAGTCAATCATGTGATTATTGTTGTATGGACTTTATTGTATCATATTCCTATTTATAAAGGCATGGTTATTATATTTACTTTTATTGGTGCCAAATAACTAAATATAATAATGTCCTTGAGTAGTAGGTTCTTATCTATATCAATCGATTGGTTGAATCGATAATGAGATGATATAGAGAACACTACTCTTAATCATTCCTAGTCGAGTATTAACATTCAGGGACAATGTTAATGCGTAGAGACTAGCATGTAGGTCAACACGATGACTTGATCTCACAAGTCATAGATATGAGATATCAAGTTGACACATGGGTATGCATTGGAGAATGTATACTGAATGACCCGCCATGAGAAAGTATCATGGATTGTTATATGAGTGTCATATACTTTCTCCTGTGGCTATTAGTATAACTATTAGTCCTTATACCTGAAGTCACCATGGTTCCCTACATAAGGAGTTGCATACTTTGGCTTCGTCAAACGTCACCCGTAAATGGTGGACTATAAAGGCGATTACTGGGTATATAACAAATTATTTGGAGGGATTTGAGTGATGTAGATGGGATCTATCCCTCCTATATGACAGGGGTGACATCGATATTCTTGATAGAGTGAGACCACGAAGTGCATGGCCATGCCCAAATGAGTCAATATGAGATATTGAGCTCATTTGATTAGAGTGAGTCTACTTGGAGATCAAGATTTAGATTGTACCGAGGATGACACGGTCTATGCCTCAATTGGTCAATCTAGATGTCAAGGATAGAGGGACATTGTCACATATTGTGAGAGTCACAATTAGTAGTCACAAAGGTGACGTTGGAGATCAACATTCTTGTAATTTGGGTAGCAATTATGTGTTGCTAGATACCTCTCATTGCTTATGTTCCTAAATCAGTTAAGGGACATTGCCAACGTTACAAGAACCTATAGGGTCACACACATAAGAGCAATTAGATGGAGATTAGGTTCATATGATGAACCATGAGGATTAGGTTCATGGGATGAACCAAATTGGATTAAGAGTAATCCAAATTAGACTAATTGAGTTAGACTCAAGTTGATTCAAGTGTTGAATGAGTCTAATTTAGAATTGATTCATCAAATCAATTTAAATTAATGAATAGAGATTTATTAAATTAAATTGACTTGAGTCAAGTGGTTAGATTTGATCAACCATGGGAGATTAGAGGTCAAGTTTGACTTGACTTGAGAGGGAAGATGAAAGGTCAAGTTCGACTTGACCAAATGCCTTGTCATGATGATGACTTGGCATGGCCGGCCAATGATGATGCTCCACATCATCATTGACTTGGTCAATTGGTGCCACATAATGAAGGAGACCAATGGTCATGGGAGTTACATGCATGCATGTAACCCCCCTTCCATGAAGTGGCCAGCCACCATTCCATTAGTGAGGAATTCATTTTGTGAGTTACTCATTCCATCATCTTCTTCCTTTCTTCTCTTCCCTCAAGCTATCCCTCTCCTTACTCATCTTGTCGAACCATCCATAGAGTGCTAGGACACTCAAGGGTGTGTTTTCTCCACCTATTGCTTGTGTGGATACCAATAGAGGAGTGTGCACTTGACACTCTCAAGTTCCGGCAACCCTTTTGGACGAGTGGGATTTGCGAAGGGCGTCACATCGAGGGTAATGATCTCACCTCTTAGATATAAGGTAGATCTAGGGTTTTTAAGTCAAAGCACATACATGTTTTATTTTAATATATCTTCGCACGGATCCGTGGCCGGGGATTCCGAGGTTTCCGCAACGCAAAAAGCGGTTTTTGTGGCTCGGAAAACCCAACACACTAATACACTTTATGTGTATTGAGCAGGACCGACTTAGAGGTGATTTGATTTATTGCTGACTACATAATCGAATCGGACTTCAGATATTATATTGTACATGCTCTTAATCCCGATATAATAACGGGCACATATACTTCGTATTTATTTCTTTGATTTACCAATGGGCGAGATTTATAGATTAAATCAATAGGCTCGGTAAGTTGGGAAATGATATTATTTATATGGTGTGTCGTTGATTATAGGAGGAAACCATGTCTATATATTAGGATGATGACGTCCCCCTTGAGGAGCTCATATGGTTCATCATGTAAACCATGTAGGTGGACTTGGTTCGGCATGATGATAAGGATGAGTGGTACTACTCATGGAGTTAGATGTTGATTAATTAATGGTCAGTAAATTAATTAATCAACGAACATTCGAGATCTTAAACACGAGGAGAAAAATGTACAAATAATATATGGAGCCCATATTAACTTATGGGGGTTGGTGAGGTAGAACAATGATAATCCTTTAGTGGATTGGATTATCATTAATGGATCGGACTTTATGTGGGCTTGATCCATTGGGTGGCCAAGATCCAACTCCTCCTCATGGTCCCTATTGTAGCCTATTAAAACCTCATGAAGCCTAGATCCAATGGTTGAAAATAAAACTCTAGATCCAACGGTAGAGATTAAATCTCTAGATCCGACGATTGAGATTAAATCTCTAGATCCGACGGTTGAGATTAAATCCCTAGAACCGATGGTGGAGATTAAAGGAGGCTTAGGCCTAATTCTATATAAGGGTGCTTAAGGGTGGATGGCAAAGCATATAGAAGAAGGATTAGGGTTAAGGGGCGGCAAGCTTGGGCGATTAGGGTTTGGGGTGTAGGCGGCCACAAATAAGGAAAGGTTTTCCTTTTCTTTTCTTCTTGTTGTTGGTCGGCACCCAAACCAGCCTTTCCCCTCCTTTGTCGGTGTCCACACCCCTTCATCCTCTTCTCCTTGGCCGGTGGAAACATTGCATAAGGTCTTCCCTTGGAGCTTTTGGCCGGTATCCATCTTTCTCATCCCTTTTCCTTGTTGGCCGACGGCAAGTTTCTAGGTTGGTGCTTGTTGGTTGGCTAAAGGAAGGAGAAGGGTCTTGTTTCTATACTTCCTCTTGTTTGGAGCGAGTAAGGAAGGAAGATTGGTGATCTAGGAGCTTCGACTTTTGGTAGATCGTCGCCCACACGACATCCAAAAGGAGGAAGGACATACAATAGAAGATCGAGAGGCATATCGATTGTCTATTTTCTTTTGTAACATGTCTATAATTGTTTTTCAATTATATATCCATGTAGTATTTTGTTTTTATGGCTAAAATAACTTGTACCCCGAATACAAACACAAAATTCGGTGATCCGTACATCATCTATTCCGCGGCTAATCATAGAATAGAGGTTGGTTGCTTGAACAACAAGTTTGTTCAAGTGACTACTCTAATTGAATAGCACGACAATGAAACGGTTGCTTGGGTGATCCCTTTTTTCTAGGATTAAATTTTTTTTATCCGGGGATATCGATGGGATCGCCACGAACAAGCGACTGAGTTGAAGTGGGAAGCGAAGTTTCCTACCTTCAAGTGGTATCAGAGCCACGGTTTCCAATTTTGTGTGTTTAGGATTCAGTTACTTTTATGCACTTTTCATATATTATATGTGTCGGATAATAGTAGGATGTGCGTAGGTTAACTTTTTGGTTGCAAGCATAGGATCCAACTCTTATGGCCATATGTGTGTATGTGATTGTATGTGTGTAATTGTATATTTGTTGAATCCTCAGGGTTGATGAGGCTAGTATTTAATTTTTGTAATTAGATACGGCATTGTTTAGCCACTCCTTTTATTTTAATTTACTTTTGATCTATATTTCATATACACTCCCTCGTGGAGTATAGGATCGATGGATGTAAATTAAAATAGTTTTTAGTCTCGGCTCGGATCTACGAATGGCTCGTACATGGCGTAGGGAGGAGCGGACGAGATGGCGATACGACGGGAGACATATTGAAGACAAAAGCCATAATAGTTGGAAAATATTTATTTTTCATGTTTATTGCTTATTGTTTGATATGCATGTCGTAGGATAGAAAATTCCTCAATTTTAAATTACTAAGTGGGAGAGGGATATTTTTTATAAATTCCCACGGCCTCCATTACGATTTGACATGTGATGCAAACAAACTTGCGCATCGGCTCTGAGTGCCTTCCTCCCCATCAGATGAGTTTGTTTGCGGATCACAAGGTCGAATATGGTTATAGAAAATTATTAAGAAGCGTGTGTACTTCCCCATCGGAAGGCACATAACCTGAGATAATTACCATAGTACCGAGTAATGGTGAACACTTAGATACAAATATAAGTATCCTCCCCATCGGAGTCACTGCTTTTATTTGTAGGGCCGAAGAGGAACCAACTATTAATTTTACTTGTCAAAAAGTTAGGTTGACAAGATAGTAAAATTAATGGGTAAAACCTCCTCTTACAAATGTGGAATTCGTATATGTCCACACTATCGTGGTATACGATATTCTCGGTGTTTTGAGGTCTTAGTTGATTTTAAAATTTTATTGTTTGAGGAATCAATAATTTTTTGAAATCTAATGTTTTGATCTATGTGATTCTTAGGTTTTCTTTCAAAATGACTTTCAACCCGCTTGCTATGATACTAAAAGAAAATAAACTTACTGGACCCAACTATGTTCATTGGAAGAGGAATCTTGACATTGTCTTAACTGCTAAGGAATACAAATATGTACTCCTCGAAGAGTGCCCTCCTAAGCCTGCGGATGATTCTGGGGAAAAGGAGAAGGAGAGTTATATGAAGTTGATTAAGGCCGATGAGATAGCGCGGTGTTACATTTTTACATCTATGTCAAATATACTGCAACATCAGCATCAAGCCATGCCCACTTCTTATGATATGATGCTCAATCTCAAAGAGCTTTTCGGACACCAGAATCGGGCTTCTAGGCAGGAAGCCATGAGGAACTTGATGACGACCACCATGATCGAGGGAACACCCGTGAGGGAAAATGTTCTCAAGATGATGGCTCATTTGAATGAGCTGGAAGTCCTCGGAGCTGAGATCGATGGGGAAACCCAGGTTGATCCGCCTCTACCCAGGAGTTCGATGTTTTGAGTGCGGGTCACCTAAATTACAACATGAACAAGAGGTTGTGCAACTATCAAGGAGCTTCACGTAACTCCAGGCGCAGAGGGCTATTTCGCTGCAGAGTGCTCAGCGCAAGCCATGGTTCGCTTCAAAAGGTTTCTACTTCTAAGCTGAAAGGCAAGAAGAATAAGAAACAAGTTGGGGCAAAGGCGGTGGGAGGAACTCAGGGAGGAGTGAAGAAGCCGAAAGGCAAGTGCTTCACTTGTAAGCAGACTGGACACTAGAAGAATGACTGCCCCAACTGCAAGCAGAACAAAGGTATATCTTTTGGTCTAGTCGTTGAAACATGTTTAGCGGTGTTATCTACCTGTACCTAGTGTGTAGATACGGGAGCCATTGATCATGTCTGCAATACTTTGCAGGGGTTCCAGGAAACCAGACGACTAGCTGAGGGGGAGATTACCGTGTACTTGAGCGATGCCACGAAGGTGGCGGCTGTTGCAGTGGGAGATGTTTATTTATCTTTTGAGAAAAATAAAGTTTTGGTTCTTAAGAATTTCCTTTATGTACCTTTATTTAGAAAGAATTTAATTTCGGTTTCTAAATTGTTTATGGATGGATATTCTATTTCTTTTAATGGCAGAGTTGTTATAAAAAGGAATAGGGAGACTATCTGTTCAGGTGCATTGATAGGAAATTTGTATACACTTGAACCAAAAGCTCCCACGATGCAAATAGAAGTTAATAACTCATCTTCTAATTTCAATAAGAGAAAAGAACCTTCGAAGATAAACCAAACATATCTTTGGCACCTAAGACTTGGTCATATTAACCTAAGCAGAATTCAAAGGTTGATAGCTGATGGACCTCTGGGTTGATTAGTGGTGGAAGATTTCCCAACCTGCGAATCTTGCTTGGAGGGGAAAATGACCAAGAGGCCTTTTAAGGTCAAGGGGTATAGAGCTAAAGATGTGTTGGAATTGGTTCATTCTGATTTGTGTGGTCCTATGTCTATCCAGGCTAGAGGTGGTTTTTGAGTATTTCATCTCTTTTATAGATGATTATTCGAGATATGGACACATTTACTTGATGCACTGCAAGTCTGAATGCTTTGACAAGTTCAAAGAATTAAAGGCTGATGTGGAGAAACATCATGGTAAAAGTATCAAGACACTACGATCTGATCGTGGTGGTGAGTACCTCTTGGGAGAGTTTAGGAATTACTTATCAGAGGCTGGGATTCAATCCCAATTGTCTGCACCTGGCACACCCCAGCAGAATGGTGTAGTAGAGAAAAGGAATAGGACTCTTATGGAGATGGTTAGATCGATGATGAGTTATTCTGATTTGCCAGATTCGTTCAGGGGATATGCTCTAGATACGACAGTGTACATTCTGAACTTGGTTTTATATAAATCAGTGTCTTTTACTCCCATAGAATTGTGGACTGGGCGAAAACCTAGTCTAAGACATATTCGAATTTTGGGGAGTCCAACAAATGTCCTGAAGGAAGATGCTAGTAAGTTGGAACCCCGTACAGAAGTACGCATGTTCGTTGGCTATCCTAGAGGAACGAAAGGTGGTTTGTTTTATAGTCCAAGAGATCATAGGGTGATCGTTAGCACGAATGCTAGATTTCTAGAGGAAGACTATGTAATGAACCACAAGCCCATGAGTAAGATTGTTTTGGTGGAATTAAAAGGGGAAGTCACTTCTTCAGTACCACCGGTACAAGAGGATATACCATAAGTCACTGCACCGCGTGTCACAGAGGATACATAGGAGATACCTCGTCGTAGTGGGAGGGTTGTGAGATAGCCTGATAGATTCATGTTCTTGGGAGAATCTTCTGATTTGGTCCCTGGCGAAGATGAACCTGATCCCTAGACATATGATGAGGCAATCCAAGATAAAGATGCAGTATCTTGGCAAAGTGCAATGAATGCTAAGATTGAATCTATGGATTCAAATCAAGTCTGGGAGCTAGTAGAACCACCCGATGGTATAAAAACCACTGGATGCAAGTGGATCTACAAAAGAAAGAGAGGAATAGACGGGAAGGTTGAGACCTTCTAAGCGAGGCTTGTTGCGAAGTTGTATACTTAGAAAGAGGGTATCGATTATGAGGAAACCTTTTCACCGGTGGTCATGCTTAAGTCTATCCGAATTCTCTTAAGCATTGCAGTTCATATTGATTATGAGGTATGGCAGATGGATGTCAAGACAGCTTTCCTTAATGGAAGTCTTGAGGAAAACATCTATATGAAGCAACCAGAGGGATTAATTGCAAAGGGAAAAGAGCATCTTGTGTGTAAGCTTAATCGGTCCATTTATGGATTGAAGCAAACTTCGAGGTCTTAGAACATCTGCTTTGATGAGGTAATCCAGTCTTATGGATTTATTCAAAGTCCGGATGAGTCTTGTGTATACAAGAGATGTGACGAAAACGTAGTGGTATTTCTTGTACTATACGTAGATGACATTTTGTTAATTGGCAACAATGTCAAGGTGTTATCGGACGTAAGGGTATGGTTGTCCAAACAGTTTGATATGAAGAACTTGGGAGAAGTGGGACGCATCCTTGGGATTAAGGTTATAAGGGATCGCAAGAAAAGGATGTTGTGCTTATCTCAAGCTTCATACATAGACACCATTATGGATCTTTTTAGCATGCAAAACTCCAAGAAGGGTTTTCTACCTTTCAGGAATGGAGTTCCTTTATCTAAGGAGATGTATCCTAGAACGTCTGAGGAGATAGAGGAGATGAAGGTGGTTCCTTATGCTTCGGCAGTAGGAAGCCTCATGTATGCGATGCTATGTACGAGACCAGATATCTACTTTGTCGTGGGCATGGTCAGCAGATATCAGAGTAATCCAGGACAGGGACATTGGACTGCGGTAAAGCATATATTGAAGTACCTGAGAAGGACTAGGAATTATATGCTAGTTTACCAGGCAGACCAATTACTCCCTGTGGGTTATACGGATTCCGACTTCCAATCTGATAGGGATAACAGTAAGTCTACCTCAGGTTTTGTGTTTACTTTGGGGAGTGGAGCCATTGTATGGAGGAGTGTCAAGCAGAAATGCATGGCGGACTCCACCATGGAAGCTGAGTATGTGGCGGCCTCTGAGGCGGCCAAAGAAGCTGTGTGGCTCAGGAACTTCTTGATGGACTTGGATGTGATTCCTGGTTTGCCTAGAACTATCAAAATTTATTGTGATAATGGTGGTGCGGTTGCAAACTCGAAGGAACCAGGAGCCCATAAGGCAAGTAAACACATAGAGCGCAAGTACCACCTGATACGAGAAATTGTAAAGAGAGGAGAAGTTGCTGTGGCCAAGATTGCATCGGAGGATAACCTGGCAGATCCTTTCACTAAGGCCCTACCGGTGAGAGCTTTTGATAGGCATGTGGAGGGAATGAGAATCAGATTTATGGCAGTTTGAGGACAGCATAGTCTTTTAGTATAAATGGGAGATTGTTGGGATGTATACTGAAAAGTCTATCTTTTGTATGAACATCTTTATTTTGAAATAAGAATCACATGATCATTGTTTGCATATTTATGGTTATGCATATTGTCTAATACAATACATTGTAGATAACATGGTGTGTGGTGTCACACGGCAGATCATGTTATCGGCTCCATGTAAAGTATAAGTAAAGGCTCACAACCGAGATGGCTTTGGACAAACCATTGGTATGGTTGTAGTCTGATTTGGTATTGATTTGTCTTGACCATAGAATCACACTAATACACTTTGTATGTATTGAGCAGGACCGACTTAGAGGTGATTCGATTTTTTGCTGACTACATAATCGAATCGGACCTCAGATATTATATTGTACATGCTCTTAATCCCAATATAATAATGGGCACATATACTTAGTATTCATTTCTTTGATTTACCAATGGGCAAAATTTATAGATTAAATCAATAGGCTCGGTAAGTTGAGAAATGATATTATTTATATGGTGTGTCGTTGATTATAGGAGGAAATCGTGTCCTATATATTAGGATGATGATGTCCCCTTGAGGAGCTCATAAGGTTCATCATGTAAACCCTGCATGTGGACTTGGTCCGGCATGATGATAAGGATGAGTGGTTCTACTCATTAAGTTAGATGTTGATTAATTAATGGTCAATAAATTAATTAATCGACGTACATTCGAGATCTTAAACATGAGGAGAAAAATGTACAAATAATATATGGAGCTCATATTAACTTATGGGGGTTGGTGAGGTAGATCAATGATAATCCTTTAGTGGATTGGATTATCATTAATGGATCGGACTTTATGTGGGCTTGATCCATTGGGTGGCCAAGATCCAACTCCTCTTCATGGTCCCTATTGTAGCCTATTAAAACCTCATGAAGCCTAGATCCAATAATTGAAAACAAAACTCTAGATTCAACGGTAGAGATTAAATTTCTAGATCCGACGGTTGAGATTAAATCTCTAGATCCGACGGTTGAGATTAAATCCCTAAAACCAATGGTGGAGATTAAAGGAGGCTTAGGCCTAATTCTATATAAGGGTGCTTAAGGGTGGACGACAAAGCATATAGAAGAAGGATTAGGGTTAAGGGGCGGCAAGGTTGGGCGATTAGGGTTTGAGGTATAGGCGGCCACAAATAAGGAAAGGTTTTCCTTTTCTTTTCTTCTTGTTGTTGGTCGGCTCCCAAACCAGCCTTTCCCCTCCTTTGCCAGTGTCCAAACTGTTAGTGAAAGCCCTAGAGTCAATCATGTGATGATTGTTGTATGGACTTTATTTTATCATATTCCTATTTATAAAGGCATGGTTATTATATTTACTTGTATTGGTACCAAATAACTAAATATAATAATGTCCTTGAGTAGTAGGTTCTTATCTATATCAATCGGTTGGTTGAATCGATAATGAGATGATATAGAGAACACTACTCTTAATCATTCCTAGTCAAGTATTAACATTCAGGGACAATGTTAATGCGTAGAGACTAGCATGTAGGTCAATACGATGACTTGATCTTACAAGTCATGGATATGAGATATCAAGTTGACACATGGGTATGCATTGGAGAATGTATACTGAATGATCCGCCATGAGAAAGTATCGTGGATCATTATATGAGTGTCATATACTTTCTCATGTGGCTATTAGTATGACTATTAGTCCTTAGACCTGAAGTCACCATGGTTCCCTACATAAGGAGTTGCATACTTTGGCTTCGTCAAACGTCACCCGTAAATGGGTGGACTATAAAAGCGATTACTGGGTATGTAACAAATTATGCGGAGGGATGTGAGTGATGTAGATGGGATCTATCCCTCCTATATGACGGGAGTGACATCGATATTCTTGATAGAGTGAGACCACGAAGTGCATGGCCATGCCCAAATGAGTCAATATGAGATATTGACCTCATTTGATTAGAGTGAGTCTACTTGGAGTTCAAGATTTAGATTGTACCGAGGATGACACGGTCTATGCCTCGATTGGTCAATCTAGATGTCAAGAATAGAGGGACATTGTCACATATTGTGAGAGTCACAATTAGTAGTCACAAAGGTGAAGTTGGAGCTCAACATTCTTGTAACTTGGGTAGCAATGATGTGTTGCTAGATACCGCTCATTGCTTATGTTCCTAAATCGGTTTAGAAATATTCCCAACGTTACAAGAACCTATAGGGTCACACACATAAGGGAAATTAGATGGAGATTAGGTTCATATGATGAACCATGAGGATTAGGTTCATGGGATGATCCAAATTGGATTAAGATCAATCCAAATTAGACTAATTGAGTTAGACTCAAGTTGATTCAAGTGTTGAATGAGTCTAATTTAGATTTGATTTATTAAGTCAATTTAAATTAATGAATAGAGATTCATTAAATCAAATTGACTTGAGTCAAGTGGTTAGATTTGATCAACCATGGGAGATTAGAGGTCAAGTTTGACTTGACTTGATAGGGAAGATGAAAGGTCAAGTTTGACTTGACCAAATGCCATGTCATGATGATGACTTGGCATGACCGGCCAATGATGATGCTACACATCATCATTGACTTATCATGTGGTGCCACCTCATGAGGGAGACCAAGAGCCATGGGAGTTACATGCATGCATGTAACCTCCCAAGCCTTGAAGTTGCCGGCCACTTTAGGAGTTTTGATGGTTGAATTCATTTGGTGAGTTACACACAACTTCATCTTCTTCCTTGGATCAACTTCCCTCAAGCTCTCTCCCTCTCCCAACCTCCTTGGTCGAACCATCCATAGAGTGCTAGCACACTCAAGGGTGTGTTTTCTCAACCTATTGCTTGTGTGTATACCAATAGAGGAGTGTGCACTTGACACTCTAGAGTTCCGGCGAACCTTTTGGACGAGCGGGATTTGAGAAGGGCGTCGCATCGAGGGTAACGTCCTTATCACGTAGATCTAAGGTAGATCTAGGGTTTTATATAAACACATACATGTTTTGTTTTAATACATCTTCGCACGGATCCATGGCCGGGGCTTCCGAGGTTTCCGCAACGCAAAAAGCGGTTTTTGCGGCTCGGAAAACTCAACAGTGGTATCAGAGCCACGTGTGAAGCATGTATGTGTTTCATTTTTGTAATTTTTTGTATTAGATATAAAAATTACAGATTTATATGTTTCTGTAAATTTCCTATTTTTTTAGAATTTTTGGGTATTTTTCTCGAAGAATCGAAGCAACTAGTATTGGGACACTTGTAGGCTTCAACCGTCGAGAAAAACTCTCCGAAACGGCGAGTTCTCGCTTTAGGTTTTTGGGACAGTGACTTAAGTCCCTGTAAGATCATTGTAGGGACACTCACAAAGTTCATTTTGCGAGTAGGAGCGCTGCCCCTATCCCCGAAAGGGGCCTTGTCCTGCGATCGCGCCCGGAAACCGCTTAGCAGGACCGTTACGGGGAGGTGAATCGTAAAATTGAAAAAAAAAAAAAATAGGAAAAATTATAGAAATTTTCTGTAAAAATACATAATTTAGAATTATGTATAATTATGTGATTGTCATGGCCCAATAACCCCAATATGATTGGATGTGATGTGTTGTAATTCATAATACGGCCTGCGTGCCGTTTTGTGGTTGTGCATGTTGTATAGTGTATGCAACCTGCGCGTCGTACCTCTTCTTTTGATATTCTAGTTGTAAATAGTTTTAGACTCGAATGTAACTCGAGTTTCATATTTTTAATGTACAAAATGGAGCGGTGGAAAGTCCACTTAAAGACGAGGTTACAAGAAGGGTGTCGACGACACATGGCGGTCAAAGGGAGCGCTTGGAGAAGCCGCTAGCCTTAGGTTGACCGTCCGATCTTCTCATTGGCTTGAGAAGATCGTAGTAGGGTCATGACTACATCACATTTAATTTTATATATATATATATATATATATATATATATATTTATTTATTTATTTATTTATTTATTTATTTATTTATTTATTTATTTATTTATTTATTTATTTGATTTTGCTTGTATGTATGTGATGCATGCTAGTAGAATAATGCTTGTATGTATATGATGCATGCTAGGATAATTTTCTTGTATGTATATGATGCATGCTAGGATAATGATTGTATGTATGTGATGCATGCTAATATAAGATAATAAAGGCCTAAATGCATATAAGATACACATTACGATTAGATTATATCATAATCGAATCAACTCGAAAATGCCTACCGAGCCTTGATACCCATCACTACCTCGATCATTTGTTGTTGTTGAATCTGCCAAAGCAGAGCGACGCATATTATCTTGGTAGGGTGTGGAGGGACAATCTTGGTCTCGCCTATGACGCTTGGGTTAGAGTAAGCTCAATTAGATTGAGCAAAACTAGTTAACTCAATTTGATTGAGTAGAACTATAGGCATATTCCAATCGTTGGAAAGATAGGTTAAGATCGCATTTACACTAAATCTTGGGCGATTTAGCCAAAGCTAACTCAAAGTCTTTTGTAAATGTGGGTCTTAAACCTATAAACAAGAGTTGCATAGAGATGTAATCGGTAATGTGTTACCCACCGATCGTACTAAGTCTTGGGCGATTTAGCCAAAGCTAACTCAAGGTTTAGTATGATGTGGATCTTGTCCCGTAAGAATCATAGCTAGTTTGTATGAATCTAGTAATGTGATTTGATCACATTCATAACACGATTCTACAAAATTCCTATAATTTAGTGGGAGCATCATTTGATTAAAGGCCTAATTAAATGATAAAAGAAATATGATATTAATTCTCTACATTGTATGTTGTAGATAACTATGTCAACAAACACGAACACTCTCTACGTTCTGTCCTTGAGAAGGACAAACTCAATGGAGCAAATTTCCTGGACTGGTACAGGAACCTGAGAATTGTTCTCACCCAAGAAAGGAAGTTGTACGTCCTGGAGCAGCCCATTCCGGAGGCACCTCCTACCACTGCCTCGCGAGCTGATAAAGATGCATTAGATGTGTCATGTCTAATGCTCGCGACCATGAACTCTGATCTTCAGAAGCAACATGAGTTCATGAATGCTTATGATATGGTTGAACATCTTCGTCAACTATATCAAAGACAAGCAAGGCATGAGAGATATGAAGTCTCTAAGGCATTGTTTGGGTCCAAAATGCAAGAAGGGACTCCCGTAGGTCAATATGTACTCAAAATGATTGGGTACGTAGAAAACCTACAAAGGCTGGGATTCCCACTTTGCCAAGAGCTGGCCACTGACCTGATCTTGCAATCTTTGCCACAAGCCTACAATCAATTTTTCATGAATTATAACATGAATGAAATTGATAAGCCACTGCCTGAGATGCTCAGCATGTTGAGAACTGCTGAGCTTAATCTTAAGAAGGGAAAATCAGACACCATTTTGATGGTGCAAAAGAAGAATGGCAAGGGCAAGCCTAAAGGTAAGGGAAAGTCCCAAGCCAAGGGCAAAGGCAAAGAACTTAAACCCAAAGGAGGGGTAGCCAAGGAAGGGGTTTGCTTCCACTGCAAGGAAGCTGGACACTGGAAGTGTAACTGCAAGGCATACCTGGAAGATCTTAAGAAGAAGAGAAGTGAGACTTCTACATCAGGTATAAATGTTATAGAAGTCAATCTATCTATTTCTTCATCATGGGTATTAGATACCGGATGTGCATCTCATATTTGTACCAATATGCAGGCGCTGAGAAATAGCAGGGCATTGACAAAGGGTGAGGTGGACCTACGAGTAGGCAATGGAGCAAGAGTTGTTGCTGTTGCTATAGGAACTTATGATCTATCTTTTCCCTTTGGGCTTGTACTAGAATTAGATGAATGTTGTTAGGTGTCTGCCTTAACTAAGAACATCATTTCAGTTTCTTTTTTGGACAAGAAAGGATTTTTATTTATAATAAAGAACAAATGTTGTTCAGTTTATTTAAATGATATGTTCTATTGTAGTGCACCTCTAATTAACGGACTCTACTTTCTAGACTTAGAGAGCCCTATCTATAACATAAGTACCAAAAGGTTCAAGTCAAATGAGTTGAACCAAACCTATCTCTGGCACTGTCACTTAGGTCACATAAATGAGAGTCGCTTATCTCAACTCCATAAGGATGGGCTGCTAGACTCATTTGATTTTGAATCATATGAGACATCCGAGTCTTGCCTTTTAGGCAAGATGACCAAGACTCCCTTTAGTGGACACAGCAAAAGAGCAACAGATTTTTTAGGACTTATACATAGTGATGTATGTGGCCCTTTCAATATTGCAGCTAGAGGTGGTTACAGGTACTTCATTACATTTACTGATGACTTCAGTAGATATGGTTATGTGTATCTAATGACACATAAATATGTATCCTTTTAAAAGGTCAAAGAATTCAAGAATAAAGTACAAAACCAGCTTGGCAAGAGTATTAAGATACTTCGATCAGATCGAGGTGGAGAATACCTTAGCCATGAGTTTCGTGACTATCTAGCTGAGTGTGGGATTCTATCCCAACTCACTCCTCCTGGAATACCACAGTGGAATGGTGTATTCGAAAGGAGGAATCGTACCCTATTGGATATGGTACGATCTATGATGAGTCACATAGATCTTCCTATATCCTTTTGGGGATATGCTCTAGACACAGCAGCCTTTACCCTTAACCATGTACCATCCAAGGCTGTGATAAAGACACCATATACGATATGGACAGGGAGAAATCCCAAGATGTCTTTCATGAGGATTTGGGGTTGTGAGGCTTACGTTCAATGTCAAGTCTCAGACAAACTGGGACCCAAATCCGATAGGTACTATTTTGTTGGATATCCCAAGGATACAAAGGGATATTACTTCTACATTCCCAGTCAGCACAAAGTGTTTGTGGTAAAGACTAGGGTTTTTCTAGAAAGGGATTTTATTTCTAGAAAAACTAGTGGGAGTACGTTCGATCTTGAAGAAATTCAAGATAAGGACCATAGCACTGAGGCCTTGATGGAGGTTGAACAGGAACCACAAAGTGTTGTGGGTGATGAGGTTGTTGCACAAAGGGTTGTGGAACAACCACCTGTTCAGGTTGACCTACCTCTTCGCAGGTCTGATAGGGTACATCGTCAGCCTGAGAGATACTCATTTCTCTTGTCTGACCATGTTGACGTTATGCTCATTGAGAATGAGCCTACCTCCTATCAGGAAGCTGTGATGAGGCCAGATTCTGAGAAATGGCTAGAGGCCATGAGATCCGAGATGGAATCCATGTACACCAACCAAGTATGGACTTTGGTTGATCCATCTGAAGAGGTCAAACCCATTGGGTGTAAGTGGGTCTTTAGGAGAAAGACTGACATGGATGGACTTACGCATACCTATAAGCGTCGATTGGTGGATAAAGGTTTCAAGCAAATTCATGGTATTGACTATGATGAAACCTTTTCTCCAGTGGCGATGTTTAAGTCCATTCGGATCTTGCTTGCTATTGCAGCATACCATGATTATGAGATCTGGCAGATGGATGTCAAAACTGCGTTTCTGAATAGAAACTTACTCGAGGATGTGTACATGACACAACCTGAGGGTTTTGAAGATCTACAACATACTGGGAAAGTATGCAAGCTGTAAAGGTCCATTTATGGGCTAAAGCAAGCTTCTCGGAGCTGGAATCTTTGATTCGATAATGCGATCAAACAGTTTGGTTTCATCAAGAATGAAGATGAACCCTGTGTCTACAAGAGGGTTAATGGGAGCACAGTTGTCTTCCTTGTATTATATATGGATGATATACTACTCATTGGGAATGACATCCCTTCGCTACAGTCTGTGAAGACTTGTCTGGGGACATGCTTCTCAATGAAGGACTTAGGTGAAGTAGCTTGTATTCTAGGCATCAAGATCTATAGAGATAGATCTAAGAAATTGCTTGGCCTAAGTCAGAGTACATACATTGACACGGTATTACTATGGTTTGCCATGCAGAATTCCAAGAAGAGATTTCTGTTGATGTCACATGGTGTGAATCTTTCGTAGAATCAAAGTCCCTCTTCTAGAGAGGAGAGAGATCGCATGGATAAGATCCCATACGCATCTGCTATAGGATCTATCATGTACGCCATGCTGTGTACTCGTCCTGATGTCTCGTATGCTTTGAGCATGACGAGTAGGTACCAGTCAGATCCAGGTGAGCGTCACTGGATAGCAGTCAAGAATATTCTTAAGTACTTGAGAAGGACTAAAGAATATTTCTTGATATTTGGAGGTGATGAGGAGCTAGCTGTAAAGGGTTATAGCGATGCCAGCTTCTAAACTGACCAGGATGATTATAGATCGCAGTCAGGGTTCGTGTTTTGCTTGAATGGTGGCGCTGTGAGCTGGAAGAGTTCCAGGAAGGACACAGTTGTTGATTCTACAACAAGAGGCCGAGTATATCGGCGCTTCCATCTCATTCGAGAGATTATCGATAGTGGAGATGTGAAGATTTGCAGAGTACCCACAGAGGCTAACATCACAGATCCCTTGACCAAGGCTTTGGCACAGAAAAAGCATGATGGTCACACTAGGTCATTGGGTATTAGATACTTCGATGATTGGTGATAACTGCCATTTTGTTGTATTATTTTGGTCCTTAATATCACTGTTTTTATCCTCTCGAGTGATTTATTATTGATTATTTACATGTTTTATGAGTTGGATATATTTTTTGACCTTATTGTAAATTCTCTTAATTTTTGGACTTATTTGCAAATTTTATCTTTGTTTGTAGGAGATCGAGATGAGCCACTGGACTAGACTCAGGTTGAATCAAATATGGCTTCATCTTGGACTAGAAGGATTATTTCAGACGTGATTAATCTGGACCTTTCATCAAGATCAGAAGCAGCTTAATCAAAGAGTTCAGATCTAGTCAATCCTGATCGTCCGATGAGATTTGATCGATTCTGAGCCATCTATCTAGATCTGAAGAGATCCGGTCCGTACATTTAGATCTTGACATCTTATCTTTAGATCCGGTCGATCATGATTTTCCATTCAGATTTAATTAGTTCCATTCATTAGAGATCAGAGCAATCTGGATCGTCCAATGTGATGGCTCGATCTGAGCCATTAATCTGAATCTGGAGCGATCCGGCCCATGCATTGTGATCTACACATCTTGTCTGTTCATACAGACCGTTGGATTTCGATTATCCCTTCAGATGGATTAGATCCGTCCGTTTGAAATCAGATTGATTACAGCCGTTGGATTGAGCAGCCAAATGAAGCCAACTTAATTGATTAATCAAGCCCTAGCTCAAATGGACAGCTGAGATCATGGGCGAAATGATCGGACGGTTCACATAATTCCTTAATCAGAATCATAGAAAGCGAGCTCGCGACATAAATGCCGACGGCGCGGTTTTCTTCCTCGCGAGTGACGCCGGCGGCTTCTTCCGCAGCCCTGCGAGCGGCAGCGGGATTGCACAGGGCTCGCCGGCGGCGAAACAGGAAGATGCTCCTCGAGCTCCAACAGAAGCGCAGAAACTCCACGAACGACGTCTTCTTCCTCGCGAGAGCCGGCGACGTCCTCTTCCGCTTCCATGCGAGCGGCAGCGGGACTGCACAGGAGTCGCCGGTGACGAGCAGAAGGAGGGCCTTCAAAATCGCGCATAACAAGATCGCACAGAATCAGCGGCGTTCCCCTCCTCGCGAGCGCGGCGACGGTGCGTCTTCTTCCCCATGAGCGGCGGCGACAGTCCGACAGTCCCTTCCAACGACCTTCCCTCCAACAGCCGGCGATGATCCCAGGCGAGCCTCGGCGGACGATTAGATGTCGTGATTCGGACAACTAATCGGAAGAGCGACAAGCGCAGGATTTCGGCGAGTCCAGCTCCATCACCGGCGATTCCATTCCTTTCTGGCGACCGAGATTAGGCCGCTTCATCTCCGCCATCATCAGCTGCCGGGATTAGGCAGTTTCAGCTTGTCATCCGCCGGTGAAGAGGTTTTCCACCACTGTTCCGGCGATTCCATTCCTTCCGGCGACCGGGATTAGGCCGCACCGCTTCGACATTCCATCCACTAGCTACCGGGACTAGGAGCTCCTCCATCCATAGTCGTCGGAGCAGTGTTCACATCCCTCCTCGTTCAGCTCTTTTCCGCGGTGCCGAGATTAGGACCGCATCCGTAATCCATCGATGGAGGGGTTGTTCAGGTTATTGTCGCCATCGTGGGGTTACCGATTACTTATATTTGATTCAGTCCATTTAATTGGATATTTATTTTGCTATATTTGTTTGTTTACTTGCAATGTTATTTCTATAGGTTTGATTATTGCTTAGTTGTGTAATTTTGTTTGTCGTGCATTTGTAGGTTAGTTTAATTTCTTGTTGCTGACGTACTAACCCCATCAATTAAAATTGTCCAATCCATGCATCGTATAGTGACAGTACGGTGCCTGGTTAGAGTGCTTTCATTATTAGATTAGATTTCATTTACATTCGACGATTCTTGATAGTATAGTAGTCACGGTGCCTGGTCGAATTGCTTTCGTTTATTGCATTTTGTTTATTGCAATTTTTAGTGACTGTTTGACTATTGTGTCGTATAGTGAAAGTGTGGTACATGGTTAAATTGTTCACCTTTGTTTCGTGATCATTGTATCGTATAGTGACATTGCGGTGCGTGATTACTTACTTTTGCGCATTAGTTAGATTTACTTCCTGCAGATTTAATTTCTGTCTATTTATCAGAATTGATTCAACATTGCATCGTATAGTGACAGTGCGGTGCAAGGTTGAATCGTTCTTTCATTAGGTTAGCTTTGAATAATTGTTTTGATAATTATAAAAAACCCCAGTATTTACTTCTGTTTAAAAATAAACGTCCAGCCATTAGGTTCGTTGGGAGATGACCCAAGTCAGTCCTATACTGCATTAGTGTAGTTAGGGGGTTCGGTAAATAATTTGGGAACGGTATTGCGATAATTCACCGCTCTTATCAATTGACACTAGTGCTATTGGGAGATTCTTAGTGAAAGCCCTAGAGTCAATCATGTGATGATTGTTGTATGGACTTTATTGTATCATATTCCTATTTATAAAGGCATAGTTATTATATTTACTTGTATTGGTGCCAAATAACTAAATATAATAATGTCCTTGAGTAGTAGGTTCTTATCTATATCAATCGGTTGGTTGAATCGATAATGAAATGATATAGAGAACACTACTCTTAATCATTCCTAGTCAAGTATTAACATTCAGGGACAATGTTAATGCGTAGAGACTAGCATGTAGGTCAATACGATGACTTGATCTCACAAGTCATGGATATGAGATATCAAGTTGACACATGGGTATACATTGGAGAAGGTATACTGAATGACTCGCCATGAGAAAGTATTGTGGATCGTTATATGAGTGTCATATACTTTCTCATGTGGCTATTAGTATGACTATTAGTTTTTAGACCTGAAGTCACCATGGTTCCCTACATAAGGAGTTGCATACTTTGGCTTCGTCAAACGTCACCCATAAATGGGTGGACTATAAAGGCGATTACTGGGTATTAACAAATTATGTGGAGGGATGTGAGTGATGTAGATGGGATCTATCCCTCATATATGACGGGAGTGACATCGATATTCTTGATAGAGTGAGACCACGAAGTGCATGGCCATGCCCAAATAAGTCAATATGAGATATTGACCTCATTTGATTAGAGTGAGTCTACTTGGAGTTCAAGATTTAGATTGTACCGAGGATGACACGGTCTATGCCTCGATTGGTCAATCTAGATGTCAAGAATAGAGGGACATTGTCACATATTGTGAGAGTCACAATTAGTAGTCACAAAGGTGATGTTGGAGCTCAACATTCTTGTAACTTGGGTAGCAATGATGTGTTGCTAGATACCGCTCATTGCTTATGTTCCTAAATCGGTTTAGGGACATTGCCAACGTTACAAGAACCTATAGGGTCACACACATAAGGGCAATTAGATGGAGATTAGGTTCATATGATGAACCATGAGGATTAGGTTCATGGGATGAACCAAATTGGATTAAGAGTAATCCAAATTAGACTAATTGAGTTAGACTCAAGTTGATTCAAGTGTTGAATGAGTCTAATTTAGATTTTATTCATTAATTCAATTTAAATTAATGAATAGAGATTCATTAAATCAAATTGACTTGAGTCAAGTGGTTAGATTTGATCAACCATGGGAGATTTGAGGTCAAGTTTGACTTGACTTGAGAGGGAAGATGAAAGGTCAAGTTTGACTTGACCAAATGCCATATCATGATGATGACTTTGCATGACCGGCCAATGATGATGCTCCACATCATCATTGACTTATCATGTGGTGCCACCTCATGAGGGAGACCAAGAGCCATGGGAGTTACATGCATGCATGTAACCTCCCAAGCCTTGAAGTGGCTGACCACTTTAGGAGTTTTGATGGTTGAATTCATTTGGTGAGTTACACACAACTTCATCTTCTTCCTTGGATCAACTTCCCTCAAGCTCTCTCCCTCTCCCAACCTCCTTGGCCGAACCATCCATAGAGTGCTAGCACACTCAAGGGTGTGTTTTCTCCACCTATTGCTTGTGTGGATACCAATAGAGGAGTGTGCACTTGACACTCTAGAGTTCCGACGAACCTTTTGGACGAGCGGGATTTGCGAAGGGCGTCACATCGAGGGTAACATCCTTATCACGTAGATCTAAGGTAGATCTAGGGTTTTATATAAACACATACATGTTTTGTTTTAATACATCTTCGCACGGATCCGTGGCCGGGGTTTCCGAGGTTTCCACAATGCAAAAAGCGGTTTTTGCGGCTCAGAAAACTCAACACAAACCCCTTCATTCTCTTCTCCATGGCCAGTGGAAACATAGCTTAAGGTCTTCCCTTGGAGCTTTTGGCCAGTATCCATCTTTCTCATCCCTTTTCCTTGTTGGCCGGCGGCAAGTATCTAGGTTGGTGCTTGTTGGTTGGCTAAAGGAAGGAGAAGGGTCTTGTTTCTATACTTCCTCTTGTTCTGAGCGAGCAAGGAAGGAAGATTGGTGATCTAGGAGCTTCGACTTTTGGTAGATCGTCGCCCACACGACGTCCAAAAGGAGGAAGGACATACAATAGAAGATCGAGAGGTATATCGATTGTCTATTTTCTTTTGTAACATGTTTATAATTGTTTTTCAATTATATATGCATGTAGTATTCTATTTTTTTGGCTAAAATAACTTTGACCCCGAATACAAACACAAAAGCCGGCGATTCGTACATCGTCTATTCCGTGGCTAATCATAGAATAGAGGTTGGTTGCTTGAACAACAAGTTTGTTCAAGTGACTACTCTAATTGAATAGCACAACGATGAAACAGTTGCTTGGGTGATCCCTTTTGTCTAGGATTAAATTTTTTTTATCCGAGGACATTGATGGGATCGCCACGAACAAGCGACCGAGTTGAAGTGGGAAGCGAAGTTTCCTACCTTCACCGACTCTCACTGAGATTTCATCCAAACAACCGTAACCACTTAGTGTATTGGTACTTGAATCTCAGTCCCTGTGGGATCGATAATCTATTTATTAATTGACGACATCCATGCACTTGCGGGCGTTGAGCGTGTGTGCGTACTTTGAGTCTTCGACGGTCTCCATCGCAAGATTTAAGGTCGTGACCGTGCACATCAATGGCCAACATAACCAGGAACCTATTGGGTCACATGTCGTACGGGTGATCTCGAGATGTAAAACAAGTCTGAGAATGAGATTCTCATTGAGAGAGGATATGTCTAGTTGGACCAGACCAAAGGGGGTGTGAAACGGAGGCTATGGAACCTCTTATAGCTTTGTTGGACATGGCATGACCATATCACACTTAAATGAGGTCAAACAGACCATATAGAGCCTCACACGGCTGTGCCTAACAAGGCAAGGGTCGTGCCTGGCTCTGGTCGAAAAAATAGCTGAACTGGGTTGTGCCCAGAAGGACACACGGCCAGGCCGTGTGTCCTGGCACGGTCGTGCCTTTTGGCACAGCTGGGTCATGTGAATCCACATGGTTGTGTCGTGGTTCTGCCGATTTTCGAGATTTCTCTTTATAGAAATTTTTTGGGTTATTCTTACCATAATTATGGGATAATTATGGTAAGATATATTTCGTTTAAGCCTCATAAGATAACCTAATCAAGAATCTATAAATAGATCCCTTGATAATCTTTAGCAAAGGATTTGGTTTAGGTTTTCCCTTGCTAGCCATTTTTCCTTTCTCCTCTTCTCTTGTCTCCATCGGTTGGCTAGCACCAATCGGAGATAAAGGCTTGCTGCTCTAGGAGTTGTCTCACGTGATCTCGGCGTGGATACTGATAAAGGCAAGATCTGTTGGTCTTGCTTGTGGTTTCGACGGATTCAAAAGAATCCCGAAGGTATAACTTCTCCTTCTCCTTGTGAGTTTTCATGCGATTATGCCAAAGCAAGTTTTCTTGGCCCCCAGGGGATGTCTGGGATGGAATAAAAATTATTTTATTCACTTTATTCCGTTGCACATGATCCCAGAATCTCCAACACCTCTCTCAAGATCGTAATTAGAGATCTCAATGCACCTAATTGATAGCATGTTCCACGACGCACGAGTGAAACTGAAGTCCTAGAATCCTTTTTGAGAACTTCGAACCAACCTTATCTTCTTCCAAGTGACACCGTACTTGAGTTAGGACTACCGTCAACCTCGCAACCCATACTCTTAAGAGATTAATTCCAAACAACAACATCCACTGGACAAACGATATTCTAATCTCAGTCTCTGTGGGATTGATAATCTTTTATTACTTGACAACATCCATGCACTTGTGGACGTTGAGCGCGAGTGCGCACTTCGCGTCCCTGACAATTACCGTCGAAGATTTGAGAGTTGTGCTCACGTGCATCAAATTATTTTGTGAAATGTAGTTACATGAACAAGCTAATAAGGGTCTGAAAGAGAAATGTATTGCTTTTATTGCAGGTGAGTGATACAAGGAGGACAAGAAAATGGAGGACAGGAAAAAGGAGAAGAAGAGGGAGTCATCTTCATCCTCATCAGAGTCAAGGAGCAATGGCGATGATGAATCCTCCTCCAGCGAGATAGATAATTTTGTGAGGAGAATGATGAGGAGAAGCAGGAAATACAACAAGAAGGATGTGAAGAAAATTTTCACAGACAAGAAGAAAGGTATGACATCAACTAAATTTAGAGGCAAAACTGATATTGTATGCTTTGAATGCAACAGGAAGGGGCACCTCAAAAGTGAGTGTCCTTAACTCACAAAGAAAGAGGACAAGCCAAAGAGGAAGAAGGCATTGAAGGTGACGTGGGACAAATCTTCTTCCAGCTCCTCAAAGGAGGAAGTTGAAGAAAAAGGAACCAAGCATGCTGCTTTAATGGCCTTAACAATTCATATTCAGAGGAAGATGAGAGTAATACCGGAACATCACCGAAAGACACATCATCATCATCATCTGATGAGACAACTTCTCCTAAACTTGATAAGTTATATAAAATGATAGCATGTTGAACTAATGCCTTAAATAGATCCAAGGATAAGGTTAAGGTTTTAAAATTTGAGTTGGAGGAACTTAGAAAACCTAACTCAGTTTCTGAAATAAATAGGACTAATACTTCTCAGGTTGAGGAACTTAGAGAAGAGAACAATTCTTTGAGAGCACAGGTTGATGATCTCAAGTGCACACTTGAGAAGTTCACAACGAGCTCTAAAACCCTTAATATGATTCTAGATGCCCAAAGGGTAGTCTACAACAAAGTTGGAATAGGATACAAGCCGAAACAAAAGGAATTTAGTTTCATGTCTTTAGTTAATAGAACTCATTGTGTTAAAGCTAAAGCAACTAAAGCATGGATTCCTAAACAATATGTGGTGAATGCTAATGAACCTAAAATCTGGGTTCCAAAAGATCTTGTATTTCGTGTTTGAATAGGTACCGGTCAAGGGGGAGTGTCCGATGATATGGTTTGTGGATAGTGGATGCTCCAAGCACATGACCGGGGACCCATCAAAGTTTGCTACAATTAAAAACAGAAATAGAAGTACTGTTTCTTTTGGTAATAGTGGTAAACTAAAAGTCATAGGAGAAGGAGACATTTTTATTTTTTAACAATTTAGGATTAAGGATGTCCTACTAGTTAAAAAATGACTTTTAATCTTTTGAGTGTTAGTCAATTATGTGATGAAGGGTATAGAGTTGAATTTTATTCAACTCAATGCCTAATTAAACATAATGAATCCAACACTACCATGTTAGTAGGAACTAGGAAGGAGAATATCTATCAAGTTCAGTTTAGTAGTGCTACTAACATGCATGTGAAGTGCCTTTTGTCTAAAGAAGATGAATCATGGATGTGGCATCAAAGACTTGCACACGTCAACATGAAGAACATTTAGAGTTTGGCTGAGAAAGAACTTTGTGTGAGGACTACCATTGCTCAAGTACGAGAAGGACAAACTATGTGATGCATGTCAAAAAGGTAAACAAGTAAAAGCATCACACAAAAGAAAAAATGTTGTAAGTACGTCAAGTGCTTTAGATTTATTCACATGGACTTGTTTGATAGTAGCTTAACTAAATCTCTGAATGGTAGTGTAGATATTGCTTGGTGGTAGTAGATGATTATACTAGATATACTTGGACTTTCTTTCTCAAACATAAGGATCAAACACTAGAAACTTTTATTCCTTTTTGTAGAAGAATTGAGAATGAGAAAAATGCAACAATTAAAACAATTAGAAAGTGATCGTAGAGGAGAATTTGAAAACATGAGTTTTAAGGATTTTTGTCTAGAAAGAGGGTACAAACATGAATTCTCCACTCCTTGAACACCACAACAAAATGGTGTAGTAGAGAGGAAAAATAGAGTCTTACAAGAAGCTATAAGGAGTATGCTAAATGAGTATGCTCTTCCTAGTTATTTGTGAGATGAGGTTATCAATACTGCATGCTATGTTCAAAACAGAGTTTTGATACATAGATTCTTAGGAAAAACACCTCATGAACTATGGTTTGGAAAACCACCAACAATCAAACACCTTAGGGTATTTGGTTGCAAGGTGTTCATTTTAAACACTAAGGATCATTTAGGAAAATTCACTTCTAAAGCAGATGAAGGTATCCTTGTAGGATATTCCCTCACAAGTAAGGCTTATCGAGTTTATAACAAAGGAACAAACTTGGTGGAGGAATCGTCAAATGTAGTTTTTGAAGAAAGTAAAGAGCAAATTGATTCTAAGGAAGAGAGCGATGAAGTTCTATTCGAACTCAAGATATTGAGTTTGAATGAGAACACCAATGTAGGGGGAGTCAGATTCAACTCCGATAATGAAAGACCTAGGTCAGAAGGGTCATCACTTGAGCTTGTGTCAAATAGTGAGGTGCAAGAAACATCTCAAGTACCAAGATCCACTAGGATTGTCTCTAGTCATCCCTTAGACCAAGTTGTTGGAGACATCCATCATGGGGTGAGGACTAGATCATTCTTTAGGAATTAAGTGAATCAAGTAGCATTAATCTCTGAAATTGAGCCAAAAGTAATTGATGAAGCTTTGCTAGATCCGAACTGGATCATAGCAATACAAGATGAATTAGGACAATTTGAGAGGAGTCAAGTTTGGGATTTAGTCCCAAGACCTGATCAAGCTACCATAATTGACACAAAATGGGTATTTAAAAATAAAATAAATGATAAGGGAGAAATTGTTAGAAATAAGGCTAGGTTGGTTGCCAAAGGTTACAATCAAATTGAGGGATTAGATTATGATGAAACTTATGCACTCGTAGCTAGATTAGAATACATAAGACTTATGCTAGCATTTGCAGCATATAAAGGCTTCAAATTATACCAAATGGATGTGAAGTTGGCATTTATGAATGGTCTTATTAAGGAGGAAGTCTATGTTGAACAACCGCTAAGGTTTAAAAATTCTGAATTTCCAAATCAGGTGTATAATCTTAAGAAGACTCTTTACGGGCTGAAACAAGCACCTCGTGCTTGGTACGAAAGGTTGTCAACTTTCCTAGTTGAAAGGGGTTTTAGAAGAGGTCAAATTGATCCCAAAATATTTTTGAAAAGAAATTGTGAAAGTATATTTGTAGCTCAGATTTATGTTTATGACATAATTTGTGGCTCAAACAATAGGGATTACCTCAATGAATTCATAGAACACATGGAGAGTGAGTTTGAGATGAGTCTAGTAGGAGAATTTATTGGTGTAGGGGCATCAGATAATTGAACCTAGGTTTTGATAATGGCAAAGGTTCAAAGTTAAGTCATTATTGTTATCTCATATGATGTGTTGAGTGTGCAGGTAGTATATTAAGTTGTGTTAAGGTCAACGACACTAGAAAAATCTCGGGATGAGAAACCTCAGTGGTCAGGTAACACCAGGAGAACCTCGGGGAGTCGAGGAATCTCGGTGGTGACCGGAAGCTAAGCGATAGATCAAGAGGACCAAAGGTAAGCACCGGGTGCAGAGTGATGGTAAGGACGTGTCCTCCATATGGGGACGACCGTAGGTGGTGATATGACTAAGACTTTCGGAGGAAGGTCTAGGTCAAGGTCGGACGGTAAGGAACCGTCGTAATTACCATTAATGAAGTATTCTGTGCTAACTCTATGTTGTAGGTGAGTGATCAAGCTAGCAGTCGACTAATCCTACCATCAGTCGACTGCTATGGGGCATCAGTCGACTGATGGTCAAGCTGATCACTTCGAAGATAGTCAAGATAAGATCCACTCAAAGTGGAGTGATGTGGAGCTTTGACCCAAATCTGGATATCAATGAGCTTGGGTTCAAGTGGCTATAAAAGGAGTCTTTTCACCTCATTTGATCATCTAAAATTGCTCCCAAAGTGCTCCAACGAATCCAAACCTTCTACGACAATGCTATGTCATCGTAACACTGACAACATGCCCTACTTCCCAATCCTTAGTCGGTAGCTTTCTTTAAATTATTGTCTTTACTTTGTTTACTTGTGTTTCTCATTACTAAGAGGAGAGGTAGGCTTGTTGCCTCTTCCTCTATATTTCTTGTGTAACCATTGTCTCTTACCTCCAACGAGGAAGAGATCGTTCTAGTTGATTGCCCCAATGAAAGCGGTCAACGATCGCGGGGCCTTGGACTAGCAACCTTTTGGTTGTGAACCAAGTAAAAAAGAAAAGTGTCTTTTTCTTTTGTCTTGTGTTTATTTCCATTATGTACTTTGTGTTTTCGACGAAAATAAAAGAGTTTTACGAATGCTATTCACCCCCCCCCTCTGGCATTTTCCTCGATCCATTAATTGGTATCAGAGCGGGGGGCGCTCATATTCTGTGCAACCACTAGTCGGGGGATTTTCTTTTCATATTTTTGCTTTATCATTTAAATTTTTTATTTTTGCACTGCTAATCCAAGACCAAGTCTTGGTACATTGTTCTTTGGTTGTGTGTTTGCAAGTATCTAAAGTTCTACAACCGAACCAATTGCTTCTGGAGTAGCTGATGGTAAAATGGGTGTAACTTTTGATACAAATGGACCCACAAAACGTGCTCCCACCGAATCGAAGCTCTCTTAGATATCTACACTTATTGCAGGGGTATACCCCCATAACAAGCTATTTTAGTCCCCAAAAAAATGATGTTTAATACCTTTTCGGGGACATCGAAGGTCATAAGTGCTTAGTTTTTTGTTTATCTTTTTATTTCTCATTTATTTCTTTTTATTTCCTGCATTACTAATCCAATACCAAGTCTTGAAATTTCTTTTTGG
This sequence comes from Wurfbainia villosa, assembly GCA_025175895.1. Lineage (NCBI taxonomy): Eukaryota > Viridiplantae > Streptophyta > Magnoliopsida > Zingiberales > Zingiberaceae > Wurfbainia > Wurfbainia villosa. The sequence continues at coordinate 37,792,790 of CM045997.1, forward strand.
TTTGTATTTTTGTTTTGCAAGATAATTAATGGCCCATCTTGAGGGGTATAGCACCGCTTGACCTCCGTTCTTTAATGGAGATGACTTCTGTTATTTGAAGGGTCAGATGGAATGCTATCTTAAGACCCAAGTTGAGATGTGGATCGTCATCCAAAGGGGCTTTACCTTACGAACAAATGAAGACGGAGAGTTTGTGGATTGCGACAAGTGGACAAACACGATGAAGCGACAAGTAGAGGCTGATGTGAAAGCCACTCAAATCCTGCAGTGTGATCTCTCCAAGGGAGAACTCAACCACATCGGCCCCTTCATCAGTGCTAAGGACCTCTGGAACAAACTCGTCGAGTTGCATGAAGGGAAGACCGACACGAAGGTATGTAAATGAGACCTACTTTTTAATAAATTGTTTAATCTAAAAATGCAAGACAATGAGATGACAACACAACTCCATGCACAGATTCAAGATATAACGAACGGTCTCCACTCCATTGGACAAAAGGTGTAGAATCGAGACATTATAAGGTACGCATTAAATGCTTTCCCTAGGACCACTTTATAGGCATCCATGGTTGATGCCTATAAAGTATCTAGAGATCTTTCAAAAATTAGGTTAGATGAATTGTTTTTGAAATTTGAATTGCATGAATAGTCTAACTCGGCCCCGGTCGAGAAAAGTGTTGCTTTGGTTGCAGGACAAAGGAAAGGCAAGAGCAAACCTCCACCCAAAAATTCCGAATCCGAGTTCGAATCCAAGTCAAAATTAGAGGAAGAAATTGAGACCGAACTAGTCAACCTAGTTCGTAGAATGATCAGAAAAGGAAGAAAGTCTACAAAGAAATCGAAGGACAAGAAAACCAAGCAAAACACAAAACCCCCCACAAAGCTATAAGTGCTATGAGTGCAACAAGAAGGGGCACTTTAAATCAGACTGCCCAAATATAAAGCCAAGACAAAAACAACTGAAGAAGGCATTCCAAGCAACTTGGGAAGAGACATCGGACGAGGTAGAAGACACTCAAGTCAACAACTATGTGTTCATGGCAAGACCAATAGAATTCGAGTCTAAGTCCGAGTCTGAAGCCAACTACGAATCCGAATCCGACTCCGATGATGAATTCAAGTCAAGACTCAAAGTCGGATCAAAAGAGAAGATCAAGGTAAGCCGTTCACTAATCGATAACTTATATCGTGTCATTAAATTGTTAGATAAGAAGTTAGCTAATCCGAGTCTAGGGTCAAGTCATTGCTTAAGGAGGTTAAACTCCACAAGCATGAGGCTACCCTAACCTCTTCAACTAGTCAAGTTCGAGAGGGAAACTCAACTCAAGTTGAAAAACTTGAGGAAGATAATTCTCTCTTGAAAGGACAAGTTCAAGAGCTTAAGGGTAAGTTGGAAAGGTTCACATTATGACCCAAGGCTCTTGACCTACTTCTTGGATCACAAAGAGTCATGTACAACAAGGCCGAACTTGGGTTTAGAACAACAACTACAAATAGGTCTTACTTGTCAATCATTAATCATAGCAATCGAAGAATCCAAACATGGGTCCTAAGACCAGTTTAAACTCACAATTAGGTTCAACCAAGTATTGGGTTCCCAAGGATCAAATCCACTATGTGGATAGACCGAATCGGTTCAATGATCTAGGGGGAGCTAATACTAAACTTATGTGCTCGATCTCTTGATTAGTGTAATTTTACATGTTTAGTTTTTTTTAATTTCTAGAACGACTAGATAAGACCGACGATTAATCAACCTTGACAACATAGTATCAGGACGCAATGAGATAATAGTACATTAGGGAAGCAAGGTCTCGTGTATCAAGGTTAGATAAGGAGTTTCTAGCTTGGTGCACTTGGCTAAGTTGAACTAGCTGAAGCTACCTCATCACATCCTAAACTAGTTAGACCAGGACGTAACCCTAAGTGAATTAAGTGAGCAATTTCTTAATATTGGTTTTATCTAAGGAAGTGGTCATTATTCTGATCAAAAAAGGCCTCTGTGCCTCGCCACGACCTAGAAGTCATCTTTTGAAAGATTCACTTAACTAACTAAAGGTTAAATCTGAATCTAACCCAAGGTTAATTAGTCTTCAAATCGTTAGAATTTAACTAAGTAAAATTGAAGTCATCTCACAAAAAACATATAAGGTTAATATGCCTTGAGACACATAAAATGTGTGGGATATTAAGGACAATTAAAATAAGAATAACATAATGTTTTCAAAGCCTATAAGAATATTCATCTTCATGATTGTTGCATTTAATATATAGTTACTTAATTAGTTGACCAATGCTAGACTCCTAAACCCTCTAGACTTAGGCAAATGTCCTTATAATGTTCTAAAACGTATGGAAAGTTAAGGGGGAAACACTTATTTTAAAAGATTAAAATTTGTATATTTGAAAATTATTCTTGTTACTTTTTTAAATTTGATAAATCTTCAAAAGTATTTTGAAATCATACTTATGTGTATAACTTTTAAGTATTTTGAAATCGTAGATTATGTTTGTAGTATTTTCAAAAATTTACATCACCAAAGCTAGCTATCATACACTCTCACAAAAAGTAAAACTAATCTAACATTGTTGGTGCAGAGGGAAAGGAAAAAAACTTAAATTGGTCCTACACCTTTAGCTACATTTAGGTTGGTATATGATCCGTAGAACTTAAATTAATGAACTTCAAAGGGACATATGCTTGGAATTATTTCTTCTATCTTTTAAATGATCTTACAAACACATATAAAATTAATAAATACACCCCTCGTTTTTTTTATATATGGCAAAAGGGGGAGAAGAGGTCAAAGTTAAGGGGGAGTAAGTTAAAACATTAAGGGGAAAAAGTTTTTTTTTCAAAAATCGAAGTTAAGTTTCTTTTTCAAAACTCACCTAGGGTTAAGGAGGAAGTAACCTTGAGGGGGAGGATTTGAAAAAGAACTTATTTCATGTTTACTACTATTTATTTCATGTTTACTACTATTTATTTCATGCTTACTACTTATTCATGCTTACTACTGTTTATTTCATGCTTATTTTTTCTTAACTTTGAATCGGTTTTTCATAGATCAAAAAGGGAGAGATTGTTGGTGCAGGGGCACCAGATAATCGAACCTAGGTTTTGATAATGGCAAAGGTTCAAAGTTAAGCATTATTGTTATCTCATATGTTGTGTTGAGTGTGCAGCAAGTATATTAAGTTGTGCTAAAGACAATGACACCAGGATAATCTTGGGGCGAGAAACCTCGGTGGTCGGGGGCACCAGGAGAACCTCGGTGGTGGCCGAAAGCTAAGCTACAGGTCAAGAGGAACAAAGGTAAGCATCGAGGGCGAAGTGATGGTAAGGATGTGTCCTTCGTAAGAGGATGACTGTAGGCGGCGATTTGACTAAGACTTCCAGAGGAAGGTCTAGGTCGAGGTCGAACGGTATGGAACCGTCATAATTACCATCAATAAAGTATTCTGTGCTAACTCTATATTGCAGGTGAGTGATGAAGCTGGCAATCGACTGGAAGCTAATGGTCGTCGATTAATACTACCATCAATCGACTGATGGTCAAGCTGATCACTTCGAAGATAGTCAAGATAAGATCCACTCAAAGTGGAGTGATGTGGATCTTTGACCCAGATCTGGATCTCAACGAGATAGGGTTAAAGTGGCTATAAAAGGAGAAGCTTTTCACCTCATTTAATCATCTAAGATTACTCCCAAAGTGCTCCAACAAATCCAATCCTTCTTCGACAACGCTACATCGTTGTAATGCCGACATCACGCCCAACTTCCCAATCCTTAGTCAGTAGCTTTCTTTAAATTGTTGTCTTTACTTTGTTTACTTGTGTTTTTCATTACTAAGAGGAGAAGTAGGCTTGTTGCCTATTCCTCTATATTTCTTGTGTAACCGTTGTCTCTTACCTCCAACGAGGAAGAGATCGTTGTAGTGGATTACCCCAACGAAAGAGATCTAGGATCGTGGGGCGTTGAACTAGCAACCTTTTGGTTGTGAACCAAGTAAAAAAGAAAAGTGACTTTTTCTTTTGTCTTGTGTTTATTTCCATTGTGCACTTTGTGTTTTCGACGAAAAGAAAAGAGTTTTACAAACGCTATTCACCCCCCCCTCTAGCATTTTCCTCGATCCATCAGAATTGACATTTTTCCTTGGACTACAAATCAAACAAACCAAAGAAGGAATTCATATCTATCAATCAAAATATGCCATGGAATTGCTAAAATTATTTAACATGGAAAATGTGAAGGAGGTTTTCACCCCAATGGCACAAAACACTCATTTAGGAAATAATGTAGATGGCAAATCAATTGATTTAAAACTTTATGGAGTGTCATAGGTAGTCTTTTATACTTTACAGTGAGTAGACATGATATAGTATTTGTTGTGGGTATGTGTGCACGATATCAATCGTGTGCGGAAGGGTCTCATTGGGTTGCGGTTAAAAGAATTAGGAGATATTTTAAAGCAACCATAACAGTTGGATTGTGGTATCCCCGAACTGAATCTTTTGATTTAGTAGGTTATACCAATTTCTATTATGTGTGATGCAAACTAGATAGGAAAAGCACTAGCAAGGGCTGTCAATTTCTAGATTCGGCATTAGATAGTTGGTCAAGTCGAAAGCAACATTGTGTCGCACTCTCCACGACTGAGGCTGAGTATATAGCCATGGGAGAGAGTGTATCACAATTGTTATGAATGACTCATGCTCGAGAAGATTATGGGTTTTCGTATAAAAAAGTGCAATTGCTTTGTGATAACATTAGCATGATAAACTTGACTAAAAACCCAGTCCATCATTCCAGGACAAAACACATTGAAGTAAGACATCACTTCATTAGGGATCATGTAACAAGAGGAGACATCATACTCAATTATGTTGAGTCAAAGGCAAATCTTGCTGATATTTTTACAAAACCTCTTCCAGAAAATGAATTCAGTTATTTAAGAAGAGAATTAGGAATGTGTGTTGCTGAGTAAAACCTCTTCATGATCTTAAGGACTAATCCATAAGTACAAGAGAAATGGGAAAAATGCTTTGGGATACATTGGGAGAACATCTCACACAAACTTTAGGAATAACCATGTTTGTGTATTGCTAGATAGGGGTGAGATGTTAGAAGCAACCAATATACTCAAAATGCTTGTTATGATGCATCAACTTGAGTAATGATGTTGGAAATAAAATGAATCATTAAGTTGACCGATTATGGGGAAGATCGATACATAATTCATGTGTATTGGTTCTAAGATCATGATTGGAAATTTCAACCAAGTCAAATTCGTTGGGCATCCTAAACAACAACAAAACTCAAGTAAAACTTCAAAAAATTGTTAGAAATTGCCTATCAAGTGTATTTACACTTGTAAAATGGTTTAGAGACTTAAGTGCAATGAATTTAGGACTTAAAATACCTAGGAAAATGAAATATCATATTAACAGTCGAGGCACTTCAATAATCGCCTCGACTGATAGCAGCAACAGGTGAACAGAATCAAGGAGCCCTCGACTAGTGCCTCGACTGCTAGCTATTGCAGACAAATAGAATTGAGGTGCACTCAACTAATGCCTCGAGTGGCACCTATCGAGAGTAGCCGCCAGTGAACAGAATCGAGTCTGCCTCGACCAGCGCCTTGACTGGTTGTTCTGATGGAGGCACAGAATCAAGTCCACCTCGACCAGCGCCTCGACTGAACAATAAGTAGAGGCCCTTTACTTATCGCCTCGACTGTTGGACGCGGAACTATATAAGGAAACCCCTTTTCCTTTCTCCTTATTCGCGATTTTCTCCTTCGTTCTTCCTTCGCCTTCATTGTCGCTGATCATCTCTCTGGGCAACAATCGACGATGCCTAACCCTAGACAACTTCTCTCGGACCCGACCTAACCTAGGGTAAGCCTTCTTGTCTTCCTACCAAAGCTAGGTCAATGTTTAACCCTAATCTACCATTTTCTCCACTGTTAGGCATCGTCGGGTCTTCCATCCTCGCTAAAGAAATCGATCTCCGATACTTGACTAAGACCTCTCCAATTATACTCTTCTTGAGCAGATTCAACGGAACCAATGACACCCAAGTATAAACCCTTTCCCTCTTTCTTCTGTTTTCACATTTCTTAGTTAGGTTTTAATCACTAATCATCTTTTATCTATTTCATTCATCATACCACATCATACTGCATTCATCCTACATTTTTGGGCATAATTTTTGCATCTCTAGGAAAAAAAGGAAAGAAACGGAGGGTAGTAGGAAGGAAACCTCTAGGGAGAAACCTTCTACTGACTCCCGATTTCCTTCCGAATTTCATCAGCATACATTCATGAATCATAAATTTCAGTTGATGCCTACTCATTCCTTAGATAGAGAGTTCTTCTCCATGCATGCTCAAAATGTAATAGGAGTGATCGATTTTTATAGGCTTAGTAAACTAGTCTATTGTGAACATGACATAAATGTAGACTTAGTTTCTGAGTTCTATAATAATCTACAACCCACAAGAGATAAACTTATATATAAAAGTAGGGTAGCTAAGAGAGATATCTCATTCACTCCTGACATTCTTAGGGCATTCTTAGAGTGTAGAGAGTCACAGTCAGTTCTTGAATGGTATCCGAGCATTCAAGAAACTCTTGACAGTTATTCCATTAATGTCATTCATGAATACTTTTTTAGAAGACCACATCAACCCGATCTTAATTTATTTCCTACCATGATATTAGCTTCCTCCGACAATGTCCTATACAAGGTCATTGTAGGTTGCATTCTATCCATTGTCACATGGGGGCAAGCTAAAGTAAGACCTCATCATTTACTCGCCCTCCATCTTATAAAAAATCATCTGGATTTCAATGTCGCACTAAACATTTTCCTATGAATTGTCCACTTCACGGTCCCAGTCCAAAAGAAGATCTACATTCCATTTGGACATATCATTACATTTTGGTTAGAGTCCATAGGCATCAATATGAGCAGGGGCAAAGTCAAACAAATGTCTGACTTTGACATCATAAAGTGGCATAAATTTTCCTTGGCCAACATGTCCCAAGTCCATAGGAGCATTGAGTGGGCAGATGGACACTAGGTCAGTGAGCGATAGGACATGGGCACACCAGAAGAAGAAGAAGAACCACTAGCTCTAGCTAACGAACTATATTCTTCTATTTCTGAGCAGCTAGATAGCTTACGCAGAGACTATATCGAGTTCACAGAGACAGTCGATACTCAATTCGAGGAGCTCCAGATGACTATAGATACTTCAGACAACTATGGATACGCATCTATCGGAAGTATTTACCAGACAGACACAGATTTTGGACCAACAAATGAAAATTCTCAATCTCCTATGCTCCTTGGCGACTGATTCTTCGGGTCCTTCTTCACCAGTCGTGTAGCCTTTGCATGTTTTTCTTACTTCTACAGAAAAATTATTGTGTGTATTTAAACTTTAGAATTCTGGAAACATGTAGCAAGTTTAGGAATTCTATGAAATGGACATCTTTAATGGAGTGTAGTGAATTTTAAGTAAAATTGTTGTGAATCTGAATGTTTATGGCCTTCTCTAACTTATGAATATAAGTTTGGTATTTTTTCCGTTATCTATATGTGTTTATATACTGTTAGCAGGTTTTGTCATGACTACTTTAAGGGGAAACTCAGTCAAATTTTTTTCCTATCTAGTGAAATTTTCCATACCTCTCAATATGGTTCGTTCAAAAATCAAGATTGACATCTATGTTTAGAAGTACATTGTTGGTGCATTGGATAACGAGGTGTAAGGATTCAGGAGGAGGACCCTATTAATTTCTCAATCTAATTCTAAAATTTTTTTTGGGTTGTCAGATCGATGTATCCTTCTCCCTATCATCTTTTTGTATGTTTGCCAAAGGGAGAGAAATAAGTAGGGTTTAAGTTTTAAAGATAAAGTGGGGCTTAAACTAGCTTAAACTTTTAAATAGTGAAGTTTTGAAAATTTTGACATTTGATGCTAATCTTATTTGAGTATGGCTTGACATGACAATCTTATTGCAAATCTTGATTCGATGAAGTTCTGCAAATCACAAAATTTCTTGTGCAATATCTTTTACTGCAAATTCTATATAAATTTTGAGAATATTATATTGTGCTACAATTGCATCACCTAAACTTAAACCATGTTGTCAAACATCAAAAAGGGAGAGATTGTTGGTGCAATCAAACTCAAATGATGTTTTGGTGTTTGACAAGTGTTTAAGTCAAGGTGATAATTATGTGTTATCTCTCGCCGTTGGTTGAGATGTATTTCTAGGAAATTCCTTGTAGGTCGAGGACTGGATGCAAGGTGATGAAGTCCCGGATGAGGAGTCTTGGCAAATGAAGTCCCAGACGAGGAGTCTTGGCAAGTGAAAACTCGGACGAGGAGTCCTGGCAAGTGAAGACCCGGATGAGAAGTCTTGGCAGATGAAGTCCCGAAAGTAATTCTTGTCACGGAACACCTATGAACAGTGGTTCACAGGCATCAGGTAAGGGGTACAAGGAATACTTTTTCCAAGGCATGGTTTCAATTCTAGATGGGTTGAAATGGACAAGGTTCAAGGCTGTAGTCGAGGCAGCACCTCGACTAATTGCCTTATCAGTCGAGACAACACCTCGACTGGTACCTGATACCCTGGCCGAGTCACTAAGCTCAGAGCTCAAGATCGGTCTAAAGCTTTCCCAATCAAGGCAACACCTCGACTGGACGTGGTTATTAGGGTTTTAGGACAACTCGACTGTCCTCGCGGTTGTTGAGAAAGCAATGTTAGTCGAGGTGGCACCTCGACTGTTACTTCGTTCAATTGAACAAAAGCAAGGCAAAGTCAACTGTCACCTCGACTAGGGTGGTGTAACTTGAGCAAAAATCCATCGTAGTCGAGGCGGCACCTCGACTGTTTCTTTGTTCAATCGAACAGAAGTAAGGCAAAGTCAATTGTCACCTCAACTTAGATGGCATAATTTGAGCATAAACCCATAGCAGTAGAGGCGGCACCTCGACTAATGTTCTATTTTGTTGAACAGAGATGAGGTGAGCTCGACTGTGAGCCCGACTGACTCTATCAGTCCAGGTGATGAACCATCGCCTCGACTAGACCTATGTTACAACGAGTGATAAGTCAAAAATGAGGGGGAAAACTTGTCGTTAAATACGATAATCAAACGACAGTCTAGGCGACTTGACTGAGCGAGCGGAAAATCCCTAATTGTGCCCTTTATAAAGGTTTTCTCCGATTCTTTTTGTACAACTTTGACACTACTATTCACAAACCTCTCTGAAGCGATTCTCCTATCTTTTGTCTTCATCCTCCAAGCTCCAATCATCCTTAAAAACATCAAGGGAGTGAAGAGAAGAAGCCCTAGCTATTATTACACATTATAATCTTGCTCTTCTCAAACAGTTTCTGCTATAAGTACTGTTGTAACTCTTGTATTCTTGTATTAAGGGGTTTCTCCACCTTCAGAGCTTTTCTGAGAAGGAGAAAGAGTAGAGGTAGGCCTTGGATGTAGCAATTCATGGGAGAACAGTGAACCAAGTAAAAAAACTGTGTGCTATTTTCTTTCTCTTTTGTTTCCGTTGCTTATTGTCAAACGAGTTCTTTTCCCTATGGAACTTTGAGTGACGATAATCGACGCTATTCACCCCCCCCCTTCTAGCAACGCCAACAGTCCTACAGGGAGGACTAGGGGAGTGAGAAGGGGAGTCACCAGAGATAGTTGGGGGGTTGGAAGGGCCTTCTCAGGGTCAGAGGAGTCTTCGGGAAGGGGAAGTAAGAAGACCCTTCTGAACTGGTTCTTTGAAGGATGGCAGCGATGTGTCCAGGGGAGGGGAAGAAGGGATCACAGAGGATTTCCTTCATTTACGCTTCCCCTTGGCTTTTTTTGCTATGGTTGTTTCTGCACTTATCATGGCCCTCTGCATCAGGTCATCTATAGCACAGTGTAGATGAAACAACAAACAACAGTATTAAAGGTTAGCAAACAACGAGTAACAATATGGATTTCGATTATTAAAGGGGGAGAGTGATGTCCTACCTATTGCAATAGGGCCATCTAAAGGGAAAGGAGATAATCCATGATGACCCAGGAGAGAAGGTTTCAACAGGATTTCAGAATTGTAATGGTGATCCTGCAGCACCTTGGGGACTTCGGTGAAGGGGCATTGGAGTTGGCAGTCGTAAAAGCAGGGCAGGTCAAGAAGCTCCATCTTCCAGGTGTCGGAATAAGGAAGGGGAGTAGCAAGTCAGGCAAAAAAGTATGACTCTCGCTGACCTTTGTGAGAGGTAGGTTTGTTGGTCAAGATTTGGCAGTCCGGACGACTAGCGAAGTAAAAAATACCCACCTTCGAAGACTTTAGTTTGAATAAGCAGTGAAACATTAGGGGGGATAGGGGAAGTCTCAAATGCCTAAAAACTATGATAGTGCCTGCTAGCAACTGAAAGGCATTGGGGCTAGCTGGTTAGCAGCTATTTTGTAGAAGTCCTAAGTTCAAAATAGATTGGGGGAACTAGAAGATAGAGGCCCTTCTCTAGCTAATCTAGAAAGAAGCAATGATGACCAAGGGGAAGGTGCATCCGGTAGGAGGGTGAGGCGAAGACGCATTTTACAGAAGAATCTATATAGAACTTCTTAACATCATGAAAATAGTGGCGGCTATCTATAATGAAAAAGGTAGTTTCGAACCAAGGGGGTTCACTAGGGTTCTGAAGAGTTGAGGCCATAGTGTAAATGGTAAGGTGTCACTTACTTGTGAATAAAAGGTGATGATTATTGGGGAGGGAGGAAACCTCTGGATGCTGAAGACCAGGGAGTGAGGCGTCTGTCGGCGAGGGTTATCGGGAGAGGGTAGAAGGAGGAGAGTCGAAGAAGGTGAAGTCATTGCATCGAAATAGGGCTTTTGGGTTTTTAAGTTTTTGAAAAAAGCATTATGAATGGAAAATGGGGCCCACTAGCCTAGTAAGGTAATTAGCACTTTCAAAAATAAGTAACGTGGAGGGGTATCTCGGCCTAATAAACCCGGTGAAAACCAAGAAGAGTTAGAAGTTTGGTAAGTCATTGCTGAGGTAAAAAGGAGGCACAGTAAGTAGGCACTCATGATATCAAAGTCAGACTCAAGGCTTCATCTGACTATTTTGGGAGGGTGGCTAATGATACTGCTATAATATGACTAGGAGAAATGAGTCGAGTTAGTGAGATGGTGACTCGGGAAGGGAAGAGGAGGTAAGAGTATATCAGTCCAGTGGTTGGAGTGAAATCGGATAGCGACTCAGGGAAATGAGACGAGTCAGTAAAAGGGTAACTCGGGGAATAGAGCGTAGTTTGGGTGGGGATAAGAAGAATTTATTAGGGGGAAGAGGGGCCCAGTGGTAAGGTGAAGGTAAAGGAGGGGGTCCCTACTATGCTTTCTCATGAGAGTTTGTTATGCAGCATAATTGTTGGAGCTAAAAGCTCCAAGTTATGTTTTGGTGTTTGACAAAGGTTTGATTGAGTGTGAGAAATCCAAGGGTGGACCTTGGTGAAAAGTCCAAGATGGTTAATTCCTTGGCAGGTGAGAAATCCAAGGGTGGACCTTGGTGAAAAGTCAAAGATGGTTAATTCCTTGGCAAGTGAGAAATCCAAGGGTGGACCTTGGTGAAAAGTCCAAGATGGTTAATTCCTTAGCAGTAGGAAATTCCTTGTGGGGGTGCAAGGTGAAAAGTCCAAGATGGTTAATTCCTTGGCAGTTGGAAATTCCTTGCATGAGCGACAAGGTGAAAAGTCCAAGAGGGGTAATTCCTTAGTAGTAGAGAAATTTTTTGCGGGAGCGACAAGGTGAAAAGTCCAAGAATGGCTGATGGCTAGAGTCTTGGCAAGTAAAGGATCTCGGGGTAGAGTTTTTACTAGGCGTGTTTTAGTCTTAGAGCTGACTAAAACAATGGGCCTTAAGGACAATAATGAGTTGATAGCTCGATTGTTGCCCTTACCTCATTCATCAGGTGGAGAAACTTGTCGACGGCCAGGTACAGTCGAGTCGGCACCTCGACTGCTCCGGATTAGTCGAGGCAGCACCTCGACTAGTCTTGCACAGCGGTCAGCGATGGGAGTCGAAGCTTGACTACTGTAGGACAAGCCACAGTCAAGCCAGCGCCTTGACTGATCTTGAGATGAAGGATACAGATGCAAGCCGTGTTGGTGCAGTGGGCACCTAAGTCGAACCTATGTTTTGATTATAGCAAACGATACAAAGTTAAGCTTATATTGTTATCTCACGAGCTAAATCAAGTGTGCAGAAAAGTCTCAATGCTGGAGCTGAAGGCTAGCGACACCCAGAGGAAGCCGCGGTGGTCGGGCGACACTCGAGTTACTTCGGAGGGAGCCGAAGGAATCGAGTGGAAGGCCGGAAGCAAAAGCGACAAGTAAGTATCGAGGTAAGCTCGTGTGTGCAAGCGTAAGTGAGGTCGTGTCCTTTGTACGGGGACGTCCTTAGGCGACGATCCAACCCAAGACTTCCCATGGAAGGTCTATGTTGAGATCGGACGGCAAGTGGCCGTCGAATTCACTTGTATTTTGAGCTAAACTCCTTTTTTAGTCAAAAATATTCAACCGGCGACAGTTCAACCGGCCAATTCAACCGGTGGTCAAAAATCAGCCTCGAGGAGTCAAGCTTTATCACCATTTTTCAAGGAGTTTTGTGCCCATTTGTGATTGGTTGAAGACCCATTCGTTGAGGGGCTTAAAGGCTATAAAAGGAGGGCCAAACCTAGGGTTTTTCATCAATTCAAAAGCTTCCAAGTGCTTCCGATATGCTCCGACTCTCCGACATCCCTACGACGAAGCGCTGCCGAGACGACGACTAAAGCTTCAACCTCCAATCCTTGAAGTCGTCGGTATAATCTTTAATTTTGTATAAGTTGTCTTTATTTTCAAGCTTTAAATCATATCAAGGAGAGGGGGAGTGTCCCTCTACCTTGAATCTTTATTGAGTTTTTGTATTCGCTTAACTCCTATCTCTATCGAGAAGGAGTTCGTTTAATATTTGCCCTCCGTGCGTGGTCAAGGACCATTAGGGCCTTGGAGTAGTAGCCGTAGGCTACGAACCAAGTAAAAACCCCTCGTGTTTTTATTTATTTATTGCTATCTTTCCGCTGCGTTTACTCGTGCCAATTCGAACGATTACGAAAAGTTTTTTCTTATCGCTATTCACCCCCCCTCTAGCGCTCAAATCGATCCAACAATTGGTATCAGAGCCGGGGGTTGCTAAGATTTGGTGAAACCACCAATCTAGTTTTTTTTACAGATTTATTTTCTTTTAATTCTGTTTATTTCTATTTATTTTGTTTGTTAAATTCTCTCCCGCACTACTAATCCAAGACGCGAGTCTTGGTACTTGTTTTTGAGTTTTTGTCTTTGCTAGCTTTTCGGTCTCGTCTCTTTTGTCTTTGTGTTTCAATGGCCCTGCTCGAGGGGTTTAGCACCGTCCGACCTCCGTTTTATAACGGAGATGACTTCCGTTATTGGAAGGGTCGGATGGAATGCTTTCTCAAAACCCAACTCGAGATGTGGATCATAATCCAAACGGGTTTCACACTTCCGACTAATGAAGTGGGTGACTCCTTCGATTATGATCAATGGACCATTGCAACAAAACGACAAGTCGAAGCCGACGCCAAGGCAACACAAATCCTCCAATGCGGCCTATCCAAGGAGGAGTTAAATCGCGTCGGCCCCTTCATAAGCGCAAAGGATCTTTGGACTAAACTAATCGAGTTACACGAAGGATCGGATCAAGCCAAGGTATGTAAGCGTGATTTGTTATTCAATAAATTGTACACACTAAAAATGCAGGAACACGAATCCGCGACGCAACTCCACGCCCGTGTCCAGGACATCGTCAACAACTTACACGCAATCGGGCAAAAGGTCGAAAACCGCGACCTTATAAGGTATGTTCTAAACTCTTTTCCGAGGACTACCTTGTGGGCATCCATGGTCGATGCCTACAAGGTCTCCAAGGATCTTTCTAAAATTAGGTTAGATGAACTCTTTTCCGATTTTGAATTACATGAACAATCCAACTCGGAACCCGAGAGGGGTATAGCTTTATTTGCAGGATCAAAGAAGAAGAAAATCGCAAGCCACCACCAACCGAGGAGGAAGACGAGTCCAAGAAGAAGTTGACCGAAATCGATCCGAACTAATGAACCTAGCTCGAAGAATAGCCAAGGGACGAAAGCGAACCACGACTCGACCCAACCAAGGTAAACCTAAAAGTTCTAATATTAGGTGTTATGAGTGTAACAGGTTTGGACATATCAAGTCTGAGTGCCCCAAGCTCAACCACCAAGGACCTAAGCACAAGAAGGCCTTCAACGCGACATGGGAAGAAGCGTCATCCGAAGAAGACGAAGACCACGTCTTCATGGCGAAATCAATTGAGTCAGACACGGAGACCGAACCCGAACTTGAGTCAGAACCGGAGGATGATTCGGACTACGAAGCAACCTTCAAGTCAAGCCACGGATACGCATCCGGTTCAAAAGATACCCTTAAGGTGAGTCATACTTTATTTAATACTTTACATAATACGGTTAGGTTTTTGTCTAGGAAGTTAGCTAAGTCCGAGTCCAAGGTCGAGACCCTGGTTGAGGAAGTTAAACTCCTCAAACACGAGGTCTCCCTAACCTCTTCGACTAGTCGAGTTCAAGAGAAGGACTCAACTCGGGTTGAAAAACTCGAAGTTGAGAACTCACTCTTGAAAAGTCAAGTCGAAGATCTTAGGAATACGTTGGAAAGGTTTACTTTGGGATCCAAAGGACTTGACCTCCTACTTGGATCGCAAAGGGCCGTGTACAACAAGGCCGGACTAGGGTTTAGCTCAAACACGACCAATAAGTCGTATATGTCAATCGTAAGTAGACATAAAAATTGTGTCCAAGCATGGGTCCCTAAGACCACTTTGATTTCAACTCTAGGATCTAACTCAGTCGGGTTCCCAAGGACCAAATCCACTATGTGGATAGACCGAACCGATTCAACCGTCTAGGGGGAGCCAGTACAAAACATGTTTGTGCTTTAACTTAGAAATTGCATGCTTAGTTTTTTTTGTTGTTTTTTTTAACTCACTTGGAATACACAAATAACCAACTAAAAAATCCTTCGAAAAGATTGAGCCTCGGGGAGCCTCTTTTCAAATAACAAACTAAAATCCTTCGAAAAGATTGAGCCTCGGGGAGCCTCTTTTCAAAAATAACTAGTTAGACTAGGAAATAGTCTTAGGTGAGTCAAGTCATCATTTTCTTGAACATGGCTTTGTCTAAGGAAGTGGTCGATGATCCGATAAAAGAAGGCCCCTGTGCCTCGCCACGACCTGGAAGCCATGATCTTGAAAAGGTAAACTTGACAAGCCTTGGGTTAAATCCAAATCTAACTTGAACCTAAATCCACTTAATCAAACTTAATTGAAAATCATCTCAACATAAAATTACTTGAACCTAAATCCACTTAATCAACTTAATTGAAAATCATCTCAATATAAAATTACTTGAACCTAAATCCTAATTACTTGAACCTAAATCCACTTAATCAATTTAATTGAAAATCATCTCAACATAAAATCACTTAAACCTAAATCCACTTAATAAATTTAATTGGGAGTCATCTCACAAAAAACACATAAGTATAACATGCTTGATCATATAGACTCGGGTGAGATGACCTAGGTTTAACAACTTACAACCAATTTAAAAATAAAAATCTAACATCCAATCCAACCACTTTGTGTGTAGGATCAATGGATGTTGGACAGTGGTTGCTCCCGACACATGACCGGGGATCAACTCAAATTCACAAAGCTTCGATTCAAACGACAAGGATCGGTAGCCTTTGGGAATAACGGCAAGCTCAAAATCATCGGATCAGGTGATATCGAGCTTAACTCGAATTTTGTTATTAAAGATGTATTACTTGTAGAGAATTTTGAATATAACCTGCTTAGCGTAAGCCAATTGCGTGACAATAACTATAAGGTCGTATTTTTAGAAAATGAATGTGTAATTAAAACAAATGAAACAGCTAAAACAATACTCAAAGGAACTAGGACAAATAACATTTATACAATGAACTTAATCAAATCCTCAGCCAAATGTCTTATGACACAGGAAGAGGAATCATGGTTGTGGCACCGACGACTCGGTCACTCGCACCCAAGACTCGTCCACAAGATGAATCAGAGTGGCTTAGTCAGAGGTTTACCCAACCTCAACAACTTGGTTAATAAAATCTGTAATGCTTGTCAACAAGGAAAATAACCTAGGACACAACACAAGTTAACTAACCAAGAACGAACCTCAAGTGTACTTGAGCTCCTGCATATGGATCTATTCGATTCACATGGAGCCAAGTCACTCAATAAAAGTCAATATTGCTTAGTCATAATTGACGACTACTCCAGGTTTACCTGGGTTAGGTTCATCAAACATAAAAATGATACCCTAGATCAATTAATCAATCTATTCAAATTAATCGAGAATCAAAAAGACCTTAAGGTGAAAAGACTTAGAAGCGATCATGGTGGTGAATTCGAAAATCAAAGGTTCACCGACTTTTGTAACCTAAACGGATACCACCATGAATTCTCTTGCCCTAGGACCCCTCAACAAAATGGCCTAGTGGAGCGGAAAAACCGAACTCTACAAGAAGCCGCTAGGACCATGTTAAACGAATATAACCTACCTGATAGGTTTTGGGAAGAAGCCGTTAGCACGGCTTGCTATGTCCAGAATAGGATCCTCATGGTAAAGAGGCACCTTAAGACCTCGTATGAGATTTATCACGATAAAATACCTAACATCAAGTACTTTAGGGTATTTGGGTGTAAGATACATATTCTAAACACTAAGGATTACCTAGGGAAATTTACATCCAAAACCACGACTGGAATATTTCTAGGATACTCGACTACAAGCCGAGCTTATAGAGTATATAACCACGACACCCTTAGAGTCGAGGAGACTATCAATGTAGTATTTGATGAAGGACACGAACCTACAAAACCCCCGACAACCCCAATTAGCGAGCCTACTCATACTAGACCTAACTCTGACCCTGAGATCGAGTCTAATCCACATCAACCAACTTCTCTTGTCGACCAAGTGACAAGTGATCCGAGTCAAACTAGTGTTCAACCAAGTCACCCCATTGATCAAGCATTAGGTGACACAAACCCAACCCAATCTAGGATTCAGACTAACCACCCTATCGATCAAGTGATAGGAGATCCTAATCTAGGAGTTCGAACTAGAGCATCCTATAGGAACCTTAGTCAAATTTCCTTAATTTCAAAGATAGAACCCAAATCAATTGAACAAGCTCTTCTTGATCCCGATTGGATTATTGCAATGCAAGAAGAGCTAGCTCAATTTACTAGGAATGAAGTGTGGGAATTAGTACCACCACCTAAAGACAAAACGACAATTAGAACAAGGTGGGTGTTTAGAAATAAGCTTGATGATAAAGGTGAAGTAGTTAGAAACAAGGCTAGGTTAGTCGCCAAAGGGTTCAGTCAAGTCGAAGGCTTAGATTACGACGAAACCTATGCCCCAGTAGCTAGACTCGAATCCATTCGAATGTTGCTAGCTTATGCCGCACATCGAGGATTTAAGCTATTTCAAATGGATGTTAAGTCGGCATTCCTAAATGGATACATTAAAGAAGAAATTTATGTTAGCCAACCCCCCGGATTCGAAAATCTAGATAAACCCGACCATGTTCTAAAACTTAAGAAAGCTCTCTATGGACTTAAACAAGCTCCTCGAGCTTGGTACGAGAGACTTTCAATCCATCTCAAGTCAAAAGGGTTTAACCAAGGCTTAGTTGACCCAACTCTCTTCGTAAAAACCTTAGGTAAAGAAATATTCATAGCTCAAATTTACGTAGACGATATAATTTTTGGAACCTCTAACTCAGCCTTACTAAACGAGTTCGTTTCACTCATGGAAAGTGAGTTTGAAATGAACTTAGTAGGCGAGTTAAGTTTCTTTTTAGGTCTACAAATTAAACAAACTAAGGATGGTATATACCTATATCAACAAAAATACACTAAGGAGTTAATTAAAAGATTTGGAATGCAAGATGCTAAGATAATAAACACCCCAATGGCGATTAATGTTAACATAGGAGAAGACCTAGAAAGTAAGTCCATTGACTTAAAGAACTATAGGAGCGCGATAGGAAGTCTCCTATACTTAACTGCGAGTCGACCCGACATCCTATTCGCAGTAAGTATGTGCGCCAGGTTTCAAACCTGTACTAAGGAGTCTCACCTAACCCTAGTTAAGCGTATCCTTAGATATCTTAAGGGTACACTTAACGTTGGTATTTGGTACCCTAGATCTACGGAGTTCGAACTAATCGGCTACTCCGATTCGGATTATGCCGGTAGTAAACTCGATAGAAAGAGCACGAGTGGTTGTTGTCAACTACTCGGCTCAAGTCTAGTGAGTTGGTGCAGTAGAAAGCAACATTGTGTTGCCTTATCTACCACCGAAGCCGAATACGTTGTGATGGGTGAGTGTGTAACTCAGCTTCTTTGGATGAAGCACACTCTCCGAGACTTTAGGTTGGACTTCACCAAAACTAAAATTTTTGTAGACAACATAAGTTCGATAAATCTAACTAAGAACCCTATATGCCATTCAAGAACAAAGCATATAGAGGTAAAACACCATTTCATTCGAGAACATGTAGCCAACGGCTCCATACAACTCGAATATGTTGACTCGAAGTCTAACCTAGCAGACATATTTACTAAACCACTACCCGAAGCCGAATTTAGTCTCTTGAGACGAAAATTAGGCATGTGCATAATAGAATAGGTTTTGCAAATTATATTACTACTATTTCTTACTTTTTCATGAAACTAGCATAGGTCATACCTTAGATATCATGCACCTATAGATTTAAGGAGCCAATACATCTCACAACACATAGGACTAATGTGTTTGTGTACTTAGCCACGTAGATGGGCGTGAGATGTTAGGACCTTACTCCTGGTTCCAGATGTAGAGCTAGTGCATCGCTATGAACCATGGAGTATAATCATACATACTAACCGACTCCGACCAGGACTGGTTGATCCTTCATATCAATCAAGCCAAATATGAGTCGAACATTTCATAGATGAGCTTATTTTCAATATACTATTTTAATAAAAAATGTGGAACATGCTTGGACTTTAAATTTAGCAATTATTTTGATTTCCACACACCCCTTACACTTTTCGATATACGGCAAAAGGGGGAGAAAAAGGCCAAAGTTAAGGGGTCAAATTTTTTCAAATTTTTTGATAACTTAACTCTTACTTCATGTTTAAACCAAAAGTTAACTTTAGGTTTTGAGAACTTATTTAACTTTTGACAAAAGGCCAAGTTAAGAGAATTCTTAACTTATTTATGTCGTTAGTGTTTTACTTAAGGGGGAGAAAGGGCTTAACTAAAACGTTTTACTAAAGCTAATTTTAAAACGTTTTACTAAAGCTAATTTTAAGTAATGTTAATTACTTAAAGCAACCCTCAAGGGGGAGGATTAAGGTCTTTCTTCAAAGACTCACCCTCGGTCAAGGGGGAGGTTTCCTCAAGGGGGAGTACTTGAAGAAAATCCTTACTACTCCAACTTAATCTTCATTTTTTTTCTCTCATGCACATTATTATTCTTCATGCTTGCTTAACTTTGTATGTGGGTTTGCCATAAATCAAAAAGGGAGATTGTTGGTGCAGTGGGCACCTAAGTCGAACCTATGTTTTGATTATAGCAAACGCATACAAAGTTAAGCTTATATTGTTATCTCACGAGCTAAATCCAAGTGTGCGTAAAAGTCTCAATGTCGAGTGAAGGCTAGCGACACCGGAGGAAGCCGCGGTGGTGGCGACACTCGAGTTACTGAGGGAGCCAAGGAATCGAGTGGAAGGCCGAAGCAAAAGCGACAAGTAAGTATCGAGGTAAGCTCGTGTGCAAGCGTAAGTGAGGTCGTGTCCTTGTACGGATCGCCTTAGGCGACGATCCAACCCAAGACTTCCCATGGAAGGTCTATGTTGAGATCGGACGGCAAGTGGCCGTCGAATTCACTTGTATTTTGAGCTAAACTTCTTTTTTAGTCAAAAATCGTGGCTGCCAGTTCAACCGGCCAGTTCAACCGGCGGCAGTTCAACCGGCCAGTTCAACCGGTGGTCAAAAATCAGCCTCGAGGAGTCAAGCTTTATCACCATTTTTCAAGGAGTTTTGTGCCCATTTGTGATTGGTTGAAGACCCATTCGTTGAGGGGCTTAAAGGATATAAAAGGAGGGCCAAACCTAGGGTTTTTCATCAATTCAAAAGCTTCCAAGTGCTTCCGATACGCTCCGACTCTCCGACATCCCTACGACGAACACGAGACGACTAAAGCTTCAACCTCCAATCCTTGAAGTCGTCGGTATAATCTTTAATTTTGTATAAGTTGTCTTTATTTTCAAGCTTTAAATCATATCAAGGAGAGGGGGAGTGTCCCTCTACCTTGAATCTTTATTGAGTTTTTGTATTCGCTTAACTCCTATCTCTATCGAGAAGGAGTTCGTTTAATATTTGCCCTCCGTGCGTGGTCAAGGACCATTAGGGCCTTGGAGTAGTAGCCGTAGGCTACGAACCAAGTAAAAACCCCTCGTGTTTTTATTTATTTATTGCTATCTTTCCGCTGCGTTTACTCGTGCCAATTCGAACGATTACGAAAAGTTTTTTCTTAGCGCTATTCACCCCCCCTCTAGCGCTCAAATCGATCCAACAAGCCGCACTCACCCAGCGCCTCAACTGAGGTAGGATGATTTTGTGAAACTTAACTGGTTCAGCTGGTTCAGTCAAGGCAATGCCTCGACTGGTCCTGGGCAATTGCGGATAGAAGAGAGGGAAGCTCGACTACCACCTCAACTACAGCGAAATAAATTTTTGTTTTGACCTATCCAGTCAGGGCAGCGCCTCGACTGGTCCTTCGTAGAAACGCACAGATGCAAGGCGGCCTCGATTGGCGCCTTGACTGCATGAAGCGAAATAGCAATTCTACTAAAATCTTATCCGTTTCAACTTACGTGTTTTCATCTAGTTGCTTGGCAATTGTGCTAGGATCATGATCTCGACCACAGGTTCAAATTCAGTGAATTAAAAAGGTGGTTGTGCGAAGAAAACCCCTAAGAAAAGAAAAAAAAATGGCTTGTGTGCACATACGGCTTCCTCTGCTCTGCGATCAACCTTGGAATTGTTGCGTCTTCTTCCTCCTTTTGTTGAACCCTAAGCGCGACTCTTGGGAGCTTTTGCTGCACTCAAGAATTGCTACTTCTCTGCATCCATCTGATCACTGGAGAAGCTATGACATCGTCTTCTCAAACAAGGATTCGAGTTGTTGCGTTAATCTCAACAAGGACAAAGGTAGGCTAGAAGAATTTGATCGAGATCATAACTTTGCTGTAAAGTTTTCTATTTGTATTATTTTATTCAAATTAGATTCCTGTGCTTAATTTGTATATCATTAGAATCTGTAAACTGCAAAACATTTATGAGGTTTCTCCACCCTTGAAATCTTTCTTCAAGAAGGAGAAAAGATAGAGGTAGGCCTTGGACTAGCAGCTCTAGGAGAGAGCTATGAACCAAGTAAATCGGCTACGTCTTAGTGTGTTGTTTCCTCTTGTGTTGCATCCTTTGAATTTCTGATCAAGTTTTTCGTGATTTGCTTAAGTTTTGGTCGTGCTATATTAGCTAGGGCTTTTCATTTTGTTCGAGTGTCAGTTGGTTGGTTAGGTTGTTTCCATTGCATTGGTTTATTTTTAAAAAAAACTGATATATCTCCCCCCCCCCTCTTGCGTGTCATTACCAGTCCTATCAATAACAAACCAAGGCACCTGGTAGACCCCACAGAAGATTCTTAGTAGCCCCCATTCGTTAGCATCATAACATCATTATTCTTCGGACTTGCATGACCCTCCACATGGACGGTGATCCAGGCGGTTTGTTACGCAACAAGTGGCTTCATGGGTGACAAGGATAAAAGGGAAGACGGAAGAAGAAGGGGGCTCGCTCTCTCACTCTCTCTGATTAGCTTTCTCAACAAAGACTCACTATTGGAGGGGAAGGACCATCCTCGACGGAGCAAGAAGGAGGAGAATTATACGAGTTTTATTTTCCTTTACCTTGTATAAGCTCTTATCTATAAGGGGTTTCTCCACCTCCATAAGTACTTTCGATAAGGAGGGATTATAGTAAAGGTGTATAGCACTGGAGCTCACTTTAGAGCTCACTCGTGGAGTAGGAATATGAATTCCAAACCATGTTAAATCTCTTGTCATTATTCTCTTATCTACTATTGCGGTCGGAGAGGACCCCAAGTCTCTTCAACACCTTCATTCCAAAGAGGCAGAAAATCCATGTCGCATCACCAAGCTAGCCCAACAAATGCACAACCCACCCCATTTGAAGCAACCTTATTTACCTCATAAGGTGGGTCCATCGAAGAACAAAATTTGACAAACATGATGGAAATATGAAAATGGCACAATAATCTGGCATACAGAAGGACAAGCTCACAAGCAACATAGTAAAGATTCCCTTAAAGGATAGCTCATCAACATATCACAAGCAACACAGTAACGATTCCTTTCCAACCAACACAAGGATACATCCAGCTCAGAGCACACTCAGTAAAGGAGATTCGTTCTTATCCACCAAGAAGGGAGCTCTCCCTTTCTTTTCACCTTCTATTTAAGGAGCCTCAGGTTCCTAAGTCTCTATCTAAGTTTTCATCTAAGAAGAGTTGTAAGCTTTCCTAGTGTGAGTGTGAGTGTAAGTGCAAGTAGTATTCTATTTGTTGGTGCAATCGGCCCAGGTCACGATTGACCAGGACTCGAGTTTGACTTGAGAGATATTTTGATGTTTGACAAAAACATATGACAATGTGATTGTCATGGGAAAGTCCAAGTGGGACACTTGGCATTTGGGAAAGTCCAAGTCTTGAGTACTTGGCATGTAAAGTCCAAGCATGGGTCTTGGCAAGGAAAAATCCAAGCATGGGTCTTGGCATGGAAAGTCCAACATGGGTTGGCAAGGGAAAGTCCATGCTTGAGTCTTGGCATTTGAGAAGTCCAAGGGGTTTGATATTGGCGGCGTAAAGTCCAAGCGGGAGTCTTGGCAGCATAAGTCTAATGGTTGGCGGTGTAAAGTCCAAGCGGAGTCATGGCGGCGTAAGTCCAATGTGCCTTGGCGGTGTAGACACCGTTAGCATGACATAGCCGATGGAAGCACCTGAAGGCTAGCGCGATGGATGAACAAGTCATGGATAACTTGGAGGGATTCGAGAGGCGTGAGGCTGATAGAGGTGGCTAGAAGGCTTAGGTCTAGGCTAAGGGTGGTCTATCAAGTATGGGGGAACCATACTTGGGCTAAAACCTCATGTTTGAGGTGTGCCAGTCGACTGGTGTTATATGGCAGTCGACAGGTGAGAGTCAACTAGGGTTTGACTACGGGATGTGTCCCAGTAGTCGACTGCCAGAGCTGGAAGTCGACTGATTGGACGAGCAATCGACTGATCTTGTGATCAGTCGATTGATGCTCGGATTTTGGGGCACAGAATGGAGTCTCACTCGACCGCTGCAGACATCATTCGAGTGATGGCTTGAACATTCGACTGATGGTCATAATCAGTCGACTGATGTCCTAGCCGTTGGATTTTTCCAGCGTGGATTACACCGTTGTCTTACAGCAACAGTGTGATCAGTCGACTGATGGTCCCGATCAGTTGACTGATCGGCTTTTTCCAGCCCAGGCAGAAGATATAAATGAAGCTCGTGGAGGAGAAAAATCCAACCGGTTCTTGAGCATCCTTGGGGCGATTTGTTGCTACAAATCAGGGTCTCCAAGGTCATTTTTCAAGGAACCAAAAGCAAGCAATCCAAAGGCATTCGTAAAGTATTTTCTTTACTTGTATTGCATTTTATTTCATTATAATTGCTTATTGTACTTAGTTTATTGTTGTAAACTATTGTAAGAGGTTTCTCCACCTCCAACGTGTTGTCGAGAAGGAGTTTATTGCTTAGTGGTGTTTGTGGCATCACTAGAGATCTTTAGAGCTCGATCCGTGGAGTATGAACCATTCGGTTCCGAACCACATTATATTATTGTGTTCTTGTGTTTGTCTATTTCATTATTGTTATTATTATCTAAATTCGCTGCATTAACGAAGTTTGTAGACGAACACGCGAAAGAATTTCATCACGCACTAGCTCGACGCTATTCGCCCCCCCCCCCCCTCTAGCGTTCCAACGATCCCCTACAGGTGATATCAAAGCGAGGCCGCTCTTCAAGGTTTAACAACTAAGGGATCATGCTAGAGGGTGAAGATGGAGTTGGAAGAACAATTGGGATGGGATATTAACACCCCAATTCCCTATGCCTTCTATGGACGAGAAGGCTTCAATTCTTGGAAGGCGAGAATTGAAAACTTTTTGATGATGAGAGACCTTGAGGAGTGGTCCATTTTGATGGAAGGATTCGAATATCCAAAAGTACCAAAAGGTGGCTTCCTTAAGAAAAAGAAATGGAGTGAAGATCAACTCCAAAGATTTGAGAAAAATAAGAAGGTAATCAAGTTCATTTTTGATTTAATTCCTAATGACTTCTTGTGCAGCCTAGGTGAGTGCATGGATGTCAAGGAGCTATGGAGAAATTTGGCCAAACTTCATGAAAATTCATCATCAATCCAAGAAGAAGAAGAAGAAGAAGAGTGCTCACCCTCTCAAGCTCAAGCAAGTACATCGTCATCTAAAGAGCTTGAGGATTTGGAAGTTGATAGGGAATCAATTTTCGAATCGGTGGAAGAAGTGGAAGAAGCCTCTACTTCAAGGATTGAGGGGGAGGAGAGACCATCCACACCGGAGCCGGAGCAAAATCAAGGAGAAGCCTCAACCTCTGGGAGAGATGAGGAACCCACTCCGATCACCACCACAAATACCCTAGGTAACTTAAGCAATTTAGGTTTAAATAAAAATCATATAATTTGCTTTGAGTGTAGGGAAAGTGGGCATTACAAGAGAAAATGCCCAAAGAGAGTAAGAAAAGCTCCACCATCACCAAAAGTTAAGGATGCCAGTCCCCCAACAACTAAAAGCAAGGAGCAAGTCATTTGCTTCAAATGTCGACAACCAGGACATTACCAGAATCAATGCCCGAAGGGGGGAAAGAAGAGGCAAAATGGAGCATCACAAGTAGGGGGAGCCACTAAGGCAAACCCTAAGGTATATCATGTTAATAATGCTCCTTCTTTAGTTAAAAGTCAAAAGCATACTAGGAATTTTAATTCTCTTGCAATTCATCATGAAAAGCATGCTAGAGACAAATATTTTTGTTTAGGAGCTAAAAATGTCCACTTGGATAATAAGGAGAAATTTGGGACTAATGTCCCTAAAAACAATTTATCTAAGGACAAACCTAGGTCAAATAACTCAAGACTAATTCTACCTAGGGAGACAATTAGAAAGGCAAGAGCACCTAGGTTTTAATCCCAAGTGGACTAGGAATATGCCTAGGAAGAACATTGCCCAAAGACCAAATCAAAATTCTAAAATTGGGCAATTATGTTAGGGCAATCTCTTACCGTAATATGGTTTTGATGGTGTGGCAAAGGGTTTAAGTTAGTTTGATATGTTGATTTGATATGTGCGTTGAAGTCGTGCAGGACTTAGTAATTCGCACATGGAGCCGTGGCGAGTTTCACATCTCATGACTCGTGCCTTGAGTCGGTGAAGGATAGCTTTGCGGAAGCCGTGCGCTTGGAGCATCCGAGGGACCGCCGGACGAGAAGCTTGGAGTGAAGCCGGAGGAAGTAGACTTCGAGGCAAGAGACATGAAGGAGCATTGCAGAGCCGTGCGCCTGATGTTGCCGAGGGACGTGGCCGAGAACGAAGAGAACTTCGAAGGCGAGGGACTCCGAGAAATGAGAGTGAGCGATTGTAACCCGGGGAAGGGTAGCTCTTAGGTGAAACTTGGCCATTTGGCCAAGTGTCGGATGGGTTTCGACACCCGATCCGCCATGTCATGGCGATCGCTAGTCGAGTGTAGTTCGATCGGTATACGATCGATCGAATTGTGGCTAGCGATGATCGCCATACGTGGGCGATCGATCGCTAAGATTATCACCGATCGCCAAGGCGGCGATCGATTGGTCAATAGGGTTTCGGCCACAGAACCGAGCCGATCGCGCATTGGGCGTCGACTGGAGCGGCGATCGTGACGAGGTCCATCGATCGCCAAGAGTTCCATTGGACAACAATGGTCGGGATCCGACGTGTTCGGAGGCCGTTGTAGTGACGACAGTCGACTGCCAAGGGTGGCAGTCGACTGATGGCGGCCAACGGGAAGAAATCAGCCCTCTCTATAAAAAGAGAGGGTGTAAGCCTTTGAGAGGCTAATGTTTATGCTCCAAGTGATCTTCCTAGTGCCCCACAAGCTCTAAACTCTTCTTACTTGCTTTTACTCCATTCTATTTGTAAGAAGAGTGATCTTGATTGTAAAGGTTACCTCCACCTAGCTTGGTGCAAAGGAGAGACCATTTAGTGGATTGGTTATGCAGAGTGATTCACCGAGGACGAATCGGGGACCGTGGATTAGCGGCGTAGCCGTGAACCACGTTACATTCTTTGTTAGCGTTTGTTTTCTTGTATTTTCTATTTGCTTGTCTTTATTAGTCTTCCGCTTGCGCTAATTAGTTTTGTAGACGAGCAAATACCGGCATCCAAATGAAAAGGGCTATTCACCCCCCTCTAGCCGGCCAATCGATCTCCTACAAGTGGTATCAGAGCCGAGGAAAGCTTGTCGAGGACTAACCGCCACAACAAGCAAATTTTCGAAATGGCCGGCTCCAACATCCATCCTCCGAAGTTCGACGGCGAATTCTCTTGGTGGAAAAAGAGAATGGAGGTATTCTTCGAGACCGATTTTGATATTATGCTAATAATGGAAAATGGGTTCGAGTTGCCTAGGGATGAAAAGGGTGAACAAATCGAAAAATCACGATGGACTAAGAAGCAAAGAGAGGAGCACCTTGCGAACTCAAAGGCAAAACATCATCTTTTCAATGTGCTCCCCCAACAAGAGATCAACCGGATCGGAGAATGTGCTAGCGCCAAAGAGATGTGGGAGAAGCTTATAGAACTCCATGAAGGCACATCCGAGGCCAAGCTAGCAAGGAGAGACCTCCTCCGCTCCCAACTATCCAATATAAAACTAGAAAAGGGAGAAAAGGTAACCTCACTACACTCTAGGTTTAAAGAAATTTTAATTCGGCTAACAAGTGTAGGTGAGAAGCTATCAAATCGGGACATGCTCATGAAGGCTATAGATGCCTTTCCCCGGTCCTCAAAGTGGAGCTCCATGGTGGATTCGTTCTACATCTCCAAGAACTTGGAAATAAGTACCTTGGAGGAATTTTTCTCAACAATGGAGCTCCATGAAACTAGGCTTGAAGGAATACAAGAGGAGCCTAGAATTCAACCCTCAAGAGGAGTAGCATTGTTGGCAAATAAGGGGAAGAAGAAGATGGAAATCCCCTCCTCCTCCGATGACGAAGCGTCTTCCTCCTCCTCCATGGATAGCACCGAAGAAGCCTATATGGTAAGGAGGGTAAGACGTGCATTTAAGAATTTTAGATTTGATAAATATAATGATAGGAATAGAAGACCAAGGGGGAAGGTCATATGCTACAATTGCCAAGGAGAAGGGCACATAAGGGATAATTGTCCCCTCCTAAACAAAAGCAAAGAAGAAAAGAAAAAGAAGGAAGAAAAGAAGAAGAAAAAGGGGAGCAAGAAGAAAAAGGAAGAGGAGAAGAAGACAAAGGAAAAGGGGAAGACCAAAGCTCTAAAGGCAAGGACTTGGGATGACCCATCCTCATCCTCCTCATCATCATCGAATGAGGAGAATGCCTTTGTCACCAATTTGGCCTTGATGGCCTTTGATGACTTGGATTGCTCTTCATCCGAAAATGAAGGATCAAGCTCAAGCGGGGAGAGCTCAAATGAAGGGGGAGCTTCTACATCCTCATCATCCGAAGAAGAAGAAGACATGGAAACTATGGTAACGAATGCTTCCCCTAAGAAAATAGTTTCCATAATTTCTAGTTTAACTAAGGAGTTATTTGGCATGAAAAAGAAAAATAAAAGCATGCTTAATCAAATTAAGGCATTGGAATATAAGCTAGAAAATGCATGCTTAAATGATAATATTTCTTCTAGCTTAGATGATGCATGCTCACATGACCTTTATGTGCCATTAGATGTTAGTGATGCATGCATAGAGGAAAATAGGGCATTAAGGGAAAAGGTAGATTATTTAACCAAAGCCCTAGAGAAATTCACAATTGGCTCCAACACATTAAATATGATCATAGGGAGCCAAAGGGCAAGTTTTAACAAAAAGGGCCTAGGATACAAAGAAAAGAAAAATGAAAAGGCCTATAAATGCCTAATTGCTAGGGGACAAGATAAGAAGAAGGTAATAGCTAGAAAATGGATCCCCAAGGAATATTTAGTGAACCCAATAGGAAAGAATTTATTTTGGGTTCCAAAATCCATCCTTAAGGGTTAGAAAACCCCTAGGGTAGTCAACCATATGAACTTGACCTATATCATATTTTGGTTGACTTAGGATGACGGGACAACATTTTTTTTTAGATAGTGTTGGGTGATGATAACATACCCATAAATAGATAATAATGCTTAAATCATGATGATTGATGTAATTCCTATGTATATTTACAATCATGATTTATGTTTTTGAAATTTGGCACGTTATCATAAGAAATAGGTTTGAATCATGCTTTAGGTAATACTTTATTTATTATCATCATATAATACCTAATGCATGACTATTATTTGATGAATACATGAGTTTCATGATCATAATGTAGAACTCATTCATATATGTCTTTATGATCATGAGGATTATTAGTTTGACACTTAACCATGATAGAATTGCATGAACATATTGGTTAAGTATATACAAATACCCCCTAGGATGCATCTCACACTCACCATAGGCTACCTTGATTGAAAAATTAGCATGAGTGAGATGTTAGGATGATACAAATGTCCACTAATGCCTATGGCATTTAGATGGTCATTTAAAGTATCAAAATAGCAATAATAGACCAATCATGGGGAAGACTTATGTTTAATTCATAGACATATTGCCCAAAGATCATGGTTGGATATTTCATATGTTTTCAAAACAATTTCTTAATCTAAAATCTATGTATTCATGTTTTGGAACAATTCAAAGCAAGACTGGGTGTTAAAAAGGATACTAACATGCTCAAAAACTAGTGGTTTTTCAAGTGTTTGGATTTTTGGCAAATCTCAGAAAATATAATGATTTTTCATGAAAAACTATTTTTCCTTGATAGATATACTTAATAGAAATATGCTCCTCAAATTTCATGATTTTTCTAATTTTATGGAATTTTTAATGCATTTCTGAAATTACTGAAAAATCGAAATTTGAATCAATTGTGCCGATCATTGCCATACCGATAGCTGATCGCTCACTAAAATCAGCCTGCAATTTTCCGATTTCAGATTTTTGGTATTTTCCCTCCATTATACTTGATGCCATGAGCTTATAACTTATTGTTAATCTTTTTGATGGTGTCAAAGGGGGAGAAATAATTTATGTTTAAGTTAATTATTTTAGGGGGAGAAATATATGATAGGGGGAGAAAATTTGCAATATAGAGTTTCATGGATTAAGGGGGAGTGGCATGTTGCTATATCATGTTTATCTTTACATGCTTTCTTACCTTAGAATTTATATCAAATGTTTTTACCTAACTTAAACGGATTGCCACACATCAAAAAGGGGGAGATTGTTAGGGCAATCTCTTGCCGTAATATGGTTTTGATGGTGTGGCAAAGGGTTTAAGTTAGTTTGATATGTTGATTTGATATGTGCGTTGAAGTCGTGCAGGACTTAGTATTTCGCACATGGAGCCGTGGCGAGTTTCACATCTCATGACTCGTGCCTTGAGTCAGTGAAGGATAGCTTTGCGGAAGTCGTGCACTTGGAGCATCCGAGGGACCGCCGGACGAGAAGCTTGGAGTGAAGCCGGAGGAAGTAGACTTCGAGGCAAGAGACGCGAAGGAGCATTGCAGAGTCGTGCGCCTGATGCTGCCGAGGGACGTGGCCGAGAACGAAGAGAACTTCGAAGGCGAGGGACTCCGAGAGATGAGAGTGAGCGATTGTAACCCGAGGAAGGGTAGCTCTTAGGTGAAACTTGGCCATTTGGCCAAGTGTCGGATGGGTTTTCCCGACACCAGTCGAATGCCATGTCATGGCTGCTATCGCCTGAAGTCGAGTGTAGTTCACCGTATACGATCGATCATTGAGGCGCAATGATCGATACGTGCGCCGATCCAAAGATCATTCACGATCAAGGCGCGTGATCCGTCAATAGGGTTTGACCATTAAGCCGATTCGTAGTCGATCGGCGTCGACTACGGAGGCAACGATGATCGATGAGGTCCATCGATCGCCAAGAGTTCCGTTGGACTACAGCGGTCGGGATCCGGCGTGTTCGAGGCCGTAGTAATGGCAGCGATCGCCAAGGGCGGCAATGATCGATGGCGGCCAACGGGAAGAAATCAGCCCTCTCTATAAAAAGAGAGGGTGTAATCCTTTGAGAGGCTAATGCTTATGCTCCAAGTGATCTTCCTAGTGCCCCACAAGCTCTAAACTCTTCTTACTTGCTTTTACTCCATTCTATTTGTAAGAAGAGTGATCTTGATTGTAAAGGTTACCTCCACCTAGCTTGGTGCAAAGGAGAGACCATTTAGTGGATTGGTTAAGCGGAGTGATTCACCGAGGACGAATCGGGGACCGTGGATTAGCGGCGTAGCCGTGAACCACGTTACATTCTTTGTTAGCATTTGTTTTCTTGTATTTCTATTTGCTTGTCTTTATTAGTCTTCCGCTTGCGCTAATTAGTTTTGTAGACGAGCAAATACCGGCATCCAAACGAAAAGGGCTATTCACCCCCCTCTAGCCGGCCAATCGATCTCCTACAAATTAGAGGTTGAAAACCAAGCCTTGAGATTAAGGCTTGAAAAATTAGAAAAGACCCTCAAAATTATGAAAAATCAATTAAAAGGGTCAAATGGTCAAAGTCAAGAGTCTAGAACTCAAAGTCAACACCTAGGGCAAAAGAGAGAAAAGCCAACTAAGGGCAAGAAGGGTTTGGGTCACAAACCTAAACCTAAGGTGGCTTATCATAGTGTTTCATTTGATTATGGAACACAAATTAGGTCTAGAAAAACCAAGGTCAATAGGGAAGTCATCCCTAGAGTTGACCAAGGTGTGTGCCTAGTGGCTAGGGTTTCAAGGAAACCTAAGCAAGTCACTAAGAAGGTTGCAAGGGGAGTCACCCCTAGAGTCAACCTAGGCAAGACCCAAATGACCAAGGCTAATAAGCCTAGAAGGGTCATTAGGAAGGTATCTAGGGAGGTTATCCCTAAGGAATACCTAGTAAACCCTAGGAGCTCAAATAGGTTTTGGGTTCCTAAGAGCGTGATCGATTCACACTAGATGGGTTTAGGATGTGCCAACCTTGATTAGATGGGTAGTTAACTCAACCATGGCAAAGGTGGCACTTTAGGTAATTATCAAGGTTATGGATACCTTGAAAATAGTTTTGATCTATGATCCTAAAAGATTTTAGTATGTGCCAATACATTTTTAGAATTATGAAAAATCAATTAAATTGGCACAATTTAGGATTAGAGGTCATAGTGTGTCATTTTGGGTTTTTGGCACACTAGGGAGAAAAGTGATAATATGGCAAAATATATTTAATTATATCAAATGGCAATTAACATTAAAATTTAGGTATTATTATACCTATATATTTTATATGTCATGCTTTGTTTGCCATATAACATGTCATGACATCATGCTTATTTTTAATCATTTAAAATGTCATGATCATGTTTAGGGTTAGGTTAAATGTCATGTGTTTTTAGATTTAATCATATGTCATGACATCATGATCATTAGCTGTAACGCCCGTAAAAAGTCTCCAGCAATTTTATGAGGATTTTTGGCTTTACGATAATGGGCTTTATGGGGGTTTTCCGAAAATAAAAAGGAAATAGCCAAATAGGAGATGCAAGGCCTAGGAATTGAACCCCAAACCTCTAGAGATAGCCAAGCCCTATAGATGCACCCACTAACCATAAGCCCTATAGGATTATATCATTAAGAGAAGAGGGGAATTATAGATAAGGGTGATGAGGGTAAATGAAGGGGCATGGAAAAGAAAAGAGGAACTTCTCTTCCTCCCTTTATAAAGAAGAAGGAAGCTCCCATTTGGCCACTTCTTCCTCTCCTCTTCATCCTCACCGAAACCACCTTGCTCCCCCTCCCCATTTGCACCTTTAGCCGAAATTCCTCCAAGCAAGAAGAAGGCTAGGGTTGGCTTCCATTAGATCATCTTCCAGCTAAAAAGCAAAGCGAAGGATGTAAGATTTCCTCACCTGCAGTATATTAGTTTTGTAGGAAGAATTACATGAAAGAAATATGAGTTTGGAGCTTTATATGTTTCGGCCAACTAAGTCTTGGGCTAGGATTTATGAAATATGCTATTAGGGAAACCTTTTATATGTTGTATGCTCCAAGTAGGGATCCTTAGGTAACAAAAGTCCAAGGGTTTTAACCCTATATGTTTCAGCCACCAAGGGTTTAGGGTTAGGGTTTCATGAAGAGCTCCCTCTTATGAAGTTAGGTTATGATATATGCCTACATGAATAGATTTAGGTGATAAAAATCCAAAGATCTTAACCCTACAAATTTCGGCCAGCCCATGAAATTAGGGTTAGGGTTGCATGAAAAATATTTCTACGGATACTATGATAGGTTATAAGGCTTCATGAATGAATTTTAGGGGACAAACCCAAGCTTAAGCCCCTTACAAGTTTCGGCCCACCCATGAAATTAGGGTTAGGGTTGCATGAAAAATATTTCTAATGATACTATGATAGGTTATAAGGCTTCATGAATGAATTTTAGGGGACAAACCCAAGCTTGAGCCCCCCCACAAGTTTCGGCCAACCAAGGAAACTAGGGTTAGGGTTGCAAGAAAAAGGCTTCTAAGGGAACTAGGGGATGTTGTATGCCTCATGTAGGAGTTTTAGGTGATGAACATGCTTTGTGATTAATATGCCATGAATATGCCAAAGAAATAGGCTTCATGTTATAATGTAATGTGCCATGAAATGGGCTTAGGTGATGAACATGTTTTTATGATTTAATATGCCATGAATATGCCTAGGAAATATGCTTCATGCTATGATGTAATGTGCCATGAAATATGCTTGGGTGATGAACATGCTTTGTGATTTAATATGCCATGAATATGCCAAAGAAATAGGCTTCATGTTATGATGTAATGTGCCATGAAATATGCTTAGGTGATGAACATGTTTTTGTGATTTAATATGCCATGAATATGCCAAGGAAATATGCTTCATGTTTATGATGTAATGTGCCACGAAATATACTTATGTGATGAACATATTTATACTTTAGGACCCCTTTAGGGTACTCTTATGTTATGAATGCATGTGTCCTTATGATAAGATGGAGATGCTTCCCTTTCAAGTAGGGATCAAGAGCTCTCCTTATGATAAGATGGAGATGCTTCCCTTTCAAGTAGGGATCAAGAGCTCTCCTTAAGATAAGATAAAATGGAGATGCTTCCCTTTCAAGTAGGGATCAAGAGCTCTCCTTATGATAAGATAAGATTAATATGCTTCCCTTTTTATGATGGGGATCAAGAGCATTCTTTATAATATGACAAGAAAAGAAAGGAATTAAGTATTTTACTTTGTAAGAGGTTAAGTACCCGACCCGTCAGGTGGTCGTTAATCAAATCCATAGGGACATAAGAAGACGTAAGAGGTCTTGCCCTGGTAAGACGTAAGAGGTCTTGCTCTGTAGGTCTGTGGCTCGCTACTGACCTATTAGGGAACGCGCATTATGTGGTACTTAACCTGGGGCCCCCCAAACAAGTTATGATGATATTGAAGTACCTATATATATATATATGTTTTGAAAAGAAAAGACTTTTATGAAATTGTGTATGCTTATGTTAAGGATTATGAATGCTTACGAACTCGTCCTTTATGCATTTTAGATGCTATGAAGTTATGATGCTTACCGTAGTTTAGGAATACTTGTGATTATGTGCCTTATGCATGTTTAGGATTTATGTCATTATAAATGTTTATGTTCAAGTTAAAAATGCTTATGATTATGTCCTTTATGCATTTTAGATGCTATGAAGTTATGATGCTTACAGTAGTTTAAGAATACTTGTGATTATGTACCTTATGCATGTTTAGGATTTATGTCATTATAAATGTTTATGCTCAAGTTAAAAATGCTTATGATTATATCCTTTATGCATTTTAGATGCTATGAAGTTATGATGCTTACAGTAGTTTAAGAATACTTGTGATTATGTACCTTATGCATGTTTAGGATTTATGTCATTATAAATGTTTATGCTCAAGTTAAAAATGCTTATGATTATGTCCTTTATGCATGTTAGACTCTATGAAGTTATGATGCTTGCAGTAGTTTAAGAATACTTGTGATTATGTACCTTATGCATGTTTAGGATTTATGTCATTATAAATGTTTATGCTCAAGTTAAAAATGCTTATGATTATGTTCTTTAAGCATGTTAGATTTTACTAAGTTATGATGCTTATAGTAAGAACATTTGGGTTTATGTACTTCCTGCATGTCTAAGATTTATACCATGAATGCTTATGTTTAGATTATGCCCTGCTTGGTTTTAATTATGCTTAGCATGCTGATGTAAACTCTATGCCATGCTTAGGTTTCATTACATGGTATGTTGTTGATTAGTGTTACTATGGAATACTTAGGCCATTTATGCTAGCATGCTTATGTTTCTAATTGCTTGATGTAGTTCGTGTTTTTTTGTGAGTAGGCAAGAATCTTACTAAGCTTTATGCTTATAGTTTATGTTGTCCATATACTGCAGATCAAGGAAACCTGAACTAGAGGAAGTAGCAGGAAGGGCCCCGTGTGTGTGATAGTGGCATGGTGGAGAAAGACCCTATTACTATCTGCTTATATTTATATGCTCAATTAACAACTTAAGACATTGCTTCCGCTTATAAGACTTGTGAATTATTAGTACCATGCTGGATGTTGCTTAGTTATGTTATTGTTCAATTACTTAAGAAAGTTGATATGATAGAACTCACGAATGGATCCTTATGATGGGCATGTTATGAAATGAGATAAGATATGGTAACATGCTAACTATGAATAAGATAGGTGATGCATGTAGAAAAGAAGGTTTATGCCATGATAACATGCTTAAGTAAATGGTGAAATGATCCATATATGTTATGTTAAAAAAAAAAAAAGGGGTCAAGTAGCGCCGCCCTGAGAGCAGATAAGGGCGGGCGTTACAGGTGGTATCAGAGCGGGTTCACCTTTCCACTATCACACATCAAGCCTCCATCCTGCTATTTCCAAGTAAGTAATTTTATGCATGCTTAAGTTTCCTTTATAATGAAGAATGTTTTCTATCTAGAATGAAATAATACCTCATCA
This sequence comes from Wurfbainia villosa, assembly GCA_025175895.1. NCBI lineage: Eukaryota > Viridiplantae > Streptophyta > Magnoliopsida > Zingiberales > Zingiberaceae > Wurfbainia > Wurfbainia villosa. Next base: position 37,828,488 of record CM045997.1, read on the forward strand.
TGCTTTAGTAGAATGGACTCACACTTGAGATTTAGATAGAAATAATACCTTGTCCTGTTTAGTGTAATAGAATCATAGTTGTGCCTTAGATAGTATACCTGACCAAGCTTTATACGATGGAAACATGACTCTAACCTAGAACACTAGAAAGGATACCTTACCTTGTTTATGATATGGGATGTTAGATGCCTGTATAGGAGTAGAAATTATAATAACACCTTAATTAAATTATTTATTTATCACTTAGATAACATGAACGGGAGACGTAGTGCTAGAGGGAATGACTCAGCACCCCCACCAGACTTGATGCATGTGGTTACCGAGCTACAGCGTCAGGTCGCAGAACAACAGCTGGTTATCAATGCTCTCACGAATCAACAAGGGAACCCTAGCACCACGCCAGGGACGCAGAACGTAACTCCTAATATGACCACTATGGTGCAAGCACCCCGAAGCCTATCCATCCGATTCAGCGCGAGGCCGGGCCAGAAAATTTCACTGGTGCCGGCGAACCATGGGATGCCCAAGCCTGGTTCAAAATAGTTGAGAGCATCGTGGAGCTGCTGGATTGGCCCGAGCACGAAAAGATAAAATGTGCCTCGTTCTGTCTTTCCGGAGATGCAAGGATGTGGTGGGAGAGAGTCAAAGCAAAGGGGACAAGTAAATCAAATGAGGTGGACAGATTTTGAAGCGGAGTTCTTCGAGGAGTTCTTTCAGAGACGGATCACAAATAAGCACTACGATGAGTTCCTCGAATTCCGACAAGGCGATCTATCAGTTAGTGAAGCTATGAAAAGGTTCAACTGACTGGCACGTCTCTGCCCCGAGTTAGTCGGTACTGAAAGGGAGAGGATCAGACTCCTGCTGAAAATGTTGCGACCAGAGATAGCCCTGAAAGTGGCCGGCAGAGTCAATCGACCCCAGACCGCCGAAGAGTTATTCAGTAGTGCACTGGTCACCGAGCACTACCTGAACAACATCAGTCAGCAAAGTAAGGTGCGGACCGGAGATCCGAAATCTCAGAATACTAGCTGGAAGAGGGATCGCAGTGGCAAGAAGAAACATTGGAATGGCCCAAAAGGGGGCCCAGGGAACAGCCAGACTGGGTATCCTGACTGTTCTACATGTGGGAAGAAGCATCCGGGGGAATGTTGTCAGGGCACGAGGAAGTGTTACAACTGTGGACTGGAGGGGCACATAGCTTGGAACTGTCCTACCCGAGTTCAGGCACCTTCTAGGTATGTCGATGCAGAGCTCCTCCACAGCTTCACGGATCTGAGCTATGATAGAGGGTCCCCAGATAAGCCAAGGGAGACTGGAAGCCCCGCCCGTTGGGACAAATGCCAGGGTGTTCTCCCTCACTAGGGAAGATGTGGCGAATGCCTCGACGGTTGTCACAGGTCAGATATTTATTTTCAGTCAGTATGCTACTGTGTTATTTGACACTGGGGCAACCCATTCGTTCATCTCTATGCCTTTCACAAGAAAGATAGATAGGCATCCCCAAGTCTTGGACTATAAATTCTTAACAACGTTACCTTCGGGAGAAGTGATGCCATCCACCCCGCACCAATTAGACTCGCAGACAGGGAGCTCTATTGTGACCTAATAGTCCTAGATATGTGGGACTATGATGTTATATTGGGCATGGATTTTCTGCACAAGTACGGTGCTTCAATTGAGTGTCGTAAACGGAGGGTGACCTTCCGACCCGAAGCAGAGGTTTCATTTGAGTTTATCGGGGAGTCAAAGAAAGGAATGAGGAAATTTTTATCGGCGCTAAAAGCCCGAAAAATGCTAGAAAATGGATGCACCAGATTTCTAGCCCATGTGGTGGATACCATATCCGCAAAGAACCAGAAAATAGAAGAGGTCAGAGTGGTATGAGACCATCCGGAGGTATTCCCGGATGACCTACCTGGATTACCACCTGATAGAGAAATTGAGTTCGAGATCGAATTGATTCCCGGAACTAATCCGATCTCCAAGGCACCTTACCGTATGGCGCCGACTGAGTTAAAAGAACTTCAGAAACAGCTACAGGAGTTACTTGACTAGGGATTTATCCGTCCCAATCACTCACCATGGGGAGCTCCAGTGTTGTTCATAAAGAAAAAGGATGGATCTATGCGAATGTGTATAGACTACCGGGCACTGAACAACGTGACCATCAAGAATAGGTACCCCCTTCCCAGGATCGACGACCTGTTCGACCAACTGAAGGGAGCTACTGTCTTTTCCAAGATCAATCTCAGGTCTGGCTATCATCAAGTAAAAGTAAAGCCCGGTGATATTCCGAAGACGGCCTTCCGGACGAGATACGGACATTATGAGTTCATAGTTATGCCCTTCGGAGTAACCAACGCTCCTGCGATGTTCATGGACCTGATGAATCGAGTATTCTCGGCCTTTCTCGACAAATATGTAATCGTTTTCATCGACGATATTCTTATCTACTCGAGAAACCAAGAAGAGCATCTTTGAACATCCAAGACGTACTCTGTGTTCTTGAGTAAAGAGAAACTATATGCAAAATTCTCCAAATGTGAGTTCTGGCTCAATCAAGTGTCGTTCTTGGGTCATGTCGTCTCTAAAGAAGGACTCATGATAGACCCAATAAGGATAAGGATTGTGTGAGGAACTGGAATAGGCCAAGGAATGCGAGTGAAGCCGTAAGTTTTCTCAGCGGTGCTATTACGAAAATTTGTAGAGGACTTCTAGAATTGTGCCCCTATGACCCTCACCCGAAAGGACCAAAGAATACAAATGGATGAGGATCGTGGAGAGGAGTTTTATCAATCAAGAGGAGACTAACCAGCGCTCCCATTCTGACTCTCCCTGAAGATAATGAAAGCTTCGATATGTATAGTGACGCTTCTAAACTGGGGCTCGGAGCTATACTCATGCAAAATGGCAAGGTTATCGCTTACGCCTCTAGGCAGCTCAAGGAGCACGAAAGAAATTATCCTACCCATGACTTAGAACTAGCAGCCGTGGTGTTCGCTCTGAAAATATGGAGGCACTACTTATACGAAACTCGCGGTGGATTTATACTGCACCACTAGAGTCTGAGATATTTCTTCACTCAGAAAGACCTAAATATGAGGCAACGCCGATGGCTCGAGCTAGTCAAGGATTATGATTGTGAGATATTCTATCATCCCGGAAAGGCCAACAAAGTGGCAGATGCACTGAGCAGAAAGTCTGATGCCGCTTTGATGTCCTTATCAATGCTATCGCAGCCCCTGAAAAGGGATATAATGAATTACGGAATAGAGATTATTTCTGGACAGCTTTTCACCATGGCTATAGCACCGACGTTGTTCGACGATATATTGGGAAAGCAAGATGGTGATTCAGACATCCAGAAAATCAAACAGGAAGTCCGGGAAGGAAGGGATAATGGATTTCGCATCGCCAACGGTGGAGTATTATACTTCCAGGACCGCCTATGCATTCCGAACGATCTGGAATTACGGAAGAAGATACTCGAGGAATCCCATGGAACACCTTATACCATGCATCCTGGATCTAACAAAATGTATCAAGACTTAAGGGATAAATTGGTCCGCATGAAAAGGATGTGGCTCAAGACGCAAGACTTGACCGACTGCCGGAAGGTGAAGGCGTAACACCGTAAACCCGGGGATTACCGCGGATCTGATTCCAGAGTGGAAATGGGAAGAAATATCTATGGATTTTATCTCGGGATTGCCCAGGACAACAAATGGTTACGATGCTATATGGGTAATCATAGATCGGTTGACAAAGTCTGCCCATTTCCTGGCAATTAAGATGACCTATTCGGTCGAGCAGCTAGCTCAATTATATGTCAAGGAAATTATCAAATTACATGGAGTGCCTAAGGCTATTATTTCTGACCGTGATGGTCGTTTTACCTCCCATTTCTGGGAATGTGTTCAGAAGGCTCTTGGCACTAAGTTGAGATTCAAGATCTTGCGTTTCATCCTCGACCGGCTCGACGTAAAGAGTGAACCAGGTGTTGGAAGATATGTTGCGGGCTTATGCCCTAGACTTTAAGGGGAGCTGGTGCCGATATTTGTGCTTGGCAGAATTTGCTTACAACAACAGTTACCAGGCTACTATTGGAATGACATCATATGAAGCTCTATACGGGAGGAGATGCAGGTCTCCTATCTGTTGGTATGAGGGTGGTGAAAGAAGGGAAATGGGTTTTCGGGCCGATATTATTGACAATACCACCCGCGCTATACAGAATATCCGTCAGAGAATCGAAACTGCTCAGAGCCGACAAAAGAGCTATGCGGATATGCGGCGTAGACCATTAGAATTCGAAGTCGGGGACCCGTATTCTCAAAGTGACCCCTATAAAGGAGTGATGAGATTCGAAGGAAGGGTAAATCAATCCACGCTACGAGGACCGTATCGATATTGCAAAGAGTGGGCAAGGTAGCTTACAAGTCGAGTCGCCACAAGAGATGTCGGCTATACACGACGTGTTCCATGTCTCTGTGCTCAAGAAATGCTTATCCAGTGTGGACCAAGTGATCGAGCCACAAACTGTACCAGTTCAAGAGGACCTGAGTATGAAAAGTCGGCCTATCCAGATACTAGACCGAGAAGTCAAGAGGCTAAGGAACAAAGAAGTGCCCTTAGTAAAGGTCCTGTGGCAGAATCAGCGATACGAGGAAGCTACCTGGGAACGAGAGGAGGACATGAAGCAGAAGTACCCAGAATTGTTTTAAGTTTCGAGGACGAAACTTTTACAAGGTATGAGGGATTGTAATGCCCGTAAAAAGTCTCCAGCAATTTTACGAGGATTTTTGGCTTTACGATAATGGGCTTTATGGGGGTTTTCCGAAAATAAAAAGGAAATAGCCAAAAAGGAGATGCAAGGCCTAGGAATTGAACCCCAAACCTCTAGAGATAGCCAAGCCCTATAGATGCACCCACTAACCATAAGCCCTATAGGATTATATCATTAAGAGAAGAGGGGAATTATAGATAAGGGTGATGAGGGTAAATGAAGGGGCATGGAAAAGAAAAGAGGAACTTCTCTTCCTCCCTTTATAAAGAAGAAGGAAGCTCCCATTTGGCCACTTCTTCCTCTCCTCTTCATCCTCACCGAAACCACCTTGCTCCCCCTCCCCATTTGCACCTTTGGCCGAAATTCCTCCAAGCAAGAAGAAGGCTAGGGTTGGCTTCCATTAGATCATCTTCCAACTAAAAAGCAAAACGAAGGATGTAAGATTTCCTCACCTGCAGTATATTAGTTTTGAAGGAAGAATTACATGAAAGAAATATGAGTTTGGAGCTTTATATGTTTCGGCCAACTAAGTCTTGGGCTAGGATTCATGAAATATGCTATTAGGGAAACCTTTTATATGTTGTATGCTCCAAGTAGGGATCCTTAGGTAACAAAAGTCCAAGGGTTTTAACCCTATATGTTTCGGCCACCAAGAGTTTAGGGTTAGGGTTTCATGAAGAGCTCCCCCTTATGAAGTTAGGTTATGATATATGCCTACATGAATAGATTTAGGTGATAAAAATCCAAAGATCTTAACCCTACAAGTTTCGGCCAGCCCATGAAATTAGGGTTAGGGTTGCATGAAAAATATTTCTAAGGATACTATGATAGGTTATAAGGCTTCATGAATGAATTTTAGGGGACAAACGCAAGCTTGAGCCCCTTACAAGTTTCGGCACACCCATGAAATTAGGGTTAGGGTTGCATGAAAAATATTTCTAATGATACTATGATAGATTATAAGGCTTCATGAATGAATTTTAGGGGACAAACCCAAGCTTGAGCCCCCCCACAAGTTTCGGCCAACCAAGGAAACTAGGGTTAGGGTTGCAAGAAAAAGGCTTCTAAGGGAACTAGGGGATGTTGTATGCCTCAAGTAGGAGTTTTAGGTGATGAACATGCTTTGTGATTAATATGCCATGAATATTCCAAAGAAATAGGCTTCATGTTATGATGTAATGTGCCATGAAATGGGCTTAGGTGATGAACATGTTTTTATGATTTAATATGCCATGAATATGCCTAGGAAATATGCTTCATGCTATGATGTAATGTGCCATGAAATATGCTTAGGTGATGAACATGCTTTGTGATTTAATATGCCATGAATATGCCAAAGAAATAGGCTTCATGTTATGATGTAATGTGCCATGAAATATGCTTAGGTGATGAACATGTTTTTGTGATTTAATATGCCATGAATATGCCAAGGAAATATGCTTCATGTTTATGATGTAATGTGCCACGAAATATGCTTATGTGATGAACATGTTTATACTTTAGGACCCCTTTAGGGTACTCTTATGTTATGAATGCATGTGTCCTTATGATAAGATGGAGATGCTTCCCTTTCAAGTAGGGATCAAGAGCTCTCCTTATGATAAGATGGAGATGCTTCCCTTTCAAGTAGGGATCAAGAGCTCTCCTTAAGATAAGATAAAATGGAGATGCTTCCCTTTCAAGTAGGGATCAAGAGCTCTCCTTATGATAAGATAAGATTAAGATGCTTCCCTTTTTATGTTGGGGATCAAGAGTATTCTTTATAATATTATAAGAAAAGAAAGGAATTAAGTATTTTACTTTGTAAGAGGTTAAGTACCCGACCCGTCAGGTGGTCGTTAATCAAATCCATAGGGACATAAGAAGACGTAAGAGGTCTTGCCCTGATAAGACGTAAGAGGTCTTGCTCTGGTAGGTCTGGTGGCTCGCTACCCCAGCCTATTAGGGAACGCGCATTATGTGGTACTTAACTTGGGGCCCCCCAAACAAGTTATGATGATATTGAAGTACCTATATATATATATGTTTTGAAAAGAAAAGACTTTTATGAAATTGTGTATGCTTATGTTAAGGATTATGAATGCTTACGAACTCGTCCTTTATGCATTTTAGATGCTATGAAGTTATGATGCTTACCATAGTTTAGGAATACTTGTGATTATGTGTCTTATGCATGTTTAGGATTTATGTCATTATAAATGTTTATGCTCAAGTTAAAAATGCTTATGATTATGTCCTTTATGCATTTTAGATGCTATGAAGTTATGATGCTTCTGAGTTTAAGAATACTTGTGATTATGTACCTTATGCATGTTTAGGATTTATGTCATTATAAATGTTTATGCTCAAGTTAAAAATGCTTATGATTATGTCCTTTATGCATTTTAGATGCTATGAAGTTATGATGCTTACAGTAGTTTAAGAATACTTGTGATTATGTACCTTATGCATGTTTAGGATTTATGTCATTATAAATGTTTATGCTCAAGTTAAAAATGCTTATGATTATGTCCTTTATGCATGTTAGACTCTATGAAGTTATGATGCTTGCAGTAGTTTAAGAATACTTGTGATTATGTACCTTATGCATGTTTAGGATTTATGTCATTATAAATGTTTATGCTCAAGTTAAAAATGCTTATGATTATGTTCTTTAAGCATGTTAGATTTTACTAAGTTATGATGCTTATAGTAAGAACATTTGGGTTTATGTACTTCCTGCATGTCTAAGATTTATACCATGAATGCTTATGTTTAGATTATGCCCTACTTGGTTTTAATTATGCTTAGCATGCTGATGTAAACTCTATGCCATGCTTAGGTTTCATTACATGGTATGTTGTTGATTAGTGTTACTATGGAATACTTAGGCCATTTATGCTAGCATGCTTATGTTTCTAATTGCTTGATGTAGTTCGTGTTTTTTTTGTGAGTAGGCAAGAATCTTACTAAGCTTTATGCTTATAGTTTATGTTGTCCATATACTGTAGATCAAGGAAACCTGAACTAGAGGAAGTAGCAGGAAGGGCCCCGTGTGTGTGATAGTGGCATGGTGGAGAAAGACCCTATTACTATCTGCTTATATTTAAATGCTCAATTAACAACTTAAGACATTGCTTTCGCTTATAAGACTTGTGAATTATTAGTACCATGCTGGATGTTGCTTAGTTATGTTATTGTTCAATTACTTAAGAAAGTTGATATGATAGAACTCACGAATGGATCCTTATGATGGGCATGTTATGAAATGAGATAAGATATGGTAACATGCTAACTATGAATAAGATAGGTGATGCATGTAGAAAAGAAGGTTTATTCCATGATAACATGCTTAAGTAAATGGTGAAATGATCCATATATGTTATGTTAAAAAAAAAATGGGTCAAGTAGCGCCGCTCTGAGAGCAGATAAGGGCGGGCGTTACATTAGCCATGCTTAATTATTGCTATCATTATGCCATGATCATTTCATGCATTTAAATTGATTAAAATTGATTTAAAGACAATGGCATGACTTAGAGTGCCATTTATAAGGGAATTAAGTAGAGTTGCCTTAGAAAAATGCATGAAACCCTAGATTAGGGAGACCAAAACCCACATCTCACATCACATTGACATGTATGTATATTTATACACCCTAGATACATGTGAGATGTTAGGATATGAGTTAAGTTCAAGATGCATAGTTTTTGCATCTAGATGAACCTAAACTCATCTTACTTCATTTGTGGATCATTGGGAAAGCTTGTGTACAAGTTATGTACATTGAGCCCAAGGAATATCATCCAAAATAAGGTTTTGAAAATATTTTAAAATCCTTTTGAAAAACCTTGGTGAAGTATATCTTTTGATAGCAATCACCATTGATGAAGTTGATACAAAGTAGGGCCAAAACATTGAAAATTTCAATAGTTTTGAACTTTGTGTCAATTTCCCTATTTTATAGGTAAAATAATTTTCAAATTTTTTTCACCCTTTGTATGTGTCTTAAGTAGTATATGTATGAATTTTCGTAATTTTTCGATATATGTATATTTATTTATGAATTTTTAAAATCCATTTCTAATAATTGAAATTCTGAAATTTCAGTTATCAGTCGACTGCCTTTGGTGGCAGTCGACTGATGAGGGTGGCAGTCGACTGGTAGCTGAGAGAGTCGACTGTCAATGCTAATTTTGGGAAAACAAGGTTGTTTAGCCCGTGTTCAACTATGGTTAAGGTCCCTAACCATTTCTAACCCTAGGATATGCTTTGGGAAGCATTAGAAAGGGTGAAAAACCATTGGATGTGGATTAGGAGAGTTGTTTAGGGTTTGTATCAAATTTAAGGGTGGAAGAGTTCATGTTTGAACTTTAAACCTTATTTTTGATGTTTTAGAGTTCCTATTGGCTTAGGGACTTCCCAAGAACATTGTTGGTGCAATGGTCAAGGGGGAGCAAGTCTTTAGGGGGAGGTATCCATCAAGGGAGGTATTTTTTCTCATGGAAGGAGAAATGGGATTTTGAGATACCCAATTTGGAAATTTGGAGAGTGTATAGGATTGCCTCCCTTGAGTGATATGGGACTTATCACTAGGAAGATGGTAGGCATCCTAGGTATGTTTGAACTAAGGGGGAGATTGTAAGATCTCATTGGGACATGAGACATTGACCTCCTTGGAGAGATAACCTTTTTGATGTTAGTCAAAAAGGGGGAGAATGTTTTGTGGGAGAAGTTAGAATTACCAATTTGGAATAATTGGTAAGGGATTTGAGTTAGTGTTCTAACTCAATGGTTTGTTTGGTTTTTGTCAAACATCAAAAAAGGGGAGATTGTTGGTACAACCGGCCCAGGTCAAGATTGACCAGGACTCGAGTTTGACTCGAGAGATGTTTTGATGTTTGACAAAAATATATGACAATCTGATTGTCATGGGAAAGTCCAAGTCTTGAGTACTTGGCATGGAAAGTCCAAGTGGGACACTTGGCATTTGGGAAAGTCCAAGTGGGACACTTGGCATTTGGGAAAGTCCAAGTCTTGAGTACTTGGCATGTAAAGTCCAAGCATGGGTCTTGGCAAGGAAAAATCCAAGCATGGGTCTTGGCATGGAAAGTCCAACATGGGTTGGCAAGGGAAAGTCCAAGCTTGAGTCTTGGCATTTGAGAAGTCCAAGGGGTTTGATATTGGCGGCGTAAAGTCCAAGCGGGAGTCTTGGCAGCATAAGTCCAATGGTTGGCAGCATAAAGTCCAAGCGGAGTCTTGGCGGCGTAAGTCCAATGTGCCTTGGCGGTGTAGACACCGTTAGCATGACATAGCCGATGGAAGCACCTGAAGGCTAGCGCGATGGATGAACAAGTCATGGATGACTTGGAGGGATCCGAGAGGCGTGAGGCTGATGGAGGTGGCTAGAAGGCTTAGGTCTAGGCTAAGGGTGGTCTAGCAAGTATGGGGGAACCATACTTGGGCTAAAACATCATGTTTGAGGTGTGTCAGTCGACTGGTGCCATATGGCAGTCGACTGGTGAGAGTCAACTAGGGTTTAACTACAGGATGTGTCCTAGCAGTCGACTGCCAGAGATGGAAGTCAACTGATTGGATGAGCAGTCGATTGATCTTGTGATCGATCGATGCTAGGTTTTGCCGAATGGAGTCTCACTCATTCGCCGCGCGCCAGTGAATGAGTGATGGCTTGAACAATGTCATAATCAATCGATTGATGTCCTAGCCGTTGGATTTTTCCGGCGTGGATTACACCGTTGTCTCACTGCAACAGTGTGATCAGTCGACTGATGGTCCCGATCAGTCAACTGATCGACTTTTTCCAGGCCAAGCAAAAGATATAAATGGATCTCGTGGAGGAGAAAAAGCCAACCGGTTCTTGAGCATCCTTGGGGCGATTTGTTGCTACAAATCAGGATCTCCAAGGCCATTCATCAAGGAACCAAAAGCAAGCAATCCAAAGGCATTCGTAAAGTGTTTTCTTTACTTGTATTGCATTGTATTTTATTATAATTGCTTGTTATACTTAGTTTATTGTTGTAAACTATTGTAAGAGGTTTCTCCACCTCCGATGTGTTGTCGAGAAGGAGTTTATTACTTAGTGGTGTTTGTGGCATCACTAGAGCTCTTTAGAGCTGATCCGTGGAGTAGGAACCATTCGGTTCCAAACCACATTATATTCTTGTGTTCTTGTGTTTGTCTATTTCGTTATTGTTATTATTATCTATATTCCACTGCGCTAACGAAGTTTGTAGATGAACACGCAAAAGAATTCCATCACGCACTAGCTCAACATTATTCACCCCCCCCCCTCTAGCGTTCCAACGATCCCCTACACTATTGTGAGTGGAGATCTGAAGTATTTGTAGGTTTTATTTTTAGTTCTTATTTTTTTCTCTTCAAGTTCTTAGTCTATACGTACTTCAAGTTTGTAATTAACTATCTTCATATATGAATATGAATTTCTTCGGTGAGTAGTGATCTTTTTTTGACTAGAGAGTCTTCTTCTTTATACTATATTTCCATGGATTCCTCAGTCTTTAGCTTTCCTTCTAGAAGGTAACTGTTAGGGCAATCAACCCATGTGATGTGGTTCTGATGTATGTGGCAAAGGGTTTAAGTTAGGTTGTTATGGATTTGATATGTGCATTGAAGTCATGCAGGACTTAGTAATTTGCACATGGATGACGATAGCATTGGCAAGATTCACCATCTCATGACTCAGTCCTTGAGTCGGTGAAAGATGCATTGCAAAAGTCATGCGCTTGGTGCATCCGAGGGACTGCCAGATGAGGAGCATTGGAGTGATGCCGAATGAAGTAGACTTCAAGGCGAGACGCGAAGGATGGCACTGCGAAGTCGTGCGCTTGGTGCATCCGAGGGACGTGGCTGGACGAAGAGAACTTCAAAGGAGAGGGACTCCAAGGGAAGATGAGAGTGAGCGATTGTAACCCTGGGACGGGTAGCTCTTAGGTGAACTTGGCCAAATGGCTAAGTGTCAGATGGATTTTCCCGACACCAGTCGATTGCTATAGGTAGCAGTCGACTGATCCAAATCAACTGGAGACTCGACTGGTGTTCGAGTCAAAGTTCGGCGAAACGATCGATTGCGGCTCGTGCGAGTCATTGCTAGCTCCATCGATCGCGCGAAGGAAGCGATCAAGCGATGTCGAGGGTTTCGAGCACAGAATATTGGAGAGACGACTGCTCACTTTGAGCACTGACTGTTGGCTCCATCAGTCGATTGATGGGAATATCAGTCGACTAATGTGGGAACTGTTGGTTAAAATCCAACGTGGAAGAAGTCATTAGAGGGTAACGACTACAGCAGCAGTTGACTGATCGGGGCATCAGTCGACTGTTGCTGACTCAACGAAATGAATGGCCCCTTCCCTATAAGAAGAGGCTTTTGGACACTTGGGGAGCCCAATGCTTGATCTCTAAACATCCTCCCAAGTGCCCAAACAAATTCTCCTCCTCTTTCTTGCTATTATTTCAATCATATTGTAAAGAGGGAGATTATAAGAAAGGTTATCTCCACCTAGCTTGGTGCAAAGGAGAGACTAGTGAAGATTTGGTTGAGGGAGTGATTTGCCATATGAATCGGGTCGTGGATTAGCGGCAAGGGTCGTGAACCACGTTAAATATCTTTATTAGCATTTGTCTCATTTCTTATTGCTTTGTCTTTATTGTTTATATTTCCGTTGCACTAACCGTAATCGTAGACACGTAAGAACGAGCAAATTCTACCGTACGACGATAAAGGGCTATTCACCCCCCTCTAGCCGACCACCGATGTTCCAACAATAACTATAGTATATGTTGGTAAGACCTGTGCTAACATAAGAAGTTGTAATTGTTAGTGCCTATAAGAATCATATATCTCCACAATGACATGATATTGTCCACTTTGGGCCTAAGCTCTCATAATTTTATTTTTGGGCTTTACTCAAAAGGCCTCATCCTAATGGAGATATATTTTTATCTTATAAGCACATGATCTTTTCAATGCCTTACCAATGTGGGACTTTGATTGTATTCACCATACTCCCAACAATCCCCCTCCCCCTCAAACGAAGGACCACATTGAGCCCTCCCCCCTCAAGCCTATCTGTCCTCGAAGGACTTCCTCTGCTTGATGTCCGATCCTCAACCCATTAGGACTTCATGCCAACTGTCTGGTCCTCTTGACCCAATTGGACTTCCTGCCAGTTGTTCGGTCCTCCAGACCCAACTGGACTTCATGCCTAGTGTCTGGTTCTATAGATCTGGACATGAAAGCTCCACTTCCTTCATTTGAGGTTCATGGCTTGACATGAACCATGACTTTGATACTAATTGTTAGTGCTTATAAGAATCATATATCTCCACAATGACATGATATTGTCCACTTTGAGCCTAAGCCCTCATGGTTTTATTTTTGGGGTTTGCCTAAAAGGTCTCATCCCAATGGAGATATATTTTTATCTTATAAGCACATGATCTTTTCCATGTCTTACCAATGTGGGACTTTGATTGTATTCACCATACTCCCAATAGTAAGTCCTCCAAGAGAGGTAGAAAATCCTCTGGTCGGGGCTCAATATATAAATATTACAGGTGAGGCTCACTGGAAAAAAGAAATTAGTAATAAATATGAAGTTTTCTCTAGACTCAATTAGTTTTAACTTCAATTATTTTTCTGCTGCTACTAGATTTCCCTTACTATTTTTCTCTTACTCCTAGTCTTTCTTTTGCTATCTCTAAACTCTAGAAGTTTAGGACTCGGAGAAAGGTTGTCATTAGTAAGATCTCATAGCAAGGTTATCCTCCTGAAGATTTTATATTAGCTTAATTTCACAAGTTTAACTGTTGACATTGTAGCAGTACTATAGCAATTATTGTAAAAAAAATAGAAAACAAGTAAAAGAATTGAACAGAAAATAAGAAAAAGAATTGGTATATATATATATATTGAATAAGTAATTATTGATAGGTTTGATATTTTGGATAGTGATTACTCATTAATTGAGTATGTTTAGTCCATGTGACTCACTCTATGTTATAGGCCCATGTAACTTAGTGTGACTTGCCTCTATGTTATTTTTACTCTGAGACAAGTGACTTTAAACTGCGTCAGCTTTTAGAATGCTCGACAATACAAATATCTTTCTCCAGTTTTAGAGTGTTGGATAGTTATAATGTCTATTTTAACTTTCAATGTTCTTAACAATCCAAACATTAATTTCAATGTTCAAAGTACTTGGTACCAAAGTGTTAACCTTTAATGCTTCACGAATCATGCTTGCCGATGTCTTGTAAGAATCAAAATAAAATACTTACATTGATGCTGTGTTTTGATCTGGATCCTTATTCTGGATTGCCATTTAAAGAACAATCATGAAACAAACTATTCTTTATCGCTCCACAAACCAAATCCACCAATTCGTCTGGAAGTTCTTGAGTCTTCTCTCTTTTGACAGCCTTTCGACACTTGTCTCTGCAGCCTGTCCTTCTCCATCTTGGACGCACACCCCCTTTTAAAGGGGGTGTTCTGCTGCTGCACACACTGCACAAAGTGCAATGCGTGCACATGTTGCCAATGACAACGTGTGCATATTGCAGCAGTTGAGAAATTGCTTACATCTCTCACTCGTCCAAGTTGTGCCACATAGGCAAATGGTCGCATAGACCGATAAGAGGTAGAACCCGGGTCAATAGTCACATAGACTAATATATAGCCGGAGTTTATAGTCCCAAAAGACTAATAGAATAGAGATGAATAGCCACAAAGACCATTAGAACAACCAATTCATACATAGGAAAATGGTTCATGTGACAGCAAGCACATTGAGCAATCTATTGCTAAGAAAATTATTACACCTTACATAGCTACTCATAGAGCGATCTGTACTAAGAAAAATTATTACGCCTAACTTAGCCACTCTATAAATGGTACATAACCATTTCCTGAATGACATATAGTCATTCACCTGATGACACACAGTCATCCTCCAGGTGGCACATAGCCTTTCTCCAGGTTGTACAAAACCATACTTCTGGTGGTACATAGTCATTTTCCTGGATATGATGTCTTGCTATTTACGCAGATTAAATAATCTCCATTTACATCAATATGAACATCTCTAATGCCTCATGACGACCATCATGTCAAGAGCATATTCCATATTCTCAATATTCACTATCATTTCCATACACAACAGAAATGGGTCGACCAGTGAATAATTCTTAAAAAGATGCAAATCTATTTAATCTTCCTTTTTAGCGTAAATCTATTTATTTTAATCATCCATTTTCCTAGTCATGTTCTATAGACCGAATCATCCATAGTCAATAGGTTTACATGCTAAAGTAGCAGACCCTGATTAAAACTTCAAGTAGAAAGCTAAATAGTTACAAAGGGCAAATACTGAGATTAACATACAATCTCAAATGGCTCACATAGTAGAGAAGCAGGGATCCATTCTCCTACTACCCTTATTGTCGCTTTAGCACATGTGGTATGAATCACATGCTACGATGTTATTCTCTATACTAATAAAGAGTGCATATTTTCCTCAACATCGTACAAATTTTGATCTAGACATTCCAAATGTCTAATCCTAAATTCAACATATGAATTTTAATCTGGCTCATAAACACGTATAGTAAATGGTGGGAACATTTACTTCGATCACTTTTCTTAAATGATCTTATCTTGATACAAATATCAAGACGACCTCAGCTTATAAGTATGTATCTCTATACATATAGCTTCTAAATTTATCCTATAAGTAATGGTCTTACTCCTATTCGTACATAACAAATAGAAATGATTGTCCATGTGAGAGGACCAATCACTATCTGCCAACATGCTTACCCAGAACTTATCACAAGAATGTAACATCACATACACTGAATAAATTATGGCTAGCATTTTAAACAATCAAATTACAATATCCGATTGTCATTACAAAATTACTACATTCTATGAAGTCTCATAGACTTTATGTAAAATACTGAGAAAAATAATAATAATAATAATTAATACCCTTGTTAATTAATAAATTGTCTTATAGAATTTTTTTAGAAATTTTTTTGGATTTAAACGGAAGTTTTATGGATATTTCATGGGGATAAAGCGAACAGGCTTTTATAAAGCCTGTTTAGGAATTAAATGGTTTAATTTAACCTGATTCCTTCCATTTCCGTCGATTCTATTTCTTTCCCGAACATTTCCTCCATTTGTGACTCTTCTCTTCCAAATGCGCGACTCTTCTCCTCTTTCCTCGCGATCTCTACAGCAGTCGTCGTTTGATCGCCAAGATCTTGGCCTCGCCGGAGTGCGGAGGAGAGCCGATGGTGGCTGGATGGCAACTTGGGGTAGGGGATTTCATCCTTCCGCAGTGCCCTATTCATGTTCCGGTGCCAGAGTTGCTGCCCTCTCGATGAAGCATTTTACCGATCGATGTCCTTGCTTCTCCGTGATCCAACAAACTGTCGACGGTGCCATCAGGTGGGAGAGCCAGCGGGAGTGGAGGGCTTGATAGCAGCTTCATTCTATCGGATTTTTTGGGGTTGCCCTTCTAGCCGATCGTCGTCGGAGCGAGGATTTTGAGTCGGTGAACTGAGGATGGGAGGGAGTCGCGAGGTCGCAGCGACTGGGTGCTAATTTAAATGAGATGTCTATCGGAGCATACGGTGGCTTGGTAGCGACTGGGCGGCAATAGTGAGCAGAGCGCCGGTTTAAGGGTTCTATGGCCGGTTGTCGTCGGAGCTAGGTAAGGATCGATATTCATTCTTGCTTCAGACGAGATCTGAGTTCTCGATGGGGTTTCCTTCAATTGAGCGTGAATACTGTTAATTAGGGCAGAAGGTGCGGGAGCGTCGACGACCTCTTTATCATGATCGCTCTTTCCATCTCCCGGTCGGACACCGAACATCAACTGCAACTTCTGATTTCTGTCCTCTCATGTTCTTCTGCGCGTGAGCTCACCATAGTGGCATTATCGCTATGTCGTGATGGAGTAGCTGTTATGTTGTTCCCTGCTGTTAGTAGATGGGGCAGGGAGCAGTGGCTAGAGGCCGCTATTAGTTGCTATATCGGTGGCCATACCAACATCGAAGAGAAGGTAAGCTATATTTACAGTTTTGAATCTAGGTGCTTTCCAATTTGTTGTTATTGGTTTCAGTTGATATTGGACTTATTGGAGGTTTGGGAGGCTGTGAATGATGGATTAAACAGTTAAATAGCTATTTGGGGTTCAATTTGTTTTGTGATGTGAATTGGGTGTATGGAGTGGAATGAGTTGTGGAAATTCCAGGAGTTAGTTATACATAAGTGGAATGTAAGTTGGTATGAAAATTCTAATGGGGATGTACTGTTCGTGCCCTATTATTAAGGGGCTATGAATGTGTCAAATGTGAATTTGTGGATTGAGTTTGGTGTGAACCGACCAAGGATGAATGTAGATTTGGGGTTACGAGAGGTGTGTGCTCGTAGTGCTGACTCGCGTTCGATAAAAGGATGGGAGTATAGAAACGACGTAGTAGTTATGTATTTATCGGATACTTGTACTTAATCATAGTTGCTATTATGTGCATGTTTGGGATACGAAGCAGATCCACGATTGTGAGGATTATTTCGAGCTTCGTATCAGGTGGGTAATTTCCTACCCTGGTCAGGTAGTTTTAATGCATACAGATTTAGATATATGATCAAGTTACCTTGACTCCGCTCTTATTTTCCCTTGCACTTGATACCTTATCGTTGGATGTTAAACTCTATTGTTGTTATCATGTTTCACTTCATCATGATTAGGAGTTATATATATGTGATGTAAGTAACCTAGAATTTGTTTAGTTAAGTGCAAATAGTAAAGTTCGGATGACAACCTGATTGTAAATTGGGCAAAAAGGTCATCCGTAGGTAGATAATGTCTTGAACCTAGGGTTATTCTAGTACCCTTAGGTTGCATATTTACCACCGACCATGTATTGAGTGAATGGTCAGGTGAATGGTACTTAGTGTGTCGCTACGGACCGGTGGTCCTAGCTTGCTATAATCAGTTGAGTACGACTCTCTACAGGATAGAGAGTGCGTCGATCGATAAGTACGACTCTCTACAGGATAGAGAGTGCATCGATCAGATGAGTATGACTCTCTACAGGATAGAAAGTGCATCCATTAGTTGAGTATGACTCTCTGCAAGATAGAGAGTGCGTCAATTAGATTGGTATGACTCTCTACAGGATAGAGAGTGTTATGATCAGTTGAGTACGACTCTCTACAGGACAGAGAGTGCATTGATCTAATTAGTATGACTCTCTGTAGAATAGAGAGTCTGTGGTGGATGTCTATTTTTGACAGAGCATTCATGTCATTTGCATGTATGCTGGCGACGTGGTCTCCCTTATGGTTGAGAGGGTCGTCAGTCATCCTGCCTCCACGGTTACTCATAGGAGGAGTAACCGGTGTGAGGGAAGAGCATTGTGGTGCCGCACTCTACCACTATAGACGGTGGTAGTGGGATTTTCATGTCATAGTCCTGCGTGTGTGGCACTCGAGCACTCATGGGTAGTGACTATTAGAGTGGCCAACAGCAGGGACCCCCATCGTGTAGCTTGCTTTTCACGCTTATATGCTACTCGATCATACTTCCCACTCGGCCAATCGAGAGTAGTGATTGGTGTTGAGTTGGGACAGTTGTCATGCTCGAGCCACTGAGGCCACACTGAGGTCGTGGTAGATTTAGGGTGAGCCGACATGAACATGCATGCTGCATTGCTGTGACTTATTGCATTTTTGCATATTGTCATATATATACATATATGCATGTATATATATACATGGATGATTGTGATTAGTATATATATATATATATATATATATATATATGCAGTCTATATATATATGCTTATTGTGATGTTGCATTTGATTGTACTATGCTTGTTGCATTTGGTTGTACATCATCTTCATACATGCTACCCGCATCACTTGTATGGTTGTGTCAGATACCTGTATACTTGTTGGATAGAGCATTAGATACCTTTGACCTATATCATGAGTATATTGTGAGTTAGCATTACTCTTCCTATTATATATTTGGATATATGCTCAAGTTGGATCAGAGTAGCGTAGCAGACTTTCAGGTATGTCTGCATTATACATTGTTTATTTGGTTAGACGGTTTATGCATGTATATGTTTATCATGCTAGTGTTTACCTGATGTACCTGTAGATTTTTCTGTTGAATTACATGTGATATTTGATATATACATATTTTTCCTATTACCTGTTGAGTTTTACTCACCACCATGGACACTGAGTTTTTCTGTCGCCCAGGTAACAGGTAGTCGACTTCGTGATGGACTTGGAGCACGGCTGGCTGGCATCGTCTCATCTCAACTCGGAGAGTCCAGGTTTTTGGGTTATCGTTGGTGTTCCAATATGTCTTTGGTTTTTATGTGATGATTGTAGTCTGTGACTATTGTTGTTGTATCTTTCTTTTCTGGTTTTGTTATGGTGGTTCTTAGTTTTGGTGTTAGTCATACCGGTATGCATGTGTGTGGGATTGTATTGTTATTATGTTTTTTCCGCTGTGTTTTGATGTGTTATTATGGTTACATTTTTATATGTTATGTTTATTGTGGGCCCAAGGGCCTTGTATTAACACGAGATGTTGCCACGTACAGGAGATATGTCGTCCATTTGCTTTTCGGCACGGCATGCTCTCGAGGAGTGACAACTTTAGTGGTATCAGAGCCCAAGGTTCTGCGATGCCATGCAGTGTCATTTTTGTGTCGAGTCTTGGATTCTCGGGAGTCGATTTGTTTAGTTTTGGTTTTCTGAGATAAGATTGACAGCAGCCTGAGCTCCAAGCAGCACGAGGTAAGAATCCTTGATAACTTATACTTAGTTAGATGTTTATCTAAACTTGATCAATAGGTGTATACAGTTAGAGTTAAGACACCTGTGCAGACTTGTAGTAGAAGTCGTCCACCGTGGCGACCAACCAGAGTTCATTAGGGTTTATACTCCCAATTTTGTTGGCTATGCATTTAGATGCTTATAACAGGGAATAACCTATAGTATGTTGGTTATTGTTCATAACCGTGGTATGAGTTGACCACAGAAATGACCTATTGAGTCTGTGAGTCTTGAACCTGTGTCAAAAAGGTGAATTTCCTTTGAGAGTCGACTAATACCGAGTCAAAAAATAGGGGTCAAGTCGTCACATTTTCTGTGAAAATTAGAGACTACAGTCTTAGAGATTTTCACTAATTATGCTAGTCAGATCATTACCTGATGGGTAATGGACAAGACAAGTAGGCTATTGTTGATGCAGATAGTGGAAGGCTAGATTACGGTGTTTCATAGGGATTTTTATCCCTGAGTTGTTCATACTGAGTTGTATAACTTTGAAGGGACTTTTGAGTACTTAACTCATGTTATACAGAGAAAGTAGAGTTGTTTGCATACCATTATCGAGATCAACCTGGTATTTGGTGGTAAATATAGAAAATAATCTTCGGGGAATAATATATCACTTGATTATGGTTTAGTGATGTTGAAAGAGAGTATTTCTTCGCGTCACTTTCAGTGACACATTGTAAGGAATTCTTGAGCTTCAAGTAGGGTGATCGTCGATAACGGGAATACCATACAGAGTCATTAGACTTGCAGAGCTTATACTCACCTAATAGCTCAAGAATGTGAATGGATGTTTTAAGCCACCCACGGTTGTTGGCTTACTGTTGGATTAAGATCACTAGATCTTCTATCAGATCTTGTCGGAAGACGTTGGATTAAGTCAAAAGTTTAGAAATGACTCCGTACAAGTGTTTAAGAGTTGGAGATGAAGATCGATAAGTAGACATTGCAAGTTAGATGTTGGAATAAGAAGCCTCCGAATGTTGGACAAAAGGAGCAAGATCGGAGTCATAGGCCTTGAGCTACTTTCCGAGTATAGAAGACCAACCGCAGATCATCAGGATGTTCTTGTTCACATCAATGAAATCATAACAAAGACTCCGAAGGGATTATGTGCATGCAGTGCGGATCATGAAGACACGCGAAGTCAGATTATTTGTTGGATTAGTTCATCTGTTGCTATTGTAAGCAACCAGTACATTTGAGGAGCTATACTTTGAAGACTCAGTTGAAGACTATCGATGGTGTTCCGGGAGGATGATGCACCGTCTCGACAGTAGAGATTAGCACAGAAGATTGGGTTATCTCATCAACAGCGACCTACTACCTCAGGTATGGGTGGAGTTTCGTGATACTTCCCTTAAAGGGAAGTGATTTATTCAGCAGTATCATCAGAAGACATCATAGAAGATGCATGCAGACAACAACAACAGTTACCCTAGATGTGAATTGGCTTTGTACAGAGGAGAGAGTATACGACGATGGTCGTATCTATTCGGTATTCTACAGTTGCAGCTCGTAGGATTAAGTAATGGGATCAGATAATCTAGGAAAATCCCCAGACTTTTCGTTGCAGAAATGCGACCGCTTTATCGCGGACTGTTGGATATGATCTTTTTCTCTTCGGAGAAAGGCCAAGACCTGCGTAGAGCCTTTGGATCGGATCGGCAGATAATTGATCGTTCAGGGTATTACTTTAGTTTACCCTCTGGATTAATATATTAAGAGATACTTGTAGTTTACAGGTATTCTTTTCTAGAACATTCCTAGTTCGGATTAGAAGGATTCCTATACATCGACTGGTGGGTCGGTGGTATCTCTACCGTCATGTGAGATGTGGACCAATAATAAAGAAGTCAAGGGATGCCCTTAGACTTTGATAGACATACTTTTGCTGTAGACATATTCCTACGGATGGTCAACTTGTTGAGATTATGGTATGATATGTCTCTCGAATGTGTGTATAATCCGAAAGCATACAGATGTAGTTTCGGATGAACTCTTAGGCTTGTCATTGCATGGGCAAGTAGAGTAGATGATCGGAGTGATTTCGAAGATAGTATCGATATTGAATACCTCATATGAGGGATAATGTTTTTGGTATCAGTGTTGCTAAACACTATGGAAATTGGAAGAATTTAAGTTGCGATTATAGGAGATGTTGGAAGGGATATTTATCTATCCCAGTATTCCTCCTTGAGAGGATTCGGAACTCTTTGTTGAAAGAGAGATGAACCTTTTAGATTATGCCTTGATTATCGATGATGGAATGCGATAGTTGTTAAAAGTGAATATCCTTTGTGGTGGATAGATGGTCTGTTTAGATCAACTAAGGACTCCTGTGTATACTCTAGAGTCAATTTTACGACTGGAGTGTCGATATTATAGTGACAAGATGTCATACAATTATCATTATCATTGTGATGATTGATATATCATCAGTGTAGAGTAAAGGGGATGCAGGTGTGTAGAGACGACAATTTCATACTTGGTATGAATTTTATGAGTTTTGATTAAGATGTTAGACTAATTAATGATTTAGTCGCCACTGGATTTGAGAATCGTGTATCCTGGACACGATTGGATCAGTTTGTGGTTGTTGGAGTTGCATAACCTGGCCACTCTTGATTGTGGTAGTTGGAGTTGCGCACTCAACCACCATAGATGGTGGTTTTCCTTGTATGTTTTGGTTAATTATGTAGATGTGGATAGAATGTTTGGCATTACTATACCACGGACTTGTTTGATGAAGGGTTGGTGTCATTGATCCGTGAGGGGAAACTTCGCTTCCCACTTCACCTCGATCGTTTGTTCATGGCGATCTCATCGATGTCCCCGGATTAAAATATTTAATCCTAGACAAAAGAGATTGCCCAAACAACCAAGTCATCATCGTGCTATTCGTTTAGAGAGGTCACTTGAATAAACTTGTTGTTCAAGCGACCAACCTCTATTCTACGAGTAGCCGCAGAATAGACGATATCCGAATCGCCGGCTTTCATGTTTATGTTCGGGATCCAAGTATTATTTAGCCACAAACAGATTATATCATGCTCATAATTGAAAAACAAAAACAAACATGTTACAAAGGAGAATAGAGAATCGATATACCTCTCGATCTTCTAATGTATGACCTTCCTCCTTTCAGACGTTGTGTGGGCGACAATCTACCAAAAGTTGAAACTCCTAGATCGCCAATCTTCCTTCGTTGCTCGTTCCGAGCAAGAGGAAGAATAGAAACAAGGTTCTTTTCCTTCTTTCAACCAACCAACAATCTCCAAGGATGGAGCTTGCCGCTGGCCAAGAAGGAAGAGGAGATTAATGGTTGCCAGCCAAAAGCTTCAAGGGAGGACCCTAAGTCTTTGTTCCACCGGCCAAGGAGAAGGAGAGGACCTACTTTGGACGCCGGCCAAGAGCTGGAAAGGCTTCAATGGGCGCCGGCAGCTTGAGGAAGAAGAAGAAGGCAAGGAAAAACTTTCCTTATTAGGTGCCGCCAAGCCCAAACCCTAGCTCCAAGTTCTTGCCGCCAACCTCCAAAAACCCTAGCTTCTCTTCATGTTCTCCACGCCAACCCCATGTTCTCCTTTTATAGAGTTAGGGATAAGCCTCCTTTTAATCTCCACCATTGGTTGTAGGGATTTAATCTCAACCGTCGAATCTTAGAGATTTAATCTCTACCTTTGGATCTAGAGTTTTGTTTCTATCCATTGGATCTAAGCTTCATGTGGTGTTAATAGGCTACAATAGGGACCATGAGGAGGGGTTGGATCTTGGCCACCCCTAGATCAAGCCCACATAAAGTCCGATCCATTAATGATAATCCAATCCACTAAAGGATTATCATTGATCTACCTCACCAACCCCCATAAGATAATATGGGCTCCATATATTATATGTATATTTTCTCCCCGTGTTTAAGATCTCGAATGTCCGTCGATTATTTAATTTACTGACCATTAATTAATCAACATCTAACTCCATGAGTAGTACCACTCAACCTTTTCATCATGCCAGACCAAGTCCACCTGCAGGGTTTACATGATGAACCTTATGAGCTCCTCAAGGGGACATCATCATCCTAATATATAGGACACGGTTTCCTCCTCTAATCAATGGCATACCATATAAATAATATCATCTCCCAACTTACCGAGCCTATCGATTTAATCTATAAATCTCGCCCATTGGTAAATCAAAGAGATGAATACTAAGTATATGTGCCCGTTATTATATCGGGATTAAGAGTATGTACAATATAATATCTGAGGTCTGATTCGATTATGTAGTCAGCAATAAATTGAATCACCTCTAAGTCGGTCCTGCTCAATACACACAAAGTGCACTAGTGTGATTCTATGGTCAAGACAAACCAATCCCAAATCACACTATAACCATTCCAATGGTTTGTCCAAAGCCATCTCGGTTGTGAGCCTTTACTTATACCTTACAAGGAACCGATAACATGATCTCCCGTGTGACACCATACACCATGTTATCTACAATGTAATGTATTAGACAATATGCATAGCCATAAAAATATGCAAACAATGATCATGTGATTCTTATTTCAAAATAAAGATGTTCATACAAAAGGTAAACTTTTCAGTATACATCCCAACAATCTCCCACTTATACTAAAAGACTATGCTATTCTCATACTGTCATACATCTGATTCCCCTTCCCTCCACATGCCTATCAAAGCTCTCGCTAGAAGGGCATTAGTGAAATGGGTATACCAGGTCATCCTCCGATGCAATCTAGGCGACAGCAACTTCTAACTCCTTTACGATTTCTAGTATCAGGTGGTACTTGCGCTCTATGCATTTACTTACCTTATGGGCTCATGGTTCCTTCGAGTTTGCAACTGCAACATTATTATCACAATAAATTGTGATAGTTCTGGGCAAACCAAGAATCACATCCAAGTTCATCAGGAAGTTCCTGAGCCACACAGCTTCTTTGGCTGCCTCAGAGGCTGCCACATACTCAGCTTCCATGGTGGAGTCCACCATGCATTTCTGCTTGACACTCCTCCATACAATGGCTCCACCTTCCAAAGTAAACACAAAACCTGAGGTAGACTTACTATTATCCCTATCTGATTGGAAGTCGGAATCCTTGTAACCCACAGGGAGTAATTGGTCTGCCTGGTAAAATAGCATATAATCTCTAGTCCTTCTCAGGTACTTCAATATATCCTTTACCGCAGTCCAATGTCCCAGTCCTGGATTACTCTGATATATGCTGACGATGCCCACGGCAAAGCAAATATCTGATCTCGTACATTGCATCGCATACATGAGGCTTCCTACTGCCGAAGCATAAGGAACCGCCTTCATCTCCTCTATCTCCTCAGATGTTCTAGGACACATCTCCTTAGATAAAAGAACTCCATGCCTGAAAGGTAGAAAACCCTTCTTGGAGTTCTGCATGCTAAAACGATCCATAATCGTGTCTATGTATGAAGCTTAGGATAAGCACAACATCCTTTTCCTGCGATCCCTTATAACCTTGATCCCAAGGATGTGTCCTACCTCTCCCAAGTCCTTCATATCATACTGTTTGGACAACCATACCCTTACGTCCGATAACACCTTGATATTATTGCCAATCAACAAAATATCATCTACGTATAGTACAAGAAATACCACTACGTTTCCGTCACATCTTTTGTATACACAAGACTCATCCGGACTTTGAATAAATCCATAAGACTGGATTACCTCATCAAACCAGATGTTCCAAGACCTCGAAGCTTGCTTCAATCCATAAATGGACCGATTTAGCTTACATACAAGATGCTCTTTGCCCTTCGCAATGAATCCCTCTGGTTGCTTCATATAGATGTTTTCCTCAAGACTTCCATTAAGGAAAGTTGTCTTGACATCCATCTGTCACACCTCATAATCCATATGAGCTGCTATGCATAAGAGAATCCGGATAGACTTATGCATGGCTACCGGCGAAAAGGTCTCTTCATAATCAATACCCTCTTTTTGAGTATACCCCTTCGCAACAAGCCTCGCTTTGAAGGTCTCAACCTTCCCGTCTATTCCTCTCTTTCTTTTGTAGATCCACTTGCATCTAATGGTTTTTACACCATCGAGTGGTTCTACTAGCTCCTAGACCTGATTTGAATCCATAGATTCAATCTCAGTATTCATTGCACTTTGCCAAGATGCTGCATCTTTATCTTGGATCGTCTCGTCATATGTCCAGGGATCATGTTCATGTTCGCCAAGGACCAAATTAGAAGATTCTCTCAAGAACATGAATCTATCAGGCTATCTGACAACCCTCCCACTACGATGAGGTATCACCCGTGTATCCTCTGTTACACGCGGTGCAGTGACTTGTGGTATATCCTCTTGTACCGGTGGTACTGAAGAAGTGACTTCCCCTTTTAATTCCTCTAGAACAATTTTACTCTTGGGCTTGTGGCTCATGACATAGTCTTCCTCTAGAAATCTGGCGTTCGTGCTAACGATCACCCTCTGATCTCTAGGACTATAAAATATACCACCCTTCGTTCCTCTAGGATAGCTAACGAACATGAGTACTTATGTATGAGGTTCCAACTTACCAGCATCATCCTTCAGCACATGTGCTGGACTCCCCCATATTCGAATATGTCTTAGACTAGGCTTTCGCCCAGTCCACAACTCTGTGGGAGTAGAAGGCACTGATTTAGATGGAACCAAGTTCAGAATGTACACCACCGTATCTAGAGCATATCCCCAGAACGAATCTGGCAACTCAGAATAACTCATCATCGATCTAACCATCTCCATAAGATTCCTATTCCTTCGCTCTGCTACACCGTTCTGCTGGGGTGTGCCAGGTGCAGACAATTGGGATTGAATCCCAGCCTCTGATAAGTAATTCCTAAACTCTCCCAAGAGGTATTCACCACCACGAGCAGATCGTAGTGTCATCCATATCTTGAATAATCGTCTATGAAAAAGATGAAATATTCAAACCCACCTCTAGCCTGGATAGACATAGGACCACACAAATCAGAATGAACCAATTCTAACATATCTTTGGCTCTATACCCCTTGGCCATAAAAGGCCTCTTGGTCATTTTACCCTCCAAGCAAGATTCACAGGTTGGGAAATCCTCCACCACTAATGAACCCAAAGGTCCATCAGCTATCAACCTTTGAATTCTGTTAGGAATATTGGAATGGCTAGAGGGGGGGTGAATAGCGTAGATGAAATTCGATCGTGTTCGTGTCTACAATTTCGTTAGTGCGCAGCGGAAATAGAAATAATAAAAGCAATAATGAAATAGACAACAAGCTAACACAATGATATAATGTGGTTCAGAACCGCACGGTTCCTACTCCACGGATCGAGCTCTAAAGAGCCCTAGTGATGCACACGCACTCACTAATGATAAACACTCCTTCTCGACACAAGTCGGAGGCGGAGAAACCCCTTACAATAGATCTTACAACAGTAAGAATGAAATACAAGCAATATACAATGTAAATACGAAATACAAGTAAAGAAAAGACTTTACAACACTTGTTTTGATTGCTTGAATGCTTGGTTGCTTGCTTGCACTTGGAGACCTGATTTGCACCAACAAATCGCCCCAATAGCCCTCAAGAACCGATCCCTTTTTCCTCCATCACGAGCTCCATATATAGCTTCAACCTGTGCTGGAAAAAGTCGATCAGTCGACTGATCAGGACCATCAGTCGACTGATGCCACTGTTGTCGTGAGACAACGGCTAGATCCACGCTGGATAAGTCCAATGGATCTACCATCGATCGATCGACAGACCATCGTCGATCCGATGGAGTCCTCACTCGACCGGCCGAGTCTCGACTCCGATTCTCGCGTGGCGAATTCGAGCACCGCCGATCACGATCGACGATCGGGCCGATCGCTCATCACGATCCGCCCACCGCGCGATCGTTAGGCCATAACCCGATCAAACCCTAGTTGATTTCGGTCGATCCGCCGCCACATGGCACCAGTCGACTGGCACACCTCAAACATGAGGTTTTAGCCCAAGTATGGTTCCCCCATACTTGCTAGACTACCCTTAGCCTAGACCTAAGCCTTCTAGCCACCTCCATCAGCCTCACGCCTCTCGGATCCCTCCAAGTCATCCATGACTTGTTCATCCATTGCGCTAGCCTTCAGGTGCTTCCATCGGCTATGTCATGCTAACGGTGTCTACACCGCCAAGGCACATTGGACTTACGCCGCCAAGACTCCGCTTGGACTTTACGCCGCCAACCATTGGACTTATGCTGCAAAGACTACCGCTTGGACTTTACGCCGCCAATATCAAACCCCTTGGACTTCTCATGCCAAGACTCAAACTTGGACTTTCCCTTGCCAACCCATGTTGGACTTCTCAAATGCAAAGACCATGCTTGGACTTTCCCTTGCCAACCCATGTTGGACTTTCCATTGCCAAGACCCATGCTTGGACTTTACATGTCAAGTACCCAAGACTTGGACTTTCCCATTTTTGTCGAACATCAAAACATCACTCGAGTCAAACTCGAGTCCTGGTCAATCGTGACCTGGGCCGATTGCACCAACAATCTCTCCCTTTTTGATGTTTGACAAAAACCAAACAAAACATTGAGTTAGAATACTAACTCAAATCCCTTACCAATTATTTCAAATTGGTAAACTTAAACATTCTCCAAATGTTCTCCCCCAAACATTCTCCCCCTTTTTTGACTAACATCAAAAAGATTTTCTCTCCAAGGAGGTCAATGTCTCATGTCCCAATGAGATCTTACAATCTCCCCCTTGGTCTAAGAATATCTAGGATGCCTACCATCTTCCTAGTGATAAGTCCAATATCACTCAAGAGAGGCAATCCTATAATCTCTCCCAATTTCCAAATTGGGTTTCTCAAACACTCATTTTTCCTTCCTATAAGGAAAAAAAATACCATTCATCATCCCATGATGAATTCCTCCCCCTAAAGGCTTGCTCCCCCTTGACCATTGCACCAACAATGTCCTTGGGTAGTCCCTAAGCCAATAGGAACTCTAAATCATCAAAATTAAGGTTCTAAGTTCAACATAGAACTTTCACTCACCTTAAGATTGATACAAAACCCTAAAACCTCTCCAAATCCATATCCAATGGATTTTCACCCTTTATAATGCTTCCCAAAGCATATCCTAGGGTTAGGAGTGGTTAGGAACCTTTACCATGACTGAACACGGGCTAACCAAACCTAGTTTTCCCGAGATCAGCCTTGGCAGTCGACTCTCGGATACTACGATCATTGCCACACTCATCGATCCGACTCGAGCGTCGGTGATACGAAAATTTCAAATTTGATTATATCGAATCGAGTTTTGGAAATTCATAAATAATTATACGTTTATCGAAAAATCCTGAAAGTTCATACGTATAATTCTTATGACACATAAAATGGGTGAAAAATATTTTAAAATTATTTTACCCATAAAATAGTGAATTTGATACAAAACTCAAAACCATTGAAACTTTCAATGTTTTGGCCCTATTTTGTATCAACTTCATCAATGGTGATTGCTATCAAAAGATAGACCTCACCAAGGTTTTTCAAAATGATTTTAAAATGTTTTCAAAACCTTATTTTGGATCATATTCCTTGGGCTCTATGCACATGACTTGTACACAAGCTTTCCCAATGATCCACAAATAAAATTAGATGAGTTTTAGTTCATCTAGATGAAAAAACTATGCACCTTGAACTTAACTCATATCCTAGCATCTCACATGTATCTAGGGTGTATAAATACACATACATGTCAATTGGATGTGAGATGTGGGGTTTGGTTCATTTTATCTAGGGTTTCATGCATTTTTCTAAGGCAACCCTACTTGATTCCCTTATAAATGGGACTCCAAGTCATGTCATTGTCCTTAAATCAATTTCAATCAAATTATCTTAAAGCATGAGTGATCATGGCATAATAATAGCAATAATTAAGCATGGCCAATGATCATGATGTCATGGCATAATATGAAATCTAAAAACACATGACATTTATCCTTAATCCATAAGCATACTC
Organism: Wurfbainia villosa; assembly: GCA_025175895.1. Lineage (NCBI taxonomy): Eukaryota > Viridiplantae > Streptophyta > Magnoliopsida > Zingiberales > Zingiberaceae > Wurfbainia > Wurfbainia villosa. Next base: position 37,858,211 of record CM045997.1, read on the forward strand.
ATGACATATAAATGATAGAACATAAGCATGATGTCATGTCATGGCATATGGCAAACAAATCATGGCAAGTAAAAAGTATAGGTATAAGTATACCTAAATTTTAATATTAATTGTCATTTGATATAATTAATTATATTTTGCCATATTAACCTAAATTTTTCCAAGTGTGCCAAAAACCCAAAATGGCACACTACGACCTCTAAACCTAAATTGTGCCAATTTGACCATTTTATCAAGCTTCTCAAATAATATTGGCACACCCTAAAATCTTTTAGGATGATAATTCAAATCTATTTTCAAGGTAACCATAACCTTGAAAATATCCAAAAGTGCCACCTTTGCCATGGTTGAGTTATCTACCCATCCAATCAAGGTTGGCACACCCTAAACCCACCTAGCGTGAATCAATCACGCTCTTAGGAACCCAAAACCGATTTGAGCTCCTAGGGTTAATTAGGTACTTCTTAGGGATAACCTCCCTAGATACCTTTCTAATGACCCTTCTAGGCTTAGAAGCCTTGGTCATTTTGGTTTTGCCATGGTTAACTCTAGGGGTGACTCCCCTTGTAACCTTCTTAGTAACTTCCCTAGGTTTCCTAGAAACCCTAGCCACTAGGCACACACCATGGTCAACTCTAGGGATGACTTCCCTATTGACCTTGGTCTTCCTAGACCTAGTTAGTGTTCCATAGTCAAATGGAACACTATGATAAGTCACCTTGGACTTAGGTTTGTGACCCAAACCTTTCTTGCCCTTGGTTGACTTTTGACTCTTAAGTCCTAGGGGTTGACTTTGACTTTTGGACCTAGAAGTTTGACTAATTGACCCTTGCATTTGATTTTGCATAACCTTAAGGGTCTTTTCAAGTTTTTCAAGCCTTGATCTCAAGGCTTGATTTTCCTTTTCTAATATCTCAATTTTTGATTTTTCATTTTCTCTTGAGATATTTTTATTTCTAGGCATATGTCTAGATTTCTTAGCATTAAAGCCTAGATGTTCTCCTATTTTCTTAATGCTTTCCTTAGGTAATATATTTTTAGGGACATTAGTCCCAAATTTCTTCTTATTTCCTAAGTGAACATTCTTAGCTCCTAAACAAATATGTTTGTTATTTCTAGCATGCTCTTTATGATACATAGCAAAATTGCTAAAATTAGTTCTAGCATGCCTTTTAATATTTAAATTATACGGAGCATTATTTAAATATACCTTAGGGTTTGCCTTAGTGGCTCCCCCTACTTGTGATGCTCTCCTTTGCCCCTTCTTCTTCTTCTTTGGGCATTGACTCCGGTAATGACCCGGTAGTCGGCATTTGAAGCAAATGACATGCTCCTTGCTCTTTTGACTTGGAGAACCGGCGTCCATTGACTTTTGTTGACTTTTAGGTGCCGGAGGAGCTTTCTTGATTTTCTTTGGGCACTTACTCTTATAATGCCCAAATTGTTGGTGCAATCGGCCCAGGTCATGATTGACCAGGACTCGAGTTTGGCTCGAGTGTTATTTTGATGTGTTTTGATGTTTCGACAAAAACATATGACAATATAATTGTCATGAAAAGTCCAAGCATGGGTCTTGGCAAATGGAAAGTCCAACATGAGTTGGCAAGGAAAGTCCAAGCATGGTCTTGGCATGGAAAGTCCAACATGGGTTGGCATTTGAAGTCCAAGGGGATTGATATTGGCGGCGTAAAGTCCAAGCGGTAGTCTTGGCAGCATAAGTCCAATGGTTGGCGGCGTAAAGTCCAAGCGGAGTCTTGGCGGCGTAAGTCCAATGTGCCTTGGCGGTGTAGACACCGTTAGCATGACATAGCCGACGGAAGCACCTGAAGGCTAGCGCAATGGATGAATAAGTCATGGATGACTTGGAGGGATCCGAGAGGCGTGAGGCTGATAGAGGTGGCTAGAAGGCTTAGGTCTAGGCTAAGGGTGGTCTAGCAAGTATGGGGGTACCATACTTGGGCTAAAACCTCATGTTAGTGCCATGTGGCGGTGGACCGAATCAACTAGGGTTTTGCGGGTTATGGCCTAACGATCATTTGCGAGGTGGGCGGTCGATCAGCGATCGGCCGATCGTGTGATCGATCGGCGGTGCTCGGGAATTCGGCCACAGAATGGAGTCGAGACTCGACTGGTCGAGTGAGGACTCCATCAGTCGACTGATGGTCACAATCAGTCGACTGATGGTAGATCCATTGGACTTATCCAGCGTGGATCTAGCCGTTGTCTCACGACAACAGTGGCATCAGTCGACTGATGGTCCTGATCAGTCGACTGATCGACTTTTTCCAGCACAGGTTGAAGCTATATATGGAGCTCGTGATGGAGGAAAAAGGGATCGGTTCTTGAGGGCTATTGGGGCGATTTGTTGGTGCAAATCAGGTCTCCAAGTGCAAGCAAGCAACCAAGCATTCAAGCAATCAAAACAAGTGTTGTAAAGTCTTTTTCTTTACTTGTATTTCATATTTACATTGTATATTGCTTGTATTTCGTTCTTACTGTTGTAAGATCTATTGTAAGGGGTTTCTCCGCCTCCGACTTGTGTCGAGAAGGAGTGTTTATCATTAGTGAGTGCGTGTGCATCACTAGGGCTCTTTAGAGCTCGATCCGTGGAGTAGGAACCGTGCGGTTCCGAACCACGTTATATCATTGTGTTAGCTTGTTGTCTATTTCGTTATCACTTTTATTATTTCTATTTCCGCTGCATACTAACGAAATTGTAGACACAAACGCGAGCGAATTTCATCTACGCTATTCACCCCCCCCCCTCTAGCTATTCCAACGATTCCTAACAAGTGGTATCAGAGCACGGAGCTCTTCTACGGATTAACAACCGGGAGCTAAGGTGAAAGGCTAGAGGGTGAAGATGGAATTCCAAGACAAGCTTGGATGGGAAATCAACACTCCACCTCCATATGATCCAGAAGATTTTCCAGCATGGAGAGCAAGAATGGAAACATTCTTGATGATGAACATAGAGGATTGGTTCATCCTCATTGAAGGTCTTGAACCCCCTAGGGATAAGAAGGGGAATGTCCTAAAATTGAAAAAGTGGACCCAAGAGCAATGCCAAAAGCTCAAGACCGAAGTTAAGGTAACGAAACTTTTGGAAGATTTAATCCCTAATGATGTTTTGTGCAAGTTAGGGGATTACATGTATGCCAAGGAGCTATGGAGAAAATTGGCAAGATACCATGAGGAGAGTTCATCCTCAAGTGAAAGTGAGGAATCGGAAGTTGAGATGGAGTCAACTTCTGAATCGGAGAAAGAAGAAGTAGAAGAGGTGGAAGAAGCATCTACTTCTAGGATTGAGGAGGATAAACCATCCTCTACACCGGAGCAACCTCAAGAAGAGCTCTCAACATCCGATCAAGATGAGGAAGCTCAAAATTCAACTCCGACACCTACCACCACCCTAGGTAACTCAAACACTTTATTTTCAAACAAAAATCATATTATGTGCTTTGAGTGTAGGGAGTATGGGCATTACAAGAGCAAATGTCCAAAGAGGATCAAGAAAACTCCTTCGGCGTCTAAAAGTCAACAAAAGTCAACGGACGCCGGTTCTCCAAGACAAAAGAGCAAGGAGCATGTCATTTGCAAATGTCACTCACCGGGTCATTACCGGAGTCAATGCCCAAAGAAGAAGAAGAAGGGGCAAAGGGGAGCATCACAAGTAGGGGGACCCACTAAGGCAAACCCTAAGGTATATTTAAATAATGCTTCGTCTAATTTAAAGCATGCTAGAACTAATTTTAGCAATTGTGGTATGTATCATAAAGAGCATGCTAGAAATAACAAACATATGTGTTTAGGAGCTAAGAATGTTCACCTTAAGAATAAGGAGAAATTTGGGACTAATGTCCTTAGAAAAACAATACCTAAGAAATCTATTAAGAAAATCCAAGAACATCTGGGTTTTAATCCAAAATGGACTAGGCATTCGCCAAGAAAGTCCAATGCCCAAGAGTTAAATAAAAATTCTAAATTAGGCAATTAAATTAGAGAACCAAACCTTGAGGTCAAGGCTTGAGAAAGTGGAAAAGACCCGAAACAAACTACAACATCAATCCCAAGGGTCAAAGTGTCAAACTCTTAGGTCAAGAAGTCAACATCAACTGCTAGGATCTAAGAGTCAAAAGTCAACCAAGGGCAAGAATGGTTTGGGTCACAAACCTAAGTCAGTCCAGGTGACTTACAATAGTGTTCCGTTTGACTATGGGACACTAACTAGGTCTAGGAAGACCAAGGTCAATGGGAAGTCATTCCTAGAGTTGACCAAGGTTTGTGCCCATTGACCATGGTTTGAAGAAACCTAGGATGTGAGAAGGTTGTTAGGGAGGCAATCCTAAGGTTAACCTAGGCAAGACCAAAATGACCAAGGCTAATAAGCCTAGGAGGTCATGAGGAAGGTATCTAGGGAGGTTATCCCTAAGGAATACCTAATTAACCCTAGGAGCTCAAATCGGTTTTGGGTTCCTAAGAGCGTGATCGATTCACGCTAAGATGGGTTTAGGGTGTGCCAACCTTGATTGGATGGGTAGTTAACTCAAATAAAGGTGGCACTTTAAGGTTACTTTCAAGGTTATGATTACTTTGGAAATATCCTTGAGTCTTAATCTCAAAGAATTTTAGGTTGTGTCAATATATATCTTGAAAACATGAAAATCAATAAAATTGACACGATCTAGATTTAGAGGTCATAGTGTGTACCTTTGATTATTGGCACACTTGGGAAGGTCATGTATCAAGAAATGTGTGGTTAAGATGTAAAGGTAATATCTAGAGTGATACTCAAGTGCCACACAACTTGATGTCTTGTATTCACCATGCTTCATATGTTTTACCATATGTTTGCATGGAAGGAATGTCTAGGATAGATTACATCTCACAAAACAAGTCTTTTACCTTGATTGTATATTTTAACACTTAGAAAGGGTGAGATGTTAGGTTTTGGAAATCATTGAATGTTAATGTTTGCAAAAATGAGATAAAACATTAAAATGCATTAACAAATACATAAATAAAAGTATAACATCAATACATTCGAAATACAAGATCTAACGTGATAAAATGGAATAATTGAGATGATAAAATCGAGATTTTCAGATTTTCAGAACTGGAAATCAGACATCGATCGATATCTGATTATCGGTCGGCCGATAACTCTTGTGCGATATGATACGGTCATCAGTCGAGTGCTAGCTCCATGACTCGACTGATCGAACATCAGTCGACTGATGAGGTCCATCAGTCGACTGATGATACTGTTCACCGAGGCCGAAGGCCATCAGTCGAGTGCTCGACGAACAGTCGAGTGCTCGACGAACAGTCGAGTGATGTGCACATCAGTCGACTGATGGGCAACATCAGTCGACTGATGCTACTGTAGCACGTTACAGAAGGTTCGTGATCGATTGCGAGCCGGATCGATCGACTCACGCTCGGTAAAACCGATAATAAATCGCCATCGATCGATGCTCCACATCACGATCGAATCGCGCGTTTAAAACGCGAACCGCTAGGGTTCGGCGTTTTCACGCGACGAACTGTTTCTTTTTCCTCCTTCGGTCTCCGATCGCCGGCTCTCTCCGACCAACTCTTCCGGCGTACCAACCTTCCAAAGTCCTAGGTTTGATAAACAAATCTCTCCTCTTCCATTTTTGACCTATCTTGGAGCCCTAGTTCGCGCGATTTAGGGTTTATTGCTCTTGTTCTGTTTAGGGTTCCGGCGGCTGAAGCTTTCCAGTGACTTTTCCGGCGATCCTCAGCAACATTTGAGTCTTCCCTCCGGCACACATGGCGCCTAAGTAACAATTTTTCTTTCCGAGCCCTAATTTTCATTTCCATTACAATTAAGGTTTATCTAATCGTGTATTGTTGCCATTGCATTGCATATCATCACATTACATTCATAATAGGAGAGCCCGTAGGAATGATCCATCCGAGAGTGAATCTCGATTGTACCAACCTATGTTTCTGAAAAATCTTTGTTTCTGAAAAATCTTGTGTGTGTGAATGAATATTTATATAATTGTATTGCTATCATATACCATGTCATGACATTGTTTAGGGTTACCTTAGATGTCATGTGTTTTTTAAATTTCATCATATGTCATGACATCTTGATCTTTGGCCATGTTTTAATAATGCTATTACTTATGCCATGATCATACATTCATGCATTAACTTGATTAAAATTGATTTACGGACTATGGCATGACTTGGAGTCCCAGTAATAAGGGAATCAAGTAGAGTTGCTTTAGAAAATGCATGAAACCCTAGTTTAGGGAGAACAAAACCCACATCTCACATCTAATTGACATGTATGTGTATTTATACACTATAGATACATGTGAGATGCTAGGATATGAGTTAAGTTCAAGGTGTATAATTTTTGCCTCTAGATGAACTAAAACTCATCTAATTTTAGTTGTGGATCATTAGGAGAGCTCGTGTACAAGTCACATACATAGAGCCCAAGGAATATGATCCAAGATAAGGTTTTGAAAATATTTTAAAATCATTTTAGAAAACCTTGGTGAAGTCTATCTTTTGATAGCAATCACCATTGATGAAGTTGATACAAAATAGGGCCAAAACATTGAAAATTTCAATGGTTTTGAGTTTTGTATCAAATTCACTATTTTATGGGTAAAATATTTTTCAAACATTTTCCCCCATTGTATGTGTCATAGGTATTATACGTATCAAATTTCGTGATTTTTCGATATACGTATAATTATTTATGATTTTCTGAAACTCGATTCTGATAACTGAAATTCGGAAATTTGATTATCGATCGCCTCGAGTGGCGATCGGTGATGAGTGTGGCAGTCGACTGGTAGCTGACAGAGTCGACTGCCAAGGCTGATTTCGGGAAAACTAAGTTTGGTTAGTCCGTGTTCAGCCATGGCAAAGGTCCCTAACCACTCCTAACCCTAGGATATGCTTTGGGAAGCATTATAAAGGGTGAAAAGCTATTGGATATGGATTAGGAGAGTTGTTTAGGGTTTGTATCAATTTTAAGGTGTGGAAAGTTCAATGTTGAATTTCTAACCTTAATTTTGATGGTTTAGAGTTCCTATTGGCTTAGGGACTTCCCAAGGACATTGTTGGTGCAATGGTCAAGGGGGAGCAAGCCTTTAGGGGGAGATATCCATCTTGGGATGATGGATGTGTTTTTTTCTCCTTGAAGGGGAGAATGTTATCAATTTGGGAAATTGATGGATTTTTAGAAACCCAATTTGGAAATTGGGAGAGTGAATAGGATTGCCTCTCTTTGAGTGATATGGGACTTATCATTAGGAAGATTGTAGGCATCCTAAGTATTGTTGGATCAAGGGGGAGATTGTAAGATCTCATTGGGACATGAGACATTGACCTCCTTGGAGAGAAAACCTTTTTGATGTTAGTCAAAAAGTGGGAGAATGTTTGGGGGAGAACATTTGGGATAATTGGTAAAGGATTTGAGTTAGTATTCTAACTCAATTATTTGTTTGGTTTTTGTCAAACATCAAAAAGGGGGAGATTGTTGGTGCAATCGGCCCAGGTCACGATTGACCAGGACTCGAGTTTGGCTCGAGTGTTGTTTTGATGTGTTTTGATGTTTCGACAAAAACATATGACAATATAATTGTCATGAAAAGTCCAAGCATGGGTCTTGGCAAATGGAAAGTCCAACATGAGTTGGCAAGGAAAGTCCAAGCATGGTCTTGGCATGGAAAGTCCAACATGGGTTGGCATTTGAAGTCCAAGGGGATTGATATTGGCGGCGTAAAGTCCAAGCGGTAGTCTTGGCAGCATAAGTCCAATGGTTGGCGGCGTAAAGTTCAAGCGGAGTCTTGGCGGTGTAAGTTCAATGTGCCTTGGTGGTGTAGACACCGTTAGCATGACATAGCCGACGGAAGCACTTGAAGGCTAGCGCGATGGATGAATAAGTCATGGATGACTTGGAGGGATCCGAGAGGCGTGAGGCTGATGGAGGTGGCTAGAAGGCTTAGGTCTAGGCTAAGGGTGGTCTAGCAAGTATGGGGGAACCATACTTGAGTTAAAACCTCATGTTTGAGGTGTGTCAGTCGACTGGTGCCATGTGGCAGTCGATTGGACCGAGTCAACTAGGGTTTGACTGTGGGTTTTGGCCTAGCAGTCGACTGCCGTAGGTTGTCAGTCGACTGATGGCTCGAGCAGTCGACTAATTGTGTGATCAGTCGACTGGTGCTCGAGAATTCGGCCACAGAATGGAGTCGAGACTCGACTGGTCGAGTGAGGACTCCATCAGTCGACTGATGGTCACAATCAGTCGACTGATGGTAGTTCCGTTGGACTTATCCAACGTGGAACTAGCCGTTGTCTCACGACAACAGTGGCATCAGTCGACTGATGGTCTCGATCAGTCGACTGATAGACTTTTTCCAGCACAGGTTGAAGCTATATATGGAGCTCGTGATGAAGGAAAAAGCAATCGGTTCTTGAGGGCTATTGGGGCGATTTGTTGGTGCAAACCAGGTCTCCAAGTGCAAGCATGCAACCAAGCATTCAAGCAATCAAAACAAGTGTTGTAAAGTCTTTTTCTTTACTTGTATTTCATATTTACATTGTATATTGCTTGTATTTCGTTCTTACTGTTGTAAGATCTATTGTAAGGGGTTTCTCTGCCTCCGACTTGTGTCGAGAAGGAGTGTTTATCATTAGTGAGTGCGTGTGCATCACTAGGGCTCTTTAGAGCTCGATCCGTGGAGTAGGAACCGTGCGGTTCCGAACCACGTTATATCATTGTGTTAGCTTGTTGTCTATTTCGTTATCGCTTTTATTATTTCTATTTCCGCTGCGCACTAACGAAATTGTAGACACAAACGCGAGCGAATTTCATCTACGCTATTCACCCCCCCCCTCTAGCTATTCCAACGATTCCTAACACAAATTTCCTACACTCAAAACACATAATGTTATTTTTATGTTGAATTGAGGTGTTTGAGTTACCGATGGTGGTGGAGACCGGAATTTGACTTTGGGCTTCTTCATCTTGACCGGATGTTGAAGGCTCTTCTTGAGGTTGCTCCGGTATGAAGGTTCTCTCCTCCCCCTCAATCCTTGAGGTGGATGCTTCTTCCACTTCCTCCACCTCTTCCGACCCGGAAGTTGACTCCTCACTTTCTTGTGAGGATGATGATGATTCTTCTTCGGTCTCCTCCTCTTCTAAGTCTTCTTGGACCGATTCGGGATTGTCATGGAACTTGATCAACTTGTCCCACAACTCCTTGGCATCCCTATAGCTTCCTAATCTGGACAAAATATCGTTAGGTATCAAATCAATCAACATTTTTGTTACCTTAACGGTTGTCTTGAATTTTTCCCGTTGCTCCTCGGTCCATCTCTTCATCTTGAGGATTTTGCCGTTTTCTCCTCTCGGAGCATCAAAACCTATAGTCATGGCAAACCAATTTTCAATATTTGTCATTAGAAAATATTCCATCCTACCTTTCCAATACGCAAAATGTTCGCGGTTGAAGGAAGGTGGAATGTTGACGTCGTCACCCAATTTTTCTTGGAAGTCCATATTCTTCCCTCTAGCTTCTTGACTCCGGGTTGTTAATCTGTAGAAGAGCCTCGGGCTCTGATACCACTTGTTAGGAATATTGGAATGGCTAGAGGGGGGTGAATAGCGTAGATGAAATTCGATCGCGTTCGTGTCTACAATTTTGTTAGTGCGCAGCGGAAATAGAAATAATAAAAGCAATAACGAAATAGACAACAAGCTAACACAATGATATAACGTGGTTCAGAACCGCACGGTTCCTACTCCACGGATCGAGCTCTAAAGAGCCCTAGTGATGCACACGCACTCACTAATGATAAACACTCCTTCTCGACACAAGTCGGAGGCGGAGAAACCCCTTACAATAGATCTTACAACAGTAAGAACGAAATACAAGCAATATACAATGTAAATACGAAATACAAGTAAAGAAAAGACTTTACAACACTTGTTTTGATTGCTTGAATGCTTGGTTGCTTGCTTGCACTTGGAGACCTGATTTGCACCAACAAATTGCCCCAATAGCCCTCAAGAACCGATCCCTTTTTCCTCCATCATGAGCTACATATATAGCTTCAACTGTTTGAAAAAGTCGATCGATCGATCGATCGAGACCATCGACCGATCGATGTCACTGATGTCCTGAGACAACGCTAGATCCACGCCGATAAGTCCAACGGATCTACCATCGATCGGCGATTGTGACCATCGTCGGCCGATGGAGTCTCACTCGACGATCGGTCTCGACCCATTCTCGCGCCGCAGCACCAGCACCGATCACGATCACCGCGATCGATCGGCTGGCAATCACGATCGGCCCGCCTCGCGGTCATTTGCTAGGCCATAACCCGATAAACCCTAGTTGACTTGGTCCATGACCGCGGCGTGGCCGACCGGGCACACCTCAAACATGAGGTTTTAGCCCAAGTATGGTTCCCCCATACTTGCTAGACTACCCTTAGCCTAGACCTAAGCCTTCTAGCCACCTCCATCAGCCTCACGCCTCTCGGATCCCTCCAAGTCATCCATGACTTGTTCATCCATTGCGCTAGCCTTCAGGTGCTTCCATCGGCTATGTCATGCTAACAGTGTCTACACCGCCAAGGCACATTGGACTTACGCCGCCAAGACTCTGCTTGGACTTTACGCTGCAAACCATTGGACTTATGCTGCCAAGACTACCGCTTGGACTTTACGCCGCCAATATCAAACCCCTTGGACTTCTCATGCCAAGACTCAAACTTGGACTTTCCCTTGCCAACCCATGTTGGACTTCTCAAATGCCAAGACCATGCTTGGACTTTCCCGTGCCAACCCATGTTGGACTTTCCATTGCCAAGACTCATGCTTGGACTTTACATGCCAAGTACCCAAGACTTGGACTTTCCCATTTTTTTCGAACATCAAAACATCACTCGAGTCAAACTCGAGTCCTAGTCAATCGTGACCTGGGCCGATTGCACCAACAAATTCTGCTTAGGTTAATATGACCAAGCCTAAGATGCCAAAGATATGTTTGGTTCATCTTCGAAGGTTCTTTTCTCTTATTGGAATTAGAAGATGAGTTATTAACTTTTATTTGCATCGTGGGAGCTTTTGGTTCGAGTGTATACAAATTTTCTATCAATGTACCTGAATAGATATTCTCCCTATTCCTTTTTATAACAACTCTTTCATTAAAAGAAATAGAATATCTATCCATAAACAATTTAGAAACTAAAACTAAATTCTTTCTAAATAAAGGTACATAAAAAGAATTTTCCAGAACCAAAGTTTTATTTTTCTCAAAAAATAAAACATCTCCCACTGCAATAGCCACCACCTTCATGGCATTACCCAAGTAAACAGTAATCTCTTCCTCAGCCCGTCGTTGGGTTTCCTGGAACCCCTGTAAAGTATTGCAGACATGATCAGAGGCTCCCGTATATACACACCAGGTGTCAGTAGATAATACTGCTAACCATGTTTCAACGACTAGACCAAAGGATATTCCTTTGTTCTGCTTCGGATTGGGAAAGTCCTTCTTCCAATGTCCAGTCTGCTTGCAAGTGAAGTACTTGCCTTTCGGCTTCTTCACTCCTCCCTGAGATCCTCCCACCACCTTTGCTCCACCTTGTTTCTTCTTCTTCTTGCCTTTCGGCTTAGAAGTAGAAACCTTCTGAGCAACCATGGCCTGAGCCTGAGCATGCCTTTCTGTCGACTGGAGAATGATATCGATCTGGGTTTCCCCATCGATCTCAGCTCCAAGGACTTCCAGCTCATTCGCAGGCTTAGGAGGATGCTCTTCGAAAAGTACATATTTGTACTCCTCAGCAGTTAAGACAATATCTAGATTCTTTTCCAATCAACATAATTTGGGTACAGTAAGCTTATTTTCCTTTAGTATCACAACAAGTGGACTGAAAGTCATTTTTGAAAATCCTAAGAATCACATAGATCATTACTTTAGATTTCAAAAAATTATTGATTCCTCAAACAATAAAATTTTAAAATCAACCAACACCTCAAAACACCGAGAATATCGCATGTCACGATCGTGTGGACGTATACGAATTCTACATTTGTAAGAGGAGGTTTTACCCATTAATTTTATTATCTTGTCAACCTAACTTTTTGACAAATAAAATTAATAGTTGGTTTCTCTTCGGCCCTACAAATAAAAGCAGTGACTCCGATGGGGAGGATACTTATATTTGTATCTAAGTGTTCACCATTACTCGGTACCAAGGTAATTATCTCGGGTTATATGCCTTCCGATGGGGAAGTACACACGGTCCTTAATAATTCCCTATAACCATATTCGACCTTGTGATCCGCAAACAAACTCATTCGATGGGGAAGAAGGCACTCAGAGCTGATGCGCAAGTTTGTTTGCATCACTTGTCAAATCGTAATGGAGGCCGTGGAAATTTATAAAAATATCCCTCTCCCACTTAGTAATTTAAAAATGAGGATTTTTCTAGCCTACGATATGCATATCAAACAATAAGCAATAAATATGAAAAATAAATTATTTTCCAACTATTATGGCTTTTGTCTTCAATATGTCTCCCGTCGCATCGCCTTCTCGTCCACTCCTCCTACGCCATGTACGAGTCATCCGAAGATCCGAGCCGAGACTAAAATCTATTTTAATTTACATCCATCAATCCTATACTCCACGAGGGAGTGCACATGAAATCTAAATCGAAAGTAAACTAAAATAAAAGGAGTGGCTAAACAATGTCGTATCTAATTTACAAAAAATTAAATACTAGCCTCGTCAACCCCGAGGATTCAACAAAATAAACATTTACACACATACAATCACATACACACATATGGCCATAATAGTCGGATCTTATGCCTGCAACCAAAGAGTTAACCTACGCATATCCTACTATTATCCGGCACATATAATATATGAAAAGTGCAAAAAAAATTAACCGAATCCTAAACACACAAAATCGGAAACCTCGGCTCTGATACCAATTGAAGGGTTGGTTTCATTGATCCGTGAGGGGAAACTTCGCTTCCCACTTCACCTCGGTCATTTTTTCATGGCGATCCCATCGATGTCCCCGGATTAAAAAATTTAATCCTAGACAAAAGGGATTGCCCAAATAACCAAGTCATCGTCGTGCTATTCGTTTACAGAGGTCACTTGAACAAACTTGTTGTTCAAGCGACCAACCTCTATTCTACGAGAAGCCACGGAATAGACGATGTCCGGATCACCGGCTTTCATGTTTATGTTTGGGATCCAAGTATTATTTAGCCACAAACAGATTATATCATGCTCATAATTGAAAAACAAAAACAAACATGTTACAAAGGAGAATAAAGAATCAATATACCTCTCGATCTTCTAATGTATGACCTTCCTCCTTTCGGACGTCGTGTGGGCGATGATCTACCAAAAGTTGAAGCTCCTAGATCGCCAATCTTCCTTCGTTGCTTGTTTCGAGCAAGAGGAAGAATATAAATAAGGTTCTTTTCCTTCTTTCAACCAACCAACAATCTCCAAGGATGGAGCTTGCCGCCGGCCAAGAAGGAAGAGAAGATTAATGGTTGCTGGCCAAAAGCTTCAAGGGAGGACCCTAAGCCTTTGTTCCACTGGCCAAGGAGAAGGAGAGGACCTAATTTGGACGCTGGCCAAGAGCTGGAAAGGCTTCAATGGGCACCGGCAGCTTGAGGAAGAAGAAGAAGGCAAGGAAAAACTTTCCTTATTAGGTGCCGCCAAGCCCAAACCCTAGCTCCAAGCTCTTGCCGCCAACCTCCAAAAACCCTAGCTTCTCTTCATGTTCTCTACGCCAACCCCTTGTTCTCCTTTTATAGAGTTAGGGATAAGCCTCCTTTTAATCTCCACCATTGGTTCTAGGGATTTAATCTCAACCGTCGGATCTAGAGATTTAATCTCAACCGTCGAATCTTAGAGATTTAATCTCTACCTTTGGATCTAGAGTTTTGTTTTTATCCATTGGATCTAAGCTTCATGAGGTGTTAATAGGCTACAATTGGGACCATGAGGAGGAGTTGGATCTTGGCCACCCATGGATCAAGTCCACATAAAGTCCGATCCATTAATGATAATCCAATCCACTAAAGGATTATCATTGATCTACCTCACCAACCCCCATAAGATAATATGGGCTCCATATACTATATGTACATTTTCTCCCCGTGTTTAAGATCTCGAATGCCCGTCGATTATTTAATTTACTGACCATTAATTAATCAACGTCTAACTCTATGAGTAGTACCACTCAACCTTTTCATCATGTCGGACCAAGTCCACCTGCAGGGTTTACATGATAAACCTTATGAGCTCCTCAAGGGGACATCGTCATCCTAATATATAGGACACGGTTTCCTCCTATAATCAACGGCACACCATATAAATAATATCATCTCCCAACTTACCGAGCCTATTGATTTAATCTATAAATCTCGCCCATTGGTAAATCAAAGAGATGAATACTAAGTATATGTGCCCATTATTATATCGGGATTAAGAGTGTGTACAATATAATATCTGAGGTCTGATTCGATTATGTAGTCAGCAATAAATCGAATCACCTCTAATTCGGTCCTGCTCAATACACACAAAGTGCATTAGTGTGATTCTATGGTCAAGACAAACCAATCCCAAATCACACTACAACCATTCCAATGGTTTGTCCAAATCCATCTCAGTTGTGAGCCTTTACTTATACCTTACAAGGAACCGATAACATGATCTCCCGTGTGACACCACACACTATGTTATCTACAATATAATGTATTAAACAATATGCATAGCCATAAAAATATGCAAACAATGATCATGTGATTCTTATTTCAAAATAAATATGTTCATACAAAAGGTAGACTTTTCAATATACATCCCAACATTTGACAAAGGTGATGATGAAAATCATTTAGTCGGAAGCTGATGAAACTAGTTACAAGACCTAGACTGCGGTTAACTTTTACATGAGTATTAGTTAATCCTTTCGGAGTGGATAAAAAGGATGTTGTATGCAAATGTATCATTTCAGGGATCGGAGTGAATCCAATACAGTTGCATGAGATGTATCTTATGCCTATGATAGTTAAGAAACTATGAGATAGGTTGTCATATACATGACGCAACTTTAGTAGTGGTATGGAGCAGAAGTGCTTATGGAGTTTTGACTAGCTACTGTGTAGCTACTATGGAGTTGCTACAGGAAGCACCTTATTTGAGAAGTGTTATACATTCTGGTGGTACTCGTATGTACCAAGATTTGAAATGTTGATACTGGTTGGAACGGTATGATGAGAAACATTACAGACTTCGTTGTTTAATGTTTAGTGTACCAGCAGGTGAAGGCTGAACATCAAAAACTCGCTGGATTGCTCTAGAAAATTTTGATTCCGGAATGGAAGTGGGAACATATCACTATTGATTGCATTACGGGATTGCCTAGAACCCGTAAAAGATGTGATGCGATTTGGGTGATTATGGATCGACTGACCAAATCAGCTCATTTCTTTCCTATTCGTGGGTCGTACCCATTGGATTGTCCGACAGAGTTGTATTGTCGAAAGATTATCAGATTGCATGGGGTACTTTTAAGTATCATATCGGATAGAGATCCACGATTTACCTCACGATTTTGACAGAGTTATTGGGATGTATACTGAAAGTCTAACTCTTTTGTATGAACATTTTTATTTTGAAATAAGAATCACATGATCATTGTTTGTACTTTATATTTATTATATGTGTGCATATTGTCTAATACTTTACATTGTAGATAACATGGTGCTTGGTGTGGCACAGAAGATCATGTTATCAGTTCCTTGTAGAATATAAGTAGAGGCTCACAACCAAGATGGTTTTGGACAAACCATTGGCATGGTTGTAGTGTAGCTTGGTATTGTTTTGTCTTGAACATAGAGTTACACTAGTACACTTAGGTGTATTGAGCAGACCGACATAGAGGTGATTCAATTTATTGCTGACTACATAATTGAATCGGACCTCGGATATTATGTTGTACATGCTCTTAATCCCGATATAATAACGGGCACATGTACTTAGTATTTATTTCTTTGATTTACTAAAGGGTGAGATTTATATGGATTAAATCAATATGCCCGATAAGTTGGGAAATGATATTATTTACATGGTGTGCCGTTAATTATAGGAGGAAACCATGTCCTATATATTAGGTTGATGATGTCCCCTTGAGGAGCTCATAAGGTTCATCATGTAAACCCTGCAGGTTGACTTAGTCAACTTGATGATAAGGTTGAGTGGTACTACTCGAGGAGTTAAATGTTAATTGATTGATGGTCAGTAAATCAATTAATTGATGGACATTCAATATCTTAAACACGGGGAGATAGATGTACAAATAATGTATGGAGTCCATATTAATTTATGGGGGTTGGTGAGGTAATTAAATGATGATCCTCTAGTGGAATGGAACATCATTGATGGATCAAGTTTGTGTGGTTCCGATCCATCGGGTGGCCAAGATCCAACTCCTCCTCATGGTCCCTATCGTAGCCTAATATAATCCTCATGAAGCCTAGATTCAATGATGGAAAACAAAACTCTAGATCCGACGGTGGAGATTAAATCTCTAGATCCGACGGTTGAGATTAAATCTCTAGATCCGACGGTTGAGATTAAATCCCTAGAACCGACGGTTGAGATTAAATCTCTAGATCCGATGGTTGAGATTAAATCTCTAGATCCGACGGTTGAGATTAAATCCCTAGAACCGACGGTGGAGATTAAATCTCTAGATCCGACGGTTGAGATTAAATCTCTAGATCCGACGATTAAGATTAAATCCCTAGAACCAACGGTGGAGATTAAAAGGAGGCTTAAGCCTAACTCTATAAATAAGACTTAGGGCTTGGGCGGCAAGATGATGAGAAGGAATTCTAGGGTTTGTTCTCTTTAGCTTGGGCGGCAAGAAACCCTAGGGAGATTAGTGTTTTGGCTTGGGCGGCTAGGGTTTGGAAAAGAGCTTGGGCGGCAACAATTGGAGGGCTTCCTTTCTTCTTCCTAAGGGTTGTTCCTTGGAGCTCTTGGCCGGCGCCCACACTTCTTTTTCCTCTTGGCCGGAGGCACTAGGAACTAGGGATTGTTCCCTTGTTTGGTTCCTTGGTTGGCCATCTTGTTCTCTCTTTTCTTGGGCCCGACAACAACAAGCTTTTGTGGCTTGGTGGTTGGCTCAAGCAAGAAGGGAAGGAGAGTTCTTCTTTCGTTTGATTGAAGAAGATCTAGGAAGCTTCAACTTGTGGAGGATCTTCGCCCACACGAAGTCTACAAGGAGGTTAGGACATACGATAGAAGATCGAGAGGTATAAAAGTTTTACAAGTTTTATTATTGATCTTTGCATGTTCTTATTAATATGTTTGTATGTGTTGATTATACATGTCTACATCCATATGTATTTGTATAATCATGGACCCCAAAGATAAACACAAAAATCGGCGATCCGTCCGTCGTCTCTTCCGTGGCTAACCGACTAGAAGAGTTTTGTTGCTTGAACAACTAGTTTGTTCAAGCGATCGCTCAAGTCGTTAGCACGATGACGAATTGGTTGAGTTTAGGAAACTCATCCCATCCAGATTAGTTTTCATTAGTGAAAATTTTAATCCGGGGACATGGGAGCCAATGAGCCTCCGAGCAATGCCATCAAGAGTCTGCATTAGGATATGGGCACAGAGCTTCGGCTTAGTGCAACATTTCATCCGCGGACTGATGGACTGTCTGAGTGTAACATTCAGACTTTCGAAGATCTATTAAGATCTTGTGTCATGGATTATGAGAGTAGTTGGAAGGATCACATTCCTTTAGTGGAATTTAACTATGAGGACAGTTATCACTCCTCTATCATGATGGCTCCATTTGAGGCCTTATACAGTAGGCCCTGCGGATATCCCGTGTTATGGGAGGAAGTCGGGGATTGACAGCTATTGGGGGCCATAGGGTATCCATCATGATGCAGAGTTGGTATGCGTCATCATATGATGCTTATTAAAGGAAAAAGGTTGACAGAAGAGTTACGCAGGCCGGAGGAGAAGTCCTGTGGAGTTTTCAATTTGAGAATAGGTATTTCTGCATGTTTCACCTACGAAGGGGGGTGAAACGATTTGGGCTAAAAGGGAAATTAGTTCCACGCTATATTGGCCCATTCGAGATATTGGCGTAGATTGGAGGTGTAGCGTACCGGTTGGCTTTACCTTCGACATTGGCGGGTGTTCACAACTTATTTCCTATTTCTATGCTGAGGAAATACATGTCGCATGTTGATCATGTTCTGAAGGAGGTAGCAATTCCACTTCAGCCTAATGTGACTTACGAGGAGATTCCAGGGTGGATCCTAGGTCGCAAGGAGTGCCCTATTCATGTTCCGGCACCAGAGTTGCTGCCCTCTCGATGAAGCATTTTACCGGTCGATGTCCTTGCTTCTCCATGATCCAGCAAATTGTCGGCAGTGTCGTCGGGTGGGAGAGCCAGCGGGAGTGGAGGGCTCGACAGCAGCTTCATTCTATTGGATTTTTGGGGGTTGCCCTTCTAGTTGACCGTTGTCGGAGCAAGGGTTTTGGGTCGGTGAACTGAGGATGGGAGGAAGGGATGACTGCCGAGAGTTGGGGTCAGTAGAGTCAGCACCGTGTGCTAATTTGGGGCTGAGATGTCTATCGGAGCAAATGGTGGCCTGGCAGCGATTGGGCGGCAATAGTGAGCAGAGCGCTGGTTTGAGGGTTCTACGTGTTAGGGCAATCTCTTGCCGTGATTAGATTTTGATGTGTGTGGCAAAGGCTTTAAGTTAGTTTGTTATATTGATTTGATATGTGCGTTGAAGTCGTGCAGGACTTAGTAATTCGCACATTGAGCCATGGCGAATTTCACATCTCATGACTCGGGCCTTGAGTCGGTGAAGGATAGCTTTGCGGAAGCCGTGCGCTTGGAGCATCCGAGGGACCGCCGGACGAGGAGCTTGGAGTGAAGCCGGAGGAAGTAGACTTCGAGGCAAGAGACTCGAAGGAGCATTGCAGAGTCGTGTGCCTGATGCTGCCGAGGAACGTGGCCATGAACAAAGAGAACTTCGAAGGCGAGGGACTCCGAGAGATGAGAGTGAGCGAATGTAACCCGGGAAGGGGTAGCTCTTAGGTGAAACTTGGCCATTTGGCTAAGTGTCGGATGGGATTTTCGACACCCCGACGCTATGTCATGAAAGTCGCTTCGAGTCGATCGGGTTCGACCGATCATTTTGGGCAGGCCAAGCCGATCGCCATGTGCGGCAATGATCGATGTCGCCATCACCGATCACGGCGCCGACCGTCGAAGATGACGATGAACCGCGCACGGGCAGCCGAGTGGAGTCGATTGAGCACTGACCGATCGACGACATCACGACCGATGGCATCGCGATCGATACCCATACCTGGAGAGAATCCAACGTGGAAAGCGGCCGTTATTGGGCACGGCTAGACCCGATCGAAGATCGAGGGCATCACCGATCGTGTCAACGGAAGAAACCCTCTTCCTCTATAAAAAGGAAGGGGATGGGGCTTTGGGAGGCTAATGCTTGAACACCCAACTACTCTCAAAGTGCCCTAAACGTTTTTCCACTCTTCTACTTGCTCTAATCTTCATTCCATTGTAGAAGAGTGATCTTGATTGTAAAGGTTACCTCCACCTAGCTTGGTGCAAAGGAGATACTAATAGTGGATTGGTTTTGGCGGAGTGATTCACCGAGGAAAAATCGGGTCGTGGATTAGCGGCGTAGCCGTGAACCACGTTACATCCTTGTTAGCATTGTTTGTTTATCTTTTTCTTTGTCTATTTGTATTTGTATATTCCGCTTGCGCTAATCTTTTGTAGACGAGCAATTTATGACATCCATCGTACGAGGGCTATTTACCCCCCTCTAGTCGGCCGTCCCGATCACCCAACAAGTGGTATTAGAGCTAAGGTCGCTCTTCAAGGACTAACCGCCACGAGAGCACTACAAAAAGATGGCCGGCTCAAACATTCATCCACCGAAGTTCGAAGGGGAATTCGCTTGGTGGAAGAAGCGAATGGAGGTATTTTTTGAAATGGATTTTGATATCATGATTACAATGGAATCCGGTTTTGTTTTGCCTAGGGATGAAGAGGGGAAGCCAATAGAGAAGTCAAGGTGGACCAAGAGGCAAAGAGAGGAGCTCCTTGCAAACTCAAAAGCCAAGCACCATCTATACAATGTGCTTCCTCAACAAGAAATAAATAGAATTGGAGATTGCCTAAGTGCCAAGGAGATGTGGGAGAAGCTAGTAGAGCTTCATGAAGGCACTTCGGAGGCTAAACTTGCAAGGAGAGATCTCCTCCGCTCCCAATTATCAAATATCAAATTAGAAAAGGGAGAAAAGGTAACATCATTACATTCTAGGTTTAAAGAAATATTAATCAGTTTAACAAGTGTAGGTGAAAAGCTCTCCAACCGGGATATGGTAATGAAGGCCATAGATGTCTTTCCCCGGTCCTCAAGATGGAGCTCTATGGTGGATTCGTTCTACATCTCCAAGAACTTGGAAGTAAGTACCTTGGAGGAGTTCTTCTCAACAATGGAGCTCCACGAAACGAGGCTTGAAGGAATACAAGAAGAGCCAAAAATCCAACCTTCAAGAGGAGTAGCATTCTTGGCAAATAAGGGGAAGAAGAAGATAGAGATCCCCTCCTCCGATGATGATGATGAAGCATCCTCCTCCTCCTCCATGGATAGCACGGAAGAAGCGTATATGGTAAAGAGGGTAAAGCGTGCTTTAAAGGGTTTTCATTTTAATAAATCTAATGATAGGAATAGAAGACCAAGGGGGAAAATCATTTGCTACAATTGCCAAGGAGAGGGACACATAAGGGATAATTGTCCCCTCCTAAACAAGAGCAAGGAAAAGAAGAAGAAGAAGGGGAGCAAGAAGAAAGAGGAGAAGAAGACAAAGGAAAAGGGGAAGGCCAAGGCATTCAAAGCAAAGACATGGGATGACCCTTCTTCCTCTTCCTCATCCGAGGAAGAAAATGCATTTGTCACCAACCTAGCATTGATGGCATTCGACGACTTGGATTGCTCCTCCACCGAAAATGAAGAATCAAGCTCAAGTGGAGAGAGCTCAAGTGAAGGGGGAGCCTCTACATCCTCCTCATCCGAAGAAGAGGATTTGGTAAGTGAGGTAACAAATCTACCCCCTAAGCAAATTATGTCTATGATTTCTAGCCTCACTAAGGACTTATTTAGAGCTAAGAAGAAGAACAAAAGCATGCTAGATCAAATTAAGGACTTAGAAAACAAGTTAGAAAAAGCATGCTTAAATGAAAATGAAAATATTCCTTCTTGCTATGATGATGCATGCTCACATGAATATATGTCATTTAATGTTAGTGATGCATGCATGGATGAAAATAGGGCTCTAAGGGAAAAGGTAGATTACTTGACAAAAGCCCTAGAAAAATTCACTATAGGCTCCAACACCTTGAACATGATTATAGGGAGCCAAAGAGCTAGCTTCAACAAAAAGGGCCTAGGATATAAAGAAAAGAAAAATGAAAAGGCCTATAAATGCCTAATTGCTAGGGGACAAGATAAGAAGAAAGTAATTGCTAGGAAATGGATTCCTAAGGAATTTCTAGTGAACCCTATAGGCAAGAATTTGTATTGGGTTCCAAAATCCATCCTTAAGGGTTAGGAAAACCCTAGGATAGTCAACCATATGCATTTGACCTATATCATATCTTGGTTGACTTAGGATGGCGGGACAACATTTTTAAATAGTGTTAGGTGATGATAACGTGCCTATAAATAGGTAATAATGCTTAAATCATGATAATCAATGTAATTGATATGTATATTTGCAATCATGATTTATGATTTTGAAATTTGGCACATCATCATGAGAAATAGGGTTTAAATCATGCCTTAGGTGATATTTTGCTCATTATCATGATATAATACCTAATGCATGATTACAAATTGATGAATACATGTATTTAATGATCATAATGTGTAATTTATTCATATATGTCATTATGATCATGTGGATTGTTAGGGTGATACTTAACCTTGATAGAATTGCATGAATATAATGGTTAAGTATATACAAATACCCTCTAGGATGCATCTCACACTCACCATAGGCTACTTTGATTGAAAACTTAGCATGGGTGAGATGTTAGGATGATACAAATGTCCACTAATGACTATGGCATTTAGATGGTCATTTAAAGTATCAAAACAGCAATAATAGACCAATCATGGGGAAGGCTTATGTTTAATTCATAGACATATTGCCCAAAGATCATGGTTGGATATTTCATATGTTTTCAAAACAATTTCTTAATCTAAAATCTATGTATTCATGTTTTGAAACAATTGGAACCAAAACTAGGTGTTAAACTTGATACTAGAATGATCAAAAACCTAGTGGTTTTTAAAGCTTTTGGATTTTTGGCAAATATCAGAAAATATAATGATTTTTCATGAAAAACTATTTTTCATTGATATATATACTTACAAGAAATATGTTCCCCAAATTTCATGATTTTTCAAATTTTCTGGAATTTTTAATGCATTTCTGAAATTCGGTCCGAAAATCAAAAAGTTCTGAAATTCGCGTGCCAGTCGACTGGTAGTCTGAACCAGTCGACTGATGGCCTGAAAATCAGAACAGTAAAGGCCGAATTCAGGTTTTAGACTAATTTTTGGTATTTTCTTTCTATTAGACTTGATGCCATGAGTATATAACTTAGTGTTAATCTTTTTGATGGTGTCAAAGGGGGAGAAAATATTATGTTTAAGTTAATTATGATAGGGGGAGAATTTGTAGAGAGAGTTTCATGGATTAAGGGGGAGTTGCATGTTGCTATATCATGTTTATGTTTACATGCTTTCTTACCTTAGAAATTTTTATCAAATGTTTTTACCTAACTTAAACGGATTGCCACACATCAAAAAGGGGGAGATTGTTAGGGCAATCTCTTGCCATGATTAGGTTTTGATGTGTGTGGCAAAGGCTTTAAGTTAGTTTGTTATGTTGATTTGATATGTGCGTTGAAGTCGTGCAGGACTTAGTAATTCGCACATGGAGCCATGGCAAGTTTCACATCTCATGACTCGGGCCTTGAGTCGGTGAAGGATAGCTTTGCGGAAGTCGTGTGCTTGGAGCATCCGAGGGACCACCGGACGAGGAGCTTGGAGTAAAGCCGGAGGAAGTAGACTTCGAGGCAAGAGACGTGAAGGAGCATTGCAGAGCCGTGCGCCTGATGCTGCCGAGGGACGTGGCCGTGAACGAAGAGAACTTCGAAGGCGAGGGACTCCGAGAGATGAGAGTGAGCAAATGTAACCAGGGAAGGGGTAGCTCTTAGGTGAAACTTGGCCATTTGGCTAAGTGTCGGATGGGATTTCCCGACACCAATCGACTGCCATGTCATGGCAGTCGACTGCTCTAAGTCGATCGGGTTCGACTGGTGTCTGACTCATGGGCATTTAGCCCAAGCGACCGATCGTGGATCGGTCGATTATCGCCGACATCGACCGATCGCCGCTAAGGATAGCAATGATCGATGTCACTGTGCACGGGCACAGAGTGGAGTCGACCTCGTTGAGCACTCGACTGATTGACATCAGTCGACTGATGGGTTACATCAGTCGACTGATGCCAATACCGTTGGAGAGAATCCAACGTGGAAAGTGGTCGTTATTGAGCAATGGCTACAGGACCAATCGACTGATCGAGGGCATCAGTCGACTGCTCCTGTGTCAACGGGAAGAAACCCTCTTCCTCTATAAAAAGGAAGGGGATGGGACTTTGGGAGGCTAATGTTTGAACGCCCAACTACTCCCAAAGTGCCCTAAACATTTTTCCACTCTTCTACTTGCTCTAATCTTCATTCCATTGTAGAAGAGTGATCTTAATTGTAAAGGTTACCTCCACCTAGCTTGGTGCAAAGGAGAGACCAATAGTGGATTGGTTTTGGCGGAGTGATTCACCGAGGACGAATCGGGTCGTGGATTAGCGGCGTAGCCGTGAACCACGTTACATCATTGTTAGCATTGTTTGTTTATCTTTTGCTTTGTCTATTTGTATTTGTATATTCCGCTTGCGCTAATCTTTTGTAGACGAGCAATTTACGACATCCATCGTACGAGGGCTATTCACCCCCCTCTAGCTGGCCGTCCCGATCACCCAACACTACGGCCGGTGGTCGTCGGAGCTAGGTAAGGATCGATTTTCATTCTTGCTTCAGACGAGATCTAAGTTCTCGATGGGGTTTCCTTCAATTGAGCGTGAATTCTGTTGATTATAGCAGAAGGTGCGGGAGTGTCGACGACCTCTTTATCATGATCACTCTTTCCATCTCCCGGTCGGACACCGAACATCAACTGCAACTTCCTGATTTTTATCCTCTCACGTTCTTCTGCGCACGAGCTCACCACTGTGGCATTATCGTTGTGTCGTGCTGGAGTAGCTGCTGTGTTGTTCCCTGCTGTTAGTAGATGGGGCAGGGAGCAGTGACTAGAGGCTGCTATTAGTTGCTATATCCGTGGCCGGATCAACATCGAAGAGAAGGTAAGTTGTATTTACAGTTTTGAATCTAGGTGCTTTCCAATTTGTTGTTATTGGTTTCAATTGATATTCGACTTATTGGAGGTTTGGGAGGCTGTGAACGATGGATTAAACGGTTAAATAGCTATTTGGGGTTCAATTTGTTTTGTGATGTGAATTAGGTGTATGGAGTGGAATGAGTTGTGGAAATTCCAAGAGTTAGTTATACATAAGTGGAATGTGAGTTGGTATGAAAATTCTAATGGGGATGTACTGTTCGTGCCCTGTTATTGAGGAGCTATGAATGTGTCAAATGTGAATTTGTGGATTGAGTTTGGTGTGAACTGACCAAGGATGAATGTAGATTTGGGGTTAGGAGAGGTGTGTGTTGTAGTGCTGACTCGCGTTCAATAAAAGGACGGGAGTATAGAAACAACGTTGTAGTTATGTATTTGTCAGATACTTGTACTTAATCATAGTTGCTATTATGTGCAGGTTTGGGATACGAAGCAGATCCATGACTGTGAGGATTATTTCGAGCTTCGTATTAGGTGGGTAATTTCCTACCCTGGTCAGGTAGTTTTAATGCATACATATTTAGATATATGATCATGTTACCTTGACTTCGCTCTTATTTACTCTTGCGCTTGATACCTTATCGTTGGCTATTAAACTCTATTGTTGTTATCATGTTTCACTTCATCATGATTAGGAGCTATATATATATGTGATGTAAGTAACCTAGAATTTGTTTAGTTAAGTGCAAATATTAAAGTCCGGATGACGACCTGATTGTAAATTGGGCAAAAAGGTCATCCGTAGGTATATAATGTCTTGAACCTAGGGTTATTCTAGTACCTTATGTTGCATATTTACCACCAACCATGTATTTTGTAAATGGTCAGGTGAATAGTACTTAGTGTGTCGCTACGGACTGGTGGTCCTAGCTTGCTATAATCAGTTGAGTACGATTCTCTACAGGATAGAGAGTGTGTCGATCGGTAAGTATGACTCTCTACATGATAGAGAGTGCGTCGATCAGATGAGTATGACTCTCTACAAGATAGAGAGTGTGTCCATCAGTTGAGTATGACTCTCTGCAGGATAAAGAGTGTATCGATTAGATTGGTATGACTCTCTACAGGATAGAAAGTGTTATGATCAGTTGAGTACGACTCTCTATAGGACAGAGAGTGCATTGATATAATTAGTATGAATCTCTATAGAATAGAGAGTCTGTGGTGGATGTCTATTTGTGACAGAGCATTCATGTCATTTGCATGCATGCTGGCGACGTGGTCTCTCTTATGGTTGAGAGGGTCGTCAGTCATCCTGCCTCCACGGTTACTCATAGGACGAGTAACCGATGTGAGGGCAGAGCATTGTGGTGCCACACTCTACCACTATAGATGGTGGTAATGGGATTTGCGTGTCGTAGTCCTGCGTGTGTGGCACTCGACCACTCATGTGTAGTGACTGTTAGAGTGGCCAACAGCAGGGACCCCCATCTTGTAGCTTGCTTTTCACGCTTATATGCTACTCGATCATACTGCCCACTCGGCCACTCGAGAGTAGTGGTTGGTGTTGAGTTGGGATAGTTGTCATGCTCGAGCCACCGAGGCCACACTAGGGTCGTGGTGGCTTTAGGGTGAGCCAACATGACCATGCATGCTGCATTGCTGTGACTTATGGCATTTTTGTATATTGTCATATATATACATATATGCATGTATATATATATATGGATGATTGTGATTAGTATATATATATATATATGTGCTTATTGTGATGTTGCATTTGATTGTACTATGCTTGTTGCATTTGGTTGTACATTATCTTCATACATGCTACCCGCATCACTTGTATGGTTGTGTCGAATACCTGTATACTTGTTGGACAGACCATTAGATACCTTTGACCTGTATCATGAGTATATTGTGAGTTAGCATTACTATTCCTATTATATATTTGGATATATGCTCAGGTTGGATCAGAGTAGCATAGCAGACTTTCAGGTATGTCTGCATTATACATTGTTTATTTGGTTAGACGGTTTGTGCATGTATATGTTTATCATACTAGTGTTTACCTTATGTACCTGTAGATTTTTCTATTGAATTACATGTGATATTTGATATATACATATTTTTCCTATTACTTGCTGATTTTTACTCACCACCACTAACCCTAGGTTTTTCTGTCGCCCAGGTAACAGGTAGCTGACTTCGTGATGGACTTGGAGCACGGCTGGCTGGCATCGTCTCATCTCAACTCCGAGAGTTCGGGTTTTTGGGTTATCGTTGGTGTTCTGATATGTCTTTGGTTTTTATATGATGATTGTAGTCTGTGACTATTGTTGTTGTATCTTTCTTTTCTGGTTTTGTTATGGTGGTTCTTAGTTTTGGTGTTAATCATACCGGTATGCATGTGTGTGGGATTGTATTGTTGTTGTGTTGTTTCCGCTGTGTTTTGATGTGTTATTATGGTTACATTTTTATATGTTATGTTTATTGTGGGCCTAAGGGCTTTGTATTAACATGAGATATTGCCACGTACAAGGGAGATGTCGTCCGTTTGCTTTTCGCCACGGCATGCTCTCGGGGCGTGACACTTTACATGCTCATAAAATGACTCTTTAGTCATCGACTTAGTAAAAGGATCTGCAAGCATAGCTCGTGTAGAGATATACTCAAGAATCACTTTCTTCTTAGCAACAATATCTCTTATAAAGTTATACTTTATTGCTATATGATTGCCCTTGTTGTGATATTTGAGATCCTTGGAAAAAGCTATAGCAGCTTGACTGACACAGTAGACGGTCACTGGACTCCCACTGTCCTCAGCAATCTTCAAATGCTTCAGGAACCTCCTTAACCAGATTGCTTCTTGTACAGCTGTTGAACATGCCACATATTCAACTTCCATAGTTGACAAGGCCACACAGGCATGTTTCTTGATGTTCCAGGAGATGGCGCCACCATTCAACAAGAACGTATAGCCTGATGTGGATTTTCTATCATCCAGGTCCCCAGCCCAATCTGCATTTGAATAGCCCTTCAGGCTCATATTTGATCCTTGATAACAGAGACTAGAACATGTTGTGACTTTCAAATATCTGAATATCCTTTTCACTTCCCTCCAATGTCTCAGTATTGGGTTTGACTGAAACCGACTGACTAAGCCAACATCATAGCTGATATCAGGACGAGTACATAACATAGTGTACATCAAACTACTAACAATACTGGCATATGGTTTTTTATTCATCTCGACTATTTCTTCAGGAGTCTTGGAACTCATACTCTTGCTCAGAATAGTACCTTTCACAATAGGTGTCTGTTCACTATTGCAATCAAACATGCTGAAATGTTGTAACATCTTATTTATATAAGACTCTTGAGACAAACCCAAAAGTCTCTTAGATCGATCCCTGATGATCTTAACTCCTAAAAAGTATTCAGCTTCTCTCATATCAGTTGTGTCAAACTATGATGAAAGCCACTCTTTAACTTCTATCACAAAATCTATATCATTTCTTGCTATCAGCATATTATCAACATATAATGATAAAATGACATACTTTCCTTTTTTTCCTTTTTCAGGAAAACACAATGATCCTCATTGATCATTTCGAAACCATAAGATAAAACCACTTCGTTAAATCTTATGTTTCACTGTCTTGATGCTTGCTTTAGCTCATATATAGATTTCTTCAATCTACATACTTTATCTTCTTGGCCTTCAGTAATGAAACCTTCTGGTTGAACCATATAAATTTCCTCATCAAGCTCATCGTTAAGGAAAGCGATTTTTACATCCATATGATGTAACTCCAAGTCATAATGCGCCACTAAAGCCAAAATAACTCGGATTGACACAAACTTTACTACGGGAGAAAATGTCTCCTCAAAGTCTATACCCTCCAATTGGGTAAATCCTTTTGCAACCAAATGAGCTTTGTATCGGTTAATCAATCCATCTGATCTCCTCTTTATTTTGAGAATCCATTTATTCCCAATAGCCCTTTGGCCAGGAGAAAGATCGACTAACTCCCAAACATGATTCTTAATCATTGACTCTATTTCTTCAACCATTGCATTTCTCCACTTTTCTCTAACTCTAGAGCCCAGAGCTTCCTTAACTGATTGAAGTTCATCATCGTCAACTGGGAGTGTCATCATTGCCTCATTCTCAATATCAAACCTCTTCTTAGGTTTGATCTTACGAACACTTCTTCGTAAGTTGGGCTCCTAAGAAGTCACCCCGTGACCAGGCAAATTACTTCCACTAGGTTGACTAGGTTCAGGTATCCCACTTAACACCTGTCTTGTTGATAATTACTCATCCTCCTCAAATAGAGGAACTATCTTATCAATCTCACCTCTAGCTAGAAACTCAGTTTCGAGAAAAGTAGCGTCTCTCGAATCCAATTCGGAGATTATTCTATCTTGTTGTTCACCTATGAAAACATAACCTTTAGAGGTATCAGAATATATTATAAAGATACATTTCTTACCTCTAGGTCTCAGTTTTCCATACTTGTGAAAACTATTATGAACATAGACAACTGACCCCCAGGGTCTCAAATTGCTCAAATCTGGTTTTCTGCCTATCCAACGTTCATATGGGGTAGATGGAACTGACTTTGAAGGCACTTTGTTAAGTATATAGGCTGCAGCTAGTAATGCATCTCCCCAATAGGAGATCGGCAAATTAACCTGTGCCATCATAGACCTAACCATTTCTAGAAATGTCCTATTTCTTCTTTCAGCAACCCCATTTTGCTATGGAGTTCCAGGGATTGTCAGCTGTCTAATAATTCCTTTATCATTACATATTGTTTTGAACATATCAGACAAATATTCTCCTCTATGGTTAGTGCGTATAGTTTTAACCTTACGTTCTGTTTGATTCTCTACTTCGTTCATATAACGAATGAAGCAATCTAATGCTTGATATTTATGAGAAATCAAATACACATAACCAAAACGAGAGAAATCATCAACCAATGTAATGAAATAGGAAGCTCCATATCTAGCCTTCACATTCATTGGACTACAAATATCCGAATGAATTAGTTGCAATGATGACTCAACCCTAATAGCCTTACCAAATGGTTTCCTAGTTACTTTTACAACAAGACAATGCTCACATACAAACAAGCTAATCTTATCACGAGAGCCCAAGTAACCCTCTTTAGCTAACCAATTCATGCAATCTTGTCCTATATGTCCTAATCTAGCATGTCAAATATCATCAGTTATATTTGCATCACTAGTAAGAGCAATGTTTGAAAAATAACTATCAATTGCACAATTAACATTTGGTTCCACATCAAGAACCATAAAACTATTTATTAAAAAATCATATCCGATTGACACGGAGTCAATCTTAAGTTCAACACATCGACTGTAAAAGTTAATACAATACTCTAAATCAAGAAGACAAGTAACAGAAATGAGATTCCTTCGAATCTCAGAAGCATACAAGACATCATATAGAAATAAAGTACTTCTACCCCGAAGGTTAAGTTTGCAAGTGCTGACTCCCTTGACTTCAACTCTTGCATTATTTCCTACATAGATCCATTTGTTGCCAGCTGGTACCCGGCGATACTCTACATATGTAACCCATTCCCGAGCTACATGGTTGGTTGCTCCCGAATCTATAATCCACAAAGGATAAGAATTAGCTAACAACACAGAACTAGCAACAAAATGCTCAGAAGACGGACTTGAAGTTACCTTTTTCGACTCAGTATACTCCCGAGCGAAGTGGACCTTCTTGCCACAGTTAAAGCAAGACATCCTACTTTTAGGTTTCTTCCCAGTCTTCTTTCCCTTCTTCTTGATTGAGTCTTCCCCAGCAACAGCAGCAACTTACTTCTTCTTTTCTTTTCCTTTCTTAAACTATTTTCTTTTCTTGGATCCAGATGATCCAGCAGAACCGGCAGCCAAATAGGCTTAGCCAAAAATCCTTGCGGATTCTACTCTCTCCACCTCCAGTTAATATATGCTTCATGGTTTCCCAAGAATTTGGAAGGGAATGAATAACTGCCTGAACCTGTTGTTCGTCTGTTAGCTCGTGACCAACACTTTTAAGCTCTCGAATCATATTCAACATCTCCCTGAGATGTTGAACCATCGTAATATTCCAACGCTTCTTGTAGCTGTCGAACTTGATCATCAGCTACCGAAGCTTACTCAGACTCATTCCACTGTATCTATCCCTAAGGGCAACCCAGATTGCATGAGCCGAAGGATATGGCTCATACTCAAAAATTAGGTCATCAACCATTGAACTTATCAATATTCCCTTAGCAGTAGAATCCTTTTTCTTCTATGCCTTATAGGCATCAAGGTCACGTCTATACTGTGTCATGGGACCCTCAACATGTTCTTTCATAACCTGATGTACAACCTCCAGAACTTCTTGTTCCTCAAGAACATATTGAATCTTGAGGTGCCAGATTTTGTAGTTTTCACCATTTTTTCACCCTTATTCAATTCAGCTATGATGTTCTTTGTTACCATAATCTATCATAAATAAATAAATTATTTAGATATTCAGTGTATGTATTTATGTATGTAATCTCTAAATTGACTCAATGTAAATCTGATTTAGTTTACAAAATCAAGTCATAACTACGTTACCACTCATCATTTGTATGTGTCAATCTGACATACATTGATCTATTTTATTACATACATCCTATTTAATGAACTTAATCATTATCCTAACATGATATTAAACATTAAATGAACTTATCATTTAAAAAATATACTCATAATGAACA
Organism: Wurfbainia villosa; assembly: GCA_025175895.1. Taxonomy (NCBI): domain Eukaryota; kingdom Viridiplantae; phylum Streptophyta; class Magnoliopsida; order Zingiberales; family Zingiberaceae; genus Wurfbainia; species Wurfbainia villosa. The sequence continues at coordinate 37,889,591 of CM045997.1, forward strand.
AATCAAAGAGCATAAACAAATATCATGCATCATGTAGAGTAAACAGCATAAAATGAACTAATCATTTCAAATGAATATATCATTAACTAAACATGTTGTATAATGTTAACAGATAACAAAACTCTACTAAGAATGTTACACATAACATTCTTCCTACTCATAACCGACAAACAGAAACAACTCTAATAAACTAGATAGGCGATTATTACTCCCACTAGGATAAACACTAGCGTAGTAATAATCTAAACATGCCCAATCTTCTTGGGTTGAACTAGGACACCTTCTGCTGATATGCTCTCTAGATGATGCCAAGACGTAGAATCCTGTGAAGGACACACATGAAGAGATCCCATAGGAAAAACCTCTTCAGGGTCTTCTTCTGGATCTTCTTCTGGATCCTCTTCGCAATGAACTTCACTATCCTCATAGTGAAGCAGCTTAGGCACAACTGGATATATGATATGCGCCCCTCGTAGCGCCCCCAGATATGATGTGTGATATCACTAAGGAGCTCAGGCAGTGAACGGATCAAAGCCCAGATCCTGTAGTTATCCAGAATTAGAAACTCTTGCATCTCGAGTCTCCAAAATAGCCTATCCAATCTCTCAATGTGCTATCCGACTCCATGAGTTGAGTCATACTCTATCCCCTGAATAGCCTCTCTCAACTGATTACGCAACACATCGCGTCGAGTCATAGTAGTAATCGTCCGTGCCATCTGAAAAAATTGAAATTAATTATGTCAATACAAAATTGACAAACCAGTATATATACCGGCTTAATTCAATTTATATAGGCATAGAAAATAATAAATCAAGAATAGATTTCCTTGATTCTCTAGAGAACAGTCGACTGAACTACTTTAGACCAGTCGACTGGTACTTTTACCAATCGACCATCATCTCAGCCCAATCGACTTGAACTATTATGACTTAACATGGTCGTGAATCCGTGAGAATGCAGACACCATCCAATTTTCTCCGAGTACCCCAGGCACCCAAGCAACATGTATGGTATTCTGTCTTCTTATCGTCCTTAGCCAATAACCCTAGTTCACTAAACCTATTTAAAGTTGTATATGTCAAGTTCTTGTTATTCCAAACAACTACTCGACAATCAAGTTATAAGCACACAATAAAAAAAATTGGCTCAGTATACAACCCAATTAAGTTTCCAAAATTGGTTCTATACTCTAAACCAATTGAGTCACCTCAATACAGCTCAAGCCTAATTAATTAAGGTCCAAGCCCAGTTAATTGAGATCCAACTAATTCAGGCCATTAAAAGGTCAAATTAAAAAAAATTAAAGCCTTCAATTTTTTTCTGAACCCACACCGAGAATTTTTTTTTTTTTTTTGGTTTTCTCGAGCCCACGCAGAAAGAGAAAAAAAACACTTAGGGGGTGTTTGGTTGGTGGAGAATTTTCTAATTTTCTATTTTCATTTTCTCAGAAAATAAGAAAACGTGGAAAATGGCGTTTGATTGTCGTTTTCCATCTCTATTTTCCATAAAATAAAGCTGCATTTTCTGGAAAACTGAAAAATGAAAAAAAAAAATCATTTTCCAGAAAATGGAAAAGGAAAAAAGCTGCAAACGCAGCCTAAAAGTTTTTTTTTCATTTCTCGAGTCCACACCCCCACAGAAAGAAAAGAAAAAACACTTTAGATTTTTTTTTCATTTCTTGAGCCCACGTATTCCTATGAGCCCTAAATTTCATACTTTGTATGAATTTTACGAGCTGTTGTTAATGATATTAGACTATTTAACGATTTAGTCGTCGATGGACTTGAGAAATCGTGTATCCTGGACACCATTGGACCAGTTAGTGGTAGTTGGAATTGCGCACTCGACCACGGTAGATGGTGGTTTTCCTTGTATGTTTTGGGTTAATTCTGTAGATGTGGATAGAATGTTTGACATTACTATACCATAGACTTGTTTGACAAGGGTGATGATGGAAATCATTTAGTCGGAAGCTGGTGAAACCAGTTTATAGGACCTAGATGGCGGTTAACTTTTACACGAGTATTAGTTAATCCTTCCGGGGTGGATAAAAGGATGTTGTATGCAAATGCATCGTTTCAGGGATCGGAGTGATTCCGATGCAGTTGCATGAGACGTATCCTATGCTTACGACGGATAAGAAACTACGAGATAGGTTGTCATATACATAACGTGGCTTTAGTAGTTATTATCTGGATTTATAGATGTATGGAGCAGGAATGCTCATGGGATTTTAACTAGCTAGTGGGCAGCTACTATAGAGTTGCTGGAACGCGAATAGTTGCAACTTGCGAGATTGGTCGCTATAGTCTTCCACGCACTTACAGAGTGTGTGGAGTGGATTTTGGACGGTAGATGGACTTCCCTTGTGAGAAGATAATTTTCCGTCTCTAATATGGATACGTGTTCTGGACACGCATCCACTTAAGAAAGAGTTGCTACAGGAGGCTACAGGAGGCTACAGGAGGCACATCATTTGGGATTTGCTATGCATCCTGATGGTACTCAGATGTACCGAGATTTGAAATGTTTATACTGGTGGAATGGTATAAAGAGAGATATAGCAGATTTTGCTGCTCGATGTTTAGTATGTCAGTAGGTGACGCCTGAACATCAGGAACTCGCTAGACTGCTCTAGAAAATTCCAATTCCGGAATGGAAGTGGGAGCATATCACTATTGATTGTGTTACACTTCGTTTCGGTTACATGTATTAAAAACCCATGTTGAGCGATTCTGATTTCCCATTTGACGAATCAACTCATTTCCTTTGAGTGCATGTACCCATTGGATCGTCCGGCAGAGTTGTATCGCCGAAAGATTATCAGATTGCGTGGGGTACTTTTAAGTATCATATCTGATAGAGATCTGCGATTTACCTCGTGATGTTGGTGGAGTCTGCATCAGACCATGGGCATAGAGCTTTGACTTTGTACTACGTTTCAGCCGCAGACAGAAGGACAGTCTGAGCGTATCATTCAGACATTGGAGGATCTATCCAGATCCTGTGTCATGGATTTCAATGGCAGTTGGGAGGACCACGTTCATTTAGTGGAAGTTGTTTATAACAAAAACTACCACTCTTCTATTCTGATGGCTCCATTCGAGGCCTTATACGGTAGACCCTGTAGATCTCCCGTGTTGTGGGAGGAGGTTGGGGAACAACAGCTATTGGGGGGCCACAGAGTATCCAACATGATACAGAGTTGGTGTGCATCATCGGATGATGGTTATTGGAGGTACAGGATCGACAGAAGAGTTATGTAAATCGAAGGCGAAGGCCTTTGGAGTTCTCAATAAGGGAACAAGTATTTCTGCGTGTTTCACCTACGAAAGGGTGAAAGGATTTGGGTTGAAAGGAAAATTAGCTCCACACTATATCGATCCATTTGAGATATTCGAGCGGATTGGGGGGTGTAGCTTACCGGTTGGCTTTACCTCCGACACTTGCAGGTGTTCATAACGTATTTCATGTGTATATGCTGAGGAAATACGTTCCACGTTTAGATCATGTTCTGAAAGAGGTTCCGATTCTACCTCAGTCTAATATGACTTACGAGGAGATTCCAGGGTGGAGCCTGGGTCGCAAGGAGCGAAGTAGTGGGACGAAGACCATCCGACTCGTAAAGGTTGGATGACAACATCATACCGATGAGGAGGATATGTGGGAGCTGGAAGATACTATCTGGGCTCAATAGTCTCATTTGTTTGTTGGGTTTCCGGCACCGCGGCGAGTATGTGTTCGTACATGTTTCGTAAACATGTGCACAACGGAAGCAATAAAAATAATAAATCTACATTTATTACAACACACACAACACACGCATGCATATTACAACAAGTGTAGACATAACCGTAAATTTAAATTTGCAATAAAAGGAAATTTATCTACGTTATACCTTTCGTATGACGTGTAGCGGGAACGGCATCAACCGGAACGATCCTCGCTAGAATCGTCTCTATCCATATCCACGCCGAGTTCCTCGGGATGACTTCGCTAAGACAAGAGCTTCGTCTTCGTACGGGTTACTAGCCTCGTGTTGAAGACGACGTGATCGAGAGATGATCACGATCCGAATCCAAATTCGGATCCTAATATGAGTTCTCAAAACTCGCTTCTCCGGAGAGGTATTCGTCAACCAATTGACGAATCCTTCGTCCTCCACCTCAGAGGATTACCGGAGATCGAATCCCCAGTAAGTTAGCTGCTGTCGGAGCTCTAACCGTCATCCAAACGATGCTCCGACGAGAGGAGAACAAGCTGTCCAGAAAAACTGGACAGCTTTGGTGGAGGAGATAGGCGCCGGCCAACCAAGGGAAGAAAAGGCTCACCTTGATGCCAAACCTATAGGAGATCACCGGAGGGTCGCCGGAGGATCACCAGCTAAAGCTTGGTCGCCGACAAGGAGCTGGACAGCGGCACAACAAGCTGGGCGGCAATGAAGGTTGGGCGGCAACTCCAAGCTAGGGTTTTGGATTAGGGCTTAATTATCCCTTAAGCCCTCTTTTATAGAGAACTAATTCTCTTAATGGTTATTGGATCATAACCATTAGGCCCGTTAACCCGCTCCATTAAGATAAGTTAAAATAAACCAAACCATGATGGTTTATTTTAAGTTAAAACGAACCGAACCAACTTTTGGTTCATTCGTTTAAAATAAACCAAACCCTTTGGTTTATTCTCCTCCATTGGATTAGAACCAAACCATTTTGGTTCATCCATTACGTCTTCATAAGACTCGGCCCATCCACGCTTCCATTGCGACTGAAACGATTTCATGCTCGCTTTATGTTTGGTCCAACCAAACCTAGTTTCTCTCGGTCTGAGAATCCCATTCTCAAGCTCGTTTTAAATCCTTTGGATTACGCTCGTTGTGCGTGTGACCAAATAGGTTCTCGGTTTATGTTGGTCATCTATAATTAACCATTAATTATAGAATGATCATGAGTGGCACCTAGTAGTACATCATGATCCCCAATTAACCGAAAAGATCAACGGTTGATCCAGAACTATTTCTGAAACCCTTCAGCAGCTCGAATGATTCGTGCCCCATTCCCTTCACTCATCTTATACCCACTTGGTTCAGGACATGGTCTATTGTGTCAGTCCCCACTAGGCTGACTACGTCACACCTAGCCCAAGTATCATTTCCTCGTTCTACGGATTCTAGTTACTCCACATGTATCGAAGAGTACCTTACTCTAAACATGTAATGCTTTGGCCAAAGACTTTAGTAACAATCCGACGAGAGGCCATGGGTATACATCTCCTCGCAAGGAGTGGTGAATCCTTTATAGACTATTCAAATACCTTCGATCACTTCGACTTATACCCAATCATCCCGGGTCCACATCTCCTTAGAGATGCTTGCTTAAGATGTCAAAGCATAAGTCTCCATGATCAAGATGACTTGAATACCGCAAGTCAAAGGAACATCGCACTTAAGCCACAGTAAGAACTTCATTGACATATCTATATATGCAAAGAACCATATGAAGTCTTACAGCTGGTCACTCCAATGAACTAGTTACCATAACTAGCATCCACAATTAACTCTGGACATCACTATGTCTCCAGCCAGTGAGAATCAGCTGCTTGGATACACCAAGGAGTATACCTCGTGCTAGTCTCGACGGAATTGATGGTGTCCAAATCCATCAATTCATCGACTAGGGATAATTCCGATACATCACAATTACACATGTAGAGATACTCACTAGTTGTGATCCAATCACAAATTCTCTCATGCTGTGAATTGTATTGTGGACATTCAATAAATGAGTTTAAGATCCAATCAAATACATAAAACATGTATACTCAAATAGTGAATCTTCATTTATCATATAAATGGTTCATACATAAGGCGATTGCCTTAGGACATCTCTCATATATTACTAACAGACTCCCACTTGGCCTAATGTCAATCGCTACGGTATCCAATACCATAAGCTCGAACATGACCCTCAAACTTATTTTGAGGTAATGCCTTAGTCAAGGGATCCGCTAAGTTCCTTTCAGTGGGAATTTTCTCGATTTGTATTTCGTTCCTACTGATGATCTCTCTGATAAAATGATAGCGGCGAAGCACATGTTTGGATCATTGATGAGACCACATCAAGTTCAGAGATGAACTTCTTGATCCAAACCGCTTTTTTTGCTGCTTCCAAAGCTGCAATGTATTCTGCCTTAGTGGCAGAATACACTATAGTGTCAAGCTTGGAACCTTTCCAACTTATTGCGCCTCCATTCCAAGTGAATACATACCCAGACAAAGACATGGAATCATCCTTGTCTGTCTGGAGCTGGCATCCGTATACCCACGTATCACCATGTACCCTTCTCCATATATTAGGAACGTATCCTTAGTTCTTCTTAAGTACTTAAGGATCATCTTAACAGCCACCCATTGATCCATTCCTGGATCAGACTGGTATCTGCTTGTGACACTCAGAGCATACGATACATCGGGCCTCATACATAACATAGCATACATGATAGATCCTATTGCGGATGCATAGGGAATCTTACTCATGCAAATCCTCTCGTCTTCTGTGCGCGGACACATAGACTTCGAATGGTGTACCCCATGCCTGATGGGTAGGAAACCTTTCTTGGATTCCGACATGCTAAACCTCTTTAGCACTCGGTCTATATATGTAGACTACGAAAGACCAAGCAACTGTTTCGATCTATCTCTATAGATCTTAATCCTGAGGATGTAGGTTGCTTCTCCCAGGTCTTTCATGGAGAATGTCTTGGATAACCAAACCTTAACTGACTGTAAGATTGAAACATCATTTCTTATAAGTAATATGTCATCGACATACAATACTAGGAACACGACTGCACTCCCACTAACCTTCTTGTACACACAAGGTTCGTCTGGATTTTGTGAGAAATCAAACTTTTTGATGGTCTCATCAAAATGGATATTCCAGCTCCTGGATGCTTGCTTCAATCCATAAATGGACCGTCGCAATTTGCATACCTTGGTTTTATCAACTGATGTGAAACCCTCAGGTTGTATCATATACACGTCCTCGAGCAGGTTTCCATTAAGGAAAGTTGTTTTCACATCCATCTGTCATATCTCATAATCATAATGAGCCGCTATGGCCAAGAGCATCCGAATGGATTTAAGCATAGCTACAAGCGAATAGGTTTCGTCATAATCAACACCTTGCTTTTGACGATATCCTTTCGCCACCAATCTAGCCTTATAGGTAATCACATTACCATCCATGTCGGTTTTCTTCTTGAAAACCCACTTGCACCCTATAGGCTTTATGCCTTCAGGTGGGTCAACCAAGTTTTAAACTTGGTTTTCATACATGGAATCCATTTCCGACTTCATGGCACCAAGCCACTTATCCCTTTCTGAACTTGTCAGCACTTCTTCATAATTGGTAGGCTCCTCATCATCAATGAGTAACACGTCATTCGATTCACTTATGAGAAATCCATATCTCTCAGGAATATTGTGTGTTCTACCAGATCTACGAAGATGTGGTATTACAATAGGTCCAGCCGATTGCTCATCACTATGAGTTGTCGGTTGTTGTGCTTCACCAGGTATCTCATCAATGTCTATTTGAGTCTCTCGAGCCTCCTCAAGCTCGACGACACTCCCACTATTTTCTTGCAAGAGAAACTCTTTCTCTAGAAATACAGCATGCCTTGAAACAAACACCTTTTGTTCCACAGGATGATAGAATTGGTAACCCCTTGTTTCCTTAGGGTATCCAATAAATAGACATTTATCAGACTTAGCATCCAATTTGTCTGATACAGTCCGCTTCACATAAGCAGGACAACCCCCTCTCTTCAAGTAAGATACATGAGGTTTCTTACTATTCCATATCTCATATGGAGTAGTTGAGACTACCTTGGTAGGCATTCTGTTTAACAAGTAAACAGCTGTCTGAAGTGCATAACCCCAAAAGGACTTGGGAAGATTCGCATGATTCATCATTGACCTGACCATGTCCAAAAAGGTCCGGTTACGCCTTTCAGATACACCATTATGCTGTGGTGTATATGGTGGAGTCCATTGAGACAATATACCATTGTCTCTTAGGTAATCAAGAAACTCCTGACTCAAGTATTCACCACCTCGATCCGATCGAAGTATTTTAATACTCTTATCATGTTGTTTCTCTACTTCATTTCTGAATTCTTTGAACCTTTCAAAGGCTTCAGACTTGTGTTTCATCAAGAACACACCCAAACCGTGAGTGATCATCGGTGAAGGTAATGAAGTAGCTATAGCCTCCTAAAGCTTGAGTTGACATAGGTCCACATACATCAGTATGTATTAGACCTAGTAACTCTCCCACTCGTTCACCTTTTCTAGTAAAAGGTAACTTGGTCATCTTGCCTTTTAAGCATGATTCGCATGTATCATATGAATCCAATTCAAACGATTCCAGAATTCCACATCGGTGTAATTCGGACATGCGTTTCTTGCTTATATGGCCAAGACGACAATCCCACATATAGGAGTCTATTTGATTATCCTTTCGAGCATGCGTGTTGCTCGCTTCGATATTGAAAATGTCACTGGATACGTCCAACGTATAAATGCCATTACTCAAAGTTCCAGTTCCATAAAGTACGCCATTCAAAGTTATATAACAACAATTGTTACTAAACGTCAAATGGAAACCATTTCTATTTAAACAGGAAATAGAAACAATGTTCTTTATTAGAGAAGGAACATAATAGCAATTGTCCAGTTCCAAGACCAGTCCACTAGGGAGCTTCAGCAAATAAGTTCCGATGGCGACCGCAGCAACCTTTTCTCCATTGCCAACTCGCAAATTTGACTCCCCTCTGACAAGTCTTCTTCTATTCCTTAGCCCCTGTATGTCATTACATATATGTGAGCCACACCCAGTATCCAATACCCAAGTGTCTAAGGAAATAGAATGACAATCAATAACGAAGATACCTGAAGAGGATGGGGCATCGGATGCCTTCTTCTTCTTCATGGACTCAAGATAAATCTTGCAGTTTCTTCGCCAGTGGCCTTCCTTGCCACAATGATGGCAAGTGCCCTTTTGCGCTGGTTCCGCCTTCTTTGCCTTTTTGTTCTTCCCTTTCTTCTGTTCTTTTGCCTTCCTCTTAGAACCTTTCTTTGAGGAATCAACTAACAGAACCGCCTTCTCCTCATGCTTCACAGAAGGCTCCACAGTCTTCAGCATATTGAGGAGCTCGGGAATAGTGGATTCCAATTTGTTCATCCGATAGTTCATCACGAATTGTGAGAAACTCTTGGGCAAACAATGCAGAATTAAGTCAATACTTAATTCGTGATCCATCACAAACCCGAGGGTAGCTAGCCGCTCGATGTACCCGTTCATCTTTAGCACAAACTGTACTACAGACGAACCTTCTTGCATCTTCGTGGTGAAGAGGAGCCTAGAGACCTCGAACCTTTCGGATCTCGCTTGCTCATCGAACAACTCATGAAGATGGAAGACCATAGTATTAGCATCCATATGCTCATGCTGCTTTTGCAGCTCAGGTACCATCGCCGCTAGCATGATGCAACTCGCCAGCTCAGAATCTGCCACATGCTTCTGATAGACCAACATTTGGTCTGGAGTTGCATCGTCCTTAGGACGGTCAGGAAGAGGCTCTTCAAGGACATATGCAAGCTTTTCCGCCTTGAGAACAATTCTCAGGTTTCTAAGCCAGTCCAGGAAGTTAGGCCCAGTCAGTTTGTTCGAATCCAAAATAGTGCGCAAATTCAAAGACGTCATGATCAATTTATTGACCTAGAAATACAAAACGAGCATATATGAGAAAATGATTTTAAAAATGCATCAATATACATTTATAAATCCCATTCATTTTTCGAATTTCAAAAACCCCAAAATCACTTCGGGAGATCGTAGGTCCATCTCCGAATGGGCTGATATCCATCATAGTTATGAACAACCTTGGAGAGAGTCCAACAAGTCATTCATAACTACGACGGTAGGTATCATCTATACCGATTGCATATCACGTATATGCAACTATCACAATGTGCTATCAACTAATTGAATGTTCACACATACATCGGGTTGTTAACACATTAACAAGTATGCATCATATGCATAGCACCCAACTTCACCTCCCTTTACATCGACCTTAGAGAGAGTCCAACAAGCCGATGCTCCAGGTTAAAGCCAACCCATTAATCGGAAATAGTTTTAATATGGTTAGAGCGCATTCAACCAATTAGCCCAGCTTGGAGAGAGTCCAACAACCAAAGCTAACGATTGACCTCTGACTCTTACCATATTAGTATTAAACTATTCCATGGTTTGAACATGTTCGGGTTCGAGCCAGGCTTGGAGAGAGTCCAACAACCCAAACAAGAAACAGAACTCTGGTTCTAACCATATTAATGGAAGGTGTAGGCTTTAATATTGTTTAAGGGTTTTTATGTCTCATCCTCTTTGCATGAAAATAACTATTATCTACATGGCATGGCATACATGGCATACATCTACATGTCACGACACACATGGCATAATGTTATGCATCTAATGCAATTACATGGCATACAATTATGTCATGTATATAATTTCCTTATATGTCATAACTATTTATGGAAATAAAATATGTTTAAGATTTGATTCTCCAAATCAAATCATAATTAAATTAGGAAACAAATTTCCAAATCTAATCACATATTTTATTCATGGAATAATTTGATTAAGGAAAATCTATTTAGGAAACCAATTTCCTAAATCATTAAAACTACTTATGGAAATAAAATATTTTAAGATTTGATTTCCCAAATCAAATCATGATTAAATTAGGAAACAAATTTCCAGAATCTAATCAAATATTTTATTTATGGAAAATATCAATTTCCATAAATACTTCCAACTTTCCAAAAGTGGAAGATTTCCATAAATACTTCTAGACTTTCCAAAATTGAAAAATTTCCATAAATACTTCTAAATTTCCAAAATTAAAAAATTTCCAGAAATACATTATGACTATCGCAAAACCATTTTTATGATTATGTCGAAACACAACCTGGGCTCTGATACCACTGTTGGGTTTCCGGCACCGCGGCGAGTGTGTGTTCGTACATGTTTCGTAAACATGTGCACAGCGGAAGCAATAAAAATAATAAATCTACATTTATTACAACACACGCATGCATATTACAACAAGTGTAGACATAACCGTAAATTTAAATTTGCAATAAAAGGAAATTTATCTACGTTATACCTTTCGTATGACGTGTAGCGGGAACGGCATCAACCGGAACGATCCTCGCTAGAATCGTCTCTATCCGTATCCACGCCGAGTTCCTCAGGATGACTTCGCTAAGACACGAGCTTCGTCTTCGTACGGGTTACTAGCCTCGTGTTGAAGACGACGTGATCGAGAGATGATCACGATCCGAATCCAAATTCGGATCCTAATACGAGTTCTCAAAACTCGCTTCTCCGGAGAGGTATTCATCAACCAATTGATGAATCCTTCGTCCTCCACCTCAGAGGATTACCGGAGATCGAATTCCTGGTAAGTTAGCCGCTGTCGGAGCTCTAACCGTCGTCCAAACGACGCTCCGACGAGAGGAGAACAAGCTGTCCAGAAAAACTGGACAGCTTTGGTGGAGGAGATAGGCGCCGGCCAACCAAGGGAAGAAAAGGCTCACCTTGATGCCAAACCTATAGGAGATCACCGGAGGGTCGCCGGAGGATCACCGGCTGAAGCTTGGTCGCCGACAAGGAGCTGGACGGCGGCACAACAAGCTGGGCGGCAATGGAGGTTGGGCGGCAATGAAGGTTGGGCGGCAACTCCAAGCTAGGGTTTTGGATTAGGGCTTAATTATCCCTTAAGCCCTCTTTTATAGAGAACTAATTCTCTTAATGGTTATTGGATCATAACCATTAGGCTCGTTAACCCGCTCCATTAAGATAAGTTAAAATAAACCAAACCATGATGGTTTATTTTAAGTTAAAATGAACCGAACCAACTTTTGGTTCATTCGTTTAAAATAAACCAAACCCTTTGGTTTATTCTCCTCCATTGGATTAGAACCAAACCATTTTGGTTCATCCATTACGTCTTCATAAGACTTGGCCCATCCACGCTTCCATTACGACTGAAACGATTTCATGCTCGCTTTATGTTTGGTCCAACCAAACCTAGTTTCTCTCGGTCTGAGAATCCCATTCTCAAGCTCGTTTTAAATCCTTTGGATTACGCTCGTTGTGCGTGTGACCAAATAGGTTCTCGGTTTATGTTGGCCGTCTATAATTAACCATTAATTATAGAACGATCATGAGTGGCACCTAGTAGTACATTATGATCCCCAATTAACCGAAAAGATCAACGGTTGATCCAGAACTATTTCTGAAACCCTTCAGCAGCTCGAATGATTCGTGCCCCATTCCCTTCATTGATCTTATACCCACTTGGTTCAGGACATGGTCTATTGTGTCAGTCCCCACTAGGCTGACTACGTCACACCTAGCCCAAGTATCATTTCCTCGTCCTACGGATTCTAGTTACTCCACATGTATCGAAGAGTACCTTACTCTAAACATGTAATGCTTTGGCCAAAGACTTTAGTAACAATCCGACGAGAGGCCATGGGTATACATCTCCTCGCAAGGAGTGGTGAATCCTTTATAGGCTATTCAAACACCTTCGATCACTTCGACTTATACCCAATCATCCCGGGTTCACATCTCCTTAGAGATGCTTGCTTAAGATGTCAAAGCATAAGTCTCCATGATCAAGATGACTTGAATACCGCAAGTCAAAGGAACATCGCACTTAAGCCACAGTAAGAACTTCATTGACATATCTATATATGCAGAGAACCATATGAAGTCTTACGGCTGGTCACTCCAATGAACTAGTTACCATAACTAGCATCCACGATTAACTCCGGACATCACTATGTCTCCAGCCAGTGAGAATCAGCTGCTTGGATACACCAAGGAGTATACCTTGTGCTAGTCTCGACGGAATTGATGGTGTCCAAATCCATCAATTCATCGACTAGGGATAATTCCGATACATCACAATTACACATGTAGAGATACTCACTAGTTGTAATCCAATCACAAATTCTCTCATGCTGTGAATCGTATCGTGGACATTCAGTAAATGAGTTTAAGATCCAATCAAATACATAAAACATGCATACTCAAATAGTGAATCTTCATTTATCATATAAATGGTTCATACATAAGGCGATTGCCTTAGGACATCTCTCATATATTACTAACATTGTTCACTTGAGGAAGGTATGTGGTCCTTTCGGAAACTTGCTTGAAGTAATTTTTTTCATGTAGTACGAAATTTGGGGACCAAATTTTTATAAGTGGGGGAGAATGTAAAATACCAGGAAAAAAAATAATAATAATAAATACCCTTGTTAATTAAGAAATTATCTTATAGAATTTTTCAGGAATTTATAGAAATTTTTTTGGACTTAAACGGAAATCTATTGGATTTAATTAATTGAATCTTGGTTTAATTGAACCAAAGGTTAATTGGTTATAGATTAAATCTGACTCAGTTATTTTCCAAACCCGATCCGTTTGCTTAAGCTGAGCGGTTTTGCTTCGGTTTCTTTTCCTCCCCGTCGAATTCTTTACTCCGAGTGTTTCTTTTAGCATTCTTCTCTCTCTCGATCTTAAGCCTTCCGATGCTCTTCCTCTGCCAAGTGCGATTTCTCTCTTCGCTTCTTCACCGTCGTCGCTCAAATCAAGCGATCCTCTTCACTGTCATCGATACCGATCCAATCGATCTCCACCGATCTCCTTCCCGTGCTCGTCGTCGTCGCCTAGGGTTACCTCCTCGAGCCGATTGCTGCCCACGCCACCGAACTGTGGACCCTGTCGCCCGCCGTCATACGGTCTGACATCATCACCAAATCTGCTCTTCCCACTCGCCGTCGACCCCTTCGAATGTCGGTCGGTCGTGGCACCGTGGCAAGCCACGCGAGCACCACAGCACCCTTCTGTTCTCTCGATCGAGCATCGCCACTGCCTTCTTGCTGTGCTCCACCGGTCCAGACGACTGCGGGCGTGGACAATCCCTTCTCCACACCGGTTGTCCTGAAACTATCTCCTTGTCGCTCATATTGTGTTAGGTTAGCTTGACGAGGATGTCGCTGTGCTAGATCGTCGCTGCCATCCTTCCATTCCTCTGTCAGCTGTTCCTCTACTGTGAGTAGAGTCATTAGTGGTTGTCTCTTTGCCGTCTCTGCTGTACGGACCTCATCGTCGCCTTCAAGGTGGGCTGGATCTCTACCGCAGCCTATTTCTCCACACGACAATGCCACATATCATATCCAGAACTCAATTCCTTTGTGTTGCTTGTGTTCTACCGATTTCACCTCCGACTGACTCTGTATTGCGAGCAGCAGTGTCGGTCGGTCACCGCGGCTCAGATCTCTGGATCACAGATACAACAACGTTGGTTAGCTTTGATCTGTGGAGCTAGTCGGACTTTGTGATCAAAGGTTGCTCGGCTGAGAATGAGTTCAAGGGTTGTCGATAGCAGTGTGGATTGGGACAAGTGGTTCGAGTTTGAGGTAAAGATGTTTTGATTTATAATTTTTATAATATTTCTAAGTTGCAGCATAGGTTGCTTGTAGTGATTTGGTTATGGGTTGCGATCTGTGAATTGGTCAGAATGGGAGGCATCTACGGGCTGATGTTATGACTTTGAAACTAGGATTGGTATATCAGAGTTGGAATTGGTTTTCCTAATTTGTTTATGGGATTTAGATCTGATGAGGATCAAGAAGTGGTGGTTGATTGCAACAATTGTAAGGTAAGCTTTGATTTGGTATTGTTATGGAGTAGTGATGATAGTACTTGTTCATTACATGATGATGTTTGATTTAATTAGATATTGAGACCAGACTCTTTAAGCAGATTAAGAAGTGGTTGAGATGGAAACAACGTGAGGACTTTGATATGAGGCAGGTTCACGGACGTGAAGACAACTTGTATTCTCAGACAAGTCGTCAAAACATGTGGGTAATTTCTACCCTGGTCAGGTAGTTTTAATGCATGCAGATTTAGATGCATGATCATCTTATATGATCATGTTACCTTAACTCTGTTCTATTTACTCTTGCACTTGATACCTTACCTTTGGCTATTAACTCCATTGCTGCTATCATGTTTGATTTTATCATGATTAGGAGTTATATATATAGGTGATGTAAATAACTTAAAATTTGTTTAGTTAAGTGTAAATAGTAAAGTCCGGATGACAACCTGATTGTAAATTGGGCAAAGAGGTCATCCGTAGGTAGACAATGTCTTGAACCTAGGGTTATTCTAGTACCCTTAGGTTGTATGTTTAACACCGATCATGTATTGTGTAAATGGTCAGGTGAATGGTACTTAGTGTGTCGCTACGGACCGGTGGTCATAGCTTGTTATAATCAGTTGAGTACGACTCTCTACAGGATAGAGAGTGCGTCGATCAGTTGAGTATGACTCTCTATATGATAGAGAGTGCATCGATCAGATAAGTACGACTCTCTACTGGATAAAGAGTGCGTCCATCAGTTGAGTACGACTCTCTGCAGGATAGAGAGTGCATCGATTAGATTGGTATGACTCTCTATAGGATAGAGAGTGTTATGATCAGTTGAGTATGACTCTCTGCAGGATAGAGAGTGCGTTGATCAAATTAGTATGACTCTCTGTAGAATAGAGAGGCTGTCGTGGATGATTGTATGTGGGACATTGCATTCATGTCATTTGCATACACACTGGCGATGTGGTCTCCCTTATGGTTGAGAGGGTCGCCAGTCATCCTGCCTCCACGGTTACTCATAAGAGGAGTAACCAGTGTGAGGGAAGAGCATTGTGGTGCTGCACTCTACCACTATAGATGGTGGTAGTGGGATTTGCGTGTCATAGTCCTGCGTGTGTGGCACTCGACCACTCATGGGTAGTGACTGTCGGAGTGGCCAACAGCAGGGACCCCCATCATGTAGCTTGCTCTTCACGCTTATATGTTACTCGATCATACTGCTCACTCGGCCACTCGAGAGTAATGGTTGGTGTTGAGTTAGAACAGTTGTCATGCTCGAGCCACCGAGGCCACACTGGGGTCATGGTAGCTTTAGGGTGAGCCGACATGACCATGCATACTGCATTGTCGACTGATGACATTTTTGCATATTGTCATATATATACATATATGCATGTATATATATATATGGATGATTGTGATTAGTATACATATATAGATGCAGTCTATATATATATGCTTATTATGCTGCTGCATTTGATTGTACTATGCTTATTGCATTTAGTTGTACATCATCTTCATACATGCTACCCGCATCGCTTATACGGTCGTGTAGGATACCTGTATAGTTGTTGGATTGTATATTGCATTCTTTGACCTGTATTTATATCGT
The DNA here is from genome assembly GCA_025175895.1 of Wurfbainia villosa. Classification (NCBI taxonomy): domain Eukaryota; kingdom Viridiplantae; phylum Streptophyta; class Magnoliopsida; order Zingiberales; family Zingiberaceae; genus Wurfbainia; species Wurfbainia villosa. The sequence continues at coordinate 37,906,014 of CM045997.1, forward strand.
TATATGGTTTAGAGCAGACTTCCTGTATATGTATATATTGTGGATATGTTCTCAGGTTGGATAGGTGTAGCGTAGCAGACATTCAGGTATGTCTGCATTTTATATTGGCTTTTGGTTAAAAGGTATATACATGGATATGTTATTATGCTAGTGATACATGTAGATTTTTCTATCGAAATACATGTGATATTGATATATATACATGTTTTTCTATTACCTGCTAAGTTTTACTCACCACCACCGACCCTGAGTTTTTCTGTCGCCCAGGTAACAGGTAGCCAACTTCGTGATGGACTTGGAGCACCGCTGGCTGGCATCGTCTCATCTCAACTCCGAGAGTCCGGGTTTTTTTTTGTGTTTTCATTGGTGTTCCGATATTATTTGGTTTATGTGATGTTTTGTAGTGATTGGACGCTATAAAGGTTGTACCTTTCTTCTTCTGATTTTGTTATGGTGTTCTGAGTCGGTGTTAGTCATACCGGTATGCATGTGTGTAGTTTGTGATGTTGTATTATGTTTCCGCTGTGTTTTGTGTATTTGTCTTGTTGTTTCTGTTGTGTTTTGATGTGTTATTATGGTTATATATATATTTGTTGTTGTTGTTGTGGCTTACGGGCCTTGAATTAACACGAGATGTTGCCACATACAGGGGAGATGTCGTCCATTTACTTTTTGGCATGACATACTCTCGGGGCGTGACAACGTGGATGACGAGTCAACCCCTTGAACCGTCGAGGCCGACGATGCTGGGGAAGGAATTTGACGATGACGACTGTGAAGACTTGGCCGTAGCCACAATCGGGGAGGATCTTGTAACCAGAAGCGGAGATGGAGGTGGATTGGAGGATGATTCTCCTGTGAGTAATTGTACAACATCGTGTTTAAAAAAAAATGTTGTTGATGCATTGGTAAACAACTTGCAATAATGGAATGATGATTCATATGGAAAAATTTATCACAAATGATATGACTCTGATACCATTGTTAACCTTTTATGCTTCACGAATCAAGCTTGTCAATGTCTTGTAAGAATCAAGATAAAATACTTACATTGATGTTGTGTTTTGATCTAGATCCTTATTCTGGATTGTCGTCCAAAGAACAATCACAAAACGAACTGTTCTTTATCACTCCACTAACTAAATCCACCGATTCGTTTGGATGTTCTTGAGTCTTCTCTCTTTTGACAGTCTTTCGGCACCTGTCTCTACAGCCTCTCCTTCTCCATCTTGGACGCACACTCCCTTTTAAAGGGGGTATTCTGCTGCTGCACGCACTGCACACACGTTGCCAATGACAACGTGTGTATGCTGCAGCAGTTGAAAAACTACTTACACAAAGCACTTCTCACACCTTTCAAAGTGCTTGGCTACTCGAGCACTCGACTTAGAGTTTCAAGCTCATAAGATTTCACTAGGGGCTATGACTAAACTCTATATTCAACTTACCACTTTGAGTGTCTCAAACCTCTCCAACCTCATCAAGGTCGCCAGACACTACTTGTCCATGAGGACAATTTTGGCTAGAATGGCTTTGCCTCGTGTAGAGTACGAATTGAGTGAGCAAGCAATAATTAGACAAGTATAAATCATAATTCGATAAATACTCTATAGGGAGATGCTATGGTAGGACATGATTTGTGCAAGTATAGACTATCACTGGCCGACCATGGGACTACAATGTTGGGTTTCCGGCACCGCGGCATGTGTGTGTTCGATCATGTTTCGTAAACATGAGCACAGCGGAAGCAATTAAAAATAATAAATCTATATTTATTACAACACACACAACACACGCATGCTATTACAACAAGTGTAGACATAACCGTAAATTAAAATGTGCAATAAAAGGAAATTAAACTACGTTATACCTTCCGTATGACGTGTAGCGGGAACGGCATCAACCGGAACGATCCTCGTAAGAATCGTCTCTATCCGTATCCACGCCGAGCTCCTCGGGATGACTTTGCTAAGTCACGAGCTTCGTCTTCGTACGGGTTACTAGCCTCGTGTTGAAGACGACGTGATCGAGAGATGATCACGATCCGAATCCAAATTCGGATCCTAAAACGAGTTCTCAAAACTCGCTTCTCCGGAGAGGTATTCGTCAACCGTTTGACGAATCCTTCGTCCTCCACCTCAGAGGATTACCGGAGATCAAATCCCCGGTAAGTTAGCCGCTGTCGGAGCACTAACCGTCGTCCAAACGACGCTCCGACGAGAGGAGGAGAAGCTGTCCAGAAAACTGGACAGCTTGGTGGAGGAGTAGGCGCCGGCCAAAAACAAGGAGAGAAAAAGCCCACCTTGATGCCGAACCTATAGGAGATCACCGGAGGGTCGCCGGAGGTTCACCGGCTGGAGCTTGGACGCCGGCAAGGGTCTTGGACGGCGGCACAAAGCTGGGCGGCGGCAGCTTGTAGTTGGGCGCCGAAATCACCAACAAGGGGTGGGCGGCAACTAGGTTGGGCGGCCAAAATAGATTAGGGTTTTGGATTAGGGTTTAAGCCCTATTTTATAGAGAACTAATTCTCTTAATGGTTAATGGATCATATCCATAAAGCCCGTTAACCCGCTCCATTAAGATAAGTTAAAATAAACCAAACCATGATGGTTTATTTTAAGTTAAAACGAACCGAACCAACCTTTGGTTCATTTGTTTAATATAAACCAAACCCTTTGGTTTATTCTCATCCATTTGTTTAGAACCAAACCATTTTGGTCCATCCATTATGTCTTCATAAGACACGGCCCATCCACGCTTCCTCTGCGACTGAAACAATTTCATGCTCGCTTTATGTTTGGTCCAACCAAACATAGTTTCTCTCGGTATGAGAATCCTATTCTCTAGCTCGTTTTAAATCCTTTGGATTACACTCGTTGTGCGTGTGACCAAATAGGTTCTCGGTTTATGTTGGCCGTCTATAATTAACCATTAATTATAGATCGATCATGAGTGACACCTAGTAGTACATCATGATCCCCAATTAATCGAAAAGATCAACGGTTGATCCAGAACTATTTCTGAAACCCTTCAGTAGCTCGAATGAATCGTGCCCCATTCCCTTCACTCATCTTATACCCACTTGGTTCAGGACATGGTCTATTGTGTCAGTCCCCACTAGGCTGACTACGTCACACCTAGCCCAAGTATCATTTCCTCGTCCTACGGATTCTAGTTACTCCACATGTATCGAAGAGTACTTTACTCTAAACATGTAATGCTTTGGCCAAAGACTTTAGTAACAATCCGACGAGAGGCCATGGGTATACATCTCCTCGCAAGGAGTGGTGAATCCTTTATAGGCTATTCAAACACCTTCGATCACTTCGACTTATACCCAATCATCCCGGGTCCACATCTCCTTAGAGATGTTTGCTTAAGATGTCAAAGCATAAGTCTCCATGATCAAGATGACTTGAATACCGCAAGTCAAAGGAACATCGTACTTAAGCCACAGTAAGAACTTCATTGACATATCTATATATGCAGAGAACCATATGAAGTCTTACGGCTGGTCACTCCAATGAACTAGTTACCATAACTAGCATCCACGATTAACTCCCGACATCACAATGTCTCGGCCCGGCGGTGAGAATCACCGCTGATACACCAAGGAGTATACCTCGTGCTAGTCTCGAATTGATGGTGTCCAAATCCATCAATTCATCGACTAGGATAATTCCGATACATCACAATTACACATGTAGAGATACTCACTAGTTGTGATCCAATCACAAATTCTCTCATCTTTGGAATCGTATCGTGGACATTGATAAATGAGTTTAAGATCCAATCAAATACATAAAACATGTATACTCAAATAGTGAATCTTCATTTATCATATAAATGGTTCATACATAAGGCGATTGCCTTAGGACATCTCTCATATATTACTAACAGACTCCCACTTGGCCTAATGCCAATCGCTACGGTATCCAATACCATAAGCTCTAACATGACCCTCAAACTTATTTTGAGGTAATGCTTTAGTCAAAGGATCCGCTAAGTTCCTTTCAGTGGGAATTTTCTCGATTTGTATTTCGTTCCTCCTTATGATCTCTCTGATAAGATGATAGCGGCGAAGCACATGTTTGGATCGTTGATGAGACCTTGGCTCTTTCGCCTGTGCAATTGCTCCATTGTTGTCGCAGTAGACCGGTATTGCTTCAACAATGGTCGGAATCACACCAAGTTCATGAACGAACTTCTTGATCCAAACCGCTTCCTTTGCTGCTAAGCCGCAATATATTACCTCGCTGGTAGAATCAGCTCTGATCTCTTGTTTGGAACTTTTCCAACTCATTGCGCCCCATTCAAGGTGAACACGATCCGCATCGACCGAATCATCCTTGTCTGTCTGGAAGCTGGCATCCGTATACCCTCGTATCACCATGTCCCCTTCTCCATATATTAGGAACACATCCTTGTTCTTCTCAAGTACTTAAGGATTGTCTTAATAGCCAATGATCCATCCTCGATCGGATTGGTATCTGCTCGTGACACTCGTGGCGTCACGATACATCGGGCCTCGTCATAACATAGCATACATGGATAGATCACATTGCGGATCATAGGAATCTTACTCATGCAAATCCTCTCGTCTTACGTGCGCGGACACATAGACTTGAAAGGTGTACCCCATGCACGATGGGTAGAAACCTTTCTTGGATTCGACATGCTAAACCTCTTTGCTTTTCGGTCTATATATGTAGGCTGCGAAAGACCAAGCAACCGTTTGATCTATCTCTATAGATCTTAATCCGAGGATGTAGGTTGCTTCTCCCAGTCTTTCATGGAGAATGTCTTGGATAACCAAACCTTAAGATTGTAAGATTGACATCGTTTCCTATAAGTAATATGTCATCGACATACAATACTAGGAACACATTTGCACTCCCACTAACCTTCTTGTACACACAAGGTTAAATGCGGATTTTGTGAAATCAAACTTTTGATCGTCTCATCAAAGCGGATATTCCAGCTCTGGATGCTTGCTTGATCCATAAATGGAGTAAATTTGCATACCTTGGTTTTATCAACCGATGTGAAACCCTCGGGTTGTATCATATACCGTCCTCGGCGAGGTTTCCATTAAGGAAAGCTATTTTCACATCCATCGCCATATCTCATAATCATAATGAGCGCTATGGCGGGAGCATCGAATGGATTTAAGCATAGCTACTGAGCGAATAGGTTTCGTCATAATCAACACCTTGTTTTTGGCGATATCCTTTATACCAATCTAACCTTATAGGTAATCACATTACCATCCATGTCGGTTTCTTCTTGAAAACCCACTTGCACCCTATAGGCTTTATGCCTTGGTGGGTCAACCAAGTTCGAACTTGGTTTTCATACATGGAATCCATTTCGACTTCATGGCACCAAGCCACTTATCCCTTCTGAACTTGTCGGCACTTCTTCATAGCTGGTAGGCTCCTCATCATCAATGAGTAACCGTCGTTCGATTCACTTACGAGAAATCCATATCTCGGGAATATTGCGTGTTCTACGGATCTCTGAAGATGTGGTGTTACAATAGTCCGATTGCTCGTCACTATGAGTTGTCGGTTGTTGTGCTTCACCGAGTATCTCATCAATGTCTATTTGAGTCTCTCGAGCCTCCTCAAGCTCGGCGACACTCCCCTTTTCTTGCAAGAGAAACTCTTTCTCTAGAAACACGGCATGCCTTGAAACAAACACCTTTTGTTCCACGGGATGATAGAATTAGTAACCCCTTGTTTCCTTAGGGTATCCAACAAATAGACATTTATCAGACTTAGCATCCAATTTGTCTGATACAGTCCGCTTCACATAAGCAGGACAACCCCATATCTTCAAGTAAGATACATGAGGTTTCTTACCCTTCCATATCTCATATGGAGTAGTTGAGACTACCTTGGTAGGCATTCTGTTTAACAAGTAAACAGCTGTCTGAAGTGCATAGCCCCAAAAGGACTTGGGAAGAGTGGCATGATTCATCATTGACCTGACCATATCCAACAAGGTCGATTCGCCTCTCGGATACACCATTATCTTTGTGGTGTATAGGGCGGAGTCCATTGAGACAATATGCCATTGTCTCTTAGATAATCAAGAAACTCTTGACTTAAGTATTCACCACCTCGATCCGATCGAAGTATTTTAATACTCTTGTCATGTTGTTTCTCTACTTCATTTCTGAATTCTTTGAACCTTTCAAAGGCTTGGACTTGTGTTTCATCAAGAACACATACCCCAAGTAGTGATCATCGGTGAAGGTAATGAAGTAGCTATAGCCTCCTAATGCTTGAGTTGACATAGGTCCACATACATGTATGTACTAGACCTAGTAACTCTCCCACTCGTTCACCTTTTCCGGTAAAAGGTAACTTAGTCATCTTGCCTTTTAAGCATGATTCATGTATCGTATGAATCCAATTCAAGCGATTCGAATTCCACATCGGTGTAATTCGGACATGCGTTTCTTGCTTATATGGCCAAGCGACAATGCCACATATAGGAGTCTATGTGATTATCCTTTCGAGCAGCGTGTTGCTCGCCGATATTGAAAATGTCACTAGATCGTCCAGCGTATAAATGCCATTACTCAGTTCGGTTCCATAAAATCGCCATTCAAAGTTATATAACAACAATTGTTACTAAGCGTTAAATGGAAACCATTTCTATTTAAGTAGGAAATAGAAACAATGTTCTTTATTAGAGAAGGAACATAATAGCAATTGTCGATTCAAGACTAGTCCACTAGGGAGCTTGACAAATAAGTTCGATGGCGGCGCGACCTTTGCTCCATTGCCAACTCATGAATTTGACTCCCCTCGACAAGTCTTCTTCTATTCCTTAGCCCTGTATGTCATTACATATATGTGAGCTACACCCGGTATCAATACCCAAGTGTCTAAGGAAATAGAATGACAATCAATAACGAAGATACACGAAGAGGATGGGGCATCGGATGCCTTCTTCTTCTTCATGGACTCAAGATAAATCTTGCAGTTTCTTAGCGGTGGCCTTCCTTGCCATGATGATGGCAAGTGCCCTTTTATGCTAGTTCCGCTTCTTTGCCTTTTCTTTCCTTTCTTCTATTCTTTTGCCTTCCTCTTAGAACCTTTCTTTGAGAATCAACTATGAACCGCCTTCTCCTCATGCTTTCTGAAGGCTCCACAGTCTTGACATATTGAGGAGCTCGGGAATGGTGGATTCAATTTGTTCATCAGATAGTTCATCACAAATTGCGAGAAACTCTTGGGCAAACAATAGAATTAAGTCAATACTTAACTCATGATCCATCACAAAACCGAGGTAGCTAGCTCGATGTACCCGTTCATCTTTAGCCTGGCAGCACTCTGAGAACCTTCTTGCATCTTCGTGGTGAAGAGGAGCCTAGAGACCTCGAACCTTTCGGATCTCGCTTGCTCATCGAACAACTCATGAAGATGGAAGACCATAGTGTTAGCATCCATATGCTCATGCTGCTTCTGCAGCTCAGGTACCATCGCCGCTAGCATGATGCAACTCGCCCGGCTCGAATCGCCACATGTTTACGATAGACCAACATTTAGTGCAGGTTGCATCGTCCTTAGGACGGTCAGGAAGAGGCTCTTCAAGGACATATGCAAGCTTTTCTGCCTTGAGAACAATTCTCAGGTTTCTAAGCCAGTCCAGGAAGTTAGGCCCAGTCAGTTTGTTCGAATCCAAAATAGTGCGCAAATTCAAAGACGTCATGATCAATTTATTGACCTAGAAATACAAAACGAGCATATATGAGAAAGATGATTTTAAAATGCATCAATATACATTTATTAATCCCATTCATTTTCGAATTTCAAAAACCCCAAAATCACTTCGGGAGATCGTAGGTCCATCTCCGAATGGGCTGATATCCATCATAGTTATGAACAACCTTGGAGAGAGTCCAACAAGTCATTCATAACTACGACGGTAGGTATCATCTATACGATTGCATATCCGTATATGCAACTATCACAATGCTATCAACTAATTGAATGTTCACACATACATCGGGTTGTTAACACATTAACAAGTATGCATCATATGCATAGCAACTTCACCTCCCTTTACATCGACCTTGGAGAGAGTCCAACAAGCCGATGCTCGGGTTAAAGCCAACCCATTAATCGGGACATAGTTTTAATATGGTTAGGCGCATTCAACCAATTAGCCCAGCTTGGAGAGAGTCCAACAACCAAAGCTAACGATTGACCTCGACTCTTACCATATTAGTATTAAACTATTCCATGGTTTGAACATATTGAGTTGGTAGGGCTTGGAGAGAGTCCAACAACCCAAACAAGAAGCAGAACTCTGGTTCTAACCATATTAATGGAAGGTGTAGGCTTTAATATTGATTAAGGGTTTTATGTCTCATCCTCTTTGCATGCAAATAACTATTATCTACATGGCATGGCATACATGGCATACATCTACATGTCACGACACGCATGGCATAATGTTATGCATCTAATGCAATTACATGGCATACAATTATGTCATGTACAATATTTCCTTATATGTCATAACTATTTATGGAAATAAAATATGCTTAAGATTTGATTCTCCAAATCAAATCATAATTAAATTAGGAAACAAATTTCCAAATCTAATCACATATTTTATTCATGGAATTATTTGATTAAGGAAAATCTATTTAGGAAACCAATTTCCTAAATCTTTAAAACTACTTATGGAAATAAAATATTTTAAGATTTGATTTCCCAAATCAAATCATGATTAAATTAGGAAACAAATTTCCAGAATCTAATCAAATATTTTATTTATGGAAAATATTGATTTCCATAAATACTTCCAACTTTCCAAAAGTGGAAGATTTCCATAAATACTTCTAGACTTTCCAAAATTGAAAAATTTCCATAAATACTTCTAAATTTCCAAAATTTAGAAAATTTCCAGAAATACATTATGACTATCGCAAAACCATTTTACGATTATGTCGAAACACAACCGGGGCTCTGATACCACTGTTGGGTTTCCGGCACCGCGGCATGTGTGTGTTCGATCATGTTTCGTAAACATGAGCACAGCGGAAGCAATTAAAAATAATAAATCTATATTTATTACAACACACACAACACACGCATGCTATTACAACAAGTGTAGACATAACCGTAAATTAAAATTTGCAATAAAAGGAAATTAAACTACGTTATACCTTCCGTATGACGTGTAGCAGGAACGGCATCAACCGGAACGATCCTCGTAAGAATCGTCTCTATCCATATCCACGCCGAGCTCCTCGGGATGACTTCGCTAAGTCACGAGCTTCGTCTTCGTACAGGTTACTAGCCTCGTGTTCAAGACGACGTGATCGAGAGATGATCACGATCCGAATCCAAATTTGGATCCTAAAACGAGTTCTCAAAACTCACTTCTCCGGAGAGGTATTCGTCAACCGTTTGACGAATCCTTCGTCCTCCACCTCAGAGGATTACCGAAGATCAAATCCCCGGTAAGTTAGCCGCTGTCGGAGCACTAACCTTCGTCCAAACGACGCTCCGACGAGAGGAGGAGAAGCTGTCCAGAAAACTGGACAGCTTGGTGGAGGAGTAGGTGCCGGCCAAAAACAAGGAGAGAAAAAGCCCACCTTGATGCCGAACCTATAGGAGATCACCGGAGGGTCGCCGGAGGTTCACCGGCTGGAGCTTGGACACCGGCAAGGGTCTTGGACGGCGGCACAAAGCTAGGCGGCGGCAGCTTGTAGTTGGGCGCCGAAATCACCAACAAGGGGTGGGCGGCAACTAGGTTGGGCGGCCAAAATAGATTAGGGTTTTGGATTAGGGTTTAAGCCCTATTTTATAGAGAACTAATTCTCTTAATGGTTAATGGATCATATCCATAAAGCCCGTTAACCCGCTCCATTAAGATAAGTTAAAATAAACCAAACCATGATGGTTTATTTTAAGTTAAAACGAACCGAACCAACCTTTGGTTCATTCGTTTAATATAAACCAAACCCTTTGGTTTATTCTCATCCATTTGATTAGAACCAAACCATTTTGGTCCATCCATTATGTCTTCATAAGACACGGCCCATCCACGCTTCCTCTGCGACTGAAACAATTTCATGCTCGCTTTATGTTTGGTCCAACCAAACATAGTTTCTCTCGGTCTGAGAATCCCATTCTCAAGCTCGTTTTAAATCCTTTGGATTACACTCGTTGTGCGTGTGACCAAATAGGTTCTCGGTTTATGTTGGCCGTCTATAATTAACCATTAATTATAGATCGATCATGAGTGACACCTAGTAGTACATCATGATCCCCAATTAACCGAAAAGATCAACGGTTGATCCAGAACTATTTCTGAAACCCTTCAGTAGCTCGAATGAATCGTGCCCCATTCCCTTCACTCATCTTATACCCACTTGGTTCAGGACATGGTCTATTGTGTCAGTCCCCACTAGGCTGACTACGTCACACCTAGCCCAAGTATCATTTCCTCGTCCTACGGATTCTAGTTACTCCACATGTATCGAAGAGTACTTTACTCTAAACATATAATGCTTTGGCCAAAGACTTTAGTAACAATCCGACGAGAGGCCATGGGTATACATCTCCTCGCAAGGAGTGGTGAATCCTTTATAGGCTATTCAAACACCTTCGATCACTTCGACTTATACCCAATCATCCCGGGTCCACATCTCCTTGGAGATGTTTGCTTAAGATGTCAAAGCATAAGTCTCCATGATCAAGATGACTTGAATACCGCAAGTCAAAGGAACATCGCACTTAAGCCACAGTAAGAACTTCATTGACATATCTATATATGCAGAGAATCATATGAAGTCTTACGGCTGGTCACTCCAATGAACTAGTTACCATAACTAGCATCCACGATTAACTCCGGACATCACTATGTCTCCAGCCAGTGAGAATCAGCTGCTTGGATACACCAAGGAGTATACCTCGTGCTAGTCTCGGGAATTGATGGTGTCCAAATCCATCAATTCATCGACTAGGGATAATTAGATACATCACAATTACACATGTAGAGATACTCACTAGTTGTGATCCAATCACAAATTCTCTCATCTTGTGAATCGTATCGTGGACATTCAGTAAATGAGTTTAAGATCCAATCAAATACATAAAACATGTATACTCAAATAGTGAATCTTCATTTATCATATAAATGGTTCATACATAAGGCGATTGCCTTAGGACATCTCTCATATATTACTAACATACAATACAGTGGTAAGATATTTAATTTGACTTTTATATATTCACAGTTCGATCTCTGATTATGATAAATTTGTAGAATTTTTTCTTCAAATGGGATAATAAATCAGGGAAACTATGACTATTGAGGCTGTCCACATGAACACTTTTTGATTTACCTTTCTCCTTCATACATGAGATAGTTGTAGGAGGATTACTAATATGACAATTCTATATTTTTTTTAGACTATCATTGGTCACAACCTTGTCAACATTCATATGGTAGAAAATGATAAAAAAAAAAACCACTTATACTAATCAAAGGATCAATCGTAAAAAAGAGACTACATAAATAGTGGTAAGGGGGTTCGATTTTTTTTTTCTTTTTAATTTTTTTCTCTCACTATCTTTCATTATATTTTACTCTTCTTTCTTTCCTTTGTGAAGTCTAACTTATTTAGAAATTAACATTCGAGAGCTTGCAAAGTTTTAATATAAATATTATTCAAGCATCAATGTCATTTTATTTTAAATCTTTTCCCCTAAGCGTTCGATTATGTTAAGATATCAAAATCATGAGCTAAAGAATCAAGTCTAAACCATGAAACGACATGTCAATCGATGAGAGCTTTTCACTACTAAAAGTATAATATAGCATTTACCCCGATAACATGAAGGATATAATAAGGGATAAGGAGGTTTTAAATTTTTTTTTTTTTTTTTTTTTTTTTTTTTTTTGATTTACAAGTGGTATCCAAGCTTCGCCCACTAGTCCCATGGCGGGCAACCCTGCCCACGGCCTCGAAGAGTCTCCACCGGCCCACAAGAATGCATCGGAAGGCAGCGCCGCAAGTCGCCGTGAGGTTTAAGCGTCAATCGGTCCGCACACCGTGAGTAGCGGGGAACCCGCAACCCATGGCGAGTGGAAAGCGGCGGAATTCCCTCCATAGCTCTGCGGCAGGATCGAACCATGGCTTGCTCCAGGGACCCCCCAAGCTCTTACCGATGCGCCATTGCCCTGGGGGCGATAAGGAGGTTTTCATGATCAACGAGAAGGATGTGAAAGTTGAGGAATGAGTATCACGACTAATGAGGAAGAAAAAAAAGCATAGAAGAGTCACTTGCCACCATGAGTTCAAAGAATGTTGGCATGACATGGTGTGGTTGGGGAGGAAGAGGATAAAACACATAGGCTAAGAGAGTGAGGTTAGGGGTAAACATTCGGTAAAAAAATTGAACCGATCAAATAGAATAAATTGAAATTGATATAATCAAACTTTTTAAGATAATATAGAACTTTATTAAATCGAAAAAATCAAACTTATAAAAATTTGATTAATTCAATAATCAACCGAATTGATTAAAAAAAAATTATATGATATATCATCCGATTGATATTGAGCAATAGAATCAATTCAATTTATTAATCAAATTATGCAATTATTGTTCGATTCAAATATAAAAGTCGATTGATCATAATATAATAGTAAATTGATACTGATTTGGTTAAATTAAATTCAAAATTTTAAAATCGAAATTGAATAAATTAAAATAACTGAGATTTAAAAAAATAATCAAATTTATGAATTAATTAAACCAAACTTTCTAATTCAATTAGTTGGGTCGATCATTTCAGTTTAAAAGAATTTTGCTCACCCTTTCAAATTTCAATGCGTGATGATTGATAAAAGATGTGCAGAGGAAATTCAGTGGTTAGCGAAGGAGGAAACCAAGAAATCTTGAACATAGAGGCTGAGAGAGAACCAGAATGGGACAATATAGGTGAAGGTGAAAATTAAGGGGGTGCACTCGGTTAAAATCGAACTGATTAAAATTGAAATCAAATAAATTAAAAAAATTTAACTTAATTGAACCGACTGAAATTTTTCACCAAACCGAACCGAATAGGCCAAAAACTTGATTTTTTCGATTAAAAATAAAAAAAATAATTTTTTATAATCAATTGACTGATGATCCTATCAGTCGACTGATGAACACTTCAGTCGACTAATGGATAACAATAAGTCGATTGATGGTAGTTGGTACGAAGTAGAAATAGTGCTCCGATGAATCAGTCGACTGCTGTTATAGAACAATTGATTAGATCTAGTGGATAGGAGCACATATTGTTTCTTAGTTGACTGATGGCTCAAATCAGTTAATTTATGGTTCCGATCAATCAATCGTTGTTAAAAAGTAGTCGACTAGATCCAGTGGACAGAAGCACAGATTGTTTCTTAGTCGACTGATGATTCCGATCAGTCGACTGCTAATTTGTCTGTGCATTGTCCAAATGAATTTTACGATAAACAGACAATTGATTCCTGAAATAGTCGATTGCTTGTTGTAAAATTCTATTGTTAAACTCTAATTTGATGTCATTTCGTGTATTTAATGAATATATACAATTGGATGCTATAACTATTGTGTGGAATATTAAATTTACACGGTTTATTAGAATTAAAAAAAAATACCTCCCCTATATTTATAGAATTTGTTTTTCTGTACATTCTTAAATTTTAGCGTTAAAAGTTAAAACATTCAATTACACAATAACATACCTATTTAAATTAAATATATTATACATGTCAATAAGAGTATAACTGTTCAAGACACAATTTAATAAATGTCATTATGTCAACAGATCAAAATATATAAAATATCTCGTTAAAACTTAAAACATTCAAGCAATCAAGTCAAGCTGCTAACATTTCTTCAAATGCTTGAGCCAGGCATATAATTTTAATATTTTTACACTCAAGTTATGGGCTTATAGCACATATCAAATGTCAAAATGAATACAATATATCCTTGGATCTTAAGAGTTGACACTTGAGATTGAGAGTTGAGAGTTGAGTTCGTGGTCTTTCCTTCACTCCTTGACTTAGACTTATCTGCTTCACCACAAGTCATTCCAAAAAATCTAATTTATGTTTTGGATCAAGAACCACTGCAATATAAATCAACTTATTCATCTTCTCTGGATCTCCCTAATATTTGTCAAATTTAATTTTCATTCTCAATCCCATTGAATATATATCAGGTTCATCACTTTATCGCCACTCCTTTAATATGGAATGAATAGAACTGGTTTCATGTGCAAAAGTATTAGAAGTGACATATAAAAATCTTGAGACTTTTAATGTTAACTCATAAAAAACTTGTAATAGAGATGCAAAGAGTCTAATATTATTCCAATCAGCACTTGTTGGCTTCCCATCAATAGTCTGTAATTCTATTTGGACATTCCCATATGGTCTAAATATTATATATCTGTTGGTGCAATCGGCCCAGGTCACGATTGACCAGGACTCGAGTTTGACTTGAGTGATGTTTTGATGTTTCGACAAAAACATATGACAATGTAATTGTCATTTGGTAAAGTCCAAGTCTTGAGTACTTGACATGGAAAGTCCAAGTGGGACACTTGGCACATGAAAAGTCTAAGCATGGTCTTGGCATTTGAGATGTCCAACATGGGTTGGCAAGGGAAGTTCAAGCATGGGTCTTGGCATGGAAAGTCCAAGCATGGTCTTGGCATGGAAAGTCCAACATGGGTTGGCAAGGGAAAGTCCAAGCTTGAGCCTTGGCATTTGAGAATTCCAAGGGTTTGATATTGGCAGCGTAAAGTCCAAGCGGGAGTCTTGGCAGCATAAGTCCAATGGTTGGTGGCGTAAAGTCCAAGCGGAGTCTTGGCGGCGTAAGTCCAATGTGCCTTGGCGGTGTAGACACCGTTAGCATGACATAGCCGATGGAAGCACCTGAAGGCTAGCGCGATGGATGAACAAGTCATGGATGACTTGGAGGGATCCGAGAGGCGTGAGGCTGATGGAGGTGACTAGAAGGCTTAGGTCTAGGCTAAGGGTGGTCTAGCAAGTATGGGGGAACCATACTTGGGTTAAAACCTCATGGTTGAGGTGTGTCAGTCGACTGATGTCATGTGGCAGTCGACTGGACCAAGTCAACTAGGGTTTGACTGCGGGAAGTGGCCTGCGATCATCGCCATTATTAGGCGATCGGTGATGGGATGCGATCGATCATGTGATCGATCGGATGCTCAGATTTTCGGCCACAGAATGGAGTCTCACTCGACTGCTGAGACGAGCAGTCGAGTGATGGCTCATCAGTCGACTGATGGTCATGATCAGTCGACTGATGTCCTAGCCATTGGATTTTTTCCAGCGTGGATTACACCGTTGTCTCACAGCAACAGTGTGATCAGTCGACTGATGGTCCCGATCAGTCGACTGATCGACCTTTTCCAGCACAGGTTGAAGCTATATAAGGAGCTCGTGATGGAGGAAAAGATAGCGATTTTCTTGAGCGAAATTGAAGAGGGAAGTTGGTGCTTTCCAGTCCTTCAAAGCTAGTTCAAGGCAATCAATGATCAAGTAATCCAAAGCTCTTGTAAAGTATTTTTCCTTTACTTGCATTTGTATTTCATATTGTATTTGCTTGTATCTACTTGATTATTGTTGTAATCATATTGTACGAGGTTTCTCCGCCTCCGGATTGTTCCGAGAAGGAGTTATTATTATAGTGGTGTGTGATTGACATCGCTAGGGTTCGTACGAACCCGATCCATGGAGTAGGAACCGTGCGGTTCCGAACCACGTTAAATCTTCGTGTCTTTGTGTGTGCTTGTCCATTTCGTTATTGTATTATATCTATATTCCGCTGCACTAACGAAATTGTAGAGACGAACGCGATCGATTTCCGACAACTTGAGAACGACGCTATTCACCCCCCCCCCCCTCTAGCCGTTCCAATATTTCTAACAAGTGGTATCAGAGCCCGGGGCTCTTCTACGGACTAACCGCTGGGAGCTAAGACAAAAGGCTAGAGGGTGAAGATGGAATTCCAAGACAAGCTTGGATGGGATATCAATACTCCACCTCCATATGATCCAGAAGATTTTCCGGCGTGGAGAGCAAGAATGGAAACATTCTTGATGATAAACATAGAGGATTGGTTTATCCTCGTTGAAGGCCTTGAACCCCCTAGGGATAAGAAGGGGAATGTCCTAAAATTGAAAAAGTGGACCCAAGAGCAATGCCAAAAGCTCAAGACTGAAATTAAGGTAACGAAACTGTTGTAAAATTTAATCCCTAATGATGTTTTGTGCAAGCTAGGGGATTACATGTATGCCAAGGAGCTATGGAGAAAATTGGCAAGATTCCATGAGGAGAGTTCATCTTCAAGTGAAAGTGAGGAATCGGAAGTTGAGATGGAGTCAACTTCCGGATCGGAGAAAGAAGAAGTAGAAGAGATGGAAGAAGCATCTACTTCTAGGATTGAGAAGGAGAGACCATCCTCTACACCGGAGCAACCTCAAGAAGAGCCTTCAACATCCGATCAAGATGAGGAAGCTCAAAATTCAACTCCGGCACCTACCACCACCCTAGGTAACTCAAACACTTTATCTTCAAATAAAAATCATATAATGTGCTTTGAGTGTAGGGAGTATGAGCATTACAAGAGCAAATGCCCAAAGAAGGTTAGGAAAGCTTCTCCGGTGCCCAAAAGTCAACAAAAGTCAAAGGATGCCGGTTCCCCAAGTCAAAAGAGCAAGGAGCATATTATATGCTTCAAGTACCATCAAAAGGGGCATTATAGAAGTCAATGCTCTAGGGGGAGGAAAAAGACTCAAAAAGAAGCATCACAAGTAGAGGGAGCTAAGGTAAACCCTAAGATACATTTTAGTAGTGCATCTTCTAATTTAAATGTTAAAAAGCATGCTAGGAATTTAAATTCTCCTACAATTTATGAAAAGCATGCTAATAGGAATAAATGTTTTTTATTAGGAGCTAAAAGTGTCCATTTTAGTAATAAGGAGAAATTTGGGACTAATGTCCCTAGAAAAACCATACCTAGGGAATCTATTAAGAAAATACAAGAACATCTAGGTTTTAATCTAAAATGGACTAGGCATATGCCAAGGAAGTCCAATGCCCAAGATTTAAATCAAAATTCTAAAATTGGGCAATTAGAATTAGAAAACCAAGCTTTGAGGTCAAGGCTTGAAAAACTTGAGAAGACCCTCAACACTATGCAAAATCATTTTAAAGGGTCTAATGGTCAAACTCCTAGGTCAAGAAGTCAAAGTCAACATCTAGGACCTAAGAGTCAAAAGTCAACCAAGGGCAAGAATGGTTTGGGTCACAAACCTAAGTCCAAGGTGACTTATCATAGTGTTCCATTTGACTATGGAACACTAACTAGGTCTAAGAAGACTAAGGTCAATGAGGAAATCATCCCTAGAGTTGACCAAGGTTTGTGCCTCGTGGCCAAGGTTTTGAAGAAACCTAGGGTGGCCACTAAGAAGGTTGTTAGGGAGGCAATCCTTAAGGTTAACCTAGGCAAGACTAAAATGACCAAGGCTAATAAGCCTAGAAAGGTCATTAGGAAGATATCTAGGGAGGTTATCCCTAAGGAATACCTAGTTAATTCAATGAGCTCAAATAGATTTTGGGTTCCAAAGAGCGTGATTGATTCACGTTAAATGGATTAGAATGTGCCAACCATGATTGGATGAGTAGTTAACTCAACCATGGTAAAGATGACACTTTAGGTTATTTTCAAGGTTATGGGTGCCTTGGAAAAACATTTGAGCTTTAATCCTAAAGGATTTTAGGATATGCCAATATAGTTTTTTGAAAAACATGAAAATCAATAAAAGTGGCACAATCTAGATTTAGAGGTTATAGTGTGTAACTTGATTGTTGACACACTTTAAAAGTTCATGTAAAAGTAACATCAAGAGTGATACTCAAGTGTCACACAACTTGATGTCTTGTACTCACCATGCTTCATATGTTTTACCATATGTTTGCATGGAAGGAATGTCTAGGATGGATTGCATCTCACAAAACAAGTCTTTTACCTTTGAGTGTGTATTTCAACACTTAGAAAGGGTGAGATGTTAGGATTTGGAAATCATTGAATGTTAATGTTTGCAAAAATGAAATAAAACATTAAAATACATTAACAAATACATGAATGTAAGTGTAATATCAATATATTCGATATACAAGAATAAACATGATAAAATGGATTAATTAGATGAAGAAATCGAGATTTTCAGAATTTGAGGAAATCGATATCGATCGGCCCGATCGATTGCTTATCGTCGATAACTCTGATACGATACGATACGGTCATCAGTCGAGTGCTAGCTTCATGACTCGACTGCTTGAACATCAGTCGACTGCTGGGATACATCAGTCGACTGATGGTACTGTTCACCGAGGCTGAGGGTCATCGATGAGTGCTCGACGAAAGCGATCGAGTGATGCGCTTATCGATCGATGAGCAACATCGCTTGATCGATGTACCGTAGCACGTCCACGAAGGTTCGGCGTCGATTGCCGAGCGGATCGATCGGCCGGCTCGGTAAACTTCGGTAATAAATCGCTATCACCGATCGATGATGCACATCGATCGGCGCATCACGATTTCTCCTCTTCCTCTCCGATCTCCATCTCCTTCTCCGACCGATCCTTCCGGCCGTGCCAGCCGCCCAAGGTGTTAGGTTTGATAGATAAGCCTCTCCTCTTCCATTTTTCACGTATTTCGAGCCCTAGTTCACGCGTTTTAGGGTTTGTTTTTCCGATTAGGTTCCGGCGTCTGAGTTCTCCGGCGAACCTTCCGGCGACTCCTCAGCAATATCTGAGCATTTCCTCCGGCCACACCTCCAAATGGCGCCTAAGTAACGCTCTTCTTACCCAAGCCCTAATTTGTCTTTCCATTAGAATTTAGTTTTTATCTAATCATGTATTATGTCCTTGCATGTCATATCATTACATTGCATTCATAATAGGAGAGCCCGTAGGAATGATCCACCCGAGGGTGAATCTCGATTGTACCAACCTATGTTGGTTAGGTACATCGATAGGGACTTTTTCAACCGCCATTGTAGTGATGTCATGGAATTAATTGCATACTACAATCTCATGAAAATCGTCTTATGCACGCATCCAATTAATGATGACCTCCTTAAGGAATTTTATCAAAACCTAAAAAAGGTGGATGACGGCCCTACCTACATTACTCGCATTGCAAAACGTGAGTTAGAATTCACTCCTGCGATACTGCAGGAGTTTCTCGAGTGTAGGCCCTCAGATGATACCTTTATCTTTTTCCCTACCATGGATTTTCCTTTACCCGAGCCCTTTGACCATATCTCTATGGAGTCCATGCATGAGCATATCTTTGGTTATCCTCGTCCACCGGCCCAGAATTTATTCCTATCATCGAGTTATGCACTTTTTGACAAGGTCATTGTTGGGTGTTTTCTTCCTATCGTCACTCGGGGTCTGGCCAAGATTCGGCCTCCCCATCTCTTTCTTTTATACGCCATGCGTCATAGGTTAGACATTAACTTTGCACTAAACATGTTTCATTGCATTGTGCATTTCACTTCCCCTGTACAAGGGAAAGTGCATATGCCATTTGGTCATATCATCACAGCATGGCTAGACTCCGTAGGCGTTAACATCCACAGGGGTTCTCTTAGAGCGCTATCTGAGGTGTACGACTGTATATCAGTTCGTAACTTCTTGTTAGCAAAGCTACAGATGGGGCCTGAATAGATAGAGTTGGCGCCTCAACCACCACCCAGGGCACACAGAGAGCCTCCTCCGGTACCCAGAGAGGCGACAGAGGACTACGAGGATGCAGACGCTGCTGACGAGGATGATCACCGCCACGGATGCATCGTGGTAGGTCCATCGGATCGTCGTGTGGTGGAGTCAATTCGAGACTATCGTGATCGATTGACTCGGTATCGGAGATATTGGCGAGTCGGGCATCTTTCGGCCGCGTCTTGATCGGATGGAGAGTCAGCTGCGTCAGCGATGTCAGCTCGATATGTTAGAGATGATGCGGGCCTGGACCTTTAGTCAGCAGCCTCCTCCACCGCCACCTCCTGAAGACAATTAGATATTGAGGATATTAGATTTTTTGTGGTTGTCAGTTTTTGTAGTGAGATTGAGCATAGCCAATCTCCATTTTGAATGTAAAAGACTAAATTTTTAAGTTAAATGAAATTTGTGTTTCTAAAAATCTTGTGTGTCTGGATGAGTACTTGTATTATTGTATTGCTTATAAAAGTTGATATATCATGACATGAAATCGCATCCTATCATATACCATGTCATGTCGTTGTTTAGGGTTATTTTAGATGTCATGTGTTCTTAAAGTTCATCATATGCTATGACATCATGATCATTGGTCATGTTTTTATTTTGCCATCACTATGCCATGATCATTTCATGCATTAATTTGATTGAACATTGATTTAAGGAAAATGACATGACTTGAAGTCTCACTTATAAGGGAATCAAGTAGAGTTGCCTAGAAAATGCATGAAACCCTAGATAAAGTAAATCAAAACCCACATCTCACATCACATTGACATGTATGTGTATTTATACACCCTAGATACATGTGAGATGCTAGGATAATAAGTTAAGTTCAAGGTGCATAGGTAGTGCATCTAGATGAACTCAAACTTATTTCAACTATCACCAAGAATCATAAGAAAAGCTAATATACAAGTTATGTATATTTAGCCAATAAATTATGGTTCAAAATAGGTTTTCAAAAACATTTTAAAATCAATTTAGAAAACCTTGGCGAAATCTATCTTTTGATAGCCATCATCATTGTAGAAGTTGATACAAAGTGGATCAAAAACTTTAAAGTTTTTAATAGTTTTGAACTTTGTATCAATCTCCTATTTCAATGGTAAAAATATTTTTCCAAAATTTTTCACTGATTGTATGTGTGATAAGTAATATACGTATCAAGTTTCGTGATTTTTTGATTTACGTAGAATTACTTATGAATTTCCAAAAGTTGAGTCTGATTTTTGAAAATCAGTTTCCGATTATCGATCATTGCGCTCTGATCGCGATCGGTGATCAAAGCTGTTGGACTCATTGATCTGTATCACTCATTGCCTCGTGCGATCGGTGATGGACATCGATCGTATTAGGTAGTCGATATGATTGGGTAACCAAAGTTGTTTAACGATTTTGAGTTAAGGTCCCTAACCACTCCTGACCCTAGGATATTCCTTGGGAAGCATGATGAAGGGTGAAAATCCATTGGATATGGATTAGGAGAAGTGTTTAGGGTTTATATCAATTTCAAGGTGTTAGAAAGTTCAATGTTGAATTTCTACCCTTAATTTTTGATGGCTTAGAGTTCCTATTGACTTAGGGGCTTCCCAAGGACATTGTTGGTGCAATGGTCAAGGGGGAGCAAGCCTTTAGGGGGAGGTATCCATCTTGGGATGATGAATGTGTTTTTCTCCTTGAAAATGAAAAGTTATTGGGAAAGTATCATCAATTGGAAAATTGATGGGTTTTTTATACCCAATTTAGAAATTGGGAGAGTAAATAGGATTGCCTCTCTTGAGTGATATATGACTTATCACTAGGAAGATGGTAGGCATCCTAGGTATTTTTGGACCAAGGGGGAGATTGTAAGATCTCATTGGGACATGAGACATTGACCTCCTTAGAGAGAAAACCTTATTGATGTTAGTCAAAAAGGGGGAGAATATTTGGGGGAGAACATTTGGAGAGTATTTACCAATTTGGGATAATTGGTAAAGGATTTGAGTTAGTGTTCTAACTCAATCATTTGTTTGGTTTTTGTCAAACATCAAAAAGGGGGAGATTGTTGGTGCAATCGACCCAGGTCACGATTGACCAGGACTCGAGTTTGACTTGAGTGATGTTTTGATGTTTCGACAAAAACATATGACAATGTAATTGTCATTTGGTAAAGTTCAAGTCTTGAGTACTTGGCATGAAAAGTCCAAGTGGGACACTTGGCACATGAAAAGTCCAAGCATGGTCTTGGCATTTGAGAAGTCCAACATGGGTTGACAAGGGAAGTCCAAGCATGGGTCTTGGCATGGAAAGTCCAACATGGGTTGGCAAGGGAAAGTCCAAGCTTGAGCCTTGGCATTTGAGAAGTCCAAGGGTTTGATATTGGCAGCGTAAAGTCCAAGCGGGAGTCTTGGCAGCATAAGTCCAATGGTTGGCGGCGTAAAGTCCAAGCGGAGTCTTGGCTGTTGGGTTTCCGGCACCGCGGCGTGTGTGTGTTCGATCATGTTTCGTAAACATGAGCACAGCGGAAGCAATTAAAATTAATAAATCTATATTTATTACAACACACACAACACACGCATGCTATTACAACAAGTGTAGACATAACCGTAAATTAAAATTTGCAATAAAAGGAAATTAAACTACGTTATACCTTTCGTATGACGTGTAGCGGGAACGGCATCAACCGGAACGATCCTCGTAAGAATCGTCTCTATCCGTATCCACGCCGAGCTCCTCGGGATGACTTCGCTAAGTCACGAGCTTCGTCTTCGTACGGGTTACTAGCCTCGTGTTGAAGACGACGTGATCGAGAGATGATCACGATCCGAATCCAAATTCGGATCCTAAAACGAGTTCTCAAAACTCTCTTCTCCGGAGAGGTATTCGTCAACCGTTTGACGAATCCTTCGTCCCCACCTCAGAGGATTACCGGAGATCAAATCCCCGGTAAGTTAGCCGCTGTCGGAGCACTAACCGTCGTCCAAACGACGCTCCGACGAGAGGAGAACAAGCTGTCCAGAAAACTGGACAGCTTTGGTGAGACCTTCGCCCGGCCAAATAAGGAAAGCGACTTGCTCACCTTGTCGCCGGAGCCAAGGAAGATCACCGGAGCTCCTCCGGCAGCAGCTCGTCGCCGGCAAGAGGAGGAAACGGCAGCAGCTGGTCGCCGGTTGGAAGAGATGGTTGGCGGCAATAGAGTTGGCGCCAACAAGAGGAGGAGGGTGGGCGGCCAAATTAGGTTTGCCTCTTCATTAGGGCTTAACAAACCCTAATGCCCTCTTTTATAGAGAACTAATTCTCTTAATGGTTAATGGATCATATCCATAAAGCTCGTTAACCCGCTCCATTAAGATAAGTTAAAATAAACCAAACCATGATGGTTTATTTTAAGTTAAAACGAACCGAACCAACCTTTGGTTCATTCGTTTAATATAAACCAAACCCTTTGGTTTATTCTCATCCATTGGATTAGAACCAAACCATTTTGGTCCATCCATTATGTCTTCATAAGACACGGCCCATCCACGCTTCCATTACGACTGAAACAATTTCATTCTCGCTTTATGTTTGGTCCAACCAAACATAGTTTCTCTCGGTCTGAGAATCCCATTCTCAAGCTCGTTTTAAATCCTTTGGATTACACTCGTTGTGCGTGTGACCAAATAGGTTCTCGGTTTATGTTGGCCGTCTATAATTAACCATTAATTATAGAATGATCATGAGTGGCACCTAGTAGTACATCATGATCCCCAATTAAGAAAAGATCAGCGGTTGATCGAACTATTTCAAACCCTTCGACTCGAATGAATCGTGCCCCATTCCCTTCACTCATCTTATACCCACTTGGTTCAGGACATGGTCTATTGTGTCAGTCCCCACTAGGCTGACTACGTCACACCTAGCCAAGTATCATTTCCTCGTCCTACGGATTCTAGTTACTCCACATGTATCGAAGAGTACCTTACTCTAAACATGTAATTCTATGGCCAAAGACTATAGTAACAATCCGACGAGAGGCCATGGGTATACATCTCCTCGCAAGGAGTGGTGAATCCTTTATAGGCTATTCAAACACCTTGATCACTTGACTTATACCCAATCATCCGGGTCCACATCTCCTTGGAGATGTTTGCTTAAGATGTCAAAGCATAAGTCTCCATGATCAAGATGACTTGAATACCGCAAGTCGAAGGAACATCGCACTTAAGCCACAGTAAGAACTTCATTGACATATCTATATATGCAGAGAACCATATGAAGTCTTACGGCTGGTCACTCCAATGAACTAGTTACCATAACTAGCATCCACGATTAACTCCGGACATCACAATGTCTCCAGCCAGTGAGAATCAGCTGCTTGGATACACCAAGGAGTATACCTCGTGCTAGTCTCAACAGAATTGATGGTGTCCAAATCCATCAATTCATCGACTAGGGATAATTCCGATACATCACAATTACACATGTAGAGATACTCACTAGTTGTGATCCAATCACAAATTCTCTCTTGCTGTGAATCGCATCGTGGACATTCAGTAAATGAGTTTAAGATCCAATCAAATACATAAAACATGTATACTCAAATAGAGAATCTTCATTTATCATATAAATGGTTCATACATAAGGCGATTGCCTTAGGACATCTCTCATATATTACTAACAGACTCCCACTTGGCCTAATGCCAATCGCTACGGTATCCAATACCATAAGCTCTAACATGACCTCAAACTTACTTCGAGGTAATGCCTTAGTCAAAGGATCCGCTAAGTTCCTTTCAAAGGGGGAATTTTCTCGATTTGTATTTCCTTCCTACTAATGATCTCTCCGATAAGATGATAGCGCGGCACATGTTTGGATCATCGATGAGACCACATCAAGTTCATAGATGAACTTCTTGATCCAAACCGCCTTTCGCCTAAAGTCGCAACGATTCTCGCTTAGTGGCGTAATCCGCTATAGTGTCAAGCTTAGAACCTTTCCAACTTATTGCGCCACCTTTCCAGGTGAATACATACCCAAACTGAGACATGGAATCATCCTTGTCTGTCTGGAGCTGGCATTCGTATACCCACGTATCACCATGTACCCTTCTCCATCTTTTAGGAACACATCCTTAGTTCTTCTTAAGTACTTAAGGATCGCCTTAATACCACCCAATGATCCATTCCTCGATCAAATCGTATCCGCCGTGACACTCGTGAGCATACGATACATCGGGCCTCGTACATAACATAGCATACATGATAGATCCTATTGTGGATGCATAGGGAATCTTACTCATGCAAATCCTCTCGTCTTCTGTGCGCGGACACATAGACTTCGAAAGGTGTACCCCATGCCTGATGGGTAAGAAACCTTTCTTGGATTCCGACATGCTAAACCTCTTTAGCACTCGGTCTATATATGCAGACTGCGAAAAACCAAGCAACCGTTTCGATCTATCTCTATAGATCTTAATCCCGAGGATGTAGGTTGCTTCTCCCAGGTCTTTCATGGAGAATGTCTTGGATAACCAAACCTTAACTGATCAGAAGATTGAAACATCGTTTCCTATAAGTAGTATGTCATCGACATACAATACTAGGAACACGACTGCACTCCCACTAACCTTCTTGTACACACAAGGTTCGTCTGGATTTTGTGAGAAATCAAACTTTTTGATTGTCTCATCAAAACGGATATTCCAACTCCTGGATGCTTGCTTCAATCCATAAATGGATCGCCGCAATTTGCATACCTTGGTTTTGTCAACCAATGTGAAACCCTCAGGCTGTATCATATACACGTCCTCGGGTGTTTCCATTAAGGAAAGTCGCTTTTCACATCCATCCGCCATATCTCATAATCATAATGAGCCGCTATGGCCAGAGCATCCGAATGGATTTAAGATAGCAAAGTAATAGGTTTCGCCATAATCAACACCTTGTTTTGATTTATATCCTTTCGCCACCAATCTAGCCTTATAGGTAATCACATTACCATCATGTCGGTTTTCTTCTTGAAACCCACTTGCACCCTATAGGCTTTATCCTTCGTGGGTCAACCAAGTTCCAAACTTGATTTTCATACATGGAATCCATTTCACTTCATGGCACCAAGCCACTTATCCCTTTCTCAACTTGTCAAAGACTTCTTCATAACTGTAGGCTTCTCATCATCAATGAGTAACACGTCGCTCGATTCGCTACTTAGAAATCCATATCTCTCGTGAATATTGCATGTTCTACCGTGATCTACGAAGATGTGGTGTTACAATAGGTCCAAATGATTGCTCATCACTATGAGTTGTCGATCCGGTGCTTCACTGTATCTCATCAATGTCTATTTGAGTCTCTCGAGCCTCCTCAAGCTCGACGACACTCCCACTCGCTTTCTTGCAAGAGAAACTCTTTCTCTAGAAACACAAAGATGCCTCAAACAAACACCTTTTGTTCCACAGGATGATAGAATTGGTAACCCCTTGTTTCCTTAGGGTATCCAACAAATAGACATTTATCAGACTTAGCATCCAATTTGTCTGATACAGTCCGCTTCACATAAGCAGGACAACCCCATATCTTCAAGTAAGATACATGAGGTTTCTTACTATTCCATATCTCATATAGAGTAGTTGAGACTACCTTGGTAGGCATTCTGTTTAACAAGTAAACAGCTGTCTGAAGTGCATAGCCCCAAAAGGACTTGGGAAGAGTTGCATGATTCATCTTTGACCTAACCATGTCCAACAAGGTCCGGTTACGCCTCTCAGATACACCATTATGCTGTGGTGTATAGGGCGGAGTCCATTGAGACAATATACCATTGTCTCTTAGATAATCAAGAAACTCTTGACTTAAGTATTCACCACCTCGATCCGATCGAAGTATTTTAATACTCTTGTCATGTTGTTTCTCTACTTCATTTCTGAATTCTTTGAACCTTTCAAAGGCTTCAGACTTGTGTTTCATCAAGAACACATACCCAAACCGTGAGTGATCATCGGTGAAGGTAATGAAGTAGTTATAGCCTCCTAATGCTTGAGTTGACATAGGTCCACATACATCAGTATGTACTAGACCTAGTAACTCTCCCACTCGTTCACCTTTTCCAGTAAAAGGTAACTTAGTCATCTTGCCTTTTAAGCATGATTCGCATGTATCGTATGAATCCAATTCAAACGATTCCAGAATTCCACATCGGTGTAATTCGGACATGCGTTTCTTGCTTATATGGCCAAGACGACAATGCCACATATAGGAGTCTATTTGATTATCCTTTCGAGCACGCATGTTGCTCGCTTCGATATTGAAATCGTCACTGGATACGTCCAACGTATAAACACCATTGCTTAAAGTTCCAATCCCATAAAGAACTCCATTCAAAGTTATGTAACAACAATTGTTACTAAAAGTCAATGGAACCCATTTCTATTTAGACAAGAAATAGAAATGATGTTCTTTATCAACGAAGGAACATAAAAGCAATTGTCCAGCTTCTAAGACAAGTCCTACAGGAGTTCCAACAAATACGCTCCGATGGCGAGTAAAAGAACCGCTGCTTCCATTCCCAACACGTAAATTTGACTCTCCTCGACGAAGTCTTCTTCTATTCCTTAGCCCATGTATGTCATTACATATATGTGAGCCACACCCAAAGATCAAATACCCAAGTGTCCGAGGAAATAGAATGACAATCAATAAAGAAGATTTCAAGAAGATGGGGCATCCGATGCCTTATCCTTCTTCACGGACTCAAGATAAATCTTGCACTTTCTTCAAGAATGGCTCTCCTTGCCATAATGATGGCAAGTTTCCTTTGGGCTTGTTCTACCTTCTTAGCCCTTCTCTTCTTTCCCTTCGCTGTTCCTTTGACTTCCTCTTAGAACCTTTCTTCGAGGAATCAACTAACAAAGACTGCCCCTCGCTTCATGCTTCTCAAGACTCCACAGCCTTCAAAGATATCGAGCAAGACTACTGCATGAACCTCCTAGCATCTCAGAGGTGAAGAGGAGCTGAGACTTTGAACCTTCGAATCTCACTTGCTCATCAACCAACTCACAAAGATGAAGGACTACGATATGAGCATCCATATGCTCATGCTGCTTTCGTAGCTTGGGTTCCATCGTGGCTAGCATGATGCAACTCATTTGTTCAGAATCACTCACATGTTTTTGATATGCCAACAAATGGTCCAGAGTTGCATCATCACTAGGACTGGAGGGAAGAGGCGCTTCGAGGACATTTACAAGCTTTTCACCTTGAGAACAATTCTCAAGTTTCTAAGCCAGTCCAAGAAGTTCGGCCCAGTCAATTTATTCGAATCCAAAATGGAACGCAAATTCAAACACATCATGATCAATCTTAGAAATACAAAACGAGCATATATGAGAAAATGATTTTAAAATGCATCAATATACATTTATAAATCCCATTCATTTTTCGAATTTCAAAAACCTCAAAATCACTTCGGGAGATTGTAGGTTCATCTCCGAATGGGTTGATATCCATCATAGTTATGAATAACCTTGGAGAGAGTCCAACAAGCCATTCATAGCTACGACGGTAGGTATCATCTATACCGATTGCATATCACGTATATGCAACTATCACAATGTGCTATCAACTAATTGAATGTTCACACATACATTGGGTTGTTAACACATTAACAAGTATGCATCTTATGCATAGCACCCAACTTCACCTCCCTTAACATCGACCTTGGAGAGAGTCCAACAAGCCGATGCTCCAGGTTAAAGCCAACCCATTAATCAAGAATAGTTTTAATATGGTTAGAGCGCATTCAACCAATTAGCCCAGCTTGGAGAGAGTCCAACAACCAAAGCTAACGATTGACCTCTGACTCTTACCATATTAGTATTAAACTATTCCATGGTTTGAACATGTTCGGTTCGAGCGGCTTGAGAGAGTCCAACAACCCAAACAAGAAACTAACTCGTTCAAACCATATTAATGGAAGGTGTAGGCTTTAATATTGTTTAAAGGTTTTTATGTCTCATCCTCTTTGCATGCAAATAACTATTATCTACCATGGCATACATGGCATACATCTACATGTCAAGACACGCAGTGCATTATGTTATGCATCTAATGCAACTACATGTCATACAATTATGTCATGTACAATATTTCCTTATATGTCATAACTATTTATGGAAATAAAATATGTTTAAGATTTGATTCTCCAAATCAAATCATAATTAAATTAGGAAACAAATTTCCAAATCTAATCACATATTTTATTCATGGAATTATTTGATTAAGGAAAATCTATTTAGGAAACCAATTTCCTAAATCTTCAAAACTACTTATGGAAATAAAATATTTTAAAGATTTGATTTCCCAAATCAAATCAAGATTAAATTAGGAAACAAATTTCCAGAATCTAATCAAATATTTTATTTATGGAAAATATCAATTTCCATAAATACTTCCAACTTTCCAAAAGTGGAAGATTTCCATAAATACTTCTAGACTTTCCAAAATTGAAAAATTTCCATAAATACTTCTAAATTTCCAAAATTTAGAAAATTTCCAGAAATACATTATGACTATCGCAAAACCAATTTTACGATTATGTCGAAACACAACCTGGGCTCTGATACCACTGTTGGGTTTCCGGCACCGCGGCGTGTGTGTGTTCGATCATGTTTCGTAAACATGAGCACAGCGGAAGCAATTAAAATAATAAATACTCCTATTTATTACAACACACACAACACACGCATGCTATTACAACAAGTGTAGACATAACCGTAAATTAAAATTTGCAATAAAAGGAAATTAAACTACGTTATACCTTTCGTATGACGTGTAGCGGGAACGGCATCAACCGGAACGATCCTCGTAAGAATCGTCTCTATCCGTGATCCACGCCGAGCTCTCGATGACTTCGCTAAGTCACGAGCTTCGCCTTCGACGGGTTACTAGCCTCGTGTTGAAGACGACGTGATCGAGAGATGATCACGATCCGAATCCAAATTCGGATCCTAAAACGAAGTTCTCAAAACTCGCTTCTCCGAGAGGTATTCACAACCGCTTGACGAATCCTTCGCCCCCACCTCAGAGGATTACCGGAGATCAAATCCCGTAAGTTAGCCGCTGTCGAGCACTAACCGCCGCCCAAACGACGCCCGACGAGAGGAGAACAAGCTGTCCAAAAACTGGATAGCTTTGGTGAGAGACTGCGCCGCCAAATAAGGAAAGCGACTTGCTCACCTTGTCGGAGCCAAGGAAGATCACCGGAGCTCCTGCAGCAGCTCGTCGCCGCAAGAGGAGGAAACGCAGCCTGGTCGCGGTTGGAAGAGATGGTTGGCGGCAATAGAGTTGGCGCCAACAAGAGGAGGAGGGTGGGCGGCCAAATTAGGTTTGCCTCTTCATCGGGGGCTTAACAAACCCTAATGCCCTCTTTATAGAG
Source organism: Wurfbainia villosa (assembly GCA_025175895.1). Lineage (NCBI taxonomy): Eukaryota > Viridiplantae > Streptophyta > Magnoliopsida > Zingiberales > Zingiberaceae > Wurfbainia > Wurfbainia villosa. The sequence goes on from CM045997.1 coordinate 37,936,250, forward strand.
AACTAATTCTCTTAATGGTTAATGGATCATATCCATAAAGCTCGTTAACCCGCTCCATTAAGATAAGTTAAAATAAACCAAACCATGATGGTTTATTTTAAGTTAAAACGAACAACCAACCTTTGGTTCATTCGCTTAATATAAACCAAACCCTTTGGTTTATTCTCATCCATTGGATTAGAACCAAACCATTTTGGTCCATCCATTATGTCTTCATAAGACACGGCCCATCCACGCTTCCATTGCATCAAACAATTTCATTTCGCTTATGTTTGGTCCAACCAAACATAGTTTCTCTCTCGAGAATCCCATTCTCAAGCTCGCTTTAAATCCTTTGGATTACACTCGTTGCAAGGCGTGTGACCAAATAGGTTCTCGGTTTATGTTGGCCGCCTATAATTAACCATTAATTATAGAATGATCATGAGTGGCACCTAGTAGTACATCATGATCCCCAATTAACCGAAAAGATCAACGGTTGATCCGTAACTATTTCAAACCCTTCACAGCTCGAATGAATCGTGCCCCATTCCTTCACTCATCTTATACCCACTTGGTTCGGGACATGGTCTATAGTGTCACCCCTCACTAGGTCGACTACGCCACACCTAGCCCAAGTATCATTTCCTCGCCCTACGGATTCTAGTTACTCCACATGTATCAAGAGTACCTTACTCTAAACATGTAATGCTTTGCCAAAGACTTTAGTAACAATCCGACGAGAGGCCATGGGTATACATCTCCTCGGAGTGGTGAATCCTTTATAGGCTATTCAAACACCTTCGATCACTTCGACTTATACCCAATCATCCCGGTCCACATCTCCTTAGAGATGTTTGCTTAAGATGTCAAAGCATAAGTCTCCATGATCAAGATGACTTGAATACCGCAAGTCAAAGGAACATCGCACTTAAGCCACAAAGAAGAACTTCATCGACATATCTATATATGCAGAGAACCATAGAAGTCTTACTACTGTCACTCCAATGAACTAGTTACCATAACTAGCATCCACGATTAACTCCGACATCACTATGTCTCCACCAAAGGAGAATCACCGCTTGGATACACCAAGGAGTATATCGCGCTAGTCTCAATAATCGATGGTGTCCAAATCCATCAATTCATCGACTAGGATAATTCGATACATCACAATTACACATGTAGAGATACTCACTAGTTGTGATCCAATCACAAATTCTCTCATGCCGTGAATCGATCGTGACATTCGAAATGAGTTTAAGATCCAATCAAATACATTAAACATGTATACTCAAATAGTGAATCTTCATTTATCATATAAATGGTTCATACATAAGGCGATTGCCTTAGGACATCTCTCATATATTACTAACATTGGCGGCGTAAGTCCAATGTGCCTTGGCGGCGTAAGTCCAATGTGCCTTGGCGGTGTAGACACCATTAGCATGACATAGCCGATGGAAGCACCTGAAGGCTAGCGCGATGGATGAACAAGTCATGGATGACTTGGAGGGATCCGAGAGGCGTGAGGCTGATGGAGGTGGCTAGAAGGCTTAGGTCTAGGCTAAGGGTGGTCTAGCAAGTATGGGGGAACCATACTTGGGTTAAAAACTCATGGTTGAGGTGTGTCAGTCGACTGATGTCATGTGGCAGTCGACTGGACCAAGTCAACTAGGGTTTGATCATGGAAGTGGCCTAGCTGATGCCATTGTTAGCGCCGATCGATCATGTGATCACCGATCGATGCTCGGATTTTCGGCCAGAATGGAGTCTCACCGATCCGAGACGAGCAATGAGTGATGGCTCATCGATCGACCGATGGTCATGATCACCGATCGATGTCCTAGCCATTGGATTTTTCCCGTGGATTACACCGCTGTCTCACAAAGAAGGTGTGATCGATCGATCGATGGTCCCGACAATGACCGATCGACCTTTTCCAGCACAGGTTGAAGTTATATAAGGAGCTCGTGATGGAGGAAAAGATAGCGATTTTCTTGAGCGAAATTGAAGAGGGAAGTTGGTGCTTTCCAGTCCTTCAAAGCTAGTTCAAGGCAATCAAAGATCAAGCAATCCAAAGCTCTTGTAAAGTGTTTTTCCTTGATTATTATTGTAATCATATTGTCTGAGTTTCTCGCCTCGGATTATTAGGAAGAGTTATTATTATAGTGGTGTGTGATTGACATCGCTAGGGTTCGTACGAACCCGATCCGTGGAGTAGGAACCGTGCAGTTCCGAACCACGTTAAATCTTCGTGTCTTTGTGTGTGCTTGTCCATTTCGTTATTGTATTATATCTATATTCCGCTGCGCTAACGAAATTGTAGAGACGAACGCGATCGATTTCCGACAACTTGAGAACGACGCTATTCACCCCCCCTCTAGTCGTTCCAATATTTCTAACAATATCTATTGTCATTCACAACAACACCCTAATATGTATGTTGAAGATATATTCTAAAGTATGGGTCTTGTTCATCAAACCTATCAAAAGGTCTTTCGAATTTTTCTGCTACATTCAACATCAAATAAGTTGAATTCCATTTGGTTAGTACGTCCAAACACAAACGAATTCTTGCTTTCAATTTTTTCAATTTCTACATATTCTTTGAGTTTGCTTAATCTAGAGGGGGATTGCTTAACATATTTAATAATATTCCTAACTCTCATTATAGATGGATTTATATCTTTCAAGCCATCAACAACAATCAAATTGATTATATGAGCTACATATCTCATATGAATAAATTCACCTTTTAAAATAGTAGAATCTCAATTAACCATCTTTTTCTTGAAACTATTGATAGCGACATCATTTGAACTTATATTATCAATAGTAATAGTGAAATTCTATTAATTTTTCAACCTCTCAAGCAATTTTCAATAGCTAAACTGATTGCCTCGCCTTTATAACTGTAATTGGACAAAAAATTCAAAATTCTTTTATGCAGCTTCTAATCTTTATCGATAAAATGAGCTGTCAAACACATATAGTTAATTTTTTGAATCGTTGTCCATGTATTAGTAGTCAAACAAACTCTTTGTGTTGAATCATGCAATAGACTTTTCAATTTTTTCCTTTCAATTTTATATAATTTAACACAATCACGTGCAACTGTCCATCTCGAAGGAATTCTAAACTTTAGATATATCATAGCCATAAATACTTTAAACCCTTCTCCTTCTACAAATTTAAAAGACAATTTCATCCATGATAATCATTCTAGCTAATGTTTTTCTAGATGCATCCTAATCAAATTTTCAAAAAATGAGAGATCTCTCATCCTATTTTGCACCTACTTGAAAACTCAGTTGTATTTGATTTGTTTCAATAACATGAGGATGTTTCTTGCATGTGGTCATATGAGATTTCAAACTTATCGTTCCATTCTTGTATGAATCGTAAAAAAACTCCTTATCACAATAATTGCATTTGACTTTAATCTCATTAGCGTAAACTTCGTAAAATGCTCCACCTAACTTCTTGGTTTTATTGTTTTCCGTTTGCTTTCTTTTCCTGCCACATGTGGTCTTATACCTGCTGAAGATCTAGATTGTGACATTGAACAATTATTATCAACATTCATATTTGAAAGATTTCCTTGCATTGACATCTAAAAAAACATACAATTCATTAAAAAAAATTATATATAATATTTTACTATAATTTAGAATTATAATCAAACTATGCCCCTAAATCTAAAGTTTTAATATTCATGATCATCAATCATCATTAATTCATGAAATCCTAAAAGTGTCACGCGATAAAACAACTAAATAAGTATAATACTAAACTAACCGTCGATCGTTGAAAATCAAAAGTCAGAACCCAAGGGGTGAGGGGGAGCATTGCACAATGAAGCATGTAGCCTGGAGACGGAGACGGAGAGTTGAGATTTAGGGTTTAGGGTGAGACGGAGACGAAGACGGAGGGTGGACTGACGGAGGCGAAGGCCAGAGAGAGGGATTCAGAGAGTTCAGCGAGAGGCTGAGAGTGAGAGGGATTCGGAGTTTAGAGTTTCGAACTTCAAAAGTTAGGAGAAAATTGTGAGTTCGCAATTTCACGAATCACGATTTTAGACCAAATCGGAGCAAGCAGTCGACTGCTTATTTACATTAGTTGACTACTTCAATTTAATTCGATTTGTCGGTTAAACTAAATTTTTTTCAGTGCAAATTCGAAATCGAATCGAAAAATCTGAATAAATCGATTTTTTTAATAAAAAAATCGAATTTCAGATTGGACCGAATCAAACTTTCAAGTTTGATAAATTTTTTCGATTTAACTGACTGATTGCAAAACCCTAGTGAAAATATCATTAAAATGATCGTGAGAGGTGAGGATGCTAATAACTACAAAGTTAAGGGGACGAGACTTTTACATATAAGCCACTTTGTAACTTGCAGAATTAAACTATTGAATCACGCTATTGCAGCCACTTTATTTTTGAATATTATTTATTTGTTTTTCCACTATTCTATATTAATTTAACGAGGAAAACGATTAGGTGGTGGGAGAGCAGAGACAATGTGTTTAATAAATCACAAAAACTATTGTTTTTTTTTCTTTAAAAAAAAAATCAAAATACCCTCCATTTTGTTTTTGTAAAAACACATTTGAAAAGGTCAAACGGCTTGGCCCAGAGAGACGTTTGACGCTGAGCCCAAACCCTAGTAGGGTTGGCAACGAGCGTCCATGAAAAGAGAGGTCCCCGATCGTTCTCGAACGTCACTGCCTTTGCAATTTTGGGGGAGAATAAACCCTAGCTCTCGCCCTCGTCCTCGCACCCGATCCGTACCCTCTCGTGCTTTAGGGCTTCGAGATCGTCGACCGTGATGCCACGACAGCCATGACGACGCCGGCGGAGACGAAGAGGGACAACCGGCCTGCCGGGTGCGGCGGTGACGGCTGCGGCGTTCGCGACACCTGGTTGCTCCACCACGTTCGTCACCGAACCGTCTTCTGCCGCCTTTGCACTAACTGCGTTTTTCGCTACCACCCTGGCTGCTTCTGCGCTTCCTGCTTCGATCTCCTCCTCGACGGCGGCGCCTGCCCCGTCGTCCGTTGCTCCCGATGCCCTTCAGTCTCCCACGCGGCCTGCCTTCCCGACCCCGCTGGCCCCTTCTTTTGCTCCAGCTGCTCCGATGCCGGTGGTTCCGCTACGTATTTCCCTCTTGGCGCTGAAAAATCGGTGGATCTCAAGTCGGCTAAAGTTCTTCTGGCTGCTGCCCAGTTAGCCGCAGCATCGATGGGCCGGGCGGCGTCATCTTCCAGGGCAGATGCTGATAGAAAGGTCAAGGAAGCCGCAATTGCAAGGAAGAGAGCGAGGGATGCACTCGAGAGGGTTATTTTACTTTCCAAGGCTGAGAAGGAGAAGAAGAAAAGTGAAGCTGATCAAAATGTTACATTGAGTTCTAAGCCTGAAGTTGTGGATCATAAGAAAAAGATGCCCAAGTTGAGCAACGCGGTAGCAGCCATGGTAGGACAGAAAGTTCAGAACAGGGAGAGGGATCGATGGATGAGGTTTCAGGAGCCGATTAGGGTGGCTCAGAAGCAAATCCAGGGTAATTCAGAAGGTAAGAAGAAGGTGGATTCTATGGTAGGGATGCAAAGCCATGCACAGAATGTTGAGACAGATCGTAGGTTGATCGTTGTCTCTCATGCTTCAAAAGCTGTGGGTACAGTGGAGAGGGATGAAAGAGGAGCCCTCAAAGGTTCTCAAGGCGGACATGTTAAGGATGACGTAGTTGTTGGTACTTGCTGATAGTGTTCCTAGGATTCCTGAATCAACTCAAGGTGAGGATCTTAGCATTTTTATGCTTTAATGTATTAGGTTATTATGGTTCCTCATTTGTGAACTGCTGCAGATACATGTGGGACAAAGACTGTGAAGCTATCAAAGCTAGTTACTTAGTACCCCTATTATGCAGTTTGGAGTTGATTGGTGCGTCATGTACTTTAGATAGCACGGTCAATGTTTGCTTGCAGTCATTGGAAATTGTTAGCTCATTATGTACTCCAACTAATTTCTGTTTAATGAAATGCCTTTATTTGATCTACTGCATCCTTTTTAATTGGTCTATTGCGTCTTCATTATATGTGTACTTATAAGCTTCCTACCACTTGTTAAAACTTTTGTTTTACCTTTATTTTTGCTTCTTTTGATCTAACTCTTAACTTTGTGGCTTTTAATGCCTAAACAAATTTCATAGTTTGAGATCTTGCTTCTACATGCTTTTCTTTGCTTTATAGAATCTGTTTTTGCACTTTTGATTATTTAATTTCTGTAATAATTTTCTGGTAATATTTTTTTAATAAATATGAGAATATCAAACCAATTTTCAATCTTTTTTGGGTTTTCTGAAACCAACTCCAACCGATACTTCTATATAGGCTTTCCAATGTGTCATATTTGTCGGTAATTAAGCTTATGTTGAATCAAATGGCAGGATTTGTTATTTGGATTAAATAATTAACTTTAAAGAAATTATATGAAACAATGTTAGCTGTTTTATGGTTCTTGTTTGTGAATTTGTTGCTGATAGCAATGTACCCCTCAATAACCTAGAAGCTTGGGATTAAGTTAATTGATGAAATTGTCTTTTGAGAGAGAAATTAGTGTATAAGTATATCTGTTATTACATTTACAAAAGATAAGCATAACATAAAGGGCAGTTCGGTGTGCGAAGTTTTTGTCAATACGGGATTTTGAAGAAGAGTCTATTGTACGCAACTTTACTTTGCATTGCAAGAGATTGCTTTCGAAACTTAAATCCGTGATAACATGACAACAACTTTACCATTGTGCCAAAGCTCCCCTTCAAAAGATAGATATAACATTCAAAAACTAAATACTTGATGTAGACTAACCTGTAATTGATTTGACTATTTAATATAATAACTCTAACATCTCCTTTCCACTGGAGCATAGTTATCATCTATGTCTTGCTTGCTACATAAAATAGAAATTCCTATAAATGGAAAAAAGAAGAAAAGACACTCGGTAAAGATATTATTCCGGTCATGATTGAAAATTTTTGTCAACAATGTTTTTGATTGAAATTGGTGATGATCTTGAAGATAGAATTTGAGTTGATAGGATCTTCAAAACTAAAATCTTCTAGAGAGTAATTGCTTTCTTAATCCCGCCCTCAAAGATGAAGTGACAAGTCAATTGTAGTTTAAGTCATGCTCATAAAAGATGAATGAATGTTTGAAAGTGATAATGAAAAATAATTTAGTGATACATCAACTTAGGCAAAATGCAGAGAGGATGCCCTATGATGATACATGTGAAAATCATGGTTTTTGGAAGCTTGGCTTAGGCCACATGCGAATTATCTAGGTGGATTCTGATGTAACTACATGACAGCATATAACAAATGAACCTTATTTGATTCATCTGAATCAAATCCTACCCTATTGTCAGTTGATAGCTTGAAACTTGCAAGTGTCGCTGTTAGGCAAGGGATAAATGAATACTCCAGTATTCACAATCTGTTTTGCTAGCAATAAACTCATGCTGTTTTGCAAACATTGTATAGAAATGTGAATTGGATATTGTAATAAATATACTTTATATTATGTTTGTTAGTCATTTTTATAAATCTAAATATTATTTAATACTGAGATTTGCTTTTGCAATGCATATGTGCTATGCAGTTGGCTGATCAATATCACTTGCATTTTTTTTTTTTTGAAATCTTGCTGAAAAATAAATGCTTTAACTGCATCTTTTCTTATGGGAAATTTCTATCAATAAGCATTTGTTTTTTCCCACTTTTTTCTTTTCTTCCAATCTGTATAGGTTGCTGGTGTATTCTACTCTGCTTACTTGCACATATGATTTGTGGAATAAATTTCCATCCTTGAAAAGTTGGGGGAGCTTGTTGTGGATGTAAGTGGGGATGCGGACCAATTGGTGTCATAGATGACAATTCACCCTTTATTGTGTTAAAGATTTGTTACAATTTGGCAATGTAGGAGGCAATTTGGATCAAGTTTAATTGATAGCTAGGGTTTCATCATCAGAATGTGTAGTTGACAATGGATTTGTAACATCTTGCTTATAATCAATTTGGATGCATCACAAGCAGACAATAGGGGACAACTGAGTAGGCCAAATACCTTCATTTACCACTACCTTTGCAGTCATCAATCCACCAGAGTTCTAGTTTAATGGGAAATCATTTGTGTGTTCATCAAGAGAGACCATTAAAATAGCTAAAGCATGATATCCAAAAGGTAAATCCATGTAGGAATAAGCCCTTAACACATGTGCTATTAACTTTAATAATTATATATTAGTAATGACCAGCACTCAAATGACCATGCACTACAGTTTGGAACTTTATGTTTGTTTGGACAAAGAAAGTAATTTAACTAGATTTGAGGAAATAAAGAAATAAGTCTTTGGATTTTACTGTAACCATCCTACGATGCAGGATGTGATTATCATATCATGCCTGGCTTGTACTCACTGATCAAGCCTCGCAACAAGGCTGAAGCTCTTCTTGTGTTATTGTCTACATTAATATAACTTAAACTCAGTGGATTACTGGTTGATTTGGCAAAATAAGTGTGCCAGTTAAAAGAAAGCATGACAGTGAAATTGGCATTCATGTATTTGAGATGGTCATATTTTAAACATATTCGATTAGTCTGATCTAGCATGCTAAAATTTAGGCAACTTTTATTGTTTGCCATATTACCTCAGGATAGTTCTGCCAAGGTTGGTCTGATCTAGTTACTGGCAGCATCTCTTGGGTTTTTTTTTTTTTCGCATTCACTATTCGCATTGAACTTGTAAACTGGAAGGATTTGACTTTTTTGAAGACATTTACATCATCTTGCGTTTCAGTGGTTGTACTGTGAAGTGCTCAACTTAAATTTGTTCTTTGACATGATTAAGTTGCTTCTTTTGCACAACAAAGCTGTCTGAGTTTTATATATGAATAATTGATAACAAGGATCATGATAGTATGCTTGTGGAGTTTGTCGATTGTTTTCTCCTTTTTCAATTGTGGAAATAATGGTTTTGTTTCATGGTATCCCTGTGATTCATTGTGAACAAAGGATGTTGATGTTGTAGTTATCGTGCTAAACCTTGATTCGTATGTTCCTGTAACATTTCAATTAGTTTGCACGTCAAATGACTTCACTCTTAGTGCAAGTTTTTTGACCGGCTGACAAACTGAATAGAAAAGTTGTGACGTAGATGTTCAACTGCAAGATTTATCTGCGAATGGGCAGCAGAAAGCTCATCGGATGATCCCATCAGTTAGTCCTGCTTAAACGGTATTTCTTGATCATGCTTTCGCAGGTTGTATTTTTAGTTTCACATTCATAATGTGATATTGCTACCAGTGAACATTAGCAAATTGCTCTTACAAATGAACTCTGTTCTGTAAGCATAGTTAAATTTTTTCTACTCCTATGCCTAATCGACTGACCGTGCTGCAGCAAGGTCCGAGCCTGCTGGGTCGGTGAAGATGTGGTCGATCAAAGTGCAAGTGTATGGTGAATTCAAACTTGGGTTCTTTATTTAGCTGCTATGGCGAGTTCCTTAACCTCTCAACCCTTTCAAATAATTCATTACAATAAAAACAAAATTTAATTAAATTTGAAATCGAGATGGGGTAGGCTCCTAACGATGGGGAAAAAAAGTTTAATTATTTTGCATTTGACTTGAGATAGATTCGGTCAAAAGTTTTCATTGTCTTTTGATTCAGTGGAGTCGGTCTTTAGTTTAATAATGTTAAGGAATAAGGATTAAGTGGTACACAATGATCTCCTTAATTGGCTTTTGGAACAACAAAGAGTGGTACATGAGTTTCAAGGGCTAAATGCTTGCATTAGGACCTTTAGGTCTCCATTGTATATTTCTAACTTTGTATTATATAATATAAAGTTCTTTCTTCACTTTTGCTTAATTTCTATTTTATTATTTTTCTTTTGAGCGTATTGAATTGAGAAAATGCTCATTTTTATATTTTAATTAATTTTTTAAATGCTCTATGTTATTTATTTTTATATGTTTTAAGTGAGTTGAAATGTCTGATATAATTTACTCATCTATTGTATGTAGAAATAGTACATGAATAAAAATAATGACAGTTAATTATACATTCATGCAAAATTTATTTGTGGTTGTTTGATATTATTACAATTTCATATTTGGATAGTTGAAAACATCCTTTTGTTTGTGCATTTTGAAATAGAAGCATCACCATGATGGGATCCAAAAACGTACCCTTTCGCGAAGTGTCTCTGAATGGTTTGAATGAATATCTATACTTTCTCAAAACACGCCATTTGTTTTATAATTATTATTTTTTATCAAATTGTATTTGTTTTTGTAAAATACTTGTAGGGCACAGGTTATTCAATCAAAATATATATTTTTAAAGGCAAAAAAAAGTATCAATATTCTAGATAAGAACTTATAGGTTTATAATTATACTAAAAATTTAACTTTGAAGGTGTAAGCTTATTATTATTTCTGAATTTGCCCTTTCTACACATTTATCTCGATGAATAAATTTTAAAACATAGGAATAATCAATAGTGGGTACGAGAAAGAGAAGAGCAGGGTTGGCCGTTAGAGATCCATAGGAGAGAGTTGGTCATCTTTAGGATTAGTCGGGTCGAAAATTTGGATATTTAGTGATGTAGCTCGCTTGAGAATGTTGTTCCTTGGAAGATTGAGTTCTCATGATCGGCAGCAATAGTTCTCTGCCAAGATCAAAACAGGTCAGACGATCGTCGGGGTTCTGGTTATAGCCCTCCGATGCCTAAGTTAGACAGGGAGATGAAAGAAGGAGAAAAGAAAGAAATGCAGTTGTCTCGAAAAGGAATGTTTAGAGAGTTCCCCCTTACCTTTTCCTCGTCCTCCCCTTTATATGGCAACCTTCGGTGATTTGTTTTTCCCACGGTCACTTATGGGATGTCTTCTGGCAAGCAGTTAGGGGATAAGTTCTGAGCAGATCCTCCACGTGGTAAGCCATGAAGGTATTTATTATCGTGACATCAAGCTGTTAGGGGATAAGGAATAACGATCCAGGCTAGAGGCATCCTTCGTGAAGTCCCTACGTGTCCTGTCCTGACAGTGTCCAATTTGTGGGATAGCTGGAAGGTTAAAAGGGGTGAGGTGGCCGAATGAGTCGGCCTTATAGCACAACGGGGTGGTTGATGGATGAGACGACCGAGTGGCTTTGCCTCAAAGTGTTAGTAATATATGAGAGATGTCCTAAGGCAATCGCCTTATGGTCGTACCATTTATTTGATAAATGAAGATTCACTATTTAAGTGTACATGTTTTCATGTATTTGATTGGATCTTAAACTCATTTACTGAATGTCCACAATACGATTCACAGCATGAGAGAATTTGTGATTGGATCACAACTAGTGAGTATCTCTACATGTGTAATTGTGATGTATTGGAATTATCCCTAGTCGATGAATTGATGGATTTAGACACCATCAATTCTGTCGAGACTAGCACGAGGTATACTCCTTGGTGTATCTAAGCAGCTGATTCTCACTGGCTGGAGACATTGTGATGTCCGGAGTTAATCGTGGATGCTAGTTATGGTAACTAGTACATTGGAGTAACCAGCCGTAAAACTTCATATGGTTCTCTGCATATATAGATATGTCAATGAAGTTCTTACTGTAGCTTAAGTGCGATGTTCCTTTGACTTACGGTATTCAAGTCATCTTGATCATGAAGACTTATGCTTTGACATCTTAAGCAAGCATCTCTGAGGAGATGTGGGCCTGGGATGATTGGGTATAAGTCGAAGTGATCGAAGGTGTTTGAATAGCCTATAAAGGATTCACCACTCCTTGCGAGGAGATGTATACCCATGACCTATCGTCGGATTGTTACTAAAGTCTTTGGCCAAAGCATTACATGTTTAGAGTAAGGTACTCTTCGATACATGTGCAATAACTAGAATCCGTAGGACGAGGAAATGATACTTGGGCTAGGTGTGACGTAGTCAGCCTAGTGGGATCGACACTATAGACCATGTCCCAACCAAGTGGGTATAAGATGAGTGAAGGGAATGGGGCACGATTCATTCGAAGCTCTTGAAGGGTTTCAGAAATAGTTCTGGATCAACCGTTGATCTTTTCGGTTAATTGGGGATCATGATGTACTACTAGGTGCCACTCATGATCGTTCTATAATTAATGGTTAATTATAGACGACCAACATAAACCGAGAACCTATTTGGTCACACACACAACGAGCGTAATCCGAAGGATTTAAAACGAGCTTGAGAATGAGATTCTCAGACCGAGAGAAACTGGGTTTGGTTGGACCAAACATGGAGCGAGCATGAAATCGTTTCAGTTGCAATGGAAGCGTGGATGGGCCGTGTCTTATGAAGACATGATGGACGAACCAAATTGGTTTGGTTCTAATCCAATGGAGGAGAATAAACCAAAGGGTTTGGTTTGTTTTAAACGAATGAATCAAAGTTGGTTCGGTTCGTTTTAACTTAAAATAAACCATCATGGTTTGGTTTATTTTAACTTATATTAATGGAGCGGGTTAACGGGCCTTATGGTTATGATCCGATAACCATTAAGAGAATTAGTTCTCTATAAAAGAGGGCTTAAGGGTTTGTTAAGCCCTAATAAAAAAAGCCCTAACCTAGTTTTGGCCGCCCACCTCTCCCTCCTCTCCATCTAGTCGGCGCCAATCTTGTTGCCGCTGCCCACCTCCTCCAACCGGCGACCAGCTGCTGCCATCTTCTCCACTTTCCGGTGTCGAGCTGCTGCCGGAGTAGCTCCGGTGATCATCCTTGGCTCCGGCGACAAGGTGAGCACATTGCTTTCCTTATTTGGCCGGCGCAAGGTCTCCACCAAAGCTGTCCAGTTTTCTGGACAGTTTGTTTCCCTCTTGTCGGAGCGTCGTTTGGACGACGTTTGGAGCTCCGACAGCGCCTTACTTACCGGGGATTCGATCTCCGGTAATCCTCATAGGTGGAGGACGAAGGATTCATCAAACGGTTGACGAATACCTCTCCGGAGAAGCGAGTTTTTGAGGACTCATTTTTGGATCCGAATTTGGATTCGGATCGTGATCTTCTCTCGATCACATCGTCTTCAACACGAGGCTAGTAACCCGTACGAAGACGAAGCTCGTGACTTGGTGAAGTCATCCCGAAGATACTCGGCGTGGATACGGATAGAGACGATTCTAGCAAGGATCGTTCCGGTTGATGCCTTTCCCGCTACACGTGATACGTAAGGTATACGTAGTTAAATTTCCTTTTATTGCAAAATTTAAATTTACGGTTATATATACACATGTTGTACTATGCATGCGTGTGATGTGTGTGTTGTAATAAATGTAGATTTATTATTTTTATTTCTTCCGCTGTGCACATGTTTACGAAACATGTTCGAACACACACTCGCCGCGGTGTCGAAAACCCAACACAGAGTACAGTCGGGTGGTTGGTGGACAAGACGGTCGAGTGGCCTTGCCTCAAAGTACAATTGTGTGGCTGGTGGACGAGGCGGCTGAGTGGCCTACCTTAGAATATAGTCGAGTGACTGGTGGATGAGGCGGTTGAGTGGCCTGGCTTCAGAGTACAATCAAGTGGCTAGTGGATGAGGCTGCTGAGTGGCCTGGCCTTAGAGTACAGTTGGGTGGCTGGTGGATGAGGTGACCGAGCGGCTTGACCTCAGAGTACAACCGGGTGGCTAGTAGATGAGGCGACCAAGTGGCCTAGCCTCAGAGTACAGTCGGGTGGCTGATAGATGAGGCAAACGAGCGACCTGCCCTTACCTTTAAGTATCCCTTCACTCGTCATCTCTCGGTATGGGGCTTGGTGGTTTCCTCACTCTTAACCTCCCATATCAGACCCCAACACATACCTACTTCCTTTCCTAAACCCCTTGTGATCCTTTCTCTTGGGCCGAGTATTCATGGGCTCCTGTTTCCACTGGTTCGACCAGTCGAGCATTATCGGATGGTATCATTAGCTACCCCCTCAAAATAGTCAAGATATTCTCATATCCTGACGTTGGACTACTATATTTGAACCAGTGGTCCGGGCAGTCATGCATCACTCCTCTTTTTAGGGCAATGAGCCCCCTCCCTCACTGTCTTTACGATTTTTTGTTTCTTTCTTCTCCACATTGTCAAGGCGCCTTCCACTCCTTCACCGCTTCTGTAACTGGCACCTTTTGCTTGCTCCCTCTTTTCTTCCTTCTTCCACTTCGGCTATGGCCTCTCACTCCAGGAAGTCGACAAGGTCGTGAGGCTCCCCTTGGTTCAAGACACAATCTTTTGCTTTGACCTCGTCACACCTCTTCTGTCAACAGAGATCTCAATATGTTTCAGAGACCATTGCCTTGATCTTTGCGAAATCTTTCGACCGACTCCATCGCCCTCCGTCTCAGTGCTATGCTTTCTTTGTGGGTCAGTTTGAAGGTGGTCTTCGGCTGTCGGTTCCTCGCATTTACCTTCAGATCATGGATTTCTACAAGATAGCTATGAATCAACTGTCTCTGAATGCCTTTCGCATCCTTGTGGGGATGACTATCGTTTGCGAGCATATGAATATTCTGCTTTCTCCTACCTTGTTTCACAGCTTATTCCAATTGAAAATGCTGGAGCATGGAGTATTTTACTTTGCAAGATGGTCGGACTGCTTATTCTTAAGAGGGATGCCTTCTTCGAAAAAGGGCTAGAAGAGCTTGTATTTCTTTGTCCGTTTACTCGATCCCTTGTCTTATTTTAAGACATGGAGGATCGAACTTCCCAATCTTCCCTCTCTCAAGGAGTGCCGTTCTAAATACTCCTTCGAAGACGTGCAATGCCTCCTCCGCGACTAGCTATAGCTTGAGAGTTTTGATAGATGAGAGATTGCTCAACGACTTCAAGTATCTTCTTGTATTTCTGATGATCCCACTCTGATAGGTATTTGAGTAGTCTTGCGGAGTTTATAGGTTGTCAAGGATAAGGGGTGTCAATTGTACAAAACTTTTTCTTTCTTTTTGTAGATGACATAATGCAAGAGGCTATGATGGAGGCTCTTTCAGACTTAGGTCGTGAAGAAAAGAAAGACAAATATGAGTCCGCCAATCCCACAACCTCTTCTTCTTTAATTTCGGACTCTGCGGAGGCCTCCTTATCGGCCTCCTCTGGGGTGGTCCATTCTTCCTCCCCTCGAATGTCCAACGCTGCGACCCCCCCTTCTCGGGATAAACACAAAAGGGTGCTTTATGACCCAGAAAATTATCCAGTTAAGAAGAAAAAAAGCTACATCAACTGCTTTTCCACCTTCCCTCTCTCCTCTTGTCGTCTCTTATTTCTCAGACAATGAAACTCTCATAATTTTTCATCGTCATCCCTGTCTTTTGGGGCTCGTGTCGTCTAATATAGACCAAGCTTCTTTCCATTCTGCCATTGCATCATCGCTGGAAGGCGCAGGGGCTCCTCCTCCGCATAACAACCCTTTGAAATCTCCACCTCCCTTTCTTCCTTGTCTTCTCCTTCTTCTTATGAATCACCCTCGCACCACTGCCTATAGTTCCTTATAATCCAAACCCTTCTATCCTACCGATGGGGGACTCCGTTGGTCCCTTGAGTTCTCCTCCCTTGGAGCCAGCTCCCCAGTTTATGTATGACCTTCAATAGAAGTGCCTCCGACGTCTTCATTCAAGGATCCCCAGGTGACTTCCTTCTGCTCCACTGTGTGTGCTCGCTCCATGGAGGAGGTACACTTGTTGGCTTAGACAGGGCTACAAGCCCCCCTGGAGCGCATATGTCATGGAGTAATTTCGGTTAGTTAATCCCTCTTCTATAATTTTTCTCATATAAACCCTAACCCCTACCCCTCATTTGTTTCTATCCATTCAGATGGCTAAGGATTGTGATGAATCAATTCTCCGGTTGGCAGACTATTAGTCTCGATAGGTGACCCATCAAGAGGCGTCTCAGGCTCTCTTGCGCAAGATGACTCAACAATTATCTGAGTCATCTGAGGAGCTGCATTAACAACAGATGGGGAAGCTTTTCTTCAAACTTGCAACGATCAGAAGAAACAGATGGCCGAATTGCAAGCTAGCAGAGACACATAATGTAGGATCATGATTCTCTGAGAGAGGGGGGGGGGTGAATCTTAGAGATTATAATTTTATTTTAATTTTAAAAACTATTTTAGAATATTTTTGAACCTAATGAGTATGCAGTGGAAATGAAAATAAGAACACTTATTTTACTTGGTTCACAACGCTAACTGGGTTGCTACTCTAAGGCCCATAACTCTTCTGAGAGCTACTTCGATGGGCAATCACTAAATGCCCTCCGACTCGAGAACTCTCGACTTCGGAGGATTTCTCTTTTTACAAATATAAGAGATGAGTAACACACTACCCACTCTTGAATTTAAGTACACAAGCGAAAAATGAATGAGCAAATACAAGAACGTATATTGACACTAAGTAGATGGTTGAAGTATGCTCGGAGTATCGGAAGATCGCCTTGTTGTGGAAATTTAGCTTTGGTGGACGAGAATGGATTTCAACAGCACTTTGACATAGATTCGTTGTTTTACTTGGATCTGGTTGAGCACTTGTTTTATAAACCTTTTCCAATCGATTGGAATGCCTTCCAGTTGACTCCACATCAGTCCATCGATATGGAACTTGTGATCTTTTAGTTGACTGAAATCTCTCTAGTCAACTCCAGGTCATCTAGCTCTGCATCGGAAAGTTTCCCACTTCAGTCGACTGAACCTACCCAGTCGACTGAAACACTTTCCAACTACAGTGTCAGATCTTCGACCGATCACCAACTAATCCTACCATGTGTTTATCCAGTCGACTGAACCAAACACAGTCGACTGAACTTTAGTCGATTGATCCCTGCAACACACGATTAACACAAATAGATAAAATCAAATGTGATAGCAGTAGTAATACTGCTCGATCTTGATTACTAAGTCCCACATGGACTTTTTGTCGGATCGACGCCTAACTTTGTCCCCCTATAGAGGACTTGACCTCACCTCTTCACTCGAGGCTTACCTGTCGGCTACCTGCCGAACTTACCACTCTTGACATCCGATCTGACTCACCAGGGCTTCCACCAACTATTCGGTCTGCCTGATCCAACTAGACTTTTTATCGATTGTCCGGTCTCCTGACCCAACCGGTCTTCATGCCAAATGTCTAGTCCACGCGACCCATTTGGACTTCATGCCTAGTGTCCGGTCCTCATGATCTGTCAAGTCAACTGCCTAGTATTCGGTCAACATGACCTACTAGGACTTCCTGTTAAGTCTACACACTTTGTAGGATATTTGACGCCGCTAGAGGGGGGGGGGTGAATAGCGGTTGACTGTTCGTAGATGGAATTCGATCGCGTGTTCGTCTCTACAATTTCGTTAGTGCGTAGCAGAAATAGATATAATACAATAACAAAATACGCAAACACAACAAGAACACGAGTATGTAACGTGGTTCGGAACCGCACAGTTCCTACTCCACGGATCGAGCTCTACGAGCTCTAGTGATGCACACGCAACCACTAATAAACACTCCTTCTCGGAACAATCCGGAGGCGGAGAAACCTCGTACAATAATGATTACAATAATAATCAAATAGATACAAGCAAATACGATAATGAAATACAAATGCAAGTAAAGGAAAATACTTTACAAAAGCTTTTGATTGCTTGATCTTTGATTGCCTTGAACTAGCTTTGAAGGACTGAAAAGCACCAACTTTCCCCTTTAATTTCGTCCAAGAAAATCGTTGTCTTTTTCACCATCACGAGCTCCTTTTATAGCTTCAACCTGTGCTGGAAAAAGTCGATCAGTCGACTGCTCGGGACTATCAGTCGACTGATCACACTATTGCTGTGAGACAACGGTGTAATCCACGCTGGAAAAATCCAACGGCTAGGACATCAGTCGACTGATCATGAGCATCAGTCGACTGATGAGCCATCACTCAACTGCTCGTCCCAGCGGTCGAGTGAGACTCCACTCTGTGCCCTAAAATCCAAGCATCAGTCGACTGATGAGTCATATCAGTCGACTGATCGTCCAATCAGTCGACTGCCCATCAATGACAAATCGATCGCTAGGGCAATTCCCAATAAACCCTACTACGCCCGATCGCCATGACACTAGTCGACTGGCACACCTCAAATATGAGGTTTTAGCTCAAGTATGGTGCCCCCATACTTGCTAGACCACCCTTAGCCTAGACCTAAGCCTTCTAGCCACCTCCATCAGCCTTATGCATCTCGGATCCCTCCAAGTCATCCATGACTTGTTCATCCATCGCGCTAGCCTTCAGGTGCTTCCATCAGCTATGTCATGCTAACGGTGTCTACACCGCCAAGGCACATTGGACTTATGCCGCCAAGACTCCCGCTTGGACTTTACGCCGCCAACCATTGGACTTATGCTGCCAAGACTCCCGCTTGGACTTTACGCCGCCAATATCAAACCCTTTGGACTTCAAATGCCAAGACTCAAGCTTGGACTTTCCCTTGCCAACCCATGTTGGACTTTCCATTTGCCAAGACCCATGCTTGGACTTTTCTCAAATGCCAAGTGTCCCACTTGGACTTCCCATGCCAAGTACCCATGACTTGGACTTTTCCTATGACAATTACATTGTCATATGTTTTTGTCGAAACATCAAAACATCACTCGAGTCAAACTCGAGTCCTGGTCAATCGTGACCTGGGCCGATTGCACCAACACACTTAACATTGATATTAGAATACAAGTAATTCCTAACTTTAACTACAGTTTATACATCCAAACTAAGGAATGATGCTCACTGCATCAATATTCTTCTCCTTTTTGATCTATGACAACACATCAGTTAAAGTTAGGAGAATAAGACAGAAATATTCAAATTTTGACATTTATAAGAAATGGATTAAGTTAAACATGTATGAGATGCATATATAAATTTTTTACATCTCCTTTCAATGAATCTAACTTTATATTTCATTTTAAATTTTATATCTCCTCTCTCCCTTTTTGGTATACATCAAAATGAAAATTAAGTCTTAGATGCCACAACTTGAAAGCTGAGAGTTTAAAGTGTTTTAAACATGTGAATTAAATATTAAGTTAAAAAATGCTTAAGTTTTGAAAACAATATTCTCCTTATATATGATATCTCTATTTATAAAAAAAAAAATATATTTTTTAAATTCTAAAATTTTCAAAAAATTTAGAATTTTCTTACTCTCCCCGCATTTCTACCTCCCCCTGAATAATATGTTATTTTTTAAATCTCAAAATTTTCAAAAAAATTTCCCCCTGAATAATAACATTTTTTTTAAATTACAAAATTTTCAAAATTTTTCAAAATTTACTCCCCCTGAATAAAAAATTCTCAAAAATTTTCAAAATTTTCTCCCCCTGAATAATATCATATTTTCAAATTCCAAAAATTTTCAAAATTTTCTCCCCTTGAATAATATCATATTTTCAAATCCAAAGATTTTAAAAAATTATTCAAAATTTTCTCCCCCTGAATAATATCATATTTTCAAAATTTTAAGATGATACAAAAAATGATAGGGAATATGTCCAAGCATGAATTTCCAAATATTACACACACACACACACACACACACACACAAAATTATCCTTAAAGCAAATGTCCAATTCTTTACTAGCTTAAATGATATAGAGCTAACCATTAAGCTTTGAATTAGAGTTAGTCACCGAAGTGATCGATTTGCTCTTGTAAATCCTGTTTTGGTTCATGTCGATGCACTTGATCTATATCTGAAACCAGGGGTGCAGTCCTAATATCTCATGCCCATCTTCATGGCTCAATACACAAACAAGTAATCTTAGGTGTTTGTGAGATGTAAATGCTTACTTAAATCTATAGAATTATGAAATCTAAATTATCCTATATTGATTTTTAACTTTTCTTTTAGAAATAAAATAATATAACTTTTCAAAATAAATTTAAGTAATGAGTATGAAAATATTCTAATCTACCAAGCATAAACCTAATTGTCTTCTAAGCATACTAAATTCTGCTTCCGGAAGTGGTTTAGTGAAGATGTCAACAAGATTAGATTTGGACTCAACATAGTTGAGTTCAATATTACCTTTTGCCACATGATCCCTTACAAAATGATGTTTAACATCAATGTGTTTGGTGCGTGAGTGATGAATTGGATTTTTAGTTAAATTTATTGAACTTATATTATCAACTAATGTTTTTACCTTTTTGTAATCTAATTTGAAATCCTTAAGTGTGTGCATCATCCATAATAGCTGTGTCACATATTCTCCTAATGCTATGTATTCTGCTTCAGTTGTAGAAAGAGCAACATAATGTTGCTTCCTACTGAACCAACTTACTAAGCATGATCCTAAAAGTTGACATCCTCCACTAGTACTTTTCTTATCTAGTTTGCACCCTGCATAGTTTGAGTCAGAGTATCCTATTAACTCAAAGTTACTAAATCTTGAGTACCACATACCTACATTAATTGTTCCTTTAATGTATCTTAGGATTCTTTTGACATGTGTTAAATGTGATTCCTTAGCACAAGTTTGATATCTAGCACACATACTTACTGCAAATAGTATGTCGGGTCTACTTGCAGTTAAGTATAGTAAACTACCTATGACACTTCTATAGTACTTTAGATCTACAGACTTTCCTTCTTTGTCTTCATTTAATATAACATTCATAGCCATGGGTGTTTTAATGTCTTTTGTATTTTCCATACCAAATTTTTTAATTAATTCTCTTGCATACTTATTTTGGTATATATAATTACTGTCTTTTGTTTGTTTTATTTGTAAACCTAAGAAGAAGTTTAACTCACCTACTAAACTCATTTCAAATTCTTGTTCCATTAGGTTTATAAATTCTTTTAAAAAATTTGAATTTGTTGATCCAAAAACTATATCATCTATGTATATTTGAGTAATAAAAATGTCTTTGTTCAAGGTTTTTACGAAAAGTGTTGAGTCAATTTGACCTTGTCTGAAGCCTTTAGAGATTAAGTAAGAAGATAGTCTCTCATACCAGGCTCTAGGAGCTTGTTTTAATCCATATAAGGCCTTTTTTTGTTTTTTAACTTGTATACATAATTAGGGTATTCTAAGCTCTCAAAATTGGGGGGTTGACCTACGTACACTTCTTCTTTTATTACTCCATTTAAAAATATAGATTTGACATCCATTTGGTATAACTTGAATCCTTTATGTGCTGCATAAGCCAACAACATCCTAATTGACTCAAGTCTAGCTACTGGGGCATAAGTTTCATCATAGTCTAACCCTTCTACCTAACTGAACCCCTTAGCTACTAATCTAGCTCTATTCCTTATGATTTCTCCTTGATCATTTAATTTATTTCTAAATTCCCATTTAGTGTTTATTATTGATTTATTTGATGGTGGAGGTACTAAGTCCCACATTTCATTTCTATCGAATTGTGTTAGTTCTTCTTGTATATGACTATTATCCAATCAGTATCCGGTAAGGCCTCATCTATTGACTTTGGTTTTATTTTTAATATTAATGCGATTTGACTTAAGTTTCTTAGAGCAGATCTAGTTTGAACTCTTAGAGTTGGATTTCCTAATACTTGTTCAAGCGGATGATTAGGGTTAACTCTAGATGTCTTTAAGTTTTCTTCACATTGATTAGGATTAATTTGTTCTTCTTCATTATGCATAATTTTATTTAGCTCATTTTGATTATCTTTTAATGTGTTTGATTGATTATTAGTAATTTCTTCCTCATCAAATTTTACATTAGTTGTTTCTTCAATTTTTAGGGTTTTCTTATTATAAATCCTATAGGCCCTACTAGTGGTCGAATACCCTAGAAATATCCCTTCTTCGATTTTTGAAGAGAATTTTCCGAGATGGTCTTTCGTATTTAAAATAAATACTTTGCATCCAAAAACTTTTAGATATTTTATTGATGGTATTTTATTATTAAAAATTTCATAAGATATTTTATTATGTAATTTATTAATTATTATTCTATTTTGCACATAACATGCAGTGTTTATAGCTTCAGCCCATAAGTAACTCGGTAAGTTGTATTCATTTAACATTGACCTAGTAGCTTCTTATAGGGTTCTATTCTTTCTTTCTACTATTCTGTTTTGTTGGGGGGTTCTAGGGCATGAATATTCATGGTAATATCCATTTTCTAGACACATATTTGTAAATTTCTTATTTTTAAATTCCCCTCCATTATCACTTCGTATTCTTTTTATCTTACGGTCCTTTTCGTTTTCTATTTGTTTACTAAAGTTTTTAAATACTTCAAATGTTTGATCTTTTTGTTTTAGGATTTTTACCCATGTAAACCTAGAGTAATCATCAATTATCACTAAACAATATAATTTTCCACTTAGTAATTTTACCCCATGTGAATCGAACAAGTCTAAGTGAATTAACTCAAGTATTAAACTTGTTCGACCTTGATTAGTTGATTTATGTTGAGACTTAGTTTGTTTTTCTTGTTGTCAAGCATTACAAACTTTGTTTTCAATATTTTTAAGTTTGGGCAATCCTTTAACTAGGTTAGTTTCACTTAACTTCGTTATATTCCTAAAGTTAGTGTGAGCAAGTCGTCTATGCCACAACTAACTTTCCTCTTGCTGTGTCATATGACACTTAATTGAGGAACTTACTAAATTTATTGAATATATATTTTTATTTCTAACTCCCTTAAGTAATATTTTGAGTTTTCAATATTGTTAATCAAATATTCATTCGATAAAAATTTCACTACATAACCAGCATCACATAACTGGCTTATACTAAGCAAGTTAAATTTAAAATTCTCTACAAGTAGAACTCTTTGTATAACAAAATTTGACTCTAATTCAATGTTACCTGATCCAATTACCTTAAGTTTGTCGTTGTTTCCAAAGGCGACTGTACCTAGATTCTTGTAGTTTAATTCTTAGAACTTTTGACTATCTCCAGTCATATGTCTGGAGCAGCCACTATCCATAATCCAATGGTCCATTCTAGAGTCCTACATGAATTAAAATCTTTTTACGATAATTCACACCTTGAATAAGATGGATCATCTTGAGTTTCTTAAGTAAATTTATCAAGTTAAGTTAAATTTGTTAAGTTGAGTTGAGCTTAGTTGAATTTAGTTAAGTTTAATTAAAGTAAGTTTAGTTAATTTATTGAGTTTGTGTGAAGTTATTAAGTACGTTGTTAAGTTGGATAAATTGTATTAAACTAATTAAACTTGATTAAATTCTAAATCATCTCATCTAGACTAGATTTTCAATACACTTATTCCTATGAGTTTTGTGAGATGAGGACTTCTTTTAATCTTAATTAAAGTTAATGAGCAATTTCAAAGTTTTTAAACTCGTGTTAGATTCAAGCTTAGTTTGAGCTAGTCAAGTAAGTTTTTACAGCATTGACTTCTAGGTCGTGGCGAGACACATGACCTTCTTGGTTATCGGAGCAACGACCACTTCCTAGAGAAAGTCAATGAAAGAATCAAGTACTTGATTCACTTTGGACTAAGTCTTAGTCTAACTAGTCAATGACTTAGTGAGTTAGCTTCGGTCAGTTCCACTCAATTTAGTGCACCAGGTCGTGGCGAGGCACATGACCTTCTTGGATATCGGAGCAACGACCACTTTCTAGACATGCACTTCGAAGAGTTTCCCTAACTTTCTATCAGTTCACTTCATCTTAGTTTAGGTTGTTCAAGTTTAAACTACTTTGTTTTCTATCTAATCCGTTCTAAATTAAGCAAGTAAAGTAAACTAAAGCATACAAGAGTTTAACTAAACAAGGAAACAAGTAAGGTTTTAGCTTCCCCTAAGTGGTAGCTAGTTTGACTTTTGTTCACTAAGTGAACTTGACTTTTAGGAACCCAAAATTTATTTGGTCCAACTTGATTGACTATGCTAGACTTAGGAACCCATTCTTGGACTCGATTCTTAGCGTTTCGGCTAAGTAATGACATGTATGATTTATAGGAGGATTTAGCTTTGTATCTGAGTTCGGACTTGTTGTACATGACTCATTGAGATCGAAGCATCATGTTGAGATACTTAGAGCCTGAAGTGAACCTTTCCAATAATCTGGTTAAATCTTCTACTTGCCTTTTTAAAACTGAGTTCTCTTTTTCAAGCTTTGCAACTTGAGTTGAGTCTCTATTCTTAATTTGGCAAGTCGAAGTCTTCGAGTTGATTTGCTCTTTAAGTACTTGGACTTCCTTAAGTAGCGAGTCGATTCGATTTTCGAACTTAGCTAATTTCCTATCTAGGCATGCAATTATATTATACAATTTATCTTCTAATGGAGAGGTTACCTCGTCTTGTCCTTCGAAAATGGATGCGGATCCGTGGCTTCTCTCGGACTCGGAATCGGACTCGCACTCGGAACTTGACTCGGCTCCGGAGCTCGATTTGGCCATGAATGCCATGAAACTTCTCTTCATCTTTTCTGCTTTCGACTCTTTCGATGACGATTCATCCCATGTTGTCTTAAGTGCTTTATTCTTCTTTTCCTTTTTTGGTTTTTCTTCCCTTTTTAGGTTCGCACACTCCGACTTGTAGTATCCCTTTTCGTTGCATTCGTAGCACATCACTTTCGATCGGGGTCTTAGCTTGTTGTCAACGACCTTTTTGGCATCTTTCTTCATAAATCTTTTCCTCCAGTTGAACATCTTTCAGACCATATTTATGATCTCCTCTTCTCCGTTTGTTTCCGATTCCGACTCATCTTCGAACTCACTCTTCACTTTTCTTTCATTTTTGGTCGAACTTGCCATCAAAGCTATACCATTCTCGGTTTGACCCAAGTTAGCTTGTTCGTGTAGTTCAAGTTCACAAAATAATTCTAGTCTAATTGTGGAAAGGTCCCTGGAAACCTTATAGTCATCGACAATTGATGTCCATGAGACATTCCTCGGGAATGCCTTAAGTGTATACCTAATTACATCCCTATTTTCTATTTGGTGTCCTATTAAGTGTAATCCATTTAATGTATCTTTAATTCTAGTATGAAGTTGACTAGCATTTTCATTTTCATTCAATTTATAATTAAATAGCTTATTTAGTAACATGTCCCGTTTAGCTATCCTAGTGTCATTTGTACTCTCATGTAATTCAATTAATTTTTCCCATAATTCCTTATAGTTTTCAAATGGACCCACCCTATTGAACTCTTCTTTGGTACGTCTGCATTGCAAGGTGTTAAGTGCCTTGTAATTGACTTGAGCCCTTTTCCTAACATCTGCGATCCATTTCTCCGGTTCTAACAGTTCACCTGAGTCGTCCACCGGAGCTACGAACCATTTCCTAATTGAGAACCAGACCTCCAGGTCGGTCTTCAATTAACACTCCATTCGTCTTTTCTAATAGGAAAAGTCCGCTCCATTGAATAGGGGAGGGCAAACGGTGCTATATCCTTTTAAATGCGACATTTCTATATTATTAATAAATTTTTATTTAAATTAACTAAAGTTAAGGGTTATTCTTAATTACAACTATTAAGAATTATTTAAATTACAAATATTAATGAATTTTACTCTAGACAAAGATTATAAAAATTAAGCTAATTGTAGGAAAAAAAAAATCTAATGCAAAAAACTATTTTGAGAATTCTCTAAATGAAAAACAAATATTATGGTAATTTTTAAATATAGAAAAATATTAAGACAATTTTTTAAATGCAGAAAAATATTAAGGTAAATTTTTAAATGTAGAAAAAATATTAAGGCAATTTTTAAATACAGAAAAAAATATAAGGCAATTTTTTAAATGCAGAAAAATATTAAGGTAATTTTTTAAATGCAGAAAAATATTAAGATAATTTTTTAAATGCAAAAACATATTAAGGCAATTTTTTAAATGCTGAAAAATATTTTAAATTATCTAAATACAGAAAAAATTATTTTAACAATTTTTTAATTGCTGAAAAATATTTTAAATTATCTAAATGCAGAAAAAATTATTTTAATAATTTTTTAAATCCTAAAATTAAATTTTCTATATGCAAATTTTTTTAACAATTTTTTAAATGCTTAAAAAATTATTTTAAATTAATCAAAAGCAGAAAAATTATTCTAAATTAATTTAAAGCAAAAAAATTATTCTAAATAAATTTGAAGCATAAAAATTATTCTAAATTAATAAAGAAAAAAATTCTAAAGCAGAAAAACACTCTAAAGCTCACGATGGTGGTTGTATAAATTCGGAGTACCCCTGTTTTGATATCAATTGTAGGATCGTGATTCTTCGAGAGAGGGGGGTGAATCTCGGAGATTATAATTTTACTTTAATTTTTAAAACTATTTTAGAATATTTTTGAACCTAATGAGTATACAACGGAAATGAAAATAAGAACACTTGTTTTACTTGGTTCACAACCCTAA
The DNA here is from genome assembly GCA_025175895.1 of Wurfbainia villosa. NCBI lineage: Eukaryota > Viridiplantae > Streptophyta > Magnoliopsida > Zingiberales > Zingiberaceae > Wurfbainia > Wurfbainia villosa. The sequence goes on from CM045997.1 coordinate 37,962,640, forward strand.
CTAGGTTGCTACTCCAAGACCCGTAGCTCTTCCGAGAGCTACTTTGATGGGCAATCACTAAATTCTCTCCGACTCGAGAATTCTCGACTTCGGAGGATTTTTCTTTTTACAAATATAAGAGATGGTAACACACTACCCACTGTTGAATTTAAGTACACAAGCGAAAAATGAATGAGCAAATACAAGAACGTATACCGACACTAAGTAGATGGTTGAAGTATGCTCAGAGTGTCGGAAGATCGCCTTGTTGTGGAAATTTATTTTTAGTAGACGAGAATGGATTTCAATAGCACTTCGACGTAGATTCGATGTTTTACTCGGATCTGGTCGAGCACTTATTTTATAAACCTTTTCCAATCGACTGGAATGCCTTCTAGTCGACTCCACATCAGTCCGTCGATATGGAACTTCTGGTCTTCCAGTCGATTGAAATCTCTCCAGTCGACTCCAGTGTTGGATCGAGAAAATGCTAAAGGGGGGTGAATAGAGTTCGTAAAACTTTTCTTTTCATCGATTAAAACAAAGTACATAGTGGAAAACTAAAACACAAACACAAGTATTTTTTACTTGGTTCACAACCCACCGACTGCTAATCCAAGGCCCTGCGATCCTTGATCGCTTCCGAAGGGCAAAGCACTAAAAAATCTCTTCCTTGGTGGAGGTAAGAGACAACCGAATACAATGATGTAGATGAAGATGTAACAACCTTACCTCTCCTCTTTGCAAATAATAATTAAGTAAAAAATACTGACAAATAACTTGTAGCGGATGCACGGTCGAAGTAGCATTGTAGCATGAAGGATTGCGGAGAGCCGACACACTTACGAGTTCATTGATTGATTGATGGGTTTGTGTCCTCTCCTCCTTTTATATATTGTCGCCTTGGAATTTTTCCTGATCCAGATCCAAAACTCGTGGATCTTATCTTGAGGTGGCGGGTTATCTTATCATGAGGTGGCGACGTTGATCTCTATCTCTTTGACCTTGTGCACTGGGTTGATTCGTCGACATCAGTCGACTGATCCTTTTGGTAGTCGACTGCCTTTGATCATTCTTGGCGCCACCTCGATCAACACAAGGTTAGCACAAGAGATGCATAATGTCATGTAGTGTGACAATCATTTGACTGTCCGATCTCGACTTCGACATTCCTCCGAAGCCTTGGTTGGATCGACACCTAGGATTTTCCTCTAACCGAGGACGCATCATTACCACCGCTCCACACCCGGAGCTTACCTTTGGTCCTCCTGACCCATCACTTAGCTTTCAGTCTTCCACCTAGGTTCCTCGACTTCACGAGATTCTTCCGGTGTCGTCCAACTACCACTGTCACGCCCCGAGAGCATGCTGAGCCGAAAATCAAACGGACGACATCTCCCCTGTACGTGGCAATATTTCGGGTTAATACAAGGCCCGTAGGCCCACAATAACAATAATATATATAACAATATCACCAAACCACAATCAACATAACAAACTACTACAACAAATACACAGCGGAAATGATACCACAACAATACAATCCCACACATGCATACCGGTATGACTAACAAAACACGACAATACAGAATCTCGACAAAATTCGAATATACAATATGTACATCAAGAAAACTCCAAAATACAATACACAATGGACGGAAAGCCCAAATCCAATACGGGAGCCTCGGAGGTGAGATGAGTTGTCAGCCAGTGATTGCTCCAAGTCACACGAAGTCTTCTATTACTGGCGTGAAAACCCAGTCCGTCAGTGGGGGTGGTGAGTAAAACTCAGCAGGTAATAGAAAAACATGTATATATGTCATATCACATATATTTTCAACAACATACTCTAGAGGTACAACAAGTATATCAGCATAGTATATAAATACAAGCATATACCGTCTAACCAAATAAACAATATAAAGATGCAGACATACCTGAAGTCTGCCACGCTACTCTGATCCAACCTGAACATATATCAAACATATATATATATATAACAGGAAGAGTAGATCAACTCACAATATACTCTAGCTACAGGTCAAGGTATCTAATGGTCTGTCCAACCCATACCGGTATCTGACACAATCGTATAACAAATGCAAGAAACATGCATGAATATGATGTACACCCAAATGCAGCAAGCATAGTACAATCAAATGTAACATCACAATAATCATATATATATAGACTGTATCTATATATATATTAATCTCAACCATCCATATATATATATACATGCATATATGTATATATATATGGTAATATGCAAAGCGCCATCAGATACGGCAATGCAACATGCATGGTCATGTCGGCTCACCCTAAAGCTACCATAACCCCAGTGTGGCCTCGGTGGCTCGAGCATGATAACTGTCCCAACTCAACACCAACCACTACTCTCGAGTGGCCGAGTGGGCAGTATGATCGAGTAGCATATAAGTGTAAAGAGCAAGCTACATGATGGGGGTCCCTGCTGTTGGCCACTCCGACAGTCACTACCCATGAGTGGTCGAGTGCCACACACGTAGGACTACGACACGCAAATCTAACTACCACCGTCTATAGTGGTAGAGTGCGGCACCACAATGCTCTGCCCTCACACGGGTGACTCCTCCTATGAGTAACCGTGGAGGTAGGATGACTGGCGACACTCTCAACCATAAGGGAGACCTCGTTGCCAGCGTGCATGCAAATGCATGAATGCAATGTCTCCCATACAGACATCCACCATAGATTCTCTATTCTACAGAGAATCATACTAACCAGATCAAAGCACTCTCTATCCTGCAGATAGTCGTACTCAACTGATCATAATACTCTCTATCCTGTAGAAAGTCATACCAATCTAATCGACGCACTCTCTATCTTGTAGAGAGTCGTACTCGACTGATAGACACACTCTCTATCCTGTAGAGAGTCGTACCTAACTGATCGACGCACTCTCTGTCCTGTAGAGAGTCGTACTCAAACCGATTATCAAGCTAGAACCACAGGTTCGTAGCGACACATTAAGTACCATTCACTTGATCATTTATCCAATACATAGTCAGTGGTAAACATGCAACCTAGGGGTAGTAGAATTAACCGTAGGTTGAAGACCTAATCTACCCACGGATGACCTTTTTGCCCAATTTACAATCAGGTTGTCATCCGGACTTTACTACTTGCACTTAACTTAAACAAATTCTAAGTTACTTACATCACATATATATATATAACTCCTAATCATGATAAAATAAACATGATATCAGCAATGGAGTTAATAGCCAACGGTAAAGGATCAAGCATACGATAATAAGAGCAGGGTCAAGGTAATACGAACACCAAACATGCTCATATCTATGACTAAATCTGGATACAATACATCTACCCAGACCAGGTAGGAAATTACCCACCTGCTGATGTAGAGTATCTAGAAACATAATTTGCCTTCACGTCCATGCGTATAAGCCTCTGTCACTTACCAAAGTCCTGCAAGATCACATGAACTACGATTAAGTTCTAACATGACCAAATCGGATTCTATATCAATCTCTTATTCAAATCCATTATCCAAAAATTTATTCCACGGCATTACCTCATCTCATACAATCAACCACAGCTTCCTGCTTCAATCGGACCTAAGTCCAAATAGTCGAATTGGAGACAAACCTCACAATGGTCTGTCTTATCCCTGCCACACGCAATACAACCTAAATCCCTGTCCAAAACACACCACAAATCTATAATCTAAGAAACAGCAAGAGGGCTAAGCAGTTACCCATAGATGTGAGAGTAGATCATCGATAAACCCTCACGATTGACCGACATCGGCTGTTGAACGACTCTGGCATTGCATTGCTACCTGAACACGCGATGGTTGCTACTTCTCACTCAAGTGCAGAGGGTTACGATCATGTGCGGTGAGGTGAGATCTTCGGAGCAAGCAACCAACCAACATTGATCTCGGCAGAGTCCCTATTAAGGAAGAAGAAACACAATGGAACAACTCACCGGTGAGGCAAACGACAGAAGGAGAGATCACGATGAGCAGTAAATCGGGATCGAAATCTTGCGATGAGGAGAGGTAGAGTTTCGGTGAGGCTGGCGAGATCTGCAGCATCGCTAAGCTGTGTTCATGAAACCCCCAACTGCTCGGGTGGGGATCTCCGACGAACGGCGGCGACAGTAGAGGAAAAGGTCACGACGGAGCTGGAAATGGGCTGTAGAGATCAGGGAGGGGTCAACAACGGCGGTGCTCCTCCACGATGACAGAATCGCCGATCTGCTCGAACGAAAAAAAAACAAAAATCTCGACGAACGCCACGGAATCGACAGCAGCGGGATTTTCGACTGATGAGAAATGGAAGATGAAGGCTGCGCAATCCGCCAGCTACTCCGATGATACCCGGCCGGTGATGAGAAGAAAAAGCCGCGATCAAGAGAGCGATCGTCGTCTGAGCGGAGAGGCGGTAGGCGTGGCCGTCTTGAGAAGGCGGCGTGGCGAAGGAAGTAGTGGAGGCGGATCGGGAAGAAGAAGGGAAAGATAGAAATCGCGGCGTGAGAAGGAAAAGAAAATGCTCGGCAAGGGAAAAGTCGGCGTTGAGGAAACGGCCGAACGGAAGGGATCGGGTCCATTAACGGGTTTTGGGAAATAAACGGGTTGGATTTCAGACCCGTTAAGTCTTTTAACTTCTTATAAGCAAAGAGAGTCTTGGAAATTTCCATTTAAGTCCAGAAAAATTTCTGAAAATTCCTATAAAATTCCACAAGATATTTTATCAATTACCGAGGAATATATATATTTTTTTCCGGTATTTTACATTCTCCCCCACTTATAAAAATTTGGTCCCCAAATTTCGTACTAACATGCAAAAATTACTTTAAGCAAGTTTCCGAAAGAACCATCTATATTCCTCAAGTGAACAGATGAGGGTATCGAGCTCGGATAGTATCTTCCAGCTCTCACGTAGCCTCCTCATCGATATGATGCTATCATCCAACTTTTACGAGTCAGATGGTTTTGTCCCACCATTGTCGCTCCTTGTGACCCAGGCTCCACCTTGGAATCACCTCGTAAGTCGCATTAGACTGAGGTGGAATTGCTATCTTCTTCAGAACATTCTCTGAATGCAGAACGTATTTCCTCAGCATAGAAACATGCAATACGTTGTGAACACCTGCAAGTGTCGGAGGTAAAGTCAACCGATAAGCTACACCTCCATAATCCACGACACAAGATCTGAATAGATCCTCCCATGTCTAAATGATACACTCAGACTGTTAGATCTTGTCTGCGGATGAAACATTGCACTAAGCCGAAGCTCTGTGCCCATAGTCTGGTGCAGACTTTGCCAAAATTGCGAGGTAAATCGCGAATCTCTATCCGATATGGTACTTAAAAGTACCCCACGCAATATGATAATCTTCCAGTAATACAATGCTGTCGAATGGTCCAACGAGTACGACCCATGAATAGGAAGGAAATGAGCTAATTTGGTCAGTCGATCCACACTCACCCAAATCGCATCATGTCCTTTACGGGTCCTTGGCAATCCCGTAACGCAATCAATCGTGATATGCTCTCACTTTCATTCCGGAGTTGGGATTTTCTAGAGCAATCCATCGAGTTTTTTTTTATGTTCAACCTTCACCTACTGGCATACTAAACATCGAGCAGCAAAATCTGCTATAACTCTCTTTATACCATTTCACCAGTATAAACGTCTCATATCTCGGTACATCCGAGTACCACCAAGATGCATAGCAAATCTTTAATAATGTGCTTCCTGTGGCCACTCTTCCTTAACTAGATGCGTGTCCAGAACACCTATCCATATTAGAGATGGAGAATTATTTCCTCAAAAGAGAAATCCATCCACCATCCAAAATCCTCTCCACCACACTCTGTAAGTGCATGGAAGACTAAAGCGACCAATCTCACTTGTTGCAACCGTTCACGTTCCAGCAACTCGATAGTAGCTATCCAGTAGCTAGTTAAATTCAATGAGCACTTCTGCTCCATACATCTACAAATCCAAACAATAACTACTAAAGTCTCGTCATGTAAATGACAGACTATCTCGTAGTTTCTTAATTGACGTAGGCATAAGATATGCCTCATTTAACTGCATCGGAATCATTCCGTTCCTTGGAACGATGCATCCGCGTACAACCTTCTTTTTATCCACTCTGGAAGGATTAACTAATACTCGTGTAAAAGTTAACCGCCGTCTAGGTCTTGTAACTAGTTTCACCAGCTTCCGACTAAATGATTTCCATCATCACCTTTGTCAAACAAGTCTGTGGTATAGTAATGCCAAACATTCTATCCACATCTACAGAACTAACCAAATCATACAAGGAAAACCACCATCTACTGTGGCCGAGTGCGCAACTCCAACTACCACAATCAACAGTGGCCAAATTATGCAACTCCAACAACTACAAAAGGATCCTATCATGTTCAGGATACACGATTCTCAAATCCAGTGACGACTAAATCGTTAATTAGTCTAGCAACTTAAATCAAAATCCATACAATTCATACCAAGTATGAAATTGTCGTCTCCACACACCTGCATCCCCTTTACTCTACGCTGATGATATATATTAATCATCACACCGACAATGATAATTGTATGCCACCATGTCATTACAATATCAATGCTCCAGTCGCAAATCAACCTTAGAGTATGCACAGGTGTCCTTTGCTGATCTAAACAGATCATCTATCCCCAACGGAGGATATTCATCACGACAACTACTGTATTCCATCATCGATAATCGATGCATACTTCCAAAGGTCCATCTCTCTTCCAACAAAGAATTCCGGATCTTCTCAAGGAGAAATACTAGGACAGATAATTATCCCCTCCAATATCTCCTATAATCACAACTTACATTCTTCCAATTCTTATAGTGTTTAACAACACTGATATCAACAAAACTATCACTCGGTACGTGATCTTCGTTACCAGAACTATTTTTTGCAATCATTTCGATCGCCTACTCCACTTGCCTATGCAACGACAAGGCTAGGAGTTCATCCGAAACTATATCCGAATGCTCTCGGATTATACACACATCAGGGAGACATAATCATGTCATACTTCCCATAATTTAACCATTCGTATGGATATGTCTACCGTAAAGGTATGTCTATCCAAGTCGAAGGGCATCCCTTGAATTCTTAATTATTGGTCCACATCTCACCTGACGGTAGAGATACCACCGACCCACCAGTCGATGTATAGGAATCCTTCTAATCCACACTAGGAATGTTCTAGACAAGGATACTTGTAAACTACAAGTATCTCTCAATATATTCACCCAGAGGGTAAACTAGGGTAATACCCTGAACAATCCATTATCTGTCGATCCGATCCAAAGGCTCTACGCAGGTCTCGACCTTTCTCCGAAGAGAACACAATCGGATCCAACAGTCTACGACAATTCGATCACATTTCTACGAAGAATAATCCGGAGATTTTCCTAGATCATCTGATCCCATTACTAAATCATACCAGCTGCAATTGTAGGATACCGAATAGATACGACCCTCGTCGTATACTCTCTCCTTTGCACAAATCCAATCACATCTGGAGGTAACTGTTGTTGTCTGCATGTGTATTCTACGATGTCTTCTGCTGATGCTGCTTCTGTGATGATCTCTGCTGAAGGGGAGTATCAAGGAACTCCAACCACGCCTGAGGTAGTAGGTTGCTACTTATGAGATAACCCAATCTTCTGTGCTGATCTCTGCTGTCAAGACAGAGCATCATCCTTCCAGAACACCATTGGTAGTCTTCAACTGAATCTTCAAAGTACACCTCCTCCACTGTACTGGTTGCTCAACAATAGCAACAGCTAAACTGCTCCAACGGATAATCTGGCTTTGCGTGTCTCCGTGATCTGCACTGCACGCACATAATCCCTTCGAAGTCTTTGTTCTGATTGTGCTGATATCCACGAGAACATCTTGATGATCTGCAGTTGGTCTTCTATAATCAGAAAATAGCTCAAAGTCTATAACTTCGATCTTGCTCCTTTATCCAACAGTCGGAGACTTCTGACTCTATTAAGTTGACCTGCAATATTTGCTTACCGATCTCCAACTCTTAAACCCTTGTACGGAGTCATTTCTAACTCCCGTCTCAAACCAACGTCTTCCGGTAGGATCTGGTAGAAGATCCCGGTATCCTAATCCAACTATAAGCCAATAACTCTGGGTGACTTAAATCATCCACTCATCTTCTTGAGCTGTTAGGTGGTAGTAACCTCTGCAAGTCTCACGACTTTGCACAGTACACTATTACTAACCGATCACCCTTTCTTGAAGCTCAAGAATTCCTTACAATGTGTCACTAAAAGTGATACGGGGAAATACACTCTTCCAACATCACTAATCTATGATCAAGTGATATTTTATTTCCCGAAGATTATTTTATGCATTTATCACCAACTACTGGCTTGATCCCGATAATGGTATGCAAACAACTCTTTTTCCTTAGTATAACATGAGTTAAGTACTCAAAAGTACTCTCAAAGTTATATATCTCCGTACGAACAACTCAGGGATAAAATCCCTATGAAACACCATAACCTAGCCTTCCGCTATCTGCATCACAATAGTCTACAAGTCTGTTCATTACCCACAGGTAATGATCTGACTAGCATAGTTAGTGGAAATCTCTAAGACTGTAGTCTTTGATTTCCATAATAAATGTGACGACTTGGCCCCTATTTTCCGACTCGGTATCAGTTGGCTCTCAAAGGTAAATTACCTTCTCGACACAGGTTCAAGACTCACAAACTCAACAGGTCGTTCCCGTGGTCAACTCATACCATGGTTACGAATAATAACCAACACACTATAGGTTATTCCCTGGTATAAGCATCTAAATACATAGCCAACATAACCGGGAGTATAAACCCTAAAGGTCACTCCGGTTGGTCGCCTAGGTGGACGACCCCTACTACAAGTCTGCACAAGTGTCATAACTCAATTGTATACACCTACTGATCAAGTTTAGATAAATATATACTAAACCATAAGTTATCAGGAATTCTTACCTCGTGCTGCTTGGAGCTCAGGCCGCTGTCCATCTCATCTCAGAAAACCAAAACCGAATAAATCGACTCCCGAGAATCCAAGACTCGATGCAAAAACAACATTGTATGGCATCGCAGAACCTTGGGCTCTGATACCACTAAAGTTGTCATGCCCCGAGAGCATGCCGAGCCGAAAATCAAACGGACGACATCTCCCCTGTACGTGACAACATTTCGGGTTAATACAAGACCCGTAGGCCCACAATAACAATAATATATATAACAATATCACCAAACCACAATCAACATAACAAACTACTACAACAAATACACAGCGGAAACGATACCACAACAATATAATCCCACACATGCATACCGGTATGACTAACACAACACGACAATATAGAACCTCGACAAAATCCGAATATACAATATGTACATCAAGAAAACTCCAAAATACAATACACAATGGACGGAAAGCCCAAAGCCAATACGGGAGCCTCGGAGGTGAGATGAGATGTCAGCCAGCGGTGCACTAAGCTGCCACGAAGTCTTCTACCGCACTGGGCGATGAAACCTGTGGTCCAGTGGGGTGGTGAGTAAAACTCAGTAGGTAATAGAAAAACATGTATATATGTCATATCACATGTATTTTCAACAACATACTCTAGAGGTACAACAGGTATATCACCATAGTATATAAATACAAGCATATACCGTCTAACCAAATAAACAATATAAAGATGCAGACATACCTGAAGTCTGCCATGCTACTCTGATCCAACCTGAACATATATCAAACATATATATATATAACAGGAAGAGTAGATCAACTCACAATATACTCTAGCTACAGGTCAAGGTATCTAATGGTCTGTCCAACCCATACCGGTATCCGACACAATCGTATAACAAATGCAAGAAACATGCATGAATATGATGTACACCCAAATGCAGCAAGCATAGTACAATCAAATGCAACATCACAATAATCATATATATATAGACTGTATCTATATATATATTAATTTCAACCATCAATATATATATATATACATGCATATATGTATATATATATGGTAATATGCAAAGCGCCATCAGATACGGCAATGCAGCATGCATGGTCATGTCGGCTCACCCTAAAGCTACCACGACCCCAGTGTGGCCTCGGTGGCTCGAGCATGACAACTGTCCCAACTCAACACCAACCACTACTCTCGAGTGGCCGAGTGGGCAGTATGATCGAGTAGCATATAAGCGTAATGAGCAAGCTACACAATGGGGGTCCCTGCTGTTGGCCACTCCGACAGTCACTACCCATGAGTGGTCGAGTGCCACACACGCAGGACTACGACACATAAATCCAACTACCACCGTCTATAGTGGTAGAGTGCGGCACCACAATGCTCTGCCCTCACATGGGTGACTCCTCCTATGAGTAATCATGGAGGCAGGATGACTGGCGACACTCTCAACCACAAGGGAGACCTCGTTGCCAGCGTACATGCAAATGCATGAATGCAATGTCTCCCATACAGACATCCACCATAGATTCTCTATTCTACAGAGAATCATACTAACCAGATCAAAGCACTCTCTATCCTGCAGAGAGTCGTACTCAACTGATCATAATACTCTCTATCCTGTAGAGAGTTATACCAATCTAATCGATGCACTCTCTATCTTGTAGAGAGTCATACTCGACTGATAGACGCACTCTCTATCCTGTAGAGAGTATTACCTAACTGATCGACGCACTCTCTATCCTGTAGAGAGTCGTACTCAAACCGATTATCAAGCTAGGACCACAGGTCCGTAGCGACACATTAAGTACCATTCACTTGATCATTTATCCAATACATAGTCAGTGGTAAACATGCAACCTAGGGGTACTAGAATTAACCGTAGGTTCAAGACCTTATATACCCACGGATGACCTTTTTGCCAAATTTACAATCAGGTTGTCATCCGAACTTTACTACTTGCACTTAACTTAAACAAATTCTAAGTTACTTACATCACCTATATATATATAACTCCTAATCATGATAAAATAAACACGATATCAACAATGGAGTTAATAGCCAATGGTAAAGGATCAAGCATACGATAATAAGAGCAGGGTCAAGGTAATACGAACACCTAACATGCTCATATCTATGACTAAATCTGGATGCAATACATCTACCCGGACCAGGTAGGAAATTACCCACCTGTTGAAGTAGAGTATCTAGAAACATAATTTGCCTTCACGTCCATGCGTACAAGCCTCTGTCACTTACCAAGGTCCTGCAAGATCACATGAACTACGATTAAGTTCTAACATGACCAAATCGGATTCTATATCAATCTCTTATTCAAATCCATTATCCAAAAATTTATTCCACGACATTACCTCATCTCATACAATCAACCACAACTTCCTGCTTTAATCGGACCTAAGTCCAAATAGTCGAATTAGAGACAAACCTCACAATGGTCTTTCTTATCCCTGCCACATGCAATACAACCTAAATCCCTGTCCAAAACACACCACAAATCTGTAATCTAAGAAACAACAAGAGGGCTAAGCAGTTACCCATAGATGTGAGAGTAGATCATCGAGAAACCCTCACGATTGACCGACATCGGCTATTGAACGACTCTGGCATTGCATTGCTACCTGAACACGCGATGGTTGCTGCTGCTCACTCAAGTGCAGAGGGTTACGATCATGTGCGGTGAGGTGAGTTCTTCGGAGCAAGCAACCAACATCGATCTCAACAGAGTCCCTATTAAGGAAGAAGAAACACAATGGAACAGCAGTATGAGGAAAAGGTCAGCGAATTTGGAAATGTGTAGAGATCGGGGAGAGTCAAGGCGGGTGCTCCTCCACGGCACGAGAATCGCGATCCGTGCTCGAAAAAAAAACAAAAATTTCGGCGAGCACGAAATCATGGTGGGATTTTGGTGATGAGAAAAGGAAAGGCGAAGGTTGCGCAATCCGACTACGCGGTGATACTAGCTATCGACGGTGAGCGTAGAAAGAACAAGCGCGATCGAGAGAGGGCAACAACCGCTGGCGGCGGAGAGGCCGAGGGCGTGGCGTGCGGAGGTCTTGCGGAAAGCGAGCAGGAAGGAGAGGAGGCGGATCGGGAAGAAGAAGGGAAAGATAGAAATCGCGGTGTGAGAAGGAAAAGAAAACGCTCGGCAAGGGAAAAGTCGGCGTTGAGGAAACGGCCGAACGGAAGGGATCGGCTCCATTAACGGGTTTTGGGAAATAAACGGGTCGGATTTCAGACTCGTTAAGTCTTTTAACTTCTTATAAGCAAAGAGAGTCTTGGAAATTTCCATTTAAGTCCAGAAAAATTTCTAAAAATTCCTATAAAATTCCACAAGATATTTTATCAATTACCGAGGAATATATATATATATATTTTCCGGTATTTTACAACCACGATTTCTTGTCATGAGATTCTCTGGGTGTCACTGACCTTTAGCTTAGCTTAAACACTTCTTGCACACTTAGCATAACATATGATATAATAAAATAGCTTAACTTTGAATATTTGTCATTATCCAAACCAAGGTTCGATTAACTAGTGCCCCTGCACCAATAATCTCTCCCTTTTTGATTTATGGCAAACCAATTCAAAGTTAAGAAAAAATAAGCAATAAGCATTAAACAAGCATTTTCCAAAACCTCCCCCTTAAGGGTACCTCCCCCTTAACCCTAGGTGAGTTTTGAAAAACAATTACTTTCTAAAAAATAAGTAGGTAACCTCTTAACTTTAACCTCTCTCCCCCTTTGACATATATCAAAAATAACTTTATAAGGGGTGCATTTTTAAGGATGTGAACCAATATGTTCAACTCCCTTTAACATTTAAGATCTTAGGTTTCTAGATCCTACACCAACAATGTATATCCTAAGTTAGGATGTGACCGTCCTATCCTAGAGGTATTCTTGAGGCTCATGTCTATTGGGTTTATGCCAACCTAGAGGTAGCTAGAGATACTAAGTTTGTTCAACTTAAGTCTTCTCTCCCCCTTGGCATATTATCAAAAATAAGGATTTTAAATTTTGAAAGTATTGGAATTTTTTTTAAAAAAAATATTTTTAACAACTTCTATGATGATTATCAAATTAGAACCTCCCCCTTAACCTAACATCCTTGTTAGCCACAAGGAAGGCTTATCTAGAGGTCTCTCCTTTTGTCTGACAAACTCTTAGGACATCTTTCTTGGCCACAAGGAAGGCTCACCTAAGTGTCCAGAGGGTCTAGGTGTCTAAAGTTAACCTAAGGATTTAGACATTCAATATTGACCAACTAACCATCATTTTAAGAAACATAGTTATTTTGAAAACTACGTATAACTACACACAACAATCATGACAACCAATAAAAATAGTTTTATGAATCTATTTATGTATATATAAAGTTTGAAATCATTTTTAAAACTATTTTCAATTTGTTGTCTTTATCATCTCACCCATTCTACATGATCAACCAAGTTATCTTTATAGGTGTTGTGAGATGAATTTAATTTTACTTAGTTAGTGTTAATGATTTAAAAATTAATTAACTTTGGGTTAGATTCTGATTTAACCTTTAGCTAATTAAGTGAACATTTCAAAAGATGGCTTCCAGGTCGTGATAAGGCACAGAGACCTTCTTTGATCAGAACAATGACCACTTCCTTAGACAAAGCCAATCTTAAGAAATTGTACACTTAATTCACTTAGGATTACGTCCTGATCTAACTAGTCTAGGATGTAGTGAGGTAGCTTCAGCTAGTTCCACTTAGCCAAGTGCACCAAGCTAGATACTCCTTATCTAACCCGGATACACGAGACTTCATTTCCCTAACGTACTATCATCTCACCGCGTCCTGATACTATATTATCAAGGATAATTAACCATTTCCTATCTAACCATTCTATGAGATTTAATTTAAGATTAGTATGTATGATATGACAAAAATAAGCATGATAATTAATTAAAATAATATGTATGCATGAGTATGTTATGTTCAATCAATTCAAAGAAATGATTGCTTCTTAGGTAGATTTTTATTTGTTGAATTTCTAAAAGTTGAAGGTTTAATTGCTAAATTACTAATTTTTGTATAATCAAATGGTACTCTATTATAATTAATTTTATTAGTTTAATTATTTATTTTTGAATTTTTAATTAAGTTAGATTTTGAATTTAAAATAGATTTAATAGGATTATTAGATTTTTTAAAAGTATAATTATTATTAGAACTTTTCAAAGTGCAATTATTATTATAATATTTAAAAGTGAAATTATTATTAGAATTTTTTAAGATAAGATTTTTAGACTTTTCAACAATAGAATTATTAATAGAATTTTTCAAGCTAAGATTGTTAGAATTTTTAAAGGTAGAATTATTATTGAAAATTTTTAAGATAAGATTGTTAGAATTTTTAAAGGTAGAATTATTAGAATTTTTTAAGATAAGATTGTTAGAATTATTAGAATTTTTTATGATAAGATTGTTAGAATTTTTTAATGTAGAATTATTATTATTTTTATAATTATTTAGATTATCTTTGGAATTTTTTAAAGTTAATTTCGAATTTTTTATGGTTGAATTTTTCAAAACAGAATTTTTTAATTCGAAATTATCTAGATTAATCAGATCTAGAGTTTGATGATGTTATCCTAAGGTTTCATTATTCTGATCTAGTGTTTGATTATTCTGATTAAATCCTAGGTTGGTTTTATCCTTGACTTATCTAGATCTATGTTGATCAAACTAAAAATTTGATTAAGCTCTTGGTTAATTTTATTAAATGCTAGATTAATTTGATCATTTTCTTCCATGATATTGTTATTATTATTATTTAAAATAATTAAATATGAATTAATTAATTTTTTATTAGTTGAATTATTAATTATATTAATTAATTGACAACAATTAACTAATTTACTAGCTTTAATGCACAATTTATCTAAATTATCAAGTATTCTAAAACTCAAGTTTTCAAAATTGTTAATTTTACTAATCTTTTTCTCCGGGCACCGATTCTTGTAGTGACCGAATCTTTCGCACCCGAAACACTTGATGTGCTCCTTGTTCTTCCGGACTCCTGGCAATGGTGTCCCTTTTGTCGTTGGTTGCGCCGTTTGAGTCTTATGAATATGACACTTATTTTTATAGTGTCATCTCTCCCTGCACTTAAAGCAAATAATATGCGATTTAAATTTTAAATTTATATTGTTACCTTTATGCCTTGTGAGATGCTCTTCCATGGTTAGGTTGGTCAACGATCTTCTAATACTTAAAAAAAAACAAAACAAAAAGTCCCAAGACTCTGTCTTGGATTTGGAGTGTGGGAGATAATTAAAAATAAAAATAAAGAAAAGAAAATTCCTGATCGGTGGTTGCATCGAATCTGAGTGCCACCGCCCTAATACCAATTGTTGGATCAAGAAAATGCTAGAGGGGGTGAATAACATTCGTAAAACTTTTCTTTTCGACGATTAAAATAAAGTATGCAGCGGAAAATTAAAACACAAAACACAAGTATTTTTTACTTGGTTCACAACTCACCGGCTGCTAATCCAAGGCCCTGCGATCCTTGATCGCTTTAGAAGGACAAAGCACTAAAAAATCTCTTCTTCGTTGGAGGTAAGAGACAACTGAATACCATGATGTAGAGGAAGAGGTAACAACTTTACCTCTCCTCTTTACAAATAATAATTAAGTAAAGAATACCGACAAATAACTTGTAGCGGATGCACGGTCGAAGTAGTGTTGTAGCATGAAGGATCGCAGAGAGCAGTCACACTTAGGAGTTCATTGATTGATTGATGGGTTTAAGTCCTCTCCTCCTTTTATAGATTGTCACCTTGGAATTTTTCCCGATCTAGATCCAAAACTCGTGGATCTTATCTTGAGGTGGCGGGTTATCTTATCATGAGGTGGCGACATTGATCTCTATCTCTTTTTTGGGTTGATTTCGACATCGATCGACTAATCCTTTGGCGATCGGCTGGCGACACCTCGATCGGCTACACGACACCTCGATCGGCTAGCGACACCTCCATTCAACTGCTGCACTTGAGAATTCCTGCAACACAAGGTTAGCACAAGAGATGCATAATGTCATGCAGTGTGACAATCATTTGACTGTCCGATCTCGACTTCGGCATTCCTTCGGAAGCCTTGGTTGGATCGACGCCTAGGATTGTCCTCTAACTGAGGACGCGTCCATACCACCGCTCCATACCCGGAGCTTACCTTTGGTCCTCTTGACCCATCACTTAGCTTTTAGTCTTCCACCTAGGTTCCTCGACTCCACAAGGTTCTCCCGGTGTCACCCGACCACCACGATTTCTCGTCATAAGATTCTCCGGGTGTCGCTGACCTTCAGCTTAGCTTAAATACTTCTTACACACTTAGCATAGCATATGATATAACAAAATAGATTAACTTTGAATTTTTACCATTATCAAAACCAAAGTTTGATTAACTAGTGCCCCTGCACCAACATCTAGGCCATCCAGCTCCGCATCAGGAAGTTTCCCACTTCAGTTGACTGAACCTCCCCAGTCGACTGAAATACTTTCCAACTACAGTGCCAGATCTTCGACCGATCACCAGCTAATCTTGCCATGTGCGTATCTAGTCGACTGAACCAAATAGAGTCAACTGAACTTCAATCGATTGGAGTATATTCAGTCGACTGATCCTTGCAACACACGATTAGCACAAATAGCTAAAATTAAATGTGATAGAAGTAGTAATACTGCTCGATCTCAACTACTAAGTCCCACATAGACCTTTTGTCGGATCGATGCCTAGCTTTGTCCCCCTATAGAGGACTCGACCTCACCTTTTCACTTCGGACTTACCACTCTTGACCCGATCGACCGGGGCTTCCACGATTATGCAGTGCGCGACCAGTTGGACTTTTTATCGATTGTCCAGTCTCCTGACCCAACCGGTCTTCATGGCAAATGTTTGGTCCATGCGACCCATCTGGACTTCATGCCTGGTGTCCGGTCCTCCTGATCTGTCAAGTCAACTGCTTAGTATCCGGTCAACATGACCTACTAGGACTTCCTATTAAGTCTGCACACTTAACACTGATATTAGAAAACAAGTAATTTCTAACTTTAACGACGGTTCATACATCAAAATCAAGGAGTGATTCTCACTACATCAACATAGAGAAACCCATGTATGAACAAGGATTAATTTTACTTCTAGCTATTCTAGGTTGGGGGGTAGGTCGGGGGGGGGGGGGGGGAGGTTATAGACACCTTTCCATACTTTGTATATGAAGTATTTCACTTAATTTCCTCTGCAGTTTTAGGCTTTGGCTGTATTTACCATGCACTTCTTGGGCCCGAGACTCTTGAAGAATCTTTTCCATTCTTCGGTTATGTATGGAAAGATCAAAATAAAATGACTACCATTTTGGGTATTCACTTAATTTTGTTAGGTCTAGGTGCTTTTCTTCTAGTACTCAAGGCTCTCAAACTCTCCCCTTAGTCCAAGTCTCATATTTGGTTATTTACTGAAATCTCCTTTTGGGGGAGAAGGGTGGATTGTGAGGGAGAAGGTGACGTGCGACTCAGCGATTGATGAGCTGCAGGACCAAGAAGAGATATGCCACCAGAACAACTCTTTGGCTGCTGAACTAGCTCAATGTCAAGCCAACCTTCACATGGCTAAAGCGACAGTGGTAGAAGCTCAAAGAAAAGTCGCATCCATACTGGAGGATTGCCAAGGCCAAGAGGAAATGTGGTGCAAGAGCGATTCCTTGACTCCGAACTAGTGGTGTGCCAAGCTTGTCTATTAGGGGCCGAGGTGACCAAAGAGAAAACACAACTGGAGATGACTTGCTTGCAGGTGCAGATGCCTTCTAAGGTGGAGCATAGGCTAAAAGCTGAAGAGAGGGATCAGACCTTTCTCCTAGGTCGTTCTTAGGGGGAGGCTCTGGATCAACTTCATGCTGTTCCCACCTCTATTCGAAGTTAGATGGTCCATCTTCATACAGTAGCCTCTGGGCTTTTCGACGATGTAGCCGATCTTTCCTCTTGTTTGAAGGTGTTGTAATTAGCTCATACAGAGGATTTACAGAGGGTGGGTTAAGAATGCTCCAAGGTGCTTGAGAAGGGCGACAAGCTTCGATCCACCTTGGCCCTGCAAGTGGAGTCGAAAGAAGTCTGCTATCGTGCTCGAGAGCAGCATATGCTAGAGAACTTGGCTCCCAGGGTGGCTTATTTTTTCAAGATGGGCTTTGATGTGTCAACCAAACAATTCATTGACCGGGGCTCTTTTCACGCGAGGGAGGACACCTCTTTTCTTAGCTATGAGGAGGCTATGTCTTTGTACCCTGCCGAATTGTTTGACATATGATTTTTGTATTAAGTGGTACGGTGAGCTACAAGGGTCGTTCTTTTTTTCTTTTAAGTTGTACTTCCTTTTATTTTCGAGAGAAGGATTGTTTTATCTGGCTATAATATTGACGTCAACATCTGCATTGGGTTGCATATTTTTACCATGACGATTTGGTGGCCCTCATTTACTCTCCTTATTAATGACTCACCTCTTTTTCATAAAGGAGAAACGGATAGGATATTTATGAAGCACTTTGAATTCTTCCCTTGCCTCCAGAAGGTTCTCCTTTGAAGGGCTATAAAGGCAATCCTTCGGAGAGACCTCTTCATACTCTTCAACTTATCCATTCCGATTTCCTTTTCCCTACCCTATATCTAATTTTTCTGATCGCATGTAGTCCAACGGGAGGTAAAAAACGGAGAGGAATGCGTATCTCCCCTCCCCTTCTTCCTATGTACTAGCTTTGGAGGCTCAACCTAAATGCCCTCATCCTGACTCGGTGGTCAAAAATTCCTTCGGCCCGGCTCAAGATGGTCAACCTCCCAATACATCCTTTGTTGTCCTCACTGTAGAGGAATCAGACGTCGCTAGAGGGCGGGGGGGGGGGGGGGGGGTGAATAGCGGTTTCGTCGCTTGATGGAATTCATCGCGTTTGTCTACAAAACTTGTTAGCGCAGTAGAATATAGAATACCAATAACAAATACACATAAGAATACACAAACACAATGACACAAGATGTAACATGGTTCGGAATCCAAGTTCCTACTCCACAGGGCGAGCTCAATAGTGAGCTTTAGTGATGCACAAACCACTAATAAATCTCTCCTTCTCGACAACAAGTCGAAGGTGGAGAAAACCCCTTACAATGTGAGCTTACAACAATAAGCAAGAAGATACAATCAAATACAAGTAAAATACAAAACAAAGAACTAAACACTTTACACGAAGTTTGCTTTCTTGATGATTTGATTGCTTTGGAATGACTTTGAAGGACTGGAAAGCACCAACTATTCCCCTTCAAATCTTCCAAGAATCAATGCCGAAAACCTCCCCTTCGTGCTCCTTATAAAGTTGCAACTTGGGCTGATTTCTGTCTCACAGTCGACTGTCCATACCTAACAGTTGACTGCTCCTGTAGTTGTTGTCTCATAATGGCTCAATCCACGCTGAAAAAATTCCAATAGATAGCCGATCAGTCAAGGCACTGATCGAGCCAGCCTCACTTCTGATTTGCTCTAGTCGACTGATTTGTTGGTGTAACAATGCCCCAAGCGTTTATATGTTTTGATGTTTGGATAATCATCTATAGTTAGGCAATATTTTGTGATCTAACCGTGAACATGTTAAGTGACAGGAAATCCAAGTGTGAAGACTTGGTAAAGGAAAGTCCAAGTATGATATTGGCAAATAAAGTCCAAGGGAAGGTCTTGGCAGCGTAAGACCAAGTATGTAGTCTTGGCGGTGTAAAGTCCAAGTGGACCTTGGCAAAGGAAGACCAAAGGCAAGGTCTTGGCAGCGTAAGACCAAGCATGTAGTCTTGGCGGCGTAAAGTCCAAGCAGTCCATTAGCAAAAGAGAAACCCAAGACATGCCGAAACCGATGGAAGCTCTTGGAAGCAAGCGCAAGGATGAAGGAGTCGTGGACTCGGAGGGATCCTGTTGGCGCAAGGCTGAAGGAAGAGTTAGAAGGTCAAGTCTAGTTCTAGGGGGTTAATTCAAGTATGATTTATTCATACTTGAAGAGTATTAGTCGACTGGTGCTTCGTCCCAGTCGAGTGTTCAGTCACTCGATTGAAGTTGGCCAAGTTTTATGGCCAACAGTCGACTGCTAGGGTTTAACAGTCGACTGGTCCACCCATCAGTCGATTGCTATACCCAGCAGTCGACTATTATACCCAGCAGTCGATTGCTATACCCAGCAGTCGACTGCTATATCCAGCAGTTGACTGCTATTAGTGAACTTCATCATAGAAAGGTCATCAGTCGAGTGATCGCTTGGAGCACTTGACTGGTTACTCAATCAGTCGACTGATCAGCTTCCCGTTGGACAGTGATGTTTGCAAATCTGACTCGTTAGAAGCCATTGGATTGCATCGGCTACAACAACAGTCGACTGATGGAGGCCATCAGTCGATTGATCGAGGCTCAATGGGAAAAACAGTCTCTTCTCTATAGAAAGAGGCCATGGGGTGCTTGATGCGGCTAGTGCTTACATTCGTACTCATACTCTCAAACTCCCCAAGTGTTCTAAAGCTTTCTAAGTGATTTCTAACCTCTTCTTCTCTAATTTCATTTCTATCATTTATAAGAAGAGAGATTCATTTGTAAAGAAGGCTTCTCCACCTCAAAGGAGTTCTTAGTGAAGATTGGCTTGGGTTGATCCACCTTATGGATCGCCGTGGAGTAGGAGCTTAATCTCCGAACCACGTAAATTATCTTTGTTAGTGCTTGCTTTTGTTTCTTTAGTATTTTTGTTTTTGCTTCCGCTAACCATTTGTGTAGAAACAAAAAAAGGCTATTCACCCCCCTCTAGCCTTCTAAAGATCCCCAACAAGTGGTACCGGAGCCCAGATCGCGTCGGAAGATCTAACCATCAACCGGAGCACAATGGCTTTTCAAGAGGGGTATAGCAGGGCGAGGCCTCCATTCTTCGACGGCAACGATTTCGGATATTGGAAAGGTAGGATGGAATACTACCTTATAAATGATATTGACAATTGGTTTAGTGTTGTAGATGGGTTCGAGAAGCAGGTCGACAAGTTTGGAGCGCCAATACCAACCAAGGATTGGACAAGGGAAATGTCAAAGAAGGTACAAGCAAATGCAAAAGCAACGATCACACTCTAATGTGGTCTATCAAAGGAGTAATTATCCAAGGTCGGACCTTTCAATTCCACTAAAGAGCTTTGGGAGAAGCTCATCGAATTGAATGAAGGATCAAAGGAGACGAGGAGAGCCAAGAGGGACCTCTTGATAGGCCAACTCCAAAGCTTCACCATGAAGACCAACGAGACCGTGAGCCAAATGCACGGTCGCTTCAAGGAGGTAGTCAACGGACTACATGTGATAGGTGAAAAGGTCGAAAGCTGAGACATTGTGAGGTATATTCTTTCCCTAGAACAACTTTATGGGCATCAATGGTAGATGCTTATAAGGTGTCTAGGGACCTTTCATTAGTTAAACTAGATGAACTTTTTTGTGAATTCGAGTTGCATGAGCAAGCTAACACTTCGTCCAAGGAGAAAGGTGTAGCTCTTCTTGTAGGTAAGAAGGACAAGAAGAAGAAGGAGAAGAAAGAAGTCTCTTCTTCATTCGAATCTGAGGAGGAGCCATCTAGTAGTGATGAAGAGCTATCGGCAAGTGAGGTGACTCACTATGTGAAGAAGTTTGGTGGGAGATCAATGAAGCTCACCAAGAAGGATCTGAGGAGGATGTTCCAATCCTCAAAAAAGTAAATCCTCTAGTAGTTCAAGGTTAAACACTAACGTAATTTGTTATGGTTGCAACAAGAAAGGGCACATCAAGCCGAATTGCCTGGACCTAAAGAAGGAGGAGGAGAAGGAAAAGAAGAAGAAAGAAAAGAAGGAGAAGAAGAAGAAGGAAGCCATGGTAGCCCAAACGTGAGATACACAAAGCTTGGAAGATACATGGATGAGGATGAGCTTTGCCATGTCACTCGCAACTTTGCACTCATGGCCATGGAGGATGAAGCTGGAAGCTCAAGTGAAGAGTCATCATCATCTTCAAGCAACGAATCGTCCTCTAGCGACGATAAGGTAAAAGACTCCCCTAGGATAGAGTTACTTTATAAAACCATTGCATGCCTTCAAAATGCTTTAACTAAATCAAAATCTAGGATTAAGGATTTAAAAGTAGAGATTAGGAAAATTAAGAATGTATAAATTTCTTGTGATGATGCATGTTCACTTAGGAATGAGAATGATGAACTAAGAAAAGAAATAGGTGAACTAAGAGCATGCTTAGAAAAATTTACAAATGGTTCAAAATACCTAGATATGATACTTAGGGATCAAAGGGCTATTTACAACAAGGTCGGAATAGGATATAGGCCTAAAGAAAAGGAAGTAGCCTTTACATCCCTGGTTAGTAGGAAATCAATCATTAGGAGCAAGGTTAGAAAGACATGGGTTCCTAAGAGCTATGTAGTTAATTCTACTGGCCCTAAGATTTGGGTGCTTAAGACTTGTATTTTTCATGTTGTATAGGTAGAAGGACCAATCTTATGGATTATTGATAGTAGTTGCTCAAAACACATGACCGGTGATAAGAGTAAATTTTCCACAATTAACCACATTAGCAAGGGGAAAGTGTCTTTTGGAAATAGTGAAAAACTTAAAATTCTAAGAAAAGACACAATTGAAGTATCCCCAAATCTTGCTATTCATAAAGTATTGTTAGTTAAAAATATGAAATTCAACTTACTTAGTGTAAATCAATTATGTGATGCCAACTTTGATGTTCAATTTGACCCTTCTAAATGCCTTATAAGACATAAAAAATTAAATGATTGCATGTTAGTTGGATATAGGAAATCAAATATTTATTATGTTGATTTATCATATGCCTCTAACATTTCCCCTAAGTGTCTTATGGCAAAAGAAGAACAAAGTTGGTTATGGCATAGGAGGCTTGGGCACATCAACATGAAAAATATTGCCAAGATAGCTAAGATGGAGCTAGTCAAGGGTTTGCCAAACGTCAAGTATCTCAAGGACAAGATGTGTGATGCATGCAAAGAAGGAAAACAATCAAAGTTATCACATAAGGGTAAAAATTTAATTAGTACTTCCTTACCATTAGAATTTTTGCATGTAGATTTATTTGATTGTCATAGTACACATTCTTTAAATGGTAGCAAATATTGCTTAGTTATAGTAGATGATTTTTCGTGATATACTTGGGTGTATTTCATGAAACATAAAGACAATATCCTAGAAATAATCATAGGATTTAGCAAAAGGGTTGAGAATGAAAGAAATCTCAAAATCAACTAGATCCATAGTGATCATGGTGGAGAATTTGAGAATTCTAATTTCTCCAAATTTTTCTTAGAACAAGGGTACAAGCATGAGTTCTCTTATCCTAGAACACCTCAACAAAATGGGGTGGTGGAAAGGAGAAATCATGCCCTACAAGAAGCCGCTAGAACTATGCTTAATGCATATTCATTACCTAGCTACTTGTGGGCGGAAGCGGTTAATACCGCTTGCTATATCCAAAATAGAGTCTAAATCCATAGGTTTTTAGGAAAAACTCCATTTGAATTATGGAAAGGCATAATTCCAACAATTCATTACTTTAAAGTCTTTGGATGCAAAAATTATATCCTAAATACTAAGGACAATTTAGGAAAATTTGAATCTAAAGCGGATGAAGGAATCTTTGTTGGATACTCATCCACTAGTAGAGGGTATAGAGTTTATAACAAAAGGACTCAAATAGTTGAAGAGTCTTCAAATGTTCAATTTGATGAGACCTCTACCACTTACCCTAGAAAATCCCCCATTGATAATGATATCAATGACAAAAAACATTACCCAAAAATTACAAAACTTGACTTTAGGAGGTAATAATCAAGGGGGAGGATTAGTGAGTAACAATCAAGGGGGAGCAAGAGGGGATTCGGATGATGAAAGGAGAATTGAGGATATCCAAGATCAAAATCAAGTTGATACACCTCCAAGAACAATAAGAGTTCATCAAAATCACCCTCTAGATCAAGTTGTAGGGGAATTATCTCAAGGGGTTAGAACTAGGTCCTTCCATAGAGCTCCCTCTAGTCAAATAGCTCTTATCTCTCAAATTGAGCCTAAATCAATCAATGATGCATTATTTGATTCAGATTGGATCTTAGCAATGCAAGATGAATTGACTCAATTTGAAAGGAGTCAAGTATGAGAGTTAGTTCTTAGACCCAATGATAGTACCATCATCACTACAAGATGGGTCTTTAGGAACAAATTAGATGATCAAGGTAATATAACTAGGAATAAGACAAGGTTAGTTGCGAGGGGCTTCAATCAAGTTGAAGGACTTGATTATGATGAAACCTATGCCTCGGTTGCTAGGTTAGAGTCCATTAGAATCCTATTAGGATATGCCTCTTACATGGGTTTTAAACTCCATCAAATGGATGTAAAATCGGCATTCCTAAATGGGTTAATTAAGGAAGAAGTATATGTAGAGCAACCTCCCGAGTTTGAAAATATAGATTATCTAAACCATGTATACAAGCTTAGAAAAACTTTATACAGGTTAAAACAAGCTCCTAGGGCTTGGTATGAAAGATTGTCATCTTTCTTAGTGTTTAAGGGATTTAGAAAGGGTCATGTAGATCAAACCCTCTTCATAAAATCAAAATCAAAGGATATATTTGTAGCCCAAGTATATGTAGATGACATTATTTTTGGGTCAACAAATGATGGACTCCTTCAAGATTTCATCAAAAATATGGAGAATGAATTTGAAATGAGTCTAGTTGGAGAATTAAAATTCTTCTTAGGATTACAAGTCAAACAAACTAATGAAGGAACCTATGTATACCAAACCAAATATGCCAAAGAAATGATCAAGAAATTTGGTTTGGAAAATGCTAAGGTAGTTTCAACTCCTATGTCAACCAATACAAAAATAGATAATGACCATGAAGGAAAATCAATTGACCTTAAACTTTATAGGAGCATGATTGGTAGTCTTTTATACTTAACCGCTAGTAGACCCGACATTTTATTTGCGGTAGGTATGTGTGCAAGATATCAATCTTGTGCCAAAGAGTCCTATTTAGTGGTCGTTAAGAGAATTTTAAGATATATCAAAGACACATTAAATATAGGACTTTGGTACCGTAGGATAAAATCTTTTGATTTGGTTGGGTACACCTATTCCGACTATGCCGGTTGCAAGTTGGGTAGGAAGAGTACTAATGGTGGATGCTAATTTCTTGGATCCTCCCTAGTTAGTTATAGTAGTAGAAAACAACCTTGTGTTGCTTTGTTCACCACCGAAGCCGAATATGTGGTTATGGGTGGTTATGTAGCTCAACTACTTTGGATGAGACACACATTAGAGGATTATGAGCTACACTACTCCAATGTCAAGGTTTATTGTGATAATGTGAGTACTATAAATTTGACCAAAAATCCGGTACATCACTCTAGGACTAAGCACATTGAAGTGAAACATCACTTCATTAGAGATCATGTGGCTAAGGGGGACATTGAACTCAATTACATAGAATCCAAGTCCAACCTAGCCGACATATTCACCAAGGCTCTCCTCGAAGTGGATTATTCATCACTTAGAAGAGAATTTGGAATGTGCTTAATAGAATAGAGGTCTAGGTTTGCATGATCCCATAGAAAATCTAGGACTATACCTCTAAGCATCTCACAAAATACCTTAGAAATCATGATTTTTGTATTGAGCCACTTAGACAATATGTGAGATATTAGGAAGATGCATTTGGTTCATCATGCTTGTTATGATGCATTACTATGAACCAAAATATCATCTAGAGGCATTAATCCTTCATTGGATCAATCATTGGGAAGACTTATATACAATTGATGTGCATATAGTTCTAAGAACATGATTGTAAATGTCAAATAAAATATATTTTAAATTATGTTTATCCTATTTTGAAAAATAGTTTTCAAATACTAAGCAAAAGTGATATAAAGTTTACAAAATCCTTAAAGTTTTTGTTAGTTTTAACATTTGTATCATTTTCGAAATATGGAAAACATATATTTTTCAAATTATTTTTCCTTGATAAATAATGATTTCAGAAATGTGTATACAAAATTTCATGATTTTTCGATGTTTCTAGAATTTTTGGTGCATTTCTAAAATTGGGCTGAAAAGGCTGAATCAGTCAACTGCCACTCTGATTTTTCTGCAAATCAGTCCTGTTTCTATGTCTAAAATGTAAACTTAAGTGTCCTAACCCTATGGTATGATAATTCAAGTAATTAAAAGGGTATAGTACTGATTGATGCATTGTTTTAGGGGGAGCTTCATAGTAAAAACTTTTCATCCCCCAAATTTATATTGTTGGTGCAAAGTTAGGACATAACTTCATATCTCTTATTTATGCTTTGCTCCACATGTTATTCACACATCATAAACCATGTCTTGGATTAAGGTGGAGCCCCATATCTATCTTATACCTTAGTTCAAGACATAAACCAATTCAATTATTTCATTAACTTATCATTGTATGAATCCTTCTCTTTTTGATGTATGTCAAAGGGGGAGAAGGAAACTTTAAGTTAGAATTCATATTGGAAATATGATATTTTCATTATATGCATATGTTAAGACCTAACTTAAATGATTGTCAAACATTAAAAAGGGGGAGATTGTTAGTGCAACAATGCTCCAAGTGTTCATATATTTTGATGTTTGGATAATCATCTATAGTTAGGCAATGTTTTGTGATCTAACCGTGAACGTGTTAAGTGACAGGAAATCCAAGTGTAAAGACTTGGTAAAGGAAAGTCCAAGTATGATCTTGGTAAAGAAAGTCCAAGGGAAGGTCTTGACAATGTAAGACCAAGCATGTAGTCTTGGCGGCGTAAAGTCTAAGCGGACCTTGGCAAAGGAAGACCAAAGGCAAGGTCTTGGCAGCATAAGACCAAGCATGTAGTCTTGGCGGCGTAAAGTCCAAGCGGTTCTTTGGCAAAAGAGAAACCCAAGACATGACGAAATCGATGGAAGCTCTTGGAAGCAAGTGCAAGGATGAAAGAGTCATAGACTCGGAGGGATCCTGGAGGCACAAGGCTGAAGGAAGAGCTAGAAGGTTAAGTCTAGGTCTAGGGGGTTAATTCAAGCATGATTTATTCATACTTGAAGAGTATCAGTCGACTGGTGCTTCGTCCCAGTTGACTGCTCAGTCACTCGATTGAAGTTGGCCAAGTTCTGTGGCCAACAGTCGACTCCTAGGGTTTAGCAGTCGACTGGTCCACCCATCAGTCGACTTCTATACGCAGCAGTCGACTGCTATAAGTGGACTTCGACATAGAAAGGTCATTAGTCGAGTGATCACTTGGAGCACTCGACTAGTTACTCAATACTCAATCAGTCGACTGATCAGCTTCCCATTGGACAATGACAATTGTGAATCCAACTCATCAGAAGCCGTTGGATTGCATCGGCTATAGTAGCAGTCGACTAATGGAGGCTCAACGGGAAAAACAGTCTCTTCTCTATAAAAAGAGGCTATGGGGTGCTTGATGAGGCTAGTGCTTACATTCATACTCATACTCTCAAGCTCCCCAAGTGTTCTAAAGCTTTCTAAGTGATTTCTAACCTCTTCTTCTCTAATTTCATTTCTATCATTTGTAAAGAAGGCTTCTCCACCTCAAAGGAGTTCTTAGTGAAGATTGGCTTGGGTTGATCCACCTTACGATTCACCATGGAGTAGGAGTTTAATCTCCGAACCATGTAAATTGTCTTTGTTAGCGCTTGTTTTTGTTTCTCTAGTATTTTTGTTTTTGCTTCTGCTAACCATTTGTGTAGAAACAAAAAAAGGATATTCACCCCCCTCTAGCCTTCCAAAGATCAGTGGAGGCACTAGTCGAGCCTGCCTCGCTTCTGATCTGCTCTGGTCGACTAATCTACTACATCAATAGACTGCTCATTGGGGCTACTATTTCTCAAATCGCCCGAACTTCGTTCAGACTTCTTGAGCACTAATCAACTTTCCCGAGATTACATTGGCCAGTCGACTACCCACATACAACAGTCGACTACTGAGCTCCTAAGCTATTTGTCGAGCCACACAGTGCCGAGCAGTCAGTCTGAATGCTGAGCCACACAGTGCCGAGCAGTCAGTATGAATGTCGAGCCACACAGTGCCGAGCACTTAGCCTGAAAACCGAGCCACATAGTGCCGAACACTTAGTCTAAAAACCGAGCCACATAGTGCCAAACACTTAGTCTGAAAACCGAGCCACATTGTTACCTGTCAATTAGGAAAAACCTCCAGTCGACTGCTGAATCTCAAATATGAGGTTTACCCCAAGTATGATCTCCTCATACTTGCTAGACCACCCTTAGCCTAGACCTAAGCCTTCTAGCCACCTCCATCAGCCTCACGTCTATCAGATCCCTCTAAGTCATCCATGACTCGTTCATCCATACGTTAGTCTTCAGGTGCTTCCATTGGCTATTGTCATGCTACTAGGGTCTACACCGCTAAGGTATATTTGGGCTTATGCTTCCAAAATACATGCTTGGACTTTACATCACCAAACATTGGACTTATGTTGCCAAGACACAAGCTTGGACTTTATGCCGCCAATATCACACCCTTGGACTTCCCAAATGCCAAGATCCATTTGTACTTATGCTGCCAAGACTCCATGCTTGGATTTTACGTTGGCAAATATTGGACTTATGCTGCCAAGGCTACAACATGGACTTTACGCTGCCAATATCATATTCTTAGACTTCCCTTGCTAACTCCATGTTGGACTTTCCAATTGCCAAGACCCATGCTTGGACTTTCCATTACCAAGTACCCATGACTTGAACTTTACCATTGCCAAGACCCATGCTTAGACTTTACCATTGCCAAGATTCATGCTTGGACTTTCTATGCTAAGTACTCAAGACTTGGACTTCCCATGCCAAGAACACAAGACTTGGACTTTCCATAACAATCACATTATCATATGTTTTGTCGAACATCAAAATACTACTCAAGTCAAACTCGAGTCGGGTCAATCATGACCTGGGCCGGTTGCACCAACAATCTCTCCCTTTTTTATGTTTGACAAAAACCATAAAAACCTTTGAGTTAGGCCACCTAACTCAGGCCAACAATCTCATCAATTCTCCCACAATTCTCCCCTTTTTTGGCATACATCAAAAAGGCTCTCCCCAAGGGTATCAATGTCTCATATCCTAATGAGATCTTACAATCTCCCCCTTGGTCCAAACACATCTAGGATGTCTTCACTCTTCCTAGTTATAAGTCTCATATCACAAAATGAGAGGCAATCCTCATTCTCCAAAATCTCCTCCTTTGGTGAGCACAATAAGGGTTTTCAAAACTCTTCATGTCTCCCCCTTTAAGGAATACACATCCATCATCCCATGATGAATAACCTCCCTCTAAAGGCTTGCTCTCCCTTGACCATTGCACCAACAATGTCCTTGGAGAATCCCTAAGCCTATAAGAATACTAAACCATCAAAATTAAGGGAAAAAGTTCAAACTTGAACTTTTACGCACCTTAAAATTTGATTCTCACCCTAAACAACTCTCCTAATCCATATATAATGGATTTTCACCCTTCCAATGCTTTCCAAAGCATATATATCCTATGGTTAGGAGTAGTTAGGGTAGTCTAAAATGACTAAAATTGGGTTAAAAAAACCTTGTTTACTCGAAATCACACTTAGTAGTCGACTCGGTTAGCAACCAGTCAACTCGATTAGTAACCAGTCGACTGCCCTCAACGCCAGTCGACTGCCCAAGGCGGCAGTTGACTGGTTTCTGCAAATGTAGAAATCCAGAATTCAGAAATAAATTTTGTTAAATCAAAAGTAAATATACGTAATTTTAAAAATAATGAAACTTCATATGTATAATACTTATATCAGATACAACGGGTGAAAAATATTTGAAAAATAAAATGCCTATTAAATAGTGAGATTGATACAAAGTTCAAAAACAAAGATAACTTCAATGTTTTGAGTCTATTTTGTATCAACTTCATCAATAGTGACTTCTATCAAAAGATAGACTACACCAAGATTTTTCAAAGTGATTTTGAAATGATTTTAAAACTTTATATTGGATCATTATCTATGGGCTCAATGCACATGACTTGCACATTAGCTTTCCCAATGATCCATCCATGGTATAAGATGAGTTCGAGTTCATATAGATGTAAGAACTATCCACCTTGAACTTAACTCATTTTTCTAACATCTCACATGTGTCTAGAGTGTATCAATATACACACATGTCAATTCGATATGAGATGCGAGTTTTGGTTATTCTTAGACTAAGGTTTCATGCATTTTTCTAGATAATTCTATTTGATTTCCTTATACATGGGACTTCAAATCATGCCATTTTCCTTACATCAATTTTAATTAACCTTAAATGCATGAATGGTGATTAAGACATACAAGATAACATAAATAAAATATGTGTCAATAATCATGATGTCATGACATAAAATATAAAGCTAAATATACATGACATAAACATTAACCCTAAGCATTATCATGACATTTTAAAAGATTAAATGAAATATGAAATCATAACATGACAAGACAAACAAAGCATGACAAGTATAAAATACAAAGGTATATAATACCTAAGTGTTAAATCCAAATTGTCATTTCATAGGATTAAACTCATATTTGTCATAACCACTCATCTCCCAAGTGTGCCAAAAATCTAAAATAACACACCATAACCTCTAAAACCTAATTATGCTAATTTGATCAATTTTTCAAACTTCTCAAATTTAATTGGCACATCCTAAAAATATTTTAGGATATAAATTCAAATTTATTTCCAAAGCATCCCATTACCTAGAAAATGACCAAAAGTGCCAACTTTTCTATGGTTAGGTTAATTATCCATCCATTTAAGGTTGACACAACCTAACCCATTTAGCGTGAGGGAATCACGCTCCTAGGAGTCCAATACCTATTGGAGCTCCTTGGGTTAACTAGGTACTCACTAGGAATATCTTCCCTTAGTACCTTCCTAATGACTCTCTTAGGCTTAGAAGCCTTGGTCATTTGGGTCTCGCCTAGGTCAACTCTAGGGAGAGCTTCCCTTGTGACCTTCTTAGTGGTTTTCCTAGGTTTCATGGAAACCTTGGCCACTAGACATCTACCATGGTTAGCCTTAGGGATGACTTCCCTAGTAACTTTGGTTTTCCTAGACCTAGAAATGGTTTCATAATCGAAGGGAACACTATGGTAGGTCTCCTTAGGCTTAAGTTTATGATCCAAACTTTTCTTTCCCCTAGATGGTTCTTGTCTTATAGACCCTAGATTTTGTCCATTAGACCCTTGAATTGAATTTGACATTCTTGCAAGGGTCTTCTCCAATTTCTCAAGCCTTGACCTCAAGGCTTGATTTTCTAACTCTAATTTCTCAAATTTTATGGGCCCATTATTTCTTTGAGTATTTTTGTTCTTCCTAGGCATATGCCTACCCTCCTTAGGGTTAATGCCTAAATGATCTTCTACCTTTTTAATTGCTTCCTTAGGTAGAATTGTTTTAGGGGTATTGGTTCTAAATTTGTCCTTAGCCCTAATATTATAACTCTTAACATTTAAACAAAAGTATTTATTATTACTGACATGCTTTTTATGGTAAATTGCAAGTGAATTAAAAGCATGATTTTTATTATGAAACGAGGAAGGTGCATTACTAAATTTTACCTTAGGGTTTGCTTTAGAAGCTCCCCTACATGTGATGCTCCTTCTTTGCCCTTGGTTTGCTTCCTCCCCCTAGGACATTGACTCTTATAATGCTCTTTTTGATTGCATTTGAAGCACACCACATGCTCCTTGCTCTTATGTGTTGGGGCACTAGTCTCCTTGGTCTTTAGCATGACTTATGTCGTCTTCTTAATCCGTTTCGAACACTTACTCTTGTAATTTCCTACTTCCCTACACTCAAAACACACAATATGATTTTTATTTTTAATTAAGATGCTTGAGTTATCTAGGTCGGTGGTAGGAACCAGAGTTGATTCTTCATCCCTCCCGAAGGTCGATGGTTCTTCTTCTTGCTCCGGCATGGAAGACTTAATCTCCTCCCCTCAATCCTAGAGGTGAAGGCTTCCTCTATTTCCTCTTCCTCGGATGTTGATAGCCTTTCAACCTCTGAATTCTCACACTCTTGTGAGGATGATTCTTCACTTGAGGCCGGTGAGGCACTTTCATGAAGCTTTGCCAATTTGCTCCATAGTTCCTTAGCATCTTGAAATTTACCTATCTTACATAATAAATCATTAGGTATTGATTCAACTAACATATCGATTACCTTGTCATATATTTCAGATTTTCGGAGTTGGTCTTGGGTCCATCTCTTCTTCTTGAAATATCCTCCCTTTGAACTCCTTGGACATTCAAATCCATCTAGTATGGTGAACCACTGCTCGATGTCTATGATTAGGAAATTCTCTATCCACATCCTTCATTGATCGAATCCCTTAGCTCCAAAAAGTTCATATGGAGGAGGCGTGTTGATGTCACGACCTAGTCTAAAGCTTGGCTCCTCCATCTTCTTCACCTCTAGCGATGCTCCCTTGGCGGTTATTCCATAGAAGAGCTCCTAGCTCTGATACAAATTATAGAGGAATCAAACATCGCTAGAGGGGGAGGGGGGGGGGGGTGAATAACGGTTTCATCGCTTGATGGAATTTGTTGCATTTGTCTACAAAACTTATTAGTGCAGCGAAATATAGACTAACAATAACAAATACACACAAGAATACATAAAAACAACGACACAAGATGTAACGTGGTTCGGAATCCTAGTTCCTACTCCACGGGGCGAGCTCAATAGCGAGCTCTAGTGATGCACACACTACTAATAAACCTCTCATTCTTGACAACAAGTCGGAGGTGGAGAAAACCCCTTACAATGTGAGCTTACAATAATAAGCAAGAAGATACAATCAAATACAAGTAAAATACAAAACAAAAAACTAAACACTTTACATTCGACTACCCATACCTAACAGTCGACTGCTCCTGTAGTCGTTGTCTCACAACGACTCAATCGACGTAGGAAAATTTCCAACAGATAGTCGATCAATCGAGGCACTCGTTGAGCCTGCCTTGCTTATGCCCTGCTCTAGTCGACTGATCTACCACATTAGTCGACTTCTCATCGGGGCTACTATTTCTCAAATCGCACGACCTTCCTTCAGACTTCTCGAGCACCAATCAGCTTTCCTGAGCTTACATTGGCCAGTCGAATGCTGAGCTCCTAAGCTGTTTGCCGAGCCACACAATGCCAAACAGTCAGTCTGAATGCCGAGCCACACAGTGTCAAACACTTAGTCTGAATGTGAGCCACACTGTGTCGAGCACTTAGTCTGAAAATATAGCTACATAGTGCCGAACACTCAGTCTAAAAATCGAGTCACACTGTTACCAGTCGACTGGGAAAAACCTCTAGTCGATTGTTGAACCTAAAATATGAGGTTTATCTCAAGTATGATCTCCTCATACTTGCAAGACCACCCTTAGTCTAAACCTAAGCCTTCTAGCTACCTCCATCAGCCTCATGCCTATCGGATCCCTCCAAGTCATCTATGACTCGTTCATCCATACGCTAGCCTTCAGGTGCTTCCATCGACTATTGTCATGCTACTCGGGTCTACACCGTCAAGGTATATTTGGGCTTATGCTGCCAAGACACATGCTTGGACATTACGCCCCGAACATTGGACTTATGCTGCCAAGACACAAGCTTGGACTTTACGCCACCAATATCACACCCTTAGACTTCCCAAATGTCAAGGTCCATTTGGACTTATGCTGCCAAGACTCCACGCTTGGGCTTTACACTTCCAAATATTGGACTTATGCTGCCAAGACTACAACTTGGACTTTATGCTGCCAATATCACATTCTTGGACTTCCCTTGCCAACTCCATGTTGGACTTTCCACTTTCTAAGACACATGCTTGGACTTTCTGTCACGCCCCGGGGGAGTCCTCGCCAGACGAAAATCCTGCAGCATCTCCCCTGTACGGGTGACAATACCAATCTTGCATACAAGGCCTACACGACCACTATACATCAGTCAACACGACCGGAACCAAACTACACACGCAGGTCATAAATAGGCCTTAGGCCAACAATCAAAAGAAATAATAAAAGTCTATCACATCTAGACTTACCCCTTCTGCCGTCTGGGCAGGAATACACAACTAAATCCTATCAAATAAAAATCCGAATAAAGGTCCATAAGGACATACCAAATATCCATGAGTACATAAATCAAACACCATACCTAAACATATCTTCTAGTCCAAATCCAAAACCATAAATCAAATAACTAAATAATTATCACGACGAGGGGGGGGGGGGGTTTGGCAGCTGGACTCTCTTGACAGCTTCATCATGAAATAGATATAAAACAATGGGGTAAGTTCAATGAACTCAGCGGATAAAAGTCGATATGTATAGTAAGATATAACTAACAATAACAATCATGCCAGTATAGTCTCATATATAGGATATGCAAGAAAGAAATACAAAAGGACTGTACTTATCTGAATCTCCTATCCTGATATAGGAGCATGTGCCATACTAGATGAAATAAAGTCATCAGACCAAATACAAATATGTATCATGTATGCATGGCAATCATATGCAACATCCAAGTCAGCAATCAAAATGTAGCAAACACAATACAAATGCTATCCATGCAAAATGCATGCGATGCAAATGACATGGTCACCCCTGACGCCAGTCAGCTGCCTCACACGCAATGGTAAAGCCGAGTGGATAGGGCTATGACAACTGTGCACTCTGCCATCACTGCTCCTAAGTGACCGAGTGGACAGGATGCTGTCGGAGTACACCTATCCTCCTGCCCCAAACAGAGTGAGGGAGAAAATCTCTCATCTCCCGGTGTCGTAGACCAGAGGAGGGATCCATGCCCGCTACCACGCTGCCTCAATGCAACCCATGAGTGGACTAGCGGAGCCTGACAGAGATACTGCACACACCCTCCTGATGTACCACTAACCCATGAGTGGCAGTGTGTGCAGACCATGTTACTGGCTACGGGCTCAACTACAAAGGAACCCCGTCCAGCCAACATGCAATCATGCAAGATGGTTCATGATACTAAAGCATGTAATACCAACTAAAATACATATCCGAATAATATGCACAACCAATAGGTACATATCAATGATCCAAGTAAAACAGGAAAGGTATAACTATAATCTGATCAAATGCATGTATCAAGTAGGCACAATAACATACAAGGCAGATAAACATGAAAATTATTTCAAGCTATAACTAACTAGCATATCAACATGACTATATCAAAAAGATAAGTCAAAATACCCGCCTGATAAAATGCTCGAAAAATAAAATCGTCACGACCGTGGCCCTGCGTCGTGACCGAAACTTGCATACAACATAACTATTGTTAAGCATAAAAACACAATCCACTGTCAAATCGAATACTTAATCAATTTCTTACATAACCAATTAACTCAAAGGCTTAATAAAATCTCGATCACCTTCCACCTAATATAACCGTCTTTTCGTCCAATTTCTCGAATAAAATTTCACAACCCCTATCATCATGTGTACAACATCTAAACAAAATCTCATAGCTAACTCACCCAAAGTAGATCCATCCCACAACCTAAAATTTATCGACAATCAACCAACAATCTAATCTCCACTGAATATAATTACAATTAATTGAATAACACAATCAAATCATGCTATGAATGCTACCTACCTGCCTTAGGATTCCACCGGCAACCAATATCCTCAACTCCTTGGTTCGTCGGCCCTAGGTAAACTGGCCAAATTATAGAAAATCTGCACAAAACTCCAACACCTAACCGTGCATAGTCGACATCACCCAAATAGACCCTCACAACCCTCTCAACCGGCAACATTCCAAACTCACAGTCGGCAAAACCCCAAATTAGTCCATTTACAACCGTTAACAGCCAGCACACACTCTATTCTCATCCCATAACTGAGCCACTCCCTCCCAGCCGACTAAACCCCTGTTCATAGCCGACCACATCTCCCATGTCTCACTACCCGACACCTATGCCCACCCTTGATCACCACAATCCATAGAATCACTGAACAGAAAGGAAACAAGAGGAAAACTAGGTATTTACCAGAAGCTTCACCCTCACCGGCGACACTGAGGGATCTTGCGGCGGCGGTCCTGTGGCTGCAGACGTAAGGAAGAAGAGGCTCGCGGCGGCGACCCTGTGGTTGCCGATGTGTCACGTCACGGCGGTGACCCAGCACGCAGAGGTCGTGGATACTCACCGCATGCGAGCAACGCGTAGAGGCGGAGGCGGAAACAATGGGCGAAGGCGAGCGCCGACGCTTGCAGAGAAAGAGGGGCGTCAGCTGTTGCGGAGAAAGATGGGTGTTGGCTGCTGCGGAGAAAGAGGCGACCGCAAGGCTCGGGCACGAGGAAGGGCGAAGAAGCGGCTAATGGAGAGAAGAAGGGTTTGTGAAGAGAAGGTTTTGCGAATCGCGAAGAAGAAGTAGAAGCTAGGGATTTTCGGGTCGCGAGGGAGAAAAATCGGCGCACGGGGAAAACTAGGATCGATCCCTAATAATCCGAACTACCCCTTTATAAATACATAAAAATCTAGGTTTTAATTTTTATTAATCCCTTAGTAATTTAATTATCCCCATAATTATCTCATACAGGCTCCGTTTAAATCCAGAAAAATTCTGAAAAAATTCCTAAAATTCCCTAAAAATCTCAAAAAATTTCCAGAATTAATTTCTAAATTCTTTGGCCATTTTATTTTAGTATTTTAAAATTTTCATATTTAACATTCTCCCCCACTAATAAAAATTTGGTCCCTAAATTTCCTACTCAGATGCCTAATGAGTAAGAGATACCACATGTATTGAAATATATTTCACGTACCTTAAGTAAACAGGTGGGGGTATTGAGCTCTGATCTTTTCCTCAAGCTCCCAAGTAGCCTCCTCATCGGTGTGGTGACTCCACCCGAGCTTGACAAGTCGCACAATCTTGTTCCGCAACTGTCGTTCCTTATGATCCAGAATCCGTACCGGAACCTCTGCATAAGTAGCATCAGGTTGAATGGAACCTGACACATCTGACAGAATATGTGTAGAGTTTGGCACATACTTCCTCAGCATGGACACATGGAACACATCATGAATACCTGTCAAAGATGGTGATAGTGCTAGGCGATAAGCGACTGCTCCAATCCTCTCCAAAATCTCAAACAAACTAATGTATCTAGGAGCTAGCTTACCATGAATGCCAAATCTCTTCACTTCTTTTGTGGGTGAAACTCGCAGGAATACATGATTACCAATAGAGAACTCCAGAGGTCTCCGTCTCCGATCTGCATAACTCTTCTGATGATTCTGCGCCTCTACCATCCTACGTCTGATAGTACGGACCAACTCTGCCTCATGCTGAGCTCTCTGGGGTCCTAGCAACTGGGCCTTCCCAACCTCCTCCCAGAGGGTGGGTGTATGACACTGTCTACCATACAATGCTTCAAACGACGTCATTTGGATAGTCAAATGATAGCTATTATTGTAGGCGAATTCCACTAATGGCAAGTGGTCCTCCCAGTTGCCCCCAAAATCTATCACATAGGAACTCAGCAAATCCTCAAGTGTCTGAATGATCCGCTCAGACTGTCCATCTATCTACCGATGGAATGCAGTACTAAAACGAAGCTGCATGCCTAAGGCCTGCTACAAACTCTGCCAAAATCGGGACGTGAACCAGGGATCTCTATCTGATATAATACTCAAAGGAACACTATGTAATCTGATTATCTCTCGACAATATAACTCTGCCAAACGATCCAGAGAGTCGGTCTTCCGAATCACTAAGAAGTGCGTGGATTTGGTTAGTCAGTCAACGACTACCCAAATCGCATCATGACCTTGACGTGCCCTAGGCAAACCCACCACAAAATCCATGGTAATGTGATCCCACTTCCACTCAGGAATAGGAATCCTCTGAAGTAAACCGGTTGGTCTTTGATGTTCAGCCTTCACCTGCTGACAAACTAGGCATCGCGCCATAAAATCTGCGATGTCTTTCTTCATGCCGTTCCACCAATACAAATGCTTTAAATCTCGATACATGTGGGGTTCGCCTGGGTGGGTCGCAAATCGAGAGCGATGAGCCTCCTGAAGTAACTCCTCCATAACCGGGTGAGACTGGGGTACGCAT
Organism: Wurfbainia villosa; assembly: GCA_025175895.1. Classification (NCBI taxonomy): domain Eukaryota; kingdom Viridiplantae; phylum Streptophyta; class Magnoliopsida; order Zingiberales; family Zingiberaceae; genus Wurfbainia; species Wurfbainia villosa. The sequence continues at coordinate 38,000,985 of CM045997.1, forward strand.
AGTCTGCCTCGGAAATAAATTATACTTTCTATCTCTCGTGAACTCGCCATCGTCTGCAGGTTATCTGCCGCCCATAAACCGCAAATCCGATCATCGCTCGAGCCTCCGGACTCTCATCCGGATAGACGATCGAGCAACCATGGTAACTGTAACGCCCGCTCGCTTCTGGTCCCTCGCTCTCAAGGCTCAACTCAGAGAAACCCTGAATCAAATCTATGACTGAAACTCGGTAGGAAGCTAAAGTCCCTCGGGACTTCCGGCTAAGTGCATCGGCAACCACATTGGCTTTCCCTACGTGGTAGCTAATGGTACAGTCGTAATCCTTCAGGAACTCCATCCATCTCCTCTATCTGAGATTGAGTTCCTTCTGCGTAAATAGATATTTGAGACTCTTATGATTAGTGAGAATCTAAAATGTAATACCATACAGATGATGCCCCCAAATCTTCAAGGCAAAGATAATAGCGGCTAACTCTAGATCATGAACTGGGTAGTTTTTCTCATGCTCCTTCAGCTGGCAAGAAGCATAAGAGAGCACCCTGCCATGCTGCATCAGTATTGTGCCTAAACCCTGGAGAGACGCATCGATATAATGGACGAAATCGTCGTCCCTTGATGGAAATACTAGAATTGTGAAGGGGATCGATCAGTGTGTAATGGCCGGTTAGAGGGGGGTGAATAACCCTCTTTCGTTCGATGACGTAATTCGTTTGTCTACAAAACTAATTAGCACAACGAAAACAAACAAGACAAGTAAATAAAAAATGCAAAGATAAAAACAATGCTAACAAGATAATATAACGTGGTTCACGGCTACGCTGCTAATCCACGGTCCCCGATTCGTCCTCGGTGAATCACTCCGCAACCAATTCACTATCGATCTCTCCTTTGCACTAAGCTAGGTGGAGGTAATCCTTACAACTCAAGAACACTCCTTTTACAATAGATGTAAAAGAAAACAAAGAGAAGGAGTTTGAATCTTGTGGAGCACTTGGATGATCACTTAGAGCATAAGCATTAAGCATCCACAAGCCCACACCCTCTCTTTTTATAGAGAGGGCTGATTTCTTCCCGTTGGCCGCCACCGATCATTGCTACCCTTGGCGATCATGCGCTACTCAATGACCTCGAACACATCGATCTCGACCGTTATAGTCCAGCGGATCCCTTGGCGATTCTTGATGGATCCATCGATCATTCTGCCTCGTAGTCGACTGCCCAGTCGGCTATGAGCGATTCTATGGCCCAAACCCTCTTGACGATCATTGCGCGCTTCGGCCCGATCGATGTCTTGGCAGTCGACTGCCAACATATGGCAGTCGCCTGCTGGGCTAAACTCCACTCAGTCGGATACCAGTCGAACCCGTTCGACTCAGAGCAGTCGACTGTCATTTCATGGCAGTCGACTGATGTCGGAAAAACTCATCCGACACTTAGCCATTCGGCCAAGTTCACCTAATGAGCTACTTACAATTCACTAATTCTCTCATCTCACTCGAAGTCCCTCACCGAAGCTCTCTTCATTTGCAGCCACGTCCCTCGGCAGCATCAGGCGCATGACTCTGCAATGCTCCTTCGCGTCTCTTGCCTCCGAAGTCTACTTCCTTGGCTTCGCTTCAAGTCATCTCGTCCGACGGTCCCTTGGCAGCATCAAGCGCACGACTCTGCAATGCTCCTTCTCCGACTCAAGCACGAGGTAGTGAGTGGTGAACCCGCCAAGGCTCCATGTGCGAATTACTAAGTCCTGCAAGACTCCAATGCACATATCAAATCACAATAACAACCTAACTTAAACCCTTTGCCACACACATCAAAACCATATCATGACAAGAGATACCCCTAACAATCTCCCCCTTTTTGATGTGTGGCAATCCATTTAAGTTAGGTAAAAATATTTGATAAATTATTAAGGAAAGAAAGCATGTGAATAACATGATTAGCAACTCTCCCCCTTAATACATGAAACTCCCCCTAAATATATTCCCTCTTACTTAAACATATAGTTTTCTCCCTCTTTGACACCATCAAAAAGATTAAACAAAGTTTATATATCATGACATCAAGTATAGAGAGAAACAAAAATTAAAATCAGTCAAAAACCAGATAAAATCAGGTTACTGTGCTCGTTTACAGTCCATCAGTCGACTGCTATCAGTATGGCAGTTGACTGGCACAATGAAATCCGAATTTATGATTTTCTGGACGAATTTCAGAAATGCACTATAAATTCCAGAAAATTCAAAAAATCGTGAAATTTGGGGAACACATTTCTTGAAAGTATATCTATCAATGAAAAATAGTTTTTCATGAAAAATCATTATATTTTCAGAGATTTTTCAAAAATCCAAAAGCTTTAAAAACCACTAGGTTTTTGATCATGTTAGTATCCATTTTAACACCTAGTCTTGCTTTGGATTGTTTCAAAACATGAATACACAGATTTTAAAGTAAGAAATTGTTTTGAAAACATATGAAATATCCAACCATGATCTTTGGGCAATATGTTTATGAATTAAACATAAGCCTTCCCCATGATTGGTCTATTATTGCTATTTTGATACTTTAAATAACCATCTAAATGCCATAGGCACTAGTGGACATTTGTATCATCTTAACATCTCACTCATGCTAAGTTTTCAATCAAGGTAGCCTATGGTGAGTGTGAGATGCATCCTAAAGGTATTTGTATATACTTAACCATTATTTTCATGCAATTCTATCAAGGTTAAGTATCATCCTAGCAATCCACATGATCATAAAGATGTATATGAATTAATTTCACATTATGATCATGAAACAAATGTATTCATCAAATTGTGATCATGCATTAGGTATGACATCATGATAATAAGACAAATATCAACTAAAGCATGATTTATCTATTTATAGGTGCATTATCATCACCTAACACTATTTCAAAAATGTTGTCCCACCATCCTAAGTAAACCAACATATGATATAGGTAAATTGCATATGGTTGACTACCCTAGGGTTTTCCTAACCCTTAAGGATAGATTTTGGAACCCAATACAAATTCTTGCCTATGGGGTTCACTAACAATTCCTTAGGGATCCATTTTCTAGCTATTACCTTCTTTTTATCTTGACCCCTAGCAATTAGACATTTATAGGCCTTTTCAATTTTCTTTTCTTTATAACCTAGACCTTTCTTGTTGAAGCTTACCCTTTGGCTCCCAATTATCATGTTAAGGGTATTGGAGCCTATTGTAAATTTTTCTAGGGCCTTGGTCAAATAATCTACCTTTTTCCATAGAGCCCTATTTTCATCCATACATGCATCACTAACATTAAATGCCATATATTAATGTGAAGGGGATCGATCGGTGTGTAATGGCCGACTAGAGGGGGTGAATAGCCCTCTTTCGTTCGATGACATAATTCGCTTGTCTACAAAACTAATTAGCGCAATGGAAACAAACAAGACAAGCAAATAAACAATGCAAAGATAAAAACAATGCTAACAAGATAATATAACATGGTTCACGACTACACTGCTAATCCACGGTCCCTGATTCGTCCTCGGTGAATCACTCTGCAACCAATTCACTATCGGTCTCTCCTTTGCACTAAGCTAGGTGGAGGTAACCCTTACAACTCAAGAACACTCCTTCTTTTACAATAGATGTGAAAGAAAACTAAGAGAAGGAGTTTGAATCTTGTGGAGCACTTGGATGATCACTTAGAGCATAAGCATTAGGCATCCACAAGCCCACACCCTCTCTTTTTATAGAGAGGGCTGATTTCTTCCCGTTGACCGCCACCAGTCGACTGCTGCCCTTGGTAGTCGACTACCGCCACTTCAACGACCTTCGAACATGTCGGATCCCGACCGTTGTAGTCCAACGGATCCCTTGGCAGTCGACTGATGGATCCATCAGTCGACTGCTGCCTCCGTAGTCGACTGCTCAGTCGGCTACGAGCGGTTCTATGACCCAAATCCTCTTGACGATACCGATCGCCGCGCAAAGAATCGATCGATGAGTCGGCGATCGCCAACATATGATCGCTGGGCCAAACTCCACTCGGGCCGATGCCCTAGTCAACCATTAAAGTCTCCCTCGAGTCAGCTCAAGTCGTCATCGACTGGGTCGATCGAATCTCAACATATTAGAGGCATTAATGTCAAACATCAATGTCAAGCATACTATGTCAAATATCCTATGTCAAACATCAAAACATCACTCGAGTCTGGTTAATCGTGACCTGGGCCGATTGCACCAACAATAAATACCCCCTGTCACGTATTAAGGACTTGTTTGATCAGCTCAGAGGTATGTCAGTATATTCTAAGATTGATCTGCGGTCCAAATATCATCAACTAAGGGTTAGAGATTCAAACATTCAGAATACAACGTTCCGTACCAGATATGGACACTATGAGTTTTTGGTAATGTCATTTGGGCTTACCAATGCTCCAGCGGTATTCATGGATTTGATGAACTGTGAATTTATGGATTTCCTTAATCCATAAATCCATGAATACCGCTGGAGCATTGGTAAGCTCAAATGACATTACCAAAAACTCATAGTGTCCATATCTAGTACGGAACGCTATCTTCTGAATGTTTGAATCTTTAACCCTTAGTTGATGATATCTGGACCGTAGATCAATCTTAGAATATACTGATGTACCTCTGAGTTGATTAAACAAGTCCTCAATACGTGACATGGGGTATTTATTAATGGTGCAATCGACCCAGGTCACGATTGACCAGACTCAAGTTTGACTCGAGTGATGTTTTGATGTTTGACATAGGATGTTTGACATAGTATGTTTGACATTGATGTTTGACATTAATGTCGGTTAATATGTTGGGGAGATTGTTGGAGCAATCGACCCGGGTCATGATTGACCGGACTCGAGTTTGACTCGAGGGAGACTTTAATGGTTGACTAGGGTTGACCATGTGGTTATTGGGAAAGTCCAAGTCTTGAGTACTTGGCACAAGGGAAGTCCAAGCATGGGTCTTGGCATGGAAAGTCCAACATGGGTTGGCAAGGGAAAGTCCAAGCTTGAGTCTTGGCATTTGAGAAGTCCAAGGGGTTTGATATTTGCGGCGTAAAGTCCAAGGGTGGAGTCTTGGCAGCATAAGTCTAATGGTTGGTGGCGTAAAGTCCAAGTGGAGTCTTGACGGCGTAAGTCCAATGTGCATTGACGGTGTAGACACCGTTAGCATGACATAGTCGATGGAAGCATCTGAAGGCTAGCGCGATGGATGAACAAGTCATGGATGACTTGGAGGGATCCGAGAGGCATGAGGCTGATGGAGGTGGCTAGAAGGCTTAGGTCTAGGCTAAGGGTGGTCTAGCAAGTATGGGGGCACCATACTTGGGTTAAAACCTCATGTTTGAGGTTGGCAGTCGACTGACATTATGGCTAGTTCGACTGCCGTGAGTCGACTTGAGTTTGACTGCCAGTTGAGTTGCGAGCACAGAATGCTCCGTAGCTGACTGGGCAGTCGACTGCCAATGTTGGCAGTCGACTGGTGAGAGTCCCGTTGGAACTTTTTCAACGTGGATTGAGCCGTTGTCTCACTGCTACAGTGTTGATAGTCGATTGGGGCCTTATGGTAGTCGACTGCCAGGCGGAAATCTAGCCCGATGGAGGATAAAAGCAGCTGTTCGTGGAAGGCTCCAAACAAGGTTTTTCTTGGGCGATTTGAAGGGGAATAGTTGGTGCTTTGCCAGTCCTTCAAGGCTAGTTCAAGGCAACCAAAAGCAAGCAAATCAAAAGCTCTTGTAAAGTAGTTTTCTTTACTTATATTGTATTTCTCTCTTGTATTTTGCTTGTATTCATTTCTTATTGTTGTAATAACGTTTGTATGAGGTTTCTTCGCCTCCGACTTGTGTCGAGAAGGAGTATTTGTGATTAGTGATTGCATTGACATCGCTAGAGCTCTTTAGAGCTCGATCCATGGAGTAGGAACCGTTCGGTTCCGAACCACGTTATATCTGTGTGTTCGTGTTCATGTGCTTGTGTTTTCGTTATTGCTTTATTATCTTTGTTTCCGCTATGCTAATGAAAATTATAGGCGCAATCACGATCGAATTCTATCATCGGTACTAGCACGCGCTATTCACCCCCCTCTAGCGGTCAACGATCCCCAACAAGTGGTATTAGAGCGAGGCCGCTCTTGAAGTTTAACAACTAAGGGAGCACGCTAGAGGGTGAAGATGGAAGTCCAAGAACAATTAGGTTGGGACATCAACACACCGTTGCCCTACACCCTATACGGACCAGAAGGCTTCAATTCTTGGAAGAAAAGAATTGAAGATTTTTTGATGATGAGAGACCTTGAGGAATGGTCCCTATTAATGGAAGGATTTGAGTATCCAAGAGGACCAAAAGGTGGATTCCTCAAAAAGAAGAGATGAAGTGAAGATCAAATTCAAGCCTTCGAGAAAAACATGAAGGTAGTAAAATTTATTTTTGATTTGGTCCCTAATGATATTGTGTGTATGGTAGGGGACTATATGGATGCTAAGGAGTTGTGGAGCCAAGTGGCAAAGCTCCATGAAAATCCATCATCAATTCAAGAAGAAGAAGAAGAAGAGGAGTGCTCACCATCTCAAGCTCAAGCAAATACATCATCATCTAAAGAGCTTGAGGAGTCGGAAGTTGACGAAGAGTCAACTTCCGGATCGGTGGAAGAGGAGGTGGAAGAAGTAGAAGAAACCTCCACCTCTAGGATTGAGGGGAGGAGAAAACTTCCACACCGGAACATCAAGAAGAAGCTTCGACATCCGGTCAAGATGAAGAAGCTCAAATTCCGATTCCGGCACTTACAACTACCCTAGGTAATTCAAACATATGTGTTAATAATAAAATGCATATAATATGTTTTGAGTGTAGGGATCAAGGACACTACAAGAGTAAGTGTCCTAAAAGGATCAAGAAGTCTCCTTTGGCACCAAAAGTCAAGGATGTCGGTCCCCAAAGTCAAAAGAGCAAGGAGCATGTCATATGCTTCAAGTGCAACTCAAAAGGGCATTACCGGAGTCAATGCCCAATGGGGAAGAAGAAGGGACAAGAAGGAGTGACACATGTAGGGGGAGCCACTAAGGCAAACCCTAAGGTATATCATTTTAATAATGCACCTTCTAAATTTAAAAGTCAAAAGCATGTTAGGAATTTTAATTCTCTTGCAATTCATCATGAAAAGCATGCTAGAGATAAATATTTGTGTTTAGGTGCTAAAAGTGTCCACTTAGGAAATAAGGAAAAATTTGGGACTAATGTCCCTAAAAACATTTTACCTAGGGAATCTATCAAGAAAATAGGAGAACACCTAGGTCTTAATCCTAAATGGACTAGGCATATGCCTAGATGAAATGGTAATGCCCAAGGACCAAATGAGAAATCAAAAATTGGGAAATTAGAGTTGGAAAATCAAGCCTTGAGGTCAAGGCTTGAAAAACTTGAAAAGACCTTTAGGATCATACAAAACCAATTTAAAGGGTCAAATGATCAAAAGTCTAGGTCCAAAAGTCAAAGTCAACACCTAGGATCTAAGAGTCAAAAGTCAACCAAGGGCAAGCAAGGTTTGGGTCACAAACCTAAGCCTAAGGTGACTTATCATAGTGTACCATTTGATTATGGAACACAATCTAGGTCTAGGAAGACCAAGGTCAATAGGGAAGTCATCCCTAGAGTTGACCAAGGTTTGTGCCTAGTGGCTAGGGTTTCAAGGAAACCTAGGGTGGCCACTAAGAAGGTTACTAGGGAGGTAATCCCTAAGATTAACCATGGTAAGACCACAATGACCAAGGCTAACAAGCTTAGGAGGGTCATTAGGAGGGTATCTAGGGAGGTTATCCCTAAGGAATACCTAATTAACCCTAGGAGCTCAAATAGGTTTTGGGTTCCTAAGAGCATGATTGATTCACGCTAGATGGGTTAGGGTGTGCCAACCTTAAATGGATGGGTAGTTAACCTAACCATGGTAAAGGTGACATTTTAGGTCATTTTCAAGGTTATGGATACCTTGGAAATAGGTTTGATCTTATATCCAAAAAGATTTCAGGATGGGCCAATATATTTTGAAGTTTATGAAAAATCAATCAAATTGGCACAATTTAGGATTAGAGGTCATAGTGTGTCATTTTGGGTTTTTGGCACACTTGGGAGATTAGTGATAATATGGCAAAATATATTTAATTATATCAAATGACAATTAACATTAAAATTTAGGTATTATTATACCTATATATTTTATTTGACATGTTTTGTTTGCCATATAACATGTCATGACATCATGCTTAATTTTAATCATTTAATATGTCATGATCATGTTTAGGATTAAGGATTCAATGTCATGTGTTTTTAGATTATATCTTATGCCATGACATCATGATTATGAGCATGTGTTTATTTATATCATCTCTAATGCCATAATCATTCATGCATTTAAGGAAATTTTTGATTGAAATTGATTTAAGGACAATGACATGACTTGGAGTCCCATTTATAAGGGAATCAAGTAGTGTTGCCTTAGAGAATGCATGAAACCCTAGATTAGGATAAACAAAACCCACATCTCACATCACATTGACATATATGTGTATTTATACACTCTAGATACATGTGAGATGTTAGGATATGAGTTAAGTTCAAGGTGCATAGTTTTTGCATCTAGATGAACTAAAAACTCATCTAATTCAAAGGTGGATCATTGGGAGAGCATGTGTACAAGTCATGTACATAGAGCCCAAGGAATATGATCCAAAATAAGGTTTTGAAAACGTTTTAGAATCATTTTGAAAAAACCTTGGTGAAGTCTATCTTTTGATAGCAATCACCATTGATAGAGTTGATACAAAATATGGCCAAAACAATGAAAATTTCAATGGTTTTGAGTTTTGTATCAAACTCACTATTTTATGGGTAAAATAATTTTCAAATATTTTTCATCCATTGTATTGATTATAAGTAATATACGTATGAATTTTCATGAATTTTCAAAATATGTAGAATTACTTATGACTTTTCAAAATTCGATTCTGATAGCTAAAATTCGAGAATTTCAGTTATCAGTCGACTGCCACTTGATGGTAGTCGACTGATGAAGGGCAGTTCGACTGATTACTATTAGGAGTCGACTGCCAGGTCTTATTTCGGGTTAATAAGGTTTGTTTAGCCTGATTTTAGCTATGGTAAAGGTCCCTAACCACTCCTAACCCTAGGATATGCTTTGGGAAGCATTAGAAAGGGTGAAAATCCATTGGATATGGATTAGGAGAGTTGTTTAGGGTTTGTGTTAAATTTAAGGTAGGAAAGTTCATGTTTGAACTTTGAACCTTATTTTTGATGGCTTAGAGTTCCTATTGGCTTAGGGACTTTCCAAGGACATTGTTGGTACAATGGTCAAGGGGGAGCAAGCCTTTAGGGGGAGTTATCTATCTTGGGATGATGGATGTATTTTTCTTCTTGAAGGGGAGAAGTTATGGGAAGAATGTTATCAATTGGGAAAATTGATGGGATCTTGAGAAACCCAATTTGGAAATTGGGAGAGTGAATAGAATTGCCTCTCTTGAGTGATATGGGACTTATCACTATGAAGATGGTAGGCATCCTAGATATTTTTGGACCAAGGGGGAGATTGTAAGATCTCATTGGGATATGAGACATTGACCTCCTTGGAAAAAAAACTTTTTGATGTTAGTCAAAAAGAGGGAGAATGTTTTGGGGGAGAATTTATTGAGAAAAGTGAGATTACCAATTTGGGAAATTGGTAAGGAGTGAGATTACCAATTTGAGAAATTGGTAAGGGGCCTAACTCAAGGTTGTTTTTGTCAAACATCAAAAAGGGAAAGATTGTTGGTGCAATCGGCCCAGGTCACGATTGACCAGACTCGAGTTTGACTCGAGTGATGTTTTGATGTTTGACATTAATGTCGGTTAATATGTTGGGGAGATTGTTGGAGCAATCGACCCGGGTCATGATTGACCGGACTCGAGTTTTACTTGAGGGAGACTTTAATGGTTGACTAGGGTTGACCATGTGGTTATTGGGAAAGTCCAAGTCTTGAGTACTTGGCACAAGGGAAGTCCAAGCATGGGTCTTGGCATGGAAAGTCCAACATGGGTTGGCAAGGGAAAGTCCAAGCTTGAGTCTTGGCATTTGAGAAGTCCAAGGGGTTTGATATTAGCGGCGTAAAGTCCAAGGGTGGAGTCTTGGCAGCATAAGTCCAATGGTTGACAGCGTAAAGTCCAAGCGGAGTCTTGGCGGCGTAAGTCCAATGTGCCTTGGCGGTGTAGACACCGTTAGCATGACATAGCCGATGGAAGCACCTGAAGGCTAGCGCGATGGATGAACAAGTCATGAATGACTTGGAGGGATCCGAGAGGCGTGAGGCTGATGGAGGTGGCTAGAAGGCTTAGGTCTAGGATAAGGGTGGTCTAGCAAGTATGGGGGCACCATACTTGGGTTTAAACCTCATGTTTGAGGTTGGCAGTCGACTGGCATTATGGCTGGTTTGACTGCCGTGAGTTGACTTGAGTTCGACTGCCAGTTGAGTTGCGAGCACAGAATGTTCCGTAGGTGACTGGGCAGTTGACTACGGGGCTGGCAGTAGACTGCTAATGTTGGCAGTCGACTGGTGAGAGTCCCGTTGGAACTTTTTCAACATGGATTGAGCCATTGTCTCACTGCTACAGTGTTGACAGTCGACTGGGGCCTTATGGCAGTTGACTGCTAGGCGGAAATCCAGCCCAATGGAGGATAAAAGCAGCTGTTCGTGGAAGGCTCCAAATAAGGTTTTTTTTGGGCGATTTGAAGGGGAATAGTTGGTGCTTTTCCAGTCCTTCAAGGCTAGTTCAAGGCAACCAAAAGCAAGCAAATCAAAAGCTCTTGTAAAGTAGTTTTCTTTACTTACATTGTATTTCTCTCTTGTATTTTGCTTGTATTCATTTCTTATTATTGTAAGAACGTTTGTATGAGGTTTCTCCGCCTCCGACTTATGTTGAGAAGGAGTATTTGTGATTAGTGATTGCATTGACATCGCTAGAGCTCTTTAGAGCTCGATTCGTGGAGTAGGAACCATTCGGTTCCGAACCACGTTATATCTGTGTGTTCGTGTGCTTGTGTTTTCATTATTGCTTTATTATCTTTATTTCCGCTGTGCTAACGGAAATTGTAGATGCAATCACGATCGAATTCCATCATCGGTACTAGCACACACTATTCACCCCCCCTTCTAGCGGTCAACGATCCCCAACATTTATTCTTGATAGTGACGGCGTTCAACTGCCTATAGTCGATGCATAATCTCATCGAACCGTATTTCTTCTTCACAAAAAGAACCGGAGAACCCCAAGGTGATGCACTAGGGAAAATAAAACCTTTGTCCAAAAGTTCCTGGAGCTGAACCTTTAACTCATCCAACTCTCTCGGGGCCATACGATAAGGAGCTTTCGATGCCGACCACGTCCCAGGAATTAACTCAATTGTAAACTCCACTTGCCTTCTGGGAGGCAGGCCCGATAACTCCTCTGGAAAGACATCCGGATATTCTCGAACAATAGGAATGTCAGTGATCTGAGAGTCACCACTGTCTTCTACATTGATCATAGATAATTGAAACCCCTGGCAATCGTGCAATAAAAGCTTATGAGCCTGAATCGTAGAAATGATCGATATGCCATCGTCCTAGATGCCAGTGAAATCCTACGAGGGTTGGTTTGGGGGTCGGAATGTAACCACCCTCGTCTGGCAATCAACTGTGGCATGATATGCTGACAACCAATCTATGCCAAGGATAATGTCGAACTCAACCATGTCCAGTACCAATAAATCTACAGTAAGTATGATGTTACCAAAATCTAAGGGGCAACCTCGGACATCCTGGGTAACATCTAACGTATCACCAGACGGTAGAGAGACGATTAATCGCTATGATCTAATAGTAGGTAGTCTATCAATCTCTCTCATAAATGCATGAGAAATAAACGAATGCGAATTGCCAGTATCAATTAGCATAATAGCTGAAAATGCATAAAGTGAAACCGTACCATGAAAAACGGATTCATTGGCTCACTGCGCATCCTCTCTAGTAATCACATGAATCCTCCTAGTCTTCGGTGGAGGTGGAGGTGGTAGCACTGCCAGAGGTGGTTGTGTCTGGCCTTGAGACTAATACGAAGGTTGATATGAAGGCTGGTATGATGGTTGCGGCTGGTACCGCATCAGAGTCGCGCTTGGTTCTCAACGAACGATGGCGGGCTACAATTGATCTTGAATCGCTGGCCGATGCGCCGCGATCTACTGCATTAGTGGTCGGAGCTACATCCGACACGCGGTCTCAAATGTAACCTGTGACATCGTGACGCGCACGGAGTACTCGCCCATGCATGCCATATACGACTTCGTAGGGGAGCCGTCCTCTCACGACGCTATGAAGGTTTGGCTATTTACCCTCTCTCGAGTCCTGCATCGATGCAACTGTCCTCCCTGGATAGAAACCCCAGAAGCCACATGCTGAGCCTTCAACGAACAATCTCGGCTCAGGTGTCCAGGCAATTTTCAATAATAGCAAACTGACTATCCTAAGGTGCAGGCTGAGATGGTATGCTCTCTCGATCCACAACGAGTACAGTAAGTGTCACTAGTGGGCGGCCTCCAGTTCTGCTGAGAAGACCGGGAGGGTCCAGCTGAAGATCGTCCTAATTTCTGAGGCCGGCTAGATGCCCCAGAGTGACTCTGACCCGACTGACTACGACCACTTTATTGCTGTCCAGTAGTCTATGGCTGCTGGGTCTGTCTTATGGTTCGTTCTATCTGTTTTCTCTTCCTGTCAGTATTAGCTCTCTGTTGAGCCGACTCAATCAACAGTGCTCTATCCAATGCCTCTCGGTAGGAAGAACTACCAAAACCTGCCATCTTGACATGAAGATGTCCATCTAGTCCCTGAACAAATTGAATCATGCGTGACCTATCCTCCGCGACTAACTCTGGACAAAATCTGGCTAACCTATTAAATTCTGCATTATACTCCATCACTGAGCGATTATTCTGCCAAAGACTCAGAAAATCTTGATGGCGCATCATCTGATATGATCGTGGGAAGTACTGACTCTCAAAGGCCTCTCTAAATCTCACCCAGGTAATCTGCTGCTCGTCGATGATCGAGCGCTGTGTGCCCCACCAAACCTCGGCCTCGCCTCGTAAATGGAAGGCCACCAACTTTGCCTTCTCCCACTCATAGTAGACGATATAGAAGAAAGTATGCTCCATAGTCTCAATCCAAGACTGAGCTACGCTCGGATCAGTCTCTCCGCTGAATAAGGTGAACCGACTTTTCATCAACTTTGCTAAACCGGGAATCCGAGCTCGTGCCGCAGCCACATCAATAAGATGAGTAGGGGTCGTCGCAGGAGCTGGCGAAACAACTTTAGATGGTGCCGCTGCATGAGCAGGGGCAGATACCGAGTGAGGGCCATCCGACACCACCGATGGGCTTGTCGGGTATCCAGTAGTAGGCCCTACTGGCGGGGGTGTCTGGTGTGTAGCAGCAGGGTCTCCCGCTGGTACATCGGATACCCCAGAAGTGGGTATCTCTGGAGGAGGAATCGCCGAGGACTGAGGATCCACGACACCCGCAACACCATGTGGAATCTGACCCTGATCAATATGCTCACCCTCAGTAGATCTTTTTGGCAACTCCGTCGCCAACGATCTCAAGGTCCTCTGGCATGGCCGCCCCGCACCATGTTTTGGCGCAGGAGCACGCCCACCTCGTCTCATATCTGTTAAATTATTACAGATGTTACTACAAGTAAAAACATATAAAATTAATCATCATACCAATAATACCTAGGAGAGGTCCCATCGCTGCCAAATCCCCAAATTGACCTCGTCAATAATACCTCAAATTTCCGAAACATAAAAATCGTCAAAAATCCATACCAATCCAAAATTTTCCAGATTGACTCGTAAAAACCTGCCAAAACATGGCAAACTCTGAAAAATCCAAAAACCCCTAGGAACTCGAAAACCTGGCTCTGATACCAAATAAATTGTCATGCCCCGGGGGAGTCCCTGCCAGACGAAAATCCTGCAGCATCTCCCCTGTACGGGTGACAATACCAATCTTGCATACAAGGCCTACACGTCCACTATACATCGGTCAAGACGATTGGAACCAAACTACACACGCAGGTCATAAATAGGCCTCAGGGCAACAATCAAAAGAAATAATAAAAGTCTATCACATCTAGACTTACTCCTTCTACCGTCTGGGCAGGAATAAACAACCAAATCCTATCGAATAAAAATCCGAATAAAGGTCCATAAGGACATACTAAATATCCACGAGTACATAAATCAAACACCAGACCTAAACATATCTTCTAGTCCAAATCCAAAACCATAAATCAAATAACTAATAAACTATCACGATTTAGGGGTTTCATAAATGACTCTCCCGACAGCTTCATCCTGAAATAGATATAAAACAACGGGGTAAGTTCAATGAACTCAGCGGATAAAAGTCGATATGCATAGTAAGATATAACTAACAATAATAATCATGCCAGTACAGTCTCATATATAGGATATGCAAGAAAGAAATATAAAAGGATTGTACTTACCTGAATCTCCTATCCTGATATAGGAGCATGTGCCATACTAGATGAAATAAAGTCGTCAGACCAAATACAAATATGTATCATGTATGCATGGCAATCATATGCAACATCCAAGTCAGCAATCAAAATGCAGCAAACACAATACAAATGCCATCCATGCAAACTGCATGCGATGCAAATGACATGGTCACCCCTGATGCCAGTCAGCCGCCTCACACGCGATGGTGAAGCCGAGTGGGTAGGGCTATGCCAACTGTGCACTCTGCCATCACTACTCCTGAGTGACCGAGTGGACAGGATGCTGTCGGAGTACACTTATCCTCCTGCCCCAAACAGAGTGGGGGAGCAAAGCTCTCATCTCCCGGTGTCGTAGACTAGAGGAGGGATCCCTGCCCGCTACCACGCTGCCTCAATGCTACCCATGAGCTGACCAGTGGAGTCTGACAAAGCTACTGCACACACCATCGTGATGTACCACTAACCCATGAGTGGCAGTGTGTGCAAACCATGTAACTGGCTGCGGGCTAAATTACAAAGGAACCTCGTCCAGCAAGCATGCAATCATGCAAGATGGTGCATGATACTAAAGAATGTAATACCAACTAAAATATATATCCGAATAATATGCACAACCAATAGGTACATATCAATGATCCAAGTAAAACAGGAAAGGTATAACTATAATCTGATCAAATGCATGTATCAAGTAGGCACAATAACATACAAGGCAAATAAACATGAAAATTTTTGCAAGCTATAACTAACTAGCATATCAACATGACTGTATCAAAAAGATAAGTTAAAATACCTGCCTGATAAAATGCTCGAAAAATAAAATCGTCACGACCGTGGACCTGCCTCGTGACCGAAACCTGCATACAACATAACTATTGTTAAACACAAAAATGCAATCCACCGTCAAATTGAAAACTTAATCGATTTCTTACATAACCAATTAATTCAAAGGCTTAATAAAATCTTGATCACCTTCCACCTAATATAACTGTCTTTTCGTCCAATTTCTCGAATAAAATTTCACAACCCCTTTCTCCAAACAAAACCTCACAGCTAACTCACCCAAAGTAGATCCATCCCACAACCCAAAATTTTTCCGCAATCAACCAACAATCTAATCTCCACTGAATATAATTACAATTAATCGAATAACACAATCAAATCATGCTATGAATGCTACCTACCTGCCTTAGGATTCCACCGACAACCAATATCCTCAACTCCTCGGTTCGTCGGCCCTAGGTAAACTACCCAAATTACAGAAAATCTGCACAAAACTCCAACACCTAACCGTGCACAGCCGACATCACCCAAATAGACCCTCATAACCCTCTCAACCGACAACATTCCAAACTCACAGTCGACAAAACCCCAAATCAGTCCATTTACAACCGTTAATAGCCAGCACACTCTATTCTCAGCCCATAACCGAGCCACTCCCTCCCAGTCGACTCAACCCCTGTTCACAGCCGACCACATCTCCCATGCCTCACTACCCGACACCTATGCCCACCCTTGATCACCACAATCCATAGAATCACTGAACAGAAAGGAAACAAGAGGAAAACTAGGTATTTACCGGAAGCTTCACCCTCACCGGCGACACTGAGGGAGCTCGCGGCGGCGGTCCTGCGCCTGCAGATGCGAGGAAGAAGAGGCTCGCAGCGACGACCCTGTGGATGCAGACACATCACGACGGGGCTATGCTCGTGGGCAACCAACACACTGAGGTCGCGGATACTCACCACGTGCGAGCAACGCGCAGAGGCGGCGGCGGAAACAACGGGCGAAGGCGAGCGCCGACGCTTGTGGAGAAAGAGGGGCGTCAGCTGCTGCGGAGAAAGAGGGGCATCAGCTACTTCAGAGAAAGAGGCGACCGCAAGGCTCGGGCGCGAGGAAGGGCGAAGCAGCAGCTAACGGCGAGAAGAAGGGTTCGCAAAGAGAAGGTTTCACGAATCGCGAACAAGAAGTAGAAGTTAGGCATTTTCGGGTTGCGAGGGAGAAAAATCGGCGCACGGGGAAAATTGGGATCGATCCCTAATAATCCGAACTACCCATTTATAAATACATAAAAACCTAGGTTTTAATTTTTATTAATCCCTTAGTAATTTAATTATCCCCGTAATTATCTCGTACGGGCTCCGTTTAAATCCAGAAAAATTCTGGAAAAATTCCTAAAATTCCCTAAAAATCTCGAAAAATTTCTAGAATTAATTTCTAAATTCTTTGGCCATTTTATTTTAGTATTTTAAATTTTCCATATTTAACACTTTACATTGCCAAGTACCCATGACTTGGACTTTCCATTCCAAGTACTCAAGACTTGGACTTCCTATGCCACGTACACAAGACTTGGACTTCCTATGCCAAGTACACAAGACTTGGACTTTCCATGACAATTGTCATACGTTTGGTCGAACATCAAAATACTGCTCAAGTCAAACTTGAGTCTGGTCAATTGTGACCTGAGCTGATTGCACCAACACTCACCTATGTACCCTCTTCTCTGGAGGTACTATCGTAAAGAATCACAATGGTTTCTATGATAGTTTTAAAGACCACTTCGGTGTATATTACTTTCAGGTCTCGCAGGGTCTTGCAGGCGCTAGGATTGACGAGGGTGCCTCTTCCGGGGCTCCCCCTCTCTTGCTCATTGTGGATCATTAGAGCCCGAGTGGAGATATGAGGGCGCCAATGGGCTGCGGCGACCCACCATTTGGAGGATGTATCCTGGGAGAAGGCGGCCATCTCCTTCTTGGTGACGCTGGAGACCCAGCGAGCGGAAGAAAAAGCAACGGATTAGCAGAAAGATAAGGCTCCCCGGGGCTAAAGGTCTTATACCAGGGAGGACAACTTTCCCTATTAGCTCACAGTGTCCGCCAGACTTTACGTTGATCTTTAGAGTGACATTGGCATTCGATATTTGGGTCATGAGTAAGAGATCAATGTGTAATGATTCAAGTTTAATTTCCTTCTATCAAACAGGAGCGACATCCCTATTTTCTACCTTTTTCTTTATGTATCCTTCTTTATATATATATGGTGATTTTAGGCTGGGCGCTCAAAATGAATGCCCAAAATGGGTGACTAAGTATTGCGAATAGTGTTTTCACTGTGCACAGCGAAAACATTTTTCATGGGAGAGTCACCCATTTTGAGCGCCCATATCCCTTTCTCTAAAAGGGGTTGTTTTCTTAGGTTCGACCTTTTACCCTTTTGGTTCCAAGGAAAGGCAGCTCGTGACATGATCCTTTGATTCCCATTGTTTTGGATTTCGAGGCGTTGGGGGGTGAGTTCACCGCTACTTTTATCGAAGGGCTTCGAGAACCTTCCAAGTGAAGATACAAATATCCCCTTAATGCCACTCCATACGGGGAGGGGGGGGGGGCTTTCTTCCTTCTTTCAACCATCATTTTCCACGAACCCTTCCGCCTATCCATGGCGTCCCTTATGGATTCTTTCAACCTGAATCCTCATCCCATTGTCTTAGCACTGCCCGCCCCTAATGCCCAACGTCTGCCAACCACCCTGACCCTTCCACCCCCGAACCTTCACTCTCGACCCGAGAGCACTTTTAAACATACTTCTAGCTGATCCTCTCATCTCGTTGCCCTTCATTCCTGTCCTGCTTCATCTCCTTCATCTTCTCCTATATTAATATCATCTGATGATCCTATAGAGGATTCCCCCTCCTCTCAGTCCTCTACCTCCAAGGAAGAGGATGCTCCCCAGGTATTTCCTAGGGGTTTTAGGTGACATTACTTCATGGTTCACTTGACTTATATTATTTTTCCTTAATCTTGCAGGGTGGTCGTGCGCCCGCCGAGGGATCCCCTAACTAAGGAGAAATGTCAGACCCCTCAACTCCGTGCCTTTTTGATGTCTTAGAGTTGACTATATAGCTAGAAGTGGCTACACGCAGGGCTGAAGAACTAATCCTTCACCCCACTATCCTTACTTATCATCTCATGGAAGTGTTCGTGTAAGAGCAGAAAATGCTCGAGATGGTGGAGACCTTGTAGGTTGTACCCCCTAATTGTTAGGTAAAAGTAGTTTTCAGAAGGAGTGTTACATTGAACTGTTCTCGTATTGTTTAAGCGGAGGGTAATGTTGGTAGTTGCTTCGGAGGCTCATTGGCTCCCATGTCCCCGGATTAAAATTTTCACTAATGAAAGAACTAATCCGGATGGGATGAGTTTCCTTAGCACAACCAATTCGTCGTCGTGCTAACAACTTGAGTGATCGCTTGAACAAACTAGTTGTTCAAGCAACACAACTCTTCTAGTTGGTTAGCCGCAGAAGAGACGACGGACGGATCGCCGATTTTTGTGTTTGTCTTCGGGGTCCATGATTATACAAAATAAATAAAAAATGTAAACTAGTATAATCAACACATAAAGAACATGCTAAGATCAGAAAATAAAGTTATAAAACTTTTATACCTCACGATCTTCTACCGTATGTCCTATCCTCTTCGTGGACGTCGTGTGGGCAAAGATCCTCCACGAGTAGAAGCCTCCTAGATCACGTTCTTCTCTTCCTTGTTCACTCCGAACAAAGAGAAGAACTAAACAAAACTCCTTCTCTTTTCTAGAACCGGCCACCAAGCCAAAGGGCTTGATACAACCGCCGGCCAAGGAGTGGCTTCTTGAGCACCGGCCAACCTTGAAGCAATGTTGCCGCCGGCCACCAAGATGGGATATGGATGAATGCCGGCCAACCTTGTATCAATGTTGCCGCCACCCACCAAGGAGAAAGGGAGGAAGAAGAGAACCGGCCAAGGATGAGAAGAGGAAGAGGGGCGCCGGCCAAAACCCTAGGGAGAACAAAGATCTTGCCACCCACTTCTAGCCACCCAAAACCCTAACTCTTTTAGGGTTTGTTGCCGCCCACTTCTAGATAGGCAAACCCTAATTTCCAAGAACTATCCTTGCCGCCCAAGCATAAGCCCTCTATTTATAGAATTGGGCTTAAACCTCCTTTAATCTCCACCGTCGGATCTAGGGATCTAATCTCCACCGTCGGATCTAGGGTTTTATCCCAACCGTCGGATCTAGGGTTTCATCCCAACCGTCGGATCTAGGGTTTCATCTCAACCGTCGAATCTATGGTTTCATCCCAATCGTCGGATCTAGGGATTTAATCCCAATCGTCGGTTCTAGGGCTTTAATCCCAACCGTTGGTTTTAGAGTTTTGTTTTACATCCTTGGATCTAGGCTTCATGAGGATTATGTTAGGCTACGATAGGGACCATGAGGAGGAGTTGGATCTTGGCCACCCGATGGATCGGAACCACACAAACTTGATCCATCAATGATGTTCCATTCCACTAGAGGATCATCATTGAACTACCTCACCAACCCCATAAATTAATATGGGCTCCATATATTATTTGTACATCCATCTCCCCGTGTTTAAGATATCGAATGTCCGTCAATTAATTGATTTATTGACCATCAATTAATTAACATCTTACTCCTCGAGTAGTACCACTCAACCTTATCATCATGTTGACTAAGTCAACCAGCTGGGTTTACATGATGAACCTTATGAGCTCCTCAAGGGGACATCATCAACCTAATATATAGGACACGGTTTCCTCCTATAATCAACGGCACACTATGTAAATAATATTATTTCCCAACTTATCGGGCATATTGATTTAATCCATCTAAATCTCACCCTATGGTAAATCAAAGAAATAAATACTAAGTACATGTGCCCGTTATTATATCGGGATTAAGAGCATGTACAAAATAATATTCGAGGTCCGATTCAATTATGTAGTCAGCAATAAATTGAATCACTTCTATGTCGGTCCTGCTCAATACACCTAAGTGTACTAGTGTAACTCTATGTTCAAGACAAAACAATTCCAAGCTACACTACAACCATGCCAATGGTTTGTCCAAAACCATCTTGGTTGTGAGCCTTTACTTATATTCTATAAGAGACTGATAACATGATCTTCTGTGCCACACCAAGCACCATGTTATCTACAATGTAAAATATTAGACAATATGAACACATATAATAAAGTGCAAACAATGATCATGTGGTTCTTATATCAAAATAAAATGTTCATACAAAAAGAGCTAGGCTTTCAGTATACATTCCAACAATCTCCCACTTATACTAAAAGACTATGCTGTCATCACACTGCCATACATCTGATCCCCATGTCCTCCACATGCCTATCAAACGCTTTCGTTGGAAGGGCCTTAGTGAATGGATCCGCCAGGTTATCCTCTGATGCAATCTTGGCGACAGCTACTTCTCCTCGCTTTACGATCTCTCGTATCAGGTGGTACTTGTGCTCTATGTGTTTACTTGCCTTATGAGCTCGTGGTTCCTTCGAGTTTGCAACTGCACCACTGTTATCACAATAAATTGTGATAGATCTGGGAAAATTAGGAATCACATCCAAGTCCATCAAGAAGTTCCTGAGCCATACAACTTCCTTGGCTGCCTCAGAGGCTGCCACATACTCAGCTTCCATGGTAGAGTCCGCCACGCATTTCTACTTGACACTCCTCTATACTATGGCTCCACCTCCAAAAGTAAACACAAACCCCGAGGTAGACTTACTGTTGTCTCTATCTGATTGGAAATCCGAATCCATGTAACCCACAGGGACTAATTGATCTGCCCGGTAAACCAGCATATAATCCCTAGTCCTTCTCAGGTACTTCAATATATGCTTCACTGCAGTCCAATGTCTATGTCCAGGATTACTCTGATATCTGCTAACCATGCCCACGGCAAAGCAGATATCTGGTCTCGTACATAGCATAGCATACATGAGGCTTTCTACTGCCGAAGCATAAGGAACCACCTTCATCTCCTCTATCTCCTTTGATGTTTTGGGACACATCTCTTTAGATAAAAGAACTCCATGCCTAAAAGGTAGAAAACCTTTCTTGGAGTTCTGCATGCTAAAACGAGCAAGGATAGTGTCAATGTATGAAGCTTGAGATAAGCACAACATCCTTTTCTTGCGATCCCTTATTACTTTGATCCCAAGGATGTGTCCCACTTCTCCCAAGTCCTTCATGTTAAACTATTTGGACAACCATACTCTTACGTCGGATAACACTCTGATATTGTTGCCAACTAACAAAATGTCATCTACGTATAGTACAAGAAATACCACTACGTTTCCATCACATCTCTTGTATACACAAGGCTCATCCGGACTTTGAATAAATCCATATGACTGGATAACCTCATCAAAGCGGATGTTCCAAGTGTTGGGAGTATGAGGAATACAATCAAAGTCCCACATTGGTAAGACATGGAAAAGATCATGTGCTTATAAGAAAAAAGATATCTCCATTGGTATGAGGCCTTTTGGGTAAAGCCCAAAAATAAAACCATGAGGGCTTAGACCCAAAGTGGACAATATCATGCCATTGTGGAGATATGTGGAGCTTATAAGCACTAACAATTGGTATCAGAGCCATGGTCCATGTCAAGCCATGAACCTCGAACGAAGGAAGTTGAGCTCCCACGTCCGGATCAAGAGAACCAGACATCAGGAAGGAAGTCTAGTTGGGTCGGGGGGACCGAACAACTGGCAGGAAGTCCTGGTGGGTTGAAGATCGGACATCAAGCAGAGAAAATCCTTCGAGGAGGGATAGGCTTGAGGGGGGGCCCAATGTGGTCCTTCGTTTGAGGGGGGGATTGTTGGGAGTATGAGGAATACAATCAAAGTCCCACATTGGTAAGACATGGAAAAGATCATGTGCTTATAAGAAAAAAGATATCTCCATTGGTATGAGGCCTTTTGGGTAAAGCCCAAAAATAAAACCATGAGGCCATGAGGGCTTAGACCCAAAGTGGACAATATCATACCATTGTGGAGATATGTGGAGCTTATAAGCACTAACACCAAGATCTAGAAGCTTGCTTCAATCCATAAATGGACCGATTAAGCTTACATACAAGATGCTCTTTGCCTTTAGCAATGAATCCCTCTGGTTGCCGCATATAGATGTTCTCCTCAAGACTTCCGTTAAGGAAAGCTATCTTGACATCCATCTGCCAAATCTCATAATCCATATGAGCAACTATAGATAAGAGAATCCAGATAGACTTAAGCATAGCTACCGGCGAAAAGGTATCCTCATAATCGATACCCTCTTTCTGAGTATACCCTTTCTCAATAAGCCTAGCTTTAAAGGTCTCAACCTTCCCGTCTACTCCTCTCTTTCTCTTGTAGATCCACTTGCATCCAATGGCTTTTACACCATCGGGTGGTTCTACTAGCTCCCAGACCTGATTAGAATCCATAGATTCTATCTCTGAATTCATCGCTCTTTGCCAAGATACCGCATCTCTATCTTGGAGTGCCTCGTCATATGTCCAAGGATCAGGTTCATGTTCACCAAGGACTAAGTCCGAAGACTCTCCCAAAAACATGAATCTTTCGGGTTGTCTAACAACCCTCCCACTACGACGAGGTGCCTCCTGTGTATGCTCTATGACACGCAGTGCAGTGACTTATGATATCTCCTCTTGTACCGGTGGTACTGAAGTCGAGACTTCCCCTGTCAACTCCTCAAGAACAATCCTACTGTGGGCTTGTGGTTCATCACATAGTCCTCCTCTAGAAATCTAGCATTCGTACTCACGATCACCTTCTGATCTCTAGGACTATAGAATAAACCACCCTTCATTCCCTTAGGGTAGCTAACAAACAAGCGTACTTATGTATGAGATTCCAACTTACCAGCATCTCCCTTCAGCACATGTGCTGGACTACCCCAAATCCAAATATGTCTTAGACTAGGCTTTCGCCCAGTCCACAACTCTATGAGAGTAGAGGGTACTGACTTAGATGGAACCAAGTTCAGAATGTGTGCCTTCGTTTCCAGAGCAAACCCCCAGAACGAATCAGGTAACTCAGAATAACTCATCATAGATCTGACCATCTCCATAAGAGTCCTGTTCCTTCGCTCCGCCACACCATTCTACTGGGGTGTGCCAGGTGCGAACAATTGGGATTGAATCCCAGACTCTGATAAGTAACTCCTAAACTCTCCCAAGAGGTACTCGCCACCACGATCAGATCGTAGTGTCTTGATACTTTTACCTTGACGATTCTTCACATCAGCCTTGAATTCTTTGAACCTGTCAAAGCATTCAGACTTGCGACGCATCAAGTAAATGTATCCATACCTTGAATAATCGTCTATAAAAGAGACGAAGTATTCAAAGCCACCTCTAGCCTGGATAGTCATAGGACCGCACAGATCAGAATGAACCAATTCTAACACATCTTTGGCTCTATACCCCTTGGCCTTGAAAGGCTTCTTGGTCATTTTACCTTCCAAGCAAGATTCGCAGGTTGGGAGATCCTCCACTACTAATGAACCCAAAGGTCCATCAACTATCAACCTTTGAATTCTACTCAGGTTAATATGACCAAGCCTTAGATGCCAAAGATACATCTGGTTCATTTTCGAAGGTTCTTTTTTCTTATTAGACTTAGAAGATGAGTTATTTACTTCTATATGCATCGTGGGAGTTTTCGGTTCAAGAGTATACAAATTGCCAACCAATGTACCAGAACAGATAATCTCCCTATTCCATTTTATAACCACTTTATCATTAAAAGAAATAGAATATCCATCCATAAATAATTTAGAAACTGAAATTAAATTCTTTCTAAAAGTAGGTACATAAAAGACAATTTCTCAAAACCAAAACTTTATTCCTATAAAAAGATAAATAAACGTCTCCCACTGCAATAGCCGCCACCTATGAAGCATTGCCCATGAAGACGATAATCTCTCCCTCAGCTAGTCGTCGGGTTTCCTGGAACCCCTGCAAAGTATTGTAGACATGATCAGTGGCTCCTGTATCTACACACCAGGCACTGGTAGATAACACCGCTAAACATGTTTCAACAACTAAACAAGAAGATATACCTTTGTTCTTTCGGCGAGGACAATCCGCCTTTCAATGTCCAGTCTGCTTGCAAGTGAAGCACTTGCCTTTCGGCTTCTTCACTCCTGCCTGAGGTCCCACTTCCACTTTCTTTGCTCCACCTTGCTTCTTCTTCTTCTTACCTTTCGGTTTAGAAGAAGAAACCTTCTGAGCAACCATGGCTTGAGCGCTTTGACGAAAAAGCCCCTCTGCCGCCTGGAGTTCTGTCAGAAGCTCCGCCAACGAATACAACCTCTTGTTCATGTTGTAGTTGAGGCGGAACTGCTCAAAACTCCTAGGCAGAGACTGGAGAATGATATCGACCTGGGTTTCCCCATCGATCTCAGCTCCGAGGACTTCCATCTCATTAAGATGAGCCATCATCTTGAGAACATGATCCCTAATGGGTGTTCCCTCGACCATGGTGGTCGTCATCAAGTTTCTCATAGCCTCTGTCTAGTAGCCCTACTCTGATGTCCGAAAAGTTCCTTGAGATTGAACATCATGTCATAAGCTGTGGTCATGGCCTGATGTTGATGTTGCAGCACATTTGACATAGATGCCAAAATGTAACACCGCGCCATCTCATCTGCCTTGATCCATTTCTTATAACTTTATTTCTCCTTTTCATCAGAGTCATCGGTGGGCTTAGGAGGACAGACCTCGAAGAGTACAAATTTGTACTCCTCTGATTAAGACAATATCAAGTTTCTTTTCCAATCAATATAGTTTGTTCCGAGTTTATTTTCTTTTAATATCAAGTGGGTTGAAAGCCATTTGAAAAACCTAAGAATCACAATGATCAAAATATTAGATTTCAAATATTATTGATTCCTCAAAACAATAAAATTTCAAATCAACCAACACCTCAAAACACCAGAATATCGCATGCCACGATAGTGTGGACGTATACGAATTCTACATTTGTAAGAGGAGGTTTTACCCATTAATTTTATTATCTTGTCAACCTTACTTTTTGACAAATAAAATTAATAGTTGGTTCCTCTTTGGCCTTACAAATAAAAGCAGTGACTCTGATGGGGAGGATACTTTTTATTTGCATCTAAGTGTGCACCATTACACGATACTAAGGGAATTATTTTGGATTATGTGCCTTACCGATGGAGAAGTACACACGCTCCTAAATAATTTCCTATAACCATTATTTGACCTAGTGATCCGCAAACAAACCCATCCGATGGGGAGGAAGGCACTCAGAGCCAACGCACAAGTTTGTTGCATCACACGTCAAATTGTAATGGAGGTCGCGGGAATTAATTGAAATGTCCCTCTCCCACTTAGTAAATTGACAATGAGGAATTTTCAAGCATACACAACATGCATATAAAAACAAATCAGCAATAAATATGGAAAAAACAGAATTTTTCCAACTATTATAGTATTGTTCTCCAATACGCATCCCGTCGTGTCGCCACCTCGTCCGCTCTATCTTTTCCCGTGCGCAAGTCACCAAAGAGATCCGAGTCGAGATAAACTATTTTAATTTACATCCATCGATCCTATACTCCACGAAGGAGTGTACAAATAATCTAGATCGAAAGTAAACTAAAATGAGTGGCTAAACAATGCCGTATTTAATTACAAAAATTAAATACTAATCTAGCCTCGTCAACCCCGAGGATTCAAATAATATACATACAATCACACACATAACAATCACATACACACAAATAGCCATAATAGTCGGATCTTATGCCTGCAACCAAACAGTTAGCCTACGCACATCCTACTATTATCCGGCATACTCAATATATGATATGTGCATGAAAGTAACCGAATCCAAAATACACAAAACCGAAAACCATGGCTCTGATACCACTTGTTGGTAGTTGCTTCGGAGGCTCATTGGCTCCCATGTCCTCGGATTAAAATTTTGACTAATGAAAGAACTAATCCGGATGGGATGAGTTTCCTTAGCACAACCAATTCGTCGTCGTGCTAACAACTTGAGTGATCGCTTGAACAAACTAGTTGTTCAAGCAATACAACTCTTCTAGTTGGTTAGCCGCGGAAGAGACGACGGACGGATCGCCGGTTTTTGTGTTTGTCTTCGGGGTCCATGATTATACAAATACATAAAAAATGTAAACTAGTATAATCAACACATAAAGAACATGCTAAAATCAAAAAATAAAGTTATAAAACTTTTATACCTCACGATCTTCTACCGTATGTCCTATCCTCTTCGTGGACGTCGTGTGGGTGAAGATCCTCCACAAGTAGAAGCCTCCTAGATCACGTTCTTCTCTTCCTTGTTCGCTCCAAACAAAGAGAAGAACTAAACAAAACTCCTTCTCCTTTCTAGAACCGGCCACCAAGCCAAAGGGCTTGATACAACCGCCGCCCAAGGAGTGGCTTCTTGAGCACCGGCCAACCTTGAAGCAATGTTGTCGCCGACCACCAAGATGGGATATGGATGAATGCCGGCCAACCTTGTATCAATGTTGCCATCGGCCACCAAGGAGAAAGGGAGGAAGAAGAGAACTGGCCAAGGATGAGAAGAGGAAGAGGGGCGCCGGCCAAAACCCTAGGGAGAACAAAGATCTTGCCGCCCACTTCTAGCCACCCAAAACCCTAACTCTTTTAGGGTTTGTTGTCGCCCACTTCTAGATAGGCAAACCCTAATTTCCAAGCACTATCCTTTCCGCCCAAGCCTAAGCCCTCTATTTATAGAATTGGGCTTAAGCCTCCTTTATTCTCCACCGTCGGATCTAGGGATCTAATCTCCACCGTCGGATCTAGGGTTTTATCCCAACCGTCGGATCTAGGGTTTCATCCCAACCGTCGGATCTAGGGTTTCATCCCAACCGTCAGATCTATGGTTTCATCCCAACTGTCGGATCTAGGGATTTAATCCCAACCGTCGATTCTAGGGATTTAATCCCAACCGTTGGTTTTAGAGTTTTGTTTTACATCCTTGGCTCTAGGCTTCATGAGGATTATGTTAGGCTACGATAGGGACCATGAGGAGGAGTTGGATCTTGGCCACCCGATGGATCAGAACCATACAAACTTGTTCCATCAATGATGTTCCATTCCACTAGAGGATCATCATTGAACTACCTCACCAACCCCATAAATTAATATGGGCTTCATATATTATTTGTACATCCATCTCCCCATGTTTAAGATATCGAATATCCGTCAATTAATTGATTTACTGACCATCAATTAATTAACATCTTACTCCTCGAGTAGTACCACTCAACCTTATCATCATGTTGACTAAGTCAACCAGCTGGGTTTACATGATGAACCTTATGAGCTCCTCAAGGGGACATCATCAACCTAATATATAGGACACAGTTTCCTCCTATAATCAACGACACACTATGTAAATAATATTATTTCCCAACTTACTGGGCATATTGATTTAATCCATCTAAATCTCACCCTATGGTAAATCAAAGAAATAAATACTAAGTACATGTGCCCGTTATTATATCGGGATTAAGAGCATGTACAACATAATATCCGAGGTCCGATTCAATTATGTAGTCAGCAATAAATTGAATCACTTCTATGTCGGTCCTGCTCAATACACCTAAGTGTACTAGTGTAACTCTATGTTCAAGACAAAACAATACCAAGCTACACTACAACCATGCCAATGGTTTGTCCAAAACCATCTTGGTTATGAGCCTCTACTTATATTCTACAAGAGACTGATAACATGATCTTCTGTGCCACACCAAGCACCATGTTATCTACAATGTAAAATATTAGACAATATGCACACATATAATAAAGTTCAAACAATGATCATGTGATTCTTATTTCAAAATAAAATGTTCATACAAAAAGAGCTAGGTTTTCAGTATACATTCCAACAGGTAAGACTCGTGCTACGAGTTTAACTTTAATCTCGAGATATACAAAAGGAATAAAACCATTGAAGTTTTAGGTATTTAGAAAATGTATACAATTTCACAGAAAAAGAATGTGAAGGGCATCTCAGGTGGTGCAGAGCTTAGGTATTGCCTGTTCTTGCTGAATGGAGAATGGATGCCTCGGGCGATGCAGGGCTTACGTATTGCCTATTCGTGCCGAATGAAAAATGGGCGCCTTGGGCGATGTAAGACTTACTTGTAGCCTGTTCATGTCGAATGGAGAATGAACGCCTCGGATGGTGCAAGACTTATGTGTTGCCTGTCTGTGCCGAATAGAGGATGGTTGCCTCAGGTGGTGTAGGACTTATGTATTGCCTATCCGTACCGGATGGAGGATGGGCACCTTAGGCGGTGCAGGGCTTACGTGTGGCCTATCCATGCCGAATGGAGAATGGGCACCTCGAGCGGTGTAGAGCTTACATATTGCCTATCTGTGTCGAATGGAGGATGGGTGTCTTGGTCAGTGTAGGGCTTACGTATTTCATGTCCGTGCCGAATGGAGAATGAGCGCCTCTAGCAGTACTGGGCTTATGTATTGCTTGTCCGTGCCGAATAGAAAATGGGCGCCTCGGGCAGTGCAGGGCTTATGTGTGGCCTGTTTGTGCCGAATGGAGTATGGGCGCATTGGGCGGTGTAGGGTTTATGTATTGCCTGTCCATGCCGAATGGAAAATGGGCGCCTCGGGTTGTGCAGAGCTTACGTATTGCATGTATGTGCCGAATGGAGAATGGGTGCCTCGGGTGGTGCAAAGCTTACGTATTGCATGTCCGTGCTGAATGTGTTAGGGCAATCAACCCGTGATATGATTTTGATGTGTGTGGAAAAGGGTTTAAGTTAGGATGTTTGGATTTGATATGTGCGTTGGACTCTTGCAGGACTTAGTAATTCGCACATGGAGCATTGGCGAGTTTCACCTCTCATGACTCGGTCCTTGAGTCGGTGAAGGATGGCTTTGCGGAAGCCGTGCACTTGGAGCATCCAAGGGACTGCCGGACGAGGAGATTGGAGTGAAGCCTGAGGAAGTAGAGTTCAGGGCGAGACGCGAAGGATGACACTGCAGAGCCATGCGCTTGGCGCATTCGAGGGACGTGGCCGGACGAAGAAAACTTCAAAGGAGAGGGACTCCAAGGAATGAGAGTGAGCGAATGTAACCCGGGAAGGGGTAGTGCGCTTAGGTGGAACTTGGCCAATTGGCTAAGTGTCGGATGGGATTTCTCGACATCAGTCGACTTCCATGTTATGGCAGTCGACTACTCTAAGTCGACTGTGACTCGACTAGTGTTCGAGTCCGGTTTATATGCCAACAGTCGACTACCATGGATTGGCAGTCGACTGCGAGACCACCAGTCATCTGATGAAGGAATCAGTCGACTAGTCACAAGGGTTTCGGGCACAGAATGGAGTGTTCCCTTCCAGCACTCGATTGATAGCTCCATCAGTCGATTGATGGTAAGATCAGTCGACTGATGTGGGAGACATTGGATGGAATCCAACATGGAAATAAGCCATTATTGTGCAACGGCTATAGGACCAGTCGACTGATCGGGGCATCAGTCGACTGTTCCTGTGTTAACGGGAAGAAACCCTCTTCTTCTATAAAAAGAAGGGGTGAGGGCATTTGGGAGCCTAATGCTTCAACTCATAATATCTCCCAAAGTGCTCTAAAGATTTTCCACTCTTCTTACTTGCTATTATTCCATTCTATTATAAGAAGAGGGATTGTAAAGAGGTTACCTCCACCTAGCTTGGTGCAAATGAGAGAATAGTGAAAGCTTGAGGCGTGATTCACCTTGGACGAATCAGATCATGGATTAGCGACGAGGTCGTGAACCATGTTACATTGTGGTGTTAGCGTTTGTGTTTCTATTCTTCCTTTGCTTTGTCTTTAATTGTTTGTATTAGTATATTCCGCTTGTGCTAATAGTGTTTGTTGACGAGCAACGAATGAACGACTTCGACCATACGACGATCGAGGGCTATTCACCCCCTCTAGCCGGCCACCATCGATCCTACAAGTGGTATCAGAGCCAAGGCGCTTGTCACCGGACTAACCGCCATAACAAGCACTACATCACGAGATGGCCGACTCTAATATTCATCCGCCGAAGTTCGAGGGAGAATTCGCTTGGTGGAAGAAGCGAATGGAGGTATTTTTCGAAACCGACTTCGAAATTTTATTAATTATGGAAAATGGTTTCAAGATGCCTAGAGATGAAGAAGGAGAGCCATTGGAAAAATCAAGGTGGAGTAAGAGGCAAAGGGAGGAGTACTTGGCAAACTCAAAGGCAAAGCACCACCTCTACAATGTACTCCCCCAACAAGAAATCAACCGAATAGGAGAATGTGCTAGCGCCAAGGAAATGTGGGAGAAACTCATAGAGATTCATGAAGGCACATCCGAGGCTAAGCTAGCAAGGAGAGATGTCCTTCGCTCCCAACTAACCAATATCAAACTCGAAAAGGGAGAGAAGGTAAAATCTCTACACTCTAGGTTTAAAGAAATTTTAACCGGTTTGACAAGTGTAGGGGAAAAGCTCTCCAACCGGGATATGGTAATGAAGGCTATAAATGCCTTTCCCCGGTCCTCAAGATGGAGCTCAATGGTGGATTCCTTCTACATCTCCAAGAATTTAGAAGTGAGCACCTTGGAGGAGTTCTTCTCAACCATGGAGCTCCATGAAACTAGGCTTGAGGGAGTAATTGAAGAATCAAGTATCAAGCCATCAAGAGGAGTAGCCCTAGTAGCCAACAAGGGAAAGAAGAAAAAGATAGAGACTCCCTCCTCCTCCTCCGATGAAGCATCCTCCTCCTCCTCCATGGATAGCATGGAAGAAGCTTACATGGTAAGGAAGGTAAGACGTGCTTTGAAAAATTTTAAATTTAATAAATCTAATGATAGGAGAAGACTAAGGGGGAAGGTAATTTGCTATAATTGCCAAGGAGAGGGACACATAAGGGATAATTGTCCTCTCTTGAACAAAAGCAAAGAAGAGAGGAAGAAGAAAGAAGAAAAGAAGAAAAGAAGAAAAAGGGGAGCAAGAAGAAGGAAGAAGAGAAGAAGGCCAAGGAAAAGGAGAAGGCCAAGGCACTAAAATCAAGAACTTGGGATGCCCCCTCTTCATCATCATTATCATCGAAAGAGGAGAATGCTTTTGTCACCAACCTTGCTTTGATGGCGTTTGATGACTTAGACACCTCCTCCTCCGAGCAAGAAGAAAGAAGCACAAGTGAGGAGATCTCTAGTGAAGGGGGAGGCTCATCACCATCCTCATCCGAATTCGAAGAAGAAGACATGAAGACTATAGTAACGAATCTCTCACCCCATAAAATAGTTTCCATGATTTCTAGCCTTACTAAGGATTTATTTAGGGCTAAGAAAAAGAATAAAAGCATGCTAGATAAAATTAAGGACTTAGAACAAAAATTAGAAAAAGCATGTTTTGATATTAATGATGATGATGCATGCTCACATGATAACTATATGCCTTTTAATGTTAGTGATGCATGTATGAATGAAAATAGGGCTTTAAGAGAGAAAGTAGATCATTTAACCAAGGCCCTAGAAAAATTCACAATTGGCTCCAAAACCCTTAACATGATCATAGGGAGCCAAAGAGAAAGCTTCAATAAAAAAGGCCTAGGATATAAGGAAAATAAAAATGAAAAGGCCTATAAATGTCTAATTGCTAGGGGTCAAGATAAAAAGAAAACAATAGCTAGAAAATGGATCCCTAAGAAATTTTTAGTGAACCCCATAGGAAAGAATTTGTTTTGGGTTCCTAAATCCATCCTTAAGGGTTAGGAAAATCCTAGGATAGTCAACCATAAGGATTTCACCTATATCTTATGTTTTGGTTCACTTAGGATGGTGGGACTTAATTTTAGAAATAGTGTTGGGTGATGATAATGCACCCATAAATAGTTTAAATCATGCTCAACACTTAGTGTTATGTATGTTGATACTTATTTTTAGCATAAGTGTTGGGTGATGAGACCATAAATTGATAATAATGCTTAAATCATGATAATTAATGTAATTGTCATATATGTTTGCAATCATGATTTATGATCTTGACATTTAATATATAATCATGGGCAATATGGTTTAAATCATGTCTAGGGTCATGCTTGAATTATTATCATGATTTTATACCTAATGCATGTTTACAAATTGATAGATACATGTGTTTCATGATCATAATCTGAAATTAATTCATATATGTCTTTATGATCATGTGGGTTGTTAGGATGATACTTAACCTTGTGTAGAATTGTATGAAATTTATGGTTAAGTATATACAAATACCTTTAGGAACATCTCACACTCACTATAGGCTACCTTGATTGAAAACATAGCATGAGTGAGATGATAGGATGATACAAATGGTCCACTAATGCCTCTGACATTTAGATGGTCATTTAAAGTGTCAAAATAGCAATAATAGACCAATCATAGGGAAGACTTATGTTTAATTCATAGACATATTTCCCAAAGATCATGGTTGGATATTTCATATGTTTTCAAAACATTTTCTTACTTTAAAATCTATGTGTTCATATTTTGAAACAATCCAAAGCAAAACTAGGTGTTAAAATTGATACAAACTTGATCAAAAACCTAGTTGTTTTTGAAGCTTTTGAATTTTTGGCTAATTTTCGAAAATATAATGATTCCTCATGAAAAACTATTTTTCATTGATAATTATGCTTACAAGAAATATGTTCCCCAAATTTCATGAATTTTAGAATTTTATAGAATTTTTAATGCATTTCTAAAATTCACCCTGAAAATAAAAAAAACCTGAAATCAGAGTGCCAGTCGACTGGTAGTCTGAACCAGTTGACTGATCGACTGATAACATGCCCAGTAACCTTCTTTTATCAGATTTTAAGGCATGATTTGGTAATTTTTGTTCCTTAGAGTTGATGCCATGCTTGTATAAACTTTGTTTAATATTTTTGATGGTGTCAAAGGGGGAGAAATATGCATGTTTAAGTAAGGGGAGAATTGTATTTAGGGGGAGTTTCATGTATTAAGGGGGAGAGTTGATAATCATGTTTATTCACATGCTTTCTTACCTTAATATTTTTATCAAATGTTTACTTAACTTAAACGAATTGCCACACATCAAAAAGGAGGAGATTGTTAGGGCAATCAACCTGTGATATGATTTTGATGTGTGTGACAAAGGGTTTAAGTTAGGATGTTTGCATTTGATATGTGCATTGGAGTATTGCAGGAATTAGTAATTCTCACATGGAGCATTGGCGAGTTTAACCTCTCATGACTCGGTCCTTGAGTCGGTGAAGGATGGCTTTGCGGAAGCCATGTGCTTGGACCATTCGAGGGACCACCGGACGAGGAGATTGGAGTGAAGTCAGAGGAAGTAGACTTCAGGGCGAGACGCGAAGGATGGCACTGTAGAGTCGTGTGCTTGGTGCATCTGAGGGACGTGGCCAGACGAAGACAACTTCAAAGGTGAGGGACTCCAAGGAATGAGAGTGAGCGAATGTAACCCGGGAAAGGGTAGTGCGCTTAGGTGAAACTTGGCCAATTGGCTAAGTGTCAGATGGGATTTCTCGACATCAGTCGACTGCCATGTTATGGTAGTCGACTACTCTAAGTCGACTGTGATTCGACTAGTGTTCGAGTTCAGTTCATGTGCCAACAGTCGACTACCATGGATTGGCAATCGACTGTGAGATCACCAGTTGACTGATGAAGGAATCAGTCAACTGGTCGCAAGGGTTTCGGGCACAGAATGGAGTGTTCGCTTCCAGCACTCGACTGATAGCTCCATCAGTCAACTGATGGTAAGATCAGTCGACTGATGTGGGAGCCGTTGGATGGAATCCAACATGGAAAGAAGTCGTTATTGGGCAACGGGTACAGGACTAGTGACTGATCGGGGCATCAGTTGACTGCTCCTGTGTTAACGGGAAGAAACCCTCTTCTTCTATAAAAAGAAGGGGTGAGGGCATTTGGGAGCCTAATGCTTCAACTCATAACATCTCCCAAAGTGCTCTAAAGATTTTCCACTCTTCTTACTTGCTATTATTCCATTCTATTGTAAGAAGAGGGATTGTAAAGAGGTTACCTCCACCTAGCTTGGTGCAAAGGAGAGAATAGTGAAAGCTTGAGGTGTGATTCACCTTGGATGAATCGGATCGTGGATTAGCGGCGAGGTCGTGAACCATGTTACATTGTGGTGTTAGCGTTTGTGTTTCTATTCTTCCTTTGCTTTGTCTTTAATTGTTTGTATTAGTATATTCCGCTTGCACTAATAGTGTTTGTAGATGAGAAACGAACGAACGACTTCCACCATACGACGATCGAGGGCTATTCACCCCCTCTAGCCGGCCACCATCGACCCTACATAATGGAGAATGGGCGCCTCGTGTGGTGCAAAGCTTACGTTTTTCATGTCCGTGCCGAATGGAGAATGGGTACCTCGGGCGGTGTAGGGCTTACGTATTGCTCATCCGTGACAAATGGAAAATGGACGCCTTGAGTGGTGCAGGTCTTACGTATTGCCTATCCATTCCGAATGGAAAATGCACACCTCTAGCGGTACAAGGCTTATGTATTTCCTTTCCGTGTTGAATGGAAAATGAGTGCTATGGGCGGTGCAGGGCTTACGTGTGGCCTGTTCGTGCCGAATAGAGAATGGGCGCCTTGGACAGGGCTTATGTGTGGCTTGTCCATGCCGAATGGAGAATGGGTGCCTCGGATGGTGTAGGGCTTACGTATTGCCTGGCCGTGCCGAATCAACTCTAAAGGGTGGCTTTCCCCATATTTCCCAGCTTCGGGGCTCCGATTTTCCTAATATTTCATATAGATAGACTCTTATTTCTCTTTTTTACCCCTTCTCTTTTTCTAGGGTTTTAAGGCAATCTTTTTTTTAAGAAACACCATTAGGGGTCCAAACACCACCCTTTACCCTTTTTGTTCTATCGTTAGGTTTCTAGCTCTTGGTTCTATCGCCATGAAATCACTGGTGTTGCAATTATTTAAAGAAGCTGTGGGCTCATGGGGTAACCCTTTGGCGGTGATCGACGCTCTTCCTCTTTCCCCTTCTCTTTTTCTTCGCCCCCTATTGATGTGCCTCCTACCTCTTCCTAGCTTACAAGTGTAGCTTGCGATGCCCCTTCACCTTCTTCTACGCCCCATGTCTTCATAGATTACTCTTCTATAGCACCACCGGTCGCTTCTATGGTAGTATCTTTGGCGTCTCTGCCCCCTTCCTCTTGGTCCCCAACTGTCGCTGTAGGACTTTCTACTTGCCGCCCAACCCGTCCATGGATGTATCTCCTGCGACCTTTCTGCGATCTCCTGCCCCTTTTTTTCCCTTACCGGATATTTCGACAAACTTTCTTCCCCAGTGGAGATGAATGTGGTCATTACTTCCTCCTCATGAATGTGGTCATTACTTCCTCCTCAGCCCATTCTTTCTTCTTCGGAGACCCACCTAGTGATGACTCCTCCTCCTTCGAACCAAGTGTTCTTCTTACCTGCTCTCCCTCCCCTATCTTTAAGGGAGATGTAGATTCTCCACCAAGAAGAACTACAACCCCGTATGGAGGGCATGAGGCAATGCTTGGACTTGGTGAGATTTAAGACTTCTCGCTTGGATCTACCTTTCTCTATAAGGGCCTAACTTGACGTGTTTGTGTAGACCCTCATCAATTATGAGGAATTGCTTTGCTCTTTGACTGACTATCATACACCAGTCAACCACCAGTATGCTCACTTGCAGGATCAATCGACTCGGATGACATCACCTGTTAGTGTCAGCCCTTAGTGCCAATCATAAGAAGATTGATTAGGGATCATATGTATCGGATTTCATTAATAACAGACAAAGATTAATTATTATATTTACTTTATATGTGAGCCAGTAAATAAATATAATAATGCCCTTGAATAGTAGGTTCTAATCTATAGTATATCAATTGGTAGAATTGATTATGAGAAGCTATAGAGAATACTATTCTTAAACATTCCTAGTCAAGTATTGTATTAATAGACAAAGGGATATATTGATACATTGAGACTAGCATGTAGGTCAATGGATGACTTGATTGTAGGGATGTATACTGAAAAGTCTATCTTTTGTATGAACATCTTTATTTTGGAATAAGAATCACATGATCATTGTTTGCATATTTTTATGGTTATGCAATATTGTCTAATACTTTACATTATAGATAACATGGTATGTGGTGTCACACAGGAGATCATGTTATCGACCCCTTAAAAAGTATAAGTAAAGGCTCACAACCGAGATGACTTTGGATAAACCATCGGAATGGTTGTAGTGTGATTTGGTGTTGGTTTGTCTTGACTATAGAATCACACTAGTGCACTTTGTGTGTGTTGAGCAGGACCGACTTAGAAGTGATTCGATTTATTGCTGACTACATAATCAAATCGGACCTCAGATATTATTTAGTACATGCTCTTAATCCCGATATAATAACGGGAACATATACTTAGTACTCATCTCTTTGATTTACCAATGGGCGAGATTTATAGATTAAATCGATAGACTCAGTAAGTTGGGAGTTGATATTATTTATATGGTGTGCCGTTGATTATAGGAGGAAACCGTGTCCTATATATTAGGATGATGATGTCCCCTTGAGGAGCTCATAAGGTTCATCATGTAAACCCTGCAGGTGGACTTGGTCCGGCATGATGAAAAGGTTGAGTGGTACTACTCAAGGAGTTAGATGTTGATTAATTAATGGTCAGTAAATTAATTAATCGACGGACATTCGAGATCTTAAACACGGGGAGAAAATGTACAAATAATATATGGAGCCCATATTATCATATGGGGGTTGGTGAGGTAGATCAATGATGAACCTTTAGTGGATTGGATCATCATTAGTGGATCGAACTTTATGTGGGCTTGATCCATGGGTGGCCAAGACCCAACTCCTCCTCATGGTCCCTAATGTAGCCTATTAACACCTCATGATGCTTAGATCCAATGGATAGAAACAAAACTCTAAGATCCATAGGTAGAGATTAAATTTTTAAGATCTGACGGTTGAGATTAAATCTCTAGATCCGACGATTAAGATTAAATCCCTAGAACCAATGGATGAGATTAATTCATGACTTATCCCTAACTCTATAAAAGGATGTCAAGGGAGTTGGCGTGACATTATTGATGAGAGCTAGGGTTTTTGGGTGGCAAGGAAGAGGAATCCTAGTTGAGATAGGATTAGGATTAGGGTTTGGAGGCAAGGGTGGCACCAAATAAGGAAGGTATTCTTCTCTTCTTCTTCCTCTTTTGGCCAACGTACAACACCTCTCCAGCCTCTTTTCCAGCCTTGGCCGATGCCCAAAAGCTCCCTTCTCCTTCTCCTTAGGTGGTGGAAACAAGATATAGGGATTCCCTTGGTGTCTTGGTTGTTTTCCACCATCTTCTCCTTCACCTAGTTGGCCGGCGGCAAGGATAGTTTTAGTTCCTTGTTGGTTGTTTCTAGAGAGAAGAAAAACCTTGTTTCTATTCTTCCTCTTGCTTTGGAAGAGCAAGGAAGGAAGATTTGCCATCTAGGAGCTTCGACTTTTGGTAGATCGTCGCCCACACGACGTCCAAAAGGAGGAAGTTCATACATTAGAAGATCGAGAGGTATACCTATTCTACTTTCTTCTTTTGTTTATTGCTTGTATTTGTTTTTCAATTATAAGCATGTTATAAATCTGTAAATGGCTAAATAATACTTGGATCCCGAGTATAAACACGAAAACCAGCGATCCGGACATCGTCTATTCCGCGGCTACTTGTAGAATAGAGGATGGTCGCTTGAACAACTAGTTTGTTCAAGTGACCTCTCTAAATGAATAGCACGACGATGACTTGGTGGTTTGGGCAATCCCTTTTGTCTAGGATTAATTTTTTTTTAATCCGGGGACATCGAAGGGATCGCCATGGACAAGCTACTGAGGTGAAGTGGGAAGCGAAGTTTCCCCTCACAGACTCGATAAGCAAAACCCTTCAATTGGTATCAGAGCCAAGGTTTCCGATTTTGTGTGTTTAGGATTCGGTTAATTTTTATGCACTTTTTCATATATTATATGTGCCGGATAATAGTAGGATTTGCGTAGTTTAACTCTTTGGTTGCAGGCATAAGATCTGACTATTATGGCCATATGTGTGTATGTGATTGTATGTGTGTAAATAATTATTTTGTTGAATCCTCGGGGTTGACGAGGCTAGTATTTAGTTTTTGTAAATTAAATATGACATTGTTTAGCCACTCTTTATTTTATTTTACTTTCGATCTAGATTTCATGTACACTCCCTCTTGGAGTATAGGACCGATGGATGTAAATTAAAATAGGTTTTAGTCTCGGCTCGGATCTCCGGATGGCTCATACATGGCGTAGGAGGAGCGGACGAGATGGCAATGCGATAGGAGTCATATTGAAGACAAAAGCCATAATAGTTGGAAAATAATTTATTTTTCATATTTAT
The DNA here is from genome assembly GCA_025175895.1 of Wurfbainia villosa. Taxonomy (NCBI): domain Eukaryota; kingdom Viridiplantae; phylum Streptophyta; class Magnoliopsida; order Zingiberales; family Zingiberaceae; genus Wurfbainia; species Wurfbainia villosa. The sequence goes on from CM045997.1 coordinate 38,039,935, forward strand.
TGCTTTTTTGTTTGATATGCATGTCGTAGGCTAGGAAAATTCCTCAATTTCAAATTACTAAGTGGGAGAGGGAATTTTTTAAAACTCCCACGGCCTCCATTACGATTTGACAAGTGATGCAAACAAACTTGTACGTCGGCTCTGAGTGCCTTCCTCCCCATCAGATGGGTTTGTTGGCGGATCACAAGGTCGAATATGGTTATAGGAAATTATTAAGGAGCATGTGTACTTGCCCATCGTAAGGCACATAACCCGAGATAATTACCTTGGTACCGAGTAATGGTGAACACTTAGATACAAATATAAGTATCCTCCCTATCAGAGTCACTGCTTTTATTTGTAGGGCCAAAGTGGAACCAACTATTAATTTTACTTGTCAAAAAGTTAGGTTGACAAGATAGTAAAATTAATGGGTAAGACCTCCTCTTACAAATGAAGAATTCGTATACGTCCACATTATCATGACATACGATATTCTCGGTGTTTTGAGGTGTTGGTTCATTTAAAATTTTATTGTTTGAGAAATCAATAATTTTTTGAAGTCTAATGTTTTGATTTATGTGATTCTTAGGTTTTCTTTCAAAATGACTTTCAACCCACTTGTTGTGATACTGAAAGAGAACAAACTTACTGGACCCAACTATGTTGATTGGAAGAGGAATCTAGACATTGTCTTGACTGCTGAGGAATACAAATATGTACTCCTCGAAGAGTGCCCTCCCAAGCCTACAGATAATTCTGGGTAAAAGGAGAGAGAGAGCTATAAGAAGTGGATCAAGGCCGATGAGATAGCGTGGTGTTACATTTTGGCATCTATGTCAAATGTACTGTAACATCAACATCAAGCCATGTCCACTGCTTATGATATGATGCTCAATCTCAAGAAGCTTTTCGGACACCAGAATCGGGCTGCGAGGCAAGAGGCCATGAGAAACTTGATGACGACCATCATGGTCGAGGGAACACCCATGAGGGATCATGTTCTCAAGATGATGGCTCATTTGAATGAGCTGGAGGTCCTAGGAGCTGAGATCGATGGGGAAACCCAGGTCGATATCATACTCCAGTCTCTGCCTAGGAGTTTTGAGCAGTTTCGCCTCAACTACAACATGAACAAGAGGTTGTATTCGTTGGCGGAACTTCTGACAGAACTCTAGGCGACAGAGGGACTATTTCGTCAGAGTGCTAAGGCGCATGCTGTGGTGACCCAGAAGGTTTCTACTTCTAAGCCGAAAGGCAAGAAGAAGAAGAAACAAACCGGGGCAAAGGCGGTGGGAGGTACTCAGGGAGGAGTGAAGAAGCCGAAAGGCAAGTGCTTCACTTGTAAGCAGACTGGACACTGGAAGAAGGACTGCCCCAAGCGCAAGAACAAAGGTATATCTTTTGGTCTAGTCGTTGAAACATGTTTAGCGGTGTTATCTACCGGCACATGGTGTGTAGATACGGGAGCCACTGATCATGTCTGCAATACTTTGCAGGGGTTCCAGGAAACCAGATGACTGGCTGAGGGGGAGATTACCGTGTACTTGGGCAATGCCACGAAGGTGGTGGCTATTGCAGTGGGAGATGTTCATTTATCTTTTGAGAAAAATAAACTTTTGGTTCTTAAGAATTGCCTTTATGTACCCTTATTTAGAAAGAATTTAATTTCGGTTTCTAAATTGTTTATGGATGAATATTCTATTTCTTTTAATGACAGAGTTGTTATAAGAAGGAATAGGGATATTATCTGTTCGGGTGCATTGATAGGAAATTTGTACACATTTGAACCAAAACCTCCCACGATGCAAATTGAAGTTAATAATTCATCTTCTAATTCTAATAAGAGAAAAGAACCTTTGAAGATGAACCAAACTTATCTTTGGCATCTTAGGCTTGGTCACATTAACCTAAGAAGAATTCAAAGGTTGATAGCTGATGGACCTTTGGGTTCATTAGTGGTGGAGGATCTCCCAACCTGTGAATCTTGCTTGGAGGGTAAGATGACCAAGAGGCCTTTTAAGGCCAAGGGGTATAGAGCCAAAGATATGTTAGAATTGGTTCATTCTGATTTGTGTGGTCCTATGTCTATCCAGGCTAGAGGTGGTTTTGAGTATTTTGTCTCTTTTATAGATGATTACTCAAGATATGGATACATTTACATGATGCGCCGCAAGTCTGAATGCTTTGACAAGTTCAAAGAATTCAAGATTGATGTGGAGAAATGTCAAGGTAAAAGTATCAAGACACTATGATCTGATCGTGGTGGTGAGTACCTCTTGGGAGAGTTTAGGAACTACTTATCAGAGGCTGGGATTTAATCCCAATTGACTGCACCTGGCACACCCCAGCAGAACGGTGTAGTAGAGCGAAGGAATATGACTCTTATGGAGATGGTTAGATCGATGAGTTATTCTGACTTGCCAGATTCGTTCTGGGGATATGCTCTAGATACGACGGTGTACATTCTGAACTTGATACCATCTAAATCAGTGCCTTCTACTCCCACAGAGTTGTGGACTGGGCGAAAGCCTAGTCTAAGACATATTCGGATATGGGGGAGTCCAGCACATGTGCTGAAGGTAGATGCTGGTAAGTTGGAACCTCGTACAGAAGTACGCTTGTTCGTTGGCTATCCCAGGGGAACGAAGGGTGGATTGTTTTATAGTCCTAGAGATCAGAGGGTGATCGTTAGCATGAACGCTAGATTTCTAGAGGAAGACTATGTGATGAGCCACAAGCCCAAGAGTAAAATTATTCTGGAGGAGTTAAAAGGGGAAGTCACTTCTTTAGTACCATCGGTACAAGAGGATATACCACATGTCACTGCACCGCGTGTCACAGAGGATACACAGGTGATACCTCGTCGTAGTGGGAGGGTTGTGAGACAGCCTGATAGATTCATATTCTTGGGAGAATCTTCTGATTTGGTCCCTGGCGAACATGAATCTGATCCCTGGACATATGACGAGGCAATCCAAGATAAAGATGCAGTATCTTGGCAAAGTGTAATGAATGCTGAGATTGAATCTATGGATTCAAATCAGGTCTGGGAGCTAGTAGAACCACCCGATGGTGTAAAAACCATTGGATGCAAGTGGATCTACAAGAGAAAGAGAGGAATAGACGGAAAGGTTGAGACCTTCAAAGCGAGGCTTGTTGCGAAGGGGTATACTCAGAAAGAGGGTATCGATTATGAGGAGACCTTTTCGTCGGTAGCCATGCTTAAGTCTATCCAGATTCTCTTATGCATAACAGCTCATATGGATTATGAGGTGTGGCAGATGGATGTCAAGACAACTTTCCTTAATGGAAGTCTTGAGGAAAACATCTATATGAAGCAACCAGAGGGATTCATTGCTAAGGGCAAAGAGCATCTTGTATATAAGCTTAATCGGTCCATTTATGGATTGAAGCAATCTTCGAGGTCTTGGAACATCCGCTTTGATGAGGTGATCCAGTCTTATGGATTTATTCAAAGTCTGGATGAGTCTTGTGTATACAAGAGATGTTACGGAAACGTAGTAGTATTTCTTGTACTATACGTAGATGACATTTTGTTGATTGGCAACAATATCAAGGTGTTATCGAACGTAAGGGTATGGTTGTCCAAAAAGTTTGATATGAAGGACTTGGGAGAGGTGGGACAGATATCTGGTTGTCCAAGAAGGGTTTTCTACCTTTCAGGCATTTAGTTCCTTTATCTAAGGAGATGTGTCCTAGATAATATGAGGAGATAGAGGAGATGAAGGCGGTTCCTTATGCTTTGGTAGTAGGAAGCCTTATGTATGCGATGCTCTGTACGAGACCAGATATCTTCTTTACCATGGGCATGGTCAGCAAATATCAGAGTAATCCAGAACAGGAATATTGGACTGCGGTAAAGCATATATTGAAGTACATGAGAAGGACTAGGGATTATATGCTAGTTTACCGGGCAGACCAATTACTCCTTGTGGGTTACACGGATTTCGACTTCCAATCTGATAGGGATAACAGTAAGTCTACCTCAGGTTTTGTGTTTACTTTGGGAGGTGGAGCCATTGTATGGAGGAGTGTGAAGCAGAAATGCGTGGCAGACTCCACCATGGAAGCTGAGTATGTGGTGTTCAAAGAAGTTGTATGGCTCAGGAACTTCCTGATGGACTTGGATGTGATTCTTGATTTGCCCAGAACTATCACAATTTATTGTGATAATAGTGGTGCAGTTGCAAACTCGAAGGAACCACGAGCCCATAAGGCTAGTAAACACATAGAGTGCAAGTACCACCTGATACGAGAAATCATAAAGAGAGGAGAAGTTGCTGTGGCCAAGATTGCATCTGAGGATAACTTGGCAGATCCTTTCACTAAGGCCCTTCCGGCGAGAGCTTTTGATAGGCATGTGGAGGGAATGGGGATCAGATGTAAGACACTTTGAGGATAGCATAGTCTTTTAGTATAAGTGGGAGATTGTAGGGATGTATATTGAAAAGTCTATCTTTTGTATGAACATCTTTATTTTGAAATAAGAATCACATGATCATTGTTTGCATATTTTTATAGTTATGCAATATTGTCTAATACTTTACATTGTAGATAACATGGTGTGTGGTGCACACAGGAGATCATGTTATCGGCCCCTTAAAAAGTATAAGTAAAGACTCACAACCGAGATGACTTTGGACAAACCATCGGAATGGTTGTAGTGTGATTTGGTGTTGGTTTGTCTTGACCATAGAATCACACTAGTGCACTTTGTGTGTGTTGAGCAGGACCGACTTAAAGGTGATTCGATTTATTGCTGACTACATAATCGAATCGAACCTTAGATATTATTTAGTACATGCTCTTAATCCTGATATAGTAACGAGCACATATACTTAGTACTCATCTCTTTGATTTACCAATGGGCGAGATTTATAGATTAAATCAATAGACTCGGTAAATTGGGAGATGATATTATTTATATGGTGTGCCGTTGATTATAGGAGGAAACTGTGTTCTATATATTAGGATGATGATGTCCCCTTGAGGAGCTCATAAGGTTCATCATGTAAACCCTGCAGGTGGACTTGGTCCGGCATGATGAAAAGGTTGAGTGGTACTACTCAAGGAGTTAGATGTTGATTAATTAATGGTCAGTAAATTAATTAATTGACGGACATTCGAGATTTTAAACACGGGGAGAAAATGTACAAATAATATATGGAGCCCATATTATCATATGGGGGTTGGTGAGGTAGATCAATGATGAACCTTTAGTGGATTAGATTATTATTAGTGGATTGGACTTTATGTGGGCTTGATCCATGGGTGGCCAAGACCCAACTCCTCCTCATGGTCCCTAATGTAGCCTATTAACACCTCATGATGCTTAGATCCAATGGATAGAAACAAAACTCTAAAATCCATAGGTAGAGATTAAATCTCTAAGATCCGAAGGTTGAGATTAAATCTCTAGATCCGACGATTGAGATTAAATCCCTAGAACCAATGGATGAGATTAATTCATGACTTATCCCTAACTCTATAAAAGGATGTCAAGGGAGTTGGCGTGACATTATTGATGAGAGCTAGGGTTTTTGGGCGGCAAGGAAGAGGAATCCTAGTTGAGATAGGATTAGGATTAGGGTTTGGAGGCAAGGGTGGCACCAAATAAGGAAGGTATTCTTCTCTTCTTCTTCCTCTTTTGGCCAACGTCCAGCACCTCTCCAGCCTTGTTCGACACCCAAAAGCTCCCTTCTCCTTCTCCTTAGGTGGTGGAAACAAGATATAGGTCTTCTCTTGGTGTCTTGGTTGTTTTCCACCATCTTCTCCTTCACCTAGTTGGCCGGCGGCAAGGATAGTTTTAGTTCCTTGTTGGTTGTTTCTAGAGAGGAGAAAAACCTTTTTTCTATTCTTCCTCTTGCTTTGGAAGAGCAACGAAGGAATATTTGCGATCTAGGAGCTTCGACTTTTGGTAGATCGTCGCCCACACGACGTCCAAAAGGAGGAAGGTCATACATTAGAAGATCGAGAGGTATACCTATTCTACTTTCTTCTTTTGTTTATTGCTTGTATTTGTTTTTCAATTATAAGCATGTTATAAATCTGTAAATGACTAAATAATACTTGGATCCTGAGTATAAACATGAAAACCGGCGACCCGGACATCGTCTATTCCGCGACTACTCGTAGAATAGAGGATGGTCGCTTAAACAACTAGTTTGTTCAAGTGACCTCTCTAAACGAATAGCACGACGATGACTTGGTGGTTTGGGCAATCCCTTTTGTGTAGGATTAATTTTTTTTTAATCCGGGGACATCGAAGGGATCGCCATGGACAAGCTACCGAGGTGAAGTGGGAAGCGAAGTTTCCCCTCACAGACTCGATAAGCAAAACCCTTCATTGATCTCACAAGTCATGAATATGTGATATCACATTGACATATGGATATTTATATTGGAGAATATATGTACTGAATTGACCCGCCATGAGAAAGTGTCATGGATTGTTATATGAGTGTCATATTCTTTCTCATGTGACTATTGGTATGAATAGTCCTTAGACCTGAAGTCACTACGGTTCTCTACATAAGGAGTTATGTACTTTGGTATCGTCTAACGTCACACCATAACAGGGTGCACTATAACAGTGATTATTGAGTATGTAACTGTTGGGAAATTCCGGATCATGATGTTCACAATATCGCGGGCAAATACTTCACACAACCGCAGCGGAAACAATATATATAAACCGGATCCCACAAGAGATCCATGCAAAACTATATAAGTCGTTTCATATCCTACTTTTTCTAGATCTTATCTAGAAGGAGAAGTATACATTTGATGCGTGCCCTTCGCAATCCCGCTTTTCCAAATACTGTCGGATTTTAATACGGTAAGGATAATCGTATCTCTAAGGTATCCACACTGACACTCAACCATTTTGAAGTCACATTGTGCTAGCAACCCTAGCAAAACGCCAAGACCACTTGGAAGAAGAAGAAGGAGAGGAAGGAGAGGAAGAAGAGAACTCTTTCTCTTGGCTTTTTAGCTTGCACGCCCAAAACACAAAAGCCACAAAAACTCACCCTAGCTTTCACGTTGAAAGCCTTTTATCCTCAAGCCATCAATTTCTTCTTAAAGTATCTTCATTAAGAAGACTTTAAATACCAAGACCCTTGGTATTTTTCCTTCATCCAAATGCATGAACCTCTCATCAAGAACCCTTAGTATTCACATGAATGATTAATCACATTAATCATGCATGATGATAGATGACACTTGCATGATGATTTATCTTCCATGGTTTAACTTGAGTCTAACTCAAGTCTAACCAATTTGAGCCTAACTCAAATCTTGGCCATATGCTCAATTGTTGTTTTAGTCCAATTAAAAGAAAACATCTCCAAAATAGAATGCTATTTATGTATGACCCTATATGCTCTTGTAATTTTGGAAATGTATCTAAAACCATTTTAGATACATAAGCAATGAGCGACATCTAGCAATACATCATTGCTACCCAAGCTACAAGATCATCGAGATCCGACAACCTTTCCATGACCATTATCATATATGACGGTGTCCTTCTATCTCTGATATCTTAGATCAATTAATGAGGCATAGATTGTGTCATCCCCTTATCGATCTTTATGTTTCTTGATCCCCAAGTAGACTCACTCAAACAAATGAGCTCAATATCTCATATTAACTCATTTGAGCATGACCATGCATTTCATGGTCATACTCTATCAAGAGGCCAAAGATATCACTCCCGTCATATGGGAGGGATAGATCCCATCTACATCACTCACATCCCTCCGCATAATTCGTTGCATACCTAGTAATCGTCATTATAGTGCACCCTGTTACAGTGTGACGTTAGACGATACCAAAGTATATAACTCCTTATGTAGGGAGACATAGTGACTTCAGGCTAAGGACTATTCATACTAATAGTCACATGAGAAAGTATATGACATTCATATAACGATCCATGACACTTTCTCATGGCGGGTCAATTCAGTACATATATTCTCTAATATATATACCCATGTGTCAATGTGATATCACATATCCATGACTTGTGAGATCAAGTCATCCATTGACTTCTGCAAATGGATAACCTATAGATCCCCCAACTATAGATAACCTAAACAGGCTCTATCAAAGCCTATTTATTTTATCCCCATGGAATATCATAAAACATTCGTTTAATTTAAGAAAAAATTCTGCAAATTCTTGGTAAATTGCATAAGATAATTTCATAATTAAGAAGGGGTATTTTATTATTATTTTATTTTTTTTCGATATCTTACATTCTCCCCTACTAATAAAAATTTGATCTTTAAATTTCTTACTCATGTACGAGTACGAGATGTCACTACAATCAACTCAAGTACTTTGAGAAAAGCCACACACCTCAAGTAACCAAGTGGGGTATTTAGCTAGAATATTATTTTTCAGCTCTCATATAGCCTTCAAAATCTATCAGACATGCTTTCAACAACCCTTCTAAAATATAAACAGTACCTTTATATTGACCATCTATCAAAAGGTAACTACTATACCAAAGTGGAGCTTTATATCCGTGACTTGTTGGAGACTTTTCCAGAATCGTGAGATGAATCATGAATCACTATCGGAAATGATACTCAAGGATACTCCAAGAAAACTGAAAATATCCTTGCAATATAATTCCGTCGAGCGACCTAACGAAATCCATCTTACGACTCAGTAGAAAAATGAGCGGACTTGGTTAATCGATCGTCGATTATCCAAATTGCATCAAGTCATTTCTGAATTCTAGATAATCTCCCAACACTATCCATCATACTAGGCTACCACTTTCTGTAGGGAAAATCGGATCGTGACATTCACAATATCGCGGGCGAAATACTTCGCACAACCGCAGTGGAAAGAAAAATGCAAAATGGATCCCTCCAGAGACCCTTGAAAAATATATAAATCATTTTCTTAGTTTAATCTAGATCTTATCTAGAAGAAGAAATATATACCTTCGATGCGAGCCCTTCGCAATCCCGCTAATACAAAGGCATGTTGGAATGTATACTGAAAGCCTAGCTCTTTTTGTATGAACATTTTATTTTGAAATAAGAATCACATGATCATTGTTTGCACTTTATATATTTATTATATGTGTGCATATTGTCTAATATTTTACATTGTAGATAACATGGTGCTTGGTGTGGCACAGAAGATCATGTTATCAGTTCCTTGTAAAATATAAGTAGAGGCTCACAACCAAGATGGTTTTGGACAAACCATTGGCATGGTTGTAGTGTAGCTTGGTATTGTTTTGTCTTGAACATAGAGTTACACTGGTACACTTAGGTGTATTGAGCAGGACCGACATAGAGGTGATTCAATTTAGTACTGACTACATAATTGAATCGGACCTCGGATATTATGTTGTACATGCTCTTAATCCCGATATAATAACGGGCACATGTACTTAGTATTTATTTCTTTGATTTACCAGTGGGTGAGATTTAGATGGATTAAATCAATATGCCCGGTAAGTTGGGAAATAATATTATTTACATGGTGTGCCGTTGATTATAGGAGGAAACCGTGTCCTATATATTAGGTTGATGATGTCCCCTTGAGGAGCTCATAAAGTTCATCATGTAAACCCAGCTGGTTGACTTAGTCAACGTGATGATAAGGTTGAGTGGTACTACTCGAGGAATTAGATGTTAATTAATTGATGGTCAGTAAATCAATTAATTGACGGACATTCGATATCTTAAACATGGGGAGATTAATGTACGAATAATATATGGAGCCTATATTAATTTATGGGGGTTGGTGAGGTAGTTCAATGATGATCCTCTAGTGGAATGGAACATCATTGATGGATCAAGTTAGTGTGGTTCCGATCCATCGGGTGGCCAAGACCCAACTCCTCCTTATGGTCCCTATCGTAGGCTAATATAATCCTTGTGAAGTCTAGATCCAAGAATGTAAAACAAAACCTAGAACCAAAGGTTGGGATTAAATCCCTAGATCCGATGGTTAGGATGAAACCCTAGAACCAACGGTTGGGATTAAATCCCTAAGATCCGATGGTTAGGATGAAACCCTAGAATCGACGGTTGGGATTAAATCCCTAGATCCGACGGTTGGGATAAAACCCTAGATCCGACGGATGGGATGAAACCCTAGATCCGACGGTTGGGATGAAATCATAGATCCGACGGTTGGGATGAAACCCTAGATCCGACGGTTGGGATAAAACCCTAGATCCGACGGTGGAGATTAAATCCCTAGATCTGACGGTGGAGATTAAAGGAGTCCTAAGCCTAACTCTATAAAAGGAAAGCTTAGGGTTGGGCGGTAATATCAATTTGAATTGGGATTAGGGTTTGGAGAAAAAGTGGGCGGCTAGGGTTTGGAGCAAAAGTGGGCGGCAACCATCTTCCATCAATTGTTGCCGGCGCCCACTTCCTTCCATCAAGACTTGGCCGGCGCCCATCTTATAGGCCTCTCCCTTCTTCCTTGGCCGGCGGTTCTCCTTCCATTGGTGGCCGGCGTTCATCTTCCTCCATACTCTCCAAGGTGGCCGGCGGTTCTCCTTACATTGGTGGCCGGCGCATCATCCACTTGTTCCTTGGCCAGCGGTTGCATCAAACATTCTATCTTGGTGGCCGGTTCTAGAAAGGAAAGGTATTTGTTGGTTCTTCTCTTTGTTCGCAGCGGACAAGGAAGGGAAGAATGCGATCTAGAAGGCTTCTACTCGTGGAGGATCTTCGTCCACACGTCGTCCACGAGAAGGATAGAACATACGATAGAAGATCGTGAGGTATAAAGTTATTTTAACTTTATTTACAGATCTGAGTTTGTTCTTTTATGTTTTGATTATGCATGTGTAAATTAGTAAATATATTGTATAATCATGGACCCCGAAGACAAACACAAAAACTGGCGATCCGTCCGTCGTCTCTTCCGCGGCTAACCAACTAGAAGAGTTGTGTTGCTTGAACAACTAGTTTGTTCAAGCGACCACTCAAGTTGTTAGCACGACGACGAAATGGTTGTGCTAAGGAAGCTCATCCCATCCGGATTAATTCTTTCATTAGTGAAAATTTTAATCCGGGGACATGGGAGCCAATGAGCCTCCGAAGCAACTCCCTTCAAGGCAGTCAGATCTCAATACGGTAAGGACAATCGTATCTCTAAGGTATCCACACAAACCGTATCTTGGAGAAGGAGATAACACCTTTGGTTGTGCTAGCAACCACACTAAGGCTCTCCACTCTAGACCTTGGCCAAGAAGGGAGAAGGAGAGAATGGAATCCACACACCACAAAATGAAAAATAATGTACTCACAAAGCTCACGTTGAGGAGGACTTTAATTCTCATTTTTCCCATGCATTAAAATCTCATTTCATGCATTGATTCAATTGCATGCACCAATTAAATTCATGCAGCATTTAAGAGTCAATTAATCCTATTGCATGAGATAAAGTCCACTTCATGCAACATTGAGGAATGATTCAAATTCCATTTCATGCAATTAATCCCATAATTCCATTTCATGCAATTAATCCCATTGCATGAATTAATCCATTTGTATGCAACATTGAAAAAGACTTCTCAAATTCCATTTGCATGAATTAATTCATTTGCATGTAACAACTCTCATTTGCATGCATGATTAATTATCATTAATCATGCTAACCTTCTTCAATTGGTTTCATTTGAGTCTAACTCAAATTAAGCCAATTTGAGTCCAACTCAAGTTTGGCCAAGCAATGAGTCTAACTCATTCTAGTCCATTCAATTAACTAATGATTCATTTAGTCAAACTAAGATGAACACTTCTCCAAAATATGTTCTTTGTGTGTGACCCTATAGGCTCTCATAGCGTTGGTAATGTATCTAAAACCATTTTAGATACATAAGCAATGAGCGACATCTAGCAATACATCATTGCTACTCAAGCTACAAGAAAGTCAAGATCCGATAACGTTTCTGTGACAATTATCATGTATAATGGTGTCCTTCTATCCTTGATATCTTAGATCGATCAATGAGGCATAGACTGTGTCATCCCCTTATCGATCTTTATGTTTCTTAATCCCCAAGTAGACTCCCTCAAACAAATGAGCTCAATATCTCATATTGACTCATTGAGCATGACCATGCATTTCGTGGTCATACTCTATCAAGAGGTCAAAGATATCACTCCCGTCATATGGGAGGGATAGATCCCATCTACATCACTCACATCTCTCCGCATAATTCGTTACATACCCAACAATCGCCGTTATAATGCACCCTGTTACGGAAGACGTTAGACGTTACCAAAGTATATAACTTCTTATGTAGGGAACCGTAGTGACTTCAGGTCTAAGTACTATTCATACCAATAGTCACATGAGAAAATATATGACACTCATATAACAATCCATGACACTTTCTCATGGCAGGTCAATTCAGTACATATATTCTTCAATGGACGAGATTTATATGGTGTGTCGATAGGCTTGGTAAGTTGGGAAATGGTATTATTTATATGGTGTGTCATTGATTATAGGAGGAAACCATGTCCTATATATTAGGATGATGATGTCCCCTTGAGGAGCTCATAAGGTTCATCATGTAAACCCTGCAGGTGGACTTGGTCCGGCATGATGATAAGGTTGAGTGGTGCTACTCATGGAGTTAGATGTTGATTAATTAATTGTCAATAAATTAATTAATCGACGGACATTCGAGATCTTAAACACGAGGAGAAAAATGTTCAAATAATATATGGAACCCATATTAACTTATGGGGGTTGGTGAGGTAGATCAATAATAATCCTCTAGTGGATTGGATTATCATTAATGGATCAGACTTTATGTGGGCTTGATCCATTAGGTGGCCAAGATCCAACTCCTCCTCATGGTTCCTATTGTAGCCTATTAAAACCTCATGAAGCCTAGTTCCAATGGTTGAAAACAAAACTCTAGATCCGACGGTGGAGATTAAATCTCTAGATTCGACGGTTGAGATTAAATCTCAAGATCCGACTGTTGAGATTAAATCCCTAGAACCGATGGTGGAGATTAAAAGTGGCTTAGGCCTAACTCTATAAATGGAGGCAAGGGAGTGGGTGGCACGAGATATAGAGAGGTGATTAGGGCTTTGGGCGGCAAAGGAGTTAGGAGGCTTGGGTGGCCACAATTAAGGAAAGTCTTTCCTTCTTCTTCCTTGGGTGGTCGGTGCCCATCCTTCCCTCTTCCCTCCTTGGTTTTGCCGGCGTTCAACCTTCTTCCCTTCATCCTTGGCCAGAGCTTAGGGTCTTCCCCTTGAAGCTTTTGGCCGGCCCACCTTCTCATCTCTTCTTCTTGTTGGCCGACGCAAGCATCAAGGTTGGTGCTTGGTGGTTGGCTAAAGGAAGGAGAAGAGTTTTGTTTCTATACTTCCTCTTGTTCGGAGCAAGCAAGGAAGGAAGATTGGTGATCTAGGAGGCTTCTTCTTTTGGAAGATAGTCACCCACACGACATCCAAAAGGAGGAAGGACATACAATAGAAGATCGAGAGGTATAATACTTGTTTATATTCTTTTGTAACATGTCTATAATTTTTTTCAATCATATACATGTTGTATGTTCTTTTTTATGGTTAAATATACTTGGACCCCGAATACAAACACAAAAGCCGGCGATTCGTACCTCGTCTATTCCGCGGCTAATCGTAGAATAGAGGTTGGTTGCTTGAACAACAAGTTTGTTCAAGTGACAACTCTAATCGAATAGCACGACGATGAAACGGTAGCTTGGGTAATCCCTCTTGTCAAGGATAAATTTTTTTATCCGGGGACATAGAAGGGATCGCCATGAACAAGCAACCGAGTTGAAGTGGGAAGCGAAGTTTCCTACCTTTAGACTCCACCATGGAAGCTGAGTATGTGGCAGCCTCTAAGGCGGCCAAAGAAGTTGTGTGGCTTAGGAACTTCTTTATGGACTTGGATGTGATTCCTAGTTTGCCCAGAACTATCACAATTTATTGTGATAATAGTGGTGCAGTTGCAAACTCAAAGGAACGACGACCCCATAAGGCAAGTAAACACATAGAGCGCAAGTACCACCTGATACGAGAAATTGTAAAGAGAGGAGAAGTTGTTGTGGCCAAGATTGTATCGGAGGATAACCTGGAAGATCCTTTCACTAAGGCCCTTCCAGCAAGAGCTTTTGATAGGCATGTGGAGGGAATGGGAATCAGATGTATGACAGTTTGAGGATAGCATAGTCTTTTATTATAAGTGGGAGATTGTTGGGATGTATACTGAAAAATATATCTTTTGTATGAACAATCTTTATTTTTGAAATAAGAATCACATGATCATTGTTTCATATTTATGGTTATGCATATTGTCTGATACATTACATTGTAGATAACATTTTGTGTAGTGTCACACAGGAGATCATGTTATCGGTTCATTGTAAAGTATAAGTAAAGGCTCACAACCGAGATGGTTATGGACAAACCATTGGAATGGTTGTAGTGTGATTAGGTATTGGTTTGTCTTGACCATAGAATCACACTAGTACACTTTGTGTGTATTGAGCATGATCGACTTAGAGGTGATTCGATTTATTGCTGACTACATAATCGAATCAGACCTCAGATATTATATTGTATATGCTCTTAATCCCGATATAATAACGGGCACATATACTTAGTATTCATTTCTTTGATTTACCAATGGGCGAGATTTATAGAGTAAATCGATAGGCTCGATAAGTTGGGAAATAGTATTATTTATATGGTGTGCCGTTGATTATAGGAGGAAACCGTGTCCTATATATTAGGATGATGATGTCCCCTTGAGGAACTCATAAGGTTCATCATATAAACCCTTCAGGTGGACTTGGTCCGGCATGATGATAAGGTTGAGTGGCACTACTCATGGAGTTAGATGTTGGTTAATTAATTGTCAGTAAATTAATTAATCGACGGACATTCGAGATCTTAAACACGGAGAGAAAAATATACAAATAATATATGGAGACCATATTAATTTATGGGGGTTGGTGAGGTAGATCAATGATAATCCTCTTGTGGAATGGATTATCATTAATGGATCGGACTTTATGTGAGCTTGATCCATTGGGTGGCCAAGATACAACTCCTCCTCATGGTCCCTATTGTAGCCTATTAAAACCTCATGGAGCCTAGATCCAATGATGAAAAACAAAACTCTACATCCGACGGTGGAGATTAAATCTCTAGATTCGACGGTTGAGATTAAATCCCTAGAACCAACGGTGGAGATTAAAAGGAGGCTTAAGCCTAACTCTATAAATAAGGGTTTAAGGTGGGCGGCAAGAAGAGAATAAGAGAGATTAGGGTTTTTGCTTCTTTGGCTTGCGTGGCAAGGTAGAAGTGGGCGGCCACAATTTAGGAAAAAATTTCCTTCTTCTTCCTTAGGTGGTCGGCGCCCATCGTCTCCTCTCCACTTCTTTGTCGGCATCCAAAGCTCTTCTTTCTCTTCTCCTTGGCCAGTTGAAACATGGGTTAGGGTGATTCCTTGGAACTCTTGGCCGGCGCCCACCATCCCTTTTCTTTAGGCCAGCGGCAAGCTTCAAGTTGGGAGCTTGTTGGTTGGTCCTAGAAAGAGAAGAGTTTTGTTTCTTATTCTTCCTTTTGTTCGAAGTGAGCAAAGAAAGGAAGATTGGTGATCTAGGAGTCTTTGACTTTTGGAAGATCGTCGCTCACACGACATTCAAAAGGAGGAAGGATATACAATAGAAGATCGAGAGGTATAACGCTTGTTTATATTCTTTTGTATTATGTCTATAATTGTTTTTCAATTATATGCATGTTATATGTTTTTGTTTTGTGTCTAAATTAACTTGGACCCCGAATACAAACACAAAAGTCGGTGATCCGTACATCGTCTATTCTACAGCTAATCGTAGAATAGAGGTTGGTTGCTTGAACAACAAGTTTGTTCAAGTGACTACTCTAATCCAATAGCACGACGATGAACCGGTAGCTTGGGTAATCCCTCCTTTTCAAGGATAAATTTTTTTATCCGGGGACGTAGAAGGGATCGCCATGAACAAGTGACTGAGTTGAAGTGGGAAGCAAAGTTTCCCTACCTTCAAACAAAAGCTCTTCCCTCACACCAGTTACTCCTCCATGAGTAACCAAGGAGGCAGGATGACTGACAACTCTCTCAACCACAAGGGAGACTATGTCGTCAGTATGCATGCAAATGATATGAATGCACAGTCACGCATACAGACATCCACCATAGACTTTCTATCTACAGAGAGTCATACCAATCTGAACAACGCACTCTCTATCCTATTGAGAGTCGTACTCAACTGATCATAATACTCTCTATCCATTAGAGAGTCATACCCAACTGATCGACGCACTTTCTATCCTGTAGAGAGTTGTACTTAACTAATCATAACACTTTCTATCCTGTAGAGAGTCGTACTCAACTGATCGATGCACTATCTGTTGGGTTTGATCAATCCGTGAGGGGAAACTTTGCTTCCCACTTCAACTCGGTCGCTTGTTCATGGCGATCCCATCGATGTCCCCGGATTAAAAATTTAATCCTAGACAAAAGGGAACCCCCAAGCAACCTTGTCATCATCGTGCTATTCGTTTAGAGTAGTCACTTGAACAAACTTATTGTTCAAGCGACCAACCTCTATTCCACGAATAGCCGCGGAATAGACGATGTACGGATCGTCGGTTTTTGTGTTTATGTTCGGGATCCAAGTATTATTTAGCCACATATATAAAGTAAACATCCACATAAAACATGCATATAATTGAAAAGCAATTATAAACATAATACAAAGGAAGACTAATCAAAATAAACAAGATTATACCTCTTGTTATACCTCTTGATCTTCTATTGTATGTTCTTCCTCCTTTTGGACGTCGTGTGGGTGACGATCTTCCAAAAGTCGAAGCCTCCTAGATCACAATCTTTGTTTCCTTGTTCACTCCGAACAAAAGAAGATCATCAAACAAAACTCTTCTTCCTATCTAGAACCGGCCACAAAGTCTATAGACTCGATATTGCCGCCGGCCAAGGAAGAGAACATGGAGTATAGGAACCGGCCAAAGGAGAATCAATGAGGGCATGGGCGCCAGCCAACACTTGGAGAAGAGAAAGGAAAGCAATCCTTCTCCTTGTTGTCGCCCAAACCCTAAACCTAGCTCTCCTAATTTCTGGCCAAGGATGAAGGGAAGAAGAATAGGTTGAGCTATGGCCAAGGTAGAGGGAAGAAGGATAGGAGCCAGCCAAACCTTGGAAGAAGAAGAAAAAGTCTTCTCCTCATGTTGCCGCCCACAACCACCACCCAAAACCTAACCCTAGCCGCCCACTCCTAATCCTAATCTAATTAGGATTGCTTGCCGCCCAAGGGAAGCAAACCCTAAGCCTCATCCATCTTGTTGCCGCCCACCCCTAATCCATCCTTTTATAGAGTTAGGGATAAGCCTTGTTTTAATCTCCACCATTGGTTCTAGGGATTTAATCTTAACCATCGGATCTAGAGATTTAATCTCAACCGTCGGATCTAGAGATTTAATCTCTACCGTTGGATCTAGAGTTTTGTTTTCATCCATTGGATCTAAGCTTCATAAGGTGTTAATAGGCTACAATAGGGACCATGAGGAGGAGTTGGATCTTGGCCACCCAATTGATCAAGCCCACATAAAGTCAAATCCATTAATGATAATCCATTCTACTAGAGGATCATCATTGATCTACCTCACCAACCCCCATAAGTTAATATGGGCTCCATATATTATTTGTACATTTTCTCCCCATGTTTAAGATCTCGAATGTCCGTCGATTAATTAATTTACTGACCATTAATTAATCAACATCTAACTCCATGAGTAGTACCACTCAACTTTATCATCATGCCAGACCAAGTCCACCTGCAGGGTTTACATGATGAACCTTATGAGCTCCTCAAGGGGACATCATCATCCTAATATATAGGACACGGTTTCCTCCTATAATCAACGACACACCATATAAATAATACCATTTCCCAACTTACCGAGCCTATCGATTTAATCTATAAATCTCTCCCATTGGTAAATCAAAGAAATGAATACTAAGTATATGTGCTCATTATTATATCGGGATTAAGAGCATGTACAATATAATATCTGAGGTATGATTCGATTATGTAGTCAGCAATAAATCGAATCACCTCTAAGTCGGTCCTGCTCAATACACACAAAGTGCACTAGTGTGATTCTATGGTCAAGACAAACCAATACCAAATCACACTACAACCATTCCAATGGTTTGTCCAAAGCCATCTCGGTTGTGAGCCTTTACTTATACTTTACAAGGAGCCGATAACATGATCTCCTGTGTGACACCACACACCATGTTATCTACAATGTAATGTATTAGACAATATGCATAACCATAAAAATATACAAACAATGATCATGTGATTCTTATTTCAAAAATAAAGATGTTCATACAAAAGATAGACTTTTCAGTATACATCCCAACACTATCTATCCTGTAGAGAGTCGTACTCAACTGATCGACGCACTCTCTATCCTGTAGAGAGTCGTGCTTAACTGACCATAACACTCTCTATCCTGAAGAGAGTCGTACTCAACTGATCGACGCACTCTCTATACTGTAGAGAGTCGTCTTCAACTAATCCTAAAAGCTAGGACCACCGGTTCGTAGTGACACACTAATCACAGTTTACCTGACCATTTACATAATACATGATCGGTAGTAAACATGTAACATAAGGGTATTGGAATCAATCCTACGTTCAGGACCTTACTTACCCTCGGATGCTCTTTTTACCCAATTTTACAAATTAGGTCATCATCCGTACTCCACTATTACACTTAACTAAGCATTTATAGGATACTTACATCGCATTTGTAACCCCAAATCATGTCGAGGGAAAAATGTGCTAACAGCAACAGAGTATATGTAGCCAAAGACAAAGTATCGAACACAAGAATAAATAAGAGCAGAGTCAAGGTAATATGATTATATAATATGATTATACATCTAAATCTGCATGCAACAACAACTACCTGACCAGGGTAGGAAATTATCGACCTGATATGTAGACACTAATTGTCTTCACGTCCATGAATCTACCTTGAATCAAATACCTGCACATGCATAGAATACAATTAAGTCTATCGTAATACGAATGATCAGATCTAATTCTACTTCGAACTTATAGCACAATCCATGAGTCAAAAATCAAAACTACACAATCCACCTTATCACCATGATAATATTCTTGATCTCATCCACCACTATTAACCAATCACCTTACCTTATACTACAATTAACTCTAGCATTAACACTATTACCATAATAACCATGGAACAAGACTCTTGTAGCATAAATTTAACACATTCAGATCGACTTACCTCCAGCCGATCCAATTGCCCACAACCTATCAAGCAAGGCTTCTTCTACCTAGCTTCTTAATCCAACTCCATGTACCAAATATGCACTAACAATTCTGATAAGAAAGGACAACTCTTTGTCACATGAAAAACCACATAGTAATTAACATTCCACTTTACCTATTAATCTCCAAATCCATAATCCAAAGGAACAAAACTATTATATTACCATAATCCGACTGGAACAGGATGCATCAAGGGCAGTGCGGTGACGAAGATGGAGTACAGAGAAGGTCGGCTGCCAGGTTGTCCATGGTGGCCAGAGTTGAAGAGAAAAATAAAAAAGGGTCAACGCTCAAGCAGTGGGTGGCAGTGGCTTCGCATGAAAGTTGGCACCGACCCCCATTGACACTGGCCACCAAGTAGGGCATCGGACACAGGGTGGTGGAGTGATCTGGGCGGCGACACTTGTTGCTCGGCAGAATAGAGGGTCAGAGGAGCTGTGATGGCAGCATCATCAAACTCGCGGCGGCGATGAGTTAGGGCATGACAAGCTGGCTTGACGATGGCGAGGACGAGCACGAGCACGAGCACAAGGAAAGGAGACGAGTGGTGCGCGATCCGCCAGCTGCTCCGGCGATGCAAGCGGCCGGCGGCAGTGAGCACGGAAAGGAGTCATGATCAAGAGAGGGATCGTCCTGCCCTCCAATCGGATCTTCAATCGAGAGAAGGAGCTCGGCCTCTGGTCGCTTCGGAGACGAAGAGGAGGCGATCGGGATGAAATGGGAAGAAGTCGATCGGGCGAACGGAAAAGAAATGCTCGGCTTTAAGAGACGTGTCGAGTTCAAGAATATGGATTGGGTTTAACCTATAAACATTAAACCCAAACCAAAATCCCTTCATATGAAGATAACCCAAACAGGCTTTCCCAAAGTCTATTAAATTATTCCCTGCAAACTGCCATAGAAATTTCCATTTAAGTCCAGAATTTTTTTTTTAAATTTCTGGAAAATTTCATATGGTATTTTTCCTAATTAACAAGCATTATTTTATTATTTTTATTTTATTTTATTTTATTTTTTTGATATTTTATATTCTCCCCCACTAATAAAAATTTGATCCCCAAATTTCGTACTAACATGCAAAAATTACTTCAAGCAAGTTTCCGAAAGGACCACATATATTCTTCAAGTGAACAGATGAGAGTATCGAGCTCGGATGGTTTTGTCCCACCATTGTCACTCCTTGCGACCCAGGATCCACCCTGGAATCTCCTCGTAAGTCACATTAGGCTGAAGTGGAATTGCTACCTCCTTTAGAACATGATCAACAGGAGACACATATTTCCTCAGCATAGAAACAGGAAATACGTTGTGAACACCTTCCAGTGTCAGAGGTAAAGCCAATCGGTAAGCTACACCTCCAATCCACGCCAATATCTCAAATGGGCCAATAAAGCGTGGAACTAATTTCCCTTTTATCCCGAATCGTTTCACCCCTTTCGTAGGTGAAACATGCAGAAATACCTAATCCTCAATTGAGAATCCCAAAGGCCTTCGTGTTAGAGCTACGTAACTCTTCTGTCGATCTTGTGCCTCTAATAACCATCATTTGATGACGTGCACCAACTCTGCATCGTGTTGGATACTCTGTGGCCCTAATAGCTACCGTTCCCCAACCTCCTCCAACAACACAGGAGATCTGTAGGGTCTGCCGTATAAGGCCTCGGAAGGAGCCATCTGAATAGAGGAGTGATAACTGTTCTCATAGTTAAATTCCACTAAAGGAATGTGGTCCTTCCAATTACCTCCATAATCGACGACACAAGATCTTAATAGATCCTCCAGAGTCTAAATGGTACGCTCAGACTGTTCATCCATCTTCGGATGAAACATTGTACTGAGTCGAAGCTCTATGCCCATGGTCTGATGCATACTCTACCAAAATCGCGAGGTAAATCGCGGAATCTCTATCAGATATAATACTCAAAGGTACTCAAAGGTGACCTACGTGAGGGCACCAAATCTGATAATCTTCGATAGTACAACTCTGCCAGACGATCCAACGAGTCTGTTCCATGAATAGGCAGAAAGTGAGCTGATTTGGTTAGTCGATCCACGATCACCCAAATCACATCATGTCCTTTACGGGTTCTAGGCAATCTCGTAATGACACCAATAGTGATATGCTTCAACTTCCATTCCGGAATAGGAATTTCCTAGAACAATCCAAAGAGTTTTTGATGTTCAGCCTTCACCTACTGGCATACTAAACATCAAGCAGCAAAATCTGCTTTATCTCTCTTTATATCGTTCTACCAGTATAAACGTTCCAAATCTCGGTACATCCGAGTACCACCAGGATATATAGCAAATCTCGAATAATGTGCCTCATGTAGCAACTCTTTCTTAAGTGGATGCGTGTCCAGAACACATATCCATATTAGAGATGAGGAATTATCTTCTCAAAAGAGAAGTCCATCAACCATTCAAAATCCACTCCACCACACACTTTGTAAGTGCATGGGAGACTATAGCGACCAATCTCACTCGTTGCAACTGTTCGCGTTCTAGCAACTGTATAGTAGCTACCCCGTAGCTAGTCAAAACTTTATGAGCACTCTTGCTCCATACATCCACAAATCAAGATAATAACTACTACATAAGATCATATCTACTAAAACCACGTCACGTGCATAACAGCTTATCTCGTAGTTTCTTAACTGATGTAAGCATAAGATACGTCTCATGCAACTGTATCGGATTCGCTCCAGTCCCTACAATGATTCCCTTCCATCCACACCAGGGGGATGAACTAACACTGATGCAAAAGTCAACCATCGACTGAGCCATGAAAACTAGCTTCACAGGCTTCCGACCAAGTAAATTCCATCACCTTCCTGATCAAACAAGTCAGTGATATACTAACTCTTAAAATCATCCTATCCATATCTGCGGTAATAACCAAATCCATACAACGAAACCACCATCTACGATGGTCCGGTTACGTATTGCTTTCTTCTCAAGTACTTAGGATCGTCTTAACGACGCGGGGATCCCGACTTAAAGGTGGTATCTGATTTCATTGACTGGCTACATGTCCGAATCGGACATCGAAGATATTAAATAGTCTAACTACATAATTAAAACTCATAAAATTCATACCAAGTATGAAATTATCGTCTTTACACACCTGCATCCTCTTTACTCTACACGGATGATATATCAATCATCACAACGACCATGATAATTGTATGACATCATGTCACTACAATATCAATACTCCAGTCGTAAATCAACCCTAGAGTATACACAGGTGTCCTTTGCTGATCTAAACAGATCATCTATCTACAACGAAGGATATTCACTTTTAACAACTATCGCACTCCATCATCGATAATCCATGCATAATCTCAAAGGTCCATCTCTCTTTCAACAAAGAGTTCCAGATCTTCTCAAGAAAATATTGGGACAGATAAACATCCCATCCAATACCTCATGTAATCGCAACTTACATTCTTCTAATTCCCATAGTGTTTAGGAACACTGATACCAACAAAATTATCACTCGTATGAGGTATTCAATATCGACACTATCTCTGCAATCACTCCTATCGCCTACTCCACTTGCCTATGCAGCGGCAAGCCTAGGAGTTCATCCAAAACTACATCCGAATACTCTCGGATTATACGCACATCCGAGAGACATACCATACCATAATCTCAACAAGTTGACCATCCGTAAGGATATGTCTATCCAAGTCTAAGGGTATCCCTTGCCTTCTTAATTGTTGATCCACATCTCACCTGATGGTAGAGATACCACCGACCCACAAGTCGATGTAAAGGAACCCTTCTTATCTGAACTAAAAATGTTCTAGACAAGGATACTTGTAAACTACAAGTATCTCTCAATATATTAACCCAGAGGGTAAACTAGAGTAATACCCTAAACGATCAATTATCTGTCGATCCGATCCAAAGGCTCCACATAGGTCTCGACCTTTCCCCGAAGGGAACGGGATCATATTCAACAGTCCACGACAAAGCGGTTGCATTTCTACGATGAATGACCCGGGGATTTTCCTAGATCAGCTGATCCCATCACTTAAACTTATGAGTTGCAACTGTAGAATACCGAATAGATATGACCATCATCGTATACTTTCTCCACTGTACAAAGCCAATCTGGGGGGTAACCATTGTTGTTGTCTGCTTGAATCTTCTAAGATGTCTTCTGCTGATACTGCTGAGTAAATCACTTCCCCTAAAGGGAAGTATCAAGGAACTCCAACCACGGCTGAGGTAGTAGGTCGCTACTAATGAGATAACCCAATCTTCTGTGCTGATCTCTGCTGTCGAGACCGTGCATCATCCTCCCAGAACACTATTGATAGTCTTCAACTGAGTCTTCAAAATACACCTCCTCAACTATACTGGTTGCTTACAATAGCAACAGATGAACTGATAATCTGACTTCGCGTGTCTTCGTGATCCACATTGCACACACATAATTCCTTCAGAGTCTTTATTATGATTTCTATGATAACATCAGATAGTTCTGACGATCTGCGGTGGCTCTTCGATGATCGAAAAAACTCTCCACTAGTATCTCATGGCCTATGACTCCAATCTTGCTCCTTTTTATCCAACATTCGGAGGCTTCTCATTCAAACATCTGACTTGCAATGTCTTCTTATCGGTCTCCAACTCTTAAACACTTGTACGGAGTCATTTCTAAACTCCTAGCTCAATCCCTTGTCTTCTGGCAGGATCTGATAGAAGATCCAGTCATCTTAATCCAAAAGTAAGCCAATAACTGTGGGTGGCTTAAAACATCTATTCACATTCTTAAGCTATTAGATGAGTGTAAGCTCTGCAAGTCTAACGACTCTGCATGGTATTTTCGTTACCGACGATCACCCTACTTGAAGCTCAAGAATTCCCTACAATGTGTCACAGAAAGTGACGCGGGGAATTACTCTCTCTCAACATCACTAACCATGATAAGTGATATATTATTCCTCGAAGATTATTTTCTGCATTTACCACCAAATACAGGCTTGATCCCGATAATGGTATGCAAATAACTCTACTTTCTCTGTATAACACGAGTTAAGTACTCAAAAGTACCTTCAAAGTTATACAACTCAGGGATCAAAATCCCTATGAAACACCTTATACTAACCCTCCGCTTGCTGTAGCAATAATAGCATACACACCTAGTCCATTACCCCACGAGTAATGATCTGACTAGCACCGTTAGTGAAAATCTCTAAGACTGTAGTCTTTTATTTTCACAAGAAATGTGACGACTTGACCCCTGCTTTCCGACTCGGTATGAGTCGTCTCTCAAAGGAAATTCACCTTTTTGACACAAGTTCAAGACTCATAGACTCAACAAGTTGTTCCCGTGGTCAACTCAAACCACGATTACGAATAATAACCAACATACTACAGGCTATTCCCTTTTATATACACTAAATTCATAGCCAACATAATCTGGATTATAAATACTATGGTAACTCCGGTTGGTCGCCTCGGTGGACGCGAGTCTGCACAGATGTCATAACTCTAACTGTATACACCTATTGATCAAGTTTAGATAAGTATCTAAAAAAATATAAGTTATCAGGAATACTTACTTCGTGCTGCTCGGAGCTCAGGCCGCTGTCAGTCTCATCTCAAAAAACCAAAACCGAAACAAATCGACTCCTGAGAATCCAAGACTCAACACAAAAACAACATTGTATGACATCACAGAACCTAGAGCTTTGATACTAATAAAGTTGTCACGGCCCAAGAGTATGCCGAACCGAAAATCAAACGGACAGCATCTCCCCTGTACGTGGCAACATATCGTATTTACACAAGGCCCTTGGGTCCACAATAGACATAACATAAACACATGTAAACATACAACATAACAAAACACAGCGGAAACTAACACAACTACAATACAACCAGACCATGCATACCGGTATGACTAACACTAAACTAAGAAAATATCGTATCAAAACCAGAAAGCACTGTACAACAACAATAGTGTCCAACAATACAAATCATTACATAAAACAAAATACATATCGAAACACCAACGATAAATCCCAAAAGCTCGGACCCTCGAAGTTGAGATAAGACAATGCCAGCCGGTGATGCTCCAAGTCATTACGAAGACTTCTACCTATTACCCCTGGGCGACAGAAAAACCCAGAGTCCGTGATGGTAAGTATAACTCAGCGGTAATATGAGAGAACATGTATATATCAAATATCACATGTAATTCAACAGTATAACCTAGAGGTACAACGGGTATACCAGTATAATAAATATATACATGCATATACTATCTAACAAAATAAACAACGTAAAATGCAAACATACCTAAAAGTTCGCTACGATACTCTAATCCAACCTGAGCATATATCCACAATATATAACATGAAGAGCAATACTAACTCACAATATACTCATGATACAGGTCAAAGATATCTAATGGTCTGTCCAACAAGTATATAGGAATCTGACACAACCATATAACAAATGCGAGTAGCATGTATGAAGATGATGTACAACCAAATGCAGCAAGCATAGTACAATCAAATGCAACATCACAATAAGCATATATATATAGACTGCATCTATATATATACTAATCACAACCATGAATATATATATATATATATATATATATATATATATATATATATATATATATATATATATATATATATATATATATATATATATATGCATATATGTATATATATGGCAATATGCAAAACGCCATAAGATACGCCAAAGCAACATGCATGGTCATGTCTGTGCACCCCTACTCGCTACCACGACTCCAGTGTGGCCTAGGTGGCATGACATGACAACTGTCGCAACTCAACACCAACCACTGCTCTAGAGTGGTCGAGTGGGCAGTATGAACAAGTAGCATATGAGCGTAAAGAGCTCGCTACACAATGGGGGTCCCTGCTGCTGACCACTCTGACTAACACTACTATGAGTGGTCGAGAGCCACGAACCCAGAACAACTGCACGCAACTCCAACTACCACCATCTATAGTGGTAGAGTGCGGCAAAACAAATGCTCTGCCCTCACACCAGTTTCTCCTCAATGAGTAACCTGGGAGGCAGGATGACTAACGACCCTCTCAACCACAAGGGAGACTATGTTGTCAGTATGCATGCAAATGATATGAATGCACAGTCACGCATACAGACATCCACCATAGACTTTCTATTCTACAGAGAGTCATACCAATCTGATCAACGCACTCTCTATCCTACTGAGAGTCGTACTCAACTGATCATAACACTCTTTATCCTGTAGAGAGTCGTACTCAACTGATCAACATAATCTCTATCCTGTAGAGAGTCGTACTTAACTGATCATAACACTCTCTATCTTGTAGAGAGTCATACTCAACTGATCGACAGACTCTCTATCCTATAGAGAATTGTACTCAACTGATCGACGCACTCTCTATCCTGTAGAGAGTCATACTTAACTGATCATAACACTCTCTATCCTGTAGAGAGTCATACTCAACTAATCGACGCACTCTCTATCCTGTAGAGACTCATCTTCAATTGATTATAAAAGCTAGGACCACCGGTCCGTAGCGACACACTAATCACAGTTTACGTGACCATTTACACAATACATGATCGGTAGTAAACATGCAACATAAGGGTATTAGAATCAATCCTACGTTCAGGACCTTACTTACCCACGGATGCCCTTTTTACCCAATTTTACAAATCAGGTCATCATCTGTACTCCACTATTACACATAACTAAGCATTTATAGGATTACTTAAATCACATCTGTAACCCCTAATCATGTCGAGGGAAAAATGTGCTAAAAGCAATAGAGTATATATAGCCAAAGACAAAGTATCAAGCACAAGAATAAATAAGAGCGGAGTCAAGGTAATATGATCATACATCTAAATTTACATGCAACAACAACTACCTGACCAGGGTATGAAATTACCCACCTGATATGTAGACATTAATTGTCTTCACGTCCATGAATCTACCTTGAATCAAATACCTGCACATGTATAGAATACAATTAAGTGTATCGTAATAATCCTTGACGAGCTCGAGCCATCTGCGTTGTCTCATGTTCAGGTCTTTCTGTGTGAAGAAATATTTCAGACTCTGGTGGTCTGTATAAATCCTACACTGAGCTCCATATAGATAATACCTCCATGTTTTGAGAGCAAAGACCATGGCCGCTAGCTCTAAATCGTGGGTGGGATAATTCCTTTCATGTTCTTTGCGAGGCAATGACCTTGCATGAGGAGTCCCAACTTGAAGCCTTGCCACAGACATGTCGGTTCACATCGTCCCGGAAGAGCAAGGATTGGAGCGCTGGTCAGCCTTCTTTTCAATTCTGTGAAACTCCTCTCGCAGGCGTCCGTCCACTCATATTTCTTGTTCTTTCTGGTGAGGACTGTCATAGGGGCTACAATCCTAGAGAAGTTCTTTACAAACTTCCGGTAGTAGCTTGCTAGCCCAAGAAAGCTTCTGATCTCGCTGGCATTCTTTGGTCGGTTCCAGTTACTCACGGCTTCAATCTTTATTGGGTCTACCATCACTCTGTGCTGGGATATGACGTGACCCAAAAATGATACTTGTTCGAGCTAGAACTCGCATTTGGAGAACTTTGCAAATAACTGCTTTTCCCGAAGAATCTGCAATACTACATTCAGGTGTTCTGTGTGCTCCTCTGGGGTTCTCGAATATATCAGTATGTCGTCGATGAAGACGATCACAAACTTGTCGAGGAATGCCGAGAATACCCAATTCATCAAATCCATGAACAGAGCAGGTGCATTCTTCACTCCGAAGGGCATAACTACGAACTCGTAATGTACGTATCTGGTCCGGAAGGTCGTCTTTAGTATATCATCTGATTTCACTTTTACTTGATGATAGCCGGACCTCAGGTCGATCTTAGAGAAGACGGTGTCACCCTTTAGTTGGTCGAACAGGTCATCAATCCGCGGCAAAGGGTACCAGTTCTTGATCGTCACATTATTTAGCGCTCAGTAGTCTATGCACATTCGCATAGACCCATCTTTCTTCTTCACCAACAACACTGGAGCTCCCCATGGAGAGCGACTTGGGCGAATAAGTCCCTTGTCGAGTAACTCCTGTAGATGTCCCTGAAGTTCCTTCAATTCAGCCGGCGCCATACGGTAAGGTGATTTAGAGATCGGGTTAGTACCAGGAATCAATTCGATCTCAAATTCAACTTCTCTATCTGGGGCTAACCCTAGTAGTTCATTTGGGAATACCTCTGGGTAGTTACATACAACTCTGACATCTTCTAGCTTCTGATCCTCTGCTTGACTTGTATCAACTATGTGTGCCAGAAACCCAGTGCATCCACTATCTAACATCTTGCGTGCCTGTAGGGATGATAAAATCTTATTGACTCTTCTCCTTGGCTCTCCAATAAATTCAAACATAGGTTCCGCCTCCGGCTGGAAGACCACTTTTCTTTTACGGCACTCGATTGAAGCACCGTACTTGTTTAAGAAATCCATGCCCAGTATAATATCATAATCCTGCATGTCGAGCACTATCATATCACAATAGAGTTCTCTGTCTGCGATTCTGATGGGTGTGGCTCGCAGCATATGAGTGGAGGGCATTACTTCTCCCGAGGGCAGAGTGGTTAAGAACTGGCGATCTAGAGCTTGTGGTGGTATGTCTATCTTTCCAGTAAAGTGTGTAGAAACAAACGAATGTGTTGCCCCAGTATCAAATAATGCAGTAGCATGCTGACAGAAAATAAATATCTGACCTGTGACAACTGTAGAGGCGTTCGCCACATCTTCTTGGGTTAGAGAGAATACCCTGGCATCTGTCATAACTGGTGGGGCTTCTAGTCTCCCTTGGCTGATCGGGGTTCCTTCGATTGCAGCCTGCATCTAATGTAACTGTGGAGGAGCACTCCTAGGCTGGGCATACTGCTGAGGAGGTGCCTGAACCTGGATAGGGCAGTCCCTGACTCTATGTCCTGCCCATCCACAGTTGTAACATCTATTTGTGCCTTGGTAGCATACTCCAGGATGTATCTTTCCACAAGTAGCACATAGAGGGATCCTGGGCTGCTTGTTTGCTGGACCACCTTTAGGATCCTCCCATTGTTTTCTCTTGCCAGTGTGGTTCCCTTTCCAAGTACTCTGGTTTCTCTGACCTCGACCGGGCTCGGACTCGCCTTCACTCAGTGCCTTCTTTTGCTGGTTAATGTTGTTCAGGTAATGCTCGGTAATCAAGGCACTACTGAACAGCTCCTCTGCGGTCTGCGGTCTGCGGTCTATGAACTCCGTCGGCCACATTCAGAGCTATTTCTGGTCGGAGCATCTTCAGCATGAGTCTGACCCTTTCTCTTTCCGTGACGACCAACTCTGGGCATAGGCGTGCGAGTCGGTTGAATCTCTTCACGGCTTCGCTGACTGATAGGTCACCTTGTCGGAACCCAGTGAACTCGTTGTAATGCTTGTTGGTTACCCTCATGTGGAAGAATTCTTCGAAAAATTCATACTCGAAATCTGTCCATCTCATCTGGTTTACTTGTCTCTTTGCTTTAACCCGTTCCCACCACATCCGAGCATCTCTTGAAAGGCAGAATGATGCACACTTAATCTTCTCGCATTCGGGCCAGTCCAGTAGCTCCACGATGCTTTCCACCGTCTTGAACCAGGCCTAGGCATCCCATGGTTCACCACTACCAGAGAAATTTTTCGGCCCGCCTCGCCCTGGATCGTAAGCTTCTGTCGAACCATCGGGCGGGCCCACCGGTGCAAGAGGGTTTCTCACGATTCATTAAGGTATTTATTACTTGCTGTTGTTCTGTGACTTGTCGCTGGAGTTCAGTAACTACGTGTGTAAGGTCATGCGGGGGTGCTATCTCATCAACTCTACTACTGTGTCTTCTCGACATGTTTATCTTCATATATTTAAAGTAAAGCTAGTATAAGTTTTTCGTTCGTTTATCTACGCATAATTAGACTAAAGCTAGCATAAAGTTATCATTCATGTTTTCATGCATATTTTAAGCTAAAGGCATTTCATATCATACATGAACAAAATAAGCTAAAGGTATTTCATATCATACATGAACAAAATAAGCTAAAGGAATCTCATATCATACATGAACAAAATTAACAAAATTAGAGTAGGCATAGAATTCTTACTTGGAGCGGCAAGATTTGGAGCTTGATGTGTGTGTAGTGGAAAGGCAGATCGACTCTGATACCAACCTGTCACGCCCGCCCTTTCCTAGGGTCCGGAGGGGCGGCACGTTACGTGACCGTACATACATACATCGTACTACTTACAGTGGAAGACTTTAGACACATTTTTTTTTCTTTTAAACATAAACATGCATTGTCATATATAGATACTTCTTCTTACTTCTTCCTTACTTCTTAATATAGAGCATGCATCATTATTTCTTAGGTACTTAGTGCTTAGTTCAAGTCCATAAACATCATCATCATAAGGAGACATAAATAAGGACATCCATAAACATCATCATCATAAGTAAACATATTTAAGGACATAACGGATCTTCTCCACCATGCCACTACCACACACATTTGGCCCCTCCTGCTGCTCCCTTTAGTTTATCCATCCCTTACCCTTATCTACAGTACAAGGGAAAAATAAACTATAAGCACATAGGCTTAGTAAGATCCTGTCCTACTCATAAAAACCATATATGACGTAAGCAACATAACATGAAGCATAAGTAACATAAGTAAACATAACATGTAACATATATAACATAGCATCATATCATGTAAATATATGACTTAATCAAACATAACATACAACATATGTAACATAGCAACATATACATGACATATCAAACATAACATACATCATATGTAACATAGCAGCATAAACATGACATATCAAACATAACATGCAACATATATATGACATATCAACATAGCATGTGAACATAACAATCATAACATTTGAACCTAACAATCAAATCATGTGAACATATGCAGAATGCTCTTTGGAAACATATATTATAGGTACGTAAACATAAATCTCAACATATTTGGGCCTGGCATTGTACCACATCATCATCATCATAGCGCGCATTCCTAAATAGACCCAAGGTAGCAAGTCTCGAACCTACTAGGTTACTAGGTCCGATCTTAGTCTGTCGACCTAGGGCAATCGTCATAGCGTAGAAGCCCATCCTAGGCCCGATCTTAGTCCATCGACCTAGGGTATCTTGGAGCCCATCCCGTACTAGGCCCGATCTTAGTCCGTCGACCTAGGGGCAATAATACAAGAAGCCCATCCTAGGCCCGATCTAAGTCCGTCGGCCTAGGGCATCTTAGGAGCTCATCCCTTTGGACCTTGTTAGGGTCCTGGTACAAGCCATGCAGAAGGTAAAATACTTATATGCTTTTTACTATAACATATCATATTTCATTTTGCAAACATAGCATACTTCATTTTGTTGGGTTTCCGGCACCGTGGCGAGTGTGTGTTCGAACATGTTTCGTAACCATGTGCACAGCGGAAGAAATAAAAATAATAAATCTACATTTATTACAACACACACATCACACGCATGCATAGTACAACATGTGTAGACATAACCGTAAATTTAAATTTTGCAATAAAAGGAAATTTATACTACGTTATACCTTACGTATCACGTGTAGCGGGAAAGGCATCTACCGGAACGATTCTCGCTAGAATCGTCTCTATCCGTATCCACGCCGAGTATCTTCGGGATGACTTCACTAAGTCATGAGCCTCGTCTTCGTACGGGTTACTAGCCTCGTGTTGAAGACGATGTGATCGAGAGAAGATCACGATCCGAATCCAAATTCGGATCCAAAGACGAGTCCTCAAAAACTCGCTTCTCCGGAGAGGTATTCGTCAACCGTTTGACGAATCCTTCATCCTCCACCTATGAGGATTACCGGAGATCGAATCCCCGGCAAGACTACCGCTGTCGGAGCTCCAAACGTCGTCCAAATGATGCTCCGACGAGAGGGAAACAAGCTGTCCAGAAAACTGGACAGCTTTAGTGGAGGAGTAGGGGCCGGCCAAAAAGGAAAGGTGGAAGCTCACCATATTACCGAACCCAAGGGAGATCACCGGAGCTCCTCCGGTAGCAGCTCGTCGCCGGCAAGTGGAGGAAACAACAGCATCTGGTCGCCGGTTGGAGAAGGTGGGCGGCGGCAACAACTTGGCGCCGGCTAGAGAGAGGGGGGAGGTTGGGCGACAACTCTAGGTTAGGGTTTTTGGATTAGGGCTTAACAATCCCTTAAGCCCTCTTTTATAGAGAACTAATTCTCTTAATGGTTATTGGATCATAACCATAAGGCCCGTTAACCCGCTCCATTAACTTAAGTTAAAATAAACCAAATCATGATGGTTTATTTTAAGTTAAAACGAACCGAACTAACTTTGGTTCATTCGTTTAAAATAAACCAAACCCTTTGGTTTATTCTCCTCCATTGGATTAGAATCAAATCATTTTGGTTCATCCATTATGTCTTCATAAGACACGGTCCATCCACGCTTCCATTGTGACTGAAACGATTTCATGCTCGCTCCATGTTTGGTCCAACCAAACCTAGTTTCTCTCGGTCTGAGAATCTCATTCTCAAGCTCGTTTTAAATCCTTCGGATTACGCTCATTGTGTGTGTGACCAAATAGGTTCTCGGTTTATGTTGGCCGTCTATAATTAACCATTAATTATAGAATGATCATGAGTGGCACCTAGTAGTACATCATGATCCCCAATTAACCGAAAAAATCAACGGTTGATCCAGAACTATTTCTGAAACCCTTCAGCAGCTCGAATGAATCGTGCCCCATTCCCTTCACTCATCTTATACCCACTTGGTTCAGGACATGGTCTATAGTGTCAGTCCCCACTAGGCTGACTACGTCACACCTAACCCAAGTATCATTTCCTCGTCCTACGGATTCTAGTTATTGCACATGTATCGAAGAGTACCTTACTCTAAACATGTAATGTTTTGGCCAAAATCTTTAGTAACAATCCGACGAGAGGCCATGGGTATACATCTCCTCGCAAGGAGTGGTGAATCTTTTATAGGCTATTTAAACACCTTCGATCACTTTGACTTATACCCAATCATCCCGGGTCCACATCTCCTTAGAGATGCTTGCTTAAGATGTCAAAGCATAAGTCTCCATGATCAAGATGACTTGAATACCGTAAGTCAAAGGAACATCGCACTTAAGCTACAGTAAGAACTTCATTGACATATCTATATATACAGAGAACCATATGAAGTCTTACGGATGGTCACTCCAATGAACTAGTTACCACAACTAGCATCCACAATTAACTCCGGACATCACAATGTCACCAGCTAGTGAGAATCATCTACTTGGTTACACCAAGGAGTACACCTCGTGCTAGTCTCTACAGAATCAATGGTGTCTATATCCATCAATTCATCGACTAGGGATAATTCTGATACATCACAATTACATATGTAGAGATACTCACAAGTTGTGATCCAATCACAAATTCTCTCATGCTGTGAATCGTATCATGGACATTCAGTAAATGAGTTTAAGATCCAATCAAATACATGAAAACATATATACTCAAATAGTGAATCTTCATTTATCATATAAATGGTTCATACATAAGGTGATTGCCTTAGGACATCTCTCATATATTACTAATAGACTCCCACTTGGCCTAATGCCAATCGCTACGGTATCCAATACCATAAGCACTAACATGACCCTCAAACTTACTTTGAGGTAATGCTTTAGTCAAAGGATCCGCTAAGTTCTTTCAGTGGGAATTTTCTCGATTTGTATTTCGTTCCTACTGATGATATCTCTGATAAGATGATAGCGGCAAAGCACATGTTTGGATCATTGATGAGACCTTGGCTCTTTCGCCTGTGCAATTGCTCCATTGTTGTCGCAGTAGACCGGTATTGCTTCAACAATGGCAGGAATCACACCAAGTTCATAAATCAACTTCTTGATCCAAACCGCTTCCTTTGCTACTTCCGAAGTTGCAATGTATTCTGCCTCAGTGGTAGAATCCGCTACAGTGTCTTGTTTGGAACTTTTCCAACTCACTGCACCCCCATTCAAGGTGAACACGTATCTAGACTGAGATCTAGAATCATCCTTATCTAACTGGAAGCTGGCATCCGTATACCTGCGTATCACCATATCCCCTTCTCCATATATTAGGAACACATCCTTAGTTCTTCTTAAGTACTTAAGGATCATCTTAACAGCCACCCAATGATCCATTCCTGGATCAGACTGGTATCGACTCGTGACACTCAGAGCATACGATACATCGGGCCTCGTACATAACATAGCATACATGATAGATCCTATTGAGGATGCATAGGGAATCTTACTCATGCAAATCCTCTCGTCTTCTGTGCGCGGACACATAGACTTCGAAAGGTGTACCCCATGCCTGATGGGTAGGAAACCTTTCTTGGATTTCGACATGCTAAACCTCTTTAGCACTCGGTCTATATATGTAGACTGCGAAAGACCAAGCAACCGTTTCGATCTATCTCTATAGATCTTAATCCCGAGGATGTAGGTTGCTTCTCCCAGGTCTTTCATGGAGAATGTCTTGCATAACCAAACATTAACTGAGTGTAAGATTGAAACATCATTTCCTATAAGTAATATGTCATCGACATATAATACTAGGAACATGATTGCACTCCCACTAACCTTCTTGTACACACAAGGTTCGTCTGGATTTTGTGAGAAATCAAACTTTTTGATTGTCTCATCAAAATGGATATTCTAGCTCCTGGATGCTTGCTTCAATCCATAAATGGATCGTCGCAATTTGCATACCTTGGTTTTATCAACCGATGTGAAACCCTCAGGCTGTATCATATACACGTCCTCGAGCAGGTTTCCATTAAGGAAAGCTATTTTCACATCCATCTGCCATATCTCATAATCATAATGAGCCTCTATGGCCAGGAGCATCCGAATGGATATAAGCATAGCTACTGGCGAATAGGTTTCGTCATAATCAACACCTTGCTTTTGACGATATCCTTTCGCCACCAATCTAGCCTTATAGGTAATCACATTACCATCCATGTCGGTTTTCTTCTTGAAAACCCACTTGCACCCTATAGGCTTTATGCCTTCAGGTGGGTCAACCAAGTTCCAAACTTGGTTTTCATACATGGAATCCATTTCTAACTTCATGGCATCAAGCCACTTATCCCTTTCTGAACTTGTCAGCACTTCTTCATAACTGGTAGGTTCCTCATCATCAATGAGTAACACGTCGTTCAATTCACTTACGAGAAATCCATATCTCTCAGGAATATTGCGTGTTCTACCAGATCTACGAAGATGTGGTGTTTCAATAGGTCCAGCCGATTGCTCATCACTATGAGTTATCGACTGTTGTGCTTCACCAGGTATCTCATCAATGTCTATTTGAGTCTCTCTATCCTCCTCAAGCTCGACGACACTCCCACTATTTTCTTGCAAGAGAAACTCTTTCTCTAGAAACACAGCATGCCTTGAAACAAACACCTTTTGTTCCACAGGATGATAGAATTGGTAACCCCTCGTTTCCTTAGGGTATCCAATAAATAGACATTTATCAGACTTAGCATCCAATTTGTCTGATACAGTCCACTTCACATAAGCAGGACAACCCCATATCTTCAAGTAAGATACATGAGGTTTCTTACTATTCCATATCTCATATGGAGTAGTAGAGACTACTTTGGTTGGCATTCTGTTTAACAAGTAAACAACTGTCTGAAGTGCATAGCCCCAAAAGGACTTGGGAAGATTCGCATGATTCATCATTGATCTGACCATGTCCAACAAGGTCCGGTTACGCCTCTCAGATACACCATTATGCTGTGGTGTATATGGCGGAGTCCATTGAGACAATATACCATTGTCTCTTAGATAATCAAGAAACTCTTGACTTAAGTATTCACCACCTCGATCCGATCAAAGTATTTTAATACTCTTGTCATGTTGTTTCTCTACTTCATTTCTGAATTCTTTGAACCTTTCAAAGGCTTCAGACTTGTGTTTCATCAAGAACACATACCCAAACCGTGAGTGATCATCGGTGAAGGTAATGAAGTAGTTATAGCCTCCTAAAGCTTGAGTTGACATAGGTCCACATACATCAGTATGTATTAGACCTAGTAACTCTCCCACTCGTTTACCTTTTCCTGTAAAAGGCAACTTAGTCATCTTGCCTTTTAAGAATGATTCGCATGTATCGTATGAATCCAATTCAAACGATTCCAGAATTCCACATCGGTGTAATTCGGACATGCGTTTCTTGCTTACATGGCCAAGACGACAATGCCACATATAAGAGTCTAATTGATTATCCTTTCGAGCACGCTTGTTGCTCGCTTCGATATTGAAAATGTCACTGGATACGTCCAACGTATAAATGCCATTGCTAAAAGTTTCAATTCTATAAAGCACGCCATTCAAAGTTATATAACAACAATTGTTACTAAACGTCAAATGGAAACCATTTCTATTTAAGTAGGAAATAGAAACAATGTTCTTTATTAGAGAAGGAACACAATAGCAATTGTCCAGTTCCAAGACTAGTCCATTGGGGAGCTTCAGCAAATAAGTTCCGATGGCGACCGCCGCAACCTTTGCTCCATTGCCAACTCACAAATTTGACTCCCCTCTGACGAGTCTTCTTCTATTCCTTAGCCCCTGTATGTCATTACATATATGTGAGCCACACCCAGTATCCAATACCCAAGTGTCTAAGGAAATAGAATGACAATCAATAACGAAGATACCTGAAGATGATGGGGCATCGGATGCCTTCTTCTTCTTCATGGACTCAAGATAAATCTTGCAGTTTCTTCGCCAGTGGCCTTCCTTGCCACAATGATGGCAAGTGCCCTTTTGTGCTGGTTCTGCCTTCTTTGCCTTCTTGTTCTTCCCTTTCTTCTGTTCTTTTGCCTTCCTCTTAGAACATTTCTTTGAGGAATCAACTAACAGAACCGCCTTCTCCTCATGCTTCACAGAAGGCTCCACAGTCTTCAGCATATTGAGAAGCTCAAGAATAGTGGATTCTAATTTGTTCATCCGATAGTTCATCACAAATTGTGAGAAACTCTTGGGCAAATAATGCAGAATTAAGTCAATACTTAACTCATGATCCATCACAAACCCGAGGGTGGCTAGCCGCTCGATGTACCCATTCATCTTTAGCACAAACTGCACTATAGACGAACCTTCTTGCATCTTCGTGGTGAAGAGGATCCTGGAGACTTCGAACCTTTCGGATCTCGCTTGCTCATCGAACAACTCATGAAGATGGAAGACCATTGTATTAGCATTCATATGCTCATGCTGCTTTTGCAGCTCAGGTACCATCGCAGCTAGCAAGATGCAACTCGCCATCTCAGAATCTGCCACATGCTTCTGATAGACCAACATTTGGTCTGGAGTTGCATCGTCCTTAGGACGGTTAGGAAGAGGCTCTTCAAGGACATATGCTAACTTTTCCGTCTTGAGAACAATTCTCAGGTTTCTAAGCCAGTCCAGGAAGTTAGGCCCAGTCAGTTTGTTTGAATCCAAAATAGTGCGCAAATTCAAAGACGTCATGATCAATCTTAGAAATACAAAATGAGCATATATGAGAAAGATGATTTAGAATGCATCAATATACATTCATAAATCCCATTCATTTTTCGAATTTCAAAAACCCCAAAATCACTTCGGGAGATCATAGGTCCATCTCCGAATGGGCTGATATCCATCATAGATATGAACAACCTTGGAGAGAGTCCAACAAGCCATTCATAACTACGACGGTAGGTATCAACTATACCGATTGCATATCACGTATATGCAACTATCACAATGTGCTATCAACTAATTGAATGTTCACACATACATCAGATTGTTAACACATTAACAAGTATGCATCATATGCATAGCACCCAACTTCACCTCCCTTTACATCGACCTTGGAGAGAGTCCAACAAGCCGATGCTCCAGGTTAAAGCCAACCCATTAATCGAGAAATAGTTTTAATATGGTTAGAGCGCATTCAACCAATTAGCCCGGCTTGGAGAGAGTCCAACAACCAAAGCTAACGATTGACCTCTGACTCTTACCATATTAGTATTAAACTATTCCATGGTTTGAACATGTTCGGGTTCGAGCCGGGCTTGGAGAGAGTCCAACAACCCAAACAAGAAACGGAACTCTGGTTCTAACCATATTAATGGAAGGTGTAGTCTTTAATATTGAGTAAGGGTTTTTATGTCTCATCCTCTTTGCATGCAAATAACTATTATCTACATGACATGACATACATGGCATACATCTACATGTCACGACACGCATGACATAATGATATGCATCTAATGCAATTACATGGCATACAATTATGTCATGTACATAATTTCCTTAGGTGTCATAACTATTTATGAAAATAAAATATGTTTAAGATTTCATTCTCCAAATCAAATCATGATTAAATTAGAAAACAAATTTCCAAATCTAATCACATATTTTATTTGTGGAAATAGTTCATTAAGGAAAATATATTTAGGAAACCAATTTCTTAAATCATCAAAACTACTTATGGAAATAAAATATTTTAAGATTTGATTTCCCAAATCAAATCAAGATTAAATTAGGAAACAAATTTCCAAAATCTAATCTAATATTTTATTTATGAAAATATTAATTTCCATAAATACTTCCAACTTTCCAAAAGTGAAAGATTTCCATAAATACTTCTAGACTTTCCAAAATTGAAAAATTTCCATAAATACTTCTAACTTTCCAAAAGTAGAAAATTTCCAGAAATATCATTATGACTATCGCAAAACAATTTTACGATTATGTCGAAACACAACCTGGGCTCTGATACCACTGTTGGGTTTCCGGCACCGCGGCGAGTGTGTGTTCGAACATGTTTCGTAAACATGTGCACAGCGGAAGAAATAAAAATAATAAATCTATATTTATTACAACACACATATCACACGCATGCATAGTACAACATGTGTAGACATAACCGTAAATTTAAATTTTGCAATAAAAGGAAATTTATACTACGTTATACCTTACGTATCACGTGTAGCGGGAAAGACAACAACCGGAACGATTCTCACTAGAATCGTCTCTATCCGTATCCACGCCGAGTATCTTCGGGATGACTTCACTAAGTCATGAGCCTCGTCTTCGTACGGGTTACTAGCCTCGTGTTGAAGACGATGTGATCGAGAGAAGATCACGATCCGAATCCAAATTCGGATCCAAAGACGAGTCCTCAAAAACTCGCTTCTCCGGAGAGGTATTCGTCAACCGTTTGACGAATCCTTCATCCTCCACCTATGAGGATTACCGGAGATCGAATCCACGGCAAGACTACCGCTGTCGGAGCTCCAAACGTCGTCCAAACAACGCTCCGACGAGAGGGAAACAAGCTATCTAGAAAACTGGACAGCTTTGGTGGAGGAGTAGGGGCCGGCCAAAAAAGAAAGGTGGAAGCTCACCTTATTACCGAACCCAAGGGAGATCACCGGAGCTCCTCCGCGCCGGAAAGTGGAGGAAACGGCAGCAGCTGGTCGCCGGTTGGAGAAGGTGGGCGGCGGCAACAACTTGGCGCCGGCTAGAGAGAGGGGGGAGGTTGGGCGGCAACTCTAGGTTAGGGTTTTTGGATTAGGGCTTAATAATCCCTTAAGCCCTCTTTTATAGAGAACTAATTCTCTTAATGGTTATTGGATCATAACCATAAGGCCCGTTAATCCGCTCCATTAACTTAAGTTAAAATAAACCAAACCATGATGGTTTATTTTAAGTTAAAACGAACCGAACCAACTTTGGTTCATTCGTTTAAAATAAACCAAACCCTTTGGTTTATTCTCCTCCATTGGATTAGAACCAAACCATTTTGGTTCATCCATTATGTCTTCATAAGACACGGCCCATCCACGCTTCCATTGTGACTGAAACGATTTCATGCTCGCTCCATGTTTGGTCCAACTAAACCTAGTTTCTCTCGGTCTGAGAATCCCATTCTCAATCTCGTTTTAAATCTTTCGGATTACGCTCGTTGTGCGTGTGACCAAATAGGTTCTCGGTTTATGTTGGCCGTCTATAATTAACCATTAATTATAGAACGATCATGAGTGGCACCTAGTAGTACATCATGATCCCCAATTAACCAAAAGATCAACGGTTGATCCAGAACTATTTCTGAAACCCTTCAAAGAAATCGAATGAATCGTGCCCCATTCCTTCACTCATCTTATACCCACTTGGTTCAGACATGGTCTATAGTGTCGGGCCCTCACTAGGTCGACTACGTCACACCTAGCCCAAGTATCATTTCCTCGTCCTACGGATTCTAGTTACTGCACATGTATCGAAGAGTACCTTACTCTAAACATGTAATGCTTTGGCCAAAGTCTTTAGTAACAATCCGATGAGAGGCCATGGGTATACATCTCCTCGCAAGGAGTGGTGAATCCTTTATAGGCTATTCAAACACCTTCGATCACTTCGACTTATACCCAATCATCCCGGGTCCACATCTCCTTAGAGATACTTGCTTAAGATGTCAAAGCATAAGTCTCCATGATCAAGATGAATTGAATACCGCAAGTCAAAGGAACATCGCACTTAAGCTACAGTAAGAACTTCATTGACATATCTATATATACAGAGAACCATATGAAGTCTTACGGCTGGTCACTCCAATGAACTAGTTACCACAACTAGCATCCACGATTAACTCCGGACATCACAATGTCACCAGCTAGTAAGAATCAGCTTCTTGGATACACCAAGGAGTACACCTTGTGCTAGTCTCTATAGAATCAATGGTGTCAATATCCATCAATTCATCGACTAGGGATAATTTCGATACATCACAATTACACATGTAGAGATACTCACAAGTTGTGATCCAATCACAAATTCTCTCATGCTGTGAATCGTATCGTGGACATTCAGTAAATGAGTTTAAGATCCAATCAAATACATGAAAACATGTATACTCAAATAGTGAATCTTCATTTATCATATAAATGGTTCATACATAAGGCGATTGCCTTAGGACATCTCTCATATATTACTAACACATTTCATATCATATCATATTTCACTTCATGAACATATTATATTTCGTTTCATAAACATATCATACTTCATTTCATAGCATGTCATATTTCACTTCATAATCATGTTTCATTTCATGAACATATCATTTTCCATTTCATAATCATAACATATTCATTTCATAACATATCTTATTATCACACACATATAGGGCATGGCATAAGGTATAAACATCAAGCGGGAGTAAACACTAACCTAGGGCATGTTATCTTCATCAAGCATTATTTAATATCACAAGTTAACATGGATTCACCTAAGCATAAAACACATGTTAACCTAACCTAGAGCATGTTAAAGGATAATGTTTGGCCGAATGG
The DNA here is from genome assembly GCA_025175895.1 of Wurfbainia villosa. NCBI lineage: Eukaryota > Viridiplantae > Streptophyta > Magnoliopsida > Zingiberales > Zingiberaceae > Wurfbainia > Wurfbainia villosa. The sequence continues at coordinate 38,081,820 of CM045997.1, forward strand.
TTCATGGGGCTTTTAGGGTTTAACTTTTAATCTAATCCATCTAACATCCTAACAACATCATATGCATACAAAACATGGTATAGAACTTCATTGAATCATCAAAACCAAGGGTTGGCTGAATGGTTCATGGGACTTTTAGGGTTAAACTTTTAATCTATTCCATCTAACATCCTAACATCATCATATGCATACAAAACATGGTATAGAACTTCATTGAATCATCAAAACCAAGGGTTGGCCGAATGGTTCATGGGGCTTTTAGGGTTAAACTTTTAATCTAATCCATCTAACATCCTAACATCATCATATGCATACAAAACATGGTATAAAACTTCCTTGAAACATCAAAACAAAGGGGTGGCCGAATGGTCCATGTAGGCTTTTAGGGTTAGACTTTTAACCTAATCCCTCTAACATACTAACATCATCATATGCATACAAAACATGGTATAAAACTTCATTGGAACATCAAAACAAAGGGGTGGCCAAATGGTCCATGTAGGCTTTTAGGGTTAGACTTTTAACCTAATCCCTCTAACATACTAACATCATCATATGCATTCAAAACATGGTATAAAACTTCATTGAAACATCAAAACAAAGGGGTGGCCGAATGGTCCATGTAGGCTTTTAGGGTTAGACTTTTAACATAATCCCTCTAACATACTAACATCATCATATGCATACAAAACATGGTATAAAACTTCCTTGAAACATCAAAACAAAGGGGTGGCCGAATGGTCCATGTAGGCTTTTAGGGTTAGACTTTTAACCTAATCCCTCTAACATACTAACATCATCCTATGCATACAAAACATGGTATAAAACTTCAATGAAACACCAAAAACACATGTTGGCCGAATAGTTCATAGAGGTTTTTAGGGTTAACTTTTAACCTAATTCATTTTACATCCTAACATCATCTTATTCTTACAAAACATGATATAGAACATCCTTGAAACATCAAAACTAAGCTTGGCCGAATGTATCATGAAGACTTTTACACAAAACATCAACCGAAAAGCTACTCGTATGCAGGTGAGGGGATACTTACTTCCTTCGCTTTTCTTTTTGGTTGGAAAATGACCTAAGGGAAGAAACCTAGCCTTGCTTCTTGCTTGGATGAGGTTCGGCCAAAGAATGGAGAGGGGGAGCTCTAGGGTTCGGTGAGGAAGAAGAAGAGGAGGAGAAAACAAGTTTGATAACTCATGCCCCCTCATTCCCCCCTATTTATTCACTTGAAGAGTCCCTTAGTCTCCCTTCCCTCTAACTATAATTTCCCATGTTCTTCTAATAATACATTCTTGTTGGGCTTCTGGTTAGTGGATGCATCTATAGGGCTTGGCTATCTCTAGAGGTTTGGGGTTCAATTCCTAGGCCTTGCATCCTTTTTGGCTTATTTTCTTTTATTTTTGAAAGAGCCCACATAAAGCCCATTATCATTAAGCTAAAAAATTTTGTAAAATTGCTAGAAATTTTACGAGCATTACAGATATATCCTTTTGACTAGTCATTGAAACATGATTAGCGGTGTTATCTACCGGTGTAACACCCCCCCTAGTCTTTCCACTCTCTACCAGGGGAGATGTCACTACTTTACTATTGTCTTTATTTTTAATTCATGCAATATACTAATGCAATATGCTAACAACTAAAATAATCATAAGGACCTTTACATCACTTAGACAATATCAAATATGACATAAGAAACTAAGAATCTGATTTAGACATCTTCACTTAGGATCTTTTACTTCCACTGTTCCGTCGCCACACACACCCAACACTTCATCTACCATGCCACCTTACTGAAGCTTTTTTTTACCTTTATCTGCAGTATAAGGAAATGCAAACTATAAGCAATAACGCTTAGTAAGTACTTTCTATGCTCACAAAAACATGCACTGTATGAAATCATGCAACTAGTTCTCTTACCCTTGATACATTGATACACATGCAAGCACAACTGGAAATCATAATTCTGAATACATGTCTCTTGAATAAACCATGCTCTTAAGTATTTTAAAACTTATAAACAGTGTATCTGAACTGAAATGATTAACTTTGAAAACTTTTACTTATACTTATACTGATACTTTAAAATAATAATTATCCTGGATATAGGCCCGGCATAGTACCAATGCGCGCATTCCTAATAGGCCGGGGTGGCCAACCACCGAACCTAGTAGGGTAATCAAATCGAGGGCCTCACTGGCGAAACTAATGCCCGGTACATGCCCTGTCAAAAAGTAAAATACTTCCTTTATACTTGTATTTTTATACATACTGAAGGAAATGCTCTTAATCGCCTAAATCACAAATGGGGAGCACCATAAAGATCATTATGCTCTTGACCCCCAAAATTGAAATGGGGAGCATACTGAAGATCGTTGTGCTCTTAATCCCCAATTCGAACGGGGAGCATCTTTAAATTTTCTTTATAAAGGAAATATTTTTACATCTTACTCTACATCATGCATATAATTGTAAGCTACAACTCATCTACAACATGCATGATCATAAATCACATTCTTATCTTGGATCTCAACATGATGCTGAATTACCCATAATATAACGGTAAAATCACGTAACTGAAAACATTATGCATAACTGGAAATAATATGCATATAAACTGCTCAACCATATAACTGGAAATAACAAGCACAGAAAAAAACATATCAATGGCATACGATAACTACTTATACTGCAGGTGAGAAATACTTACCTCCTACGTTTTTCACCAATTTATATTGTTAGATACAGTTTCTATGTTGAAGATATGTCAGTGGAAGATATCAAATCATCACTTTTAGCACCTGGAACTAGCACATTGCCCGTTGCAACAACAGTCGAATATACAGGGTCAATATCATGCAAGCTATCAGATGCCCGCGCCTTCATGTTTGGTCTCCTACCGACATAATCGAGGCGGACACTGGCCCCTTTTTCTTTTTATTCGGCGGTTGGAGAAAACAAAGAGGAAGAGAGAGGTGGGGCGTGTGGGTTGGCGTTGGGAGAGAGGAGGGAGAGAGAGCGGCGGCGTCGGCGTTGGAAATAAAACTAGAGGAGAGAGAGATTGGCGTGAGATTTATAGAGAGAAAGAAATAAAAATTTATATAAATTAAGGTTTTTTCTTAACCTAATTATCCCCTTTAAATAATTAGTCAAATTAACCAATTTCTTTTTTTTTCTACCAATAGATATATTCTGTTATATCCTACTCATTGGTAATCTTATGACTTAGTGGTGGGAAGTCTATTCTCCCAAACCAACGGTTCATGGTTCTAGCCTCGACTAACGAACCAATTATTTCTATTCTATTATTATTATTATTATTATTATTATTATTATTATTATTATTATTATTATTATTATTATATTCCAATTTTTATTATTTCTATTCTTATTCTTATTTCTATTTTCCTCCAATAAAAATAGGAATTAAAATTTGGGATGTTACAATCCCTTATACCTTATAAAAGTTTCGTCCTCAAAACTTAGAACATCTCGGGGTACTTTTGCTTCATATCATCCTCACGTTCCCAGGTTGCTTCTTCAACCCTTTGACTTTGCCATAAGACGTTTACTAACGGTATTTCTTTATTTCTTAGTTTCCTGACTGCTCGATCTATTATCTGAATAGGTCGACTTTCATAACTTAGATCTGTCTGAATCTATACCGTCTGTGGCTCAATCAGTTAGTTGGTGTTTGAGACGTGCTTCTTAAGCATTGAAACATGAAATACATTGTGGATAGCTGACATTTCCTATGATAGTTCTAGCTCATAAGCTACCTTACCAACTCTCTTGGTGATCAAGTAGGGGCCTACATATCTGGGACTTAACTTGCCTTTCTTCCCAAATCTCATTACCCTTTCATAGGAGCTACCTGAATCGACTTGAAACTCTAGGGTCTCAAGTGGACATCGCGTAACTCTTCTGCCGACTTTGGGAAGTTTCTATCCTTTGACGATGTTCTTTATAGCTTTGGTGGCGCATCTATAAAATCACCGAGTCCCATTTCTTTATTCTCTCCACCTCTCATACTACCAATGAGATAGGCGATCTGCATCTCCTTCCATACAAGGCTTCATAAGGTGTCATTCCAATTATGGTTTGATAACTATTATTATAGGCAAACTCTGCCAAACACAAATATTTGCACCAGCTTCCTTTAAAATCTAAGACACAAGCTCTGAGCATGTCCTCCAAAATCTGATTCACTCTTTCTGTTTGCCCAACTGTCTAAGGATGAAATACAGTGCTGAAATTTTAGCTTAGTGTTGAGGGTTGTCTGAACACACTCCCAGAAGTGTGAAGTGAAGCGACTGTCTCTATCAGAGATAATGGTTTTAGGTACTCCATGCAGTCTAATCACTTCCTTAACATATAACTGGGCTAACTGTTCCATGGAGTATGATATTCTGATAGGCATGAAGTGAGCAGACTTTGTCAATCTATCGACCACTACCCAAATAGAATCGTAGCCATTGGTTGTTTTGGGCAATCCTACTATGAAATCCAAGGCTAGTTGATTAAGGAAAATATATTTAGGAAACCAATTTCTTAAATCATCAAAACTACTTATGGAAATAAAATATTTTAAGATTTGATTTCCCAAATCAAATCAAGATTAAATTAGGAAACAAATTTCCAAAATCTAATCTAATATTTTATTTATGAAAATATTAATTTACATAAATACTTCTAACTTTCCAAAAGTGAAAGATTTCCATAAATACTTCTAGACTTTCCAAAATTGAAAAATTTCCATAAATACTTCTAACTTTCCAAAAGTAGAAAATTTCCAGAAATATCATTATGACTATCGCAAAACAATTTTACGATTATGTCGAAACACAACCTGGGCTCTGATACCACTGTTGGGTTTCCGGCACCACGGCGAGTGTGTGTTCGAACATGTTTCGTAAACATGTACACAGCGGAAGAAATAAAAATAATAAATCTATATTTATTACAACACACACATCACACGCATGCATAGTACAACATGTGTAGACATAACCGTAAATTTAAATTTTGCAATAAAAGGAAATTTATACTACGTTATACCTTACGTATCACGTGTAGCGGGAAAGGCATCAACCGGAACGATTCTCGCTAGAATCGTCTCTATCCGTATCCACGCCGAGTATCTTCGGGATGACTTCACTAAGTCATGAGCCTCGTCTTCGTACGGGTTACTAGCTCGTGTTAAAGACGATGTGATCGAGAGAAGATCACGATCCGAATCCAAATTCGGATCCAAAGACGAGTCCTCAAAAACTCGCTTCTCCGGAGAGGTATTCGTCAACCGTTTGACGAATCCTTCATCCTCCACCTATGAGGATTACCGGAGATCGAATCCCCGGCAAGACTACCACTGTCGGAGCTCTAAACGTCGTCCAAATGACGCTCCGACGAGAGGGAAACAAGCTGTCTAGAAAACTGGACAGCTTTGGTGGAGGAGTAGGGGCCGGCCAAAAAAGAAAGGTGGAAGCTCACCTTATTACCGAACCCAAGGGAGATCACCGGAGCTCCTCCGGCAGCAGCTCGTCGCCGGAAAGTGGAGGAAATGGCAGCAGCTGGTCGCCGGTTGGAGAAGGTGGGCGGCGGCAACAACTTGGCGCCGGCTAGAGAGAGGGGGGAGGTTGGGCGGCAACTCTAGGTTAGGGTTTTTGGATTAGGGCTTAATAATCTCTTAAGCCCTCTTTTATAGAGAACTAATTCTCTTAATGGTTATTGGATCATAACCATAAGGCCCGTTAATCCGCTCCATTAACTTAAGTTAAAATAAACCAAACCATGATGGTTTATTTTAAGTTAAAACGAACCGAACCAACTTTGGTTCATTCGTTTAAAATAAACCAAACCCTTTGGTTTATTCTCCTCCATTGGATTAGAACTGATGCGGGTGCGGGGGAAAAATCCGTTCGCTCCGTTTTCAAGGCGATGAAGCGATGAGGGAGGTCTCGGAATATTCTCCCCCGGCAGCGATCAGTAAAGAATAAGAAAATGAAGTAGACGAAATGCGAAAACCCAACACCAGCAATCGAGATTCAGACACGAGATGTAACGTGGTTCGGAATAAGGATTCCTACTCCACGGGGGTGAGGTTTCTCACCAGATGCGGTGCCTAAGCACTTTCACTATGAAGATCCTCCTTTACAGAAAGCAAGTTTCCAAAGGTGGAGGAGAAAGGACCTCTTACAATGATGTTACAAGATGAGGAAAATACAAGAGACTTAACAAACAAAGCAGATCTGCCTTCCTTCTCCGCGAGATCGTTCTTCCTTTTCTCTCGCCTCTCTTCTCTCTCCGGATGCGAATGATTGCGGATCCTCTTCCCCTTCTCCTTCCTCTCCCTTTATCTTCCCTCTTCCTTCAACGTAACGCTGGATTATCTCCATCGTACACATGGCCACCTCCTCCTCCTGGAGAATAATTCTGTTACAAATATGAGGAACGAGGACTCCCCCGAATATTGCGGGGGGCTCCCCAAGCCGTTGCATAGCACCTTTCCCTTTACTTTTCAGGCAACGAGGTTAAATTGTCCCCCTCACCACTCTGCTTTGGGTGAAGTTAACTTAGGCCCCTATACCCTAGGTGACCTAGCCTTAGGGTTTCTCCTCAAACCAACCAATTCTCCTTTTCCCGTCAAACTTCTTTCGGCCGATTAGGTTGAGTTGACCCTTCCTCCATCCCATTGGCTTCGGGAATTGCCTAGTTGACCCAGTTCCTATTCCTCTGTTAGCGAAGTGCCTTCCGCCTCTTTTCCACCTGCGTCCCTTGCTTCTAGCATTCGCCCGTGCCGATAGCTCGCTACTTATGTCTCAGGCCGATGACCTCGCGGTACTTGCGCCGTGTCGATTACTTCCGATAACTCTCGCCCGTGTCAATGGCATCGCTCTAACTCGCCATGCTAATGGCTTCCGATAACTCGCTCGAACTGTTTCTCCTTTTCCCTTTGGTGAACAGTGTTTTGGGACGGGTCACGGTCACCGCTAACTCTTCTATTGGGAATTAGGTAGAAAAGAGTATCATTAGTCAACCCCGAAAAATAGTCAAGCGAAGTTATAAGCTTGACTTTTCAAATGTGCGTAAAGTTTATGCCCTATTCTTCATTCCTCCGTTTGAATCCACCTTTTCCTTTATAATTCCCTTGTATGCCCCCGAGGCGGCCCGATGGGCCCATAGGCTCCGCTTCTCCTTCTCTCTTCGTGAAATTGAATCGTCACGGGAAACCCTATATAAACCTCCGCCTTCTCCTCTTAGGTATCATTTACCGTGCCTAATAATCCAGTCTTGTATTTCTTCTTCCACGATTTTCCCCAGTGGCGTTTCGGCGATTCAGTCCTTCCCTTCTCGCACGGTTCTCCCTTACCCCCGAGTAAGTGCTTTGCTTAGTTTAACACTCATGGCTCCTAGGACTACCTCTCCACCCGCCTGGTATGAACATACCATAACCCAGTTAGATTGTAACCATTATTTCTTTAATATCAAGAACGACTACATAGATCCTTCTATAAAATGCTGTTTCACGACCAAGCTGCATCGACCTCATATTCCTCCTCCTGGTTTGACATGCTTTTTCTCCGAACAATTCTTTAACGGTCTATCTTTGCAGGCACCACAGGTCTACTTGGACCTCCTAGACTTCTACAGATTACCCCTGAACCAATTCACCCCCAACTCCTTCCGAATTCTATCGGGAGCCCACACAGTGTTCCAACATTTGAACCTCCCTTTGACCCCAGAACTATTCCATTGCTTCTTCCAATTAAAGTCTTCTAAGGCAGGCCTCTTCTATTTGTCTAGTCGTTCAGACTGCCAATTTCTGGTGAACCTGCCTACTTCCCACAAGGGCTGGGAAGCACTATACTTCTTTGTAGAGCTTCCGGAGCCTTTACCTCATTCCGATATTTGGAAAGTAGACCTTCCCGAATTGCCTTCCTTCCGGGAAATGAGGACCAAATGTCCTTTCCTGGAGGTGTATAGAGTTTTAGGGGAGCTACACTACTGTTCGAACCATCTGCTAGAGACTCCCCTCCTGCGCCATTTTGGATTGGACTTGGTTCTTGTAGGTAGGGTGACATTTATCCTGCAATGTGACTTCCTTTTTAGGTCATCCATCTTTCTTACCAGTATATCTTGTAGATAATCTGATGCAGAAGGCTCTGGTGGAAGGGGAGTCGATCGAGGCTGCTAAGAAGAAGAAGGCAGCAGCTAACAGAGGCAAACCCACAGCAGCTCCGTCACCTCCTCGGAAAAAGCTGCGGCTCGTTAAGAAAGGAGCCTCAAGCTCATCGGCTCATCTCCCCTCAACTTCGGATCCACCAGGGTCTCAGCCCCTGACCATTTATGAACCACGAAGAGAAGGTACTACCTCCCCTGTCTATTCTCCATCTCCTCAAGGAGGGGATTCTCCTTCTCATTTTCTTCACTCCTCAAAATTCACCTCCCTCCACCTTCTCATGTGGAGCCACTCCAAGCTCCTGTTCCTTCGGACCTAAGGGCTGCTTCCTCCCCCCCCTCGCCGTATCAGGCCTCCAACCTCCTCCGAAGGGGAAGACCCCTCCCTTCTTGTTCCTCCGAGGGTCACGTTAGGGTCCCTGCTGCAAATTCGGCACCCCTCGGAGGTGAAATTCTTTAATCACCAAAGGCATAAGGCCCATGCGAGCAAGTGGGCAAGCTACTTGTGAGGTATCTCTTATTTCTCCCTTTTCTCTTTAATGCAAGTATTACTATATGCCAATTTGTAACTTTCTGCAGTGCCAGCCAAGATGATAAGATGGTCACTCGGCTGGCCCGCTTTCAATCTACCATGGAAACTCACCACTTCGCCTCCGTGTCACAACAGAAAAAGCTCGTTCAGCAACTGAGCGAGCAAGAGGCGAAGGAAACCGATATGAGGGGCCAATGCGAGGAAGCGATGATGCAGCTAGCCCTGGTACGGAGCGAGAAAGAGGAGCTGCAGTGAAATAACGAGGACTTGGAGCAGCGGATTTTTCTCCAATATAGTGAACTGCAACAAGTAGATGAATTGGCTCGGGAGTTGAAGGAATACAAAAAATATCTTATGGATGCCATGATCAAGGATGCTGACTCAAGGCTACTATCTCACAAATTCAACTGTAATGCAACCGCTTTAACTCGAACGCCAAGCGGGCCATTACTCGGGAATCCTGTGCAAAGAAGTGTCAGGAACTTTCCTCTGCAATAACGGCTCTTCCCCGAACCTTATCACCGGTGGCCCAGCAGCAATCCACCCTCCAACAGGAGTATCTTGAAGCCCTTTTAGCCTTAGGACAACGAGCTATAAAGGCAGCCACCGAGAGAGATGCTTTGGCGATCAAATCGCGTAAAGTCAAACTCGTGGCTCAATATCAGGACCAATTAAAGGAGCAGGAAGCCGACCTCAAGAGGCGCTATGTCAAGAAAGGGGTAGATCTCTTTATATTAGGCTTCGAGGGGGCTGTAGCTCAAAACGCCGAACAAGGATATCCACCTCCCGGTGTGGACACCAGTCACTTAGATCTTGTATCGGCGTTGGCTAAATGTTCCCCTGAGCGATTTGAGTTGTAATCTCCCGTACCATTTTTTCGGTAATAACTTTTTCTTTACTGTTAAGAGCTGACTCTTATCAATATGTCTGTCCATTACGGTCCTCGCGTGTTCTCTAGCGAGTCGGGGTTTCTGGACCAATTTTGAGCTTTCCCTTGTTATTTCTTTACCCGTACCATATAACGCCATCGCCTGGCTGGTTCGGGGCTCTCTTACGGGATTTTGCCTACTAGTATCCACATCAGCCCCGATTTTGGTTCGGACATCACTTTAAATGGCTTTTTGCCCGTTGATTTTCCCTATCCTTCCTCCAGCTTCAGAAAAGATGCCAGCCTCTTCGTCTTCTCCCCCTTCCCCAGAACTTTTTCGCCATTCTCCTTCCATTATAAGTCCTTCGTCCCCCTTGTCTTCGTCCTGTTATCTTACCGTCATGGCTTCGGCAGGGCATCCCATTGAAATTTCTTCGGAATCAGAATCTTTTGAAATACAGGACTGGGTCTTTGAGGATGATGCAGATTCGGAGACCCGATCAACCGCCACTTCAGTCTTCCATCCCCTACCTTTTCCGCCTTTCGGTCCAACTCCCACCCCTCCAGCGGGGAGATCCTTCCGCGCTCCTTTCCCCTCCTTCCGCAACAGGGTATGGAATCCCCCCTTCACCTGGGAGTACACAGTGGGAGACCCCCGCGCCGTTGATGAACTTCCTTCACTTCCGCCCGCGTTGGCTTTTGTCCCAGTTCCCCTGGCGAGGACTCGTCCTTCCCCTTTCGATGAAGGTCCACCAGTTCTTCCTCCACCCCAAGGCGAACGCTTCAGAGTTATATTAGCTCCTTCTCCCCCCAAAGAGACATCTCCCGCTTCATCTGTTAGGAGTAATCATGGAAAATCTTTGTAGATCAAGTTAATGTAATCGTTTCAAATACGTTAATAAAAAAAAAATAAGGGAGGCAAATGATATCTATTTTTGTCTTTTTCCCGTAGAAGTAAGGCTTTTGTCTTCCAAAAGGATAGTAATCTAATCTGAACATATCTTCCTCTATCATGTCTCGGGGATTCGGACCCTCTTAATTATGATTGTAGTCCCGTCAACCTTCCCGCCATCGCCTCACGCTTCTCTCTCTTCTGTATCGGCATTTATGGTTCTCACGTCTCCTACCAATGAATGCACTCTTCCCCTTCGTCGCCATAAAAACCAACCGACCTTTACCTGATAGCTTCCACCATTCTCCTTTTCCTTTGCTTCATGGCAGGCAGCAGTTCCTCACCTTCTAAAGAACAGATAAATGACCGCCGATACATAGCCATCTTGGAGGAACAAGTGAAGTGTTTACGACAACAGCTGGAGGAAACTTCCGCCCATAATCGTTCCCTGCGTCAACAACTGATAGGGTCCCAAAAAGAACTGTCCAGGCAAATCTTCTTGAAGCAGTCTTATCTTCAGCAGCTACTGCGCCAACCCCAACCGCGCAAGGAAACTCCATCCGTTCCGCCTAACAAAGAATTGTAATACCCTAGATGTATTAGGGTCTCTTTTGTTGTTTCTCCTTGTAGATGGCTGGGAGTATGTAGTTCTCCCATATCATCGAACTTCCCTAGTTTATCTCCTTCCTCCAGGACCTTCTGAGTTGTACTACTCTTTACTCCTTTTGTATTTACATGTAATTTGGGGCATATTTCGGCTCTCCCGTCTTTTCAATCTGCTGGGTATATAGACACCTTAGACGAGCCGACTCTGCTATGGCACAAGAATACAACCATATAGAGTTGATTAATACAAGCAACTGAGACATAGAATAAATAATAACCGAGGAATTTCGGTTCTTCCGTTTCACCACCGCACGGGGATATCTTCCGCTCTGCGGGGATAGCAATTTGCACATAAAGTAAGTAGTAACCGAGGAATCCCAGTTCTCCCGTTCCACCACCACACGGGGATAACTTCCGCTCTGCGGGGACAACATTTTGTATATAGAGTAAATAGTAACCGAGGAGTCTCGGTTCTTCCGTTCCACCACCACACGGGGATAACTCCCGCTCTGCGGGGATAGCATTTTTGATATAGAGTAAATAGTAACCGAGGAGTCTCGGTTCTTCCATTCCACCACCACACGGGGATAACTTTCGCTCTGCGGGGATAGCATTTTGTATATAGAGTAAATAGTAATCGAGGAGTCTCGGTTCTTCCGTTCCACCACCACACGGGGATAACTTCAGCTCTGCGGGGATAGCATTTTTTATATAGAGTAAATAGTAACCGAGGAGTCTCAGTTCTTCCGTTCCACCACCACACGGGGATAACTTCCGCTCTGCGGGGATAGCATTTTGTATATAGAGTAAATAGTAACCGAGGAGTCTCGGTTCTTCCGTTCCACCACCACACAGGGATAACTTCCGCTCTGCGGGGATAGCATTTTGTATATAGAGTAAATAGTAACCGAGGAGTCTCGGTTCTTCCGTTCCACTATCACACGGGGATAACTTCCGCTCTGCGGGGATAGCATTTTGTATATAGAGTAAATAGTAACCGAGGAGTCTCGGTTCTTCCGTTCCACCACCACACGGGGATAACTTCGCTCTGCGAGATAGCATTTTGTATATAGAGTAAATAGTAACCGAGGAGTCTCTTTTCTTCCGTTCCACCACCACACGGGGATAAACTTCCGCTCTGCAGGATAGCATTTTGTATATAGAGTAAATAGTAACCGAGGAATCTAGGTTCTTCCGTTCCACCACCACACGGGGATAACTTCCGCTCTGCGGGGATAGCATTTTGTATATAGAGTAAATAGTAACCGAGGAGTCTCGGTTCTTCCGTTCCACCACCACACGGGGATAACTTCCGCTCTGCGGGGATAACATTTTGTATATAGAGTAAATAGTAACTGAGGAGTCTCGGTTCTTCCGTTCCACCACCACACGGGGATAACTTCCACTCTGCGGGGATAACATTTTGTATATAGAGTAAATAGTAACCGAGGAATCTCGGTTCTTCCGTTCCACCACCACACGGGGATAACTTCCGCTCTGCGGGGATAACATTTTTTATATAGAGTAAATAGTAACCGAGGAGTCTCGGTTCTTCCGTTCCACCACCACACGGGGATAACTTCCGCTCTGCGGGGATAGCATTTTTGTATATAATGGGCTATTTAGGAAAAATAAATCCTTCTTTCCCTTTCACTACCGACGCGAAGCCCATTAACAGCTGCAAGCCCATTCTTCCTCTTTTTATAGGGGACTCTTTCGTCCTCATTTTTTCTGCTATCTTCATCCTTTCACCTTTTGGTCTTCCTCTTCTTCGTCTGCTTGCTCCTCCGCCGCCAAATTTTGTTTCTTCGATCTTTCCTTCCTAGTTCCTCATCTTTCGTTATTTTCAGATATCCGAGATGCATTCCACCTTCTTCTAGGAAATAGCGGGCCGCTACACGAATCGTAAACGGGGTGTCGGTCAGCCCTTAGCTTCTTCTTCTTCTTCACCTCCTTCGATCACCATTATACGGGAATCACCTCGTCGTTCTCCCTCTCCTCCTTCGGTGACTTTCGCTACCCCCATCTCGAAGGAAGTCGGGGTCATCAGTCCCTCTTCCCTTCCTCCTACCTGTATAAGCCCTAACTTTCCCCCTTTGCCTCCCTCCGTCAATGACGTTCAGAAATCGCCTTCTTCTTCCCCACAACCTGGGGATGCATCTGGGAAGGAGATGCTTTCATGTCCGCCGATGATAGAGGTTATACCGCCCCTGTCTTCTCCTTCCTACCACGTCATTCCTCTCTCTCGAACCCATGGCGGTTGACATTCCTTCGCTGCCAACCTCCCCCTTCGTTTATCACCTGAAGAGTCCTCCTCTTCCTGTAGACCCTAATCAGGAGGCTTCTACTTCTAAAATCCTCATTGAAGGCTTCCCCGACCTAGTGCTCATCATCTCATCTTCTCCAGGACCCTCCTCCGATCAGCCTCCTTCGATTTTTCCTTCCGACTTCACCTCCCAGACAAATGTGACGCCCATTCTCCCCGCATCTCTGAATATACCACCCTTGACCACCACTTCCATGGACCTTTTGAATGAGACTCCTCCTTCTCTCCGTTCTCCACCACCGAATATCGCCTCCATTCTTCCCTTTACGAGTGAGATTCCCCCTTCGGCATTATCCGTCCCATCTTCTTCCCTTTCTCCTGTGAGTCTTCTGATTCGAACTTAGAGGAGACGACTCCTCGTATGGAAGGCTGCGTCATGCTTTGGACTACGTTTTCTTAATCAATTTCTTAGCTTTGTTTAATCGACCCATTTCTCTTCTCTTCAACTGCATGTAGGCCCCGACCAACCACCGAGAATTGGATCGTTCCCTTCACCAATACGGGCCTGCCCAAGAATGGGAACGACAACAACGGGAAGATTTAGTGAATGCTCAGAATCGGGAACGACTCCTGTCCCAACAATTATACCGGTGCCAGGAGCAATTAGCCGAGGCCCACCAACAAATACAGAGGATCCGACACTATTGCGATTGAAGGCGCAATCACGTCCGGGGATCCACTCGCCCCCAAAGAAATCGCGGCCTCTCTTAACACGAATCTTCCTTGGCTCAAGAGTTAATACATCTTCAAGGGCAGAGCTTCTCAAGGGAAGCAACAAGATTCCGACGCCCTCGCTCGTCTTCAGGTTCAATATCAGCGAGCACAAGATAAGATAGGGGACCTTCGCACCCGCTTATGCAAGGAGGTACAAGAAAACTCCTCCCTTATAAATTCCCGGGCGCATGCTCATGCCCGCTTCACGCAGCAAGAGACTTCCCTCGAGGATGAGCTGAACTTGCCCGAACCAGATCGTATTCGGCTGGAGGGATTTCACCCATGCGCGCCAAAATATGGTGGAGATGACACACCTTGTGCAGCAGGACCAAAGTTCTCGAGCTGATGACGTTTCCACCCTAGCTGACGCAATTATGGAGGTGTCACGGCGCTATGTGGATGTGCGTCGAAATCTTCGCGAACAACAAGAAAAGTGCGAGAGGCGGCATCGAGAACGAAGCCCTGACCGTCCGAACCGCCAGGAGCGACTCATTATTTTAATGCGCGCCACCTATCAGGACGGATTCAATGACGCGGTTCGGCAGTATGCTGCCCAAGGATTACCTCCTCCAACTTATCCTTCATTTTCTTTAAATTGGGAGGCTGGGTTCAAACGTTATCCTCCTGAACGATTTAAGCTGTAATACAATATCTCATTTTGAAACGGGAATTTCCTTTCTGTTTTTCTGTTTCTCCTTCAATACTCATTGGTAATACCGTATTGCCCTTGTAAATAACCCCTTAATGAAATTTAGAGAGCACTTGGCATTTAATTAATATAATCAATTCAATAAACACCCCCTCTGAGTTTCATAATTTCTCCTTTTCTATTTCATATTTCTCCTACAGTGTGAAAGAGCTTCAAGTGAAGGGCGTTCCAAGGTCGTGGAAGCTCTTTGCCTTGGTCGTCTTTCAGATAATATGCTGACTTCGCACGCAGTCTGTGTATCTCAGAGGGTCCTCCCGATTCAGAGCCAACTTTCCAGGATCTCCAGCGGGATTGACCTTACGCAAAACCCAATCTCCTTCTTGAAATCTCCGAGGCACCACTTTCTTATTAAAGGCTCGCTGAACTCTCTGCTTGTAAAATTCCGCTCGCCTCCGGGCCATCTCCCGCCTTTCCTCCACCAGGTCTAATTCGGTGCTTCGGATAAGTTGGTTCTGATCTGGCTCGTATGCTTTTACCCGAGCGCTATCCAACAAAACCGAGGAATAACGGCCTCCGCCCCATATACCAAACTAAAGGAGTCTCTCCCTGTCTTAGGTGTGGTTCGATAGGCCCACAAAACGGCAGTAGCTCTTCCACCCGATTTCCTCCGAGCACCCAACTTGGTCTTTAATCCTTGAATGAGGATCCAGTTACCTCCACTGGTCCATTCGCTTGAGGGTGAGCTACCGAAGTGAAAGCTTGCTGAATGTTGAGACTTTGGCACCATTCTTGAATCTTTTTCCCTTGGAACTGTCGCCCATTATCACTGACTATTTTCCGAGGGATACCATACCGACAAATGATATTTCTCCATAAGAACTGTATTATGGCATTCTCAGTAATTTTGGCTAAGGGCTCGGCCTCCACCCATTTGGAAAAATAATCCACAGCGACCAATAAAAACCTCTTCTGTAAAGGTGTCGTTGGGCTGGCATCGGACCCACTATATCCATTCCCCATTGGTCAAAAGGACAGGAAGAGACTACAGCTTTCATTAACTCAGCTGGTCGCTCAGAACGGTTGCTATGTTTCTGACAAGCGATGCAACTTTGCACTATACGAGCCGCATCTCGTTGAAGAGTAGGCCAAAAGTATCCGGCCAACAAGGTCTTTCTTGCTAAAGCTCTCCCTCCTAAATGATTGCTGCAGCATCCTTCATGGATCTCCCGGAGTACCCATTCCGCATCCTCATTTCCTAGGCATTTTAACAAAGAGGTCTTGAGGTCTATGTCTTCATTTAAGAGGATGAACCGCTTTGGCTCGGTGTATTAAAGTAGATGCCGCAATTTTCCCATCAGGAATCTTCCGTGCGTAAATAAGCTATGATATCGGTTCTCCAATCAAGAATTAGGCGTCTCCCTCTATGTTGCATATTGCTAAGGAAGTGTGAATTCTCGCCTGGATCGTCTCCGATGATTTTATTCCTCCCACAGCGCTAGCCATCCGAGCCAATTCATCTGCCTTCTCATTGTGCTCCCGCGGGATTTGCTTCAAGAGGACCTGATGAAATTGAGCTTTTTCTTTCTCAAAAGCTTTCAAGTACTTGTGCAGCCTTTCCTCCCGAACCGCAAAAGAACCTTGAAGTTGGGATATTACCAACTAGGAATCCGAGTGGATCACAATGGAAGAAGCCCCTTCCGCTTTAGCAGCCTGCAATCCCGCTATGATAGCTTCATATTCCGCTTCATTATTAGATGCTCGATATTCCAGGTGAACGGCTAATCGAGTTTCTTCACCCTCTGGGGTAATTAATATAACACCAACACCACTGCCTGTAGATCCTGAAGAGCCATCTACGAATATATTCCATGCCTCTGATTCCCTCTCCTTCATAGCTGAACCTTCTTCCGAACCACAAGGTACCTCGGCCAAGAAATCAGCGAGTGCCTGGGCCTTGATGACCATGCGAGGTTGGTAGTGTATATCATACTCGCTTAGCTCTACCACCCATTTGGCTAACCTTCCCGAGAAATTTGGCTTAGTGACGACCTTGCCCAATTCGCTGTGTGTTAAAACGGTGATAGGATGAGCAAAAAAGTATGACCTCGGGCCATGCGGCGGTTAGCACTAAGATATATGCCAGCCTCTCTAACTCCGTATAACGGAATTCTGCCCCCTTCAGAATATGGCTGGTATAGTAAATAGGTTGCTGGTGAGAACCTTCTTGTTTCAGTAATACCGAACTGACGGCTCCTTCTGAGATGACCAGATACATCCATAATGGTTCTCCATGTATTGGTTTAGCCAGTAGCGGGAGTCCGGCCAGATATCTCTTCAACTCCTGGAAAGCTTGTTCACATTGATCGTCCCACTGAAATTTAGTAGCTTTGCACAAGATCTTGAAGAAAGGTAGCCCCTTGTCCGCCGATCTGGCTATGAATCGGGATAAAGAAACAATCCTGCCCACTAACTTCTGGGTCTCTTGCAGATTAGTAGGTGATTTCATGTTGCATAAGGCCTTCACCTTCTCGGGGTTGGCTTGCAACCCCTTCTCACCACAATGTACCCCAAGAACTTGCCACTTTTACCCGAACAAGCATTTGTTAGGGTTTAGCTTCATATTAAATCGCCTTACTTAGCGTGAAGGTTTCATTCAAGTCCTTGACTAAATCCCGAGTGACCTTCGACTTGACCGTGATGTCATCCATGTAGACCTCCACATCTTCCCTTTACCGTGCAAAAATTTTGTCCATAAAAATGACGATAATATAGCCGGCGTTCTTGATCAAGCGGCATGACCACATAGGCATATAATCCCCTGCGATCCACAAAGCTAACCCTCTTTCGATCCTCTTGGCCAAAGGTATTTGATGATATCACGATAGGCATCCATTAGAAACCACTTCATATCCTACGATAGAATCCACCAATTGATCAATACGAGGCAAGGGGTAGCAGATCTTTAGGGCATGCTTTATTCAAATCACGAAATCGATACACATCCTCCATTGCCCGAAGGCTTGGGGACCAAGACTACATTAGAAACCCATTCGAAACCTGATTTCCTTTACATGGACCGCTTTTAGTAGCTTATCCACCTCCTCGGCTATGATCTTGTCTTTCGGGTCCAAAATGTCGCCTCTTACATTGGGCCGGGTCGGGCTCCTCTAATGATGTTGAGGTGGTGTTCCGCTACTTGAGGATGGATACCCGTGAGATCATGCACATCTCTTGCAAAGATGTCCTCATTCTCCTTTAAGCAGGCCACCAGCTCTTCTTTGATATCCAATTTGTGCTATCCGTGGCCTTTCCCGGGCGATCTCCAGTTCTCCCTCCTCTATCTTATCGGCCTTGGGAAATTCCTCCAGAGACCTGACGTCGGTAGTGATGATGACAACTTTGCCTTTTAGGTCTTGATTCGGCCTTCTTTTGATCGTCCAACCATTTGCACATAGCACTCCGGAGGCCTTACATTCTCCACGAACTTCTCCCACCAATTGTCCCTTTGAAATTTGTACGTGGTACGGGAAGCCACAGCCTGAAAAAGGGTGAGGAAAGGGTGCCCAAGAATAGCGTTATAAGTGGATGGAGCATCCACGATAAGGAAAGGGATTATACTAGTTTTTTGGCGGGGCTTTTCACCCAGAGTTAAAGGCAATGAAATCTGCCCCGTCGGGTGGACCATGTGCCTTGCGAATCCGAAAAGGGGAGTGGACACATCTTCTAGCTGGACATTTCCCAGTTGCATCTACCTGAAGGCCTCCTGGAAGAGGATGTTGACAGAGCTCCCCGAATCAACTAGCACCCGGGCCACTTCATAATTAGCCAGGGATATACGGATAACCAAGGCGTCTGTATGAGGCAGCAGAACACCCTGCAGATCTTCTGGCCCGAACGAAATGAACGGGCGCCGCATCTGATCGTCGATGACGATGGCCAAACTCTCCATAAGACGGGCATATGACTTCCGTGCCCGGTTAGAGTCCCCGTCAGTAGGTCCTCCGGCTATCACATGGATAACTCCCCGAGGGGGAAGGTCATCTGAAGCGGAGGAAGGGCCCTCACCTGATGGACCTTCTTGAGAGACCACCTCGGGAAGACATTTGGGGGAAAGTGACCCGAGGTTGTTGATTATACGGCCCCGGACGGGCGACATTGGTTCGGGGGCCTCGCCATGCCGTCCCTCCGGCTTGATACCTCAATTGCGGATATGCCACATGGAGGCGATCTAGTTCTTCTTGTAGCTTGAAACATCGATTGCTACTGTGACCGTACTCTGTATGATATTGGCAAAAGAACGGGGCTGGGGGATTACGCGGGATCCCTCTATGTCCCAAGGGTCGTTGTAGTAGACCCTGTTGATCGTAGAACTCCATTTCACGTTCTTTCCAAGTCCTCACAGGAGGAAGCACTTCAGCAGCCATGATTTGCAATGGCGGGGCGGGGCGAACTCCCTGTAGCATCGGACGAGGCCTCGGAACCTCCTGCCGAAAAGGTCTTGTATACTCCCGCCGAGGGGGGGCTTGAAGAGCAGCGGGACGAACTCTTTCAGTGGGGACTGCTGTGGCAGTCCGTTCGGCCCTCCGTACCTTTAATCCTTCTTCTTCGTGGATAAACTGCTCCGCACGGCTCAGTAGCTCTTCGTAACTATCCGTAGGTTGTCTTAACAAGGAACTGAGGAAGGGGCCCTCCGCAGCCGTCTTTGAATAAGCGCCTCGAAGACTCGGATCGGGTGGCGGGATCCCCGGCGCAAGTGAATCGATGAATATACCCCCTAAGGGATTCCGAAGGTCCCTGGGTGATATGCATTAACATAGAGGTGTCTTGTTTATACGCCTTGCAGCTGACAAATTCTCGACTGAACATCCTCTGGAAGTCAGTGAAACAGGTGATAGACCCCGGGGGCAGAGTAGTGAACCACTTTTGCGCCGAGCCAGTCAGGGTGGTTCGGAAGACTCGGCACTTGAGAGCGTCTGTATAACAGTGAAGCGAGGCCGCTCCATCGAATTGTGATATGTGCTCTTCCGGATCCGTCGAACCATCATACTTACAGACCTGAGGATTTCGGAAGTAGGATGGAGGGAGCTCCGAAAGAATGTCCATCGTGAAGGGGCTAGGCTCGTAGAATTCCGGAGGTCTGGTTGATTGACTTTCACCCTGTTCCTCCCGGCGCGTTTGGGTGAAGGGCATAGTATTCTGGGGTGTTCTTCCCCCGAGTCCGCCTCCAGGCAACACATCACCATGGGCGGCTGTACGAGAGGGAGGAGGCATTTCTGGGAGGGGATCTCTAGAAGAAGGTTCCCCGGAGTGCGGATGCAGATATCCGGTCCTTCTCCTTTCTCTAGCGAGGGCTTCTGTGATAGCATCATCCATTAAGGCCTTTAGTTGCGATGGTAGAAGGGTGATGGGGCGCTCCTCCGCCGCAGAGATATTAGGTTGTTGCATTTCTTCGAGTTGCATCTCAACGTCCAGCTCAAATGTTCCCACAGACGGCGCCAACTGATGCGGGTGCGGGGGAAAAATCCGTTCGCTCCGTTTTCAAGGCGATGAAGCGATGAGGGAGGTCTCGGAATATTCTCCCCCGGCAGCGATCAGTAAAGAATAAGAAAATGAAGTAGACGAAACGCGAAAACCCGACACCAGCAATCGAGATTCAGACACGAGATGTAACGTGGTTCGGAATAAGGATTCCTACTCCACGGGGGTGAGGTTTCTCACCAGATGCGGTGCCTAAGCACATTCACTATGAAAATCCTCCTTTACAGAAAGCAAGTTTCCGAAGGTGGAGGAGAAAGGACCTCTTACAATGATGTTACAAGATGAGGAAAATACAAGAGACTTAACAAACAGCAGATCTCCGTCTTCCTTCTCCGGCGAGATCGTTCTTCCTTTTTCTCTCGTCTCCTCTTCTCTCTTGCTGGATGCGAATGATTGCGGATCCTCTTCCCCCTTCTCCTTCCTCTCCCTTTTATCTTCCCCTCTTCCTTCAACGTAACGTCGTGGATTATCTCCATCGTACACATGGCCACCTCCTCCTCCTGGAGAATAATTCTGTTACAAATATGAGGAACGAGGACTCCCCCGAATATTGCGGGGGGCCCCCCAAGCCGTTGCATAGCACCTTTCCCTTTACTTTTCAGGCAACGAGGTTAAACTGTCCCCCTCACCACTCTGCTTTGGGTGAAGTTAACTTAGGCCCCTATACCCTAGGTGACCTAGCCTTAGGGTTTCTCCTCAAACCGAACCAATTCTCCTTTTTCCCGTACCAAACTTCTTTCGCGTCGATTAGGTTGAGTTGACCCTTCCTCCATCCCATTGGCTTCGGGAATTGCCTAGTTGACCCAGTTCCTATTCCTCTGTTAGCGAAGTGCCTTCCGCCTCTTTTCCACCTGCGTCCCTTGCTTCTAGCATTCGCCCGTGCCGATGGCTCTCGCTACTTGTCCGTGCCGATGACCTCTGGTACTTGCGCCCGTGTCGATTACTTCCGATAACTCTCGCCCGTGTCAATGGCATCGTCTAACTCTCGCCCGTGCCAATGGCTTCTGATAACTCTCGCCCGAACTGTTTCTCCTTTTCCCCTTTGGCTGAACCAGGTGTTTTGGGGACGGGTCACGGGTCACCTGCTAACTCTTCTATTGGGAATTAGGTAGAAAAAGTACCAGTAGTATCAAGAACCAAACCATTTTGGTTCATCCATTATGTCTTCATAAGACACGGCCCATCCACGCTTCCATTGTGACTGAAATGATTTCATGCTCGCTCCATGTTTGGTCCAACTAAACCTAGTTTCTCTCGGTCTGAGAATCCCATTCTCAAGTTCGTTTTAAATCTTTCGGATTACGCTCGTTGTGCGTGTGACCAAATAGGTTCTCGGTTTATGTTGGCCGTCTATAATTAACCATTAATTATAGAACGATCATGAGTGGCACCTAGTAGTACATCATGATCCCCAATTAACCGAAAAGATCAACGGTTGATCCAGAACTATTTTTGAAACCCTTCAGCAGCTCGAATGAATCGTGCCCCATTCCCTTCACTCATCTTATACCCACTTAGTTTAGGACATGGTCTATAGTGTCAGTCCCCACTAGGCTGACTACGTCACACCTAGCCCAAGTATCATTTCCTCGTCCTACGGATTCTAGTTACTGCACATGTATCGAAGAGTACCTTACTCTAAACATGTAATGCTTTGGCCAAAGTCTTTAGTAACAATCCGACGAGAGGCCATGGGTATACATCTCCTCGCAAGGAGTGGTGAATCCTTTATAGGCTATTCAAACACCTTCGATCACTTCGACTTATACCCAATCATCCCGGGTCCACATCTCCTTAGAGATGCTTGCTTAAGATGTCAAAGCATAAGTCTCCATGATCAAGATGACTTGAATACCGCAAGTCAAAGGAACATTGCACTTAAGCTACAGTAAGAACTTCATTGACATATCTATATATACAGAGAACCATATGAAGTCTTACGGCTGGTCACTCCAATGAACTAGTTACCACAACTAGCATCTACGATTAACTCCGGACATCACAATGTCACCAGCTAGTGAGAATCAGCTGCTTGGTTACACCAAGGAGTACACCTTGTGCTAGTCTCTATAGAATCAATGGTGTCAATATCCATCAATTCATCGACTAGGGATAATTTCGATACATCACAATTACACATGTAGAGATACTCACAAGTTGTGATCCAATCACAAATTCTCTCATGCTGCGAATCGTATCGTGGACATTCAGTAAATGAGTTTAAGATCCAATCAAATACATGAAAACATGTATACTCAAATAGTGAATCTTCATTTATCATATAAATGGTTCATACATAAGGCGATTGCCTTAGGACATCTCTCATATATTACTAACACATTTCATATCATATCATATTTCACTTCATGAACATATTATATTTCGTTTCATAAACATATCATACTTCATTTCATAGCATGTCATATTTCACTTCATAATCATGTTTCATTTCATGAACATATCATTTTCCATTTCATAATCATAACATATTCATTTCATAACATATCTTATTATCACACACATATAGGGCATGGCATAAGGTATAAACATCAAGCGGGAGTAAACACTAACCTAGGGCATGTTATCTTCATCAAGCATTATTTAATATCACAAGTTAACATGGATTCACCTAAGCATAAAACACATGTTAACCTAACCTAGAGCATGTTAAAGGATAATGTTTGGCCGAATGGTTCATGGGGCTTTTAGGGTTTAACTTTTAATCTAATCCATCTAACATCCTAACAACATCATATGCATACAAAACATGGTATAGAACTTCATTGAATCATCAAAACCAAGGGTTGGCTGAATGGTTCATGGGACTTTTAGGGTTAAACTTTTAATCTAATCCATCTAACATCCTAACATCATCATATGCATACAAAACATGGTATAGAACTTCATTGAATCATCAAAACCAAGGGTTGGCCGAATGGTTCATGGGGCTTTTAGGGTTAAACTTTTAATCTAATCCATCTAACATCCTAACATCATCATATGCATACAAAACATGGTATAAAACTTCCTTGAAACATCAAAACAAAGGGGTGGCCGAATGGTCCATGTAGGCTTTTAGGGTTAGACTTTTAACCTAATCCCTCTAACATACTAACATCATCATATGCATACGAAACATAGTATAAAACTTCATTGGAACATCAAAACAAAGGGGTGGCCGAATGGTCCATGTAGGCTTTTAGGGTTAGACTTTTAACCTAATCCCTCTAACATACTAGCATCATCATATGCATACAAAACATGGTATAAAACTTCATTGAAACATCAAAACAAAGGGGTGGCCGAATGGTCCATGTAGGCTTTTAGGGTTAGACTTTTAACATAATCCCTCTAACATACTAACATCATCATATGCATACAAAACATGGTATAAAACTTCCTTGAAACATCAAAACAAAGGGGTGGCCGAATGGTCCATGTAGGCTTTTAGGGTTAGACTTTTAACCTAATCCCTCTAACATACTAACATCATCCTATGCATACAAAACATGGTATAAAACTTCAATGAAACACCAAAAACACATGTTGGCCGAATAGTTCATAGAGGTTTTTAGGGTTAACTTTTAACCTAATTCATTTTACATCCTAACATCATCTTATTCTTACAAAACATGATATAGAACATCCTTGAAACATCAAAACTAAGCTTGGCCGAATGTATCATGAAGACTTTTACACAAAACATCAACCGAAAAGCTACTCGTATGCAGGTGAGGGGATACTTACTTCCTTCGCTTTTCTTTTTGGTTGGAAAATGACCTAAGGGAAGAAACCTAGCCTTGCTTCTTGCTTGGATGAGGTTAGGCCAAAGAATGGAGAGGGGGAGCTCTAGGGTTCGGTGAGGAAGAAGAAGAGGAGGAGAAAACAAGTTTGATAACTCATGCCCCCTCATTCCCCCCTATTTATTCACTTGAAGAGTCCCTTAGTCTCCCTTCCCTCTAACTATAATTTCCCATGTTCTTCTAATAATACATTCTTGTTGGGCTTCTGGTTAGTGGATGCATCTATAGGGCTTGGCTATCTCTAGAGGTTTGGGGTACAATTCCTAGGCCTTGCATCCTTTTTGGCTTATTTTCTTTTATTTTTGAAAGAGCCCACATAAAGCCCATTATCATTAAGCTAAAATTTTTTGTAAAATTGCTAGAAATTTTACGAGCATTACAGATATATCCTTTGGACTAGTCATTGAAACATGATTAGCGGTGTTATCTAACGGTGTAACACCCCCCTAGTCTTTCCACTCTCTACCAGGGGAGATGTCACTACTTTACTATTGTCTTTATTTTTAATTCATGCAATATACTAATGCAATATGCTAACAACTAAAATAATCATAAGGACCTTTATGTTAGGACCTTTGTAACGCTAGAGGGGGGGGTAATTAGCGTCAATGGAATTCAATCGCGGTTGTGTCTACAAATTCGTTAGCGCAGCGGAATATAGATAATACAATAACAATAATGAAAACACAACACGCTAACACGAGTATATAACGTGGTTCGGAACCGCACGGTTCCTACTCCACGGATCGGGCTCAAATGAGCCCTAGCGATGCCAATCACACACCACTATCAAATAACTCCTTCTCGGAACAATCCGGAGGTGGAGAAACCTCGTACAATATGATTACAGCAATAATCAAATGAATACAAGCAATATAGTGAAATACAAAGCAATACAAGTAAAGGAAACACTTTACAAATGCTCTTTGAATGCTTGATCACTTGGTTGATCGAGTAGCACTTGGAGACCCTGAATTGCAGCAGCAACTCGCCCCAAATCGCCTCAAAGAACCATTCCTTTTTCTTCCACCACGAGCTCCATATCTAGCTTCAACTGTCGGAAAAAGTCGATCAATGATCGATCGAGACCATCACGATCGATGCCACATTTGTCGTGAGACAACGGCTAGTTCCACGCTGATAAGTCCAACGGAACTACCATCACCGACCGATTGTGACCATCGGCCGACCGATGGAGTCCTCACTCGACCCCGAGTCTCGACTCCATTCTCGGCCGAATTCGAGCACACCGATCGACCGATCGACGATCGCCGATCGCTGAGCCATCACCGATCGCTAACCTATGGCAATGATCGCTAGGCATAACCCGCAATAAACCCTAGTTGATTCGGTCCACCGATCGCCACATGGCACCGGGCCGACCGGGCACACCTCAAACATGAGGTTTTAACTCAAGTATGGTTCCCCCATACTTGCTAGACCACCCTTAGCCTAGACTTAAGCCTTCTAGTCACCTCCATCAGCCTCACGCCTCTCGGATCCCTCCAAGTCATCCATGACTTGTTCATCCATCGCGCTAGCCTTCAGGTGCTTCCGCCGGCTATGTCATGCTAACGGTGTCTACACCGCCAAGGCACATTGGACTTACGCCGCCAAGACTCCGCTTGGACTTTACGCCGCCAACCATTGGACTTATGCTGCCAAGACTACCGCTTGGACTTTACGCCGCCAATATCAAATCCCTTGGACTTCAAATGCCAACCCATGTTGGACTTTCCATGCCAAGACCATGCTTGGACTTCTCAAATGCCAAGACCATGCTTGGACTTTCCCTTGCCAACCCATGTTGGACTTTACATTGCCAAGACCCATGCTTGGACTTTTCCCAATGCCAAGTGTCCCACTTGGACTTTCCATGCCAAGACCCATGCTTGACTTTACCATGACAATTACATTGTCATATGTTTTGTAAACATCAAAACACATCAAAACAAAAAAAAAAACAAAAAAATAAATACATATATCTGTACTTCGTTCCGGTTACGTATTGCTCCCTTTTGATGTTTGTGACAAAACCAAACAAATAATTGAGTTAGAATACTAACTCAAACTACCAATTATCCCAAATGTTCTCCCCACATTCTCCAAACATTCTCCCCTTTTTGACAAATAGCAAAGGTTATCTCTCCAAGGAGGTCAATGTCTCATGTCCCAATGAGATCTTACAATCTCCCCCTTGATCCAAAAATACCTAGGATGCCTACAATCTTCCTAGTGATAAGTCCCATATCACTCAAGAGAGGCAATCCTATTCACTCTCCCAATTTCCAAATTGGGTATCAAAAAACTCATCAATTTGCCAATTGATGATACATTCCCATAACTTCTCCTTTTCAAGGAGAAAGACACATCCATCATCCCAAGATGGATACCTCCCCCTAAAGGTTTGCTCCCCCTTGACCATTGCACCAACAATGTCCTTGGGGAGTCCCTAAGCCAATAGGAACTCTAAATCATCAAAATTAAGGTTGGAAATTCAACATTGAACTTTCCACCACCTCAATTTGATACTTTGACCTAATACCTCTCCAAATCCATATCCAATGAATTTTCACCCTTCATAATGCTTCCCAAAGCATATCCTAGGGTTAGGAGTGGTTAGGGACTCTATCAGAATCTGGGTTAAACAAACCTTGTCAACCAAAATCACTGGCAATCGACTCTGATAACGATCGATTGCCATCATCGATCACCACCAGAGGCGATCGATAATAAAATGATTTTGATTATAGAAATGAATTTCAAAATCATAAATAATTATACGTTTATCGAAAAATCACGAAATTTGATACGTATAATACTTATGACCAATACAATGGGTGAAAAATGTTTGAAAATTATTTTACCCATTAAATAGTGACATTGGTACAAAGTTCAAAAACATTAAAATTTACAATGTTTTGGCCCTACTTTGTATCAACTTCATCAATGGTGATTGCTATCGAAAGATAGACTTCACCAAGGTTTTTCAAAATGATTTTAAAATGTTTTCAAACCTTATCTTGGACCATAATTTATTGGCTAAATATACATAGCTTGTATATTAGCTTTCCTTATGATTTTTGGTGATAATTAAAATAAGTTTGAGTTCATCTAGATGCACTACCGATGCACCTTGAACCTAACCTATTATCCTAGCATCTCACATGTATTTAGGGTGTATACATACACATACATGTCAATTAGATGTGAGATGTGGGTTTTGTTCTCCCTAATCTAGAGTTTTATGTATTTTCTAAAGCAACTCTACTTGATTCCCTTATAACTGGGACTCCAAGTCATGCCATAGTCCTTAAATCAATTTTAATCAATTTAATGCATGAAATGATCATGGCATAAAGATAGCAATAATTAAGCATGGCCAATGATCATGATGTCATGGCATATGATAAAATCTAAAAACACATGACATTTAAAACTTAATCCTAAGCATGATCATGACATTTAAATGATAAAAGTAAACATGATGTCATGTCATGGCATATGGCAAACAAATCATGGCATATAAAATATATAGGTATAATAATACCTAAATTTTAATATTAATTGCCATTTGATATACTTAAATATATTTTGCCATATTTCTAGTTTTCTCCCAAGTGTGCCAAAAACCCAAAATGGCACACTAACCTCTAAACCTAAATTGTGCCAAAATGATCATTTTATCAAACTTCTCAAGTAATATTGGCACATCCTAAAAACCTTTAGGATTAAGACTCAAATGTATTTCCAAGGTAACCATAACCTTGAAAATATCCTAAAGTGCCACCCTTACCATGGTTGAGTTAACTACTCATCCAATCAAGGTTGGCACACCCTAAACCCATCTTAGCGTGAATCAATCACGCTCTTAGGAACCCAAAACCTATTTGAGCTCCTAGGGTTAATTAGGTATTCCTTAGGGATAACCTCCCTAGATACCTTCCTAATGACCCTCCTAGGCTTATTAGCCTTGGTCATTTGGGTCTTGCCATGGTTGACTCTAGGGTGACTCCTTGCAACCTTCTTAGTGGCCTCCTAGGTTTCCTAGAAACCCTAGCCACTAGGCACACACCATGGTCAACTCTAGGGATGACTTCCCTATTGACCTTGGTCTTCCTAGACCTAGTTAGTATTCCATAGTCAAATGGAACACTATGATAAGTCACCTTGGACTTAGGTTTGTGACCCAAACCATTCTTGCCCTTGGTTGACCTTTGACTCTTAGGTCCTTGGTGTTGACTTTGACTTTTGGACCTTGACGTTTGGCTAATTGACCCTTGCATTTGATTTTGCATAACTTTAAGGGTATTTTCAAGTTTTTCAAGCCTTGACCTCAAGGCTTGATTCTCTAATTCTAATTGCCCGATTTTTGAATTTTGATTTAAATCATGGGCATGGGACTTTCTAGGCATATGCCTAGTCCATTTAGGGTTAAAACCTAGATGTTCTTGTATTTTCTTAATAGATTCCCTAGGTATGGTTTTTCTAGGGACATTAGTCCCAAATTTCTCCTTATTACTAAAATGGACACTTTTAGCTCCTAAGCAAAGATGTTTGTTATTTTTAGCATGCTTTTCATGTACAATTGCAAGAGTATTAAAAGCATGCTTTTGCCTAGAAATTGAAGGTGCATTAACAAATTTTACCTTAGGGTTTGCCTTAGAGGCTCCCCCTACACGTGTTGCTCCTTCTTGCCCTTTCTTCTTTCCCCTTGGGCATTGACTCCGGAAATGTCCCGGTTGTCGACACTTGAAGCACACCACGTGCTCCTTGCTCTTTAGACTTGGAGAACCGGCATCCTTTGACTTTTCTTGACTTTTAGGTGCCGGAGGAGCTTTCTTGATCCTCTTTGGGCATTTGCTCTTATAATGCCCATACTCCCTACACTCAAAACACATTATATTATTTTTATTTTGAATTGAGGTGTTTGAGTTACCGATGGTGGTGGAGACCGGAATTGGACTTTGAGCTTCTTCATCTTGACCGGATGTTGAAGGCTCTTCTTGAGGTTACTCAGTATCGAGGATGGTTTCTCCTCCTCTTCTATTTCCTCTTCCGATCCGGAAGTTGACTCCTCACTTCCTCCCGATTCCTCACTTTCACTTGAGGATGACCTCTCTTCTTCGGTCTCCTCCTCTTCCATTTCCTCTTCCGATCCGGAAGTTGACTCCTCACTTCCTCCCGATTCCTCACTTTCACTTGAGGATGAGCTCTCTTCTTCGGTCTCCTCCTCTTCCGAATCTTCTTGGACCGATTCGGGATTTTCGTGGAACTTGATCAACTTGTTCCACAATTCCTTGGCATCCCTATAGCTTCCTAATCTAGACAAAATATCGTTAGGTATCAAATCAATTAGCATTTTTGTTACCTTAACGGTTGTCTTGAATTTTTCCCGTTGCTCCTCGGTCCATCTCTTCATCTTGAGGATTTCGCCGTTTTCTCCTCTTGGAGCATCAAAACCTATAGTCACGGCAAACCAATTTTCTATATTTGTCATTAGAAAATATTGCATTCTACCTTTCCAATACGCGAAATGTTCGCGTTGAAGGAAGGTGGGATGTTGACGCTGCCACCCAATTTTTCTTGAAATTCCATATTCTTCCCTCTAGCTTCTTCAACTCTCTGGTTAGTCCGTAGAAGAGCCCCGGCTCGATACCACTTGTTAGGACCTTTGTAACGCTAGAGGGGGTGATTAGCGCCAATGGAATTCAATCGCGGTTGTGTCTACAAATTGTAGCGGAATATAGATAATACAATAACAATAATGAAAACACAACACGCTAACACGAGTATATAACGTGGTTCGAACCGCGGTTCCTACTCCACTGATCGGGCTCAAATGAGCCCTAGCGATGCCAATCACACACCACTATCAAATAACTCCTTCTCGAACAATCCGAGGTGGAGAAACCTCGCACAATATGATTACAACAATAATCAAATGAATACAAGCAATATAGTGAAATACAAAGCAATACAAGTAAAGGAAACACTTTACAAATGCTCTTTGAATGCTTGATCACTTGGTTGATCGAGTAGCACTTGGAGACCCCGAATTGCGCAAAGAACTCGCCCCAAATCGCCTCAAAGAACCATTCTTTTCTTCCACCACGAGCTCCATATATAGCTTCAACTGGCCGGAAAAAGTCGATCGGGCCGATCGATCGAGACCATCACGATCGATGCCATCGTTGTCGTGAGACAACGGCTAGTTCCACGCTGGATACCATCACCGACCGACAGACCATCACGACCGATGGAGTCCTCACTCGACCACCGAGTCTCGACTCCATTCGCGGGTCGAATTCGAGCACCGCCGACCGATCGACGATCACGATCGCTGAGCCATCACCGACCGCCAACCTATGGCAATGATCGCTAGGCCATAACCCGCAATAAACCCTAGTTGATTTGGTCCACCGATCGCCACATGGCACCGGGCCGACCGCACACCTCAAATATGAGGTTTTAACTCAAGTATGGTTCCCATACTTGCTAGACCACCCTTAGCCTAGACCTAAGCCTTCTAGTCACCTCCATCACCTCACGCCTCGGATCCTCCAAGTCATCCATGACTTGTTCATCCATCGCGAGCCGCCTGTCGGCTATGTCATGCTAATCTGTCTACACCGCCAAGGCACATTGGACTTACGCCGCCAAGACTCCGCTTGGACTTTACGCCGCCAACCATTGGACTTATGTCGCCAAGACTACCGCTGACTTTACGCCGCCAATATCAAATCCTTGACTTCAAATGCCAACCCATGTTGGACTTTCCATGCCAAGACCATGCTTGACTTCTCAAATGCCAAGACCATGCTTGGACTTTCCCTTGCCAACCCATGTTGGACTTTACATTGCCAAGACCCATGCTTGGACTTTTCCCAATGCCAAGTGTCCCACTTGGACTTTCCATGCCAAGACCCATGCTTGGACTTTACCATGACAATTACATTGTCATATGTTTTTGTCGAAACATCAAAACACATCAAAACATCACTCGAGCCAAACTCGAGTCCTGGTCAATCGTGACCTGGGCCGATTGCACCAACAATCTCCCCCTTTTTGATGTTTGACAAAAACCACACAAATAATTGAGTTAGAATACTAACTCAAATCCTTTACCAATTATCCCAAATGTTCTCCCCCAAACATTCTCCAAACATTCTCCCCCTTTTTGACAAATAGCAAAAAGGTTATCTCTCCAAGGAGGTCAATGTCTCATGTCCCAATGAGATCTTACAATCTCCCCCTTTATCCAAAAATACCTAGGATGCCTACAATCTTCCTAGTGATAAGTCCCATATCACTCAAGAGAGGCAATCCTATTCACTCTCCCAATTTCCAAATTGGGTATCAAAAACTCATCAATTTGCCAATTGATGATACATTCCCATAACTTCTCCTTTTCAAGGAGAAAGACACATCCATCATCCCAAGATGGATACCTCCCCCTAAAGGTTTGCTCCCCCTTGACCATTGCACCAACAATGTCCTTGGGGAGTCCCTAAGCCAATAGGAACTCTAAATCATCAAAATTAAGGTTGGAAATTCAACATTGAACTTTCCACCACCTCAATTTGATACTTTGACCTAATACCTCTCCAAATCCATATCCAATGAATTTTCACCCTTCATAATGCTTCCCAAAGCATATCCTAGGGGTCGGAGTGGTTCGGGACATTTACGAGTGAATTGGGTTAAACAAACCTTGTCAAAACCCAAAATCAGGCCTTGGCAATGACTACGGATAACGATCAGCCATACCATCGATCATCCACCCAAGAGCGATCGATCAAAATCCGATTTTCGATTATCGTAAATGAATTTCAAAAAATCATAAATAATTATACGTTTATCGAAAAATCACGAAATTTGATACGTATAATACTTATGACCAATACAATGGGTGAAAACTGTTTGAAAATTATTTTACCCATTAAATAGTGACATTGGTACAAAGTTCAAAAACATTGAAATTTACAATGTTTTGGCCTTACTTTGTATCAACTTCATCAATGGTGATTGCTATCGAAAGATAGACTTCACCAAGGTTTTTCAAAATGATTTTAAAATGTTTTCAAACCTTATCTTGGACCATAATTTATTGGCTAAATATACATAGCTTGTATATTAGCTTTCCTTATGATTTTTGGTGATAATTAAAATAAGTTTGAGTTCATCTAGATGCACTACCGATGCACCTTGAACCTAACCTATTATCCTAGCATCTCACATGTATTTAGGGTGTATACATACACATACATGTCAATTAGATGTGAGATGTGGGTTTTGTTCTCCCTAATCTAGAGTTTTATGTATTTTCTAAAGCAACTCTACTTGATTCCCTTATAACTGGGACTCCAAGTCATGCCATAGTCCTTAAATCAATTTTAATCAATTTAATGCATGAAATGATCATGGCATAAAGATAGCAATAATTAAGCATGGCCAATGATCATGATGTCATGGCATATGATAAAATCTAAAAACACATGACATTTAAAACTTAATCCTAAGCATGATCATGACATTTAAATGATAAAAGTAAACATGATGTCATGTCATGGCATATGGCAAACAAATCATGGCATATAAAATATATAGGTATAATAATACCTAAATTTTAATATTAATTGCCATTTGATATACTTAAATATATTTTGCCATATTTCTAGTTTTCTCCCAAGTGTGCCAAAAACCCAAAATGGCACACTAACCTCTAAACCTAAATTGTGCCAAAATGATCATTTTATCAAACTTCTCAAGTAATATTGGCACATCCTAAAACCTTTAGGATTAAGACTCAAATGTATTTCCAAGGTAACCATAACCTTGAAAATATCCTAAAGTGCCACCCTTACCATGGTTGAGTTAACTACTCATCCAATCAAGGTTGGCACACCCTAAACCCATCTTAGCGTGAATCAATCACGCTCTTAGGAACCCAAAACCTATTTGAGCTCCTAGGGTTAATTAGGTATTCCTTAGGGATAACCTCCCTAGATACCTTCCTAATGACCCTCCTAGGCTTATTAGCCTTGGTCATTTGGGTCTTGCCATGGTTGACTCTAGGGGTGACTCCCCTTGCAACCTTCTTAGTGGCCTCCCTAGGTTTCCTAGAAACCCTAGCCACTAGGCACACACCATGGTCAACTCTAGGGATGACTTCCCTATTGACCTTGGTCTTCCTAGACCTAGTTAGTATTCCATAGTCAAATGGAACACTATGATAAGTCACCTTGGACTTAGGTTTGTGACCCAAACCATTCTTGCCCTTGGTTGACCTTTGACTTTTAGGTCCTTGGTGTTGACTTTGACTTTTGGACCTTGACGTTTGACTAATTGACCCTTGCATTTGATTTTGCATAACTTTAAGGGTATTTTGTTTTCAAGCCTTGACCTCAAGGCTTGATTCTCTAATTCTAATTGCCCGATTTTTGAATTTTGATTTAAATCATGGGCATGGGACTTTCTAGGCATATGCCTAGTCCATTTAGGGTTAAAACCTAGATGTTCTTGTATTTTCTTAATAGATTCCCTAGGTATGGTTTTTCTAGGGACATTAGTCCCAAATTTCTCCTTATTACTTAAATGGACACTTTTAGCTCCTAAGCAAAGATGTTTGTTATTTTTAGCATGCTTTTCATGTACAATTGCAAGAGTATTAAAAGCATGCTTTTGCCTAGAAATTGAAGGTGCATTAACAAATTTTACCTTAGGGTTTGCCTTAGAGGCTCCCCCTACACGTGTTGCTCCTTCTTGCCCTTTCTTCTTTCCCCTTGGGCATTGACTCCGGAAATGTCCCGGTTGTCGACACTTGAAGCACACCACGTGCTCCTTGCTCTTTAGACTTGGAGAACCGGCATCCTTTGACTTTTCTTGACTTTTAGGTGCCGGAGGAGCTTTCTTGATCCTCTTTGGGCATTTGCTCTTATAATGCCCATACTCCCTACACTCAAAACACATTATATTATTTTTATTTTGAATTGAGGTGTTTGAGTTACCGATGGTGGTGGAGACCGGAATTGGACTTTGAGCTTCTTCATCTTGACCGGATGTTGAAGGCTCTTCTTGAGGTTGCTCCGGTATCGAGGATGGTTTCTCCTCCTCTTCTATTTCCTCTTCCGATCCGGAAGTTGACTCCTCACTTCCTCCCGATTCCTCACTTTCACTTGAGGATGAGCTCTCTTCTTCGGTCTCCTCCTCTTCCATTTCCTCTTCCGATCCGGAAGTTGACTCCTCACTTCCTCCCGATTCCTCACTTTCACTTGAGGATGAGCTCTCTTCTTCGGTCTCCTCCTCTTCCGAATCTTCTTGGACCGATTCGGGATTTTCGTGGAACTTGATCAACTTGTTCCACAATTCCTTGGCATCCCTATAGCTTCCTAATCTAGACAAAATATCGTTAGGTATCAAATCAATTAGCATTTTTGTTACCTTAACGGTTGTCTTGAATTTTTCCCGTTGCTCCTCGGTCCATCTCTTCATCTTGAGGATTTCGCCGTTTTCTCCTCTCGGAGCATCAAAACCTATAGTCACGGCAAACCAATTTTCTATATTTGTCATTAGAAAATATTGCATTCTACCTTTCCAATACGCGAAATGTTCGCGGTTGAAGGAAGGTGGGATGTTGACGCCACCCAATTTTTCTTGAAATTCCATATTCTTCCCTCTAGCTTCTTCAACTCTCGGCGGTTAGTAGTAGAAGAGCCCCGGGCTCTGATACCACTTGTTAGGACCTTTGTAACGCTAGAGGGGGGGTAATTAGCGTCAATGGAATTCAATCGCGGTTGTGTCTACAAATTCGTTAGCGCAGCGGAATATAGATAATACAATAACAATAATGAAAACACAACACGCTAACACGAGTATATAACGTGGTTCGGAACCGCACGGTTCCTACTCCACGGATCGGGCTCAAATGAGCCCTAGCGATGCCAATCACACACCACTATCAAATAACTCCTTCTCGGAACAATCCGGAGGTGGAGAAACCTCATACAATATGATTACAACAATAATCAAATGAATACAAGCAATATAGTGAAATACAAAGCAATACAAGTAAAGGAAACACTTTACAAATGCTCTTTGAATGCTTGATCACTTGGTTGATCGAGTAGCACTTGGAGACCCTGAATTGCAGCAGCAACTCCCCCCAAATCGCCTCAAAGAACCATTCCTTTTCTTCCACCACGAGCTCCATATATAGCTTCAACTGTCTTTGGAAAAGTCGATCATCCGATCGATCGAGACCATCGATCGCCGATCGATGCCCTTGTTGTCGTGAGACAACGGCTAGTTCCACGTTGGATAAGTCCAAGCGGAACTACCATCACCGATCGATTGTGACCATCGATCGGCCCGATGATGGAGTCCTCACTCGACCGGTCCGAGTCTCGACTCCGATACGTGGTCGAATTCTCGAGCACCGATCGATCGACGATCGATCGCTCGAGCCATCATCGATCGCCAACCTATGGCAATGATCGCTAGGCCATAACCCGTGATCAAACCCTAGTTGACTTGGTCCATCATTGCCACACATGGCACCGGTCGGCACACACCTCAAATATGAGGTTTTAACTCAAGTATGGTTCCCCATGCTAGACCACCCTTAGCCTAGACCTAAGCCTTCTAGTCACCTCCATCACCTCACGCCTCGGATCCTCCAAGTCATCCATGACTTGTTCATCCATCGCGCTAGCCTTCAGGTGCTTCCGTCGGCTATGTCATGCTAACGGTGTCTACACCGCCAAGGCACATTGGACTTACGCCGCCAAGACTCCGCTTGGACTTTACGCCGCCAACCATTGGACTTATGCTGCCAAGACTACCGCTTGGACTTTACGCCGCCAATATCAAATCCCTTGGACTTCAAATGCCAACCCATGTTGGACTTTCCATGCCAAGACCATGCTTGGACTTCTCAAATGCCAAGACCATGCTTGGACTTTCCCTTGCCAACCCATGTTGGACTTTACATTGCCAAGACCCATGCTTGGACTTTTCCCAATGCCAAGTGTCCCACTTGGACTTTCCATGCCAAGACCCATGCTTGGACTTTACCATGACAATTACATTGTCATATGTTTTTGTCGAAACATCAAAACACATCAAAACATCACTCGAGCCAAACTCGAGTCCTGGTCAATCGTGACCTGGGCCGATTGCACCAACAATCTCCCCCTTTTTGATGTTTGACAAAAACCACACAAATAATTGAGTTAGAATACTAACTCAAATCCTTTACCAATTATCCCAAATGTTCTCCCCCAAACATTCTCCAAACATTCTCCCCCTTTTTGACAAATAGCAAAAAGGTTATCTCTCCAAGGAGGTCAATGTCTCATGTCCCAATGAGATCTTACAATCTCCCCCTTTATCCAAAAATACCTAGGATGCCTACAATCTTCCTAGTGATAAGTCCCATATCACTCAAGAGAGGCAATCCTATTCACTCTCCCAATTTCCAAATTGGGTATCAAAAACTCATCAATTTGCCAATTGATGATACATTCCCATAACTTCTCCTTTTCAAGGAGAAAGACACATCCATCATCCCAAGATGGATACCTCCCCCTAAAGGTTTGCTCCCCCTTGACCATTGCACCAACAATGTCCTTGGGGAGTCCCTAAGCCAATAGGAACTCTAAATCATCAAAATTAAGGTTGGAAATTCAACATTGAACTTTCCACCACCTCAATTTGATACTTTGACCTAATACCTCTCCAAATCCATATCCAATGAATTTTCACCCTTCATAATGCTTCCCAAAGCATATCCTAGGGTTAGGAGTGGTTAGGGACATTTACCGTAGCTGAATTCGGGTTAAACAAACCTTGTCAACCCAAAATCAGCCTTGGCAATGACTACGATAATGATCACATAATCATCATCGATCGCCAGAGGCTGATCGATAATCAAAATCCGATTTTCAGTTATCAGAAATGAATTTCAAAAAATCATAAATAATTATACGTTTATCGAAAAATCACGAAATTTGATACGTATAATACTTATGACCAATACAATGGGTGAAAAATGTTTGAAAATTATTTTACCCATTAAATAGTGACATTGGTACAAAGTTCAAAAACATTGAAATTTACAATGTTTTGGCCCTACTTTGTATCAACTTCATCAATGGTGATTGCTATCGAAAGATAGACTTCACCAAGGTTTTTCAAAATGATTTTAAAATGTTTTCAAACCTTATCTTGGACCATAATTTATTGGCTAAATATACATAGCTTGTATATTAGCTTTCCTTATGATTTTTGGTGATAATTAAAATAAGTTTGAGTTCATCTAGATGCACTACCGATGCACCTTGAACCTAACCTATTATCCTAGCATCTCACATGTATTTAGGGTGTATACATACACATACATGTCAATTAGATGTGAGATGTGAGTTTTGTTCTCCCTAATCTAGAGTTTTATGCATTTTCTAAAGCAACTCTACTTGATTCCCTTATAACTGGGACTCCAAGTCATGCCATAGTCCTTAAATCAATTTTAATCAATTTAATGCATGAAATGATCATGGCATAAAGATAGCAATAATTAAGCATGGCCAATGATCATGATGTCATGGCATATGATAAAATCTAAAAACACATGACATTTAAAACTTAATCCTAAGCATGATCATGACATTTAAATGATAAAAGTAAACATGATGTCATGTCATGGCATATGGCAAACAAATCATGGCATATAAAATATATAGGTATAATAATACCTAAATTTTAATATTAATTGCCATTTGATATACTTAAATATATTTTGCCATATTTCTAGTTTTCTCCCAAGTGTGCCAAAAAACCCAAAATGGCACACTAACCTCTAAACCTAAATTGTGCCAAAATGATCATTTTATCAAACTTCTCAAGTAATATTGGCACATCCTAAAACCTTTAGGATTAAGACTCAAATGTATTTCCAAGGTAACCATAACCTTGAAAATATCCTAAAGTGCCACCCTTACCATGGTTGAGTTAACTACTCATCCAATCAAGGTTGGCACACCCTAAACCCATCTTAGCGTGAATCAATCACGCTCTTAGGAACCCAAAACCTATTTGAGCTCCTAGGGTTAATTAGGTATTCCTTAGGGATAACCTCCCTAGATACCTTCCTAATGACCCTCCTAGGCTTATTAGCCTTGGTCATTTGGGTCTTGCCATGGTTGACTCTAGGGGTGACTCCCCTTGCAACCTTCTTAGTGGCCTCCCTAGGTTTCCTAGAAACCCTAGCCACTAGGCACACACCATGGTCAACTCTAGGGATGACTTCCCTATTGACCTTGGTCTTCCTAGACCTAGTTAGTATTCCATAGTCAAATGGAACACTATGATAAGTCACCTTGGACTTAGGTTTGTGACCCAAACCATTCTTGCCCTTGGTTGACCTTTGACTTTTAGGTCCTTGGTGTTGACTTTGACTTTTGGACCTTGACGTTTGACTAATTGACCCTTGCATTTGATTTTGCATAACTTTAAGGGTATTTTCAAGTTTTTCAAGCCTTGACCTCAAGGCTTGATTCTCTAATTCTAATTGCCCGATTTTTGAATTTTGATTTAAATCATGGGCATGGGACTTTCTAGGCATATGCCTAGTCCATTTAGGGTTAAAACCTAGATGTTCTTGTATTTTCTTAATAGATTCCCTAGGTATGGTTTTTCTAGGGACATTAGTCCCAAATTTCTCCTTATTACTTAAATGTACACTTTTAGCTCCTAAGCAAAGATGTTTGTTATTTTTAGCATGCTTTTCATGTACAATTGCAAGAGTATTAAAAGCATGCTTTTGCCTAGAAATTGAAGGTGCATTAACAAATTTTACCTTAGGGTTTGCCTTAGAGGCTCCCCCTACACGTGTTGCTCCTTCTTGCCCTTTCTTCTTTCCCCTTGGGCATTGACTCCGGAAATGTCCCGGTTGTCGACACTTGAAGCACACCACGTGCTCCTTGCTCTTTAGACTTGGAGAACCGGCATCCTTTGACTTTTCTTGACTTTTAGGTGCCGGAGGAGCTTTCTTGATCCTCTTTGGGCATTTGCTCTTATAATGCCCATACTCCCTACACTCAAAACACATTATATTATTTTTATTTTGAATTGAGGTGTTTGAGTTACCGATGGTGGTGGAGACCGGAATTGGACTTTGAGCTTCTTCATCTTGACCGGATGTTGAAGGCTCTTCTTGAGGTTGTCTGCATCGAGGATGGTTTCTCCTCCTCTTCTATTTCCTCTTCCGATCCGGAAGTTGACTCCTCACTTCCTCCCGATTCCTCACTTTCACTTGAGGATGAGCTCTCTTCTTCGGTCTCCTCCTCTTCCATTTCCTCTTCCGATCCGGAAGTTGACTCCTCACTTCCTCCCGATTCCTCACTTTCACTTGAGGATGAGCTCTCTTCTTCGGTCTCCTCCTCTTCCGAATCTTCTTGGACCGATTCGGGATTTTCGTGGAACTTGATCAACTTGTTCCACAATTCCTGGCATCCCTATAGCTTCCTAATCTAGACAAAATATCGTAGGTATCAAATCAATTAGCATTTTTGTTACCTTAACGGTTGTCTTGAATTTTTCCCGCTGCTCTCGGTCCATCTCTTCATCTTGAGGATTTGTAGATTTTTCTCCTCTGAGCATCAAAACCTATAGTCACGCAAACCAATTTTCTATATTTGTCATTAGAAAATATTGCATTCTACCTTTCCAATTAAATGTTCGGTTGAAGGAAGGTGGGATGTTGACGCACCCAATTTTTCTTGAAATTCCATATTCTTCCCTCTAGCTTCTTCAACTCTCGGCGGTTAGTCCTTAGAAGAGCCCCGGGCTCTGATACCACATGTTAGGAACTTTGTAACGCTAGAGGGGGGGTAATTAGCGTCAATGGAATTCAATCGCGGTGTGTCTACAAATCTGCTAGCAGCGGAATATAGATAATACAATAACAATAATGAAAACACAACACGCTAACACGAGTATATAGCGTGGTTGGAACCGCACGGTTCCTACTCCGATCGGGCTCAAATGAGCCCTAGCGATGCCAATCACACACCACTATCAAATAACTCCTTCGAACAATCCGGAGGTGGAGAAACCTCGTACAATATGATTACAACAATAATCAAATGAATACAAGCAATATAGTGAAATACAAAGCAATACAAGTAAAGGAAACACTTTACAAATGCTCTTTGAATGCTTGATCACTTGGTTGATCGAGTAGCACTTGGAGACCCTGAATTGCAGCAGCAACTCGCCCCAAATCGCCTCAAAGAACCATTCCTTTTTCTTCCACCACGAGCTCCATATATAGCTTCAACCTGTGCTGGAAAAAGTCGATCAGTCGACTGATCGAGACCATCAGTCGACTGATGCCACTGTTGTCGTGAGACAACGGCTAGTTCCACGTTGGATAAGTCCAACGGAACTACCATCAGTCGACTGATTGTGACCATCAGGCGACTGATGGAGTCCTCACTCGACCAGTCGAGTCTCGACTCCATTC
Organism: Wurfbainia villosa; assembly: GCA_025175895.1. Classification (NCBI taxonomy): domain Eukaryota; kingdom Viridiplantae; phylum Streptophyta; class Magnoliopsida; order Zingiberales; family Zingiberaceae; genus Wurfbainia; species Wurfbainia villosa. The sequence continues at coordinate 38,122,463 of CM045997.1, forward strand.
TCGCGGGCCAATTCTCGAGCACCGCCGATCGATCGACGATCGATCCGATCGGCTGCCATCGATCACCGACTGCCAACCTATGGCAGTCGACTGCTAGGCCATAACCCGCAGTCAAACCCTAGTTGACTTGGTCCAGTCGACTGCCACATGGCACCAGTCGACTGGCACACCTCAAACATGAGGTTTTAACTCAAGTATGGTTCCCCCATACTTGCTAGACCACCCTTAGCCTAGACCTAAGCCTTCTAGTCACCTCCATCAGCCTCACGCCTCTGGATCCTCCAAGTCATCCATGACTTGTTCATCCATCGCTAGCCTTGGTGCTTCCGGCTATGTCATGCTAACGGTGTCTACACCGCCAAGGCACATTGGACTTACGCCGCCAAGACTCCGCTTGGACTTTACGCCGCCAACCATTGGACTTATGCTGCCAAGACTACCGCTTGGACTTTACGCCGCCAATATCAAATCCCTTGGACTTCAAATGCCAACCCATGTTGGACTTTCCATGCCAAGACCATGCTTGGACTTCTCAAATGCCAAGACCATGCTTGGACTTTCCCTTGCCAACCCATGTTGGACTTTACATTGCCAAGACCCATGCTTGGACTTTTCCCAATGCCAAGTGTCCCACTTGGACTTTCCATGCCAAGACCCATGCTTGGACTTTACCATGACAATTACATTGTCATATGTTTTTGTCGAAACATCAAAACACATCAAAACATCACTCGAGCCAAACTCGAGTCCTGGTCAATCGTGACCTGGGCCGATTGCACCAACACTTTACATCACTTAGACAATATCAAACATGACATAAGAAACTAAAAATCTGATTTAGACATCTTCACTTAGGATCTTTTACTTCCACTGTTCCGTCGCCACACACACCCAACACTTCATCTACCATGCCACCTTACTGAAGCTTTTTTTTACCTTTATCTGCAGTATAAGGAAACGCAAACTATAAGCAATAACGCTTAGTAAGTACTTTCTATGCTCACAAAAACATGCACTGTATGAAATCATGCAACTAGTTCTCTTACCCTTGATACATTGATACACATGCAAGCACAACTGGAAATCATAATTCTGAATACATGTCTCTTGAATAAACCATGCTCTTAAGTATTTTAAAACTTATAAACAGTGTATCTGAACTGAAATGATTAACTTTGAAAACTTTTACTTATCAGTATACTTCGTTCAGTTACGTATTGCTAATGCTAAGGACACATGGGATGGCAGGTGATAAGATTTCATGAAGAAGCCCAAGACATTGGTCCGTAGATGGCGAGGACTAGAGAGCCCATCGACCTTCGTGACGATGCCAGTATATGCCTTTCAAAGTAAAATACTTCCTTTATACTTGTATTTTTATACATACTGAAGGAAATGCTCTTAATCACCTAAATCACAAATGGGGAGCACCATAAAGATCATTATGCTCTTGACCCCCAAAATTGAAATGGGGAGCATACTGAAGATCGTTGTCCTCTTAATCCCCAATTCGAATGGGGAGCATCTTTAAATTTTCTTTATAAAGGAAATATTTTTACATCTTACTCTACATCATGCATATAATTGTAAGCTACAACTCATCTACAACATGCATGATCATAAATCACATTCTTATCTTGGATCTCAACATGATGCTGAATTACCCATAATATAACTAAAATCACGAAATCGAAAAACATCATGCATAACTGGAAATAATATGCATATAAACTGCTCAACCATGTAACTGGAAATAACAAGCACAGAAAAAAACATATCAATGGCATACGATAACTACTTATACTGCAGGTGAGAAATACTTACCTCCTACGTTTTTCACCAATTTATATTGTTAGATACAGTTTCTATGTTGAAGATATGTCAGTGGAAGATATCAAATCATCACTTTTAGCACCTGGAACTAGCACATTGCCTGCAACAAAATAATATACAGGGTCAATATCATGCAAGCTATCAGATGCCCGCGCCTTCATGTTTGGTCTCCTACAGACATAATCGAGGCGGACACTGGCCCCTTTTTCTTTTTATTCGGCGGTTGGAGAAAACAAAGAGGAAGAGAGAGGTGGGGCGTGTGGGTTGGCTGGGAGAGAGGAGGAGAGAGAGAGCGCAAGGCTGACGCGTTGGAAATAAAATTAGAGGAGAGAGAGAGATTGGCGTGAGATTTATAGAGAGAAAGAAATAAAAATTTATATAAATTAAGGTTTTTTCTTAACCTAATTATCCCCTTTAAATAATTAGTCAAATTAACCAATTTCTCTTTTTTTTCTACCAATAGATATATTCTGTTATATCCTACTCATTGGTAATCTTATGACTTAGTGGTGGGAAGTCTATTCTCCCAAACCAACGGTTCATGGTTCAAGCCTCGACTAACGAACCAATTATTTCTATTCTATTATTATTATTATTATTATTATTATTATTATATTCCTATTTTTATTATTTCTATTCTTATTCTTATTTCTATTTTCCTCCAATAAAAATAGGAATTAAAATTTGGGATGTTACAATCCCTTATACCTTATAAAAGTTTCGTCCTCGAAACTTAGAACATCTCGGGGTACTTTTGCTTCATATCATCCTCACGTTCCCAGGTTGCTTCTTCAACCCTTTGACTTTGCCATAAGACGTTTACTAACGGTATTTCTTTATTTCTTAGTTTCCTGACTGCTCGATCTATTATCTGAATAGGTCGACTTTCATAACTTAGATCTGTCTGAATCTGTACCGTCTGTGGCTCAATCAGTTAGTTGGTGTCTGAGACGTGCTTCTTAAGCATTGAAACATGAAATACATTGTGGATAGCTGACATTTCCTATGATAGTTCTAGCTCATAAGCTACCTTACCAACTCTCTTGGTGATCAAGTAGGGGCCTACATATCTGGGACTTAACTTGCCTTTCTTCCCAAATCTCATTACCCCTTTCATAGGAGCTACCTTAATGAACACTGAATCTCCGACTTGAAACTCTAGGGGTCTGCGTCGGACATCGGCGTAACTCTTCTGCCGACTTTGGGCAGTTTCTATCCTTTGACGTATGTTCTTTATAGCTTTGGTGGCGTCATCTATAAAATCAGTCTGGAGTCCCATTTCTTTATTCTCGCCACCCTCATACCAACAGATAGGCGATCTACATCTCCTTCCATACAAGGCTTCATAAGGTGTCATTCCAATTATGGTTTGATAACTATTATTATAGGCAAACTCTGCCAAACACAAATATTTGTACCAGCTTCCTTTAAAATTTAAGACACAAGCTCTGAGCATGTCCTCCAAAATCTGATTCACTCTTTCTGTTTGCCCAGCTGTCTGAGGATGAAATACAGTGCTGAAATTTTAGCTTAGTGTCGAGGGTTGTCTGAACACACTCCCAGAAGTGTGAAGTGAAGCGACTGTCTCTATCAGAGATAATGGTTTTAGGTACTCCATGCAGTCTAATCACTTCCTTAACATATAACTGGGCTAACTGTTCCATGGAGTATGATATTCTGATAGGCATGAAGTGAGCAGACTTTGTCAATCTATCGACCACTACCCAAATAGAATTGTAGCCATTGGTTGTTTTGGGCAATCCTACTATGAAATCCAAGGCTAGTTCCTCCAACTTTCATTCTGGAATTTGGATAGGCTGTAGAACCCCTCCTGGTCTCTGGTGTTCGACTTTCACTCTCTAACATGTCAGGCAAGTGCTAACATACTTAGCCATGTCCCTCTTCATACCAAGCCACCAGAATTTCCCTTTCATATCTTGATACATCTTGGTGGATCCAGGATGCATCGAATATGGGGTCCCATGAGCTTCTTCTAGGATCTTGTTTCTTAAGTTTGGGTCGTTGGGGATACATAGGCGTTCACCCAAATATAATACCCCACTATCAGAGACACGGAATCCTTCATCCTTCCCTTCTTGGATCTCTTGCTTGATCCTTTGGATGCTAGGATCTTTGTCCTGTCTCGCTAATATATCCTCAAACAGTGTAGGTACTATGGTTAAGGCGGAGAGCTATCCAGAAATGATCTCAACTCCAAAATTCATTATCTCTTTCTCCAATGGTTGGGATAGTATTGCTAGGGATATCAAAGTGGCACATGATTTTCTACTCAGTGCGTCTGCTACTTTGTTTGCCTTTCTAGGATGGTAGTGGATTTCCCAGTCATAGTCTTTTACTAGCTCAAGCCATCTGCGCTGTCGCATATTCAGATCCTTCTAAGTGAAGAAATACTTCAAACTCTGGTGATCTGTGTAAATCTTGCATTGGACTCCATATAAGTAATGTCTCCAAACTTTCAGAGCAAAGACCACTGCTGCTAACTCAAGGTCATGAGTGGGGTAATTCTTTTCATAGTCCTTGAGTTGTCTAGATACATAAGCAATGACTTTACCCTTCTGCATAAGTATAGCTCCGAGTCCCATCTTGGATGCATCACTATACAGGTCAAATCCCTCATTACTTTCTGGAAGGGTAAGCACTGGAGCACTTGTGAGTCTCCTCTTTAATTCAAGGAAGCTCTTTTCACAATCTTCGGTCCATTTGAACTTCTTGTTCTTTCTGGTAAGAACCGTCAACGGTGAAGCTATCCTTGAGAAGTTTTCCACAAACTTCTGATAGTACCCTGCTAATCTGAGGAAACTTCTGACTTCACTGGCATTCTTTGGTTGACCCCAATTACTGACTACTTCTATCTTTGTCGGGTCTACAATAACTTCATCTTTTGAAATAACATGACCCAGAAATGATATTCGATCAAGCCAAAACTCACACTTGGAGAACTTTGCATATAATTGTCTTTGCTGAAGGGTCTGCAAGACTGTCTTCAAGTGTTCGACATGTTCTTCTTGGGTTCTCGAGTAGATAAGGATGTCATCAATGAAAACGACCACAAACTTGTCAAGGTACTCCTTAAATATCCGATTCATCAAGTCCATAAACATAGCGGGCGCATTTGTCACTCCGAAGGGCATGACCACGAACTCATAGTATTCATACCTCGTCCGAAAGGTTGTTTTCGGTATATCATCTTCATTCACTCTTACTTGATGATAACCGGACCACAAATCAATCTTGGAGAAGACTGTGGCTCCCCTCAATTGATCAAATAAATTCTCTATCCTTGACAGAGGATATCTGTTCTTGATCGTCACTTGATTCAAGGCTCGGTAGTCTATACACATCCTCATAGATCCATCTTTCTTTTTCACGAACAACACTGGAGCTCCCTATGGGGAATGACTAGGGTGGATGAATCCCTTGTCTAGTAACTCCCATAATTATTCCTGAAGCTCTTTCAATTCAGCTGGAACCATACAATAGGGTGCTTTTGAGATTGGGTTGGTACCAGGAATAAACTCAATCTCAAACTCAACTTCTCTTCTAGGTGCTAGTCCTGGTAGCTCATCAGGAAATACTTCCGAGTAGTCACATACAATTGGGACTTTTCCAGTTTTTGGCTTCTTTCTTGCTTAGTATCAACTATATGTGCTAAATACCCAGTGCATCCACTAGCTAGCATCTTCTGAGCTTCTATGGCAGACAAAAACTTCTTAGTCTTCTTCCTTGGTTCTCCAATAAACTCAAAGTTGGCCTCGGTCTCGGGTTAGAATACTACTCTTCGCTTACGACACTCAATGGAAGCACCGTACTTGCTAAGAAAGTCCATTCCAAAGATGACATCATAGGCATGCATGTCCAGCAAGATCATATCACTATAAAGCTCTCTGTCTGAAATTCTGACCGGCACGACACGCAACCAGTGTGTAGATGTCATTATTTCACCCGAAGATAGGGTCGTTAAAAACTGAATATCTAAGATATCCGGAGTTATATCTATCTTCTTAGCAAATACCATAGACATGAAAGAATGGGTTGCCCCAGTATCAAAAGCGATCAGTAGCATCTTGACTAAGGATAGGTATCGACACTGTGACTCTACCTCTTCCTTGGTGAGGGAGAAGATTCGGGCATTAGGTGTAACTGATGGGGCCTCCAATCTTCCTTAGCTGATATGAGGACCCTCCAGTGCTCCTTGCATCTGATGTAGCTAAGCTGGTCTACCTCCATACTGAGTAAACTATGGCAGAGATAGATTGGTCTTGGTGGGGCACTGTTTGGCGAAGTGTCCCTCGACACCACATATATAACACCCGCTCATGCCCTGGCGGCAAACTCCTGGATGCTTCCTCCCACACTTATAACATGTTGGATATGTAGGCTGCTTACTGGCTAAACCTCCCTTTGCATTATTCCATTGTTTCCTCTTGCCATTGTTGTTTCGCTTCCAGTTCGAATTACCGCTCTGAGGTTTCTGACCCCCTGAACTTCCCTGGCTTTTGTTTTCTATCGAGGCTAGCTTCTAGTGCTTGATACTATTCATGTAATGCTTCATGATTAGCGCACTACTGACTAGCTCTTCAGTGGTCTGTGGTCTATTAATTTTACCAGCTACATTCAAAGCTATCTCCGGTCTCAACATCTTTAGCATCAACCTAACTCATTCCTTCTTAGTACTGACCAGTTCCGAACATAGGCGAGTCAACCTATTGAATCTCTTTACCGCTTTGTCTACTGATAAATCCCCTTGTCGGAACTCCACGAACTCATCATAAGATGATCAAGTGAAACCACTATAAGGCTATTATCACTACTTTTTATCATCTTCACATACATATCTAGATATTCTCTATTATTTACTGTCTGTCATATTTATATATATATATACAAGCATGTTTAACTCAAAGAGAACATTCTAAGTGAGCATGTTTAACTTAAAAGAAGCATTCCTTACTACTCATAAAGTAAATAAAGCAGATAAATACTTGCTTACTTGGAGGCGGCAGGACTGATGCTCGATGTGTGTGTGACGAAAGGGCGGAAACTCGCTCTGATACCATCTTGTAACACCCCCCTAGTCTTTCCACTCTCTACCAGGGGAGATGTCACTACTTTACTATTGTCTTTATTTTTAATTCATGCAATATACTAATGCAATATGCTAACAACTAAAATAATCATAAGGACCTTTACATCACTTAGACAATATCAAACATGACATAAGAAACTAAAAATCTGATTTAGACATCTTCACTTAGGATCTTTTACTTCTACTGTTTCGTTGCCACACACACCCAGCATTTCATCCGCCATGCCACCTTACTGAAGCTTTTCTTTACCTTTATCTGCAGTATAAGGAAATGCAAACTATAAGCAATAACGCTTAGTAAGTACTTTCTATGCTCACAAAAACATGCACTGTATGAAATCATGCAACTAGTTCTCTTACCCTTGATACATTGATACACATGCAAGCACAACTGGAAATCATAATTCTGAATACATGTCTCTTGTATAAACCATGCTCTTAAGTATTTTAAAACTTATAAATAGTGTATCTGAACTGAAATGATTAACTTTGAAAACTTTTACTTATACTTATACTGATACTTTAAAATAATAATCATCCTGGATATGAGCCCGGCATAGTACCAATGCGTGTATTCCTAATAGGCCGGGGTGGCCAACCACCGAACCTACTAGGGTAACTGAAACTGAGGGCCTCGGCCCGTGGGCGAAACTGATGCCCGGTACATGCCCTGTCAAAAAGTAAAATACTTCCTTTATACTTGTATTTTTATACATACTGAAGGAAATGCTCTTAATCCCCTAAATCAAAAATGGGGAGCACCATAAAGATCATTATGCTCTTGACCCCCAAAACTGAAATGGGGAGCATACTGAAGATCGTTGTGCTCTTAATCCCCAATTCGAACGGGGAGTATCTTTAAATTTTCTTTATAAAGGAAATATTTTTACATCTTACTCTACATCTTGCATATAATTGTAAGCTACAACTCATCTACAACATGCATAATCATAAATCACATTCTTATCTTGGATCTCAACATGATGTTGAATTACCCATAATATAACGGTAAAATCATGTAACTAAAAACATCATGCATAACTGGAAATAATATGCATATAAACTGCTCAACCATGTAACTAGAAATAACAAGCACAGAAAAAAACATATCAATGACATACGATAACTACTTATACTGCAGGTGAGCAATACTTACCTCCTACATTTTTCACCAATTTATATTGTTAGATACAGTTTCTATGTTGAAGATATGTCAGTGGAAGATATCAAATCATCACTTTCAGCACCTGGAACTAGCACATTGCCCGTTGCAACAACAGTCGAATATACAGGGTCAATATCATGCAAGCTATCAGATGCCCGCGCCTTCATGTTTGGTCTCCTACCGACATAATCGAGGCGGACACTGGCCCCTTTTTCTTTTTATTCAGCGGTTGGAGAAAACAAAGAGGAAGAGATAGGTGGGGCATGTGGGTTGGCGTTGGGAGAGAGGAAGGAGAGAGAGAGCGGCGGCGTCGACGTTGGAAATAAAACTAGAGGAGAGAGAGAGATTGGCGTGAGATTTATATAGAGAAAGAAATAAAAATTTATATAAATTAAGGTTTTTTCTTAACCTAATTATCCCCTTTAAATAATTAGTCAAATTAACCAATTTCTTTTTTTTTCTACCAATAGATATATTCTGTTATATCCTACTCATTGGTAATCTTATGACTTAGTGGTGGGAAGTCTATTCTCCCAAACCAACGGTTCATGGTTCAAGCCTCGACTAACAAACCAATTATTTCTATTCTTTTATTATTATTATTATTATTATTATTATATTCCTATTTTTATTATTTCTATTCTTATTCTTATTTCTATTTTCCTCCAATAAAAATAGGAATTAAAATTTGGGATGTTACAACCGGCACCTGGTGTGTAGATACGGGAGCCACTAATCATGACTGCAATACTTTGTAGGGGTTCCAGGAAATCCGACGACTAGCTAAAGGGGAGATTACCATTTACTTGGGCAATGTCATGTAGGTGGCGACTATTGCTGTGGGAGAAGTTTTATTTATCCCTTGAGAAAAATAAAACTTAGGTTCTGGAAAATTCCCTTTATGTACCTTTATTTAGAAAGAACTTAGTTTAAGTTTCTAAATTGTTTATGGATGGATATTCTATTTCTTTTAATGATAGAGCTGTTATAAAAACTAATGGGGAGAATATCTGTTCAAGTACATTGATAGGAAATTTGTATACACTTGAACCAAAACCTCCCACGATGCAAATTGAAGTTTATAACTCATCTTCTAATTCCAATAAGAGAAAAGAACCTTTGAAGATGAACCAAACATATCTTTGGCATCTTAGGCTTAGTCATATTAACCTAAGCAGAATTTAAAGGTTGATTGTTGATGGACCTCTCGGTTCATTAGTGGTGGAAGATTTCCCAACCTGCGAATCTTGCTTGGAGGATAAAATGACCAAGAGGCTTTTTAAGGCAAAGGGGTATAGAGCCAAAGATGTGTTAGAAATGGTTCATTCTGATTTGTGTGATCCTATGACTATCCAGGCAAGAGGTGGTCTTGAATATTTCGTCTCTTTCATAGACGATTATTCAAGATATGGATGACACTACGATCTTATCGTGGTGGTGAGTACCTCTTGGGAGAGTTTAGAAACTACTTATCAGAGGCTGGGATTCAATCCCAATTGACTGCACCTGCCACACCCCAGCAGAAAGGTGTAGCAGAGCAAAGGAATAGGATGCTTATGGAGATTATAAGATCGATGATGAGTTATTCTGACTTGCCAGATTTGTTCTAGGGATATGCTCTAGATACGGCGGTGTACATTCTGAACTAGCTTCCATCTAAATCAGTGCCTTCTACTCCCACAGAATTGTGGACTGGGCAAAAGCCTAATCAAAAGCATATTCGGATATGGGGAGTCCAACACATGTGCTGAAGGCAGATGCTGGTAAGTTGGAACCTCGTACAGAAGTATGCATGTTCGTTGACTATCCTAGAGGAACGAAGGGTGGTTTGTTTTATAGTCCTAGAGATCAGTGGGTGATCGTTAGCACGAACGCCAGATTTCTAGAGGAAGACTATGTGATGAGCCACAACCCCAAGAGTAAAATTGTTCTGGAGGAATTAAAAGGGGAAGTCACTTCCTTAGTACCACCGGAACGAGAGGATATACGATAAGTCACTGCACCGCATGTCACAGAGCATACACAGGAGATACCTTGTCATAGTGGGAGGGTTGTTAGACAGCCTCATAGATTCATGTTCTTGGGTGAATCTTCTGACTTGGTCCCTGGCGAACATGAACCTGATCCCTGGACATATGACGAGGCAATCCAAGATAAAGATGCAGCATCTTGGCAAAGTGCAATGAATGCTGAGATTGAATCTATGGATTAAAATCAGGTCTGGGAGCTAGTAGAGCCACCCGATGGTGTAAAAACCATTGGATACAAGTGGATCTACAAGAAAAGGAGAGGAATAGATGGGAAGGTTGAGACCTTCAAAGTGAGGCTTATTGCGAAGGGGTATACTCAGAAAAAGGGTTTCGATTATGAGGAGACCTTTTCGCCGGTAGCCACGCTTAAGTCTATCCAGATTCTCTTATGCATAGCAGCTCATATGGATTATGAGGCGTTGTAGATGGATGTCAAGACGGCTTTCCTTAATGGAAGTCTTGGGGAAAACATCTATATGAAGCAACCAGAGGGATTCATTGCTAAGGCCAAAGAGCATCTTGTATGTAAGCTTAATCAGTCCATTTATGGATTGAAGCAAGCTTCGAGGTCTTCGAACATCCGTTTTGATGAGGTAATCAAGTCATATGGATTTATTCAAAGTCCGGATGAGTCTTGTGTATACAAGAAATGTGATGGAAATGTAGTGTTATTTCTTGTACTATACGTAGATAACATTTTGGTGATTGGCAACAATATCAAGGTGTTATTGGAGGTAAGGGTATGATTGTCCAAACAGTATGATATGAAGGACTTTGGAGAGGTGGGACACATCCTTGGGATCAAGGTTATAAGGGATCGCAGGAAAAGGATGCTGTGCTTATCCCAAGATTCATACATAAGACACAATTATGGATCGTTTTAGCATGCAGAACTCCAAGAAAGTTTTTTCTACCATTCAGTCTTGGAGTTCCTTTATCTAAGGAGAAGTGTCCTAGAACATCTGAGGAGATAGAGGAAATGAAGGTAGTTCCTTATGCTTCGGCGGTAGGAAGCCTCTTGTATTCAATGTTATGTACGAGACCAGATATCCGCTATGCCGTGGGCATGGTCAGCAGATATCAGAGTAATCAAGGACAAGGACATTGGACTACAGTAAAGCATATATTGAAGTGCCTGAAAAGGACTAGGGATTATATGCTAGTTTACCGGGCAGACCAATTACTCCCTGTGGGTTACATGGATTGCGACTTCCAATCAGATATGGATAACAGTAAGTCTACCTCAGGTTTTGTGTTTACTTTGGGAGGTGGAGCCATTGTATGGAAGAGTGTCCAGCAGAAATACGTGGCGGACTCCACCATGGAAGCTGAGTATGTGGCAGCCTCTAAAGCGGCCAAAGAAGCTGTGTGGCTCAGAAACTTCCTGATGGACTTGGATGTGATTCCTGATTTGCCCAGAACTATCACAATTTATTGTGATAATAATGGTGCAGTTGAAAACTCGAAGGAAACACGAGCTCATAAGGCAAGTAAACACATAGAGCAGAAGTACTACCTGATATGAGAAATCGTAAAGAAGGTAGAAGTTGTTGTCGCCTAGATTGCATTAGAGAATGATCTGGTAGACCCTTTTCACTAAGGCCCTTCGAGTGAGAGCTTTGATAGTCATGTGGAGGGAAGGGGAATCAGATGTATGGAGTATGAGGACAACATAGTCTTTTAGTATAAGTGGGAGATTGTAGGGATGTATACTGAAAAGTCTATCTTTTGTATGAACGTCTTTATTTTGAAATAAGAATCACATGATCATTGTTTGCATTTATATGGTTATGCAATATTGTCTAATACATTACATTTTAGATAACATGGTGTGAGGTGTCATACGGGAGATCATGTTATCGGCACCTTGTAAAGTATAAGTAAAGGCTCACAACCGAGATGACTTTGGACAAACCATCGGAATGGTTGTAGTGTGATTTGATATTGGATTGTCTTGACCATAGAATCATACTAGTGCACTTTGTGTGTATTAAGCAGGACCGACTTAGAGGTGATTCGATTTATTGCTGACTACATAATCGAATTGGACCTCAGATATTATTTAGTACATGCTCTTAATCCCGATATAATAACGAGCACATATACTTAGTATTCATCTCTTTGATTTACCAATGGGCGAGATTTATAGATTAAATCGATAGGCTCGGTAAGTTGGGAGATGATATTATTTATATGGTGTGTCGTTGATTATAGGAGGAACCGTGTCCTATATATTAGGATGATGATGTCCCCTTGAGGAGCTCATAAGGTTCATCATGTAAACCCTGCGAGTGGACTTGGTCCATGATGAAAAGGTTGAGTGGTACTACTCAAGAGTTAGATGTTGATTAATTAATGGTCGAGTAAATTAATTAATCGCGGACATTCGAGATCTTAAACACGGGGAGAAAATGTACAAATAATATATGGAGCCCATATTATCATATGGGGGTTGGTGAGGTAGATCTATGATGATCCTTTAGAGGATTGGATCATCATTCGTGGATCGGACTTTATGTGGGCTTGATCCATGGGTGGCCAAGATCCAACTCCTCCTCATGGTCCCTATTGTAGCCTATTAACACCTCATGAAGCTTAGATCCAATGGATAGAAACAAAACTCTAGATCCAAGGTAGAGATTAAATCTCTCAGATCCGACGGTTGAGATTAAATCTCTAGATCCGACGGTTGAGATTAAATCCCTAGAACCAATTGTGGAGAGTAAACCAAGGATTATCCCTAACTCTATAAAAGGGTGGACTAGGGGTGGGCGGCAAGATTATGGAGATGAAAAGGGGCTTGGGTTTGGGCGGCAAGAGCAAAGGAGGTTAGGGTTTTGGGTGGCCACAATTAAGGAAAGTTTCTTTCTTCTTCCTTTGGTGGCCGAAACCCTTCCTCCTTCTTCCCTCCTTGGTTTGGCGTCAAGCTTCTCCCCTTCTCTATGTCTTATGATGGATGAGTTTAGGGTTTCTTCCCATGGCGCCAATCCTAGTTGGGATAGGAATAGGAGTGGGGCTAGGGTTAGGGTTTGGAGTGTTGGTGTTGGGCAACAAGGGAGGAGAGATCCTTTCTTCTTCTTCCTAAGGTTGGCCATCCCCTCTTCCTTCTTCCCTCTACCTTGACCAAAGCTCAATCTATTCTTCTCCCCTTCATCCTTGGCCAGAAATTAGGAGAGCTTAGTTTAGGGTTTGTGCGGCAACAAGGAGGAGGAGTGTTTTCCTTTCTCCTCTCCAAGTGTTGGCCGGCGCCCATGTCCTTGTTGTTTCTCCTTTGGTTGGTTTCCATACTCCATGTTCTCTTCCTTGGCCGGCGGCAACATAGAGTTTATTGACTTGGTGGCCGGTTCTAGATAGGAAGATGAGTTTTGTTTAAGGATCTTCCTTTGTTTGGAGTGAACAAGGAAAGGAAGATTGGTGATCTAGGAGGCTTCAACTTTTGGTAGATCGTCGCCCACACGACGTCCGAAAGGAGGAAGGACATACAATAGAAGATCAAGAGGTATAACAAGAGGTATAATCTTGTTTATTTTGATTAGTGTTCTTTTGTATTATGTTTATAATTGCTTTTCAATTATATGCATGTTTTGTGTGGATGGTTATTTACTTGTATTTGTTTTTCAACTATGAGCATGATATAAATCTGTATATGGCTAATATAACTTGGACCCTGAACATAAACACAAAAATCGGTAATCAGGACATCGTCTATTCCGCGGCTACTCGTAGAATAAAGGATGGTCGCTTGAACAACGAGTTTGTTCAAGTGACCTCTCTAAACGAATAGTACGACGATGGCTTGGTTATTTGGGCAATCCCTTTTGTCTAGGATTAAATTTTTTAATCCGGGGACATCGATGGGATCGCCATGAACAAACGACTGAGGTGAAGTGGGAAGCGAAGTTTCCCTTCACGGACTCGATAAGCAAAACTGTTAAATTGGTATGAGAGCTTCCGGGGCAAAACCCTTCAATTGGTATCAGAGCCAAGGTTTTTGGTTTTGTGTGTTTAGGATTCGGTTATTTTTTTATCCACTTTTCATATATTATATGTGCCAGATAATTGTAGGATATACATAGTTTAACTCTTTGGTTGTAGGCATAAGATCCGACTATTATGGCCATATGTGTGTATGTGATTGTATGTGTGTAAATATTTATTTTGTTGAATCCTCGGGGTTGACGAGGCTAGTATTTGATGTTTCGTAAATTAGATACGGCATTGTTTAGCCACTCTTTATTTTATTTTACTTTCGATCTAGATTTCATGTACACTCCCTCATGGAGTATAGGATCGATGGATGTAAATTAAAATAGGTCTTAGTCTCAGCTCGGATCTCCGGATGGCTTGTATATGGCGTAGGAGGGCGGACGAGATAAGCGTGGAAGACATTGAAGACAAAAGCCATAATAGTTGGAAAATAATTTATTTTTCATATTTATTGCTTTTGTTTGATATGCATGTCGTAGAGCTAGGAAAATTCCTCAATTTCAAATTACTAAGTGGGAGAGGGATATTTTATAAATTCCACGGCCTCCATTCTGATTTGACAAGTGATGCAAATAAACTTAGCGTCGGATCTGAGTGCCTTCCTCCCCATCGGATGAGTTTGTTTGCGAATCACAAGGTCAAATATGGTTATAGGGAGTTATTAAGGAGCGTGTGCACTTCCCCATCGTAAGGCACATAACCCGAGATAATTACCTTGGTACCAAGTAATGGTGAACACTTAGATAAAAATATAAGTATCCTCCCCATCGGAGTCACTGCTTTTATTTGTAGGACCGAAGAGAAACCAACTATTAATTTTACTTGTCAAAAAGTTAGGTTGACAAGATAGTAAAATTAATGGGTAAAACCTCCTCTTACAAATGTAGAATTCCTATACGTCCCACTATCGTGGCATACGGTATTCTCGGTGTTTTGAGGTGTTGGTTGATTTTAAAATTTTATTGTTTGAGGAATCAATAATTTTTTGAAATCCAAAGTAATGATCTATGTGATTCTTAGGATTTTCAAAATGACTTACAATCCACTTGCTATGATACTAAAGGAAAATAAACTTACTGTACATAATTATGATGATTGGAAAAGAATCTAGATATTATCTTATCTGCTAAGGAGTACAAGTAGTCACTCTTCAAAGAGTGTCCTCAAGTCATGGTTGCTCAAAAAGGTTTCTACTTATAAGCCGAAAGGCAAGAAGAAGGAGAAACAAGGTGGAGCAAAGGTGGTGGGAGGATCTCAGGGTGGAGTGAAGAAGCCGAAAGGCAAGTACTTCACTTAAAAGCAGGATGGACATTGGAAGAAGGACTGTCCCAATCCAAAGCAGAACAAAGATATATCCTTTGGACTAGTCATTGAAACATGATTAGCGGTGTTATCTACCGGCACCTAGTGTGTAGATACGGGAGCCACTAATCATGACTGCAATACTTTATAGGGGTTCCAGGAAACCCGACGGCTAGCTAAAGGGGAGATTACCATTTACTTGGGCAATGCATGAAGGTGGCGACTATTGCAGTGGGAGAAGTTTTATTTATCCCTTGAGAAAAATAAAACTTAGGTTCTGGAAAATTCCCTTTATGTACCTTTATTTAGAAAGAACTTAGTTTCAGTTTCTAAATTGTTTATGGATGGATATTCTATTTCTTTTAATGACAGAGCTGTTATAAAAAGGAATAGAGAGAATATCTGTTCAGGTACATTGATAGGAAATTTGTATACACTTGAAACAAAACCTCCCACGATGCAAATTGAAGTTTATAACTCATCTTCTAATTCCAATAAGAGAAAAGAACCTTCGAAGATGAACCAAACATATCTTTGGCATCTTAGGCTTAGTCATATTAACCTAAGCAGAATTTAAAGGTTGATTGTTGATGGACCTCTCAGTTCATTAGTGGTGGAAGATTTCCCAACCTGCGAATCTTGCTTGGAGGATAAAATGACCAAGAGGCTTTTTAAGGCAAAGGGGTATAGAGCCAAAGATGTGTTAGAAATGGTTCATTCTGATTTGTGTGGTCCTATGACTATCCAGGCAAGAGGTGGTCTTGAACATTTCGTCTCTTTCATAGACGATTATTCAAGATATGGATGACACTACGATCTTATCGTGGTGGTGAGTACCTCTTGGGAGAGTTTAGAAACTACTTATCAGAGGCTGGGATTCAATCCCAATTGACTGCACCTGCCACACCCCAGCAGAGCAAAGGAATAGGACGCTTATGGAGATTATAAGATCGATGATGAGTTATTCTGACTTGCCAGATTTGTTCTGGGGATATGCTCTAGATACGGCGGTGTACATTATGAACTAGCTTCCATCTAAATCAGTGCCTTCTACTCCCACAGAATTTTGGACTGGGCGAAAGCCTAATCAAAAGCATATTCGGATATGGGGAGTCCAGCACATGTGCTGAAGGCAGAGGATGGTAAGTTGGAACCTCGTACAGAAGTACACATGTTCGTTGGCTATCCTAGAGGAACGAAGGGTGGTTTGTTTTATAGTCCTAGAGATCAGTGGGTGATCGTTAGCATGAACGCCAGATTTCTAGAGGAAGACTATGTGATGAGCCACAACCCCAAGAGTAAAATTGTTCTGGAGGAATTAAAAGGGGAAGTCACTTCCTTAGTACCACCGGAACGAGAGGATATACGATAAGTCACTGCACCGCGTGTCACAAAGCATACACGGGAGATACCTTGTCATAGTGGGAGGGTTGTTAGACAGCCTCATAGATTCATGTTTTTTGGGTGAATCTTCTGACTTGGTCCCTGGCGAACATGAACCTGATCCCTGGACATATGACGAGGCAATCCAAGATAAAGATGCAGCATCTTGGCAAAGTACAATGAATGCTGAGATTGAATCTATGGATTAAAATCAGGTCTGGGAGCAAGTAGAGCCACCCGATGGTGTAAAAACCATTGGATACAAGTGGATCTACAAGAAAAGGAGAGGAATAGATGGGAAGGTTGAGACCTTCAAAGTGAGGCTTATTGAGAAGGGGTATACTCAGAAAGAGGGTATCGATTATGAGGAGACATTTTCGCCGGTAGCCACGCTTAAGTCTATCCGGATTCTCTTATGCATAGCAGCTCATATGGATTATGAGGCGTTGTAGATGGATATCAAGACAGCTTTCCTTAATGGAAGTCTTGAGGAAAACATCTATATGAAGCAACCAGAGGGATTCATTGCTAAGGCCAAAGAGCATCTTGTATGTAAGGTTAATCAGTCCATTTATGGATTGAAGCAAGCTTCGAGGTCTTCGAACATCCGTTTTGATGAGGTAATCAAGTCATATGGATTTATTCAAAGTCCGGATGAGTCTTGTGTATACAAGAAATGTGATGGAAATGTAGTGTTATTTCTTGTACTATACGTAGATAACATTTTGGTGATTGGCAACAATATCAAGGTGTTATCGGAGGTAAGGGTATGATTGTCCAAACAGTATGATATGAAGGACTTGGGAGAGGTGGGACACATCCTTGGGATCAAGGTTATAAGGGATCGTAGGAAAAGGATGCTGTGCTTATCCCAAGATTCATACATAAGACACAATTATGGATCGTTTTAGCATGCAGAACTCCAAGAAAGTTTTTTCTACCATTCAGTCTTGGAGTTCCTTTATCTAAGGAGAAGTGTCCTAGAACATCTGAGGAGATAGAGGAAATGAAGGTAGTTCCTTATGCTTCGGCGGTAGGAAGCCTCTTGTATTCAATGCTATGTACGAGACCAGATATCCGCTATGCCGTGGGCATGGTCAGCAGATATCAGAGTAATCCAGGACAAGGACATTGGACTACAATAAAGCATATATTGAAGTGCCTGAAAAGGACTAGGGATTATATGCTAGTTTACCGGGCAGACCAATTACTCCCTGTGGGTTACATGGATTGCCACTTCCAATCATATATGGATAACAGTAAGTCTACCTCAGGTTTTGTGTTTACTTTGGGAGGTGGAGCCATTGTATGGAGGAGTGTCCAGCAGAAATGCGTGGCAGACTCCACCATGGAAGCTGAGTATGTGGCAGCATCTAAGGCGGCCAAAGAATCTGTGTGGCTCAGAAACTTCCTGATGGACTTGGATGTGATTCCTGATTTGCCCAGAACTATCACAATTTATTGTGATAATAATGGTGCAGTTGAAAACTCGAAGGAAACACAAGCTCATAAGGCAAATAAACACATAGAGCAGAAGTACTACCTGATATGAGAAATCGTAAAGAATGTAGAAGTTGTTGTCGCCTAGATTGCATTAGAGGATGATCTGGTAGACCCTTTTCACTAAGGCCCTTCGAGCGAGAGCTTTGATAGTCATGTGGAGGGAAGGGGAATCAGATGTATGGAGTATGAGGACAACATAGTCTTTTAGTATAAGTGGGAGATTGTAGGGATGTATACTGAAAAGTCTATCTTTTGTATGAACGTCTTTATTTTGAAATAAGAATCACATGATCATTGTTTGCATTTATATGGTTATGCAATATTGTCTAATACATTACATTTTAGATAACATGGTGTGTGGTGTCACACGGGAGATCATGTTATCGGCACCTTGTAAAGTATAAGTAAAGGCTCACAACCGAGATGGCTTTGGACAAACCATCGGAATGGTTGTAGTGTGATTTGGTATTGGATTGTCTTGACCATAGAATCATACTAGTGCACTTTGTGTGTATTAAGCAGGACCGACTTAGAGGTGATTCGACTTATTACTGACTACATAATCGAATCGAACCTCAGATATTATATTGTACATACTCTTAATCCCGATATAATAACGGGCACATATACTTAGTACTCATCTCTTTGATTTACCAATGGGCGAGATTTATAGATTAAATCGATAGGCTCGGTAAGTTGGTAGATGATATTATTTATATGGTGTGTCATTGATTAAAGGAGGAATCCGTGTCCTATATATTAGGATGATAATGTCACCTTGAGGAGCTCATAAGGTTCATCATGTAAACCCTGCAGGTGGACTTGGTCCGGCATGATGAAAACGTTGAGTGGTACTACTTAAAGAGTTAGATGTTGATTTATTAATGGTCAGTAAATTAATTAATCGACGGACATACGAGATCTTAAACACGGGGAGAAAATGTACAAATAATATATGGAGCCCATATTAACATATGGGGGTTGGTGAGGTAGATCGATGATGATCCTTTAGTGGATTGGATCATCATTAGTGGATCGGACTTTATGTGGGCTTGATCCATGGGTGGCCAAGATCCATCTCCTCCTCATGGTCCCTATTGTAGCCTATTAACACCTCATGAAGCTTAGATCTAATGGATAGAAACAAAACTCTAGATCCAAACATAGAGATTAAATCTCTAAGATCCGACGGTTGAGATTAAATCTCTAGATCCGACGGTTGAGATTAAATCCCTAGAACCAATGGTGGAGATTAAACCAAGGCTTATCCCTAACTCTATAAAAGGGTGGACTAGGGGTGGGCGGCAAGATTATGGAGATGAAAAGGGGCTTGGGTTTGGGCAGCAAGAGCAAAGGAGGTTAGGGTTTTGGGTGGCAACAATTAAGGGAAGTTTCTTTCTTCTTCCTTGGGTTGCCGAAACCCTTCCTCCTTCTTCCCTCCTTGGTTTGGCGGGTGCCCAAGCTTCTCCCCTTGCTCTATGGCTTATGATGGATGAGTTTAGGGTTTCTTCCCATGGGCGGCAACCAATCCTAGTTGGGATAGGAATAGGAGTGGGGCTAGGGTTAGGGTTTGGGTGTTGGTGTTGGGCGGCAACAAGGGGAGGAGAGATCCTTTCTTCTTCTTCCTAAGGTTGGCCATCCCCTCTTCCTTCTTCCCTCTACCTTGACCAAAGCTCAATCTATTCTTCTCCCCTTCATCCTTGGCCAGAAATTAGGAGTGCTTAGTTTAGGGTTTGTGCGGCAACAAGGAGGAGGAGTGTTTTCCTTTCTCCTCTCCAAGTGTTGGCCGGCGCCCATGTCCTTGTTGTTTCTCCTTTGGTTGGTTTCCATACTCCATGTTCTCTTCCTTGGTCGGCGGCAACATAGAGTTTATTGACTTGGTGGCCGGTTCTAGATAGGAAGATGAGTTTTGTTTAAGGATCTTCCTTTGTTCGGAGTGAACAAGGAAAGGAAGATTGGTGATCTAGGAGGCTTCAACTTTTGGTAGATCGTCGCCCACACGACGTCCGAAAGGAGGAAGGACATACAATAGAAGATCAAGAGGTATAACAAGAGGTATAATCTTGTTTATTTTGATTAGTGTTCTTTTGTATTATGTTTATAATTGCTTTTCAATTATATGCATGTTTTGTGTGGATGGTTATTTACTTGTATATGTTTTTCAACTATGAGCATGATATAAATCTGTATATGGCTAATATAACTTGGACCCTGAACATAAACACAAAAATCGGTAATCAGGACATCGTCTATTCCGCGGCTACTCGTAGAATAAAGGATGGTCGCTTGAACAACGAGTTTGTTCAAGTGACCTCTCTAAACAAATAGCACGACGATGGCTTGGTTATTTGGGCAATCCCTTTTGTCTAGGATTAAATTTTTAATCCGGGGACATCGAAGGGATCGCCATGATCAAACGACTGAGGTGAATTGGGAAGCGAAGTTTCCCCTCACAGACTCGATAAGAAAAACCATTAAATTGGTATGAGAGCTTCCGGGGCAAAACCCTTCAATTGGTATCAGAGCAAAGGTTTCTGGTTTTGTGTGTTTAGGATTCGGTATTTTTAATCACTTTTTCATATATTATATATGTCAGATAATAGTAGGATATGCGTAGTTTAACTCTATGGTTGCAGGCATAAGATCCGACTATTATGGTCATATGTGTGTATGTGATTGTATGTGTGTAAATATTTATTTTGTTGAATCCTCGGGGTTGACGAGGCTAGTATTTGATTTATTGTAAATTAGATACGACATTGTTTAGCCACTCTTTATTTTATTTTACTTTCGATCTAGATTTCATGTACACTCCCTCGTGGAGTATAGGATCATTGGATGTAAATTAAAATAGGTTTTAGTCTCGGCTCGGATCTCCAGATGGCTTGTACATGGCGTAGGAGGAGCGGACGAGAAGGCGTTGCGATGAGAGACATATTGAAGACAAAAGCCATAATAGTTGGAAAATAATTTATTTTTCATATTTATTGCTTTTTGTTTGATATGCATGTCGTAGGCTAGGAAAATTCCTCAATTTCAAATTACTAAGTGGGAGAGGGATATTTTTATAAATTCCCACGGCCTCCATTACGATTTGACAAGTGATGCAAATAAACTTGCGCGTCGGATCTGAGTGCCTTCCTCCCCATCGGATGAGTTTGTTTGTGAATCACAAGGTCAAATATGGTTATAGGGAGTTATTAAGGAGCGTGTGCACTTCCCCATCGTAAGGCACATAACCCGAGATAATTACCTTGGTACCAAGTAATGGTGAACACTTAGATAAAAATATAAGTATCCTCCCCATCGGAGTCACTGCTTTTATTTGTAGGACCGAAGAGAAACCAACTATTAATTTTACTTGTCAAAAAGTTAGGTTGACAAGATAGTAAAATTAATGGGTAAAACCTCCTCTTACAAATGTAGAATTCGTATACGTCCACACTATCGTGGCATACGATATTCTCGGTGTTTTGAGGTGTTGGTTGATTTTAAAATTTTATTGTTTGAGGAATCAATAATTTTTTGAAATCCAAAGTAATGATCTATGTGATTCTTAGGATTTTCAAAATGACTTACAGTCCACTTGCTATGATACTAAAGGAAAATAAACTTACTGTACATAATTATGATGATTGGAAAAGAATCTAGGTATTGTCTTATCTGCTAAGGAGTACAAGTAGTCACTCTTCAAAGAGTGTCCTCAAGTCATGGTTGCTCAAAAAGGTTTCTACTTATAAGCCGAAAGGCAAGAAGAAGGAGAAACAAGGTGGAGCAAAGGTGGTGGGAGGATCTCAGGGAGGAGTGAAGAAGTCGAAAGGCAAGTACTTCACTTAAAAGCAGGATGGACATTGAAAGAAGGACTATCCCAATCAAAAGCAGAACAAAGATATATCCTTTGGACTAGTCATTGAAACATGATTAGCGGTGTTATCTACCGGCACCTAGTGTGTAGATACGGGAGCCACTAATCATGACTGCAATACTTTGCAGGGGTTCCAGGAAACCCGACGGCTAGCTAAAGGGGAGATTACCATTTACTTGGGCAATGCCATGAAGGTGGCGACTATTGTAGTGGGAGAAGTTTTATTTATCCCTTGAGAAAAATAAAACATAGGTTCTGGAAAATTCCCTTTATGTACCTTTATTTAGAAAGAACTTAGTTTCAGTTTCTAAATTGTTTATGGATGGATATTCTATTTCTTTTAATGACAGAGCTTTTATAAAAAGGAATAGGGAGAATATCTGTTCAGGTACATTGATAGGAAATTTGTATACACTTGAACCAAAACCTCACACGATGCAAATTGAAGTTTATAACTCATCTTCTAATTCCAATAAGAGAAAAGAACCTTCGAAGATGAACCAAACATATCTTTGGCATCTTAGGCTTAGTCATATTAACCTAAGCAGAATTTAAAGGTTGATTGTTGATGGACCTCTCGGTTCATTAGTGGTGGAAGATTTCCCAACCTGCGAATCTTGCTTGGAGGATAAAATGACCAAGAGGCTTTTTAAGGCAAAGGGGTATAGAGCCAAAGATGTGTTAGAAATGGTTCATTCTGATTTGTGTGGTCCTATGACTATCCAGGCAAGAGGTGGTCTTGAATATTTTTTCTCTTTCATAGACGATTATTCAAGATATGGATGACACTACGATCTTATCGTTGTGGTGAGTACCTCTTGGGAGAGTTTAGAAACTACTTATCAGAGGCTGGGATTCAATCCCAATTGACTGCACCTGCCACATCCCAGCAGAAAGGTGTAGCAGAGCAAAGGAATAGGACGCTTATGGAGATTATAAGATCGATGATGAGTTATTCTGACTTGCCAGATTTGTTCTGGGGATATGCTCTAGATACGGCGGTGTACATTCTGAACTTGCTTCCATCTAAATCAGTGTCTTCTACTCCCACAGAATTGTGGACTGGGCGAAAGCCTAATCAAAAGCATATTCGGATATGGGGAGTCCAGCACATGTGCTGAAGGCAGATGCTGGTAAGTTGGAACCTCGTACAGAAGTACGCATGTTCGTTGGCTATCCTAGAGGAACGAAGGGTGGTTTGTTTTATAGTCCTAGAGATCAGTGGGTGATCGTTAGCACGAACGCCAGATTTCTAGAGGAAGACTCTGTGAGGAGCCACAACCCTAAGAGTAAAATTGTTCTGGAGGAATTAAAAGGGGAAGTCACTTCCTTAGTACCACCGGAACGAGAGGATATACGATAAGTCACTGCACCGCGTGTCATAGAGCATACACAGGAGATACCTTATCATAGTGGGAGGGTTGTTAGACAGCCTCATAGATTCATGTTCTTGGGTGAATCTTCTGACTTGGTCCATGGCGAACATGAACCTGATCCCTGGACATATGACGAGGCAATCCAAGATAAAGATGCAGCATTTTGGCAAAGTGCAATGAATGCTGAGATTGAATCTATGGATTAAAATCAGGTCTGGGAGCTAGTAGAGCCACCCGATGGTGTAAAAACCATTGGATACAAGTGGATCTACAAGAAAAGGAGAGGAATAGATGGGAAGGTTGAGACCTTCAAAGTGAGGCTTATTGAGAAGGGGTATACTCAGAAAGAGGGTATCGATTATGAGGAGACCTTTTCGCCGGTAGCCACGCTTAAGTCTATCCGGATTCTCTTATGCATAGCAGTTCATATGGATTATGAGGCGTTGTAGATGGATGTCAAGACAGCTTTCCTTAATGAAAGTTTTGAGGAAAACATCTATATGAAGCAACCAGAGGGATTCATTGCTAAGGCCAAAGAGCATCTTGTATGTAAGCTTAATCAGTCCATTTATGGATTGAAGCAAGCTTCGAGGTCTTCGAACATCCGTTTTGATGAGGTAATCAAGTCATATGGATTTATTCAAAGTCCGGATGAGTCTTGTGTATACAAGAAATGTGATGGAAATGTAGTGATATTTCTTGTACTATACGTAGATAACATTTTGGTGATTGGCAACAATATCAAGGTGTTATCGGAGGTAAGGGTATGATTGTCCAAACAGTATGATATGAAGGACTTGGGAGAGGTGGGACACATCCTTGGGATCAAGGTTATAAGAGATCGCAGGAAAAGGATGCTGTGCTTATCCCAAGATTCATACATAAGACACAATTATGGATCGTTTTAGCATGCAGAACTCCAAGAAAGTTTTTTCTACCATTCAGGCTTGGAGTTCCTTTATCTAAGGAGAAGTGTCCTAGAACATCTGAGGAGATAGAGGAAATGAAGGTAGTTCCTTATGCTTCGGCGGTAGGAAGCCTCTTGTATTCAATGCTATGTACGAGACCAGATATCCGCTATGCCGTGGGCATGGTCAGCAGATATCAGAGTAATCAAGGAAAAGGACATTGGACTACAGTAAAGCATATATTGAAGTGCCTGAAAAGGACTAGGGATTATATGCTAGTTTACCGGGCAGACCAATTACTCCCTGTGGGTTACATGGATTGCGACTTCCAATCAGATATGGATAACAGTAAGTCTACCTCAGGTTTTGTGTTTACTTTGGGAGGTGGAGCCATTGTATGGAGGAGTGTCCAACAGAAATGCGTGGCGGACTCCACCATGGAAGCTGAGTATGTGGCAGCCCCTAAGGCGGCCAAAGAAGCTGTGTGGCTCAGAAACTTCCTGATGGACTTGGATGTGATTCCTGATTTGCCCAGAACTATCACAATTTATTGTGATAATAATGGTGCAGTTGAAAACTCGAAGGAAACACGAGCTCATAAGGCAAGTAAACACATAGAGCAGAAGTACTACCTGATATGAGAAATCGTAAAGAAGGTAGAAGTTGTTGTTGCCTAGATTGCATTAGAGGATGATCTGGTAGACCCTTTTCACTAAGGCCCTTCGAGCGAGAGCTTTGATAGTCATGTGGAGAGAAGGGGAATCAGATGTATGGAGTATGAGGACAACATAGTCTTTTAGTATAAGTGGGAGATTGTAGGGATGTATACTGAAAAGTCTATCTTTTGTATGAACGTCTTTATTTTGAAATAAGAATCACATGATCATTGTTTGCATTTATATGGTTATGCAATATTGTCTAATACATTACATTTTAGATAACATGGTGTGTGGTGTCACACGGGAGATCATGTTATCGGCACCTTGTAAAGTATAAGTAAAGGCTCACAACCGAGATGGCTTTGGACAAACCATCGGAATGGTTGTAGTGTGATTTGGTATTGGATTGTCTTGACCATAGAATCATACTAGTGCACTTTGTGTGTATTAAGCAGGACCGACTTAGAGGTGATTCGACTTATTACTGACTACATAATCGAATCGAACCTCAGATATTATATTGTACATACTCTTAATCCCGATATTATAACGGGCACATATACTTAGTACTCATCTCTTTGATTTACCAATGGGCGAGATTTATAGATTAAATCGATAGGCTCGGTAAGTTGGTAGATGATATTATTTATATGGTGTGTCGTTGATTAAAGGAGGAATCCGTGTCCTATATATTAGGATGATAATGTCACCTTGAGGAGCTCATAAGGTTCATCATGTAAACCCTGCAGGTGGACTTGGTCCGGCATGATAAAAAGGTTGAGTGGTACTACTTAAAGAGTTATATGTTGATTTATTAATGGTCAGTAAATTAATTAATCGACGGACATACGAGATCTTAAACACGGGGAGAAATGTACAAATAATATATGGAGCCCATATTAACATATGGGGGTTGGTGAGGTAGATCGATGATGATCCTTTAGTGGATTGGATCATCATTAGTGATCGGACTTTATGTGGGCTTGATCCATGGGTGGCCAAGATCCATCTCCGCCTCATGGTCCCTATTGTAGCCTATTAACACCTCATGAAGCTTAGATCTAATGGATAGAAACAAAACTCTAGATCCAAACATAGAGATTAAATCTCTAAGATCCGAAGGTTGAGATTAAATCTCTAGATCCGATGGTTGAGATTAAATCCCTAGAACCAATGGTGGAGTTTAAACCAAGGCTTATCCCTAACTCTATAAAAGGGTGGACTAGGGGTGGGCGGCAAGATTATGGAGATGAAAAGGGGCTTGGGTTTGGGCGGCAAGAGCAAAGGAGGTTAGGGTTTTGGGTGGCCACAATTAAGGAAAGTTTCTTTCTTCTTCCTTTGGTGGCCGAAACCCTTCCTCCTTCTTCCCTCCTTGGTTTGGCCGGCGCCCAAGCTTCTCCCCTTGCTCTATGGCTTATGATGGATGAGTTTAGGGTTTCTTCCCATGGGCGGCAACCAATCCTAGTTGGGATAGGAATAGGAGTGGGGCTAGGGTTAGGGTTTGGGTGTTGGTGTTGGGCGGCAACAAGGGGAGGAGAGATCCTTTCTTCTTCTTCCTAAGGTTGGCCATCCCCTCTTCCTTCTTCCCTCTACCTTGACCAAAGCTCAATCTATTCTTCTCCCCTTCATCCTTGGCCAAAAATTAGGAGAGCTTAGTTTAGGGTTTGTGCGGCAACTAGGAGGAGGAGTGTTTTCCTTTCTCCTCTCCAAGTGTTGGCCGGCGCCCATGTCCTTGTTGTTTCTCCTTTGGTTGGTTTTCATACTCCATGTTCTCTTCCTTGGCCGGCGGCAACATAGAGTTTATTGACTTGGTGACCGGTTCTAGATAGGAAGATGAATTTTGTTTAAGGATCTTCCTTTGTTCGGAGTGAACAAGGAAAGGAAGATTGGTGATCTAGGAGGCTTCAACTTTTGGTAGATCGTCGCCCACACGACGTCCGAAAGGAGGAAGGATATACAATAGAAGATCAAGAGGTATAACAAGAGGTATAATCTTGTTTATTTTGATTAGTGTTCTTTTGTATTATGTTTATAATTGCTTTTCAATTATATGCATGTTTTGTGTGGATGGTTATTTACTTGTATTTGTTTTTCAACTATGAGCATGATATAAATCTGTATATGGCTAATATAACTTGGACCCTGAACATAAACACAAAAATCGGTAATCAGGACATCGTCTATTCCGCGGCTACTCGTAGAATAGAAGATGGTCGCTTGAACAACGAGTTTGTTCAAGTGACCTCTCTAAACGAATAGCACGACGATGGCTTGGTTATTTGGGCAATCCCTTTTGTCTAGGATTAAATTTTTAATCTGGGGACATCGAAGGGATCGCCATGATCACACGACTGAGGTGAATTGGGAAGCGAAGTTTCCCCTCACAGACTCGATAAGAAAAACCATTAAATTGGTATGAGAGCTTCCATGGCAAAACCCTTCAATTGGTATCAGAGCCAAGGTTTCCGGTTTTGTGTGTTTAGGATTCGGTATTTTTATGCACTTTTTCATATATTATATATGTCGGATAATAGTAGGATATGCGTAGTTTAACTCTATGGTTGCAGGCATAAGATCCGACTATTATGGTCATATGTGTGTATGTGAATGTATGTGTGTAAATATTTATTTTGTTGAATCCTCGGGGTTGACGAGGCTAGTATTTGATTTATTGTAAATTAGATACGGCATTGTTTAGCCACTCTTTATTTTATTTTACTTTCGATCTAGATTTCATGTACACTCCCTCATGGAGTATAGGATCGTTGGATGTAAATTAAAATAGGTTTTAGTCTCGGCTCGGATCTCCAGATGGCTTGTACATGGCGTAGGAGGAGCGGACGAGAAGGCGTTGCGATGGGAGACATATTGAAGACAAAAGTCATAATAGTTGGAAAAAAACAATTTATTTTTCATATTTATTGCTTTTTGTTTGATATGCATGTCGTAGGCTAGGAAAATTCCTCAATTTCAAATTACTAAGTGGGAGAGGGATATTTTCATAAATTCCCGCGGCCTCCATTACGATTTGACAAGTGATGCAAATAAACTTGCGCGTCGGATCTGAGTGCCTTCCTCCCCATCGGATGAGTTTGTTTGCGAATCACAAGGTCAAATATGGTTATAGGGAGTTATTAAGGAGCGTGTGCACTTCCTCATCGTAAGGCACATAACCCGAGATAATTACCTTGGTACCAAGTAATGGTGAACACTTAGATAAAAATATAAGTATCCTCCCCATCGGAGTCACTGCTTTTATTTGTAGGACCGAAGAGAAACCAACTATTAATTTTACTTGTCAAAAAGTTAGGTTGACAAGATAGTAAAATTAATGGGTAAAACCTCCACTTACAAATGTAGAATTCGTATACGTCCACACTATCATGGCATATGATATTCTCGGTGTTTTGAGGTGTTGGTTGATTTTAAAATTTTATTGTTTGAGGAATCAATAATTTTTTGAAATCCAATGTAATGATCTATGTGATTCTTAGGATTTTCAAAATGACTTACAGTCCACTTGCTATGATACTAAAGGAAAATAAACTTACTCTACATAATTATGATGATTGGAAAAGAATCTAGATATTGTCTTATCTGCTAAGGAGTACAAGTAGTCACTCTTCAAAGAGTGTCCTCAAGTCATGGTTGCTCAAAAAGGTTTCTACTTATAAGCCGAAAGGCAAGAAGAAGGAGAAACAAGGTGGAGCAAATGTGGTTGGAGGATCTCAGGGAGGAGTGAAGAAGCCGAAAGGCAAGTACTTCACTTAAAAGCAGGATGGACATTGGAAGAAGGACTGTCCCAATCCAAAGCAGAACAAAGATATATCCTTTGGACTAGTCATTGAAACATGATTAGCGGTGTTATCTACCGGCACCTAGTGTGTAGATACGGGAGCCACTAATCATGACTGCAATACTTTGCAGGGGTTCCAGGAAACCCGACGGCTAGCTAAAGGGGAGATTACCATTTACTTGGGCAATGCCATGAAGGTGGCGACTATTGCAGTGGGAGAAGTTTTATTTATCCCTTGAGAAAAATAAAACTTAGGTTCTGGAAAATTCCCTTTATGTACCTTTATTTAGAAAGAACTTAGTTTCAGTTTCTAAATTGTTTATGGATGGATATTCTATTTCTTTTAATGACAGAGCTGTTATAAAAAGGAATAGGGAGAATATCTGTTCAGGTACATTGTTAGGAAATTTGTATACACTTGAACCAAAACCTCCCACGATGCAAATTAAAGTTTATAACTCATCTTATAATTCCAATAAAAGAAAAGAACCTTCGAAGATGAACCAAACATATCTTTGG
Organism: Wurfbainia villosa; assembly: GCA_025175895.1. Lineage (NCBI taxonomy): Eukaryota > Viridiplantae > Streptophyta > Magnoliopsida > Zingiberales > Zingiberaceae > Wurfbainia > Wurfbainia villosa. The sequence continues at coordinate 38,151,896 of CM045997.1, forward strand.
CATCTTAGGCTTAGTCATATTAACCTAAGTAGAATTTAAAGGTTGATAGCTGATAAACCTCTCGGTTCATTAGTGGTGGAAGATTTCCCAACCTGCGAATCTTTCTTGGAGGATAAAATGACAAAGAGGTTTTTTAAGGCCAAGGGGTATAGAGCCAAAGATGTGTTTGAAATGGTTCATTCTGATTTGTGTGGTCCTATGACTATCTAGGCAAGAGGTAGTTGTTGGTGCAGTAGGCACCTAAGTCGAACCTGAGTTTTGATTATAGCAAACGATACAAAGTTAAGCTCATGTCATTATCTCACGAGCTGAATCAAGTATGTAGAAATGCTAAGCTAAGCCGAAGGTCAGCAACACTCGGAGAGAACCGTAGTGGTCGAGCGACACCGGGAAGACTTCGGAGGGAGCCGAAGGAATCTGGTGGAGACCGAAAGCAAGGCTTCAAAGGTAAATGTTGAGGTAAGCTCGTGTGAGTGAGCGTAAGTAAGGTCGAGTCCTCCATACGGGGACATCCTTAGGCGACGATCCAACCAAGACTTCCCATGGAAGGTCTATGTTGAGATCGGATGGCAAGTGGCCGTCGAATTCACTTATATTTCGAGCTAACTCTTTATTACAGTCGAAAAGTCTGAAAATCAGTTCAATCGGCCAAGGATCAATTCAACTGCTGAGCCATCAGTTCAACCGGCCAAGGATCAGTTCAACTATTGAGCCATCAGTTCAACCGGCCAAGAAATCAGTTCAACCGATGGTCAAAAATCAGCCTCGAGGAGTCAAGCTTTATCACCATTTTTCAAGGAGTTTTGTGCCCAATTCCTATTGGTTGAAGACTCATTTGATGAGGGGCTTAAAGGCTATAAAAGGAGGGCTTCTCCTAGGGTTTTTCATCAATCTCTAAGTGCTCAAAAGCCTCTGCAACGCTACGACTCTCCGACGACTCTACAACGACGAAGTGTTGCCAACAACCCTAGCTTAATTTATATTTACTAGTTGTTGGTATAATTTTATTTTGTCATCTCTTTTATACTGCAATTCTTTATTGAGGTTTTCTATCATTGCATTTTACATTAATAGAAGAGAGGGTGTGTCTCTCTATCTTTTGCTTTCGAAGGTTTTTGTAATCGTCTAACTCCTACCTCCAACAAGGAGGAGTGTTTTAGTGTTTTGCTCTCCGTGCGTGGTCAAGGACCACTAGGGCCTTGGAGTAGTAGCCGAAGGCTACGAACCAAGTAAAAATATTTGCCTCCTTTATTTATTGTTTATCTTTCTGCTGCAATTAATTATCTACTCGGGTTTTAACGAATGAACAAAAAAAAAAGGTTTTATCGCTATTCACCCCCCCCCTCTAGCGATCCGCTTCGATCCAACAATTGATATCAGAGCCGGGGGCGCTTAGATTTGGTGAAACCACCAATCTAGCATTTTTTACAGATTTGTTTTTTCGTTCATTTAAATTTTTCTCCCGCACTACTAATCCAAGACGAAGTCTTGGTACTCTTCGTTTGGTTTTGTTTTGCAAGTATTCACTTTTGGAGTAGCCGACGGTAAAACGGGCATAACTTTTCGTATAAGTTGACCCACGAAACAGTCTACCTACCAAAACGAAGCTCTCGGAGAGATCTACACTTCTTACGAGGGTAAACCCATGTAACAAGCTGTATTCATCCCCAAAAACCATCGTTTAGTACCATTTCCGGGACATCGAAGGTTGTAAGTGCTCATCTTTTATTTTAGTTGGTTATTTATCATTTATTCCTTTTGTTTCTTTACATTTCCTACATTACTAATCCAAGGCGAAGTCTTGGAACCTTTTTCGTGTTTTTTTTGGTATTTTTTGTGCAAGGTTTCCCTTCCAAATGGCTCATCTCAAGGGGTTTAGCACCGTTCGACCTCCATTTTACAACGGAGATGATTTCCGTTACTGGAAAGGTCGGATGGAATGCTTTCTCAAAACCCAAATTGAGATGTGGATCATAATCCAAACGGGATTCACACTTCCAACTAACGAAGTGGGTGAATCCTTGGATTATGACCAATGGACCATTGCGACAAAACGACAAGTCGAAGCCGACGCTAAGGCAACTCAAATCCTTCAATGCGGCTTGTCCAAGGAGGAGCTAAATCACGTCGGCCCCTTCATAAGCGCAAAGGACCTTTGGACAAAGCTAGTGGAGCTACACGAAGGGACCGATGAAGCCAAAGTATGTAAGCGTGATCTTTTATTTAATAAACTATATAATCTAAAAATGCAGGAACACGAGTCCGCGACGCAACTTCACGCCCGCGTCCAAGACATAGTCAACAATCTACACGCGATCGAGCAAAAGGTCGAAAACCGCGACCTTATAAGGTATGCCCTAAACTCCTTTCCGAGGACTACCTTGTGGGCATCCATGGTCGATGCCTACAAGGTCTCCAAGGATCTTTCGAAACTTAGGTTAGATGAACTATTTTCTGATTTTGAACTTCATGAGCAGTCTAACTCGGAACCCGAGAAGGGTTTAGCACTTTTTGCAGGTTCAAGGAAGAAAACCGCAAGCAAGCCACCCCCGAAGGAAGAAGAGGATGAGTCTGATTCGGAGATCGACTCGGAAATGGAGGCCGAACTAGTCAACCTAGTTCGGAGGATAGTCAAGGGCCGAAAATGAACCGTCACTCGACCCAACGAAGGTAAGCCTAAAAGTTCAAATATTAGATGTTATGAATGCAATAGGTTTGTACATATCAAGTCCGAATGCCCAAAACTCAAGAGCAAAGCACCAAAACACAAAAAGGCACTCAATGCTACTTGGGAAGAAGCATCCGAGGAAGAAGATAATGATCGTCTTCTCATGGATAAACCGGTGGAATCGGAGACGGAGTCGGAACCAGAACCTAAATCGAAAACCGAAGACGAGTCGAACTGTGAAGAACTATTCAAGACAAGCCACGGATACGCATCCGGTTCAAAAGATACACTCAAGGTAAGTCGGTCTCTCATTAGTACACTTTATAGTGAAATTAAGTTTTTAACTAGAAAGTTAGCTAAGTCTGAGTCCAAGGTCGAGACCCTAGTTGAGGAAGTTAAACTCCTCAAACACGAGGTCCCCCTAACCTCTTCGACTAGTCGAGTTCAAGAGGAGGACTCAACTCGGGTTGAAAAACACAAAGTTGAGAACTCACTCTTGAAGAGTCAAGTCGAAGATCTTAGGAATACGTTGGAAAGGTTTACTTTGGGATCCAAAGGACTTGACCTCCTACTTGGGTCGCAAAGGGCCGTGTACAACAAGGCTGGGCTAGGGTTTAGCTCAAATACGACTAACAAGTCGTATATGTCGATTGTAAGTCGACATAAAAAACATGTCCAAGCATGGGTCCCTAAGACCACCTTAATTTCAAACTTAGGATCGAACCAGTACTGGGTTCCCAATGACCAAATCCACTATGTGGAGAGACCGAATCGATTCAATGGTCCAGGGGGAGCTAGTACGAAACTTGTTTGTGTTTTAACCTAGAAATTGCATGCTTAGGTTTTTATTTAGTTTGATTTTCCTTTTTAGAATGGTTAGATAGGACTATAACTCGTCAATACTTGATAACATAGTACCAGGATGCGGCGAGATGATAGTACGCTAGGAAAGCGAAGTCTTGTGTATTCGGGCTAGATAAGGCGTATCTAGTTCGATGCACTTGACCGAGTGGAACTAGCTGAAGCTACCTCGCCGTACCCTAGACTAGTTAGACCAGGAAGTGGTCTTAGGTGAGTCAAGTTATTATTTTCTTGAAAATGGCTTTGTCTAAGGAAGTGGTTGTTGTTCCGATCAAAGAAGGCCTCTGTACCTCGCCACGACCTGGAAGCCATGATCTTGAAAAGGTGACTTGATGAGCCTAAGGTCAAATCCGAATCTAGCGCAAGGTTGACAAGTGTTTAAGTCATTAAATTTAAATCAAGTAAAATTGGAAGTCATCTCACAAGAATATATAGGGTTAACGTGTTTGATCATGTAGACATGGGTGAGATGATTTAGGTTAATAATTTTCAACCAATCTTTAATAAATCCAATATCCGATCCAACTACCTTGCGTGTAGGATCAATGGATGTTGGACAGTGGTTGCTCCCGACACATATCCGGGGATCAACTCAAGTTTTCGAAGCTTCGATTCAAACGACAAGGATCGGTAGCCTTCGAAAATAACGACAAGCTTAAAATCATCGGATCAGGTGATATTGAGCTTAACTCAAATTTTGTTATTCAAAATGTTTTATTAGTAGAAATTTTTCAATATAATTTATTTAGTGTAAGCCAATTGTGTGATAATAACTATAAGATCATATTTCTAGAAAATGAATGCGTAATTAATACAAATGAAACTTCTAAAACAATTCTTAAGGGAACTAGAAATAACAATATTTACACTATTAACTTAACTAACTCCTCAACTAAGTGTCTTATGACACGGCAAGAGGAATCATGGTTGTGGCACCGACGACTCAGTCACTCACACCCAAGACTCATCCACAAGATGAGTCAGAGTAACTTAGTCAGAGGTTTGCCTAACCTCAATAGCTTGGATAATAAAATATGTAATGCTTGTCAACAAGGTAAACAATCTAGGACACAACATCAACTAACTAATCAAGAACGAACCAAAAGTGTGCTTGAGCTCTTACACATGGATCTATTTGATTCACACGGAGCTAAGTCACTTAATGGAAGTAAATTTTGCTTAGTCATAATTGATGACTATTCTAGATTTACTTGGGTTAGGTTCATCAAACACAAAAGTGATACCCTAAATCAATTAATCAATCTATTTAAATTAATAGAAAATCAACAAAGCATTAAAATCAAAAGACTTAGGACTGATCATGGTGGTGAATTCGAGAACCATAGGTTTACAAAATTCTGTAACCTAAATGGATACCACCATGAGTTCTCCTACCCTAGAACTCCACAACAAAATGGCCTAGTAGAACACAAAAATAGAACCCTACAAGAAGCCGCTAGGGCAATGTTAAACGAGTATAACCTACCCGATAGGTTTTGGGCGGAAGCCGTGAGTACGACATGCTATGTCCAAAATAGGATCCTTATGGTAAAGAGGCACCTTAAGACCTCATACGAGATTTATCACGATAAAATACCTAACATCAAGTACTTTAGGGTATTTGGGTGTAAGGTACATATCCTAAACACTAAGGATTACCTAGGGAAATTTACATCCAAAACCACGACCGAAATCTTTCTAGGATACTCGACTACGAGTAGAGCTTATAGAGTATATAACCATGACACCCTTAGAGTCGAAGAGACTATTAATGTAGTATTTGATGAAGGACACGAACCTACAAAACCCCCGGCAACCCCAATTAGCGAGCTGATTCATACTAGACCTAACTCTGATCCGGAAATCAGGTCTAGTGTTAATCCTAATCTAAGTCAACCAAGTCACTCTAATGACCAAGTGATAGATGAATCTAACCAAACTAGAACTCAAACGAGTCATCCTATTGATCAAGTTGTAGACTCAAACCCAAATCAAACTAGAACTCAAACGAGTCATCCTATTGATCAAGTTGTAGACTCAAACCCAAATCCAACTAGGACTCAAACAAATCATCCTATCGACCAAGTGATAGGTGATCCAAGTCTAGGAGTTTGAACTAGAGTCTCATACAGAAACCTTAGTCAAATCTCCTTAATTTCCAAAATTGAACCCAAGACTATTGACCAAGCTCTTCTTGATCCCGATTGGATTATTGCAATGCAAGAAGAGTTGGCTCAATTCACTAGGAATGAAGTATGGGAATTAGTACCACCACCTAAAGATAAAACAATCATTGGAACAAGGTGGGTGTTTAGAAATAAACTTGATGATAAAGGTGAAGTGGTTAGAAATAAAGCTAGACTAGTCGCTAAAGGGTTTAGTCAAGTCGAAGGTTTAGATTACGACGAGACCTATGCCCCAATAGCTAGATTAGAGTCCATTCAAATGCTATTAGCGTATGCAGCACATCAAGGATTTAAGTTGTTTCAAATGGATGTGAAATCTGCGTTCTTAAATGGATACATTAAAGAAGAAGTTTATGTTAGTCAACCCCCCGGTTTCGAAAGTTTAGACAAACCCGACCATGTCCTTAGGTTAAAGAAAGCTCTCTATGGACTTAAACAAGCTCCTCGAGCTTGGTACGAGAGACTTTCAATTTATCTTAAGTCCAAAGGTTTTAACCAAGGTGTAGTTGACCCAACTCTTTTCGTAAAAACCTTAGGTAAAGACATATTCATAGCCCAAATCTACGTAGATGATATTATTTTCGAAACCACCAACTCAATCCTACTAAATGAGTTCATTTCACTTATGGAAAGTGAATTTGAAATGAATTTAGTAGGTGAGTCAAGCTTTTTTTTAGGTCTACAAATTAAACAAACTAAAGATGGAATATACCTACATCAACGCAAATATACTAGGGAATTAGTTAAACGCTTTGGAATGCAAAACGCTAAAATTATTAATACCCCAATGGCAACTAATGTGAATATGGAAGAAGATGTAATCGGAATTTCAATTGATTTAAAATACTATAGGAGCGTAATAGGGAGTCTCCTTTACTTAACTACAAGTCGACCCGATATCTTATTTGCAGTAAGTATGTGCGCAAGGTTCCAAACTTGTGCCAAGGAGTCTCACCTAACTCTAGTCAACCGTATCCTTAGATATCTACCGAGTTCGAACTAACCGGCTACTCCGATTCAGACTATGCCAGTAGTAAGCTCGATAGAAAGAGTACGAGTGGTTGTTGTCAACTTCTCGGCTTGAGTCTAGTGAGTTGGTGCAGTAGGAAGAAACACTGTGTTGCCTTATCTACCACCAAAGCCGAATACATCGCGATGGGTGAGTGTGTCACTCAGCTTCTTTGGATGAAGCACACTCTCCGCGACTTTAAGTTAGACTTTACAAATACTAAACTTCACGTAGATAACATTAGTTCAATTAATCTTACTAAGAATCCGATATGTCACTCTAGGACCAAACATATAGAGGTCAACACCATTTCATTCCAGATGTAGAGCTAGTGCATCGCCATGAACCACGGAGTATAATCATACATACTAACCGACTCTGACCAGGACTGATTGATCTTTCATATCAATCAAGCCAAATATGAGTCAAACATTTTATAGATGAATTTATTTTCAGTATATGATTTTCAAAATAATGTGGAACATGCTTGGACTTTAAAATTAATACTTATTTTTTATTCCACACACACCCTCACTCTTTTCGATATATGGCAAAAGGGGGAGAAAAGGCCAAAGTTAAGGGATCAATTTTTTTTTATGGCCAAGGCTTACTTAACTTTAAGTTAACAAAACAAGTTAAGAGAATTCTTAACTTAAACACATTTAGGTAACTTGCTAACAAAAAAGTAATTTACTTAACTTTAAGTTAACTTACATTTAGTTAACTTGTTAAAAAAAAGTAATTTACTTAACTTTAAGTTAACCTGTTAACAAAACGGAAGTAAAGGCCAAGAAATCAATTTTTTGATTTCTTAACTTAAAACTAACACTATTTTTTGATTTCTTAACTTAAAACTTATTTTAAACACTATGGCCAATATTAAGTAATTTCGGTTACTTAAATTTTTTTTTAGTAGCAAACATCAAGGGGGAGAGTTAAAACTCTTTCTCAAGTACTCACCCTTGGTCAAGGGGGAGGATTCCTCAAGGGAGAGCACTTGAAAAAGAGTTTTTATATACTCCTGCTCATTCATGCATATCTCATACTCATTTTGCTTAATGCACTTAATTTATTTTTCTTAACTTTGTATGTGGGGTTGCCATAAATCAAAAAGGGGGAGATTGTTGGTGCAGTAGGCACCTAAGTCGAACCTGAGTTTTGATTATAGCAAACGATACAAAGTTAAGCTCATGTCATTATCTCATGAGCTGAATCAAGTATGTAGAAATGATAAGCTAAGCCGAAGGTCAGCGACACTCGGAGAGAACCGTAGTGGTCGAGCGACACCGGAAAGACTTCGGAGGGAGCCGAAGGAATCTGGTGGAGACCAAAAGCAAGGCTTCAAAGGTAAATGTTGAGGTAAGCTCGTGTGAGTGAGCAGAAGTAAGGTCGAGTCCTCCATACGAGGATATCCTTAGGCGACGATCCGACCAAGACTTCCCATGGAAGGTCTATGTTGAGATCGGATGGCAAGTGGCCGTCGAATTCACTTATATTTCGAGCTAACTCTTTATTACAGTCGAAAATTCTGAAAATCAGTTCAACCGGCCAAGGATCAGTTCAACTACTGAGCCATCAGTTCAACCGGCCAAGGATCAGTTCAACTACTGAGCCATCAGTTCAACCGGCCAAGAAATCAGTTCAACCGATGGTCAAAAATCAGCATCGAGGAGTCAAGCTTTATCACCATTTTTCAAGGAGTTTTGTGGCCAATTCCTATTGGTTGAAGACTCATTCGATGAGGGGCTTAAAGGCTATAAAAGGAGGGCTTCTCCTAGGGTTTTTCATGAATCTCTAAGTGCTCAAAAGCCTCCGCAACGCTATGACTCTCCGACGACTCTACAATGATGAAGTGTTGCCAACAACCCTAGCCTAATTTATATTTACTAGTTGTTGGTATAATTTTATTTTGTCATATCTTTATACTGCAATTCTTTATTGAGGTTTTCTATCATTGCATTTTACATTAATAGAAGAGAGGGTGTGTCTCTCTATCTTTTGCTTTCGAAGGTTTTTGTAATCGTCTAACTCCTACCTCCAACGAGGAGGAGTGTTTTAATGTTTTGCCCTCCGTGCGTGGTCAAGGACCACTAGGGCCTTGGAGTAGTAGCCGAAGGCTACGAACCAAGTAAAAAATATTTGTCTCCTTTATTTATTGCTTATCTTTCCGCTACAATTAATTATCTACTCGGGTTTTATCGAACGAACAAAAAAAAGGTTTTATCGGTATTCACTCCCCCCCCCCTCTAGCGATCCGCTTCGATCCAACAGTGGTCTTGAATATTTTGTCTCTTTCATAGATGATTATTCAAGATATGGATGACACTACGATCTGATCGTGGAGGTGAGTACCTCTTGGGAGAGTTTAGGAACTACTTATTAGAGGATGGGAATCAATCCCAACTGACTGCACCTGGCACACCCCAGCAGAAGGGTGTAGCAAAGCAAAGGAATAGGACTCTTATGGAGATGGTTAGATCGATGATGAGTTATGCTGACTTGCCAGATTCGTTATGGGGATATTCTCTAGATACGACGGTGTACATTCTGAACTAGGTTTCATCTAAATCAGTGTCTTCTACTCCCACAGAATTGTGGACTAGGCGAAAGCCCAGTCTAAGACATATTCGGATATGGGGAGTCCAGCACATGTGCTGAAGGCAGATGCTGGTAAGTTGGAACCTCGTACAGAAGTACACATGTTAGTTGGCTATCTTAGAGGAATGAAGGGTTGTTTGTTTTATAGTCCTAGAGATCAGTGAGTGATCGTTAGCACGAACGTTAGATTTCTAGAGGAAGACTATGTGATGAGCCACAACCCCAAAAGTAAAATTGTTCTGGAGGAATTAAAAGGGGAAGTCACTTCCTTAGTACCACCGAAACGAGAGGATATACCACAAGTCACTGCACCGCGTGTCACAGAGCATACACAGGAGATACCACGTCATAGTGGGAGGGTTGTTAGACAGCCTCATAGATTCATGTTCTTGAGTGAATCTTCTGATTTGGTCACTGGTGAACAAGAACCTGATCCCTGGACATATGACGAGGCAATTCAAGATAAAGATGCAGCATCTTGGCAAAGTGCAATGAATGCTGAGATTGAATCTATGGATTCAAATCAGGTCTGGGAGCTAGTAGAGCCACCTGATGGTGTAAAAACCATTGGATACAAGTGGATCTACAAGAAAAAGAGAGGAATAGATGGGAAGGTTGAGACCTTCAAAGCGAGGCTTGTTGCGAAGGGGTATACTCAGAAAGAGGGTATCGATTATGAGGAGACCTTTTCGCCGGTAGCCACGCTTAAGTCTATCCGGATTCTCTTATGCATAGCGGCTCATATGGATTATGAGGCGTGGCAGATGGATGTCAAGACAGATTTCCTTAATGGAAGTCTTGAGGAAAACATATATATGAAGCAACCAGACGGATTCATTGTTAAGGGCAAAGAGCATCTTGTATGTAAGCTTAATCAGTCCATTTATGGATTGAAGCAAGCTTCGAGGTCTTGGAACATCCGTTTTGATGAGGTAATCTAGTCATATGGATTTATTCAAAGTCCGGATGAGTCTTGTGTATACAAGAGATGTGACGAAAATGTAGTGGTATTTCTTGTACTATACGTAGATAACATTTTGGTGATTGGCAATAATATCAAGGTGTTATTGGACGTAAGGGTATGGTTGTCCAAACAGTATGATTTGAAGGACTTGGGAGAGGTGGGACACATCCTGGGGATCAAGGTTATAAGGGATCGCAGGAAAAGGATGTTGTGCTTATCCCAAGCTTCATACATAAGACACAATTATGGATCGTTTTAGCATTCAGAACTCCAAGAAAGTTTTTTCTACCTTTCAGGCTTGGAGTTCCTTTATCTAAGGAGATGTGTCCTAGAACATCTGAGGAGATAGAGGAAATGAAGGTAGTTCCTTATGCTTCGGCGGTAGGAAGCCTCATGTATGCAAAGCTATGTATGAGACAAGATATCAGCTATGTCGTGGGCATGGTCAGCAGATATCAGAGTAATCTAGGACAGGGACATTGGACTACGGTAAAGCATATATTGAAGTGCCTGAAAAGGACTAGGGATTATATGCTAGTTTACTGGGAAGACCAATTACTCCCTGTCGGTTACATGGATTGCGACTTCCAATCAGATAGGGATAACAGTAAGTCTACCTCAGGTTTTGTGTTTACTTTTGGAGGTGGAGCCATTGTATGGAGAAGTGTCCAGCAGAAATGCGTGGTGGACTCCACCATGGAAGTTGAGTATGTGGCATCCTCTGAGGCGGCCAAAGAAGTTGTGTGGCTCAGGAACTTCCTGATGGACTTGGATGTGATTCCTGGTTTTCCCAGAACTATCACAATTTATTGTGATAATAATGGTGCAGTTGCAAACTCGAAGGAAACCCGAGCTCATAAGGCAAGTAAACACATAGAGCACAAGTACTACCTAATACGAGAAATCGTAAAGAAGGTAGAAGTTGCTGTCGCCTAGATTGCATTAGAGGATTACCTGGTAGACCCTTTTCACTAAGGCCCTTCTAGCGAGAGATTTGATAGGCATGTGGAGGGAAGGGGAATCAGATGTATGCCAGTATGAGGACAGCATAGTCTTTTTGTATAAGTGGGAGATTGTAGGGATGTATACTGAAAAGTCTATATTTTGTATGAACATCTTTATTTTGAAATAAGAATCACATGATCATTGTTTGCATTTATATGGTTATGCAATATTGTCTAATACATTACATTATAGATAACATGGTGTGTGGTGTCACACGGTAGATCATGTTATCGGCACCGTGTAAAGTATAAGTAAAGGCTCACAACTGAGATGACTTTGGACAAACCATCGGATTGGTTGTAGTGTGATTTTGTATTTGTTTGTCTTGACCATAGAATCATACTAGTGCACTTTTTGTGTATTGAGCAGGACCGACTTAGAGGTGATTCTATTTATTGCTCACTACATAATCGAATCGGACCTCAGATATTATATTGTACATACTTTTAATTCCGATATAATAACGGGCACATATACTTAGTACTCATCTCTTTGATTTACCAATGGGCGAGATTTATAGATTAAATCGATAGGCTCAGTAAGTTGGGAGATGATATTATTTTTATGGTGTGTCGTTGATTATAGGAGAAAACCGTGTCCTATATATTAGGATGATGATGTCCCCTTGAGGAGCTCATAAGGTTCATCATGTTAACCCTGCAGGTGGACTTGGTCTGGCATGATGAAAAGGTTGAGTGATACTACTTAAGGAGTTAGATGTTGATTAATTAATGGTGAGTAAATTAATTAATCGACGAACATACGAGATCTTAAACACGGGGAGAAAATGTACAAATAATATATGGAGCCCATATTATCATATGGGGGTTGGTGAGGTAGATCGATGATGATCCTTTAGTGGATTGGATTATCATTAGTGGATCGGACTTTATGTGGGCTTGATCCATTCGTGGCCAAAATCCAACTCCTCCTCATGGTCCCTATTATAGCCTATTAACACCTCATGAAGCTTAGATATAATGGATAGAAACAAAACTCTAGATCCAAAGGTAGAGATTAAATCTCTAAGATCCGACGGTTGAGATTAAATCCCTAGATCCGACAGTTGAGATTAAATCCCTAGAACCATTGGTGGAGATTAAACCAAGGCTTATCCCTAACTCTATAAAAGGGTGGACTAGGGGTGGGCGGCAAGATTATGGAGAGGAAAAGGGGCTAGGGTTTGGGCGGCAAGAGCAAAGGAGGTTAGGGTTTTGGGTGGCCACAATTAAGGAAAGTTTCTTTCTTCTTCCTTTGGTGGCCGAAACCCTTCCTCCTTCTTCCCTTCTTGGTTTGGTCGGTGCCCAAGCTTCTCCCCTTGCTCTATGGCTTATAATGGATGAGTTTTGGGTTGCTTCCCAATGGCGGCAACCAATCCTAGTATGGATAGGAATAGGAGTGGAGCTAGGGTTAGGGTTTGGGTGTTGGTGTTGTGCGACAACAAGGGGAGGAGAGATCCTTTCTTCTTCTTCCTAATGTTGGTCGGCCCCTCTTCCTTCTTCCCTCTACCTTGACCAAAGCTCAATCTATTCTTCTCCCCTTCATCCTTTGCTGGAAATTAGGAGAGCTTAGTTTAGGGTTGGGGCGGCAACAAGGAGAAGGAGTGTTTTCCTTTCTCTTCTCCAAGTGTTGGCCGGCGCCCATGTCCTTGTTGTTTCTCCTTTGGTTAGTTTCCATACTCCATGTTCCTTTCCTTGGTCGGCGGCAACATCGAGTTTATTGACTTGGTGGCCGGTTCTACATAGGAAGATGAGTTTTTTTTAAGGATCTTCCTTTGTTCGAAGTGAACAAGGAAAGGAAGATTGGTGATCTAAGAGGCTTCAACTTTTGGTAGATCGTCGCCCACACAACGTCCGAAAGGAGGAAGGACATACAATAGAAGATCAAGAGGTATAACAAGAGGTATAATCTTGTTTACTTTCGTTAGTGTTCTTTTGTATTATGTTTATAATTGCTTTTCAATTATATGCATGTTTTGTGTGGATGGTTACTTGCTTGTATTTGTTTTTCAACTATGAGCATGATATAAATCTGTATATGACTAATATAACTTGGACCCCGAACATAAAAACAAAAATTGGCAATCCGGACATCGTCTATTTCGCGGCTACTCGTAGAATAGAGGATGGTCGCTTGAACAACGAGTTTGTTCGAGTGACCTCTCTTAACAAATAGCACGACGATGGCTTGGTTGTTTGGGCAATCCCTTTTGTCTAGGATTAAATTTTTAATCCGGGGACATCGAAGTGATCGCCATGATCAAACGACCGAGGTGAAGTGGGAAGCGAAGTTTCCCCTCGCAGACTCGATAAGCAAAACCATTAAATTGGTATGCGAGCTTCCGGGGCAAAACCCTTCAATTGGTATCAGAGCCAAGGTTTCCGGTTTTGTGTTTTTAGGATTTGGTTAATTTTTATGCACTTTTTCATATATTATATGTGCCGGATAATAGTAGGATATGTGTATTTTAACTCTTTGGTTGCAGGCATAAGATCCGACTATTATGGCCATATGTGTGTATGTGATTGTATGTGTGTAAATATTTATTTTGTTGAATCCGCGGGGTTGACGAGGCTAGTATTTGAATTTTTGTAAATTAGATACGGCATTGTTTAGCCACTCTTTATTTTATTTATTTTTGATCTAGATTTCATGTACACTCCCTCGTGGAGTATAGGATCGATGGATGTAAATTAAAATAGGTTTTAGTCTCGGCTCGTATCTCCGGATGGCTTGTACATGGCGGAGGAGGAGCGGATGAGAAGGCATTGCGACGGGAGACATATTGAAGACAAAATCCATAATAGTTTGAAAATAATTTATTTTTCATATTTATTGCTTTTTGTTTGATATCCATGTCGTAGGCTAGGAAAATTCCTCAATTTTAAATTACTAAGTAGGAGAGGGATATTTTTATAAATTCCCGCGGCCTCCATTACGATTTGACAAGTGATGCAAACAAACTTACTCGTCGGATTTGAGTGCCTTCCTCCCCATCGAATGAGTTTGTTTGTGGATCACAAGGTCAAATATGGTTATAGGGAGTTATTAAGGAGCGTGTGCACTTCCCCATCGTAAGGCACATAACCTGAGATAATTACCTTGGTACCAAGTAATGGTGAACACTTAGATACAAATATAAGTATCCTCCCCATTAGAGTCACTGCTTTTATTTGTAGGGCCGAAGAGAAACCAACTATTAATTTTACTTGTCAAAAAGTTAGGTTGACAAGATAGTAAAATTAATGGGTAAAACCTCCTCTTACAAATGTAGAATTCGTATACGTCCACACTATCGTGGCATATGATATTCTCGGTGTTTTGAGGTGTTGGTTGATTTTAAAATTTTATTGTTTGAGGAATCAATAATTTTTTGAAATCCAAAGTAATGATCTATGTGATTCTTAGGATTTTCAAAATAACTTACAGTCCACTTGCTATGATACTAAAGGAAAATAAACTTACTGTACATAATTATCATGATTGGAAAAGAATCTAGATATTGTCTTATCTGCTAAGGAGTACAAGTAGGCACTCTTCGAAGAGTGTTCTCAATCCATGGTTGCTCAAAAAGGTTTCTACTTCTAAGCCGAAAGGCAAGAAGAAGGAGAAACAAGGTGGAGCAAAGGTGGTGGGAGGATCTCAGGGAGGAGTGAAGAAGCCGAAAGGCAAGTACTTCACTTACAAGCAGGATGGACATTGGAAGAAGGACTGTCCCAATCCAAAGCAGAACAAAGATATATCCTTTGGACTAGTCATTGAAACATGATTAGCGGTATTATCTACCGACACTTGGTGTGTAGATACGGGAGCCACTAATCTTGACTACGATACTTTGCAGGGGTTCCAGGAAACCCGACGACTAGCTAAAGGGGAGATTACCATTTACTTGGGCAATGCCATGAAGGTGACGACTATTGCAGTGGGAGAAGTTTTATTTATCCCTTGAGAAAAATAAAACTTAGGTTCTGGAAAATTCCCTTTATGTACCTTTATTTAGAAAGAACTTAGTTTCAGTTTCTAAATTGTTTATGGATGGATATTCTATTTCTTTTAATGACAGAGCTGTTATAAAAAGAAATAGGGAGAATATCTGTTCAGGTACATTGATAGGAAATTTGTATACACTTGAACCAAAACCTCCCACGATGCAAATTGAAGTTTATAACTCATCTTCTAATTCCAATAAGAGAAAAAACCTTCGAAGATGAACCAAACATATCTTTGGCATCTTAGGCTTAGTCATATTAACCTAAGAAGAATTTAAAGGTTGATAGCTGATGGACCTCTCGGTTCATTAGTGGTGAAAGATTTCACAATCTGCGAATCTTGCTTGGAGGATAAAATGACCAAGAGGCTTTTTAAGGCCAAGGGGTATAGAGCCAAAGATGTGTTAGAAATGGTTCATTCTGATTTGTGTGGTCCTATAACTATCCAGGCAAGAGGTGGTCTTGAATATTTCGTCTCTTTCATAGACGATTATTCAAGATATGGATGACACTACGATCTGATCGTGGTGGTGAGTACCTCTTGGGAGAGTTTAGGAACTACTTATTAGAAGATGGGAATCAATCCCAATTGACTGCACCTGGCACACCCCAGCAGAAGGGTGTAGCAGAACGAAGGAATAGGACTCTTATGGAGATGGTTAGATCGATGATGAGTTATGCTGACTTGCCAAATTCGTTCTGGGGATATGCTCTAGATACGACGGTGTACATTCTGAACTAGGTTTCATCTAAATCAGTGCCTTCTACTCCCACAGAATTGTGGACTGGGCAAAATCTTAGTCTAAGACATATTCGGATATGGGGAGTCCAGCACATGTGCTGAAGGCAGATGCTGGTAAGTTGGAACCTCGTACAGAAGTACGCATGTTCGTTGGCTATCCTAGAGGAACGAAGGGTGGTTTGTTTTATAGTCCTAGAGATAAGTGGGTGATCGTTAGCATGAACGCCAGATTTCTAGAGGAAGACTATGTGATGAGCCACAACCCCAAGAGTAAAATTTTTCTGGAGGAATTAAAAGGGGAAGTCACTTCCTTAGTACCACCGGAATGAGAGGATATACCACAAGTCACTGCACCACGTGTCACAGAGCATACACAGGAGATACCTCGTCATAGTGGGAGGGTTGTTAGACAGCCTCATAGATTCCTGTTCTTGAGTGAATCTTCTAATTTGGTCCCTGGCGAACATGAACCTGATCCCTGGACATATGACGAGGCAATCCAAGATAAAGATGCAGCATCTTGGCAAAGTGCAATGAATGCTGAGATCGAATCTATGGATTCAAATCAGGTCTGGGAGCTAGTAGAGCCACCCGATGGTGTAAAAACCATTGGATACAAGTGGATCTACAAAAAAAGGAGAGGAATAGATGGGAAGGTAGAGACCTTCAAAGCGAGGCTTGTTGCGAAGGGGTATACTCAGAAAGAGGGTATCGATTATGAGGAGACCTTTTCGCCGGTAGCCACGCTTAAGTCTATCCGGATTCTCTTATGCATAACAGCTCATATGAATTATGAGGCGTGGCAGATGGATGTCAAGATAGGTTTCCTTAATGGAAGTCTTGAGGAAAACATATATATGAAGCAACCATAGGGATTCATTGCTAAGGGCAAAGAGCATCTTGTATGTAAGATTAATCGGTCCATTTATGGATTGAAGCAAGCTTTGAGGTCTTGGAACATCCGTTTTGATGAGGTAATCCAGTCATATGGATTTATTCAAAGTCCGGATGAGTCTTGTGTATACAAGAGATGTGACGGAAATGTAGTGGTATTTCTTGTACTATACGTAGATAACATTTTGGTGATTGGCAACAATATCAAAATGTTATCGGACGTAAGGGTTTGGTTGTCCAAACAGTATGATATGAAGGACTTGGGAGAGGTGGGACACATCCTTGGGATCAAGGTTATAAGGGATCGCAGGAAAAGGATGTTGTGCTTATCCCAAGCTTCATACATAAGACACAATTATGGATCGTTTTAGCATGCAGAACTCCAAGAAAGTTTTTTCTACCTCTCTAGCTTGAAGTTCCTTTATCTAAGGAGATGTTTCCTAGAACATCTGAGGAGATAGAGGAAATGAAGGTGGTTCCTTATGCTTCGGCGGTAGGAAGCCTCATCTATGCAATGCTATGTACGAGACCAGATATTTGCTTTGTCGTGGGCATGGTCAGCATATATCAGAGTAATCCAGGACAGGGACATTGGACTGCGGTAAAGCATATATTGAAGTGCCTGAAAAGGACTAGGGATTATATGCTAGTTTACCGGGCAGACCAATTACTCCCTGTCGGTTACATGGATTGCGACTTCCAATCAGATAGGGATAACAGTAAGTCTACCTCAGGTTTTGTGTTTACTTTGGGATGTGGAGCCATTGTATGGAGGAGTGTCCAGCTGAAATGCGCGGCGGAATCCACCATGGAAGCTGAGTATGTAGCAGCCTCTGAGGCGGCCTAAGAAGCTGTGTGGCTCAGGAACTTCCTGATGGACTTGGATGTGATTCCTAGTTTGTCCAGAACTATCACAATTTATTGTGATAATAATGGTGCAGTTGCAAACTCGAAGGAAACACGAGCTCTTAAGGCAAGTAAACACATACAGCGCAAGTACTACCCGATACGAGAAATCGTAAAGAAGGTAGAAGTTGATGTTGCCTAGATTGCATTAGAGGATGACCTGGTAGACCCTTTTCACTAAGTCCCTTCTAGCGAGAGCTTTGATAGGCATGTGGAGGGAAGGGGAATCAGATGTATGGCAGTATGAGGACAACATATTCTTTTAGTATAAGTGGGAGATTGTAGGGATGTATACTGAAAAGTCTATCTTTTGTATGAATGTCTTTATTTTGAAATAAGAATCACATGATCAATGTTTGCATTTATATGGTTATGCAATATTGTCTAATACATTACATTATAGATAACATGGTGTGTGGTGTCACACAGAAGATCATGTTATCGGCACCTTGTAAAGTATAAGTAAAGGCTCACAACCGAGATGACTTTGGACAAACCATCGGAAAGGTTGTAGTGTGATTTGGTAATGGTTTGTCTTGACCATAGAATCATACTAGTGCACTTTGTGTGTATTGAGCAGGACCGACATAGAGGTGATTCGATTTATTACTGACTACATAATCGAATTGAACATTAGATATTATATTGTACATACTCTTAATCTCGATATAATAACGGGCACATATACTTAGTACTCATCTCTTTGATTTACCAATGGGCGAGATTTATAGATTAAATCGATAGGCTTGGTAAGTTGGGAGATGATATTATTTATCTAGTGTGCCATTGATTATAAGAGGAAACCGTGTCCTATATATTAGGATGATAATGTCCTCTTGTGGAGCTCATAAGGTTCATCATGTAAACCCTGCAGGTGGACTTGGTCTGGCATGATGAAAAGGTTGAGTGGTACAACTTAAGGAGTTAGATGTTGATTAATTAATGGTCAGTAAATTAATTAATCGATGGACATACGAGATCTTAAACACGGGGAGAAAATGTACAAATAATATATGGAGCCCAAATTATTATATGGGGGTTGGTGAGGTAGATCGATGATGATCTTTTATTGGATTGGATCATCATTAGTGGATCGGACTTTATGTGGGCTTGATCCATGGGTGGCCAAGATCCAACTCCTCCTCATGGTTCCAATTGTAGCCTATTAACACCTCATGAAGTTTAGATCTAATGGATAGAAACAAAACTCTAGATCCAAAGGTAGAGATTAAATCTCTATATCCGACGGTTTAGATTAAATCCCTAGAACCAATGGTGGAGATTACACCAAGGCTTATCCCTAACTCTATAAAAGGGTGGACTAGGGGTGGGCGGCAAGATTATGGAGAGGAAAAGGGGCTAGGGTTTGGGCGACAAGAGCAAAGGAGGTTAGGGTTTTGGGTGGCCACAATTAAGGAAAGTTTCTTTCTTCTTCCTTTGGTGGCCGAAACCCTTCCTCCTTCCCTCCTTGGTTTGGCCGGTGCCCATGATTCTCCCCTTGCTCTATGGCTTATGATGGATGAGTTTAGGGTTTCTTCCCATGGGTGGCAAAAAATCCTTGTTGGGATAGGAATAGGAGTGGGGCTAGGGTTAGGGTTTGGGTGTTGGTGTTGGGCGGCAACAAGGGGAGGAGAGATCCTTTCTTCTTCTTCCTAAGGTTGGCCGGCCCCTATTTTTTCTTCCCTCTACCTTGACCAAAGCTCAATCTATTCTTCTCCCCTTCATCCTTGGCCGGAAATTAGGAGAGCTTAGTTTAGGGTTTGTGCGGCAACAAGGAGGAGGAGTGTTTTCCTTTCTCTTCTCCAAGTGTTGGCTGGTGCCCATGTCCTTGTTGTTTCTCCTTCGGTTGGTCTCCATACTCCATGTTCTCTTCCTTGGCCGGTCGCAACATCGAGTTTATTGACTTGGTGGCCGGTTCTAGATAGGAAGATGAGTTTTGTTTAAGGATCTTCCTTTGTTCGGAGTGAACAAGGAAAGGAAGATTGGTGATGTAGGAGGCTTCAACTTTTGGTAGATCATCGCCCACACGACGTCCGAAAGGAGGAAGGACATACAATAGAAGATCAAGAGGTATAACAAGAGGTATAATCTTGTTTATTTTCATTAGTGTTCTTTTGTATTATGTTTATAATTGCTTTTCAATTATATGCATGTTTTGTGTGGATGGTTACTTGCTTGTATTTGTTTTTCAACTATGAGCATGATATAAATCTGTATATGGCTAATATAACTTGAACCCTGAATATAAAAACTAAAATCGGCAATCCGGTCATTGTCTATTCCGCGGCTACTCGTAGAATAGAGGATGGTCGCTTGAACAACGAGTTTGTTCAAGTGACCTCTCTAAATGAATAGCACGACGATGGCTTGGTTGTTTGGGCAATCCCTTTTGTCTAGGATTAAATTTTTAATCTTGGGACATTGAAGGGATCGCCATGATCAAACGATCGAGGTGAAGTGGGAAGCGAAGTTTCCCCTCACGGACTCGATAAGCAAAACCATTAAATTGGTATGAGAGCTTCCGAGGCAAAACCCTCTATTGGTATCAAAGCCAAGGTTTCCGATTTTATGTGTTTATGATTCGGTTAATTTTTATGCACTTTTTCATATATTATATGTGTCGGATAATAGTAGGATATGCGTAGTTTAACTCTTTGGTTGCAGGCATAAGATCCAACTATTATGGTCATATGTGTGTATGTGATTGTATGTGTGTAAATATTTATTTTGTTGAATCCTCGGGGTTGACGAGGCTAGTATTTGATTTTTTATAAATTAGATACGGCATTGTTAAGCCACTCTTTATTTTATTTTACTTTCGATCTAGATTTCATGTACACTCCCTCGTGGTGTATAGGATCGATGGATGTAAATTAAAATAGGTTTTAGTCTCGGCTCAGATCTCCGGATTGCTTGTACATGGCGTAGGAGGAGCGGACAAGAAGGCGTTGCGACGGGAGACATATTGAAGACAAAAGCCATAAAAGTTGGAAAATAATTTATTTTTCATATTTATTGCTTTTTGTTTGATATGCATGTCGTAGGCTAGGAAAATTCCTCAATTTTAAATTACTAAGTCGGAGAGGGATATTTTTATAAATTCCCGCGGCCTCCATTACGATTTGACAAGTGATGCAAACAAACTTGCGCGTCAGATTTGAGTGCCTTCCTCCCCATCGGATGAGTTTGTTTGCGGATCACAAGGTCAAATATGGTTATAGGGAGTTATTAAAAAGCGTGTGCACTTCCCCATCGTAAGGCACATAACCCGAGATAATTACCTTGGTACCAAGTAATGGTGAACACTTAGATACAATTATAAGTATCCTCCCCATCGGAGTCACTGCTTTTATTTGTAGGGCCGAAGAGAAACCAACTATTAATTTTACTTGTCAAAAAGTTAGGTTGACAAGATAGTAAAATTAATGGGTAAAATCTCCTCTTACAAATGT
Organism: Wurfbainia villosa; assembly: GCA_025175895.1. Classification (NCBI taxonomy): domain Eukaryota; kingdom Viridiplantae; phylum Streptophyta; class Magnoliopsida; order Zingiberales; family Zingiberaceae; genus Wurfbainia; species Wurfbainia villosa. Next base: position 38,173,170 of record CM045997.1, read on the forward strand.
AGAATTCGTATATGTCCACACTATCGTGGCATACGATATTCACGGTGTTTTGAGGTGTTGGTTGATTTTAAAATTTTATTGTTTGAGGAATCAATAATTTTTTGAAATCCAAAGTCATGATCTATGTGATTCTTAGGATTTTCAAAATGACTTACAGTCCACTTGCTATGATACTAAAGGAAAATAAACTTACTGTACATAATTATCATGATTGGAAAAGAATCTAGATATTGTCTTATCTGCTAAGGAGTACAAGTAGGCACTCTTCGAAGAGTGTCCTCAAGCCATGGTTTCTCAAAAAAGATTCTACTTCTAAGCCGAAAGGCAAGAAGAAGGAGAATCAAGGTGGAGCAAAGGTGGTGGGAGGATCTCAGGGAGGAGTGAAGAAGCCGAAAGGCAAGTACTTTACTTACAAGCAAGATGGACATTGGAAGAAGGACTGTCTCAATCCAAAGCAGAACAAAGATATATGCTTTGGACTAGTCATTGAAACATGATTAGCGGTGTTATCTACCGGCACCTGGTGTGTAGATACGGGAGCAACTAATCATGACTGCAATACTTTGCAGGGGTTCCAGAAAACCCGACGACAAGCTAAAGGGGAGATTACCATTTACTTGGGCAATGCCATGAAGGTGGCGACTATTGCAGTGGGAGAAGTTTTATTTATCCCTTGAGAAAAATAAAACTTAGGTTCTGGAAAATTCCCTTTATGTACCTTTATTTAGAAAGAACTTAGTTTCAGTTTCTAAATTATTTATGGATGGATATTCTATTTCTTTTAATGACAGAGCTGTTATAAAAAGGAATAGGGAGAATATCTGTTCAGGTACATTGATAGGAAATTTTTATACACTTGAATCAAAACCCCCCACGATGCAAATTGAAGTTTATAACTCATCTTCTAATTCCAATAAGAGAAAAGAACCTTTGAAAAAGAACCAAACATATCTTTGGCATTTAGGCTTAGTCATATTAACCTATGCAGAATTTAAAGGTTTATAGCTGATGGACCTCTCGGTTCATTAGTGGTGGAAGATTTCCCAACCTGCGAATCTTGCTTGGAGGATAAAATGACCAAGGGGCTTTTTAAGGCCAAGGGGTATAGAGCCAAATATATGTTAGAAATGGTTCATTCTGATTTGTGTGGTCCTATGACTATCCAGGCAAGAGGTGGTCTTGAATATTTCATCTCTTTCATAGACGATTATTCAAGATATGGATGACACTACGATCTGATCGTGGTGGAGAGTACCTCTTGGGAGAGTTTAGAAACTACTTATTAGAGGATGGGAATCAATCCCAATTGACTACACCTGGTACACTCCAGCAGAATGGTGTTGCAGAGCGAAGGAATAGGACTCTTATGGAGATGGTTAGATCGATGATGAGTTATGCTGACTTGCCAGATTCGTTCTGGGGATATGCTCTAGATACGGCGGTGTACATTCTGAACTAGGTTCCATCTAAATCAGTGCCTTCTACTCCCACAGAATTGTGGACTGGGCGAAAGCCCAGTCTAAGACATATTCGGATATGGGGAGTCCAACACATGTGCTGAAGGCAGATGCTGGTAAGTTGGAACCTCGTACAGAAGTACGCATATTCGTTGGCTATCCTAGAGGAATGAAGGGTGGTTTGTTTTATAGTCCTAGAGATCAGTGGGTGATCATTTGAAGGCAGATGTTGGTAAGTTGGAACCTCGTACAGAAGTACGCATGTTCGTTGGCTATCCTAGAGGAATGAAGGGTGGTTTGTTTTATAGTCTTAGAGATCAGTGGGTGATCGTTAGCACGAACGCCAAATTTCTAGAGGAAGACTATGTGATGAGCCACAACCCCAAAAGTAGAATTGTTCTGGAGGAATTAAACGAGGAAGTCACTTCCTTAGTACCACCGGAACGAGAGGATATACCACAAGTCACTGCACCGCGTGTCACAGAGCATACACAGGAGATACCTCGTCATAGTGGGAGGGTTGTTAGACAACCTCATAGATTCGTGTTCTTGGGTGAATCTTCTTATTTGGTCCCTGGCAAACATGAACCTGATCCCTAGACATATGACGAGGCAATCCAAGATAAAGATGCAGCATCATGGCAAAGTGCAATGAATGTTGAGATTGAATCTATGGATTCAAATCAGGTCTGGGAGCTAGTAGAGCCACCCGATGGTGTAAAAACCATTGGATACAAGTTGATCTACAAGAAAAAGAGAGGAATAGATGGGAAGGTTGAGACCTTCAAAGCGAGGCTTGTTGCGAAGGGGTATACTCAGAAAGAGGGTATCGATTATGAGGAGACCTTTTCGTCGGTAGCCACGCTTAAGTCTATCCGGATTCTCTTATGCATAGCAGCTCATATGGATTGAAGCAAGCTTCGAGGTCTTGGAACATTTGTTTTGATGAGGTAATCCAGTAATATGGATTTATTCAAAGTCCGGATGAGTCTTGTGTATATCAGAGATGTGACGGAAATGTAGTGGTATTTCTTGTACTATACGTAGATAACATTTTGGTGATTGGCAATAATATCAAGGTGTTATCAGACGTAAGGGTATTGTTGTCCAAACAGTATGATTTGAAGGAATTGGGAGAGGTGGGACACATCCTGGGGATCAAGGTTATAAGGGATCGTAGGAAAAGGATGTTGTGCTTATCCAAAGCTTCATACATAAGACACAATTATGGATCATTTTTGCATGCAGAACTCCAAGAAAGTTTTTTCTATCTTTCAGGATTGGAGTTCCTTTATCTAAGGAGATGTGTCCTAGAACATCTGAGGAGATAGAGGAAATGAAGGCAGTTTTTTATGCTTCGGTGGTAGGAATCCTCATGTATGCAATTCTATGTACGAGACCAGATATCTGCTATATCGTGGGCATGGTCAGCAGATATCAGAGTAATCCCGAACAGGGACATTGGACTGCGGTAAAGAATATATTGAAGTTTCTGAAAAGGACTAGGGATTATATGCTAGTTTACCGGACAGACCAATTACTCCCTGTGGGTTACACGGATTGCGACTTCCAATAAGATAGGGATAACAGTAAGTCTACCTCAGGTTTTGTGTTTACTTTGGGAGGTGGAGCCATTGTATTGAGGAGTGTCCAGCATAAATGCGTGGCGGACTCCACCATGGAAGCTGAGTATGTGGCAGCCTCTGAGGCGGCCAAAGAAGTTATGTGGCTCAGGAACTTTCTGATGGACATGGATGTGATTCCTGGTTTGCCCAGAACTATCACAATTTATTGTGATAATAATGGTGAAGTTGCAAACTCGAAGGAAACAAGAGCTCATAAGGCAAGTAAACACATAGAGTGCAAGTACTACCTGATACGAGAAATCGTAAAGAAGGTAAAAGTTATTGTCGCCTAGATTGCATTAGAGGATGACCTAGTAGACCCTTTTCACTAAGGCCCTTCTAGCGAGAGCTTTGATAGGCATGTGGAGGGATGGGGAATTAGATGTATGGCAGTATGAGGATAGCATATTCTTTTAGTATAAGTGGGAGATTGTAGGGATGTATACTGAAAAGTCTTTCTTTTTTATGAACGTCTTTATTTTGAAACAAGAATCACATGATCATTGTTTGCATTTATATGGTTATGCAATATTGTAAAATACATTACATTATAGATAACATGGTGTGTGGTATCACACGGGAGATCATGTTATCGGCACCTTGTAAAGTATAAGTAAAGGCTCACAACCGAGATGGCTTTGGACAAATCATCGGAATGGTTGTAGAGTGATTTGGTATTGGTTTGTCTTGACCATAGAATCATACTAGTGCACTTTGTGTGTATTAAGCAGGACCGACTTAGAGGTGATTTGATTTATTGCTGACTAAATAATTGAATCGGACCTCAGATATTATATTGTACATACTCTTAATCCCGATATAAAAATGGGCACATATACTTAGTACTCATCTCTTTGATTTACCAATGGGGAGATTTATAGATTAAATCGATAGGCTCGGTAAGTTGGGAGATGATATTATTTATATGGTGTGCCGTTGATTATAGGAGGAAATCGTGTCCTATATATTAGGATGACGATGTCCCCTTGAGGAGCTTATATGGTTCAACATGTAAACCCTGCAGGTGGACTTGGTCCGGCATGATGAAAAGGTTGAGTGGTACAACTTAAGGAGTTAGATGTTGATTAATTAATGGTCAGTAAATTAATTAATCGACATACATACGAGATCTTAAACACGGAGAGAAAATGTACAAATAATATATGGAGCCCATATTATCATATGGGGGTTGGTGAGGTAGATCGATGATGATCCTTTAGTGGATTGGATCATCATTAGTGGATCGGACTTTATGTGGGCTTGGTCGATGGGTGGCCAAGAACCAACTCCTCCTCATGGTCCCTATTGTTTCCTATTAACACCTAATGAAGCTTAGATCTAATGGATAGAAACAAAACTCTAGATCCAAAGGTAGAGATTAAATATCTAAGATCCGACGGTTGAGATTAAATCTCTAGATCCAACGGTTGAAATTAAATCCCTAGAACCAATGGTGGAGATTAAACCAAGGCTTATCTCTAACTCTATAAAAGGGTGGACTAGGGGTGGGCGGCAAGATTATAGAGAGGAAAAGGGGCTAGGGTTTGGGCGGCAAGAGCAAAGGAGGTTAAGGTATTGGGTGGCCACAATTAAGGAAAGTTTCTTTCTTCTTCCTTTGGTGGCCGAAACCCTTCCTCCTTCTTCCCTCCTTGGTTTGTCCGGCACCCAAGCTTCTCCCCTTGCTCTATTGCTTATGATGGATGAGTTTAGGGTTGCTTCCCATGGGCGGCAACAAATCCTAGTTGGGATAGGAATAGGAGTGGGGCTAGGGTTAGGCTTTGGGTGTTGGTGTTGGGCGGTAACAAGGGGAGGAGAGATCCTTTCTTCTTCTTCCTAATGTTGGCCAGCCCCTCTTCCTTCTTCCCTTTACCTTGACCAAAGCTCAATCTATTCTTCTCCCCTTCATCCTTGGCCGGAAATTAGGAGAGCTTAGTTTAGGGTTTGTGCGGCAACAAGGAGGAGGAGTGTTTTCCTTTCTCTTCTCCAAGTGTTGGCCGGCGCCCATGTCCTTGTTGTTTCTCCTTTGGTTGGTTTCCATACTCCATGTTCTCTTCCTTGGTCGGCGGCAAAATCGAGTTTATTGACTTGGTGGCCGGTTCTAGATAGGAAGATGAGTTTTGTTTAAGGATCTTCCTTTGTTCGGAGTGAACATGGAAAGGAAGATTGGTGATCAAGGAGGCTTCAACTTTTGGTAGATCGTCGCCCACACAACGTCCGAAAGGAGGAAGGACATACAATAGAAGATCAAGAGGTATAATAAGAGTTATAATCTTGTTTATTTTGATTAGTGTTCTTTTGTATTATGTTTATAATTTCTTTTAAATTATATGCATGTTTTGTGTGGATGGTTACTTGCTTGTATTTGTTTTTCAACTATGAGCATGATATAAATCTGTATTTGGCTAATATAACTTGGACCCCGAACATAAACACAAAAATCGGCAATCCGGACATCGTCTATTCCGCGACTACTCGTAGAATAGAGGATGGTCGCTTGAACAACGAGTTTGTTCAAGTGACCTCTCTAAACGAATAGCACGACGATGGCTTGGTTGTTTGGGCAATCCCTTTTATCTAGGATTAAATTTTTAATCCGGGGACATCGAAGGGATCGCCATGGTCAAACGACCGAGGTGAAGTGGGAAGCGAAGTTTCCCCTCATGGACTCGATAAGCAAAACCATTAAATTGGTATGAGAGCTTCCGGGGCAAAACCCTTCAATTGGTATCAGAGGCAAGGTTTCCTGTTTTGTGTGTTTAGAATTCGGTTAATTTTTATGCACTTTTTCATATATTATATGTGCCGGATAATAGTAGGATATGCGTAGTTCAACTCTTTGGTTGCAGGAATAAGATCCGACTATTATGGTCATATATGTGTATGTGATTGTATGTGTGTAAATATTTATTTTGTTGAATCCTCGGGGTTGACGAGGCTAGTATTTGATTTTTTGTAAATTAGATATGGCATTGTTTAGCCAATCTTTATTTTATTTTACTTTCGATCTAGATTTCATGTACACTTCCTCGTGGAGTATAGGATCGATGGATGTAAATTAAAATAGGTTTTAGTCTCGGCTCGGATCTCCAGATGACTTTTACATGGCGTAGGAGGAGCGGACGAGTAAGCGTTGCGACGGGAGAAATATTGAAGACAAAAGTCATAATAGTTGGAAAATAATCTATTTTTCATATTTATTGCTTTTTGCTTGATATGCATGTCGTAGGCTAGGAATGTAAAATACCAGAAAAAAAAATTGCGTTTGGCGATGCCTGGTTGGGGATACACTTAGACCTAACCTAGATCTAAATGGTTTGGGTTTAATTAATGGAGCTTAGGGTTAAATTAACCTAGGCTTAATCGAATTTTGGGCTAATGGATTGTTGGATTAAACCCAAACCCACTAACCCTAAAACCCGACCCGTTAACCCATTAAAAAGCTGCTGTTTTTTTTTCCTTTTCCATTTTCTCGCCGACGCGACTTCCACGCGCGGGCGTTTCGCGCAGCAGAGGGAATCGCCGCCGACGCTGCTTTTCCCTGAGCCCCTCTCTTCCTCTAACTTCCCCACCGAGCGACCCCTCAGCCCATCTACTTCTTCGAAATCCCAGGCCTCCGAGCTCCACATCCCAGCTTACCGCCTTCTCTGTGAGCGACGGCTGTCTCTGCCTTCTCCGAGATCTAAGGTCGACGAACTTCCTCTTTCTCTCGCCTCTTCGCCTTTTGTCAGTGGCAGCGAGAGGAACAACCCCAACCTTCTCCCCAGACGAGCCGACGACGAGCGTGGGGTTGAAGGCTAGCGCCGGTGATCGCTGTGAGTGCTAGTTTTGGGCAGTGATTAGGGATTTGGGTTCGCCGTGAACAAGGACGGGGAAGGGCTGCCGGCGGAGATTTGAGTTTCGGTAAGGTTGATTTTCCCTTGCTTGTGGTTTATCTATTGGATGTGGTTGCGGTTGGGATTGTCGGTTAGAATTGGGGGGCAGTGGTCTCTTGGCGGTGAACAGGGTTGCCGGTTTTGGTGTGTGGGCTGTCGGCGGAAGTTACAACAAGGTAAATGTGGTATTATCTATTTAATCTTGTTGTTGTTATAGATTTGGTGTAGCTAAGCTTAAAACCTAATATGAGCAGTAGGTTCGATCTGTGAATGGAGGGCTGCCAGGATTAGGACTATACTACTGGTGGAGGTTCCAAAACTTGCCGGTAAGCAAGCCATTTTTTGTCTTGATTTTTACAGTGTAGGTCATTTCATTATTGCCCTTGATTTAGCTAGTTAACAACGGTTAAATAGTTGGGTATCTAATTGATGGAACTGGGTTGAATTAATAATAAGGGTTGGTCGATGGTGAGGTTTCGTTGGGTGTTTGACCGGTTGTGAGATAGTAGCTGTGTTGGGCTACAAATAGAGATGTGTATCGGTGTGAATATAGGTTAGATTAATACTTAATTTGTTAGTGATCCTATTACATCAAATTAAGTATAAAAAGGTTAAATCTTCATGAGATTAACTTTGTTAAGTCGAATATAAAATTGTATGAGGAAGTTAGCACTTTTGCTAATTAAAACCGATGGATGTAAAATAAATGGTCAAGTCTGGCTAATTCGGGTTTTCTAATTCGTATTCGATAAAGGGATGCGAGTATGGAAATAATAGAATAGTAAATTATATACATCTATTGTCATGTGCTTGAACTTAATGCATATCATGGTTTGTGCAGGACGTGGATACGAGGCAGGACCGCGGCCGTGAGGATTTATATTGTCACGAGCTTCTTATCAGGTAGGTAATTTCCTACTGATCGGGTAGATGTAATGATTTTCAGATTTAGACATAGATATGAACCTTAGGTGACTCTATTTATCATATGCTTGAACTTATCGTTGATATATATGTGTGCTCGATTATTGATAACACATATTCCCTAGCATGATCTAGAAGTTACAGATGCGATGTAAGTAGGTTTAACTGTTTAGTAGGGTGTAGATGTTAGAGTACGGAGGATGACCTAAATTATAAATTTGGCAAAAAGGTCCTCTGTAGATAAGTATGACCCTAAATGTAGGACTCATTCCATACCTGTATGTTGCACCTTTATTTACCAACCACGGGTTGTGTAAATGGTCAGGTGAGTCGTGAACAGTGTGTCGCTACGAACCGATGGTCCTAGCTTTTCCTGATTAGATGAGTGACTCTCTACAGGATAGAGAGTGTACTGATCAATTGGGTGTGACTCTTTGTTGAACAGAGAGTCTAGGGTAGATGTTCTGTATGTGAGACAGTACCCTCATGTCATTGCATGTATACTGACGACATCGTCTCCCCTTGGGGTTGAGAGAGAGTCGTCAGTCATCCTGCCTCCCAGGTTACTTCCAGAGGAGTAACTGGTGTGAGGGCATAGCATTTGTTGTGCCGCACTCTACCATTATTGATGATGGTTGTTGGAGTTGCGTGCAGTTGTCCTGGGTGCGTGGCACTCGACCGCTCATTGGCAGTGTCAGTCGGAGTGGCCAGCAGCAGGGACCCCCGTTGCGTAGCGAGCTACTTACGCTCATATGCTACTTGATCATACTACCCAACTCGGTCACTCGAGAGTGGTGGCGGCTGGAGTCGGGATAGTTGTTATGTCGTGCCACCTAGGCCACACTGGGGTCGTGGTAGCGAGTAGGGGTGAGCAGGCATGACCATGCATGCTGCATTGTCGTATCATACGGTGTTTTGCATATGGTTATATATATATACATAACTGCTTGTATATATATATATATGGATGATGGTGATTGGCATACATACAGATACAGTCTATATGTATACTCACTTTGATGATGCATTTGTATGTACTATACCTGTTGCATTTGTTTGTACATATTCATACATGCTATTGCATATTCCGTATGGTAGGTAGGTAGGTTGATATTTGTATACCTATCGGATATTCACAGTGATACCCTTGACTCAGGTTAGGATATTGTGTTAGTACTATACTGTTTTACCCTATGATGTGATTATATGCCCAGGTTGGATCAGGTTAGAGTAGCTGATTGCCAGGTATGTCAGCATCGTTGATGTTCAATTTATTTAGTATATGCATGCATATCTATTGTTATGCTGATGTATACATGTTGTACGAGTAGATTAAACTGTTGAATGACATGTAATATTGATACATATATTTACATGTTTTCTCTCGATTACTGAGTTTTACTCACCACCCTCGACCACAGGTTTTCTCGCGCCTGTAATAGGTAGACGACTTGTGACGACTTGAGTCGCTGTCCGATCCATCCCATCTCCGCTTTTGAGTCTCCCAGGGAGTTCATTTTCTTATGGCTTGGACTTGTTTATTGTGTTTTGGATTTTGGTCCTATGTCATGGACCTTAGTTTATATTTGGACTTCGTTTTTATGTTGTGGATGTTATTTTGGTGTTGATGTTTTTGTACGGTTTTAGTGTTGTGGTCTTGTCAGGTGGAGTACACCTGTATATTATATTTTGTTATGCATGTTGTGGGTATGCACTTTATTTCTTTCCACGCTATTATTTGTTATATATATATTGTTGTTGTTGTGGGCCTACGGGCCTTGTATTAACTTTCAAATGTTGCCACGCATGTGGAGATGTCGTCCGTTTGATTTTCGCCCTGCATGCTCGGTGTGACAACTTTATTGGTATCGAGCCGAAGGTTACTGCGATGCCATATTATGAGTTTGTTTTGAGTCTTGGATTCTCGAGTCGGTATATTTTTGGTTTCGTTTTGTGAGATGGGATTGATGGCATAAGCTCCGGCGACCGAAGTAAGTGTTCCTGATAATTTATACTTTAGTTAGATGCTTATCTAGACTTGTTTAACAGGTGAATACTGTCAGAGTTATGCCACCTGTTCAGACTCGTGGTCGAGGCCGTCCATCTAGGTGAGCAGCCAGAGGGAGGGGACGAGATACTGTTGAGACTGAGCCTGCTACTCAAGCACCACCTCAGCAAAACCCTATTGGTGATTCGGAGCCTCAGAATCCGGATACACTCGATCGACTACGCGAGCCCACGAGTCCGGCTCGATGATAAGTCACGGATACTCGTGTGTTAGCACGATCGACCAAGGAGAAGTTCACCTTGTTCGAGAAGTCCGAGGCCCATGGATTGCCCGATCTTGGTGGAAAATTTGGAAGACACCTTGAGTATATGCGCATGATGTGGAGAAGGTGGGCCTTCACGCATATCATCTCGAGATCGCACTTGGTGGAAATTGCAGAAGACTCTATCCGGGAGCGTGATTACTTGGGCCAGCTTTCGAGATGCTTTCTGGAGGCAGTACTTTCCTTCGGCGTTTTCTACAGCACATCAGGAATTTCTAAGTCTGAAGCAAGGTGATCGGTCTGTCATGGAGTTTACAACGCAGAGTTTACTGCTCTCACCTAGTAGCTCGGGATGCGGATGTACCCGATTCACCCGAGGTCTTGCTATCTATATATACGGGCGAATGTCGGGATCTACCATTACCTCATACGAGGAGGCCTTTGGACGCGCCCTCTTCATCGAGATGACTTCCAAAGAAATTTCCAAGGAGAAGGATATCGAGAAGCGGATGACCAGAAGCGCAGAACTGTGAGTTCACTCGGGGACTCGAAGAAAGGAACTACGCGAAGTCTTTGTAGAGAAGGGTCGGCTAGATCACGAAGAAACGCCCAAAGATCGTGAGTTTTCTCGGAGGATCTCGGAGTAGCCGAAAGGGCCGAGGCGGTGAATAGATGCTATAAATGTGGATCCGAAAGCCACAGAGTATCGAGTGTCCGTTGGATCACCGGTTTGCTATTATTGCAAACGAGGTCATACTAGCCGTGATTATGCTGAAAGGCACGATTGGAGTTTCCTGATAGCTCCAACAAAGGGAAGAAGTCTACCGGCCCGGGAGGACGCGGCTCGGACTCGGACTTATGGATGAGGCGCCAAGACCTCCACCACCTCGGTTGTACCGGATGCGAGGGGTTGCCCATACGGTGAATCGCGCGACGATCCAAGACCCATCTCCGGTGATCTACTACCCGAGAGTATCTGCACCTCGTGTACCACCCAATTCGGGATATCGATGCCCGCACGGCTACTCGGCCTCGTACAGAGCCGGATCCGGTAGGAGTGGAGGCACACTACTACTTCGTCGGATTATCGAGCTTTTGCCATCACTAGAGAGGAGGCACAATGTGGGTGATGGATCGATCATACGCAGTATGGTTTGATTTATGCTATATATGCTGATACGTTGATAGATACCGGTAGTTCCCATTCATTTGTATCTAGAGTATTTCTGAGTAGAGTTGGAAGAATCCCCAGGGTTCGTTCTTGTGGGTTAGCAGTATCCTTGCCATCTGGAGAGGTGCTAACTAGCCACCAAGAAATTAAGGGTTGCCCATTAGACTTTGACGGGCATATCCTTACAGTGGATCTTCAGGTGTTGGAAATGATAGAGTTCGATATTATTCTCGGTATGGACTGGTTGGCCGCTTATCACGCTACAGTGGATTGTAGAGCACGAGTGGTGACATTCCGACCACCAGATCAACCAGCTTGGGAATTTGTTGGTACCAGAGATGATGGATTATCTGTTATATCGGCCCTACAGGCTCAGAAGCTATTGGCCCAGGGTTGTCAGGGTTATTTGCTATCTCTGGTCAAGGTTGAGAACGAAGGACTACCACCTCTCTCTGATGTGCGAGTAGTCCGAGAGTATCCAGATGTATTTCCTGATGAACTTCCAGGCTTGCCACCCCCTAGGCAAGTTGAATTTACGATAGAGGTGATTCCAGGAACCGTGCCTATATCGAAACCTCCTTATCGGATGGCGCCAAAGGAGCTGAATGAACTTAAAGTTCAACTGCAGGAGTTGCTGGATAATGGATTCATCCGACCTAGTGTTTCACCATGGGGAGCACCGGTACTCTTTGTCAAGAAGAAGGATGGATCGTTGCGGTTATGTATTGACTATCGGCAACTGAATGCAGTCACAGTTAAGAACAAATATCCACTGCCGAGGATAGAAGATTTGTTCGATCAGCTTAAGGATACATGTGTGTATTCTAAAATTGATCTGCGCTCAGGATATCATCAGCTTCGGATAAGAGATGAGGATGTTCAGAAAATAGCTTTCTGCACCCGTTATGGGCATTACGAGTTTCTAGTGATGCCTTTCGGTCTCACGAATGCCCCAGCTGCATTTATGGACTTAATGAACCGGGTATTCCTGAGGTATATAGATCAGTTCGTGATAGTGTTCATCGATGACATATTGATTTATTCTCGATCCGAGGAAGAGCATGAACAACATCTGCGGATAGTATTAGAGACGTTGCGACAGGAGCAGTTATATGCCAAATTTAGCAAGTGTGCGTTCTGGTTATCCTCAGTGGGTTTTCTTGGACATGTGGTGTCCAACAGAGGTATTTCTGTAGATCCCCAGAAGATTGAGGCGATTACCAGTTGGGAGCAGCCAAAATCAGTACTGGAGGTTCGTAGTTTCCTTGGTTTGGCCGGGTATTATCGGAGGTTCATGGAGGGATTCTCGAGTATCGCCATGCCACTCACTCGTCTGACTCGAAAAGGGGTCAAGTTCACAGTCGAGGCACATAAAACTAGCTTCCGAGGAGCTTAGCGACGGCTAGTTTCTGCTCCTATCTTTGTGATTCCTTCTGGTGTTGATGGGATTGTTCTCTATACAGATGCTTCTATCCAAGGGTTGGGAGCGATTACGATCTGATCAACCAGTGGTATCTTATGCCTCCCGTCAACTAAAAGATCACGAGAGAAATTACCCAGTGCACGATCTAGAGTTAGCCGCCATTATTTTCGCATTGAAGATATGGAGGCACTACTTGTATGGGATTACCTTTGAGATCTATACAGACCATAAAAGTCTGAAGTACCTGTTCACACAGAAAGAGCTGAATCTGAGACAGAGACGATGGATGGAGTATCTGAAGGATTATGACTGCATCATCCAGTATCATCCGGGAAAAGCTAATGTGGTAGCGGATGCGCTGAGCAGGAAGTCTCGTGGAGTTCTGGCCAGTCATCTGACAGTAGTTACTGATCTGGTTCGACAGTTCTCCGAGTTGGGATTGTCGGAACACGGTCAAACATCCTTGGGGATATTAGTATCTATGGTTGCCCAGTCCGCCATTGCTGATAGGATCAAGGAAGCCCAAGTCAGTGATCAGCATCTGCAGTTCTTGAGCAGCACGATAGACTCAGAACGTCAGAAGGATTTCTCGAGTGACGAGAATGGTGTACTTCGTTTCCGAGGACGACTATGTGTTTCGGACACACACCCAGTTAAAGAAGAATTGCTACATGAAGCACATCAGTCGAGATTTGCTATACATCCTGGTGGTACTCGGATGTATCGAGATTTAAAGCGCTTATATTGGTGGAACGGTATGAAACGGGATATTGCAGATTTTGTGGCACGATGTCTAGTATGCCAGCAAGTGAAGGCGGAACATCAGAAACCTGCTGGCTTACTTTAGGAAATTTCGATCCCAGAATGGAAGTGGGAAAATATCACGATGGATTTTGTTACGGGATTACCCAAAACCCGTAAAGGACATACTGCGATTTGGGTGATCGTGGATCGATTAACCAAATCCGCTCACTTCCTTCCGATTCGTGAGACAGACTCATTGGATCGTCTAGCGGAATTATACTGCCGAGAGATCATCAGATTACATGGAGTACCATTGAGTATTATATCTGATAGAGATCCGCGATTTACTTCGCGATTCTGGCAGAGTCTGCAATAGGCCATGGGCACAGAGCTTCGACTCAGTATAGCCTTTCATCCGCAGACAGACGGACAGTCCAAACGTACCATTCAGACTCTGGAGGATTTATTGAGGTCTTGCGTCATGGATTTCGGTGGCAGTTGGGAGGATCACATTCCTTTAGTGGAGTTTGCTTACAACAACAACTACCACTCTTCTATCCAGATGGCTCCATTCGAGGCATTATACGGTAGACCCTGCAGATCTCCTGTGTTATGGGAAGAAGTTGGGGAACGACAGATATTGGGGCCCCAGAGTATCCAGCGGGATGCAGAGTTGGTACGAGTTATCAGACGACGGTTATCTGAGGCACAGGATCGGAAGAAAAGTTATGCAGACCGGAGGCGAAGGCCTTTGGAATTCTCAGTCGGGGACCATGTATTCCTACAAGTGTCACCCACCAAAGGAGTCAAGAGATTTGGGATAAAAGGAAAATTAGCTCCACGTTACATTGGTCCATTTGAGATATTAGAGCGGATTGGAGGTGTTGCTTATTGGTTGGCTTTACCTCCGACACTTGTGGGTGTTCACAACGTATTCCATGTTTCCATGTTGAGGAAATACGTGCCGCGATCTGACCATGTTCTGAAAGAGGTTCTGATACCCCTCCAGGTGAATGCGACTTATGAGGAGACTCCAGTGCGGATTCTTGATCGCAAGGAGTGGCAGTTGCGGAACAAAATCATCCGACTCGTAAAGGTGGGATGGCAGCATCATACGGATGAGGAGGCTACATGGGAGCTGGAAGATACTATTCGAGCTCGATACCCTCATCTGTTTGTTTGAGGTATGTAGTTATTTTAGAATGTGCTTGAATTACTTATTGCATCAAAGTACGAAATTTGGGGATCAAATTTTAATAAGTGGGGGAGAATGTAAAATACCAGAAAAAAAAATTGCGTTTGGCGATGCCTGGTTAGGGATACACTTAGACCTAACCTAGATCTAAATGGTTTGGGTTTAATTAATGGAGCTTAGGGTTAAATTAACCTAGGCTTAATCGAATTTTGGGCTAATGGATTGTTGGATTAAACCCAAACCCACTAACCCTAAAACCTGACCCGTTAACCCATTAAAAAGCTGCCGTTTTTTTTCCTTTTCCGTTTTCTCGCCGACGTGACTTCCACGCGCGTTCGCGTGGCGAGAGGAATCGCCGCCGACTGCATCGCCGTCTTTCCCTGAGCCCCTCTCTTCCTCTAACTTCCCCACCGAGCGACCCCTCAGCCCATCTACTTCTTCGAAATCCCAGGCCTCCGAGCTCCACATCCCAGCTTACCGCCTTCTCTGTGAGCGACGGCTGTCTCTGCCTTCTCCGAGATCTAAGGTCGGCGAACTTCCTCTTTCTCTCGCCTCTTCTCCTTTTTGTCAGTGGCAGTGAGAGGAGCAGCCCCAACCTTCTCCCCAGACGAGCCGACGACGAGCGTGGGGTTGAAGGCTAGCGCCGGTGATCGCTGTGAGTGCTAGTTTTGGGCAGTGATTAGGGATTTGGGTTCGCCGTGAACAAGGACAGGGAAGGGCTGTCGGCGGAGATTTGAGTTTCGGTAAGGTTGATTTTCCCTTGGTTGTGGTTTATCTATTGGATGTGGTTGCGGTTGGGATTAATCTAGTTGCCGAATTGTCGGTTAGAATTGGGGGGCAGTGGTCTCTTGGCGGTGAACAGGGTTGCCGGTTTTGGTGTGTGGGCTATCGGCGGAAGTTACAACAAGGTAAATGTGGTATTATCTATTTAATCTTGTTGTTGTTATAGATTTGGTGTGGCTAAGCTTAAAACCTAATATGAGCAGTAGGTTCGATCTGTGAACGGAGGGCTGCCAGGATTAGGACTATACTGCCGGTGGAGGTTCCAAAACTTGCTGGTAAGCAAGCTATTTTCTGTCTTGATTTTTACAGTGTAGGTCATTTCATTATTGCCCTTGATTTAGCTAGTTAACAACGGTTAAATAGTTGGGTATCTAATTGATGGAACTGGGTTGAATTAATAATAAGGGTTGGTCGATGGTGAGGTTTCGTTGGGTGTTTGACCGGTTGTGAGATAGTAGCTGTGTTGGGCTACAAATAGAGATGTGTATCGGTGTGAATATAGGTTAGATTAATACTTAATTTGTTAGTGATCCTATTACATCAAATTAAGTATAAAAAGGTTAAATCTTCATGAGATTAACTTTGTTAAGTCGAATATAAAATTGTATGAGAAAGTTAGCACTTTTGCTAATTAAAACCGATGGATGTAAAATAAATGGTCAAGTTTGGCTAATTCGGGTTTTCTAATTCGTATTCGATAAAGGGACGCGAGTATGGAAACAATAGAATAGTAAATTATATACATCTATTGTCATGTGCTTGAACTTAATGCATATCATGGTTTGTGCAGGACGTGGATACGAGACAGGACCGCGGCCGTGAGGATTTATATTGTCACGAGCTTCTTATCAGGTAGGTAATTTCCTACTGGTTGGGTAGATGTAATGATTTTCAGATTTAGACATAGATATGAACCTTAGGTGTTCATATTACCTTGACCATGCTCTGTTTATCGTATGCTTGAACTTATCGTTGATATATATGTGTGCTCGATTATTGATAACACATATTCCCTAGCATGATCTAGAAGTTACAGATGCGATGTAAGTAGGTTTAACTGTTTAGTAGGGTGTAGATGTTAGAGTACGGAGGATGACCTAAATTATAAATTTGGCAAAAAGGTCCTCTGTAGATAAGTATGACTCTAAATGTAGGACTCATTCCATACCTGTATGTTGCACCTTTATTTACCAACCACGGGTTGTGTAAATGGTCAGGTGAGTCGTGAACAGTGTGTCGCTACGGACCGATGGTCCTAGCTTGTCCTGATTAGATGAGTGACTCTCTACAGGATAGAGAGTGTACTGATCAATTGGGTGTGACTCTTTGTTGAACAGAGAGTCTAGGGTAGATGTTCTGTATGTGAGACAGTACCCTCATGTCATTGCATGTATACTGACGACATCATCTCCCCTTGGGGTTGAGAGAGAGTCGTCAGTCATCCTGCCTCCCAGGTTACTTCCAGAGGAGTAACTGGTGTGAGGGCATAGCATTTGTTGTGCCGCACTCTACCATTATTGATGATGGTTGTTGGAGTTGCGTGCAGTTGTCCTGGGTGCGTGGCACTCGACCGCTCATTGGCAGTGTCAGTCGGAGTGGCCAGCAGCAGGGACCCCCGTTGCGTAGCGAGCTACTTACGCTCATATGCTACTTGATCATACTACCCAACTCGGTCACTCGAGAGTGGTGGCGGCTGGAGTCGGGATAGTTGTCATGTCGTGCCACCTAGGCCACACTGGGGTCGTGGTAGCGAGTAGAGTGGCGAGCATGACCATGCATCTTTGCATTGCCGTATCATACGGTGTTTTGCATATGGTTATATATATATACATAACTGCTTGTATATATATATATATGGATGATGGTGATTGGCATACATACAGATACAGTCTATATGTATACTCACTTTGATGATGCATTTGTATGTACTATACCTGTTGCATTTGTTTGTACATATTCATACATGCTATTGCATATTCCGTATGGTAGGTAGGTTGATATTTGTATACCTATCGGATATTCACAGTGATACCCTTGACTCAGGTTAGGATATTGTGTTAGTACTATACTGTTTTACCCTATGATGTGATTATATGCCCAGGTTGGATCAGGTTAGAGTAGCTGACTGCCAGGTATGTCAGCATCGTTGATGTTCAGTTTATTTAGTATATGCATGCATATCTATTGTTATGCTGATGTATACATGTTGTACGAGTAGATTAAACTGTTGAATGACATGTAATATTGATACATATATTTACATGTTTTCTCTGATTACCTGCTGAGTTTTACTCACCACCTCCGACACAGGTTTTTCACGCCCAGTAGTGAACGACCGTGATGACTTGAGTCAGACCGATCCATCCCATCTCCGTTTTCCGAGTCTCCCGAGGAGTTCGTTTTTCTTATGGCTTGGACTTGTTTATTGTGTTTTAGATTTTGGTCCTATGTCATGGACCTTAGTTTATATTTGGACTTCGTTTTTTATATTGTGGATGTTATTTTGGTGTTGATGTTTTTGTACGGTTTAGTGTTGTGGTCTTGTCAGGTGGAGTACACCTGTATATTATATTTTGTTATGCATGTTGTGGGTATGCACACTTTATTTCCGCTGCTATTATTTGTTATATATATACTGTTGTTGTTGTGGGCCTACGGGCCTTGTATTAACCCGAAATGTTGCCACGTACAGGGGAGATGCCGTCCGTTTGATTTTCGGCTCGGCATGCTCTCGGGGCGTGACAAGGAAAATTCCTCAATTTCAAATTACTATGTGGGAGAGGGTTATTTTTATAAATTCCCGCGGCCTTCATTACGATTTGACAAGTGATGCAAACAAACTTGCGCGTCTGATCTGAGTGCCTTCCTCCCCATCGGATGAGTTTGTTTGTGAATCACAAGGTCAAATATGGTTATAGGGAGTTATTAAGGAGCGTGTGCACTTCCCCATCGTAAGGTACATAACCCGAGATAATTACCTTGGTACCAAGTAATGGTGAACACTTAGATACAAATATAAGTGTTCTCCCTATCGGAGTCACTGCTTTTATTTGTAGGGCCGAAGAGAAACCAACTATTAATTTTACTTGTCAAAAAGTTAGGTTGACAAGATTGTAAAATTAATGGGTAAAACCTCCTCTTACAAATGTAGAATTCTTATACGTCCACACTATCGTGACATACGATATTCTCAGTGTTTTGAGGTGTTGGTTGATTTTAAAATTTTATTGTTTGAGGAATCAATAATTTTTTGAAATCCAAAGTAATGATTTATGTGATTCTTAGGATTTTCAAAATGACTTACAGTCCACTTGCTATGATACTAAAGGAAAATAAACTTACTGTACATAATTATGATGATTGGAAAAGAATCTAGATATTGTCTTATCTTCTAAGGAGTACAAGTAGGCACTCTTCGAAGAGTGTCCTCAAGCCATGGTTGCTCAAAAAGGTTTCTACTTCTAAGCCGAAAGGCAAGAAGAAGGAGAAACAAGGTGGAGCAAAGGTGGTGGGAGGATCTCAGGGAGGAGTGAAGAAGCCGAAAGGCAAGTACTTCACTTACAAGAAGGATGGACATTGGAAGAAGGACTGTCCCAATCCAAAGCAGAACAAATATATATCCTTTGGACTAGTCATTGAAACATGATTAGCGGTGTTATCTACCGGCACTTGGTGTGTAGATACGCGAGCCACTAATCATTACTGCAATACTTTGCAGGGTTTCCAGGAAACCGGACGACTAGCTAAAGGGGAGATTACCATTTACTTGGGCAATGCCATGAAAGTGGCGACTATTTCAGTGGGAGAAGTTTTATTTATCCCTTGAGAAAAATAAAACTTAGGTTCTGGAAAATTCCCTTTATTTACCTTTATTTAGAAAAAACTTAGTTTCAGTTTCTAAATTGTTTATGGATGGATATTCTATTTCTTTTAATAACAGAGCTTTTATAAAAAGGAATAGAGAGAATATATGTTCTGGTACATTGATAGGAAATTTGAATACACTTGAACCAAAACCTCCCACGATGCAAATTAAAGTTTATAACTCATCTTCTAATTCCAATAAGAGAAAAGAACCTTCGAAGATGAACCAAACATATCTTTGGCATCTTAGGCTTAGTCATATTAACCTAAGCAGAATTTAAAGGTTTATAGCTGATGGACCTCTCGGTTCATTAGTGGTGGAATATTTCCCAACCTGCGAATCTTGCTTGGAGGATAAAATGACCAAGAGGCTTTTTAAGGCCAAGGGGTATAGAGCCAAAGATGTGTTAGAAATGGTTCATTCTGATTTGTGCGGTCCTATAACTATCCAGGCAAGAGGTGGTCTTGAATATTTCATCTCTTTCATAGACGATTATTCAAGATATGGATGACACTACGATCTGATCGTGGTGGTGAGTACCTCTTGGGAGAGTTTAGGAACTACATATTAGAGGATGGGAATCAATCCCAATTGACTGAACCTAACACACCCCAGCAGAAGGGTGTAGCAGAGCGACGGAATAGGACTCTTATGGAGATGGTTAGATCGATGATGAGTTATGCTGACTTGCCAGATTTGTTCTGGGTTATGCTCTAGATACAGCGGTGTACATTCTGAACTAGGTTCCATCTAAATCAGTGCCTTCTACTCCCACAGAATTGTGGACTGGGTGAAAGCCCAGTCTAAGACATATTCGGATATGGGGAGTCCAGCACATGTGCTGAAGGTAGATGCTGGTAAGTTGGAACCTTGTACAGAAGTACGCATGTTCGTTGGCTATCCTAGAGGAACAAAGGGTGGTTTGTTTTATAGTCCTAGATATCAGTGGGTGATCGTTAGCACGAACGTCAGATTTCTAGAGGAAGACTATGTGATGAGCCACAACCCCAAAAGTAAAATTGTTCTGGAGGAATTAAAAGGGGAAGTCACTTCCTTAGTACCACCGGAATGAGAGGATATACCACATGTCACTGCACTGCATGTCACAGAGCATACACAGGAGATACCTCGTCATAGTGGGAGGGTTGTTAGATAGCCTCATAGATTCATGTTCTTGGGTGAATCTTCTGATTTGGTCCCTGGCGAACATGAACCTAATCCCTGAACATATGACGAGGCAATCCAAGATAAAGATGCAGCATCTTGGCAAAGTGCAATGAATGCTGAGATTGAATCTTTGGATTCAAATCAGGTCTGGGAGCTAGTAGAGCCACCCGATGGTGTAAAAACCATTGGATACAAGTGGATCTACAAGAAACAGAGAGGAATAGATGGGAAGGTTGAGACCGTCAAAGCGAGGCTTGTTGCGAAGGGGTATACTCAGAAAGAGGGTATCGATTATGAGGAGACCTTTTCGCCGGCAGCCACGCTTAAGTCTATCTGAATTCTCTTATGCATAGCAGCTCATATGGATTATGAGGCATGGCAGATGGATGTCAAGACAACTTTCCTTAATGGAAGTCTTTAGGAAAACATCTATATGAAGCAACTAGAGGGATCCATTGCTAAGGGCAAAGAGCATCTTGTATGTAAGCTTAATCGGTCCATTTATGGATTGAAGCAAGCTTCGAGGTCTAGGAACATCCATTTTGATGAGGTAATCCAGTCATATGGATTTATTCAAAGTCCGGATGAGTCTTGTGTATACAAGAGATATGACGGAAATGTAGTGGTATTTCTTGTACTATACATAGATTACATTTTGGTGATTGGCAACAATATTAAGGTGTTATCGGACGTAAGGGTATGGTTGTCCAAACAGTATGATATGAAGGACTTGGGAGAGGTGGGACACATCCTTGGGATCAAGGTTATAAGGGATCGCAGGAAAAGGATGTTGTTCTTATCCCATGCTTCATAAATAAGACACAATTATGGATCGTTTTAGCATGCAGAACTCCTAGAAAGTTTTTTCTACCTTTCAGGCTTGGAGTTCCTTTATCTAAGGAGATGTGTCCTAGAACATCTGAGGTGATAGAGGAAATGAAGGTGGTTCCTTATGCTTCGGTGGTAGGAAGCCTCATGTATGCAATGCTATGTATGAGACCAGATATCTGCTATGTCGTGGGCATGGTCAGTAGATATCAGAGTAATCCAGGTACAGGGACATTGGACTGCAGTAAAGCATATATTGAAGTGCCTGAAAAGGACTAGGGATTATATGCTAGTTTACCGGGCAGACCAATTACTCCCTGTGGGTTACATGGATTGCGACTTCCAATCAGATAGGGATAACAGTAAGTCTACCTCAGGTTTTGTGTTTACTTTGGGAGGTGGAGCCATTGTATGGAGGAGTGTCCAGCAGAAATGCGTGGCGGACTCCACCATGGAAGCTGAGTATGTGGCAGCCTCTGAGGCGGCCAAAGAAGTTGTGTGGCTCAGGAACTTCCTGATGGACTTGGATGTGATTCCTGGTTTGCCCAGAACTATCACAATTTATTGTGATAATAATGGTGCAGTTGTAAACTCGAAGGAAACAGGAGCTCATAAGGCAAGTAAATACATAGAGCGCAAGTACTACCTGATATGAGAAATCGTAAAGAAGGTAGAAGTTGTTGTCGCCTAGATTGCATTAGAGGATGACCTGGTAGACCCTTTTCACTAAGGCCCTTCTAGCGAGAGCTTTGATAGGCATGTGGAGGGAAGGGGAATCAGATGTATGGCAGTATGAGGACAGCAAAATCTTTTAGTATAAGTGGGAGATTGTAGGGATGTATACTGAAAAGTTTTTCTTTTGTATGAACGTCTTTATTTTGAAATAAGAATCACATGATCATTGTTTGCATTTATATGGTTATGCAATATTGTCTAATACATTACATTATAGATAACATGGTGTGTGGTGTCACACGGGAGATCATGTTATCGGCACCTTGTAAAGTATAAGTAAAGGCTCACAACCGAGATGGCTTTGGACATACCATCGGAATGGTTGTAGAGTGATTTGGTATTGGTTTATCTTGACCATAGAATCATACTAGTGCACTTTGTGTGTATTGAGCAGGACCGACTTAGAGGTGATTCGATTTATTACTGACTACATAATCGAATCGGACCTCAGATATTATATTGTACATGCTCTTAATCCCGATATAATAACGGGCACATATACTTAGTACTCATCTCTTTGATTTATCAATGGGCGAGATTTATAGATTAAATCGATAGGTTTGGTAAGTTTGGAGATGATATTATTTATATGGTGTGTCGTTGATTATAGGAAGAAACCGTGTCCTATATATTAGGATGGAGGTGTCCCCTTGAGGAGCTCATAAGGTTCATCATGTAAACACTACAGGTGGACTTGGTCCGGCATGATGAAAAGGTTGAGTTGTACTACTTAAGGAGTTAGATGTTGATTAATTAATGGTCAGTAAATTAATTAATCGACAGACATACGAGATCTTAAACACAGGGAGAAAATGTACAAATAATTTATGGAGCCCATATTATCATATGGGGGTTGGTGAGGTAGATCGATGATGATCCTTTAGTGGATTGGATCATCATTAGTGGATCAGACTTTATGTGGGCTTGATCGATGGGTGGCCAAGATCCAACTCCTCCTCATGGTCCCTATTGTAGCCATTTAACACCTCATGAAGCTTAGATCTAATGGATAGAAACAAAACTCTAGATCCAAAGGTAGAGATTAAATATCTAAGATTCGACGGTTGAGATTAAATCTCTAGATCCGACGGTTGAGATTAAATCCCTAAAACCAATGGTGGAGATTAAACCAAGGCTTATCCCTAACTCTATAAAAGGGTGGAATAGGGGTGGGTGGCAAGATTATGGAGAGGAAAAGGGGCTAGGGTTTGGGCGGCAAGAGCAAAGGAGGTTAGGGTTTTGGGTGACCACAATTAAGGAAAGTTTCTTTCTTCTTCCTTTGGTGGTCGAAACCCTTCCTCCTTCTTCCCTCCTTGGTTTGGCCGGTGCCCAAGCTTCTCCCCTTGCTCTATTGCTTATGATGGATGAGTTTAGGGTTTCTTCCCATGGGCGGCAACAAATCCTAGTTGGGATAGGAATAGGAGTCGGGCTAGGGTTAGGGTTTGGGTGTTGGTGTTGAGCGGCAACAAGGGGAGGAGAGATCCTTTCTTCTTCTTCCTAAGGTTGGTTAGCCCCTCTTCCTTCTTCCCTCTACCTTGACCAAAGCTCAATCTATTCTTCTCCCCTTCATCCTTGGCCGGAAATTAGGAGAGCTAAGTTTAGGGTTTGGGCGGCAACAAGGAGAAGGAGTGTTTTCCTTTCTCTTCTCCAAGTGTTGGTCGGCGCCCATGTCCTTGTTGTTTCTCCTTTGGTTGGTTTCCATACTCCATGTTCTCTTCCTTGGTCGGCGGCAACATCGAGTTTATTGACTTGGTGGCCGGTTCTAGATAGGAAGATGAGTTTTGTTTAAGGATCTTCCTTTGTTCGGAGTGAACAAGGAAAGGAAGATTGGTGATCTAGGAGGCTTCAACTTTTGGTAGATCGTCGCCCACACGACGTCCGAAAGGAGGAAGGAAATACAATAGAAGATCAAGAGGTATAATAGGAGGTATAATCTTGTTTATTTTGATTAGTGTTCTTTTGTATTATGTTTATAATTGCTTTTCAATTATATGCATGTTTTGTGAGGATGGTTACTTGCTTGTATTTGTTTTTCAACTATGAGCATGATATAAATCTGTATATGGCTAATATAACTTGGACCTCGAACATAAACATAAAAATCGGCAATCCGGACATCGTCTATTCCGCGTCTACTCGTAGAATAGAGGATGGTCGCTTGAACAACGAGTTTGTTCAAGTGACCTCTCTAAACGAATAACACGACGATGGCTTGGTTGTTTGGTCAATCCCTTTTGTCTAGGATTAAATTTTTAATCCGGGGACATCGAAAGGATCGCCATGATCAAACGACCGAGGTGAAGTGGGAAGCGAAGTTTCCCCTCACGCACTCGATAAGCAAAACCATTAAATTTGTATGAGAGCTTCCGGGGCAAAATCCTTCACCCACAACCTATCAAGCATCACTTCTTCTACCCAGCTTCTTAATCCAACTCCGTGTACCAAATATGCACTAACAATTTTGATAAGAAAGGACAACTCTTCGTCACCTGAAAAACCACATAGTAATTAATGTTCCCCTTTACCTATTAATCTTCAAATCCTTAATCCAAACGAACAAAACTATTATATTACCATAATCCGACTGGAACAGGCTGCATCAAGGGTAGTGCGTTGATGAAGATGGAGTACAGAGAATGTCGGCTGCCAGGTTGTCCATTGTGGCCGGAGTTGAACAGAAATTGAAAAAGGGTCAAAGCTCAAGCAGTGGGTGGCAATGGCTTCACATGAAAGTTGGCACCGACCCCCATTGATGCTAGCCACCGAGTAGGGCATCGGACACAGGACGGTGGAGTGATCTGGGCGGCAACACTTGCTACTCGGTAGAACAGAGGATTGGAGGAGCTGTGATGGCAACATCATCAAACTCGCGGTGGCAACGAGTTAGGGCACGACAAGCTAGCTCGGCGATAGCGAGCGCGAATAGAAAAGAAATGCTCGGCTTTAAGAGATGGGTCGAGTTCAAGAATACGGATCGGGTTTAACCTATAATCATTAAACCCAAACAGGCTTTCCCAAAGCCTATTAAATTTTTCCCCGCAAACTGCCATAAAAATTTCCATTTAAGTCCAGGAAAATTTCTTAAAATTCCTGAAAATTTCCATAGGATATTTTTCCTAATTGAAAAGGATTATTTTATTATTTTATTTTATTTTATTTTATTTTATTTTCAAGTATTTTACATATCCTCCTCTTGGACGTTGTGTGGGCAATGATCTTCCAAGAGTTGAAGCCTCCTAGATCATGTCTTCCCGTCCTTGCTCGCTCCGAACAAGGGAAGAACAAACTCCCTTCTTCTCCTTGCTTGTGCCGACCACCAATCACCAAGAGAGGTTACCGTCGGCCCTAGGAGAGGGAGAGGAGAGGGCACCAGCCAAGGGATGAACTCTTGTTGCCATTGGCCAAGACTTGAGGGAAGAAGGTGTCGCCCCAGGAGAGAAGAAGGAGGAGCCGACTAAGAGCAAAGGAAAAGATAAAAACCCTAATCCTGTTCTTGGTTGCCGGTGACCCTAAGGGAGAAGCCAAACCAATGCTTGCCGCCCAACCACTCCAAACCCTAGCACCAAAAAACCCGAGAAGGATAATTTACCTTGCCGCCCAAGCCTTGTAACATATTTATAGATTTTGTCCAAACCTCCTTTTAATCGTGTCTGTTGGATCTAAGCTTCATGAGGGTTTTAATAGGATACAATAGGAACCATGAGGAGGAGTTGGATCTTGGTCACCTAATGGATCCGTCCCCACATAAAATCCGATCTATTAATGATAATCCATTCCACTAGAGGATTATCATTGATCTACTTCACTAACCCCCAAAATTAAATATGGGCTCCATATATTAATTGTACAAATATCTCCCCGTGTTTAAGATATCGAATGTGGGCTCCTATTTATAGATTTTGTCCAAACCTCCTTTTAATCGTGTCGATTGGATCTAAGCTTCATGAGGGTTTTAATAGGCTACAATAGGGACCATGAGGAGGAGTTGGATCTTGGTCACCTAATGGATCCGGCCCCACATAAAATCTGATCCATTAATGATAATCCATTCCACTAGAGGATTATCATTGATCTACTTCACTAACCCCCAAAATTAAATATGGGCTCCATATATTAATTGTACAAATATCTCCCCGTGTTTAAGATATCGAATGTCCGTTAATTAATTAATTTACTGACAATTATTTAATTAGCATCTAACTCCATGAGCACTCAACCTTATCATCATTCTAGACCAAGTCCACCTGCAGGGTTTACATGATGATTCTTATGAGCTCCTCAAGGGGACATCATCATCCTAATACATAGGACACGATTTCCTCCTATAATCAATGGCATACCATGTAAATAATATTATTTCTCAACTTACCGGGCCTATCGATTTAACCCATAAATCTCACCCATTGGTAAATCAAAGAAATAAATATTAAGTACATGTGCCCATTATTATATCGGGATTAAGACCATGTACACCATAATATCCGAGGTCTGATTCAATTATGTAGTCAGCAATAAATTGAATCACCTCTAAGTCGATCATGCTCAATACACACAAAGTGTAGTAGTGTAATTCTATGGTCAAGATAAACTAATACCAAATTACACTACAATCATACCAATGGTTTGTCCAAAATCATCTTGGTTGTGAGCCTCTACTTATACCCTACAAGGAACTGATAACATGATCCTCTGTGTGACACCACACACTATGTTATCTACAATGTAAAGTATTAGACAAGATGTACACATATAATAAAAAGTGCAAACAATAATCATATGATTCTTATTTCAAAATGAAGATGTCCATAAAAAGACTAGGCTTTCAGTATACATCCCAACAAAAAGTAAGCATGGTAATTAATTAAAATGATATGTATGCATGAGCATGTTATATTCAATCAATTAAAAGAAATGGTTTTTTTCTTCGAAAGACTTTTATTTGTTGAATTTCTAAAAGTTGATGGTTTAATTACTAAATTATTAATTTGTGTATAATAAAATGGTACTTTATTTTAACTAATTTTATTGGGTTGATTATCTAATTTTGAATTTTTAATTAGGATAGATTTTGAATTATTTAAAATAGATTTAATAAGATTATTAGACTTTTTAAAAATAAAATTATTAGACTTTTAAAAAGTAGAATTATTAGAATTATTAGAATTTTTTAAGATAAGATTATCAGACTTTTTAAAAGTCAAATTATTAATAGAATTTTTCAAGATAAGAATATTAGAATTTTTAAAATTAAGATTATTAGAATTTTTAAAATTATTATTATTGGAATTATTAGCATATTTTAAGATAAGATTATTAGACTTTTCAAAAGTAGAATTATTAGAATTTTTCAAGATAATATTATTAGAGTTTTCAAAAGTAGATTTATTAAAATTGTTAGAGTTTTTCAAGATAAGATTATTAGAATTTTTAAAAATAGAATTATTAGAATTTTTCACTTAAATTTGGAATTTTTTAAATTTAATTTCAAATTTTTTAATGTTGAGTTTTTCAAAATAGATTTTTTTTAATTCAGAATTATCTAGATTAATCAATCTTGGGTTTGGTCATTCTATCCAAAGGTTTGATTATTCTGATCTAGGCTTTGATTATTCTAATTAAGTCCAAGGTTGGTTTTATCCTTGACTTGATCAAGATCTTTATTAATTAAACTAAAAATTTGATTAAGCTGTTGTTTAATTTTATAAAATGTTCGATTAATTTAATCATTTTCTTCCATGATATTATTATTATTTAAACTAATTAAATCTGAATTAATTATATTTTTATTAGTTGAATTATTAACTGTGTTAATTAACAATCAACTAATTTACTAGATTTAATGCACAATTTATCTAAATTATCATGTATTATAAAACCCAAATTTTCAAAATTATTAATTTTACTAACCTATTTTTCTGGGCATCGATTTTTATAGTGGCTGAATCTTCTGCACTTGATGTGCTCCTTGTTCCTCTGGACTTCTAGCATTAGTTTCTCCTTTGTCGCCGATTGTGTTGTTCGAGTCTTACGAGTAGGACACTTATTTTTATAATATCCTCTCTCCCTGCACTTGAAACAAATAATATATAATTTAAATTTTAAATTTAATTTACCTTGTGAACTCTCCCCCTAAATCCCTGATTTATCCATTTTCCTGCAATGTTAATTACAAAGATAATGTCCCAAGACTTGGTCTTGGATTAGTAATGTGGGAGGTAATAAATAAAATAAAATAAAATAAAATGAAAAGAAATTGCTCGACCAGTAGTTGCACCGAATCTGAATGCCCCAGCTTTGATACCAATTGTTGGATTGAGGAAAACCCTAGAGGGGGGTGAATAGCGTATGGAAATCTTTCCTTTTCAAAGATTAAAACAAAGTACACAGTGGAAAATATGAACAAAAGTAAGAACACAAGACACAAGGAATTGTACTTGGTTCACAACCCACCGTTGCTAATCCAAGGCCCTGCGATCCTTGATCGCTTCCGAAGGGCAAAGAACTCAAAGTCTCTTCCTCGTTGGAGGTAAGAGACAACCAATTACAGAATATGTAAAGGAAGAGGTAACATACCTACCTCTCCTCTTATCAAGTAATAAATATGAATTAAATAAAATGCCAACAATGGATTGTGATGGATGGGCGGTCGGAGTAGCGTTGAAGCATGAAAAGTTATGACCGGAGAGTAGGTGCACTTAGGAGTTCATTGAATGATAGGGTTTGTGTCCTCCCCTTCTTTTATAGACTTGTGGATTGGGATAAGTCCAGATCCAGATCCAAAACTCGTGGATCTTATCTTGAGGTGGTATCTTATCTTATCATGAGGTGGCGGCATCGATCAATATCTCATTGACAATGTGCTTTGGACTGATCCTATCAGCAGTCGACTGCAAAGATGTCCAGTCGACTATTACTATTGAGAATCTAACCTGATACTTGCAGCAAAAGGTTAGCACAAGAGATGCGTCATGCCATGCAGTCTGACAGTCCTTTGACTGTCCGATCTCGACTTCGACATTCCTCCAGAAGGCTTGGTCGGATCAACACCTAGTATTGTCCTCTTACCAAGGACGTGTCCTTACCATCTCTTGACACCCGGAGCTTAACTTTGGTCCTCCTGACCTATCGCTTAGTTTTCGGTCACTTGATCACCAAGGTTTCTCCTTCCAAGATTCTCTTGGTGTCACTCAACCACCGAGGTTTCTCCTTCCGAGATTCTCCTGGTTTCACCCGACCATGGAGGTTTCTTGTCCTGAGATTCTCCTGGTATCTTTGACCACTGAGGTTTCTCATCTCGAGATTCTCCTAGTGTCATTGACTTTATCAAAGTCTAATACAATACCTGCACACTTAGCATAGCACATGAGATAACAAAATATCTTAACTTTGAATCTTTGTCATTATCAAAACCAAGGTTCGATTAACTGGTGCCCCTGCACCAACACAAGTGGTGTGGATTAGCTGAATCTTTACCGTTATGTGAGATGTTGACCAACAATCAATAAGTAAAGGGATGTTTTTAGACTTTGATGATTCATACTCTTAGAGTAGATCTCCAAGTTAATTGAGATGTTGATTTGACCATTGTGGTGATTACTAGAATGTCATGATATTGATTCTAATGTTTAGAGGTTGATTGGTGGAGATGTTATCTTAGTGTTAAAGAGTTGACTTGGCTACTATATTGTTGATTTGGTTGATATGGTGTGGATATGGATATCGTGATATTAATTTTGGATGTTATAATGTTGATTTGATGATTAGCAAGTTATGTATGTATTGGAGATTTGTGATTAATTCGATATGATGATGGGTGAGATTTTGTAACACCCCAAATTTTAATTCCTATATTTGTATTAGAGGAAAATAGAAATAAGAATAAGAATAGAAATAATAAAAATAGGAATAGAATAATAATAATAATAAAAGAATAGAAATAATTAAGAATAGGAATAAAAAAAATCGAATAAATGGTTTGTTAGCCGAGGCTCGAACCATGAACCGTTGGTTTGGGGGAATAGGCTTTCCATCACTAAGTCATAAGATTACCAATGAGTAGGATATAATAAAATATATCTATAGGCGAAAAAAAAAGAAAAGATTGGTTAATTTGACTAAGCATTTAAAGGGGTAATTAAATTAGGAAACCCCTAATTTATATATAGATTTCTTTTATTTTTTCTCTCTCTCTCCCTCTTCTCTCCCAACGCCGCCAACGCCCCCCTCTCTCTCCCTCCTCTCTCCAACGCCGACGCCCACCCTCACCTCTCTCTATCTCTCTCTCTCTCTCTCTCTCTCTCTCTCTCTCTCTCTCGTTTCCTCCAGCTACAGAATCAAAAAAAAAGAATAAGCTTTCCCTTCCGCTTTCTCCAGCCACCGAAGGAACCAAAAAGAGCCTCTATAATTTATCCACCGTGGGATAATTCAAGAGGGAATTTTCAAGAGGGATCTCTTCAAGGACTTGTTATAGGATCACGCTAAAACAAAGGAATACGTAGGAGGTCTTCTCTTTATGAAATCTAACGGTATAAATTGGTGAAAAAGCATAGGAGGTAAGTATTGCTCACCTGCAGTATAAGTAGTTATCGTATTTCATTGATATATCTTTATGTACATGTTATTTCCAATTATGCATGGTGTTTTCAGTTACGTGATTTTACCCGTTATGTCATATTTGATTTAACATCATGTGTAGATCCATAATAAAAATGTGATTTATGATCATGCATGTTGTAGATGAGTTGTAGCTTACAATTATATGCATGATGTAGAGTAAGATGTAAAAATATTTCCTTTATAAAGAAAATTTAAAGATGCTCCCCGTTCGAATTGGGGATTAAGAGCACAACGATCTTCAGTATGCTCCCCATTTCAGTTTTGGGGGTCAAGAGCATAATGATCTTTATGGTGCTCCCCATTTGTGATTTAGGGGATTAAGAGTATTTTTTTCAGTATGTATAAGAATATGAGTATAAAGGAAGTACTTTACTTTTGACAGGGCATGTACCAGGCATCAGTTTTGCGTACGAGCCAAGGCCCTCAGTTTCAGTTACAATAGTAGGTTCGGTGGTTGGCCACCCCGACCTATTAGGAAAGCGCGCATTGGTACTATGTCGGGCCCATATCCAAGATGATTATTATTTTGAAGTATCAGTATAAGTATAAGTAAAAGTTTTCAAAGTTAATCATTCCAGTTCAGATACACTGTTTACAAGTTTTAAAATACTTAAGAGCATGATTTATACAAGAGACATGTAATCAGAGTTATGATTTCCAGTTATGTTTGCATGTGTATCAATGTATCCATAGCAAGAGAACTAGTTGCATGATTTCATACAGTGCATGTTTTTGTGAGCATAGAAAGTACTTACTAAGTGTTATTTCTTATAGTTTGCATTTCCTTATACTGCAGATAAAGGTAAAGAAAAGTTTCAGTGAGGTGGCATGGCGGACGAAGTGCTTGGTGTGTGTGGCGATGGAACAGTGGAAATAAAAGATCCTAAGTGTAGATGTCTAAACCAAATTTTTAGTTTCTAATTATTTTCTTTTGATATTGTTGAAGTTCAACTGGATTACTTATGGTTGAGACCAAAGAATGCTAGAGTCATATTGGGTTAGTCTTAATACTTGCATGTTAGGTAAAGATCTTGAAATAGTTATTGTTTAAGTGATGTCAAGGTCCTTATGATTATTTTAGTTGTTAGCATATTGCATTAGTATATTTCATGATTTGAGGAATGATAGTAACATGGTGTGATGATTAAAGTTTAGCATCAGAGTAAGAGTAGAAAGTACAAAATCTGTAACGATCTCTCCCTTAGGGGAGGGGTGGTACAGTTGGTATCAGAGTAAGATAAGTTCGAATTAAAGAATAAGACAGTAAAGTAGTGACATCTTCTCTAGTAGGGAGTGGAAAGACTTGGGAGTATTACAAGATGGTATCAGAGCGGGTTTCCGCCCTTCCGTCACACACACATCGAGCATCAGTCCTGCCGCCTCCAAGTAAGCAAGTATTTATCTGCTTTATTTACTTTATGAGTAGTAAGGAATGCTTCTTTTAAGTTAAACATGCTTAGCTAGAATGTTCTCTTTGAGTTAAACATGTTTGCATATATATATATATGAAGATGATAGATAGTAAGTAATAGAGCATACCTAGATATGTATGCGAAGATGAAAAAAAAATAGTGATAATAGCCTGATAGTGGTTTAACTTGATCATCTTATGATGAGTTTACGGACAAGGGGATTTATCAGTAGATGAAGCAGTAAAGAAGTTCAATAGTTTTGCTCGCCTATGCCCGGAACTTGTCAGTACTGAGAAGGAAAGAGTTAGGTTGATGCTAAAGATGTTGAGACTGGAGATAGCTTTGAATGTGGCTAGGGGAATTAATAGACCACAAACCACTAAAGAGCTAATCAGCAGTGCGCTAATCACGGAGCATTACATGAATAGTATCAAGCACCAGAAGCTAGCCTCGACAGAAAGCAAAAGCCAGGGAAGTTCAGGAGGTCAGAAACCTCAGAGTGGTAATTCGAACTGGAAGTGAAACAACAATGGCAAGAGGAAACAGTGGAATAATGCAAAGGGAGATTCAGCCAGTAAGCAGTCTACGTGTCCCACATGTTCTAAGTGTGGGAGGAAGCATCTAGGAGTTTACCGCCAGGGCGTGAGTGGATGTTATATATGTGGTGTCGATGGACACTTCGCAAAACAGTGCCCCACCAATACCAATCTACCTCCGCCACAGTCTACTCAGTATGGAGGTAGACCAGCTCAGCTACATCAGATGCAAGGAGCATTGGAGGGTCCTCACATCAGCCAAGGAAGATTGGAGGCCCCATCAGTTACACCTAATGCTCGAATCTTCTCGCTCACCAAGGAAGAGATAGCAAATGCTTCTACGGTGGTCACAGGTCAGATACCTATCCTTAGTCAGCATGCTACCGTACTGTTTGATACTGGGGCAACCCATTCTTTCATGTCTATGGCATTTGTTAAGAAGATAGATATAACTCCGGATATCTTAGATATTCATTTTTAATGACCTTACCTTCGAGTGAAATAATGACATCTACACACTGGTTACGTGCCATGCCGGTTAGAATTTCATACAGAGAGCTTTATAGTGATTTGATCTTGCTGGACATGCATGACTATTATGTCATCTTTGGAATGAACTTTCTTAACAAGTATGGTGCTTCCATTGAGTGTCGTAAGCGAAGGGTAGTATTCCAACCCGAGACCGAGGCCAAATTTGAGTTTATTGGAGAACCAAGGAAGAAGACAAAGAAGTTCTTGTCCGCCATGGAAGCTCGAAAGATGCTAGCTAGTGGATGCACTGGGTATTTAGCACATATAGTTGATACTAAGCAAGAAAGTGTTGGGAATCGATTGGTCGGCTAGAGGGGGGTGAATAGCCCTCGTTAGTTGGTTTATGGATTTTACTCGTCTACACAAAGATTAGCGCAAGTGGAATATGCAAATACAAATAAATAAAGACAAGCAAATAAACAACCAATACAAACACCGAGATGTAACGTGGTTCACGGCTACGCCGCTAATCCACAGTCCGATTCGTCCACGGTGAATCACTCCGCAATCTATCCACTAGATCTTTCCTTTGCACAAAGCTAGGTGGAGGTAACCTCTTTACACAAAAACACTCCTCTTACAAATATAATGGAAATAAGCTTGAGTAAGAGGATGGAAAGCTTTAGGGAACTTTGGGAGAGTATTAGAGCATAAGCATTAGCCTCCCAAAGCCCCATCCCCTTCATTTTTATAGAGGAAGAGGGTTTCTTCCCGTTGACACAGGAGCAGTCGACTGATGCCCTCGATCAGTCGACTGGTCCTCTAGCCGTTGCCCAATAATGGCCGCTTTCCACATTGGACTTCATCCAACGGTACTGGCATCAGTCGACTGATGCTCGATCAGTCGAGTGCTCAATGGAGTCGACTCCATTCTGTGCCTGTGCACAGTGCCATCGATCATTGCCATTCCTCGGTAAGCGATCATTGCCGACATCACGATCATTGCTAGTCCATAGCGATCATTGCCAAGCACTAAACGGTCTTATACCGGTCGATCAAACCATCAACTCAGGCGATGCCGCCATGACATGGCGGTGACCGTGTCGGGAAAACTCATCCGACACTTGGCCAAATGGCCAAGTTTCACCTAAGAGCTACCCCTTCCCGGGTTACATTCGCTCACTCTCATCTCTCAGAGTCCCTCGCCTTCGAAGTTCTCTTCGTTCGAGGCCACGTCCCTCGGCATCATCAGGTGCACGGCTCTGCAATGCTCCTTCGCGTTTCTTGCCTCGAAGTCTACTTCCTCCGGCTTCACTCCAAGCTCCTCGTCCGGCGGTTCCTCGGATGCTCCAAGCGCACAGCTTCCGCAAAGCTATCCTTCACCGACTCAAGGCACGAGTCATGAGATGTGAAACTTGCCATGGCTCCATGTGCAAATTACTAAGTCCTGCACGACTTCAACGCACATATCAAATCAACATAACAAACAAACTTAAACCCTTTGCCACACACATCAAAACCTTATCACGGCAAGAGATTGCCCTAACAATCTCCCCCTTTTTTATGTATGGCAATCCGTTTAAGTTAGGTAAAAATATTTGATAAAAATTTTAATGTAAGAAAGCATGTAAACATAAACATGATATAGCAACATGCAACTCCCCCTTAATCCATGAAACTCCTCATACAAATTTTCTCCCCCTATCACAATTTACTTAAACATAATTATTTCTCCCCCTTTGACACCATCAAAAAGATTAACACTAAGTTATAAACTCATGGCATCAAGTCTAATAGGAGAAAAATATCAAAAATTGTGTTAAAACCTGAAATAAGCCTTTCTTATTGAATATATCAGGCCACCCGATTTTGGTTCGAGACTACGATCGGCATGCAATCGAGAACTTTCGATTCGGACCGAATTTCAGAAATGCATTAAAAGTTCTAGAAAATTCAAAAAATCATGAAATTTGGGGAACATATTTCTTGTAAGATTCTTTATCAGTAAAAAATAGTTTTTCATGAAAAATCATCATATTATCAAGTATTTGCCAAAAATCCAAAAGGTTTAAAAACCACTAGGTTTTTGATCATGATAGTATCAAGTTTACTACCTAGTTTTCCATCCAATTGTTTCAAAACATGAACACATAGATTTTAAGTAAGAAATTGTTTTGAAACCATGTGAAATATCCAACCATGATCTTTGGGCAATATGTCTATGAATTAAACATAAGTCTTCCCCATGATTGGTCTATTATTGCTATTTTGATACTTTAAATGGCCATCTAAATGCCATAGGCACTAGTGAACATTTGTATCATCCTAACATCTCACCCATGCTAAGTTTTCAATCAAGGTAGCCTATTGTGAGTGTGAGATGTATCCTAGAGGGTATTTGTATACACTTAACCATTATATTCATGCGATTCTATCAAGGTTAAGTATCAACCTAACAATCCTCATGATCATAAAGGCATATATCAATTAATTCTACATTATATCATGAACCTAAAGTATTCATCAATTAATAATCATGCATTAGGTATTATATCATGATAATAAGCAAAGTATCACCAAAAGAATGATTTAACCCTATTTCTCATGATTATGTGCCAAATATCAAAATCATAAATCATGATTGCAAACATACATAGCAATTACATTAACCATCATGATTTAAGCATTATTAACTATTTATAGGCACGTTATCATCACCTAACACTATTTAAAAATGTTGTCCCGCCATCCTAAGCCAACCAAAATATGATATAGGTCAATTGCATATGGTTGACTACCCTAGGGTTATCCTAACCCTTAAGGATGGATTTTGGAACCCAAAATAAGTTCTTGCCTATGGGGTTCACTAGATATTCCTTAGGAATCCATTTCCTAGCTATTTCTTTCTTCTTATCTTGTCCCCTAGCAATTAGGCATTTGTAGGCCTTTTCATTTTTCTTTTCTTTATAACCTAGGCCCTTTTTGTTGAAGCTAGCTCTTTGGCTCCCTATGATCATGTTCAAGGTGTTGGAGCCTATAGTGAATTTTTCTAGGGCTTTTGTCAAGTAATCTACCTTTTCCCTTAGAGCCCTATTTTCATCCATACATGCATCACTAACATTAAATGGCATATATTCATGTGAGCATGCATCATTTAAGCTAGAAGAAATATTTTCATTTTCATTTAAGCATGCTTTTTCTAGTTTATTTTCTAAGTCCTTAATTTGATCTAGCATGCATTTGTTCTTCTTCTTAGCTCTAAATAAATCCCTAGTTAAGCTAGAAACCATGGAAACTATTTTCTTAGGAGTTAAGTTCGTTACCATAGTTTCCATATCCTCTTCTTCTTCTTCGGATGAGGAGGATGTAGAGGAGGCTCCCCCTTCATTTGAGCTCTCCTCACTTGTGTTTGATTCTTCATTAGAGGAGGAAGAGCAATCCAAGTCGTCGAAGGCCATCAATGCAAGGTTGGAATAGACATGCTCTTCTTCTTCGGATGAGGATGAGGAAGCAAGGTCATCTCATGTCTTTGCTTTGAGAGCCATGGCCTTTCCTTTTTCCTTGGCCTTCTTTTCCTCTTCCTTCTTTTTACTCCCCTTTTTCTTCTTCTTTTCTTCTTTCTTCTTCCTTTCTTCCTTTCTCTTGTTTAGGAGGGGACAATTATCCCTTATATGTCCCTCTCCTTGGCAATTGTAACAAATCACCTTTCCTCTTGGTCTTCTCCTCCTATCATTAGATTTATTAAAATGAAAACCTTTTAAAGCACGTCTTACCCTCCTTACCATATATGCTTCTTCCGTGCTATCCATGGAGGAGGAGGAAGAGGCTTCATCATCGGAGGAGGAGGGGATCTCTATCTTCTTCTTCCCCTTGTTTGCCATCAATGCTACTCCCCTTGAAAGTTGGATTCTAGGCTCTTCTTGTATACCTTCAAGCCTAGATTCATGCAATTCCATAGTGGAGAAAAATTCATCTAGAGTACTTACCTCTAGATTCTTTGAAATATAAAATGAGTCCACCATTGAACTCCACTTGGATGATCGGGGAAAAGCATCTATGGCTTTCATTATCATATCCCAGTTGGATAGCTTCTCTCCTACACTTGTTAGCCCAATTAATATTTCTTTAAACCTAGAATGTAATGATGTTACCTTTTCTCCCTTTTCCAATTTGATGTTTGATAGTTGGTGTTGGTGCAGTGGGCACCAAAGTCGAACCGGTATTTTGATTATGGCAAAAGGCTCAATAGTTAAGGGTATATTTGTTATCTTACGAGCTCAATTAAGTGTGCAGAAATGCTAAAGTTGAGCGGAAGGTCTGCGACACCCGGTGGGAACCGAGGTGGTCGGGCAATGCCAGAGGGACTTCGGAGGAAGCCGAGGTACTCGGGTGAAGACCGGAAGCGAGGCTACAAGGTAAGCTCGTGTGAAAGCGAAGCAAGGTCGTTAAGCGTAGATCCGACCCAATACCTCCAATGGAAGGTCTAGGTCGAGATCAGATGGTTAGAACCATCGTACTTTATATTTTAAGCTAACTTGTCTGCGGTCAAAACCCTTTGACTACGATCAACTGCTAGTCAAGTTCCGACCTCGAGAAGGCTCGAATTTCAAGGGGGTGAATTTGGACTTGACTCGTGTTTTGGTACAAAGGGTGATGTGGCATCAAGGTGGACATCCAAACCATCACCAAGCTTCCTTGTGGTGGACGCCCAAAATAAGGTGAGTTGGCACAAGATGGTTGGCTCCCCTGATGTGGCACAAGTTGAATGGCTCCAACAAGTTGGCGCCCAAGGAGGTTGGAGGTGGCACAAGGTGGTTGGATGAAACACCTCATCCTCATGTTGGCGCCCAAGGAGGTTGGAGGTGGCACAAGGTGGTTGGATGAAACACCTCATCCTCAAGTTGGCGCCCAAGGAGGTTGGAGGTGGCACAAGGTGGTTGGATGAAACACCTCATCCTTGAGTTGGCGCACAAGAAGGATGGAGGTGGCACAAGGTGGTTGGATGAAACACCTCATCCTTGAGTTGGGATAAGAACCTCACCTTGGACACTACCTATGTCTAAATTCATAGATCAATATCCATAAATAGACATGTTCAAGCCAAGCAAATCACAAGAATTCAAGAGCTCTCAACACGCCGTCGTAACGCCGCTACTACTACTCACATTTGCTACGACGAAGTGCCGCCGACAACGAAAGCTACATCTTCTACTTATAAGAGTTGTCGGTATATTTATTTAAGTTCTACTTCTTTAAATTGTCTTTGTGCTTTAATCGTAACAAGGAAAGGGGGAGTGTCCCTTTGCCTTGATTTCTTTTTGTACTCGTTGCTCCTACTTCCAACGAAGAGGAGTGGTTTTAGTGAATTGCCCTCCGTACGTGATCAAGGATCACTAGGGCCGTGGATTAGCAATCGAAAGATTGTGAACCACGTAAAAATATCTTGTCTACTTTATATTTCCGCTGTGCACTCTCTACTTGCTTTTTACTTATTGCAAAAGTTTTTTAACGACATCGTATCGCTATTCACCCCCCCCTCTAGCGACACTTTCGATCCAACAATTGGTATCAGAGCCGGGGGCGCTAAGATTCGGTGAAACCACCAATCTAGCTTTGTTTTCTTTTTTACAGATTTTTATTTATTTATTTCTATTTTTAGATATAATTATTTCACTTGCTTATCTTCTCCTACATATAGAATTGCATTAGAGGCTTTAGGATCGGATAAGGTTGTCCTTGAGTTAGATCCCGAGTAAGGTTGTCCTCGGAACTTCAGCGACATTCGCATTTGATTGTTTATTTCTTTTTGCAAGTTACATTTTATATATCTTTTTACTTCCCTTTTACTAATCCAAGGCGAAAGTCTTGGAATATTCTTTCTGTGTGTTTTGCAAGATTCTTTTAAAGTCGTTCTTCTTCTTGTTTTTAAATGGCCCATCTCAAAGGGTTTAGCACCGCCGACCCGTTTTACAAGCGGTAATGACTTTCGTTATTGGAAGGGTCGGATGGAATGCTTTCTTAAAACCCAAATCGAGATGTGGATCGTAATCAAACCGTTTCACACTTCCTATTAATGAAGATGGTGAATCTTTGGGTTACGATCAATGGTCAAATTCCATGAAAAACAAGTAGAAGCCGATGCCAAGGCAACTCAAATCTTGCAATGTGGGTTGTCAAGGAAGAGCTCAACCGCGTCGGCCCCTTCATTAGTGCAAAGGACTTATGGACCAAGCTAGTGGAACTACACGAAGGCACCGACGACACGAAGGTATGTAAAAGAGATTTACTTTTAAATAAATTGTATAACTTGAAAATGCAGGAAAAGCGAGACCGCAACTCAACTACATGCTCGTATCCAAGACATCGTCAACCAACTCCATGCCATCGGACAAAAGGTCGAGAATCGCGACCTTATCGTATTCTCTTAACTTTCCTAGGACCACCTTGTGGGCATCCATGGTCGACGCCTACAAGGTCTCCAAGGACCTTTCTAAAATTAGGTTAGGCGAATTGTTTGAACTTGAATTACATGAGCAAACTAACGTGGTCGGTGCCGAGAAGAGTATTGCGTTAGTTGCGAGTTCCAAGAAGAAGAAGCCGCAAGCAAGCCACCCCGAAGGAAGAAGAAGTCCGAATCGGAAGTAGACTCGAAATAGAATCCAACTAGTCAATCTAGTTCTAAGATGATCAAGAGACGAAAACGACCAAAAACTAAAGGTAATCCAAAACATAATACAAATACTTCTAATTATAGATGCTATGAGTGCAAAGTGTCTCGGCCACATCAAGTCCGAGTGCCCAAAGCTAAAGAATAACGATCAAAGACTAAGAAAGCGCTAAACGCTACTTGGGAGGAGTTGGAGGAAGAAGATTTATATCCAAGCTCTAATGGCTAAGCCGACCGAGCACGACTCAAACCAAGAAGAGTCCGAGTCCGAATCCGATGATGAGCTTCCATTCAAGACAAGCCACGGATCCGTCTCCGGTTCAAAAGAATCATTAAGGGTAAGTCGGTCGTTACTTAATACTTTGTATGGTGCACTTAAATTTTTAAATAAGAAACTAGCTAAGTCCGAGTCCTAGGTCGATACCCTAATTGAGGAGGTTAAACTTCTCAAACATGAGGTCTCCCTAACCTATTCTACTACTCGTATTCAAGAGGAGGACTCAACTCAAGTTTAAAATCTTGAAGTTGAGAACTCGCTTTTGAAAACACAAGTCGAAGACCTTAACTACGTTGGAAAGAGTTCACTTTGGGATCAAGGGACTTGACCTCTTACTTGGATCACAAAGGGCCGTGTACAACAAGGCGGACTCGGGTTTAACTCAAATACAACCAATAAGTCATATATGTCTATAGTAAACCAACATAAGAAAAATGTCCAAGCATGGGTCCCTAAGACCACTTTGATTTCAACTTTAGGATCTAACATGTATTGGGTTCCCAGGACCAAATTCACTATGTGAATAGACCCACTCGATTCAATGGTCGAGAGCCAATACAAAATGTATTTTGTTAAGTCTTAGAAATTGCATGCTTAGTTTTCCTTTATTTTTAGAATGGTTAGATAGGACTCATAACCAACTAAAATCCTGCGAAAGAATTGAGCCTGGGAGCCTCTTTTCAAAAATAAACCAACTAAAATCCTACGAAAGATTGAGCCTCGGGAGCCTCTTTTCAAAAATAACTAGTTAGACCAAGGCGTAGTCTCAAGTAAGTCGAGTTATCAATTTCTTGAAATTAGCTTTGTCTAAGGAAGTGGTCGTTGTTGATCAAAGAAGGCCTCATGCCTCGCCACGACACAGAAGCTAATCTCTTGAAAAGATTACTTGATGAGCTTAGACTAAATCGAATCTAACCTAATGTTGGTTAATTTAAATTCATTAAAATTAATCAAGTAAAATTGATAGTCATCTCACAATAACACATAGGAATAACATGTTTTGATCATGTAGATATTGGTGAGATGATTTAGGTTTAAAACTTACAAACAACCCTTTAGTAATTCCAATATCCGATCCAACTACCTTATGTGTAGGATCAATGGATGTTGACGATGGTTTACTCGACACATGAGGATCAACTCAAATTTTGTTACGATTCAAGCGACAAGGATCGGTAGCCTTGGAAATAGCGGCAAGCTCAAAATCATCGGATCGGGTGATATTGAGCTCAACTCTAACTTTACAATTCAAAATGTCTTATTAGTAGAAAACTTTCAATATAATTTACTTAGTGTAAGCCAATTGTGTGATAACAATTATAAGGTCATATTTCTAGAAAATGAATCGTAATCAAAATAAATGCAACATCTAAAATAATACTTAAAGGAACTAGGAGTAGCAACATCTACACAATAAATTTACCCAACTCCTCAACCAAGTGTCTTATGACACAGAAGAGGAATCTTGGTTATGGCACCAAGACTCGGACACTGCACTCCAAGACTCGTCCACAAGATGAGTCGAGTGGCGTTATAGGTTTGCCTAAACTAAACAACTTGGATAATAAAATATGTAATGCTTGTCAACAAGGTAAACAATCTAGGACACAACATCAATTAACTAATCAAGAACAGACCAAAAGTGTTCTTGAGCTCCTACACATGGATCTATTTGATTCACATGGAGCTAAGTCACTCAATGGTAGTCAATTTTGCTTAGTCATAATTGTGACTATTCTAGATTTACTTGGGTTAGGTTTATCAAACATAAAAATGATACCTAGACCAACTAATCAATCTTTGTAGGTTAATCGAAAATCAAAAGAACCTTAAGATTAAAAGACTTAGAAGCGATCATGGTGGTGAATTCGAAAACCACGAGGTTCTGATTTACGTAACCTAAGCGGATACCACCATGAGTTTTCATGTCCTAGAACCCACAACAAAATGGGTTAGTCAACGGAAAAATAGAACCCTACAAGAAGCCGCTAGGACAATGTTAAACGAGTATAACCTACAGATAGATTTTGGGCGAGTAGTTAGTATGGCTTGCTATGTCCAAAATAGGATCCTTATGGTAAAGAGGCACCAAAAGACCTCGTACGAGATTTATCACGATAAAATACCGAACATCAAGTACTTTAGGGTATTTGGATGCAAGGTACATATCTTAAACACTAAGGATTACCTAGGAAATTCAAATCCAAAACCTCTCTGGAACCTTTCTAGGATACTCAACCACCAGAGAGCTTATAGGGTATACAATCACGACACTCTTAGAGTCGAAGAAACCATTAATATAGTTTTCGACGAAGGACACGAACCCGTTCAATCCTTAACAAAACCAACTAGCAAATCAACTTATAGCGAACCCGACTCGATCTTGAACTTGAATCTCGTCCTAACCCAAGTCATCCTATCGACCAAGTGATAGATGACTCTAACCCAAGTCAAACTAGAACTCACCCAAGTCATCCTATCGACCAAGTGATAGATGACCCTAACCCGAGTCACACTAAGACTCAAACAAATCATCCTATCAATCAAGTTATAGGTGATCCAAATTTAGGGGTTGAACTAGAGCTTCATATCGAAACCTTAGTCAAATCTCGTTAATTTCCAAAATCGAACCCAAAACTATTGAACAAGCACTTCTTGATCCCATTTGGATTATTGCTATGCAAGAAGAGCTAGCTCAATTCACTAGAAATGAAGTCCAGGAATTAGTACCACCACCTAAAGAAAAATCAATTATTGGAACAAGGTGGGTATTTGAAATAAACTTGATGATAAAGGTGAAGTAGTTAGAAATAAAGCTAGGTTAGTCGCAAAGGGTTTAGTCAAGTCGAAGGTTTAGATTACGATGAGACCTATGCCCCGTAGCTTGAGACTAGAGTCCATCCGAATGTTGTTAGCATATCTCGCACATCGAGGTTTTAAATTGTTTCAAATGGATGTCAAGTCAGCATTTTTGAATGGATACATTAAGGAAGAAGTTTACGTCCAACCTCCGGATTCGAAAATCTAGATAAACTGACCATGTCCTTAGACTTAAGAAAGCCCTATATGGACTCAAACAAGCCCCAAGAGCTTGGTACGAAAGGCTTTCGATCTATCTTAAGTCCAAAGGATTCAACCAAGGTTTAGTCGACCCAACCTTATTCGTTAAAACCGGAGGAAAAGAAATCTTTATAGCCCAAATCTATGTAGATGATATAATTTTTGGAACTACCAACGCGATCTGCTAAAGCGAATTCATCTCACTTATGGAAAGTGAATTTGAAATGAATTTAGTGGGAGAGTTAAGTTTCTTCTTAGGTTTACAAATTAAACAAACTAAAGATGGAATATATTTACATCAACAAAAATATACTAAGGACTTAATAAATCGATTTGGAATGCAAGATGCTAAAATAATCAATACACCTATGGCAACTAATGTTAATATAAACGAAGATGTAGAAGGAAAACCCGTTGACCTAAAATACTATAGGAGCGCAATAGGAAGTCTCCTATACTTAACCGCGAGCCGACCCGACATTTTATTCGCGGTAAGTATGTGCGCAAGGTTACAAACCTGTGCCAAGTAGTCTCACCTAACCCTAGTCAAGCGTATCCTTAGATATCTAAAGGGCACGCTAAACGTAGGTATTTGGTACCCTAGATCTACCGAGTTTAATCTAATCGGCTACTCCGACT
This sequence comes from Wurfbainia villosa, assembly GCA_025175895.1. Lineage (NCBI taxonomy): Eukaryota > Viridiplantae > Streptophyta > Magnoliopsida > Zingiberales > Zingiberaceae > Wurfbainia > Wurfbainia villosa. The sequence goes on from CM045997.1 coordinate 38,216,907, forward strand.
CCGACTATGCCGGTAGTAAACTCGATAGAAAGAGCACGAGTGGTTGTTGTCAAATCCTCGGCTCGAGTCTAGTAAGTTGGTGCGAGGAAGCGACATTGCGTTGCCTTATCTACCACCGAATCGTTGCGATGGGTGAGTGTGTCTCAGCTCGTGGATGAAGCACACTCTCCAAGACTTTAGCTTAATCTTTAACAACATTAAAACCTACATAGATAACATTAGTTCAATTAACTTAACTAAAAATCCAATATGTCATTCTAGGACAAAACATATAGAAGTTAAACACCACTTCATTAGGGAACATGTAACTAATGGAACTATACAACTAGAGTATGTTGAGTCCAAATCAAACCTAGCGGACATCTTCACCAAACCACTACCCAAGCCAATTTAGTTTATTAAGACGAAAGTTAGGTATGTGCGTAATAGAGTAGGATTTAAATTTTCTATATATGTACTCTACTTTTGCTTCTTTTTATGAAATTAGCCTAAGTCTTACCTTAGAAATCATATACCTATAGATTTAAGGAGCAACACATCTCACAACACATAGGACTAATGTGTTTGTGTACTTAGCCACGTAGCAGGCGTGAGATGTTAGGACCTTACTCTGGTTCCGATGTAGATTCGATTGCATCGACATGAACCATGGAGTATAATTATTTAAATTAATCAACTCCTTCAAGACTTATTGATCATTCTATATCAATCAAGTCCAACCGGAGTTGTACATTTTAGATGAACATATTTTCAAGCTTATTATTATTTTAAAAAATATATATATATTTATATTGGGAACTTGCTTGGACTTACAAACCCTAAAATATATTTACAAACTTTTTGAGTTAAGGCAAAAGAGGGAGAAAGTCACAAAAGTAAGGAAGAAAGTAAACAAAATGATTACCTTTTATATTAAGTAATTCCGTTTACTTAAGCAACTATTAAGGGGGAGTAAAAATTATTTTTCAAGAACTCACCTTCGGTCAAGGGGGAGGTTACCTCAAAGGGGAGAACTTGAAACAATAATATTTCTCACTCATGCTTAATCTTTATGCTAGCTCACTCATGCTTAATCTTTATGCTAGCTCATTCATACTTAATCATTATGCTAGCTCATTCATATTTAATCATTATGCTAGCTCATTCATATTTAATCTTTATGCTAGCTCATTCATATTTAATCTTTATGCTAGCTCATTCATGCTTAATCATTATGCTAGCTCATTCATATTTAATCTTTATGCTAGCTCATTCATGCTTAATCATTATGCTAGCTTACTGTTATGCTTAATTTTTCCTTAACTTTTGTGTCGGTTTGCCATGAATCAAAAGGGGAGATTGTTGGTGCAATGGGCACCAAAGTCGAACCGGTATTTTGATTATGGCAAAAGGCTCAATAGTTAAGGGTATATTTGTTATCTTACGAGCTCAATTAAGTGTGCAGAAATGCTAAAGTTGAGCGGAAGGTCTGCGACACCGGTGGGAACCGAGGTGGTCGCAACGCGCCGAGGACTTGGAGGAAGCCGAGGTACTCGGGTGAAGACCTAAGCGAGGCTACAAGGTAAGCTCGTGTGAAAGCGAAGCAAGGTCGTTAGCGTGAGATCCCACCCAATACCTCCAATGGAAGGTCTAGGTCGAGATCGGATGGTTAGAACCATCGTACTTTATATTTTAAGCTAACTTGTATCTGCGGTCCAAAACCCTTTGACTACAGTCATGCTAGTCAAGTTCCGACCTCGAGAAGAGCTCGAATTTCAAGGGGTGAATTTGGACTTGACTCGTGTTTTGGTACAAAGGGTGATGTGGCATCAAGGTGGACATCCAAACCATCACCAAGCTTCCTTGTGGTGGGCGCCCAAAATAAGGTGAGTTGGCACAAGATGGTTGGCTCCCATGATGTGGCACAAGTTGAATGGCTCCAACAAGTTGGCGCCCAAGGAGGTTGGAGGTGGCACAAGGTGGTTGGATGAAACACCTCATCCTCAAGTTAGCCCAAGGAGGTTGGAGGTGGCACAAGGTGGTTGGATGAAACACCTCATCCTCAAGTTGGCGCCCAAGGAGGTTGGAGGTGGCACAAGGTGGTTGGATGAAACACCTCATCCTCAAGTTGGCGCCCAAGGAGGTTGGAGGTGGCACAAGGTGGTTGGATGAAACACCTCATCCTTGAGTTGGCGCACAAGAAGGTTGGAGGTGGCACAAGGTGGTTGGATGAAACACCTCATCCTTGAGTTGGGATAAGAACCTCACCTTGGACACTACCTATGTCTAAATTCATAGATCAATATCCATAAATAGACATGTTCAAGCCAAGCAAATCACAAGAATTCAAGAGCTCTCAACACGCCGTCGTAACGCCGCTACTACTACTCACATTTGCTACGACGAAGTGCCGCCGACAACGAAAGCTACATCTTCTACTTATAAGAGTTGTCGGTATATTTATTTAAGTTCTACTTCTTTAAATTGTCTTTGTGCTTTAATCGTAACAAGGAAAGGGGGAGTGTCCTTTGCCTTGATTTCTTTTATGTCGTTGCTCCTACTTCCAACGAAGAGGAGTGGTTTTAGTGAATTGCCCTCCGTACGTGATCAAGGATCACTAGGGCCGTGGATTAGCAATCGAAAGATTGTGAACCACGTAAAAATATCTTGTCTACTTTATATTTCCGCTGTGCACTCTCTACTTGCTTTTTACTTATTGCAAAAGTTTTTTAACGACATCGTATCGCTATTCACCCCCCCCCCTCTAGCGACACTTTCGATCCAACAGTTGGGAGCGGAGGAGGTCTCTCCTTGCAAGTTTGGCTTCCGAAGTGCCTTCATGAAGTTCAACCAATCTCTCCCACATCTCCTTGGCACTTGAGCATTCCCCAATTCGGTTGATCTCTTGTTGGCGGAGCACATTGAAGATATGGTGCTTGGCTTTTGAATTTGCAAGGTGCTCTTCCCTTTGCTTTTTGGTTCACCTAGATTTCTCTATTGGCTTCCCTTCTTCATCCCTAGGCAAAACGAAACCGGATTCCATTGTAATCATGATATCAAAATCCGTTTCGAAAAATACCTCCATTCGCTTCTTCCACCAAGCAAATTCTCCTTCAAACTTCGGTGGATGGATGTTGGAGCTGGCCATTTTGATGTAGATCTTGTTGCGGCGGTTAGTCCGGTGACAAGCGACCTTGGTCTGATACCACTTGTTGGGAATCGATTGGTCGGCTAGAGGGGGGTGAATAGCCCTCGTTCGTTGGTTTATGGATTTTACTCGTCTACACAAAGATTAGCGCAAGCGGAATATGCAAATACAAATAAATAAAGACAAGCAAATAAACAACCAATACAAACACCGAGATGTAACGTGGTTCACGGCTACGCCGCTAATCCACGGTCCGATTCGTCCACGGTGAATCACTCCGCAATCTATCCACTAGATCTCTCCTTTGCACAAAGCTAGGTGGAGGTAACCTCTTTACACAAAAACACTCCTCTTACAAATATAATGGAAATAAGCTTGAGTAAGAGGATGAAAAGCTTTAGGGAACTTTGGGAAAGTATTAGAGCATAAGAATTAGCCTCCCAAAGCCCCATCCCCTTCCTTTTTATAGAGGAAGAGGGTTTCTTCCCGTTGACACAGGAGCAGTCGACTGATGCCCTCGATCAGTCGACTGGTCCTCTAGCCGTTGCCCAATAACGACCGCTTTCCACGTTGGACTTCATCCAACGGTACTGGCATCAGTCGACTGATCCTACCATCAGTCGACTGATGCTCGATCAGTCGAGTGCTCAATGGAGTCGACTCCATTGCCATTCCACAGCCGATCATTGCTGTCGACATCAGTCGACTGCTAGTCCATGGCAGTCGACTGCCAAGCTCTAAACTGGTCTTATACCAGTCGATCGAACCATCGACTCAGAGCAGTCGACTGCCATGACATGGCAATCAACTGGTGTCGGGAAAACTCATCCAACACTTGGCCAAATGGCCAAGTTTCACCTAAGAGCTACCCCTTCCCGGGTTACATTCGCTCACTCTCATCTCTTGAAGTCCCTCGCCTTCGAAGTTCTCTTCGTTCGTGGCCACGTCCCTCGGCAGCATCAGGTGCACGGCTCTGCAATGCTCCTTCGCATTTCTTGCCTCGTAGTCTACTTCCTCCGGCTTCACTCCAAGCTCCTCGTCCGGTTGTCCCTCGGATGCTCCAAGCGCACGGCTTCCGCAAAGCTATCCTTCACCGACTCAAGGCACGAGTCATGAGATGTGAAATTTGCCACGGCTCCATGTGCGAATTACTAAGTCCTGCACGACTTCAACGCACATATCAAATCAACATAACAAACTAACTTAAACCCTTTGCCACACACATCAAAACCTTATCACGGCAAGAGATTGCCCTAACAGAAAGAAGCCAAAAGCTAGAAGTAGTCCCAATTGTATGTGACTACCCGGAAGTATTTCTTGACGAGCTACCAGGACTACACTTAGAAGGGAAGTTGAGTTTGAGATTGAGCTTATTCCTGGTACCAACCCAATCTCAAAAGCACCTTATCGTATGGCTCCAGCTGAATTGAAAGAGTTTCAGGAACAATTACGGGAGTTATTAAACAAGGGATTCATCCGCCCTAGTCATTCTCCATGGGGAGCTCCAGTGTTGTTCGTTAAAAAGAAAGATGGGTCTATGAGGATGTGCATAGACTACCGAGCCTTGAATCAAGTGACGATCAAGAACAGATATCCTCTGCCAAGGATAGAGGATTTATTTGATCAATTGAGGGGAGCCACAGTCTTCTCCAAGATTGACTTGTGGTCAGGTTATCATCAAGGATGATATATCAAAAACAGCCTTCCGAACGAGGTATGGACACTATGAGTTCGTGGTCATGCCCTTCCGAGTGACAAATGAACCCGCTATGTTTATGGACTTGATGAATCGGATATTTAAGGAGTACCTTGACAAGTTTGTAGTTGTTTTCATTGACGACAACCTTATCTACTCGAAAACCCAAGAAGAACATGTCGAACACTTGAAGACAGTCTTGCAAACCCTTCAGCAAAGACAGTTATATGCAAAGTTCTCCAAGTGTGAGTTTTGGTTTGATCGAATATCATTTCTGGGTCATGTTATTTCAAAAGATGGAGTTATGGTAGACCCGACAAAGATAGAAGCAGTCAGTAATTGGGGTCAACCAAAGAATGCCAGTGAAGTCAGAAGTTTCCTCGGATTAGCAGGGTACTATCAGAAGTTTGTGGAAAACTTCTCAAGGATAGCTTCACCGTTGACGGTACTTATCAGAAAGAATAAGAATTTCGAATGGATCGAAGATTGTGAAAAGAGCTTCCTTGAATTAAAGAGGAGACTCACAAGTGCTCCAGTGCTTACCCTTCCAGAAAGTAATGAGAGATTTGACTTGTATAGTGATGCATCCAAGATGGGACTCGGAGCAGTACTTATGCAGAAGGGTAAAGTCATTGCTTATGCATCTAGACAACTCAAGGATTATGAAAAGAATTACCCCACCCATGACCTTGAGTTGGCAGCAGTGGTCTTTGCTCTGAAAGTTTAGAGACATTACTTATATGGAGTCCAATGCAAGATTTACACAGATCACCAGAGCTTGAAGTATTTCTTCACTCAGAAGGATCTGAATATGCGACAGCACAGATGGCGTGAGCTAGTAAAGGACTATGATTGTGAAATTCACTACCATCCTGGAAAGGCAAACAAAATAGCAAACACACTGAGTAGAAAATCATGCGTCACTTTGATGTCCCTAGCAACACTATCCCAACCACTGGAGAAAGAGATAATGAATTTTGGGGTTGAGATCATTTTTGGATAACTCTCCGCCTTGACCATAGTACCTACACTGTTTGGGGATATATTAGAGAGACAGGACAAAGATCCTAGCATCCAAAGGATCAAGCAAGAGATCCAAGAAGGAAAGGATAGAGGATTTCGTGTCTCTGATAGTGGGGTATTACATCTGGGTGAACGTTTATGTATCCCCAAGGACCCAAACTTAAGAAAGAAGATCCTAGAAGAAACTCATGGGACCCCATATTCGATGCATCCTGGATCTACCAAGATGTATCAAGATATGAAAGGGAAATTCTGGTGGCTTGGTATAAAGAGGGACGTGGCTAACTATGTTAGCACTTGTCTGACATGTCAGAGAGTGAAAGCCGAACACCAGAGACCAGGAGGAGTTCTACAGCCTATCCAGATTCCAGAATGGAAGTGGGAGGAACTAGCCATGGATTTCATAGTAGGACTGCCCAAAACAATCAATGACTACGATTCTATTTGGGTAGTTGTCGATAGATTGACAAAGTCTGCTCACTTCATGCCTATCAGAATATCATACTTCATGGACAGTTAACCCAGTTATACGTCAAGGAAGTGATTAGACTGCATGGAGTACCTAAGACCATTATCTCTGATAGAGACAGTCGCTTCACTTCACACTTCTGGGAGTGTGTTCAGATAGCCCTTGGCACTAAGCTATGATTCAGCACTGCATTTCATCCTCAGACAGATGGGCAAACAGAAAGAGTGAATTAGATTCTGGAGGATATGCTAAGAGCTTGTGCCTTTTATTTTAAAGGAAGCTGGTGCAAATATTTGTGTTTGGCAGAGTTTGCCTAAAATAATAGTTATCAAACCACAATTGGAATGACACCTTATGAAGCCTTGTATGGAAGGAGATGCAGATCACCTATCTGTTGGTATGAGGGTGGCGAGAAGAAAGAAATGGGACTCAAGACTGATTTTATAGATGACACCACCAAAGCTATAAAAAACATACGCCAACGGATAGAGACTCCCCAGAGTCGGCAGAAGAGTTACGCCGATGTCCGACGCAGACCCCTAGAGTTCCAAGTCGAAAATTCAGTGTTCATTAAGGTAGCTCCTATGAAAGGGGTAATGAGATTTGGGAAGAAAGGAAAGTTAAGTCCCAGATATGTAGGCCCCTACCTGATCACCAAGAGAGTTGGTAAGGTAGCTTATGAGCTAGAGCTACCACAGGAAATGTCAGCTATCCACAATATATTTCATGTTTCAATGCTTAAGAAGCACGTCCCAGACACCAACCAAGTGATTGAGCCACAGACAGTACAGATTCAGACAGATCTAAGTTATGAAAGTCGACCTATTCAAATAATAGATCGAGAAGTCAGAAAACTAAGAAATAAAGAAATACCGTTAGTAAAAGTCTTATGGCATAGTCAAAGGTTTGAAGAAGCAACCTGGGAACGTGAGGATGACATGAAGCAAAAGTATCCCGAGCTGTTCTAAGTTTCGAGGATGAAACTTTTATAAGGTATAAGGGATTGTAACACCCCAAATTTTAATTCCTATATTTTTATTAGAGGAAAATAAAAATAAGAATAAGAATAGAAATAATAAAAATAGGAATAGAATAATAATAATAATAAAAGAATAGAAATAATTAAGAATAGGAATAAAAAAAATCGAATAAATGGTTCATTAGCTTAGGGGAATAGACTTTCAGTCACTAAGTCATAAGATTATCAATGAGTAGGATATAATAAAATATATCTATAGGCGAAAAAAAAGAAAAGATTAGTTAATTTGACTAAGCATTTAAAGGGATAATTAAATTAGGAAAACCCTAATTTATATATAGATTTCTTTTATTTTTTCTCTCTATCTCCCTCTTCTCTCCCAACGCTGCCAATGCCCCCTCTCTCTCCCTCCTCTCTCCAACACCGACGCCCACCCTCACCTCTCTCTCTCTCTCTCTCTCTCTCTCTCATTTCCTCCCGCCACAGAATCTAAAAAAAAAAAAGAATAAGCTTTCCCTTTCGCTTTCTCCAGCCACCGAAGGAACCAAAAGAAAAAAAAAAGAGGCTCTATAATTTCTCCACCGTGGGATAATTCAAGAAGGAATTTTCAAGAGGTATCTCTTCAAGGACTTGATAGAGGATCACGCTAAAACAAAGGAATATGTAGGAGGTCTTCTCTTTACGAAATCTAACGGTATAAATTGGTGAAAAAGCATAGGAGATAAGTATTGCTCACCTGCAGTATAAGTAGTTATCGTATGTCATTGATATATCTTTATGTACATATTATTTCCAGTTATGCATGGTGTTTTCAGTTACGTGATTTTACCCGTTATGTTATATTTGATTTAACATCATGTGTAGATCCATGATAAAAATGTGATTTATGATCATGCATGTTGTAGATGAGTTGTAGCTTACAATTATATGCATGATGTAGAGTAAGATGTAAAAATATTTCCTTTATAAAGAAAATTTAAAGATGCTCCCCGTTTGAATTGGGGATTAAGAGCACAATGATCTTCAGTATGCTCCCCATTTCAGTTTTGGGGGTCAAGAGCATAATGATCTTTATGGTGCTCCCCATTCATGATTTTGGGGATTAAGAGCATTTTTTTCAGTATATATAAGAATATGAGTATAAAGGAAGTATTTTACTTTTGATAGGGCATGTACCGGGCATCAGTTTCACCCACGGGCTAAGGCCCTCAGTTTCAGTTACCCTAGTAGGTTCGGTTGTTGGCCAACCCGGCTTATTAGGAAAGCGCGCATTGGTACTATGCTGGGCCCATATCCAGGATGATTATTATTTTGAAGTATCAGTATAAGTATAAGTAAAAGTTTTCAAAGTTAATCATTCCAATTCAGATACACTATTTACAAGTTTTAAAATACTTAAGACCATGATTTATACAAGAGACATGTAATTAGAGTTATGATTTCCAGTTATGTTTGCATGTGTATCAATATATCCAGAGCAAGCGAACTAGTTGCATGATTTCATACAGTGCATGTTTTTGTGAGCATAGAAAGTACTTACTAACCGTTATTGCTTATAGTTTGCATTTCCTTATACTGCAGATAAAGGTAAAGAAAAGTTTCAGTGAGGTGGCATGGCGGACGAAGTGCTTGGTGTGTGTGGCGACGGAACAGTGGAAATAAAAGATCCTAAGTGCAGATGTCTAAACCAAATTTTTAGTTTCTAATTGTTTTCTTTTGATATTGTTGAAGTTCAACTGGATTACTTATGGTTGAGACCAAAGAATGCTAGAGTCATATTGGGTTAGTCTTAATACTTGCATGTTAGGTGAAGATCTTGAAATGGTTATTGTTTAAGTGATGTCAAGGTCCTTATGATTATTTTAGTTGTTAGCATATTGCATTAGTATATTTCATGATTTGAGGAATGATAGTAACATGGTGTGATGATTAAAGTATAGCGTTAGAGTAAGAGTAGAAAGTACAAAATCTGTAACGATCTCTCCCTTAGGGGAGGGGAGGTACAGTTGGTATCTGATGTGGCGAGGAAGATTTGTTCACCTCCTTTCGATGTGATGAAGCACGAAGGGAACTTTGGGTGGGAGTTTCTCACATGTCGCAACAGTAAAGATGAGAAAACGAAGTAAAGAAACGTAAACCAACACAGGCAATGAAACTTGAACACAGGATGTAACGTGGTTCAGAATAAGTATTCCTACTCGGAGGTGAGCTCTCTCACCGGATACAGTGCCCAAGCACTTTCAACTATGAACGCCCTCCTTTCCGGAAAGGAAACTTCCCAAGGTGGAGGAGAAAACCTCTTACAGTTCAATCCCAATACAAGAAAGAGTACACGCAGTGCAAAAGCAAGGATCGCTCCTCTCCTTCTCCGGCGTGATGGTGGTAGCTCTCCTTCTCCTCCTGTGTCTTCGTTTCTTGCCAGTTGGAATAATGCGGATCCACTTCCTTCTTTCCTCCTCCTCCCTTTTATCCTCCTTCTCTGATCCATCGCTAACTCGCGGGCGGTCCCCATCGTACACGTGGCCACCACATCCACCTGGAGAATAATTCTATTACAGATACGAGGAGCGAAGGCTCCTCGAAATATTATGTGGGGACCCCTCCTTCTGTTACATAACACCTCTTCATCTATATTTCGGAAAACTAGGTTAGCCTGTCCCCCTGAACCATCCACTTTTAGTGAAACTAACTTAGGTCTATAGCTCACGGGTGGTATAGCCTTTGGGCTCCCCACCAGCCCGAACCAACTCTCCTTCTCCCCCCACCGAACGACCTCCGGACTGACTAGGCCAAGTCGATTCTTATCCGTCCCATCTACTTCTAGGCCTATATAGCCGAACCGTTTCTAGCTTATTTCCTAGTGAAGCGCCTCTCCTCGCTTTCGCTTTGCCATGTCGATTACCTTCACTAGCTCTCCCGTGCCAATTATTTCAGGTTCTTGCACCCGAACCGTTCCTCTCCTCTTTCTCCGTTGAACCAATTATCCGATTCGAGTAACGCCTTACATGTGAGCCCTCCTATCTGGTTCACAGAGAAGAGGTAACAACAGTATCATTAGTCAACCCCAAAAAATAGTCAAGCGAAGTTATAAGCTTGACTTTCCAACTATATAAGGTTCCGGCTCCATTCTTAGTTCATTAATTCAATTTTACCCCTCTCTTACAACTCCCCCCTATACTCTTGAAGTGGCCTAATGGGCCCATGGGCCCCGCTTTCCCTTTTCTCTTATATAGTTGAACCGTCGCAAAAGCCCTATATAAATCTCTACTTTTGTCCTTCTAGGTATTACTTAGCGTGCTTAGCAATCCCGTCTCTTCCACTTCTTCCCTCCTGCGGTTTTCACCGGCGGCGTTTTAGCGACCCAGCCCTTCCTTTCTTACACGCTCCTTCTCTAACCCCCAAGTAAGTATTCTGTCCTATTTTATACCTATGGCCCCTAGGATCATCCCTTCACCTGCGTGGTATGAACACACCGTAACCCAACTGGACTGCAACCATTACTTCTTTAACCTTAAAGATAGGTTTATAGACCCTTCCCTGAAATGCTGCTTTACGACCAAGATGCATCGACCACACTGTCCTCCTCCTGGTTTAACTTGCTTCTTTTCCGAACAGTTCCTCAATGGCCTGTCTCTACCAGCACCTTCTGCCTATCTAGAAATTTTAGACTTTTACGGACTACCCTTAAACCAATTTACCCCCAATTCCTTTTGCATTCTGTCAGGGGCTTCTATAGTGTTCCAACATCTAAACCTTTCTTTAACTCCACAAATATTCCACTGTTTCTTTCAATTAAAATCTTCCAAAGCAGGCCTTTTTTACCTGTCTAGTCGTCCAGACTGCCAATTCCTAGTGAACATGCCTACTTCTCATAAAGGATGGGAAGAATTGTACTTCTTTGTGCAGCTTCTAGTACCTTTACCTTACTCAGACATCTGGAAGTTAGAACTTCCCGAACTACCTTCCTTCCGAGAAATGAGGACCCAATGCCCTTTCTCGAAAGTTTATAGAATACTGGGAGAGTTACATTATTGTTCGGATCACTTAATGAAAACTCCCCTCCTGAGCCACTTCGGACTATCCCCCTTCCCTTCAACGACCTCAGCTGCCATAGGTAGGATGACACTTACCCTTCAATATAACTTTCTATTTGCATTATTCATCTTTCTTATCAACACATTTTGCAGATAATCTAATGCAGGACGCTTTAGTGAAAGGAGAAGAGGTTGAGGCTGCTAAGAAGAAGAAGGCCTCAACAAAGAGGGGTAAGTCAGTGGCAGCCCCTTCTTCTCCTCGGAAGAAATTACGGCTCATTAAGAAAGGAGCCCCTAGTTCATCTTCTCTTCCTCCTTCTTCTTCCGGTCAACATGGTTCGCAATCCTTAACCATCTATGAACCGAGTAGGAAGGACACCACCTTATCCGTCCCATCTTCGTCTCCTCAAGGAGGAGATTCTCCTTCCCATTCTCCTAATTCATCCCCCCTTTCACATGATTCTCCCTTGCCTTCCTGAACCGAATCCATCTCCGCCCTGATTCCTCCAGACACAATTACTTCTCCCACCCCTATTCAACGTATCGAACCTGCTCTTCCGTCCGAGGGAGAGGACCTTCCCCTCCCGACCTCCTCCAGGACCACATTGGGGTCACTGCTACATATCTGTCACCTTTCAGAGGTGAAATTCTTCAATCAGTCAGGCATACAAGGCCCCTGCGACTAGGTGGGCAAATTGCTGGCGGAGGTAACTGCTTTCCCCTTCCAATCTTCAATGTATTCATACATGTGCATACCACTGTATGCCAATGTCTGATGATGGCACTTTCTTTCCTTCAGGCCTCGGCCAAGCACAGCAAGATGGTAACTAACCTAGCCCAATTTCAGTCCAGCGTAGAGGCATGCCACTTTGCCTCTCTAGCGCAGCAAAAATAACTCGCTCGACAATTAAGCGAGAAAGAACAAAAGGAATCCGACTTGAAGGGCCAATGTGAAGATGTCATGACACAATTGGCCTTGGTGCAAAGTGAAAAGGAGGAGCTTCAACGAAAAAATGAAGACCTCGAACAGCAAGTCTTTCTCTAGTCCAGCGAACTTCAGCAAGTGGATCTCCTTACCCGTGAATTAAAAGAGTATAAGGGACAGCTCGGGGACGCCATTATTAAAGCTGCTGACTCTTCTACCGCCATCCAACAGCTTCAGCAAGAACGTCAACGGCTTCGACTAGAACGTCAAGCGTGGGAAGCCACTAAAAAATCTTGCATAGAGAAGTGTCAAGAGCTCTCTTCCATGGTGGCTGCTCTTCCTCAAGCCCTGTTAGCAATGGCTCGGCAACAGTCTGACCTTTATCAAGAGTACTCTGAGGCTCTTTCACTCGGGTCAAGCCAAGCCATAAGCGAAGGAAGGATGCCTTGGCGGCCAACTAATCAAAGCCAAACCCGGTGGCGATTATCGGGCTCAACTAACGATTGCGATCCCGGTGAAGGAAGCGGGAGGTCTAAAGGGGCGATACATCAAGAAAGGAGTGGATCTGTTTATACAGGGCTTTGACGGGTCTTCAGCTCTAAATGCTGAACGGGGATATCCACCCCCCCCGGTATGGACACTAGTTATTTAAATCCCGTAGATGCCTTATCTAAGTGTCCCCCTGAACTGTTTGAGCTGTAACTCCTAATATCCTACTTCCTGTAATGACCCCTTTTTTAATGCTGAAGAAGGCTTATATTAGCATAGCTTTTTATTGTTCTTTTTGTACGCCTTATTGCGAGTCGGGAATTCTGTGCTTTTCTCCTTTTTACAATTACGTTTTTTTCCCGTGTCGGATGGTGCAATCCCCTCCTCTGTTCGGGAACTCACTCAGAAGATCCCGGATGATCTTATTCATATCCAACCCAATCTTGGCTCGGTTAAAAATTAAATTACTTACACCTGTTAATCTTCTCTGTCTACCTTACTGCTTCGAAAGTGATATCTTGATGAGTACCTATGCTGCTGCCATTACGATATCAGTCTCTTCGCCTTCTTCCCTTTCCCAAGAACTATTGCAGTTCCTTTCCTCTCAAATATAAATTATCACCCTCCATATCTTCATCCTTCCATCTCACTCTCATGGCTTCGGCGGGACACCCTATTGAGATTTCTTCGGATTCTGAATCTTTCGAGCTATGGGACTGGCTTACCGGAGATGCTGAAGATTCTAAGACCCGCTCGACAACTACCTCAGCTTTCCGCCCCCTTCCTTTTCCACCTCACACCACAGCTCCCTCCCCTCCCACAGGAGGTCTTATCGAGCACCCTTCCCTTTTTTCTGCAATCGGGTGTGGAACCCTCCTTTAACATGGGAGTACACAGTGGGAGATCCCCGGGCCTCTGCTGAACTTCCCCCACTTCCATCGTCCCTGGCTTTCATTCCGATCTCCCCGGCGAGGATCCGCCCGCCTCCTTTTGAAGAAGCTCCGCCAGTGATACCTTCTGCACAAGGCGAGCTCTACCGAGTCATCTTGGCGCCGTCCCCCCCCCCCCCCCCCGAGGGGCCCTCTAACCATTCTCCTGTTAAAAGTAATCATAAAAAGTCTTCCTAGATTGAATAATGTAATCATGCTTAAGTATGTTAAATAAAAAAGAAAGGAAACAATTGATATCCACTCTGGTCATTTTCCTGTGGATGTAAAGTTTCGATCCTCGGAAAAATTGCAATCTCGCCTGAACATACTTTTTCTTGCCATTTCCATGGGATTCGGACCCTTTCTTTCATAATTACGGTACCAGCAACTCTTCACCTACTGTCTTTACGCTTCCCCTTCTTTACTAGCATTCATTATCTCTATTTCCTCTGCGAATAAATGCGCCCTTCTCCTTCATCGCTATAAGGACCTCCAACCCTTGCCATATAACACCCATCTTTTTCTTTCTCTTCTCCTTGCCATGGACAAAATGTCTGACCAAGGCAGCAGTTCCCATCCTACTGAAGAAAAGGTTGATGAGCAATGTTATATTGCTAATCTGGAGGAACAAGTGAGATATTTGCAGCAACGATTGAGGGAAGCTTCCGCCAATAACCACTCTTTGCGTCAGCAATTAGCTGGGTCACAGAAGGAACTATCCAAACAAATCTTCCTACAACAATCTTACCTCCGGCAACTATTGTGCCAACCCCAGTCGCACAAAGAGACTCCGTCAGCTCCTCCCAACAAAGAATTGTAATGCCCCATACATAAGGGTTTATTTTGCTATCCTTTCCCCAGGGAGGAGTTATAACATGTAACCATTCTGAAATAAGGAACTTTATGTAAAAATAGCTTTCGCCTATATTTTCCTCGTTTATCCTTTCTTCTAACATTCCTTGGGCTATGTCAAATCCCATATTCTTCCTAAAAAAATAAAATAGTCGAACCACCTCTTCCCCCTTTGAGTGCACAGGGACCTTGCATATATATTCTTCATGTAAAAATAAAATGCTATATAGCTGAGGGAATACTCAACTCTTCCATTCTGTAACTGCACGGGAATAGAAAAATATACGACCAAAGAATGAACTCAACTTTCCTGCTTCACTGGAATAACAATAATAGATAACGAAGGAGACCTCACCTCTTCCGTTCCACCATTGCACGGGGATAAAATAAAATATAACTGAGGAAACCTCAGTTCTTCCGTTCCACGGGGATAAAAATGATATATAACTGAGGAGACCTCAGTTCTTCCATTCGACCACCGCACGGGGATAAAATAATATATATAGTTGAAGAATAAATTCAACTCTTTCGCTTTGCGGGGATAAAAATGATAGATAACTGAGGAGACCTCAGTTCTTCCGTTCCACCACCATACGGGGATAAAATAATATATATAGTTGAAGAATGAATTCAACTCTTCCGCTTCGCAGGGATAAAAATGATAGATAACTGAGGAGACCTTAGTTCTTCCATTCTACCACCACACGGGGATAAAATAATATATATAGTTGAAGAATGAATTCAACTCTTCCGATTCGCGAAGATAAAAATGATAGATAACTGAGGAGACCTCAGTTCTTCCGTTCCACAACCGCACGAGGATAAAATAATATATATAGTTGAAGAATGAATTCAACTCTTCCGCTTCGCGGGGATAAAAATGATAGATAACTGAGGAGACCCCATTTCTTCCGTTCCACCACCGCACGAGGATAAATTAATATATATAGTTGAAGAATGAATTCAACTCTTCCGCATCGCGGGGATAAAAATGATAGATAACTGAGGAGATCTCAGTTCTTCCGTTCCACCACCACATGGGGATAAAATAATATATATAGTTGAAGAATGAATTCAACTCTTCTGCTTCGCGGGGATAAAAATGATAGATAACTGAGGATACCTCAGTTCTTCCGTTCCACCACCGCACGGGGATAAAATAATATATATAGTTGAAGAATGAATTCAACTCTTCCACATCGTGGGGATAAAAATGATAGATAACTGAGGAGACCTCAGTTCTTCCGTTCCACCACCACACGGGGATAAAATAATATATATAGTTGAAGAATGAATTGAACTCTTCTGCTTCGCGGGGATAAAAATGATAGATAACTGAGGAGACCTCAGTTCTTCCGTTCCACCACCGCACGGGGATAAAATAATATATATAGTTGAAGAATGAATTCAACTCTTCCGCTTCGTGAGGATAAAAATGATAGATAACTGAGGAGACCCCAGTTCTTCCGTTCCACCACCGCACGGGGATAAAATAATATATATAGTTGAAGAATGAATTCAACTCTTCCGCTTCACGGGGATAAAAATGATAGATAACTGAGGAGACCTCAGTTCTTTCATTCCACCACCACACGGGGATAAAATAATATATATAGTTGAAGAATGAATTCAACTCTTTCGCTTCGCGGGGATAAAAATGATAGATAACTGAGGGGACCTCAGTTCTTCCGTTCCACCACCGCACGGGGATAAAATAATATATATAGTTGAAGAATGAATTCAACTCTTCTGCTTCGCGGGCATAAAAATGATAGATAACTGAAGAGGCCTCAGTTCTTCCGTTCCACCACCACACGGGAATAAAATAATATATATAGTTGAAGAATGAATTCAACTCTTCCGCTTCGCGGGGATAAAAATGATAGATAACTGAGGAGACCTCAGTTCTTCCGTTCCACCACCGCACGGGGATAAAATAATATATATAGTTGAAGAATGAATTCAACTCTTCCGCTTCGCGGGGATAAAAATGATAGGTAACTGAGGAGACCCCTGTTCTTCCGTTCCACCACCGCACGGGGATAAGATAATATATATAGTTGAAGAATGAATTCAACTCTCCCACTTCGCGGGGATAAAAATGATAGATAACTGAAGATACCTCAGTTCTTCCGTTCCACCACCGCACGGGGATAAGATAATATATATAGTTGAAGAATGAATTCAACTCCTCCGCTTCATGGGGATAAAAATGATAGATAACTGAGGAGACCCCAGTTCTTCCGTTTCACCACCGTACAGGAATAAAATAATATATATTTGCCCAAAGGTCTTCGGCATAAAAGTGTGCTGCTTTCCCATCGCTATTCTTCCTTCTCTCGTCCCGAAGGGAACACCTCCATCCATCCTCTCTATTGAAAGCAAGGGTTTTATCATATAATGGGCCATCAGAGAAATAAATCCTCGTTAACCTTTTGCTTAGGGCCTCCCTTTCTATCAACTAGGAGCCCAATAGTCGTTACCAGCCCATTTTCCCCTCCTTTTATAGGGGATGCTTCATCTTCCTTTCTTTTGTTACCTTCATTTCTTCCGCCTTTTCGTCTCCTTCTTCTTCGTCTGTTCTTCTTTCCGCCGCCATCCTCCGTTGCCCCCAATCCCCTTCCTTAACACTTTTCTTCTTTCTCTGACAAGCAGGATGCATTCTTCTTTCTTCCATGAAATAGCAAGTCGTTACCCCCACATCAAAAGGGGTAATGGCCAGGCGCCAGCTTCATCTTCCCCTTCCGCCGCCACACCTGCCTCGTCTCGCCTTTCTTCTTCGCCTCCGTCTGAAGCCCTTGCTACATCTGTACCAGAGGAAACCGGAATAACCAACCCCTCCTCATCTCCTCTGTTACTCATAAACCCTAACTCTCCCATTTTCTCCCCCTCCGCCGTAAGTGTTCGGAAGTCGCCTCCTCTTTCATCACAACCCGAAGATGAATCCAGGAAAGCAGTGTGTTCACACCTGTCGACCATGGATGCTTTTGTATCTACGCCTTCTCTATCACCGAAATATGGCACCTCCCCTGAACCTATGGTAATTGATATTCCTCCACTGCCCATCCCCCCTTCTGCTCAACGCCTGGAGAGACCCTCACCTTCTATGGGCACTAGCCCGGGCCCCTCCATATCTCACCTTCCCACCGAAGAGCTTTCCATTCCGATGCTCTCTATACCCTCCTCTCCAGATTCTTCACCGAAACAATCCCCTTCCGCCACTTCTGATGTGCCCTCCTCACAACCAGCCATCATACACCTTCCCCCTCTAGCCACTGATTCTTTACCCCCAACTTCCACCCATTTGAACCTCCTGACCAGTGCTCCTCCTTCTTCTTCTCCCTTAGAACCCCTGTCGCAGCTGATGGCCGCCACCCCTATTCTTCCTTTTCTAAGTGAAGCTCCACCGCGAGTGTCATCCATCCCCTCTTCTTCTTCCTCTCCCCGGGGCCTTCGAATCTTAAATTTGGAGGAGCTGATCCCTAGAATGGAAGGCCTGCACCACGCTTTAGAATTGGTATGTTTCTCTAATCAGCTTCGCTAATTTCCCTTACTGAATAACTTCCTTTCAACCAATGGCTTATAGGCCCTGACAAACTACCAAGAATTGGATCGCTCCCTCCAGCAATACCGAGCCCAATCTCTAAAGTTAGAACAGCAGCAATGGGAGGATCTGGAGGCTGCTCTACATCAGGAGCACCTCCTATCACAACAACTGCAACAATGTCAGGAGCGACTGACAGAAGCTCACCACCAACTTCAAAAAGATGCCGCAACTATAGCGGCATTACAAGAACAGCTGCAAGCTGGCATGGAATCGCCCTCTCTCTGGAAGAGTGTTCAGCCGGCACAGCTTGACAGGGAGGCTTCCTCTTCTTAAGAATTAATAAGTCTTCGAGAGCAGGTAGCAGAGCTCCTTCAAGGGAAACAACGAGACTCGGACGTCATCGCCCACCTGCGAGTTCAACACCAGAAAGTAGAGGATAAAATAGGGGGCCTCCGCACTCGCCTGTGCAAGGAGGTACAAGAAAACTCCTCCCTCATAACTTCTAGGGTGCATCCTCACGCCCGTATACGCAGGCAAGAAACCTCCCTCCAGAAGCTGGGCACTGAGCTTATCCACACTAGATCCTACTCGGAGGCGGTAGAGGGGATTTCAGCCTCAATGCGCCAGAATATGATGGACATGACGAACCTGATCCAGCAAGATCAGACTTCCCGAGCCGATGATATCTCCGTCCTAGCAGATGCTATTATGGAAGTATCCCGGCGTTACAGTGACATACGCCGAACCCTTCGAAAACAACAAGAGAAATGTCACAGGCTTCATCGGGATCAGAGCCCTGATCGCCCGAACCGATAGGAACGGCTAGCCATCCTGTTACACGCCACTTATCAAGATGGATTTAACGAGGCGGTTCGATAGTATGCCGATCAAGGGCTTCCCCCAGCAAACCATCCCACTTTTTCTTTAAATTGGGAGGTCGACTTTCGACGTTACCCCCCCCCCCCCCGATCGGTTTAAGTTGTAATATGATGTATTGCTCCAGGACGTAATCCCTTTGTTATCTTCTTTTCTTCTTTATAGTTCGCAAGTACATCCCCTCGAGGGCCCTTCAACTCCTTTTCCCTTATCCATCCTTTCTTATACAGTATGGAAAGGTTTCAAGTGAATAGCGTTCCACGATCATGGAAATTCCTTGCCCTGATCGTCCTTTAGATAATACGTCGACCCAGCTACACGACGCGTCACTTCATAGGGCCCTTCCCAATTTGGAGCTAACTTTTCTGGATCTCCCGCAGGATTAACTTTACGTAGAACCCAATCTCCCTCCTGAAATCTTCGGGGCATCACCTTCTTATTAAAGGCTTGTTGTACTCTCTGCTTGTAAAACTCTACTCGTTTTCGTGTCATCTCCCTCTTTTCTTCCACCAAGTCCAACTCAATGCTTCGAATAATTTGGTTTTGCTCCGGCTCATACATTTCCATTCGGGCGCTACTTAAGAGGGCTTCGACCGGAATAACGGCCTTCGTCCCATATACCAAACTGAACAGAGTTTCTCCCGTTGTAGCTTTTGGTGTGGTTCGGTAGGCCCACATGATTCCAGGAAGCTCTTCTACCCAGTTCCTCCTCTAAGCCCCCAATTTGGTCTTCAACCCTTGAATGAGAATTATATTAGTGACTTCAACTTTCCCGTTGGCTTGGGGATGGGCTACTGAAGTAAAAGCTTGCTGGATATTGCGGCTTTGGCACCATTCTTTAATTTTCTTGCCCTGGAATTGTCGTTCATTATCACTAACTATCCTCCGAGGAATACCATATCGACAAATGATATTCTGCCATAGGAATTATATTACAACATTCTCAGTAATTTTGGCAAGAGGCTCTGCTTCCACCCACTTGGAGAAGTAATATACGGCCACCAATAAAAATTTCTTCTACAAAGGTACCATAGGCATCGGACCCACTATATCCATTCCCCATTTATCAAAAGGGCATGAAGCGACCACAGCTTTCATTAATTCAGTCGGTCGTTCAGACCGATTGCTATGCTTTTGACAAGCTGGGCAAGTTTTCACTATACAAGCGGCATCTTGTTGGAGGGTAGGCCAAAAATATCCTGCTAACAGGGCCTTCCTTGCTAAAGCTCTCCCCCCCAGATGATTACTGCAACAACCTTCATGAATCTCCCAGAGTACCCATTCAGCATCCTCACTTCCTAAACACTTCAATAAGGGTCGTCCGAAAGACGTCTTGTATAAGTCTCCATTTAAGAGGGTGAATCGTCTGGCTCTGCACATTAAAGTAGATGCCGCTCCTTTTTCTTCAGGGACCTTTCCATGCTGTAAATAAGCTATGATGTCGGTCCTCCAATCAGGGATTGGGTCTGGTTCGGGTGCCACTTCCTCCACATTGCATATCGCTAGAAAAGTAGGGATTTCCACATGGACCATTTCTAATGATTTCACTCCTTCCATAGTGCTAGCCACCCGAGCCAATTCATCTAACTTCCTGTTATTCTCCCTTGGAATTTGCTTCAAGAGGACTTGCTGAAACCGAGCTTTTTCTTTCTCGAAAGCTTTCAAATACTTGTGCAACCTTTCTTCCCGAACCACGAAAGAACCTTGAAGTTGTGATATCACCAGCTGGAAATCTGAATGGATTATAATTGAAGAAGCCCCTACCGCCTTGGCAGCCTGCAATCCCGCTAGAATGGCTTCATACTCCGCCTCATTATTGGATGCCCGATACCCCAAGCATACGGCTATGCGAGTCTCCTCTTTATCAGGGGAAATTAACAAACCACCAATGCCGCTACCCGCAGATCCTGAAGAACCGTCTACAAATATGTTCCATGCATCTGATCCTTCCTTTTTTGTTGACGAGCCATCTTCCAAGCCAAAAGGTACTTCCGCTAAAAAGTCAGCGAGCGCCTGGGCCTTGATAACGATTCGGGGTTGGTAGTGAATGTCATATTCACTTAATTCTACCACCCATTTAGCCAATCTTCCGGAGAAGTTGGGCTTAGTGACGACCTTACCCAGTTCACTGTAAGTTAGAAAAGTGATGGGATGAGCCAGAAAGTACGGTCTCAATTTGCGGGCGGTCAGAACTAGAATATACGCCAGCTTCTCTAGCTCTGTATAACAAACTTTATCTCCCTTCAGAATATGGCTGGTATAATAAATAGGCTGTTGATGAGAGCCTTCTTGTTTCAGCAAAACCGAACTAATAGCTCCCTTCGAGATAGCCAAATACATCCATAATGGTTCTCCAGCCACTGGTTTGGCTAACAGTGGAAGCCCAGCTAAATATTTCTTCAACTCTTGGAAAGCCTACTCGCATTGATCGTCCCATTGAAATTTGGTAGCTTTACGCAGAATCTTGAAGAAAGGTAACCCTTTGTCCGCCGATCTAGCTATGAATCGGGATAAGGAAACAATCCTGTCCACTAACTTTTGAGTCTCTCGCAAGTTAGTGGGTGACTTCATATTGCACAGTGCTTGCACGTTCTCGGGGTTAGCCTGCAACCCTTTCTCAGTTATTATATACCCCAAGAATTTGCCGCTTTTTATCCCGAACAGGCATTTTTTAGGGTTCGACTTCATATTATACTGTCTCAGTGTAGCGAAGGTTTCATTTAAATCCTTGATCAAATCCCGAGTGGTTTTTGATTTGACTAGGATGTTGTCCACGTAAACTTCCACATTTTTCCCTTTCTACTCCGCAAAAATCTTGTCCATGAGTCGCTGATAGGTGGCCCCTGTATTCTTTAAGCCAAAGGGTATTACCACATAAGCGTACAACCCTCCTGCCGTCACAAAGCTAACCCTCTTCTGATCTTCTTTAGCCAAGGGTATTTGATGGTATCCTTGGTATGCATCCATCAAGGACACCACTTCATACCCTACAGTAGAATCTACCAACTGATCAATATGAGACAAGGGGTAGCAGTCTTTAGGGCACGCTTTATTCAAATCACGAAATTCAATACACATCCTCCATTGCCCAGAAGGCTTGGGGACCAAGACTATATTGGAGACCCACTCGGGAAATTGGATTTCCTTCACATGACCCGCCTTTAACAATTTATCTACTTCCTCTACTATGACCTTGTCCTTCTCAGGTCCAAAGTGTCGTCGCTTCTGCTGGACGGATTGGACTCCTCTGGTTATGTTGAGACGGTGTTCAGCAACACGAGGGTCAATCCCAGTGAGGTCATGCACATCTCCTGCAAAGATGTCTTCATTCTTCTTCAGGCAGGCCACCAACTCCTCCTTGGCCTCCAGCTGCTGCGCCACCCGTGTGGTCTTTCCCGGAGCTATTTCCACCAGCTCCCCTTCCTATATCTTATCTGCTCTGGGGGGAGATTCTTCCAGGATGCAAACATCAGAAATGATGACGGCTTTTCCTTTGAGGTCGCCAGTTCAGGCCTTCTTCTGGTCATCCCGAACCATCTGCATATAGCAACTCCTGGTGGCTTTCTGTTCACCTCGGACTTCTCCCACCAACTGTCCAACTGGAAATTTCACCTTCTGGTGGTATGGGAAAGCCACTACCTAAAAAATGGCAAGGAAAGGGCGACCAAGGATGGCATTATAAGTGGACGGAGCGTCCACGATGAGGAAAGGGACTATACTGGTTTTTTGGCTGGGCTTTGCGCCCAGAGTCAGGGGCAATGAAATCTGCCCTATGGGATGGACCACATGCCCCGCAAACCCGAAGAGGGGTGTAGCCACATCTTCTAGCTGGGCATTTCCCAGCTGCATCTATCCAAAGGCCTCCTGAAAGAGGATGTTGACAGAACTTCCCGAGTCGACCAGGACCCTGGCCACTTCGTAATTGGCCAGGGATATATGGAAAACTAAGGCATCCATGTGGGGCAGTAAGACACCTTGGAGATCTTCTGGTCCGAACAAAATGGGCGGTGCGGTTTGAACAGTCTGGTCGGTGATGATGGCCAGACTCTCCATGAGGCGGGCGTATGACTTCCGCGCCCGGTTAGAGTCCCCGTCAGTGGGTCCTCCGGCTATGACATTAATAACCCCCCGTGTGGGAGCGTTATTTAGATTAGATGACGGGCCCTCACCTGACGGGCCTTCTTTAGGAACCACCTCGTGGGACAGCGTTTGGGGGAAAGTAACTTGTGGGGGTTGGTTATACGGTCTTGGGCGAGCCACACTGGGTCACTGCCCTTGCTGTGCTGGTCCTCCCATCTGAAACCGCAATTGCGGATATGCGGTTCGGAGGCACTCTAGCTCCTCCTGTAGCTTAAAACATCGGCCACTGGTGTGGCCGTACTCCATATGATATTGGTAGAAAAATGGGGCAGGGAGGGTTACGTGACACCCCCCCTATATCCTGAGGGTCGCTGTAGCAGACCCTGTTGATCATAAAATTCCATCTCCCGCTCCTTCCAAGTCCTGGCGGGAGGAGGTGCATCGACGGCCATAATTTGTAATGGCGGCGTAGGGCGACCGCCCTGTAACAATAACCGAGGCCTAGGAGCCTCCAGTAGAAGGGGTCACACATATCCCCGATGAGGGGGTGCTGGAGGGGCGACGGGGCGAGTTCTTTCGACTGGGGCTGCTGCGACAACGCATTTGTCTCTCCGCACTTTCAGTCCTTCCTCCTCATGAATGAATTTTTTCGCACGGCTTAGCAGCTCCTCGTAGCTGTTAGCAGGCTTCCTCAAAAGGGAACTAAGGAAGGGGCCCTCCTTCAGCCCGTGCGGAATAGCGACTCTGAAAGATTCTGATCTTGCGGAAGGAATACCCCTAGCTGTAGAGGTGAACCAGTGAAGATACCCTCTGAGTGATTCTGAGGGCCCCTGCGTAATGTGCATCAAGATAGAGGTATCATGCTTATACGCCTTACAGCTGGCGAACTCCCGACTGAACATCCCCTGAAAATCAGCAAAACAGGTAATAGACCCCGGGGGCAGGGTATTAAACCATTTTTTCACCGAGCCGGTTAGGGTGGTCCGAAAGACCCGGCACTAGAGGGCATCGGTATAACAATGGAGCGAGGCCGCTCCATCGAACTGCGATAGATGTTCTTCGGGACCTGTTGAGCCATCATACTTGTCTACTTGGGGATTCCGGAAGTAGGATGGGGGGATTTCAGAGAGGATGTCCATGGTAAAAAGACTAGGCTCGTAAACCTCTGGAGCCCGGGTCGACCTACTTTCACCCTGTTCTTTCCTTCGAGTCTGGGTTAAGGGTATAGTATTCTGAGGTGCTCGCCCTCCGGGCCCCTCTCAGTAACTACTTCAATATTAATGGTTGCACGAGCTGGGGGAGGCATTTCTGAGGGTGGTCCTCGAGAAGAAGGCTCACCAGAGTGAGGATGTAGGTATCCTATCCTTCTTCTTTCTCTAGCGAGGGCCTCAGTTACAACGTCGTCAACTAGAGCCTTCAGTTGTGATGGCAGTATGGTAATGGGATTCTCCTCCACTGCGGAGGCACCTGGGTGTTGTATCTCTTCTGGCTGCATCTCGACGTCTAGGTTAAATGTTCCCACAGACGGCGCCAACTGATGCGGCGAGGAAGATTTGTTCACCTCCTTTCGATGCAATGAAGCACGAAGGGAGCTTTGGGTGGGAGTTTCTCACAGGCCGCAACAGTAAAGATGAGAAAACGAAGCAAAGAAACGCAAACCAACACAGGTAATGAAATTAGAACACAGGATGTAACATGGTTCGGAATAAATATTCCTACTCCACGGAGGTGAGCTCTCTCACCGGATGCAATGCCCAAGAACTTTCAACTATGAACGCCCTCCTTTCCAGAAAGGAAACTTCCCAAGGTGGAGGAGAAAACCTCTTACAGTTCAATCCCAATACAAGAAAGAGTACACGTAGTACAAAAGCAAGGATCGCTCCTCTCCTTCTCCGGTGTGATGGTGGTAGCTCTCCTTCTCCTCCTGTGTCTTCGTTTCTTGCCAGTTGGAATAATGCGGATCCCCTTCCTTCTTTCCTCCTCCTCCCTTTTATCCTCCTTCTCTGATCCATCGCTACCTCGCGGGCAGTCCCCATCGTACACATGGCCACCACGTCCACCTGGAGAATAATTCTGTTATAGATATGAGGAGCGAAGGCTCCTCGGAATATTATGTGGGGACCCCTCCTTCTATTATATAACACCTCTTCATCTACATTTTGGGAAACTAGGTTAGCCTGTCCCCCTCAACCATCCACTTTTAGTGAAACTAACTTAGGTCTATAGCTCACGGGTGGTATAGCCTTTGGGTTCCCCACCAGCCCAAACCAACTCTCCTTCTCCCCCCACCGAACGACCTCCGGACTGACTAGGCCAAGTCGATTCTTATCCGTCCCATCTACTTCTAGGCCTATATAACCAAACCGTTTCTAGCTTATTTCCTAACGAAGCGCCTCTCCTCGCTTTTGCTTTGCCGTGTCGATTACCTTCACTAGCTCTCCCGTGCCAATTATTTCAGGCGCTTGCGCCCGAACCGTTCCTCTCCTCTTTCTCCGCCGAACCAATTATCCGGTTCGGGTAACGCCTTACATGTGAGCCCTCCTATCTGGTTCACAGAGAAGAGGTAACAGCAGTATCAGAGTAAGATAAGTTCGAATTAAAGAATAAGACAGTAAAGTAGTGACATCTCCTCTAGTAGGGAGTGGAAAGACTAGGGGGTGTTACAGATTTTAATCATTGGTGTTGAATATGTGGTGATACTATTGCAGATCTAGATGGGTTGATCATCAGAGTGGGTGGAACATTGATTTGTGTGGATTATTCTCATGAAATTGATTGGAGTGTAGATATTTTGGTGGCTTAGTGTCATACAATTATCATTATTGGTGTGCTGATTAGGCATGAGTAGTGTATCTATTGATAGACTGATTTATATCAATTAGAGGTTGAGATAGTTCTGGTAACATCTCCGGAATCCTATACTAGATGACACCAAAAAGTGCAGAAAGAATCCTTACATTTTGATCGTGTGGTTCAGTATTGTATCTACCTTCAGGAGACGTGTTATTTACACACCAAGAAATCAAGGATTATCTATTAGACTTTAGAAGGTCTATTAAGAGCTCGATGATAATATCCAAGCTTACTCATCGTACTTGGGTAGGAAATCTAGGGTCCAAATTTTTATTAGTGAGGGAGAATGTAAGGTATCGATAAATAAAATAATAATAAAATAACATAAAATAATAATAAAATAACACTGGTTAATTAGGAAAATACTTTATAGTTTTTTTTCTAGAATTTTAGAAATTTGTCTGGATTTAAATGGAATTAATATAACATTTTTGGGGAAAGATTTAATAAGCTTATATAAGTTTATTTGGATCATCATATTAATATGTGGTTAATCAAGGGTTTGATGAATTACCCCTAAGTTTAATTACCTATTTAAAATCGGCAGACCCTTTCCCCTCACTCGATCTCTATTTTTTTTCCCATCCGTGATTTCCTACGATCCCTCTTCTCTTGATTGAGCGCCTCACCTCATCGCCGCCGCCATGCTGGTCGTCGCCTGCCTCACCGGCAAGTCGATCGCCGTCGACTTCTTCAGATTTTGTGTCGCAGTTGATCCACACAAGCCCATTCCTTTCTTCTGCCATTTCTTCTCATCCGCAAGTTGCTGACATTTCATCGCTGTCACTTCGTCGCTGGAGATCATCTCGAGCAGAAGGCCATCGATCATGACTCCACCGTGCTTGGTCACAGTGAGCTCGTTCTTTCCAAGAGTTGGATCGACTATGTCTTCACCTTCCTTTGATCGTGAGCTGCCATTCGGCAATCTCTGCAGCAGCCACATTAATTGTTGTCCTTTCCCTCTCGATCTCGAATAAGATCCATCTTCATTCGCATCATCGTCTGCTCGTTGCTCAGATTCTAGTAATGATTGGCAGCAATGATTAGGAGCATTGTGGTAGGAGTTGTCTTCATTGTACATATTTGGATATGTGGTTGTTTTCCTTCAGATTTCGCTGATAGCCAAGTGTCGCCATGTCATGTGGTATGTTCTTTCAGTTATGCATCTTTAATTAAGTGATTGTTTAGCTTGTGTTGCCTCTAATCACAACAATAGTTGAATGCCCCTGCTGGCAGCTGGTATTGTCGATCTTTTTTCCTCTGTTGTCGTTGATTGACTTTGGTAAGTGACCTTGTTATTGTGGGGTGAGTTTTCTTCATCTTTGTGTTTGCTAGATAATTGATTAGAGGAGTAAGGTGTTGTATGAGGGAGTTGGGATATGTTGTGTTTACAGGTTCTGTTTTGTTCTGCTGTGTTGATGAACTATGAGCTCGAGAGCTCTGATATGTTGAATCGACAATTGATTATTTGAGAATAGGCTTGAGGGTGACAGTAGGTGGGGGTTGTAGAGCCATCGTGGCAATCGGAGTTGATTTGGGAAGCTGGATATGAATTGACAGTATAAGGTAAGTCTTGATTGGTATGTCGTAGATCACGTTCACTACAAAAATACATCAAAATAGCGACGAAATTTGGCAACGAAAATAATTTGTTGCAAATTTACAACAAATTTTGTGACGAATTACTAATTCCATAGCAATTAGTAAAGAAATTTCCAACAAAAATTTTTTTGTTGCAAACTTATTTACATTTACAACAAATTAAATTTCGTCACAAATATCGTCGCAGTTTTGCAAAGAAATTGATTTTTTGTTGAAAATTTGCGACGAAAAATCATTTTCATTGCAAAATTTTGCAACAAAATAAAAATTCATCGTAGAATTTGCAACGAATTATGAATTCATTGCAAAATTTTACAACGAATTATGAATTCGTTGCAAAATTTTCAACAAAATATAAATTTGTCGCAGAATTTACAACAAATTATGAATTCGTTGCAAATTTGCAACTAATCTATAATTCATTGCAAAATTTTGCAATGAGTTCATAATTCATTGCAAATTTTTCGACAAATTTTGCGACGAAAGATTTTCATCGGACATTTTCAATTATTGTAGCAAAAAACCAACAGTGAGAATTAAGAAATTTGCTACAAATTTGAAAAAAAATTTAGCGACAAAAATATTTCCTTTGGTTGGTATTTTTTAATTAGTGATGAATACGCTATTCGTCGCCAATTCGACGACAAATATTACAATGAATTAGATATCGTCGTTGATTTTCCCCTAATTACCGTCCCCTTCTCCTTTCCTCCCTTCTCACGTGCTCATCCCCATAGCTCGATCAGTACGACTCCTCTCTTCCCCTCTTTCACCGCTAGAGCAGCGACGTCACTGTCGGAGCTCGCACGACAACTCCCATGATCTCATGCGGTAGCTGCCGCGATCTTGCGCGACAATGAGCTCACGATAGCTACTGCGATCTCGTGCGGCAACCGCTGCGATCTCGTGTTGCAGCTGCCGCAGCCTCGCGGCAACTGCTAGCTGTCGCAAGTAGCTACCAGTTGGCAACTGTCACTAGCAACTGCTGGTTGGAAGCTGCGCGGGCACATGTCGTAGGGGCACAATGATGCGCCATGGGGGTTCATCGCCCCCTGGATCGCACACCTGGGTGGTTCATCACTGCCCCAGCTAGAGCATTTATTCCAGGCTCCGCACGACCCAGTTGGGTGGTTCATCGTCGCCTCTAGATCGCGCACAACTGTTGTGGTGACCCCGTCCCTCCGCATCATGTACTCAGCCACAGTAGAGTCATGTTATTCAAATTAAATTAGTAATGTATAATATAAATACAAAACTAATGTTTTATTTTTCATAGGTTTGTCGTACTTCATCCTTCAGGTGATCCATGTATTCGTGAAGTCTTCAGCTGTGAGCTCATTCATTGCTTCCACCAAGGTAGGTATATTGTATATTTAAAAATTTATAGCATTATCATTTTTTAATATATATAATTAATGTTTGATTTTAAGTAATTTTTTTACTGTAAATATATAATATTTGTTCGATATATTATAGTTTGCAATTCAACATCATACAAAAGAACATGAAGCAATAAAAGAATTTATTTTGAGTATAAATTTATTTATAGATTAATATGGATGTAATATGAAAAAAAATAGAATTAATCCTTGATATAAATTTGGAAACAGAGCAAATAGAGAGAGAAAGAAGTTGGATGTATAAAAATAATTTACCAAAATATCGTGATTTAACCGATGAATTTATTATTGGGATGGAACAATTTTTGAATTTTGCTAGTAGCAATGTTAGTTTATGGATGGGAATAAATTAAGGTGTACGTGCAAAAAATGTCATAACGATAAATTTTTCTAGTGTGATAAAGTTTGAGAACAACTTTGTAGATTTGGTTTTACTCAAAATTATTATAATTGGACATGTCTTGGTGAACCATTCATATCTGATGAAGAGGTTGGATGAAACATACAATGGACAGTTAGTGGAGATCAAAGATATTATGATCAATTCAATCAATATCAGAGGATGATAGTTGATGCAATTGGTCATAATTTGAATACCGAATCAAACGATACAAGTTCTAGTTATCCTCAAACATTTGAACACATGTATACTAGTTATTCATCGTCGTTGGAGGAGGTAGAAGTAACTAGTGTTCATGAAAATGTATACAATGAACCATATCTCAAATTTCAAGAAGTGTTGAGTGCTGCAGATGAACTCATATTGTCTGGTTGTGACAATCACACTAAATTGTTAGTGCTTATAAGCTCCACATATCTCCACAATGGTATGATATTGTCCACTTTGGGCCCAAGCCCTCATGGTTTTGTTTTTGGGCTTTACCCAAAAGGCCTCATACCAATGGAGATATCTTTTTTCTTATAAGCACATGATCTTTTCCATGTCTTACCAATGTGGGACTTTGATTGTATTCCCCATACTCCCAACAATCCCCCCCTCAAACGAAGGACCACATTGGGCCCCCCCTCAAGCCTATCCCTCCTCGAAGGATTTTCTCTGCTTGATGTCCGATCTTCAACCCACCAGGACTTCCTGCCAGTTGTTCGGTCCCCCCGACCCAACTAGACTTCCTTCCTGATGTCTGGTTCTCTTGATCCGGACGTGGGAGCTCAACTTCCTTCGTTCGAGGTTCATGGCTTGACATGGACCATGGCTCTGATACCAATTGTTAGTGCTTATAAGCTCCACATATCTCCACAATGGCATGATATTATCCACTTTGGGCCTAAGCCCTCATGGTTTTATTTTTGGGCTTTACCCAAAAGGCCTCATTCCAATGGAGATATCTTTTTTCTTATAAGCACATGATCTTTTCCATGTCTTACCAATGTGGGACTTTGATTGTATTCCCCATACTCCCAACATAAATTATCTCTCACCGCAAGATTGTTGAATGTTAAAGATGAGCACAATGTGTTCGAAGATTGTTTTAATGATTTTGTTCAAGTTATTGGAGAAGTATTGTTGCGTGATCACATAATGCCGAACAATTATTATAGTATGAAAAAACTTGTGAAAGATTTAGGTCTTCCGGTGTAAAGAATTGATATTTACAAATATGGTTGTATGCTATATTGGGGAGATAATCCAGATTTAGAGACTTGTAAATTCTGTAATCAATGAAGGAACAAGAGTACCACGAGATCGAATCGTAATAAGCGATGTAAATCATTCAGATAAATGTTCTATTTGCCTTTAACTCCTAGATTGCAAAGGCTTTATGCATCAAAGATCACTATTGAACACATAACTTGGCATGCAAATCATGAAACAGAGGAGGGGATAATGTGTCATCCATCAAATGTCGAGGCATGAAAAAATTTTGATAGAACATATCCTGAGTTTGCGAATGAGACTTGAAACATCAGGTTGGGTCTATGTGTTGATGGATTTGCTCCATTTGGCAAATTAGGAAGAACTTATTCTTTCTGTCCAATTATCATAACTCCGTATTATCTTCCAGCATGTATATGTATGAAAACATCGTATATGTTTTTAATATTGATTATGCCTGACCCTCATAATCCCAAGAAATTAATAGATGTTTACATGAAACCACTGATTGTCGAGCTGAAACAACTATGGGATGAGAGTGTTTCTACATATGATGTCCATACTAATCAGATGTTCACAATGAGAGCTATGCTTCTTTGGATCGTAAATGATTTTCCTGCTTATGGTATGTTATCGGGATGGAGTACCGTGGGGATTTTAAGATGTCCAATATGTATGGAGAGATCAAAGTCATTCAGATTGAAACATGGAAAGAAACTAAGTTATTTTGATTATCATAGACAATTTTTACCACCAAAACATAAATTCAAAAGAAATAAAGAAGAATTCACTAAATATAGAATTGAAAGAACACCTCCACCATTGAGATTCACTAGTCAATTCTTATGGCATAGAGTGTTTAACTTTCCATCTGTTATTAAAGAACCAAATGTTACAGCATGTGACTATGGAATTACACATAAATGGACTAAATAGAGTATATGTTGGGATTTACCGTATTGGAAGAGTAATTTGATTCATCACAATCTAGATGTAATGCAAATTGAGAAGAATGTTTTTAATAATCTGATAAATACAGTGATGGATATTAGTGAAAAAATAAAAGACAATTTGAATGCAAGAAAAGATATGTATCTCATCAATAAACGACCCGCTCTTGATGTTGATGAAAATAGTAGGGGACCAAAACCAAAAGCAGTTTATACATTGAATAAGGATCAGAGATGGATTGTTTGTGAACAGTTGAAATCATTGAGATTTCCTGATGGTTATGTCTCTAATCTTGGTAGATGCGTCAATTTGAAGGAATGCAAATTGATTGGGTTGAAAAGTCATGACTGTCATATATTCATGCAAAGGCTAATTCCTATTGCTTTTAAGGAACTGTCATCAAATTTTGTATGGAGTATAATTACAGAATTAAGCATTTTCCTTCATGATATTTGCTCGACAGTATTGAGTTATTCACACATAGAGACATTAGAGAGAGGCATTCCAATCATTCTGTGTAACTTAGAAAGAATATTTCCACTAATATTTTTTGATTCCATGGAACATCTTTTGGCTCACTTGCCATATGAGGCTAAAGTTGGAGGTCCTATTCAATTTCGATGGATGTATTCATTTGAAAGGTGAACTATTTCTTTTTTTAATCATTATTAGTGTATTTGATCAATTTCAGTATAAATTAATTTCTAATACATTTTATTTTATTACTATTAGATTCCTCTATCACTTGAAAAAAATTTGAAAAATAAGGCTCATGTTGAGGCTTCTATTATTAATGCATATATTCTGGAGGAAGTTACAACTTTTGCATCATATTATTTTCAACCTCACGTTCAATGCAAAAGTCAGAGAGCAGGAAGAAAAGATGAGGGTCATGTTTATCCCAATTTGAAGTCATTCTCAATTTTTAACTACCTTAGTCGACTGAGTGGATCTTATACAACTAGATACTTAACTAGTCAAGAGTGGCGAGCAGCGCACACATATATTTTACTGAACTATCCAAAAGTAACATCGTATTTCGAGTGAGTATATAAATATTATATTATATATTTCATATATCGTAAATTATTGTTCGTGTTATATTTAATTTTATTGTAGGATTTTCCAAACCCTATATTTTGAGCTTCCAGAGCATGAGTTTGATCGTTTCTGTGATGATGAATTTGCACCATGGTTCAAAAAATATGTAAGTAGTCTATGATAATAAATTTGATAAATCTTGACTTTAACACATACTTATTTGCCTTTAGGTTCTTGATAATCATGCTCATATTGAGCAAAAACTAGTAAAGTATCTGTCATAGGGTCCAAACTCAGTGGTGAAAACTTGGCCGACATATTTCATAAATGGATATAATTTTCGCTCAAGAATATGGAACTAGGAAAGCTACAATGAATAGTGGAGTTTTTGTTCAGTCATCTAATTACCGAGGTGTAAGGAATGATTTTTATGGCTTACTAGATGAAATTTTAGAGGTAGCATACCCAGGCTCATATTTGAAAGCTATTTTATTTATGTGTCATTAGTTTGACCCTATCAAAGGAATGAGAGTGCATCCATAGTTTAATTTGGTTGAAATAAATTACAAAAAATTATACAAGAGGTATGAACCATTTGTGTTAGCACAACAAGTGATTCAAGTATTTTATGCTTCATATCCTAGTCTGAGACGAGACAAAAGTGATTACATGGTTGTTTGTAAAGCAAAAGCACGTAAAAAAATTGAGGAACATTGGGAAGACATAACATATCAACAAGATGAATTTGTCAATACATTTCATATCGAAGAATATAATATTTCAACATTACGAGATCCCAGCAGCGTAGTAATAGTCGTTGATGCAAGTGAAATGAATGAGGATGAAGATGAAGAATTTAATTTAGAGGATGACAATGACGATGATGACGACGATGATGATATCGAATAGACGTATAACCAGGATGTAAATCACAATGCAGACTTCGATTTATAATTATGGGTAACTTTTATTCAGAACAATTATGTTTCAATTTACTGTCTAATTATAAATTTCATATATTTGATATATTAATGAACTTTCTTTTTTGTAAGTTATCCAGTTGCTATCAATATGGTAATTTTTTTCATATTGTTCATATTATAAATTTGATATGCAAATGTAATTCTTTTTTTTACTATCATATTATTCTAATAATTATGATTGTTAGTTTCGACGTGGCAGTCATAGAAGGAGTAGCGATGGATGATCACAGTCTTCCTCTGCTTCAGCCCCTACACAGACTAATGCTCTTGCAGGAAATGTGCCCTCCACCTCTTCTCTAGTTGCAGGATCTTCTAGTTCTCAATAGATTTCTACTAATGTATCTTCCCCGGTACAACAATCACTCGTTGAGAGGGAAGATACGCGAGAGTTCATATCTCCACGTGGAGATTCGTAAGTATTCAAGTTTTAAATTATCTATGTTTTTAATACGATATGTATTTTTATAAGTATCTAGCATCGTTTGTTTTTATTTTATGTTAGATTTATAAATTCTATACATGTTATTCACGAGGTGAATAAAATAGTGAATAACCTTTGGGGTGGAGCTTCTATGACTTATACGAGCACACTGGAAGAAATAAAAAGTTTGTGGTGGAATGAGTTCAAGGTAAGTAATTTAAATCATTTTGTATATAAATTGCAGTTAATATAATCAATTCAATTTTTCTCTACTGCAGCGGTTATTTACTTGGGAGGAGAGTGAAACACTAGAGATTAGGAGGATTTACAAGAAAAAATGTGGCGACCATATCAGAAACATACTCAGTCATGCGAAAACCAAAAATAAAAAGACACACTGTATAACTGAGGAGAATTGGAATAAAATTTTTGCATATTAGGGATTTGAGGATAACAAATGGAGGAGTGAGCAGAATCAGATAAATCAACATTGTAATTCCAACGCTATATGTTAAATACAGAAGAAAAAAAATTTAAAATATAAATTTAATGGCCAAAATTTAGGAAAGGTAATCCTGGGAATTATTTTGGGATTTTTTGGAGAATTTAGAAATTTTTCTAGAATTAAACGGGGCTTGTATGAGATATTTACGGGGATAAGAAAAACAGGCTTTTAAAGAGCTTGTTTTAACTATTTGATAGGGATAATTAACTTAAATTATAAACCTAGGTTATAGGTTAACCCGATTATTTTTTTTCCCGATCCCGTTTCCTCTTTTCTCGATTTCTCCGGCGCCGCTCCGCACGACATGGCCGTTTCTTTTCCACTCGCGAGCCCTTCTCTCACGATTCTCTTCCGCCGCACATCCCTTTCCTCATTTCTTTCACACGCCAGCCGCAACGCTGAGGCACCCTTCTCCTCGCCTCATCTCTGCCACCGCTCATCTCCTCCCGCTCTCGATTGTGCACCGCATCGTGCGCCGGCTGCTCCTGCTTGCGACGATGTCGCCAAGCAGCCAACACCGCCGCCGTGGGCTGCCACCACTTCGCCACCATTCCCTGTGCCCAGGTCATAACTATCGTGAGTTGTTGCTACTTCGATGCTCATGCGCAGTGTTGTAGACCCCCTACCATCGCGACTTGGCCGCATCAGGTTGCCTCAGCTTCGCCGCTGCGGTTGATCTGCGATCGCCAGTCACATAGTGCCGCCCATTTCCTCTCCGTCGCTCGTGTCGCCAACCACAAGCACCGTTGACACCTCTGCTTTGACTCTGCCTTACATCGTAGCCGCGCACACACCGCTGTGTGCCCCACCCAGCCGCGTCGACTCTGGTTGCCACCGTCGCTGTATCCCCGGCAGAGCAGCTCACTAAACACCACTGTGCCCTAATTCCAATTCCGGCGTCCCACAACTTGATTTTTGTCGAAGCAAGGTGAGGCATAGTTTTCTTTGATTCGGATGGGATTCGAGTCCTAGCGGAGCTTTTCCACAGTTAATTTGAGTCTGTGATTTTGGGCAGTGGTTTCCGGCGGACTGAACGAATTGGGAAGGAGTGCCACCGGTGAATAGGGCAGCTTTAGGGAAAGGGCTGCCGGTGGAGGTTCCTAGGGCTGGTAAGCTTTCTTTACCCTCCTTTCATCTGTTAATTGTTGGATTTTGCTAGGTATTAATGTATGGTGCGTGAATGGAGGGTTCTGTTTAGGAATCGTCGATTGTACGTTTGTGTGAAGAGATGTGTGGTTGTGAGTCTAATGTAGTTGAGTTGTGAACGACCGTACGACTGTGGGTGGGAGAATTAATGGTTGTAAATAGCTGTGAGGGTTGTGATCGTGGTGAATGGGTCTAAGGGGTTATGAGGGCTGAGATGTTCTATTTGAAATGGTTGTGAGGTTCTGATTGGGTTGATGTCGGTTGTACGATCGTAATTGGTATGTTAAGTGAGCTATGAATGGTTCAGAATGTGTATTGATATGTGAGATAGCTATTTGGATTTTGGTTCCATCCTGTGGATGGTGAATTGGGTGTATCGAGTGTTGTACTCGTATTCGGTAGATTAAGTGAATACAGGTTCGATGTAGAATTTATCTAATCGATGTCGTGTAATTGGACTTAATGGTAATTATGTTTTATGCAGGTTTCGGTCATGAGACCGGTCTACGGGGGTGAAGAGTTCATGATTTCGATCATTATAGCAGATGGGTATTTTAACTTATCTCCTAGATATAGTCATGTTGATATGCTAGTTAGGATAGCTTGCAATAATTTTCATGTTTATATGCCTAGTATATTTTTGTGCCTACTTGATACATGCATTTGATCGGTTATGGTTATACTTTCCCTATTTTACTCGGAGCATGGATTTGTACTTATTGGTTGTGAATATTATTCGGTTATGCATTTTAGTTGGATTTACATGCTTTAGTTTCATGCACCATCTTGGATGATTGCATGCTGGCTGGACGGGGTTCCTTTATAGTTGAGCCCGCAGCCAGTTACATGGCATGCACACGCTGCCACTCATGGGTTAGTGGTACATTAAAAGGGTGTGTGCAGTTGCTCTGTCAGGCTCCGCTGGTCCGCTCATGGGTAGCGATGAGGCAGTGTGGTAGCGGGCAAGGATCCCTCGTCTGGTCTATGACACCGGGAGATGAGAGCTTAGCTCCCCCACTCTATTTGGGGCAGGAGGATAGGTGTACTCCGACAGCATCCTGTCCACTCGGTCACTCAAGAGCAGTGATGGCAGAGTGCACAGTTGTCATAGCCCTACCCACTCAGCTTCACCATCGCGTGTGAGGCGGTTGACTGGCGTCAGGGGTGACCATGTCATT
Organism: Wurfbainia villosa; assembly: GCA_025175895.1. Classification (NCBI taxonomy): domain Eukaryota; kingdom Viridiplantae; phylum Streptophyta; class Magnoliopsida; order Zingiberales; family Zingiberaceae; genus Wurfbainia; species Wurfbainia villosa. Next base: position 38,253,628 of record CM045997.1, read on the forward strand.
TGCACAGCATGCACTTTGCATGGATAACATTTGTATTGTGTTTGCTAAGTTTTTATTGATGCCTTGGATGTTGCATATGATTGTCATGCATACAGGATTCATATTTGTATATGGTGATGACTTTGTCTCTTATAGTATGGCACATGCTCCTGTATCAAGGCAGGAGATTCAGGTAAGTACAGTCCTTTTGTATTTCTTGCTTGCATACCCTATTTATATGAGACTGTACTAACATGATTCTTATTGTTAGCTATATCTTGCTATGCATATCGACTATTATCCGCTAAGTTCTTTGAACTTACCCCGTTGCTTTACATCTGTTTTAGGTTGAAACTGCCAGGAGAGTCCAGCTGCTAATCCCCCCTCGTCGAAATGGATAGGTTTTATTGGTCTTATGGTTTGGTTTTTAACTAGATGAAGTGTGTAGGATTTGTGTTTGTTTTGGTTATGTACTTGTGGAGGTTTGGAGATATTTGTTGTGTCCTTATGGACTATTCGATTGGTTTGGTTGTATATTCCTGCTCAGATGGCAGAAGGGGTAAGTCTAGATATAGTAGACGGTTGCTATTTACCTGGATGGATGGCCTGAGGCCAATTTATTATCTGCGTGTGTAGTTTTTGTTCCGGTCGTGTTGACCAATGTATAGTGGTCGTGTAGGCCTTGTATGCAAGTTCCATATTGTCACCCATACAGGGGAGATGCTGCCAGATTTTCGTCTGGCGGGGACTCCCCCGGGGCATGACAATTTATTGGTATCAGAGCGTAGGTTTCCGAGTTCCTTAGGGTCTTTGGGTTTTCGGTGTTTCCTTCGTTTGGCAGGTTAACTGGGGTATTTTCGGAGTTGTATGGATTTCCGATGATTTTTATGTTTCGAAAATTTGAGGTATTATTGACGAGGTCAATTTGGGGATTTGGCGGTGATAGGACATCTCTAGACGACTAAGTTAGATTTTTAGGTTGTTGGTTTATCGTTAGCATATGGTTATTAATTGTTATTACTGCTATACGTAGCTAGTTATCATTGTGATATAAATGATTAGATATTATTGGTATATGTTTACCTCTTAATTTTTGGACTAGTATTAGGATTAGACTAGTTGAATAATATGACTAAGATGGATAAATTCGTAGAAGGTATATATAGAGGTTCTTTGACTCTCTAGATCCTAGTGCATGATGACATGATTACATTGCTTACGTAGTTTAGGGTATATATAGGCACCTGATGCTTTATTGAGTATTGCCTTGACTTTGTTCTGGCGTGACCCTTTAATTATACCCTAATTAATTTCAGCCATTGATTCCTGTTAGTATGACTATGTTGTAGTTTATTAGACAGCGTATTATATGTTTATATGGTTATGTGTTATTGAGGTGGATACCATGACGGAGATTAGTAGAGATAGCATAACTTAGATGAGGTTATTTTGTAGGAGAGGATCTCAGGAATGAAACATTAGTAGAACCCTAGGTGTTGGAATCCTAGGAGTAATAACCCAGATGTGCATATTGGTATATGTTTATCCATTTACTATTTCAGTGATATGGTGATCGGACTAGTAGAGTTCGTATGATTAGGATGCAATTAATCCTTCGAGGGTATATATAACATTGTTCATATCTCGGCTGCCAACTGTATCACACATTCTTGGTTGAGAGAGAGTCTGCAGTAGAGTCTCTCTATAGGTAGGTGCTTTGTATATTTATGGTTAATCATGCCTCCCAATAAAGGTTAAGATGACTTATTGTAAGGTTATATTCTTGCGTTATTTGTTCGAAGTTGGTGATAATCGGATTCGTATGACGCCTGTAGCTAGATAGCTACTTTACATGTTAAGTACCCACGAGATCTGTTTGTGGTAGCATGTTGTAGCATGCATGATTGAACTGGTAGAATGGTATAATTTAGGCTTAACCCTCTTGTAGGGCTTGTTAGTAGGTGTATTATCCTTATTGGCCTTGATAGGCGTTTCCTGGTAGCTGGGGACAAAACCCTATGATTAATTGTCTCGACGCGTTTATTAGTGGAATTATGATTTTTATAGACCTTGATAACCGATCATGTTAGAAGGGTTGGAACGCTAGACTTAACCATCTCGACTTATGTATTTATAAGTCGATGATCTTTACCGGCTTTGGTAAACATTTTGTATTAGAGGTGTTGAAACCCTCACTTGACCGCCTCAATGGGTTAATGGTAGATCGATGATCTTTGTCAACGTCGATGGTCGTTTTATGCTGGATGTATTGGATAACCCTAGGTTTAACAACCTAGGATAATCGACTGCCCACGCGACCTATTAGTGGTAGTATGCTAGTGCGTGCAGTCAATAACTAGATATTTATATACTACCTGTCTATCCACGAGTTTTATTCGTGGTAGCATGTAGTTGCGCGTAGACAGTGCTATTGATTGTCGGCCCACGAGTTACATTTGCGGTAGCTCATAGACAGTTCCCTTTGTATTACCTCGAGAGACACGAGGCTTTGTCGTGGTATCTAGATGTGCATTGCTTGTAGATTGAAGTGGTTGTGTATGTTATGTGTATATTTGTTATACCGCCGACCAAGTTAGTAGCAGACTGATATTGGTACTCTGAGGGTTGGGTTACTCTAGTTGTTTCCTTTGACTTCCATTATGTGCATTATGAGTATGCACTATTGTCTATCCATCCACTGAGTGGTTGTACTTACCTCCTCCTCACTTATCCTTTAGGTTAACTGATGGAGGACGTGTTCTGTTGACTTACCTTCGAGTCGCTCAGAGAGTTCCTTGTCGTGCTTGTTCTACTACATCGTCGAGATGCCGCTTTGTTTACTTTATCGGTATTGCATTTTGTTTATGCACTTTGGATTTTGACGCAATTTGATTTGGTGTCAGAAAACTATTTTGCTTTAATTGATATATGTTTAGTCGTGCATGCATGCAGTTAATAAAATACTTGTATTTCTATTATTATTTTGAGGTTTTTATCAGATCTGGTTCATGTATTTCGGAATATTGTCACTAAGGGGCTCCTCCGTCATTTGGATGATGGATATGCCCCCAGGACGTGACAATTTTATTGGTTTACGGTTTTGGTTTGTGGGTTTTGTATTTCGAGGATTTTCTTTTCCTTGAATTTTTGGGAGTTCTCGGGTTTCGGGACCAGCCGAGCTGAAGGATATCTCTGAGCTATAGGAAAAGTACTGTACTTTAGTGGTTAGGAAAAGAAGTGACTTAGTGAAATTGCCCCTACTCATGATCGGGGACAAGGTCGATGACGTATTGACCTTGCAAAACCTAACGATGATTTCGGAAGTACGGACTCTTTAGAGGTGTCGACTGATGACGAATTAGGAAACTATGGATTTGGCCTGCTAGCCACCAATTTGAAGGACAAGGAGTAAACCCCTCAGAAAATATCAGTCCATACTATTAGTGATTTGGTTATGGATAAGGCGAGTATACCTACACGGGTCAAGACGATAAAAGATCATTTTACCTTATTATAGGAGGTGTTGGATGGGATATTTATCTGTCCCAGTATTTCTTCCAGAGAAGATTCAGAACTCTTTGTTAAAAGAGAGATAGACCTTTAAGGTTATTCATCGATTATCAATGATAGAATGCGGTTGTTGCGGAAGGAAATGAATATCCTTCATTGTGGATAGAGGATCTATTTAGATCATCTATAGGACACCTGTGTATACTCTAGGATTGGTTTATGACTGGTGTGTAGATATTGTGGTGACATGGTGTCATACAATTATCATTGTCGTTGTGATGATTATTATATCATCAGCCTTGAGTAAGGAGAATGCAGTTGTATAGCGACGATAATTTCATACTTGGTATGAATTGTATGAGCTTATGATTATCTTATTAGACTTATTGACAACTTAGTCATCCAGGGATTTGGGAAGTCGTGTATTCTGGACACGATTAGATCAGTTGTGGTCGTTGGAGTTGCGTAACTTAGCCACTGTTGATGGTGGTAGTTGGAGTTGCACACTCGGCCACCGTAGAGGGTGGTTTCTTGGTATTGATTTGGTTATTACCATAGATATGGATAGGATGCTCTAGCGGTACTACAATCGTTGACTGGTTGGACCAGGAAGGTGATGGAATTTACGTGGTCAGAATCTTGTGAAACTAGTTTCAGGGCTTAGACAATGGTTGACTTTTACGCCAGTGTTGATTAATCATTCTGGTGTGGATGGAAGGGTAGTGTACACGGATGCATCATTTTGGGGATCAGAGTGATTCCGATGCTATTGAATAAGACGTATCCTAAGCTTATGACGGTTAAAGAACTGCGAGATAAGTCGTCATATATATGACGTGGACTTAGCAGTGATTATTCTGTTTTGTAGAGGTGAGGAGCAGGAATGCTCATGGAGTTTTGGCTAGCTATTGGATAGCTACTATAAAGTAGCTAGAACACGAACGGTTGTAACAAGGAAGTTTGGTCGCGATAGCCTCTCATGCACTTACAGAGTGTGTGGTGGAGTGGATTTAGGATGGTAGATGGACTACCGTCTCTGACTCCGAGGAGGATAATGGTTTCCGGAGTTGCATTAGTTTAAGGAACAAATGCTTCAGAAAATTCCGATTCCGGAATGGAAGTGGAAACATATTATTATAGATGTTGTGGTGGGTTTGCCTAGGACACGTCAAAGCCATGACGCGATTTAGGTAGTCATGGACCGACTAACCAAATCCGCGCACTTCTTAGCGATTTGGAAGACCGACTCTTTGGATCGTTTGATAGAGTTATATTGTCGGGATATCATCAGATTGCATGGTGTTCCTTTGAGCATTATATCAGATAGAGATCCCCAGTTCACGTCTCGGTTCTGGCAGAGTCTGTAGCAGGCCTTAGGCACACAACTTCATTTTAGTACTGAATTCCATCCGCAGACAGGTGGACAGTCTGAGCGAACCATTCAGACACTAGAGGACTTGCTGATGTCCTGTGTTATGGATTTCGGGGAGAGCTGGAAGGACCATTTGCTGTTAGTGGAATTCGCCTACAACAACAGCCATAATTCGGCTATCTAAATGGCACTGTTTGAAGTATGATATGGTAGACAGTGTCGGATACCCACCCTCTGGGAGGAGGTTGGGGAGGCTTAATTTTTAGAACCCCAGAGAGCTCAGCATGAGGCAGAGTTGGTCTGTACTATCAGACGTAGGATGACAAAGGCACAAGATCGCCAGAAGAGTTATGCGGATCGGAGATGAAGACCTTTGGAGTTCTCTATTGGTGATCATGAATTCCTGCGAGTCTCACCCATGAAAGGGGTGAAGAGATTTGACCTTCGTGGTAAGCTAGCTCCTAGATACGTTGGTCCGTTGGAGATTTTGGAGAAAATCGGAGCAGTCGCTTATCGCCTAGTGCTACCACCGTCCTTGGCTGGTATTCATGATGTGTATTATGTGTCCATGCTGAGGAAGTATGTGCCAGACTCTACACATATTCTATCAGATGTGTCAGGTTCCATTCAACCTGATGCTACTTATGCAGAGGTTCCGGTACAGATTTTGGATCACAAGGAACGACAGTTGCGAAACAAGATTATGCGACTTGTCAAGATCGGGTGGAGTCACCACACTGATGAGGAGGTTACTTAGGAGCTTGAGGAAAATATTGAAGTTCAATACCCCCACCTATTTACTTAAGGTACGTGAGATATATTTTCAGTACTTGTGGTATCTCTTACTCATTATGTATTTGAGTAGGAAATTTGGGGACCAAATTTTTATTAGTGGGGGAGAATGTTAAATACAGAAAAAAAAATTAAAATATAAATTTAATGGCCAAAATTTTAAAAAGGTAATCCTAGGAATTATTTTGGGATTTTTTGGAGAATTTTAGAAATTTTTCAGAATTTTTCTGGAATTAAACGGGGCTTGTATGAGATATTTACGGGGATAAGAAAAATAGGCTTTTAAAGAGCCTATTTTAACTATTTGATAGGGATTATTAACTTAAATTATAAACCTAGGTTATAGGTTAACCCGGTTATTTTTTTTCCCGATCCCGTTTACTCTTTTCCCGATTTCTCCGGCGCCGCTCCGCACGACATGGTCGTTTCTTTTCCATTCACGAGCCCTTCTCTCACGATTCTCTTCCGCCGCACATCCCTTTCCTCGTTTATTTCACGCGCCAGCTGCAACGCCGAGGAACCCTTCTCCTCGCCTCTTCTCCACCACCGCTCGTCTCCTCCCGCTCTCGATCCCGCGCCACATCGTGCGCCGGCTGCTCCTGCTTGCGACAGCGTCGCCAAGCAGCCAACACCACCGTCGTGGTCTGCCACCACATCGCTGCCATTCCCTGTGCCCAGGTCACAACTGCCGCGAGCTGCTGCTACTCTGGCTGACCCCCTACTGTCGTGACTTGGCCGCATCGGGTTGCCTCAGCTTCGCCGCTGCGGTTGATCTGCGATCGCCAGCCATACAGTGCCGCCCATTTCCTCTCCGTCGCTCGTGTCGCCAACCACAAGCATCGTCGACACCTCTGCTTCGACTGTGCCTTACATCGCAGCCGCGTGCACACAGCTGTGTTCCCCACCCAACCGCGTCGACTCTGGTTGCCACCGTCGTCGTATCGCCGACAGAGCATCTCACTGAACACCACTGTGCCCTAATTCCAATTCCGACGTCCCACAACTTGATTTTTGTCGAAGCAAGGTGAGGTATAGTTTTCTTTGATTCGGACGGGATTCGAGTCCTAGCGGAGCTTTTCCTCAGTTAATTTGAGTCTGTGATTTTGGGCAGTGGTTTCCGGTGGACTGAACGAATTGGGAAGGAGTGCCACCGGCGAATAGGGAAGCTTTAGGGAAAGGGCTTCCGGTGGAGGTTCCTAGGGCTGGTAAGCTTTCTTTACCCTCCTTTCATCTGTTAATTGTTGTATTTTGCTAGGTATTAATGTATGGTGCATGAATGGAGGGTTCTGTTTAGGAATCGTCGATTGTACGTTTGTGTGAAGAGATGTGTGGCTGTGAGTCTAATGTAGTTGAGCTGTGAATGACCGTACGACTGTGGGCAGAAGAATTAATGGTTGTAAATAGCTATGAGGGTTGTGATCGTGGTGAATGGGTCTAAGGGGCTGTGAGGGATGAGATGTTCTATTTGAAATGGTTGTGAGGTTCTGATTGAGTTGATGTCGGTTGTACGACCGTAATTGGTATGTTAAGTGAGCTATGAATGGTTCTGAATGTGTATTGATCTGTGAGATAGCTATTTGGGTTTTGGTTCCATCCTGTGGATGGTGAATTAGGTGTATCGAGTGTTGTACTCGTATTCGGTAGATTAAGTGAATACAGGTTCGATGTAGAATTTATCTAATCGATGTCGAGTGATTGGACTTAATGGTAATTATATTTTATGCAGGTTTCGGTCACGAGACCGGTCTACGGGGGTGAAGAGTTCATGATTTCGATCATTATAGCAGGCAGGTATTTTAACTTATCTCCTAGATATAGTCATGTTGATATGCTAGTTAGGTTAGCTTGCAATAATTTTCATGTTTGTATGCCTAGTATGTTTTTATGCCTACTTGATACATGCATTTGATCGATTATGGTTATACTTTCCTTGTTTTACTCGGAGCATGGATATGTACTTATTGGTTGTGCATATTATTCGGTTATGCATTTTAGTTGGATTTACATGCTTTAGTATCATGCACCATCTTGCATGATTGCATGATGGCTGGATGGGGTTCCTTTATAGTTGAGCCCGCAGCCAGTTACGTGGCATGCACACGCTGCCACTCATAGGTTAGTGGTACATTAGGAGGGTGTGTGCAGTTGCTCTGTCAGGCTCCGCTGGTCCGCTCATGGGTAGCGATGAGGCAACGTGGTAGCGGGCAAGGATCCCTCATCTGGTCTATGACACTGGGAGATGAGAGATTAGCTCCCCCACTCTGTTTGGGGCAGGAGGATAGGTGTACTCCGACAACATCTTGTCCACTCGGTCACTCAGGAGCAGTGATGGAAGAGTGCACAGTTGTCATAGCCCTACCCACTCGGCTTCACCATCGCGTGTGAGGCGGCTGACTGGCGTCAGGGGTGACCATGTCATTTGCACGGCATGCACTTTGCATGGATAACATTTGTATTGTGTTTGCTACATTTGTATTGATGCCTTGGATGTTGCATATGATTGCCATGCATACAGGATTCATATTTGTATATGGTGATGACTTTGTCTCTTATAGTATGGCACATGCTCTATGTCAGGCGGGAGATTCAGTAATCTGATCCTTTTGTATTTCTTGCTTGCATACCCTATTTATATGAGACTGTACTGACATGATTCTTATTGTTAGTTATATCTTGCTATGCATATCGACTATTATCCGCTAAGTTATTTGAACTTACCCCGTTGCTTTACATATGTTTCAGGTTGAAACTGCCAGGAGAGTCCAGCTGTCAATCCCCCCTCGTCGAAATAGATAGGTTTTATTGGTCTTATGGTTTTGGTTTTTAACTAGATGAAGTGTGTAGGATTTGTGTTTGTTTTGGTTATGTACTTGTGGAGGTTTGGAGATATTTGTTGTGTCCTTATGGACTATTCGATTGGTTTGGTTGTATATTCCTGCTCAGATGGCAGAAGGGGTAAGTCTAGATATAGTAGAATGTTGCTATTTACCTGGATGGATGGCCTGAGGCAAATTTATTATCTACGTGTGTAGTTTTTGTTCCGATCGTGTTGACCGATGTAGTGGCCGTGTAGGCCTTGTATGCAAGTTCCATATTGTTATCCGTACAGGGGAGATGCTGCCGGATTTTCGTCTAGCGGGGACTCCCCCGGGGCGTGACACTATATCTGCCACGTATGCGGGAGGCTCAATTAATATCGATGAGCATAGACATCGATTGGTGAGTTTTTTCAAATCCTAATTTTGTAATCTAATACTCACTAATTTATAAATTATAATGATGTTTGTTTAGGCATAGGAGACGGGGACTGAGTCATTATTCATAGACACTTTCACCCATATATTCCTAAAGAAAGATATAACATGGAGTGGGGAGAGAGCTTGAACAATGAAGGTTTGTAATTTAAAAAATTTAAATTCTTATATTAGTATTTAACTTTTTTTTTTCTTTCAAAACAAGAGAAATACAATGAACTTGTACAGAGAAATTCGAGTGCAAGTGATGATGCAGTCGAATCTGTGCCTTCTAATAGAAATATCAATTTATGGCTAGAACCAACTGGAGGAGCGAAAAGTGAAAGAATAATTAGATTCAATTCTTTGAGCCGAACCTATAAAGCCCCTAGTGCTTCTTCTTCGTCCTCCCTGGTAGTAAGAGCAGTAATAAATCAATTGACCAAAGAGGTTACTCATTTGAGGGAGTTACTAGCGTAAAAAGAAAATGAATTGAGACAAAGAGAGCAGGAAGTAAATGAACAGATGAACGAATTTTGAAGGCAAAAATTGTTAATTATGCAACATCTTCAATTAACATCTAGTTCAAGTCAACTTCCTCCTTCTCGATCTGGTCCTCCTCCTAATCCCTGTAATAATGACAATGATGATGTATTTTTCAATGATGATGGTGGTGACGATGGTGGTTACGTTTGAATTTATTTGTTGTATTTAAATGTTAGTTGACTTATCACATACGATATCTATGTATTGTATGTTATGTTTATGTTTGTTATGTATATATTGATTTGGTATTGAAGTTTAATATGTGAATTAGTTTATATTATTATGTGTGTTTATTGTAAAATAGGGAAAATAGTATAATCTATCATGATTTTTTTTTAATTTTTCTAGATTAGCAACGAAAATAAATTTCATCGCAGATTTGCGACGAAAAATATTTTTTCATCACAGAATTAGTAAAGAAAAATCAATTTCATTGCAAAAAATGAAGCAATAGTCGACTACTACATGTGTCCAATCAACTGGTATACTATCAATCGAGTGGGCAGTCGGCTAAAAGAGGTTCTTTGACCAGCTTCTCCACCACCAATCAATTGATGCTCATAATCAATCGACTGATACATGCAAATTTTCTACGAAAATTTTTTTTTATCGCAGATTATCCATTAGCAGTCCACTGATCAACATGATAAGTCGACTGCTATTACTATAGCAGCTTACAGAACCTTTGGTAGCCGACTGACAAATCAAATTTGTCAAACGTCAGTTGATTGATGGTATTCTTCAGTCAACTGGCCTTGAATATTTTGCAAAGAAATTTTTTTTTTGTCGCAGATTTGGCGACGAAAAAATATTCATCGCCAAATTTATTTTTAGTCATGAAAATATGTTTATAAGACTTTTTCGATGAACTATTTTTTCGTCATAGATTTACCAATGAATATAACTATTCATCATTAAATTTAGCGATGATATTTATTTTCGTCGCCAAATTTGATCAAAAATGGTTATTTTCATCACCAAAATTGGCGACGAATAGTTATTTTCGTCGCCAAATTTTTGCGATGAAATATTTTTTCGTCGTAGATTTGGCGACGAACTATTTTTTCGTCGCAGATTTGGCGACGAACTATATTTCGTCGCTAAATATGGCTACGAATAATTATTTTCGTCACCAAATTTAGCCATGAATTTTGCAAGGAAAAATTTATTCGTTGCAATTTTTGCGACAAATTTTTTTTTTGTTGAAAAATTTAGAAATGAATTATTTACAATGAAAAAAAAATCATTGCAAAATTTTTTTTGCAACAAATTTTTATTCAAAATTCGTTGCAAAAAATCGTCGCAAAATGGGTCATTTTTTGTAGTAGTTGTGGATTTGTTGGAATGTAGTTAAGAGGTTTATATATTTAAATCTAGTTGTATGTTGTAGTATGATTGTTGTGTTTGATAATTGGGAGTGAATTGTTCTGCAGATTAATGCAATATGGTTCGGAGTTTCAACTAATCTTGCTGGTGTTATTATTATAGCATGTTAATTCGAGGGTGAAATCCTCGTGTGATTAGTTTAGTTAATTGGGATATAGGTTGATCTTTATCATAGTGTATATGGGGTGAAGGAAATGAATAGATCGGTTAAAGGCATAGCTTAATCGATTAGGTTTGGATTCTGATATTAGAATTGATAATATGATTAGGTGATATTTGTTGGGTGCAGGACTTTGATAAGAGGTAGGTTCACGGACGTGAAGACTATCGTTACGAGCTATATACCACGTGGGTGATTCCAATTTTGACTCTTGTATTTTTTTTTATCTTAATGGATGAACTCTGTTAATGATAGATGGAATTATCTTGACTTCCACTCTACTTATTCTTGTGCTTGATACTTAGCCGTTGAACTTTGAGATACTCATTCGATATCTATATAGTCTCGTTTCATCACTATTATTGATTATATATACTATATATATTTGATTTAAGGATGTTGCATATGTACATGTAGTTGAGTACAGTTATAGTCCTTGATCTGGTTATCATGTTATACCACTAGAGTTGGTAATGGTTATTGTCATGCCCCGAGAGTATGCCGAGCCCGAAAATCGGACAATAACTCCCATGTACGTGATACAATTCCCTGTTGATACATAGCCTTCCGACTACAACCACACAACATACAGAAGTATATAACCAAAGTCACAGCAGAATACACCAACAATAATAAAAAAACAAAGACTCAAATACATGCGTACATGTACAACTTTAACACAACAAGAAAACATGATCAAAACCAAATACATAACAACATACCCGATTACCAAACAATGGAAACAATATAGGATAAAAATCCAAAACATACAATCCAAAATATACAACACCAATATGGATTAAAATCCAAATATACGAGGTGAGACGGGATCAGCTGGCGGAGCTTCGAGCATCCAAGGAATCTTCTACCTATTACCTGGGCGACAAGAAAACTCAGGGTCTGTGGTGGTAAGTATAAAACTCAGTGGTAATATGCAAGATAGTGCATGATCAACAACAAAGATATAAAGGGCAATAGATATACAAATGGAGATGAACAGATATATATAGATGGAGATCAACGGTATACAGTCATAGAGGTGATAACAAATAACTATCAGTGTAAATCTAAACAGAGCATAAACCACCAACTGATCAACTGTACATAATGTAATGTACTGGCATACCTGAATGGTCCGTAATGACACAACCTAAACAACCTGAACAAATATACAACAATTTAGCACGTACGATAGGATAGAGTAAAACTACCTTTGTATTTAATACACGATCTTGCGAACATACTACAACAAATACAACAACATACCTGATCCAACCTACTCAACATCAAGGTACTGGTCAAATGCATACAACCATCCGGTCCAAGTCATACACTGGTATCTCACACACAATAGTATAGATCATGCAAATAACATGCAAGATGATGTATAATCAAATGCAGTAAACATAACACAAATAAATACAAAAATACAATGACCATGCATTTGCATTGTCATTTGTGAGGGCATTTGTATATATATACATATACATATACATATATTTATGTATATATGTGTGTGTGTGAGTATGAGCAGTATATATATATATATATATATATATATATATATATATATATATATATATATATATATATATATATATATATATATATATATATATATATATATATATATATATATATATACTGCTCATACTCACACATATATATATACATAAATATATGTATATGTATATATATACAAATGCCCTCACAAATGACAATGCAAATGCATGGTCATGCCTGCACATCCCACTCGCTACCATGACCCTAGTGTGGCCTAGGTGGCATGACATGACAACTATCCTAACTCAAAAACAACCACTGCTCTCGAGTGGCTGAGTGGGCAGTATGAATAAGTAGCGATAAGCTAAAGAGCTATAAGCTACACAACGGGGGTCCCTGTTGCTGGCCACTCCAACTGACACTACCCATGAGTGGTCGAGTGTCACACACCTAGGACAACTGCATGCAACTCCAACTACCACTATCAAGATTGGTCGAGTGTGGCACAACAAATGAATTGCCCTCACATTAGTTACTGTTGGGTTTCCTCGGCACCGCGGCGGGTGTGTGTTCGAACATGTTTCGTAAACATGTGCACAGCGGAAGAAATAAAAGCAATAAATCTAATTTATTACAACACACACACCACACACATGCAAGATACATCATGTGTAAGCATAATCACAGTTTCAAATTTTTCAATAAAAGAAAATTACGCTAGTTATACCTGACGTATCACGTGCAGCGGGAATGACATCAACCGGAGCAACTCACGCTAGAATTGCCTCTATCTGTATCCACGCCGAGTACTGTCGGGATAGCTTCACCAAGCTACGAGCCTCATCTTTGTAGGAGTAACTAGCCTCGTGTCGAAGACGATGTGATCGAGAGAATATCACAATCCGAATCAAAATTTGGATGCAAAAATGAGTCCCCAAAACTCGCTTCTCCGAAGAGGTATTCGTCAACCGATTGATGAATTCTTGGTCCTCCACCTATGAGGATTGTCGGAGATCCAATCTCCGGCAAGAAAGTTGTTGTCAGAGCTCCAAATGCCATCCAAACAATGCTCCGACAAGAAGGAAGAAAGATGTCCAAAAACTGGACAGCTTGGTGGAGGACTTGGTTCTGGCCAAAGGAAAAGGGTCGGCTGGTCCTTGGTCACCGGAGCCAAGGAGGGACGTCGTAGGATCACCGTCAGCGATGGGAGGTCACGGTGGGATGGAGGTGGAGTCGGTGGCGGCCGGTGGCGTCGTGACAAGAGCCCCCTTGGGCGTGGCGTGATGAGAAGAGAGGAAAAGAGGCTAGGGTTTCCAAAACCCTTGAACCAATTAATTCTCCTCGAAAAACCCTTAAGTCGTGTTTTTATACAAAACACATTCTCCTAATGGTTATTGGTTCATAACCAAAACCCATTAATCCGCTCCAATAAGTTAAGTTAAAATAAACCAAACCGCGTTGGTCTATTTTAAGTTAAAACGAACCGAACCAACTTTGGTTCATTCATTTAAATCAAACAAAACCCCTTTGGTTTATATTCCACAATTTGGATTAGAACCAAACCAATTTATTTTATCCATCATGTCATCAAAAGACACGGCCCATCCATGCTTCAGTTGCGACTGAAATGATTTCATGCTCGCTCCTTGTTTGGTCCAACCAAATCTAGTTTCTCTCGTTATGAGAATCTCATTCTCAAGTTCATTTTAAATCCTTCGGATTACGCTCGTTGTGCGTGTGACCAAATAGGTTCCTAATTTATATTGGTCATCTATAATTAACCATTAATTATAGAACGATCATGAGTGGCATCTAGTAATACATCATGATCCCCAATTAATCAGAAAATCAATAGTTGACTCCAGAACGACTTCTGAAACATTTCAGCAGCCACAGTGAATCGTGCCCCGTTCCCTTCACGCATCTTATACCCACTTGGTTTAGGACATGGTCTACTGTGTTAGTCCCCGTCAGGCTGACTACGTCACACCTAGCCCAAGTATGATTTCATCGTCCTTCGGATTCTAGTTACTGCACATGTATCCAAGAGTACATTACTCTAAACATGTAATGTTTTGGCCAAAGACTTTAGTAATAATCCAACGAGAGGCCCTGGGTATACATCTCCCCACAAGGAGTGGTGAATCCTTTATAGGCTATTCAAACACCTTCGGGCACTTCGACTTATACCCAATCATCCCGAGTCCACATCTCCTTAGAGATGCTTGATTAAGATGTCAAAGCATAAGTCTCCATGACCAAGATGACGTGAATACCGCAAGTCAAAGGAATAGTTACAGAGGTTATCAGGGTTACCTTGTTCTGTGCTGGAATGGGATAGAAGGTACAGTTTCAGATGTTTCATTCCAATGGTTGATTTAGTAGAGTTTCTATACTTGTTGTTGGGATTTGTTCCTTGTGTTGGTCTCTCCTTGATATGGGATGTGTTGTCGAAGTATGATGATGTTATTAAGCTTCTGAAGTTGTTTCTGAAAGTGGGTTTGATTGTGGAGCTAAGCAGTAGCCTAAAGTCAAATCTAACTCCAAATATACCTAAAATTGACTTCTGCCATTTCTTGGTCATATTTTTATTCCGTTTAATTCTTCCCTTCTAATCTTTTAGCTGTCCACATGCTTTATTTTTTACATGTAGAGTATTTCTCTTTAGTGTTATTACTTATTTTAAGTAAACTTCAGTTGCATACTGCCTTATGTTATTGCTCTTTAACATGAAGGGATGGCATCAGTTTTGATGTTATGATTGTATTTGTTTCAGTTATTCTAGCCTTTAAGGTCGATACGATCTATACTAGGATGGGTATACTCTATGTCAGTAGGAAAAAATTTCATATGTGTATAGAGTATTGACTATCAGTATTGGGTTCTAGTAAGTGTCGTAATTTCGGACTTTTCAAAAATCTTTAAACTCTGTTTGGTGTTGGCGACGTTTCTATTTTTCCATTAGTGGATGTTAATATTTTTCCTTTATAGTGTTATAGATAGCATGGAATGGTGGGGTCAGGATGACATTATGTCATATCAATGGTGTTGTTATTCATATATGTGGAATCAATAGGTTGTGATGCTGAAACTCGGTGATGTTTTTCTGGGGTTCTTTTGTTTGATACAAGAGATTAAGTGCTAAGTAGCTAATATTCTTTTACAGAGGTTAATGGTGTTTCTAAGGCATTTTATTGTTATGTTATTAGTATTATCATTCACCTGATCTGATATTTTGTCATATTGTTGGGGCTATTATTCATCAGATCTGGTGGAGGGTTGCTTTTCCATTGGAATAGTTTCAGTAATTTGAAAGGTCCCTTTGATATTTGTGGCAAGTTCGTTGTTCGATTGTGTGTGTTTCAATCTTTATCTGGGATCTATCCATGTTAAGTAATTTTGATTGTTGCTAGTCGAATGAGGGTTGTCGTAATTGTCTTTGAATCAATTTAGGGAAGTGCTAAGACAGTAGGGTGTGTCTTGTTGATCTATATTATTTTGCTAATCAAATTATGCAATATGCATTTGTTTCTGTCCAGAACATAATAATCTATCTCTCCGATTAGGATTCTAGGAGACCTTTTTTAGGAGAATATCTATTGAATCGGCAGATTATCAGGTTTACACTATTTTATGACAAGTTGTGCAGGATGTACATTGGTAAGTGTTTTGTTTCATTATTTAATCTAGTGCAGTCTCTGCACTTAATACCAGAATTCATTTCTTATTGGTGATCTCTCTCTAGTATGAGTTGTGTTGATGAAATTTAGTAGTATTTCTCAATTTCTAAAACTGTTTCTAAACATGAGGATGGTTATGAAATTAAATGATAGCCTAAAGTTGAATCTGTTTAGGCTGTACTTGAAGCTGATTTTAGTTGTTGCATGATCACTTTTCTATTTAATTGTTTCTTTTCTTTTAATCTTTTTTGTTTTTATTTTTCTATCATGATACAAATTACAATGTCAGTTTTCCCTATCAATATATCTCAGATATCAACTTGTAAGAATTCCCTGAAATACTCGTGTGTAGCAGTGATTTTAGATCTAGGAAGGTTAAAAGTAATTTCTTCAGGACATGTGACCTTGCTCATTCATTTAAACAATTAAGAAGATTCTGGAGAATGGTTTAGATATCAGTATGACCAGTACTGAAATAAATCGATATTATGTTTTTCTCATGTTTGGTTGAGTTTTATTTCAAGTTCATGCACAGATAAGCCCAGGTCCCTTTTATAATGTCCGATATGGGGGTTTCGTTACACCATGGGGTTGGTTATCTTAAGGTATATTGTTTATGATTCTCTTATCTCTGTCTTGCAGTATGTGTAAGATTATCTCTGGGAAAAATTTCTATGCTTATCTCTATCGCTCACCCTAGGTATGATTATCTTTGGGAAGTTTACATGAGGTTGCATCTGTGTTCCTTCTTGGATAGATCTGTACTCTCTTAGGGACTCAAGCGTTCAAGTTCCCCTTTGGTCTTTTTGCATGAGTTATTAATATTTCTAAGGAATCAATGATATTTTTTCTAAGGCTTGTTCAAGCCTCATATAATTTTCTTGCGGGATCAGTGATATTTTTCTAAGGCAATTCTTATGCAGTGACATATTTATCCACAGTTTTTATACCTAAAGCATGAGGTTGGAAGGTAATTCATTTTCTCCTTGTAGTACTATGAAGTGCAAAACTAACTCATGGCTCTTACGCCTACTATAATAGCCTATGGGTTAGATAGTTACATTCGCCCACAGGGACTATAATGCCACCTATATGGCATATGTAAAGCTTACTCAAGAATCTTACGCCTACTATAACAACTTATGTGCTAGGTAGATACATTCTCCCACGGGGATTATAATGCCACTATATGGCAGGTAAAATATTATCAAGGCTCTTACGCCTCCTATAACAACCTATGGGCTATGTAGCTAAATTCCCCCATAAGGAACTATAACGCCAGCTATAATGGGCAGGTAACATGCTAACAAGGCTCAACGCCTCCAGTATTTTAAGGTATAAATGCCTCCTACAGTATTTTAAGGCATAAACGCCTCCTACAGTATTTTAAGGCATAAACACCTCCTACAACATTTTAAGGCATAAATGCTTCCTACAACATTTTAAGGCATAAACGCCTCATAACAACATTTAAGGCATAAAATGCCTAATACAATATTTTAGGCATAAACATCTCATAAAGTAGTCAAGATTCAGTGATTCATGCAGTGTTCAAGATACAACATACAAGGATCAAGGCCTAGTATGTCAGTATCATAGATGTGGGTATTAGAGGTTGATAAGATAGTGTTTGCGCATTCATGAACACTTGTAAAACTTCACTCAACTTTGCACTTCAGTTTTACTAAAGAAGGGGAACTTATGATGGGTGTGGAGGCCTTTTTTAGGGAAATTTTTTATTCATTAAACACTTGTAAAACTTCACTCGACTTCGCTCTTCAGTTTTACTAAAGAGGGAGAAATTATGATGGGGTCAGGGTATCCAGAGCAATATGTGTGTTTGGAGAGCAGTTAGAAGGTTTCCAGAGCAGTATATGTGTGCCTAGGGCAATATAAGTATTTCCAAGGCAGTATGAGCAGTTCCAAAGAAGTTAATGGGTGCCCAGGGTAGTATAAGTATTTACAGGGCAGTATGAGTATTTACAGGGCAGTATATGCATGCCCAGGGTTGTATAAGTATTTCCAAGGTAGTATGAGTAGTTCCCGAGCAGTATATGCATGCCTACGGAAGTATAAGTATTTCTAAGACATTATGAGTAGTTCCAGAGCAGTATATGTGTGCCCAGGGCAGTATAAGTATTTTCTAGGGCAATATGAGCAGTTCCAGAGTACTATATGTGTGCTCAGGGTAGTATAAGTATTTTCATAGCAGTATGAGTAGTTCTAGAGCAGTATATGCGTGCCCAGGGTAGTATAACTATTTTCAGGGCAGTATGAGCAGTTCCAGAGCAGTATATGTGTGCCCGGGGCAATATAAGCATTTCAGTGCAGTATGTGGAGTTCCAGAGCAGTATATGTGTTCCCAGGGTAGTATAAGCATTTCCAGGGTAGTATGAGCAATTCCAGAGTAGTATATGTGTGCCCAGGGCAGTATGAGCAGTTCCAGAGCAGTATATGTGTGCCCAGAGCAGTATAAGTATTTCCAGGATAGTATAAGCAGTTCCGAAGCAGTATATGTGTGTCCAGGGTAGTATAAGCATTTCCAAGGCAGTATGAGCAACTCCAATGCAGTATATGTGTGCCCAGGGAAGTATAAGTATTTCCAGGGCAATATAAGCAGTTCCAGAGCAGTGCCAAAGTAGTATATGTGTGCCCAAGGTAGTATAAGTATTTCTAGGGTAGTATGAGTTGTTCCATAGTAGTATATGCATGCCCAGGGCAGTATAAGTATTTCCATAGCAGTGTGAGCAGTTCTAGAGTAGTATATGTGTGCCCAGGGTAGTATTAGCCGTTCTAGAGCAGTAATTCCTGGGCATTCTATGTAATTCCAGATCAGTTTATTTAATTCCAGAGCAGTCTATACAATTCTAAGGCTATTTGTGTAATTCCCAACTGACATGTGTATTTCTCGACTGGCCTCAGTACAAGCCTCGTACTCAGACTTTCTCAATCACCCGATTACTAGTTTCTTCCTCATTATGTATAACAATTATTTCTTAATATCTCAAGGGGCATTATAGTTAATTAAGCTAGAGAGAAAGGTGGTGGCCACTCCTATATAAATTGGTGGAAATGAGGAAGCGGGGATGGAGTTTTTCTGGATCTGGTACGCGGAGATAACTCTTCTCCTTCCTTAAGCTGCTTTCCTTTACTTCCTTATCTTTTACTGTACTCTTTTTATTCCTTCAATGGATACTGACTTGAGCATCGGAGGGGCCACGCCGGAAAGCCGACCCATCCCTAATCGCTCACTTATATTGTAGATCAAGATCCTTGACAGCATTTTCATAGATCTTACAGATCTCGCCTCTTCTCAGCAAAGGAGGAGGAGGAATCTGAGCGTGCCAAAAAAATAAACACCATCAACCATGGTTCAAAATAAGGTTTTAAAATCATTTCAAAAGTATTTTGAAAAACTTTGGTGAAGTATATCTTTTGATATCAATCACCATTAATGAAGTTGATACAAAATAGGCTCAAAATATTGAAAGTTTCAATAGTTTTAAACTTTGTATCAATCTCACAATTTAATGGGTATTTTTATATAAAATTACCCATAATGATTAGCATAAGTATTATACATATGGAGTTTCATTATTTTTCAAATTTCATATAATTACTTATGAAATATCGAAATTCATTTTTGATATCTGATTTATGCATTTGCAGAAATCAATTGACTGCCATATGATTGCAGTCGACTGGTAGTGGATCAGTCGATTGAATTCTGATTTTAGTCGACTGTTAGGCCTAATTTCAACTGAACAATTTTAGTTGACTGTTAGGTCTGATTTCGACTGAACAAGGTTTGTTCAGCCATTTATCAACAAGTTTAGCCTGCCCTAACTACTCCTAACCCTAGGATATGCTTTAGAAAGCATTGGAAGGGTGAAAATACATTGGAAATGGATTAGGAGAGTTGTTTTGGGTGTAGAATTAAATTTTAAGGTGTGTGAAAGATCAAGTTTAAACTTTTGCTCTTAATTTTGATGGTCTAGTATTCCTATTGTCTTAGGAACTCTTCAAGGACAATGTTAGTGCAATGGTCAAGGGGGAACAAGCCTTTAGGGGGAGGTTATCCATCAAGGGATGATGGATGAGTTTTTCCTCAAAGGAGGAGAGTTGGAGAATGAAGAAAATACCTTGCACTTAGTGATAAGGGAGTATCACTAGGGAAAATGAAGGCATCAATGATGATTTTAGACCAAGGGGTAGATCGAGTTATCTCATTGGGATATGAGATATGGATACCCTTGGAGGAGACTTTTTTATGTTTGTCAAAAAGGGGGAGAATTGATGGTTAAGTTATGTTACCTAACTTAAAAGTTTTGTTAAACATCAAAAAGGGGTAGATTGTTCATGCAATCGACCCAGGTCACAATTGACCAGACTCGAGTTTAACTTGAGTAGTATTTTGATGTTTTACAATGTGATTGTCATGGGAAGTCCAAGAAAGGTCTTGGCATATGAGAAGTCTAAGTCATGTGTACTTGGAAAGGAAAGTCCAAGTCATGGGTACTTCGCAATTGAGAAGTCTAAGCATGGGTTTTGGCATTGAAAGTTCAAGCAATGGGTACTTTATAAGGGAAGTCCAAAGGTATAGTCTTGGCAGCATAAGTCCAACTGTGTAGTCATGAAACAAAAAGTCCAAGTGAACTTTGGCGGTGAAAGTTCAAGTATGGATACATGGAAATTGGGAAGTCCAAGGGTGTGATATTGGCATCGTAAAGTCCAAGTTGTAGTCTTGGCGGCATAAGTCCAATGTTTGGCGGCATAAAGTCCAAGCATTTGTCTTGGCAGCATAAGTCCAATATTTGGCGGCGTAAAGTCCAAGCATTTGTCTTGGCGGCATAAGTCCAAATATACCTTGGCAAAGTAGACCCAATTAGCATGATAATAGTCGATGAAAGCACCTGAAGACTAGCGTATGGATAAACAAGTCATGGAGGATTTGGAGGGATCCAATAGGCATGAAATTGATAGAGGTGGCTAGAAGGCTTAGGTCTAGGATAAGGGTGATCTATCAAGTATGAGGGGATCATACTTGGGGTTAAACCTCATTGTTGAGGTTTATCAGTTGACTTGGCCATTGGACAGTCAACTGGCCAAGTGTTTGACAATCGAGAGCAAAGTTGACTCAGAGTAGTCGACTAGAATTATGACTTATCAACTGGTCAGTAGTTGACTGAAGGCTCGACTACGACTTTTGTCTTTGACAATTGCCTAGAGGTTATTCTAGTCTACTTGCATGGATGGCAATCGACTGGCGCTGATAGATACGGGCACACAAGCTTCCGTAGTCGACTAACCAATCTGACTACTAGGCAGTAGTCGACTACTGGTTAGGGTAGTCAACTGTCGATGTATCCATTGGCTGGAATATTAATATCGATTAAGTCCATTGTGAGGTGTATTTAGGCGATGGTATTTAGCGAAAATCGAATTCTGCGGAGGCATAAAATGTAGGAGATTTGAAGCCGCTAGAGGGGGGTGAATAGCGTCGCGCTTGTTCGATGATGGAATTCATTCGCGTGTTCGTCTACAATTTCGTTAGCGCAGCGGAATAATAAAAAGCAATAACGAATTGACACAACCATGAACACAAAGATATAATGTGGTTCGGAACCGAACAGTTCCTACTCTACGGATCGAGCTCTAAAGAGTTCTAGTGATGCACACGCACTCACTAATCACAAATACTCCTTCTCGACACAAGTCGGAGGTGGAGAAACCTCGTACAATAGATTACAACAATAATCTCAATGCTACAAGCAAATACAATGAAATATAAAGTAATACAAGTAAATAAAACACTTTACAAATGCTCTTGAATGCTTGATCTCTTGGTTGCTTGATATCAACTTGGAGACCCTGATTTGCAGCAGCAAATCGCCCCAAAAACCCTCAAAAAACCATACCATTTTCCTCCATCACGAGCTCCTTATAAAGCTTCAACCTGTGCTGGAAAAAGTCGATCAGTCGACTGATCACACTGTTGCTGTGAGACAATGGTGTAATCCACACTGGAAAAATCCAACGGCTAGTACATCAGTCGACTGATCATACACATCAGTCGACTGATCAAGCATCACTCGACTGCTCGTCCCAGTGGTCGAGTGAGACTCCATTCTGTGCCCCAAAATTCGAGAATCAGTCGACTGATCACAAGATCAGTCGACTGCTCATCCAAACAGTCGACTGCTCATCTATGGCAGTCGAATGCTAGGGCAATTCTCGCAGTCAAACCCTAGTTGACTACGCCAGTCGACTGCCACATGGTACCAGTCGACTGGCACACCTCAAACATGAGATTTTAGCCCAAGTATAGTGCCCCCATACTTGCTAGACCACCCTTAGCCTAGACCTAAGCCTTCTAGCCACCTCCATCAGCTTTACACCTCTCGAATCCCTCCAAGTCATCCATGATTTGTTCATCCATCGCGCTAGCCTTCAGGTGCTTCCATTGGCTATGTCATGCTAACGGTGTCTACACCGCCAAGGCATATTGGACTTACGCCGCCAAGACTCCGCTTGGACTTTATGCCGCCAACCATTGGACTTATGCTGCCAAGACTCCCGCTTTGACTTTACGCCGCCAATATCAAACCCCTTGGACTTCTCAAATGCCAAGACTCAAGCTTGGACTTTCCCTTGCCAACCCATGTTGGACTTTCAATGCCAAGACCCATGCTTGGACTTTCCCATGACAATTACATTGTCATATTTTTTTGTCGAACATCAAAACATCACTCGAGTCAAACTCAAGTCCTAGTCAATCATGACCTGGGCCGATTGCACCAACAATCTCCCCCTTTTTGATGTTTGACAAAAACCAAACAAACCATTGAGTTAGAACACTAACTCAAATCTCTTACCAATTATCCCAAATTGGTAATCCCAAACACTCTCCAAATATTCTTCCCCAAACATTCTCCCCCTTTTTGACTAACATCAAAAGGTTTTCTCTCCAAGGAGGTCAACGTCTCATATCCCAATGAGATCTTACAATCTCCCCCTTGGTCCAAAAATACCTAGGATGCCAACCATCTTCCTAGTGATAAGTCCCATATCACTCAAGAGAGGCAATCCTATACTCTCCCAATTTCCAAATTGGGTTTCTCAAAAACCCATCAATTTTCCCAATTGATGTCATTTTTCCCATAACTTCTCCTCTTCAAGGAGAAAAACACATCCATCATCCCAAGATGGATACCTCCCCCTAAAGGCTTGCTCCCCCTTGACCATTGCACCAACAATGTCCTTGGGAAGTCCCTAAGCCAATAGGAACTCTAAACCATCAAAAATAAGGTTAAAAGTTCAAACATGAACTCTCCCCACCTTAAATTTGATACAAACCCTAAACAACTCTTCTAATCCATATCTAATGGATTTTCACCCTTTATAATGCTTGCCAAAGCATATCCTAGGGTTAGGAGTGGTTAGGGACCTTAACCGGAGCTGAACACGGGCTAAACAAACCTAGTTTTCCCGAATGCCACTCCATCGATCATTGCCACTTAAAAGCGATCGATGATGATAATTAAAATTTCCAAATTTCAGTTATCAGAGTTGAATTTCATAAAATCATAAATAATTATACGTATATTGAAAAATCACGAAATTTGATACATATAATACCTATGACCAATACAATGGGTGAAAAATATTTAAAAATTATTTTACCCATAAAATACTGAAATTGATACAAAATTCAAAGGTGATGAAAACTTCTAAGTTTTGTGTAAAATACCGGATATATATATATATATATATATATATATATATATATATATATATATATATATATATTCCTCATTAATTGATAAGCCATATTGTGAAATTTTTCAGGAATTTTTAAAAAAAATTCTGGATTTAAACGGAAGTGTTATGGACATTTGATGGGGATAAACGGCTAGGCTTTTGTAAAGCCTATTTAGACTATCTGTTAAGAATTAATAGGTTTAATTAAAAACCTATTCATTTTCCTTCCGCTTTCCCTTATTTCCGGATCACGCCGAATTTTCCTCACCGCGACATTTCCCTTCTTTTTTTTATTTCCCCAATCGCGCGACCCCTCTATTTCCTCGCGCTGTCGACTGCCGAATCGGCCGACGACGCCTCCTCGCCGTCGCCGTCTCCCTCGCGCGCAGTCACGCCTTCTTCTTTGTCATCGAGTTCCTCTCGATCGCCAGCTCGCTTCTTCCTCTCGGGTTCTCGCATGCCGCCTTCTTCTCCGCACGCAACACCGGCCAACCTCCGCTGCACGCACGCACCAGCAGTTGCAATCACCGAGCATAGCACCCCACGTCGCGCCACCCCTGCGCGCCACGCGCACAGGACCAACGATCGTCGCCCCTGCGCACGCGGCGAGCAACCACAACCCTTGACATCGCCGACCACCGCCTGTTCTTCGGATCGTCGCCCGGGTGACTGCCATCTCTGATCTGGCCGTCGTCAAGCTCTAGCCACCGCCTTTATCTCGTTCTCGATATCTGGCATTCCCTTCTCCTGTGATCCCGATAGCAGCAACTCACCACCATCGTCGGCATCATGAGTTGGCTTGGCTGGTCGCTGGAGCTTGTGGCCGCCGATTGCGCCGGTGAACAGGAGATTTGGAGGCCTTCGTGAGTTCTGCCGGAGCAAGTGTTGTGTGCCGGTGGACAAGGGATAAAGGGGGAGGGTCGCCGGTGAATTTGAATTTAGGTATACCTCTTGGCTGCCCGTTCCTTATTTTCACTCGATCTTCGAAGGGATCCATTTGTGATGCATTCCGTTTGTGATGGCAGTAGGTTGAGCACAATTTTTCCGACAGACTGAGCGATGGGGGAGGAGAGCTGCCAAGGGAAGGTTGCTGTTGAGGGATTGTCTAGTGTCGGCGAAGCTTCAATTTCTGGTAAGAAATATCAATTCCCCTGTTTGTTATGTGAATTCCATTCCATGGTGATCTTTGAGCCGACGAATGTGAGGCTTAGATCTGTGGGTATGGTTAATATAACATCTCTTATTTCCAGTAAGATTATTGTTGTTAATCTGTCTATTGGGTTAAGGAAGTGGAGATTTTGTAGGTTGAGGAGGTAAACTTATATGCCTTGTGATTTCAGGTGATTGAGGATCAATTAATGTGTAAATTTGGGAAATCAACAGGTGGATCAACAAGCTGTGACAATTCAGTTGGAATAGGTGATGAAGTGGGTTGAATGGAGTCCTATTCGACAAGAGGTTTTATCTAAATTCGTTGTGGACCATGGAAACGAGACAAGGTAAGCTTGAATCTAAGTGTTATGGAAACAACATTTGAGATACGATTGGTTAAAATGTATAGAATGAAATCGAAGCAATCAGTAGTTAATGAATAGTGATATGATTGTATCTTTGTAGGATTGGTAGATCAGAGTTGGAATTTATTTCCAATTTTATGGTTGGAGTCAGATATGATGAGGATCAAGAAGTCAAGCAAATGAAAGCTAGGCTTGGTAAGTGAGATTTGGTTCTTCATAGTTATGTATTAGATTAATTTAGTAAACTGATCTTAATGTGTTATTATTGGATTATATTGATGGTTAGTGGAGACTAGAGTTATTTTGATTATATTGGTATTCTACGGTTTCAGGACTTCGATATAAGGAAGGTTCGCGGATGTGAATATAATCAGCACGAACTACATATCAGGTGGGTAATTTCCTACTTGGTCCGGGTAGATGTATTGCATTCAGATTTAGTCATAGATATGAACATGTTAGGTGTTCATATTACCTTGACCCTGCTCTTTTTATCGTATGCTTGATACTTTACCGTTGGCTATTAACTCCATTGCTGATATCATGTTTATTTTATCATGATTAGGAGTTATATATATAGGTGATGTAAGTAACTTAGAATTTGTTTAAGTTAAGTGCAAATAGTAAAGTCCGGATGACAACCTGATTATATATTAGAAAAAAAGGTCATCCGTAGGTAGATAATGTCTTTAACCTAGGGTTAGTTCTAGTACCCTTAGGTTGTATGTTACCACCGAACATGTATTGTGTAAATGGTCAGAGGAATGATACTTAGGGTATCGCTACGGACCGGTGGTCCTAGCTTGTTATAATCAGATGAGTACGACTCTCTACAGGATAGAGGGTGTGTCCATCAGTTGAGTACGACTCTTTACAGGATAGAGAGTGCATCGATTAGATTGGTATGACTCTCTACAGAATAGAGAGTATTATGATCAGTTGGGTATGACTCTCTGCAGGATAGAGAGTGCGTTGATCTGGTTAGTATGATTCTCTGTGGAATAGAGAGTCTATGGTGGATGTCTGTATGTGAGACATTGCATTCATGCATTTGAATGCACGATGGCGACGAGGTCTCCCTTGTGGTTAAGAGTGTCTCCAGTCATCCTGCCTCCACGGTTACTCATAGAAGGAGTCACCCGTGTGAGGGCAGAGCATTGTGGTGTCGCACTCTACCACTATAGACGGTGGTAGTTGGATTTGCGTGTCGTAGTCCTGCGTGTGTGGTGTTAGGGCAATCTCTTGCCATGATAAGGTTTTGATGTGTGTGGCAAAGGGTTTAAGTTAGGATGATATTGTTATTTGATATGTGCGTTGGGGTCTTGCAGGACTTAGTAATTCGCACATGGAGCCTTGGCGGGTTCACCCTCACAACCTCGGTCCTTGAGTCGGTAAAGGATGACTTTGCAGAAGTCGTGCGCTTGGAGCATCCAAGGGACCGCCGGACGAGATGACTTGAAGTGAAGCCAAGGAAGCAGACTTCGAAGGCAAGAGACGCGAAGGAGCATTGCAGAGTCGTGCGCCTGATGCTGCCGAGGGACGTGGCCGCGAATGAAGAGAGCTTCGGTGAGGGACTTTGAGTGAGATGAGAGAATGAGTGAAATGTAAGTAGCTCATTAGGTGAACTTGGCCGGATGGCTGAGTGTCAGAAACTTGACCGCAAGGGTTAAGGTTTACCCGACCGCCGGAAGCTCAAACTTATGTTAAGTTTGAGTTTCACACGGCACCAGTCGACTGCCATGTAATGGCAATCGACTGATCTGAGTCGAGTGTGTTCGACTGGTATCCGACTGATGGGTTTATGCCCGATCGGCTCATGGAATGGCAATCGAGCCGGAGGATGTCGCGGCATGATCGCTCGTAGCCGATCGCGATCGACTACGGAGGCAAGCGGCCGATCGTGAGGTCCATCGATTGGTATCAAGTCTTCCATTGGACTACAACGATCGGGATCCGACGTGTTCGGAGGTAGTTGGAGTGGCGGCAGTCAACTGCCAAGGGCAGCAGTTGACTGGTGGCGGCCAATGGGAAGAAATCAGCCCTCTCTATAAAAAGAGAGGGTGTGGAGCTTTGGGAGGTTAATGCTTAAGTTAAAAACGACCATCCAAGTGCTCCACAAGATTCAAACTCCTTCTCTTAGCTTTCTTTCACATCTATTGTAAAAGAAGGAGTGTGCTTGATTTGTAAAGGTTACCTCCACCTAGCTTGGTGCAAAGGAGAGACCAATAGTGATTGGCTTTGAAGGAGTGATTCACCTCGGATGAATCGGGATCGTGGATTAGCGGCGTAGCCATGAACCACGTTACATCTTCTTTGTTAGCATTTGTATTTTTGTTTATTGCTTTGTCTTTATTGTTTATGCTTCCGTTTCACTAACGATTGTGTAGACGAGCAAACGAACGAGAGAATTCCGACATCCATCATAAGAGGGCTATTCACCCCCCTCTAGCCGGCCAATCGATCTCCAACAAGTGATATCAGAGCCAAGGAAAGCTTGTCGAGGACTAACCGCCACAACAAGCAACTTTCAAAATGGCCGGCTCCAACATCCATCCTCCGAAGTTTGAAGGAGAATTCGCTTGGTGGAAGAAGCAAATGGAGGTATTTTTCGAAACGGATTTTGATATTATGATTACAATGGAATCCGGTTTCGTTTTGCCTAGGGATGAAGAAGGGAAGCCAATAGAGAAATCTAGGTGGACCAAAAGGCAAAGGGAAGAGCACCTTGCAAATTCAAAAGCCAAGCATCATCTTTTCAATGTGCTCCCTCGAAAAGAAATTAATCGAATAGGAGAATGCCTAAGTGCCAAGGTGTAACGCCCGTGAAATTCTAGCAATTTTACGAGAATTTTGGCTTTATGATGATGGGCTTTATGTGGGCCTTTTTGGAGAAATAAAAGAAAATAAGCCAAAAAGAGATGCAAAGCCTAGGAATTGAACCCCCCACCTCTAGAGATAACCAAGCCTTATAGATGCACCCACTAACCATAAGCCCAATAGAATCATATCATTAGAGGAAAAGGGGAACCTATAGATAAATGGGAGAAGGGTAAATGAAGAGGCTTGACAAGGAGAAGAGGAACTTCTCTTCCTCCCCTTTATAAAGAAGAGAGAAGTTCCAATTGGCCACTTCTTCTTTCCTTCTTCCTCTTCTCTTCATTCTCACCGAAACCCCAAGCCCTTCTTCCTCCTTTGGCCGAGAGCTCCTTGCAAGCTAGGAGAGAGCTAGGTGACCTCCATTAGGTCATCTCCCCAAGCAAAGCGAAGGAAGTAAGTTTTCCTCACTGCGCATGTATTAGTTTGATAAGTTAGGTTGCTTGAAAGAAATATGAAATTTTAGCCTTATAAGTTTCGGCCAACTAAGTTGGTGGGCTAGGATTCATGAAAATGCTACTACGATAGGGTTGTATGGGTGGTATGTTTCAAGTAGATACCTTTAGGAGTTCAAAGTCCAAAGGGGATGACCCTATATGGTTCGGCCAACCCCAAGATTTTAGGGTTAGGGTTGCATGAACTTGATTCTAAAGTTATGTTCTTAGATGGTATGTTTCAAGTAAGACCTTTAAGTAACCACCATCCAAGATGATGCCCTTATAGGTTTCGGCCACCCTAGGTAACTAGGGTTAGGGTTGCATAAAAATATTCCTAAAGATGCTATGCTAGGGTGTAGTGCTCATGAATGGATATTAGGTGACAAGAACCCTAGTTGAGCCCTTATAGGTTTCGGCCACCCTAGGTAACTAGGGTTAGGGTTGCATAAAAATATCCCTAAAGATGCTATGCTAGGGTGTAGTGCTCATGAATGGATATTAGGTGACAAGAACCCTAGTTGAGCCCTTATAGGTTTCGGCCACCCTAGGTAACTAGGGTTAGGGTTGCATGAAAATATCCCTAAAGATGCTATGCTAGGGTGTAGTGCTCATGAATGGATATTAGGTGACAAGAACCCTAGTTGAGCCCTTATAGGTTTGCCACCCTAGGTAACTAGGGTTAGGGTTGCATGAAAATATCCTAATGAGGCTATGCTAGGTTATAATACTTTATGAGCAATTTTAGGGACAAAACCTAAGCTTGAGCCCTTACAAGATTCGCCAACCAATGATTTTAGGGTTAGGGTTTCATGAAAACACCCTATATGTAGTTGTGCTATGGGTATGTTTTTTTTATATGACATGAACTATGCTTGTGTGGTGAATATGTTATGATTCAATGCAACATGAAATTAGGCAATGTGATGAACAGGTTTGATGATTTAATATGCCTTGAATAGGCCTAGGAAATAAGCTTCATGTTATGATGTAATGTGCCATGAAATATGCTTAGGTGATGAACATGTTGTGTGAATCAATATGCCATGTATATGTTTAGGGAATATGCCTCAAGTTTATGAATTAGTATGCCATGAAATTAGGTCATGTGATGAACTTGTTTTATGATTCAATATGCCATGAATATGCCTAGGAAATGTGCTACATGTTTATGATGTAATGTGCCATGAAGATTGTGATTTGCCTAGGTGAAGAACATGTTTTGTGATTTAATATGTCATGAATATGCTTAGGAAATATGCTTCATGTTTACGATGCAATGAAACATGCTTATGTGATGAACACGTTTATGCTTTAGGACCCCCTTTAGGGTACTCTTACGTTATGAATGCATGTGTCCTTATGATAAGATAAGATGGAGATGCTTCCCTTTCA
Organism: Wurfbainia villosa; assembly: GCA_025175895.1. Lineage (NCBI taxonomy): Eukaryota > Viridiplantae > Streptophyta > Magnoliopsida > Zingiberales > Zingiberaceae > Wurfbainia > Wurfbainia villosa. The sequence goes on from CM045997.1 coordinate 38,283,770, forward strand.
AGTAGGGATCAAGAGCTCTCCTTATGATAAGATAAGATGGAGATGCTTCCCTTTCAAGTAGGGATCAAGAGCTCTCCTTATGACAAGATAAGATGGAGATGCTTCCCTTTCAAGTAGGGATCAAGAGCTCTCCTTATGACATGATAAGATGGAGATGCTTCCCTTTCAAGTAGGGATCAAGAGCTCTCTTTATGACAAGATAAAATCAAGATGCTTCCCTTTTTGTGTTGGGGATCAAGAGCATTCTTTATATTATGACGATAAAAGAATTAAGTATTTTACTTTGCAAGAGGTTAAGTACCCGACCCGTCAGGTGGTCGTTAATCAAATCCATAGGGACACAAGAAGACGTAAGAGGTCTTGCCCTGGTAAGACGTAAGAGGTCTTGCTCTAGTAGGACTGGTGGCTCGCTACCCCAGCCTATTAGGGAACGCACATTATGTGGTACTTAACCTGGGGCCCCCCAAACAAGTTATGATGATTTTGAAGTATCTATAAGTATATGGTTTTTGAAAAGGAAAGACTTTTATGATATTGTGTATGCTTATGTTAAATGCTCTGAATGCTTACGAACTAGGTTCCTTATGCATGATAGATGTTATGAAGTTATGATGATTTTGAAGTATCTATAAGTATATGTTTTTGAAAAGGAAAGACTTTTATGATATTGTGTATGCTTATGTTAAATGCTCTGAATGCTTACGAACTAGGTTCCTTATGCATGATAGATGTTATGAAGTTATGATGATTTTGAAGTATCTATAAGTATATGTTTTTGAAAAGGAAAGATTTTTATTTATGTTAAATGCTCTGAATGCTTACGAACTAGGTTCCTTATGCATGATAGATGTTATGAAGTTATGATGATATTGAAGTATTTATAAGTATATGTTTTGAAAAGAAAAGACTTTTATGATATCGTGTATGCTTATGTTAAATGCTCTGAATGCTTACGAACTAGGTTCTTTATGCATGCTAGATGTTATGAAGTTATGATGATATTGAAGTATTTGTAAGTATATGTTTTGAAAAGAAAAGACTTTTATGATATTGTGTATGCTTATGTTAAATGCTCTGAATGCTTACGAACTAGGTTCTTTATGCATGCTAGATGTTATGAAGTTATGATGTTTAGAGTTAAGTCTAAGTATGTGGTGACTATGTACTTTATGCTAGTTTAGAATTTATGATGTGGTGAAGGTTAAGGGTAAGGTTAAGAATACTTGCGACTATGTTCTTTCTGCATGATTAGGGTTTATGTTATTACAAATGTTTATGTTCAAGTTAACCAAATGCTTATGATTACGTTCTCTCATGCACGCTTAGTTTATGCAGTTATAACGCTCATGTTCAAAGTATGCCTGCTTAGATTAATTATGCTTTATGAACAATTCTATGCCATGCTTAGTTCTTTTGTACTATTACCGGATATGTTGTTGATTAGTGTTGCTATGAAATGCTTAGGTCATTTTCTATGCCAGCATGCTCATGTTCTAATAGTTTGATGAAATCGTGGCTTTTGTGAGTAGGCAAGGATCTTACTAAGCTATATGCTTATAGTTTATGTTGTCCATACACTGCAGATAAAGGAAGTCTGCACTAGAGGAAGTGGCAGGAGGGGCCATGTGCGTGTGTGATAGTGGCATGGTGGAAGAAGACCCTTCACTATCTGCTTATATTTATATGCTCTAAGAACAATTTAAGACATTGCTTCCGCTTATAAGACTTGTGTTTAATAAGTATCCCTTTACTTAAGAGGTTCGATATGTTAGAACTCATGAACGAATCCTTCCGTTATGCATGTTATGAAATGAGATAAGATATGTGGTCATGCTAATGATGAATAAGATAGGTGATGCATGTGCCAAAGAAGGTTTCAGTTATGATAACCTGTTTAAGCATGTAGACTTTGAACGGATCCATATGTAGTATGCTAATAAAAAAAAATATAGATTAAAGTAGCGCCGCCCTGAGAGCAGATAAGGGCGGGCGTTACACAAGGAGATGTGGGAGAAGCTAATTGAGCTTCATGAAGGCACATCCGAGGTGAAGCTAGCAAGGAGAGATCTCCTCCGCTCCCAACTATCCAACATTAAATTAGAAAAAAGAGAAAAGGTAACTTCTTTGCATTCTAGATTCAAAGAAATTTTAATTGGACTAACAAGTGTAGGAGAAAGGCTCTCCAATCGAGATATGATAATGAAGGCCATAGATGCTTTCCCCCGATCATCCAAGTGGAGTTCAATGGTGGACTCATATTACATTTCAAAGAATCTAGAGGTAAGTACTCTAGATGAATTTTTCTCCACTATGGAATTACATGAATCTAGGCTTGAAGGAATACAAGAAGAGCCAAAAATACAATCCTCAAGAGGTGTAGCTTTGATGGCAAACAAGGGGAAGAAGAAGATAGAGATCCCCTCCTCCGATGATGATGAAGCGTCTTCCTCCTCTTCCATGGATAGCACGGAAGAAGCATATATGGTAAGGAGGGTAAGACGTGCTTTAAAAGGTTTTAGATTTAACAAATCAAATGATAGGAATAGAAGACCAAGGGGGAAAATCATTTGCTACAATTGCCAAGGAGAGGGACACATAAGGAAAAATTGTCCCCTCCTAAACAAGAGCAAGGAAGAAAGGAAAAAGAAGGAGGAAAAGAAGAAGAAAAAGGGGAGCAAGAAGAAAAAGGAAGAGGAGAAGAAGACAAAGGAAAAGGGAAAGGCCAAAGCTCTCAAGGCAAGGACTTGGGATGATCCCTCCTCATCCTCCTCATCCTCATCGGATGAGGAGAATGCCTTTGTCACCAATTTGGCCTTGATGGCCTTTGATGACTTGGATTGTTCCTCCACCGAAAATGAAGGATCAAGCTCAAGTGGAGAGAGCTCAAATGAAGGGGGAGCCTCCTCCACATCATCATCCTCCTCATCCGAAGAAGAAGAGGACATGGAAACTATGGTAACGAATCTCTCACCCCATAAGATAGTTTCCATGATTTCTAGCTTAACTAAGGATCTATTTAGAGCCAAGAAAAAGAACAAAAGCATGCTTGACCAAATTAAGGAATTAGAGCAAAAATTAGAAAAAGCATGTTTTAATGATAATGATTATGATGCTTGCTCACATGATAATTATATGCCATTAGATGTAAGTGATGCATGCATAGAAGAAAATAGGGCCTTAAGGGAAAAGGTAGATTATTTGACAAAAGCCCTAGAAAAATTCACTATAGGCTCCAACACTTTGAACATGATCATAGGGAGCCAAAGGGCTAGCTTTAACAAAAAAGGCCTAGGTTATAAAGAAAAGAAAAATGAAAAGGCCTATAAATGTTTAATAGCTAGGGGACAAGATAAAAAGAAAGTAATTGCTAGAAAATGGATCCCTAAGGAGTTTTTAGTGAACCCAATAGGAAAGAACTTATTTTGGGTTCCAAAATCCATCCTTAAGGGTTAGAAAACCCCTAGGGTAGTCAACCATATGCAATTGACCTATATCATATTTTGGTTGACTTAGGATGGTGGGACAACATTTTTAAATAGTGTTAGGTGATGATAACGTGTCTATAAATAGTTAATAATGCTTAAATCATGATGATTAATGCAATTGCTATGAATGTTTGCAATCATGATTTATGATTTTAAAATTTGGCACGTCATCATGAGAAATAGGGTTAAATCATGCTTTAGGTGATAATTTGTTTATTATCATGACATAATACCTAATGCATGATAACATTTCAATGAATACATGTGTTTCATGATCATAATGTAGAATTAATTGATATATGCCTTTATGATCATGAGGATTGTTAGGTTGATACTTAACCTTGATAGAATTGTATGAATATAATGGTTAAGTATATACAAATATCCCCTAGGATGCATCTCACACTCACCATAGGCTACTTTGATTGAAAACTTAGCATGGGTGAGATGTTAGGATGATACAAATGTCCACTAATGCCTATGGCATTTAGATGGTCATTTAAGGTATCAAAATAGCAATAATAGACCAATCATGGGGAAGGCTTATGTTTAATTCATAGACATATTGCCCAAAGATCATGGTTGGATATTTCATATGTTTTCAAAACAATTTCTTACCCTAAAATCTATGTATTCATGTTTTGAAACAATTGGATGCAAAACTAGGTAGTTAACTTGATACTAGAATGATCAAAAACCTAGTGGTTTTTAAAGCTTTTGGATTCTTGGCAAAAACAAGAAAATCTAATGAATTTTCATGAAAACCCATTTTTCATTAATAGATATACTTAAAAGAAATATGTTCCTCAAATTTCATGATTTTTTGAATTTTCTGGAACTTTTAATGCATTTTTGAAATTTGCCCAGAAAATCAGAATTTCGGAATCCATTGTACCAGTCGACTCCCATACTGATAGCAGTCGACTGCTCACCTGAAAAACATCCCAATATTTTCTGATTTCAGATTTTAATCATGTTTTTGGTGTTCTCTTTCTATTAGACCTGATGCCATGAGTTTATAAATTAGGATTAATCTTTTTGATGGTGTCAAAGGGAGAGAAATGTATGTTTAAGTAATGGGGAATATATTTTGGGGGAGAAATTATTATGCTTATGATAGGGGGAGAGAATTTGTAGAGAGAGTTTCATGGATTAAGGGGGAGTTGCATGTTGTTATATCATGTTTATGTTTACATGCTTTCTTACCTTAGAAATTTATATCAAATGTTTTTTTTCCTAACTTAAACGGATTGTCACACATCAAAAAGGGGGAGATTGTTAGGGCAATCTCTTGTCATGATAAGGTTTTGATGTGTGTGGCAAAGGGTTTAAGTTAGGATGATATTGTTATTTGATATGTGCGTTGGAGTCTTGCAGGACTTAGTAATTCGCACATGGAGCCTTGGCGGGTTCACCCTCACAACCTCGGTCCTTAAGTCGGTAAAGGATGACTTTGCGGAAGCCGTGCGCTTGGAGCATCCAAGGGACCTCCGGACGAGATGACTTGAAGTGAAGCCAAGGAAGCAGACATCGGAGGCAAGAGACGCGAAGGAGCATTGCAGAGCAGTACGCCTGATGCTGCCGAGGGACGTGGTCGTGAACGAAGAGAGCTTTTGCGAGGGACTTCGAGTGAGATGAGAGAATGAGTGAAATGTAAGTAGATCATTAGGTGAACTTGGCCGGATGGCTGAGTGTCAGAAACTTGACTGCAAGGGTTAAGGTTTACCCGACCGCCGGAAGCTCAAACTTATGTTAAGTTTGAGTTTCACCGACACCGATCGCGCCATGTAATGGTCGGATCTGAAGTCGAGTGTGTTCATGTATCCGACTAATGGGTTTATGCCCAGCATTGCGCGGAAGGATGTCGCGAGCGAGCGCCGAATGATCGCGCCGACGATCGACTGAGCGACGATCATTGGTGAGGTCCATCAGTCAACTGCCAAGTGTTCCATTGGACTACAACGGTCGGGATCTGACGTGTTCGGAGGTCGTTGGAGTGGCGACAGTCGACTGCCAAGGGCAGCAGTTGACTGGTGGCGGCCAACGGGAAGAAATCAGCCCTCTCTATAAAAAGAGAGGGTGTGGAGCTTTGGGAGGTTAATGCTTAAGTTAAAAACGACCATCCAAGTGCTCCACAAGATTCAAACTCCTACTCTTAGCTTTCTTTCACATCTATTGTAAAAGAAGGAGTGTGCTTGATTTGTAAAGGTTACCTCCACCTAGCTTGGTGCAAAGGAGAGACCAATAGTGATTGGCTTTGAAGGAGTGATTCACCTCGGACGAATCGGGATCGTGGATTAGCGACGTAGCCGTGAACCACGTTACATCTTCTTTGTTAGCGTTTGTATTTTCGTTTATTGCTTTGTCTTTATTGTTTATGCTTCCGCTTCACTAACAATTGTATAGACGAGCAAACGAACGAGAGAATTCCGACATCCATCATAAGAGGGCTATTCACCCCCCTCTAGCTGGCCAATCGATCTCCAACATGTGGCAATCGACCACTCATGGGTAGTGACTGCCGGAGTGGCCAACAGCAGGGACCCCCATCGTGTAGCTTGCTCTTTACGCTTATATGCTACTCGATCATATTGTCCACTCGGCCACTCGAGAGTAGTGGTTGGTGTTGAGTTGGGACAGTTGTCATGCTCGAGCCACTGAGGCCACACTGGGGTCGTGGTAGCTTTAGGGTGAGCCGACATGACCATGCATGTTGCATTGCCGACTTATGACATTTTTGCATATTGCCATATATATACATATATGCATGTATATATATATATGGATGATTGTGATTAGTATACATATATAGATGCAGTCTATATATATATGCTTATTGTGATGATGCATTTGATTGTATTATGCTTGCTGCATTTGATTGTACATCATATTCATACATGTTTCTTGCATATGTTATACAGTTGTGTCGGATACTGGTATGTGTTGGACAGACCATAGATACCTTGACCTGTAGCATGAGTAGATTATGAGTTGATATTACTCTTCCTGTTATATATATGTTGGATATATGTTCAGGTTGGATTAGAGTAGCGTAGCAGACTTCAGGTATGTCTGCATTTTTCGTTGTTCATTTGATTAGACGATATATGCTTGCATTTATATACTATGCTGATATACCTGTTGTACATCTAGAGTATGTTGTTGAAAATACATGTGATATGACATATATACATGTTTTTCTATTATCTGTTGAGTTTTACTCACCACCCCCCACGGACCACAGGTTTTACGCCTGTAATAGGTAGAAGACCGTGTGACTTGGAGCACATGGTGACATCTCATCTCACCTCCGAGGCTCCCGTGTGTATTTGGGCTTTCCATCCGTTGTGTATTGTATTTTGGAGTTTTCGTGATGTACATGTTGTATATTCGGATTTTTGACGAAGTTTTGTATTGTTGTGATGTGTTAGTCATACCGGTATGCATGTGTAGGATTGTATTGTTATTGTATCGTTTCCGCTGTGTGTAGTTGTTTTGATATATATACACTGTTGTGGTTTGGTGTATTTTTATATATTGTTGTCATTGTGGGCCTACGGGTCTTGTATTAACCCGAAATGTTGTCACGTACAGGGGAGATGCCGTCCGTTTGATTTTCAGCTCAGCATGCTCTCGGGGCATGACAACTTTAGTGGTATCAGAGCCAGGTTCTGCAATGTCATACAATGTTGTTTTTGAGTCGAGTCTTGGATTCTCAGGAGTCGATTTATTCGGTTTTGGTTTTTGAGATGAGATGGACGGCCTGAGCTCCAAGCAACACGAGGTAAGAATTCCTGAAAAACTTATGGTTTAGTAGATATTTATCTAAACTTAAACAGTAGGTGTATACAATAGAGTTATGACACCTGTGCAAACTTGTAGTAGGAGTCGTCCACCGAGGCGACCAACCGGAGTTGCCGATAGGGTTTATACTCCCGGTTTTGTTGGCTATGCTTTTAGTGTATATAACAGGGAATAACCTATAGTGTGTTGGTTATTATTCGTAACCGTGGTATGAGTTGACCACGAGAACGACCTGTTGAGTCTGTGAGTCTTGAACCGTGTCGAAAAGGTGATTTACCTTTGAGAGCCGACTGATATCGAGTCGGAAAAACATGGGTCAAGTCATCACATTTCTGGTTGAAATCAAAGATTTTAGCCTTAGAGATTTTCACTAACGATGCTAGTCAAATCATTACTTGTTGGGTAATGGACAAGACAAATTGGCTATTGTTGATGCAGATAGCGGAATGCTAGGTTACGGTGTTTCATAGGGATTCTATCCCTGAGTTGTTCATACTGAGTTGTATAACTTTGAGAGTACTTTTGAGTACTTAACTCATGTTATACCGAGAAAGAAGAGTTGTTTGCATACCATTATCGGGATCAAGCCGGTATTTGGTATCAAATGCAGAAAATAATATATCACTTGATCATGGATTAGTGATGTTGAAAGAGTATATTTCCCCATGTCACTTTTAGTGACGCATTGTAAGGAATTCTTGAGCTTTAAGAAAGAGTGATCAGTTAGTAATAGTGTACTGTGCAGAGTCGTGAGACTTGCAGAGGTTACTACCACCTAACAGCTCAAGAAGATGAGTGGATGATTTAAGCCGCCTAGGGTTATTGGCTTATAGTTGGATTAGGATGTCGGGATCTTCTATCAAATCCTGCTGGAAGACGTTGGATTGAGACAGGAGTTTAGAAATGACTCCGTACAAGGGTTTAAGAGTTGGAGACCGATAAGCATATATTGCAGGTCAACTTAATAGAGTCAAAAGTCTCCGACTGTTGGATAAAGGAGCAAGATCAGAGTCATAGACTTTGAGCTATTTTTCGATTATAGAAGACCAATCGCAGATCATCAGAAGGTTCTTGTGGATATCAGCTAAATCAGAACAAAGACTTCGAAGGAATTGTGTGCATGCAGTGCAGATCACGAAGACATGCGAAGACAGATTATCCGTTGGATCAGTTCAGCTGTTGCTATTGTGAGCAACCAGTACAGTGGAGGAAGTATACTTTGAAGACACAGTTGAAGACTATCGATGGTGTTCCAGGAGGAAGATGCATTGTCTCGACAACAGAGATCAGCACCGAAGATTGGATTATTTCATCAGCAACAACCTACTACCTCAGGCGTGGTTGGAGTTCCTTGATACTCCCCTTCAGCAGAGATCAACACAGAAGCAGCATCAACAGAAGACATCTTAGAAGATTCAGCAGTTACCCTCAGATATGGTTTGCTTAGTACAGAGGAGAGAGTATACGACGATGGTCGTATCTATTCGGTATCCTACAATTTCAGCTAGTAGGATTTGGTGATGGGATCAGATGATCTAGGAAAATTCCGGATCGTTCGTCATAAATCAGCAGCTTTTTATCGTGATTTGTTGGATCTGATCTTGTTCTCTTCGGAGAAAGGCGGAGACCTGCGGGGAGCTTTTGGATCAGATCGACAAATATTTGATCGTTCAGGGTATTACTTTAGTTTACCCTCTAGGTTAATATGTTGAGAGATACTTGTAGTTTATGGGTATCTTTGTCTAGAACATTCTTAGTTGGATTAGAAGGGTCCTTTACATCGACTTGTGGGTCGGTGGTATCTTTATCGTCTGGTGAGATGTGGATCAATAATTAAGAAGTCAAGGGATACCCTTAGACTTTGATAGACATACTTTTGCTGTAGACATATCCTTACGGATGGTCAAATTGTTGGAAGTATGGTACGATATGTCTCTCAGATGTGCGTATAATCTGAGAGCCTTCGGATGTAATTTCGGATGAACTCCAAGGCTTGCCGTTGCTTAGGCAAGTGGAGTAGGCAATCGAAATGATTGCGAAAATAGTCCAGTATCAAAGATCACATATCGAGTGATATTTTTGTTGGTATCAGTGTTGTTAAACACTATAAAAGAATTGGAAGAACGTGAGTTGCGATTATAGGAGATGTTGGAGGGGATAATTATCTATCCCAGTATTTCTCCTTAAGAAGATCCTGAACTCTTTGTTGAAAGAGAGATGGACCTTTGAAAGTATGCATCGATTATCGATGATGGAATACAGTAGTTATTGTGATGAATATCCTTCGTTGTGGGTAGATGATCTATTGAGATCAGCCTAAGACACCTGTATATACTCTAGGGTTGGTTTATGATTGGAGGATTGATATTGTAGTGACATGGTGTCATACAATTATCATTGTTGTCGTGATGATTGATATATCATCAGATAAGAGTAAAGGGGATGCAGGTGTGTGGAGACGGTAATTTCATACTTGGTATGAATTGTATGAGTTTTGATTAAGTTGCTAGACTAATTAACGATTTAGTCGTCACTGGATTTGAGAATCGTGTATCCTGAACACGATTGGATCCTTTTGTAGTTGTTGGAATTGCGTAACCTGGCCACTGTTGATCGTGGTAGTTGGAGTTGCACACTCGACCACCGTAGATGGTGGTTTGTCTTGTATGTTTTGGTTAGTACTGTAGATGTGGATAGAATGTCTTAGCATTACTATACCACATACTTGTTTGACAGAGGTGATGTTGTAAATCATTTAGTCGGAAGCTGGTGAAACCAGTTTACAGGACCTAGATGGCGGTTAACTTTTACGCAAGTATTAGTTAATCCTTCCGGAGTGGATCAAAAGGAGGTTGTACGCGGATGCATCGTTTCAGGGATCAGAGCGATTCCAATGCTGTCACGCCCAGAAGGAGACCCTGCCAGACGAAAATCCGGTAACATCTCTCCTGTACGGGTGACAATGCCAATTTACATAAAAGGCCTACACGACCACCATACATCGGTCAACACGACCGGAATCCAAACATACACACAGATAATAAAAATAGGCCTCTGGCCATCAACCAAAAATAAATGAGTAACATCTATCACAACTAGACTTACCCCTTCTGCCATCTGGGCAGGAATACTCAACCAAAATCAATCCAAACCAAAACCGAATAAAGGTCCATAAGGACACCAAAAATCCACAAAATACAAATATCAATCTCCAAACCTAAACATGTCCTCTAATCAAAATGTCCAAACCATAAAAACAAATAACAAATAAAAACTTTCACGAGTGGGGTTGGCAACTGCACTCTCCTGACAGCTTCATCCTGGAATAGATATAAATCAAACGGGGGTAAGTTCAACGAACTAAGCGGGTATAGTAGATATGCAAAGTGAGGTATAGATAACAATAAAAATCATGCCAGTACAGTCTCACATAAATAGGGTATGCAAGCAAGAAATATAAAAGGATTGTACTTACCTGAATCTCCTACCCTGATATAGGAGCATGTGCCTGACTAGAAGTAATAAAATCCTCACCATATATATAAATAGGTATCTTGTATGCATGATAATCATATGCACATCCAAAGCATAAATAAAAATGCAACAAACACAATACAGATGCGATCCGTGCAAAGTGCATGTCGTGCCAATGACATGGTCACCCCTGACGCCAGTCAGCCGCCTCACACGCAATGGTGAAGCCGAGTGGGTAGGGCTATGACAACTGTGCACTCTGCCATCACTGCTCCTGAGTGACCGAGTGGACAGGATGCTGTCGGAGTACACCTATCCTCCTTCCCCAAACAGAGTGGGGGAGCTAAGCTCTCATCTCCCGGTATCATAGACCAGAGGAGGGATCCCTGCCCGCTACCACACTGCCTCATCGCTACCCATGAGCGAACCAACGGAGCCTGACAGAGCAACTGCACACACCCTCCTGATGTACCACTAACCCATGAGTGGCAGTATGTGCAGGTCATGTAACTAGCTGCGGGCTCAACAATAATGGAACCCCGTCCAGCCAGCATGCAATCATGCGAAAATGGTGCATAATACTAAAGCATGTAAATCCTACTCAAAACCCCTATCCGAATAATATGTACAATCAATATGTACATATCCCTAATCCATGTACTATGATCCAAATCAAACAGGGAAATATAATCATATCCTATCACATGCATGTATCAAGTAGGCACCAAAAGCATACCAGGCATATAAACATGAAAAATTATTGTAAGCTATCCTAACTAGCATATCAACAAATGACTATCTAAAAGATAAGTCAAAATACCCGCTTGAATATATATCCGCAAAAATGAAAACGTCACGACCGGGGACCTGCCTCGTGACCGAAACCTGCATATAGCATAACCATAGTTAAGCACAAAAATACAATTCACCGACAAATCGAATAATTAATCGATTTCCTTCATAACCCAATTAACCCAAACTAATTTCCAATTCTACTAAATTTCCAACCATCTTATTAATCCTTTTCCTACCACAAATATTCATACAATTAATTTAGCCCACTAAATCAATTGATAAAAATTTTGATTAATTAATGATAAGCTAATTAATCAATTAAACCTGGTTTAACCTGCAATTTAACAACCTAAGCCAAATAAATAAAATTTAATAGCTTTTAATTTATCCAATCACTGTACCAATCAATTTACCAAACTAATTCCTAATCACTTAACCTAATTCATCAACTCACCGGGACCTCATAGCTTTGATTCACCCTACCGACCCATATCCTCCGAATACAATACGACCAACCGAATAACACCAAAATCATACTTACCAGCGATGGAATTTCCCCAAATCGCTCGGTTCGCCAGAATAATCAATGCCAACTCCCAGCCACGCGCGCACCCTCACTGCCGCCGCAACCGAAGGACGACCGCCGGCTCTGCCTCCCAGCCGCTCACCCTCGCTGTGGCCGCAGGTTGCCGCGAGGAAGTAGAACGAGAGGGAGTTGCCGTCTCAAGCTCTCGACCCAGCGCTCTCGCCTGTTTTGCTTGTCCGTGGCACCGGTAAGGGGATCTTTGCTCGCCGCCGCTTACAGAGGAGTGGTCGACCACAAGAGCTCGGTGGCGGCATCGAGTTGGACGCGAGAGAAAGGAGTGCGGTGCGCAGACGCAAGGAAGAGAAGTCGGTGCTTGCGGTGGAAGAGGGCAACGAAGGGGAAAAAACGACGGCTTCGGGCGCGAGGGGAAGAAAAGAAATCGACGATGGAGAGATCATGCGAGAAAGAAAAGGGATCGGGGAAGAAAGAATCGGGCTTGGAAACTACCGAAGGAGATCGGGGCGAAGAAAATAGAAAAAGAAAAGAAATTTTTGATGTAGGTTTTCGGTTTAGGTTACCCACTATTAACCCCTTAAATAGACTTCACAAAAGCATATTTATTTTATCCCCGTAAAAATCTCGTACGGACTCCATTTAAATCCAAAAAAATTCTGGAAAAATTCCTAAAATTCCCTAAAAATCCCGAAAAATTTCTAAGATTATTTTCTTATTTATTTGGCCATTTAATTTAATATTTTAAATTTTCAGTATTTAACATTCTCCCCCACTAATAAAAATTTGGTCCCCAAATTTCCTACTCAGATGCACAACGAGTAAGAGATACCACAAGTACTGAAAAATATACTTCACGTACCTTAAGTAAACAAGGTACCAAGTAGCCTCCTCGTCGGTGTGGTGACTCCACCCAACCTTGACAAGTCGCACAACCTTGTTCCGCAACTATCGTTCCTTGTAATCCAAAATCCATACCGGAACCTCTGCGTAAGTAGCATCAGATTGAATGGAACCTGACACATCTGACAGAATATGTGTAGAGTCTGGCACATACTTCCTCAGCATAGACACATGGAACACATCATGTATACTCATCAAAGATGGTGGTAGCGCTAGACGATAAGTAACTGCTCTGATCCTCTCCAAAATCTCAAACGGACCAATATATCTAGGAGCTAGCACCACTTGAGTTCAAATCTTCACCCTTTCGGGTGAAACTCGCAGAATACATGATCACCAACAGAGAACTCCAAAGGTCTCCGCTCACGATCCGATAACTCTTCCGGGCGATCTCGCGCCTCGCACATCCTACGCCCGATAGGTACGGACTAACTCGCCTCATGCCGAGCTCTCGGGTCCTAGCAATCGGGCCTCCCAACCTCCTCCTGAGGGTGGGTGTACGACATCGCCTACCATACAATGCCTCATACGGCCATTTGATAGCCGAATGATAATCATCAGAGGCTAATTCCACTAACTAAATGATCCTCCCAGCTGCTCTCAAATCTATAACACAGACCTCAAGAAATCCTCTAGTGTCCGAATGGTCCGCCGCATCGCCCATCCGCTCATGGATGGAATGCAAGATTAAACCGGTTGTGTGCCTAAAGCTCGCCGCAGACTCGCTGTAATCCTAGACGTGAACCGGGGATCTCTATCTGATATAATGCTCAAAGGAACACCATGCAATCTGATGATCTCCCGACAATATAGCTCTGCCAACCTATCTAGAGAGTCAGTCTTCCGAATCGATAAGAAGTGCGCGGATTTTGTCAGTCGGTCTACGACTACCCAAATCGCGTCATGGCCTTGACGTGTCCTAGGCAAACCCATCACAAAATCCATAGTGATATGATCCCACTTCCACTCAGGAATAGGAATCCTCTAAAGTAATCCAGTTGGTCTCTGGTGCTCAGCCTTTACCTGCTGACAAATCAGACATCTAGCTACAAAATCCGCGATGTCTTTCTTCATACTGTTCCACCAATACAAACGCTTTAAATCTCGATACATGCGGGTACCGCCTGGGTGGATCGCAAATCGAGAGCGATGAGCCTCCTGTAGTAACTCCTCCATAACCGGGTGAGGCTGAGGTACGTATAATCTGCCTCGAAAATATATAATACCCTCATCATCGCAGGTGAACTCAGTCTGTCGGAAGTTATCCGACTACCAATGAATCAGAATGTTGATCATCGCTCGAGCCTCCGACTTCGTCCGGATAGACGATCGAGCAACCATGGTAACCAACTCCCCGCTCGCTCGGGTCCCTCGCCCTCTAAGCCCAACTCGAGAAACCCTAAATCAAATCCGTGACTAAAACTCTGGAAGGAAGCTAAAGTCCCTGACTTCCGGCTATGCACAAGAACCACATTGGCTTTCCCCGGGTGGTAGCCGATGGTACAATTATAATCCTTCAGAACTCCATCCATCTCTCTGGAGATTGAGTTCCTTCACAGAATGATACTTGAGACTCTTATGATCAGTAAGAATCTCAAACGTAATACCATATAAATGATGCCTCCAAATCTTCAAGGCGAAGATAATAGCGGCAAACTCTAAATCATGAACTGGGTAGTTTTTCTCATGATCCTTCAACTGGCGAGAAGCATAAGAGACTATTCTGTCGTGCTACATCAATACTGCGCCTAAACCCTGTAGAGACGCATCTGTATAAAGAACGAAACCATCGCCCCCTGATGGCAATACCAGGATTGGTGCTGACACCAATCTCCTCTTCAACTCCTGAAAACTAGTCTCGCACGCCTCTGTCCACGTGAACTTCACACCCTTCCTGGTAAGGCGTGCCAATGGCATAGCAATGCTCGAGAAACCCTCAACGAACCATCTGTAATATCCGGCCAAGCCTAGGAAATCGCGAACCTCCGAATCGATTTTACTGCTTCCCAATCGTGACAGCCTCGATCTTCTAGGGGTCAACTGATATACCTCTACTCGAAACCACATGTCCCAAAAAACCGACTGAGTGTAACCAAAATGCGCATTTATTGAACTTCGCATATAGCTGCTTCTGTCGGAGCCTATCGAGAACAAGACGAAGATGTTGCGCGTGTTCCTCCTCGGAACGAGAATAGACTAGAATGTCATCGATAAAAACAATGACGAACTGATCTAGGAAATCCATAAATTCACCGTTCATCAAATCCATGAATACCGCTGGAGCATTGGTAAGCCCAAATGGCATTACCAAAAACTCATATCTTCCTCGAATGTCGTAATCTCTAACCCTTAATTGATGATATCCTGACCGTAGATCAATCTTAGAATAGGATGTACCTCACAGAGCTGATCAAACAAGTCCTCAATACGTGACAGGGGATATTTATTCTTGATAGTGACGGTTCAATTGGTCGTAGTCGGCGCACGCCTCATCGAACCATCTTTCTTCTTCACGAAGAGAACCGGAGAACCCCAGGGTGATGCACTAGGGCGAAAAAAACCTCTGTCCAAAAGTTCCTGGAGCTGAACCTTTAACTCGTCCAACTCTCTCGGGGCCATACGATAAGGAGCTTTCGATGTCGGCAACGTCCCGGGTATTAACTCGATCATGAACTCCACTTGTCTTCTGGGAGGCAAGCCCGGTAACTCCTCTGGAAAGACATCTGAATATTCTCGGACAATAGGAATGTCCGCTATCTGAGAGTCACCACTGTCTTCTACATTGATCATAGATAATAGAAAACCCTGGCAACCGTGCAATAAAATCTTCTGAGCCTGAATCGCAGAAATGGTCGCTATGTCGTCGTCCCGGATGCCAGTGAAATCCCATGAGAGTTGGTTCGGAGGTCGAAATGTGACCACCCTCGTCTGGCAATCAATCGCGGGCATGATATGTCGGCTACCAATCCATGCCAAGGATAATGTCGAACTCGACCATGTCCAGCACTAAATAAATCGAAGAAGAATGATGTTACCGAAATCTAAGGGACAACTTCGGACCTCCTGGGTAACGTCCAATGTATCGCCAGACGGTAGGGAGATGACTAATCTCTGTGATCTACTAGTAGGTAGTCTACCAATCTCTCTCATAAAAGTATGAGAAATAAACGAATATGAACTACCAGTATCGACTAGCATAATAGCTGAACATGCATAAAGTGAAACCGTACCGCAAAATACGGATTCGTTGGCTCGCTGCGCATCCTCTCTGGTAATCGCATGAATCTGCCCAGTCTCCGGCGGCGGTGGAGGTGGTATCACTGCCAAAGGTGGCTGTGGCTCGAGCTCGAGATCGATACAAAGGCCGTACCTAGGCCGATAGGAAGGCCGATGCAGTGCAGGCCGCACTGCATCAGATCGTAGCCGCGCTAGTCTCGAACCAATGGCGAGGCCGCAGCTCGAGCATCGAGACTACGCCGCTGCGAATGGTACTGCATGGCCTGATCAGATCTGCATCGCGGTCCCGAAATCAACTGCGGATACACCGTATGGGCACTGGTGTACTCCTGTCCATGAATACCATATAGGAACCTGTGCGCCCGCTAGAGGGGGGGTGAATAGCGCGTTGACCGTACGTAGATGGAATTTGATCGCGTGTTCGTCTCTACAATTTCGTTAGCACAGCGGAAATAGAAAAGTAATAACGATAACGAAATGAACAACACGCTAACACAAGGATATAACGTGGTTCGGAACCGAACCAGTTCCTACTCCACGGATCGAGCTCTAAAGAGCTCTAGCGATGCCAATGCAATCACTAACCACAAATACTCCTTCTCGACACAAGTCGGAGGTGGAGAAACCTCTTACAAACTATTCTTACAACAATAAGAAATAGATACAAGCAATTACAACAATGAAATATAATGCAAGTAAAGAAAACTACTTTACAAAAGCACTTTGGTTGCTTGATCTTTGGTTGCCTTGGACTAGCCTTGAAGGACTGGAAGAGCACCAACAATTCCCCTTCAAATCGCCCAAGAAAACCCTTTTAGAACTAATGCCAAAAACCCTCCCGTCGAGCTCCTTTTATCCTTGTACGCGACCTGGATTTCTGCCCATCAGTCGACTGCCATAAGTCACCAGTCGACTGATGTCACTGTTGTCGTGAGACAATGGCTCGATCCACGCAAGCGATCATTGCGGACCCTTGGCGCGATCATTTGCCGATCGACACCGATCGGCCGACTCCAATCGAGCGATCGTTGCGAGCTGTTTCGGCGCTAAGCGCGGTCGAACTCAAGTCGACTCACGGCAGTCGAACCGGCCATAATGTCAGTCGACTGCCAACCTCAAAAATGAGGTTTTAACCCAAGTATGGTGCCCCCATACTTGCTAGACCACCCTTAGCCTAGACCTAAGCCTTCTAGCCACCTCCATCAGCCTCATGCCTCTCGGATCCCTCCAAGTCATCATGACTTGTTCATCCATCGTGCTAGCCTCCAGGTGCTTCCCTTGTCTATGTCATGCTAACGGTGTCTACACCGCCAAGGCACATTGGACTTACGCCGCCAAGACTCCGCTTGGACTTTACGCCGCCAACCATTGGACTTATGCTGCCAAGACTCCCGCTTGGACTTTACGCAGCCAATATCAAACCCCTTGGACTTCTCATGCCAAGACTCATGCTTGGACTTTACCTTGCCAACCCATGTTGGACTTTCCATTGCCAAGACCCATGCTTGGACTTTCCATTGCCAAGACCCATGCTTGGACTTTCCTTGCCAACACATGTTGGACTTTCCATTGCCAACCCATGTTGGACTTTCCATGCCAAGACCCATGCTTGGACTTTCCCAAATGCCAAGTGTCCTACTTGGACTTTCCATGTCAAGTACCCATTACTTGAACATTCCCAAATGTCAAGTGTCCTACTTGGACTTTCCATGCCAAGTACCCATGACTTGGACTTTACATTGCCAAGACCCATGCTTGGACTTTGCGAAATGCCAAGGGTCCCACTTGGACTTCCCATGCCAAGTACTCAAGACTTGGACTTCCCTATAACAATTACATTGTCATATATTTTTGTCGAACATCAAAATATCACTCGAATCAAACTTGAGTCCTGGTCAATCGTGACCTGGGCCGATTGCACCAACATACCATAGGCGACTCCTGCAGGGGGAGCTGTCCTCTGCGGGCATTGCGAAGGTCTGGCTGTCTGGCCCCCTCTCTGAGTCCCAGACTGACGCAACGGTTTTCCCTGAATAGAAACCCCGGAAGCTACATGCTAAGCCTTCAACGAACAATCTCGGCTCAGATGTCCAGGCAGCTTGCAATAATAGACAACTGACTATCCCAAGGTGCAGGCTGAGACGATATGCTCTCTCGATCCACAACGAATACAGTGGGTGTCACTAGTGGGCGTCCTCCGGCTCTGCTGAGAAGACCGAGGGCCTAAAGATTGTCTGATTACGAGGCCGACTAGATGCCCTGAATGACTCGACCGACCGATCGTGACCACTTTCGCTGGCCGCAGTCCGTGGCTACCGGTCCGACTGCGGTTCTTTCTTGGTCTTCTTCCTCTTCTCAGTATTGACCCTCTGTTGAGCCGACTTGATCAACAAAGCTCTATCCAGTGCCTCTCGGTAGGAAGAACTGTCAAATCCTGCCATCTTGACCTGGAGATGCCCATCTAGTCCCTGAACAAACTGCATCATCTGTGACCTATCCTCAACAACTAATTACGGACAAACACGCTAAGATTAAATTCAGTATTATACTCCATCATCGGCGATTATTACGCCGTAGACTCGGAAAATCTGACGTCGCATCATCGATATGCCCGTGGAAATCGACTCTCAAAAGCCTCTCTAAATCTACGCCCGGGTAACTTTCTTTGCTGCCCAATAATCGTATTGCATATCCCACAAATCTCGGCCTCGCCTCGTAAATGGAAGGCCGCAACTCTCGCCTTCTCCCACTCGGAGCAGACCATATAGTAGAAGGTACGCCCCATCGTCTCGATCCAAGACTGAGCTACACTCGGATCAGTCTCTCTGCTGAATAAAGTGAACCGGCTTTTCATCGACTTTGCTAATCCTGGAATTCGAGCTCGTGCCGCAGCTACATCAGTAGGATAAGTAGGAGCTGATACTGAGTGAGGGCCGACCGGCTCAGCTTGATGGGCTGTCGGTGCATGTGCAGCCCTTCTTATAGGTAAGTGTCGATGTGTAGCGGGGTCTCCATTGGTACATCGGATACCCAGCGATGGGTATCTCGGGAGGAGGATCCAGCAGGGGCCGAGGATCCACTACTCCCATCACCTATGGAATCGACCACGATCATTAATCTCATCCTCGGTAGATCTCTGGCAAGTCGATCGCCAAAGATCTCGTCCTCTGTCGTGGCCGCGCCCGCACCACGTCTCGTGGCTCACGCCCACCTCGTCTCATATCTGTTAAATGAATACAGATATTACCACAAATAAAAACATATCAAATTAATCATCATACCTATTTCACCGTCAGGAGAGGTCCCATAGCCGCCAAAACCCCATATTGATCTCGTCAAAAATCCTCGAATTTCCGAAACATAAAAATCATCGGAAATCCATACCAAATCCAAAATTTCCAGATTGCCTCGCAAAACCTGCCAAAACATGGCGAACTCCGAAAAATCCAAAAACCCCTAGGAACTCGAAAACCTAGGCGCTCTGATACCAAATAAATTGTCACGCCCCGAAGGAGACCCCGCCAGACGAAAATCCAGTAGCATCTCCCCAATACGGGTGACAATGCCAATTTACATACAAGGCCTACACGACCACCATATATCGGTCAACACGACCGGAATCCAAACACACACGCAGATAATAAAAATAGGCCTCTGGCCATCAACCAAAAATAAATGAGTAACATCTATCACAACTAGACTTACCCCTTCTGCCATCTGGGCAGGAATACTCAACCAAAATCAATCCAAACCAAAACCGAATAAAGGTCCATAAGGACACCAAAAATCCACAAAATACAAATATCAATCTCCAAACCTAAACATGTCCTCTAATCAAAATGTCCAAACCATAGAAACAAATAACAAATAAAAACTTTCACGAGTGGGGTTGGCAACTGCACTCTCCTGACAGCTTCATCCTGGAATAGATATAAATCAAACGGGGGTAAGTTCAACGAACTAAGCGGGTATAGTAGATATGCAAAGTGAGGTATAGCTAACAATAAAAATCATGCCAGTACAGTCTCACATAAATAGGGTATGCAAGCAAGAAATATAAAAGGACTATACTTACATGAATCTCCTACCCTGATATAGGAGCATGTGCCTGACTAGAAGTAATAAAGTCCTCACCATATATATAAATAGGTATCCTGTATGCATGACAATCATATGCACATCCAAAGCATCAATAAAAATGCAACAAACACAATACAGATGCGATCCGTGCAAAGTGCATGCCGTGCCAATGACATGGTCACCCCTGACGCCAGTCAGCCGCCTCACACGCAATGGTGAAGCCGAGTGGGTAGGGCTATGACAACTGTGCACTCTACTATCACTGCTCTTGAGTGACCGAGTGGACAGGATGTTGTCGGAGTACACCTATCTTCCTGCCCCAAACAGAGTGGGGGAGCTAAGCTCTCATCTCCCGGTGTCATAGACCAGAGGAGGGATCCCTGCCACTACCACCGCCTCAGCATCGCTACCCATGGCGGACCCGGTGAGCAGAGCAATGCACACACCCTCTGATATACCACTAACCCATGAGTGGCGGTGTGTGCGAGTCATGTAACTATGCGGGCTCAACAATAATGGAACCCGTCCGGCCGATGCGAAAATGGTGCATGATACTAAAGCATGTAAATCCTACTCAAAACCCCTATCCGAATAATATGTACAATCAATATGTACATATCCCTAATCCATGTACTATGATCCAAATCAAACAGGGAAATATAATCATATCCTATCACATGCATGTATCAAGTAGGCACCAAAAGCATACCAGGCATATAAACATGAAAAATTATTGTAAGTTATCCTAACTAGTATATCAACAAATGACTATCTAAAAGATAAGTCAAAATACCCACCTGAATATATATCCTGAAATGAAAAACGTCGTAGGACTCCGCCTCGTGGATCAAACACTGCATATAGCATAACCATAGTTAAGCACAAAAATACAATTCACCGACAAATCGAATAATTAATCGATTTCCTTCATAACCCAATTAACCCAAACCAATTTCCAATTCTACTAACTTTCCAACCATCTTATTAATCCTTTTCCTACAACAAATATTCATACAATTAATTTAGCCCACTAAATCAATTGATAAAAATTTTGATTAATTAATGATAAGCTAATTAATCAATTAAACCTGGTTTAACCTGCAATTTAACAACCTAAGCCAAATAAATAAAATTTAATAGCTTTTAATTTATCCAATCACTGTACCAATCAATTTACCAAACTAATTCCTAATCACTTAACCTAATTCATCAACTCACCGGGACCTCATAGCTTTGATTCACCCTACCGACCCATATCCTCCGAATACAATACGACCAACCGAATAACACCAAAATCATACTTACCAACGATGGAATTTCCCCAAATCGCTCGGTTCACCGGAACAATCAATGCCAACTCGACCCACACGCGCATACCCTCATCGCCAGAATCAAGGGCGACGCACGGCTCTGCCTCCCAGCCGCTCACCCTCGCTGTGGCCGCAGGTTGCCGCGAGGAAGTAGAACAAGAGGGAGTTGCCATCTCAAGCTCTCGACCCAGCGCTCTCGCCTGTTTTGCTCGTCCGTGGCACCAGCAAGGGGATCTTCGCTCGCCGCCGCTTGCAGAGGAGTGGTCGACCACAAGAGCTCGGCGGCGGCGTCGAGTTGGACGCGAGAGAAAGGAGTGCGGTGCGTAGACGCAAGGAAGAGAAGTCGGCGCTTGCGGTGGAAGAGGGCAACGAAGGGGAAAAAACGACGGCTTCGGGTGCGAGGGGAAGAAAAGAAATCGATGATGGAGAGATCGCGCGAGAATGAAAAGGGATCGGGGAAGAAAGAATCGGGCTCGGAAACTGCCGAAGGAGATCGGGGCAGAGAAAATAGAAAAAGAAAAGAAATTTTTGATCTAGATTTTCGGTTTAGGTTACCCACTATTAACCCCTTAAATAGACTTCACAAAAGCCTATTTATTTTATCCCCGTAAAAATCTCGTACGGACTCCGTTTAAATCCAGAAAAATTCTGGAAAAATTCCTAAAATTCCCTAAAAATCCCGAAAAATTTACAGGATTATTTTCTTAATTATTTGGCCATTTAATTTAATATTTTAAATTTTCAGTATTTAACAGATGCAGTTGAATGAGGCGTACTTTATGCTTAAGACATTTAAGAAACTACGGGATAAGCTGTCATATACATGACGTGACTTTAGTAGTTATTATTTGGATTTGTAGATGTATGGAGCAGAAGTACTCATTGAATCTAACTAGCTACTGGGTAGCTACTATAGAGTTGCTGGAACGCTAACAGTTGCAACTTCAGAGATTGATTGCTATGGTCTTTCATGCACTTACAGAGTGTGTGTTAGAGTGGATTTTGAATGGTTGATGGATTTCTCTTTTGAGAAAATAATTCTCCGTCTCTGATAAGGATAGTGGGTTCCGGAGTTGCTACAGGAAGCACATCATCCGAGATGGGCTATGTACCTTGGTGGTACTTGGAGGTACTGAGATTGGAAACGTTTATACTGGTGGATTGATATAAAGAGAGTTATAGCAGATTTTGCTGCTCGATGTTTAGTATGTCAGTAGGTGAAGGCTGAACATCAGAAACTCGCTGGATTGCTCTAGGAAATTCCGATTCTGGAATGGAAGTGGGAGCATATCACTATTGATTACGTTACGGGATTGCCTAGGATCCGTAAAGGACATGATGTGATTTGGGTGAGTGTGGATCGACTGACCAAATCAGCTCATTTCCTTTCTATTCGTGGGTCGTACTTGTTGGATCATTCGGTAGAGTTGTATTACCGAAAGATTATCAGATTGCGTGGGGTACTCTTAAGTACCATATCGGATGGAGACCCACGATTTTCCTCACGATTTTTGACAGAGCTTGCATCAGGCTATAGGCACAGAGCTTCGGGTTAGTGCAACATTTCATCCGCGGACTGATGGACTGTCTGAGCATGACATTCAAACATTGGAGGATCTATTCAGATCTTGTGTCGTGGATTATGGAGGTGTAGCTTGTCGGTTGGCTTTACCTCTGACACTTGCGGGTGCTCACAACGTATTTCCTGTTGTTATACTGAGGAAATACGTGTCGCATGTTGATTATGTTCTGAAAGAGGTTCCGAATTCTACCTCAGTCTAATGCGACTTACGAGAAGATTCCAGGGTGGAGCCTGGGTCGCAAGGAGCGACAGTAGTGGGACGAAGACCATCCGACTCGTAAAGGTTGGATGACAATATCATACCGATGAGGAGGCTATGTGGGAGCTGGAAGATACTTTCCGAGCTCGATAGTCTCACCTGGTCACTTGAGGAAGGTATGTGGTCCTTTAGGAAACTTGCTTGAAGTAAATTTTTGCATGTTAGTACGAAATTTGGGGACCAAATTTTTATAAGTGGGGGAGAATGTAAAATATCGGAAATATATATATATATATATATATTCCTCGTTAATTGATAAGCCATATTGTGGATTTTTTCAGGAATTTTTAGAAATTTTTCTGGATTTAAACGGAAGTGTTATGGACATTTGATGGGGATAAACGGGTAGGCTTTTGTAAAGCCTATTTAGACTATCTGTTAGGAATTAATAGGTTTAATTAAAAACCTATTCATTTTCCTTCCGCTTTCCCTTATTTCCGGATCACGCCGAATTTTCCTCACCGCGACATTTCCCTTCTTTTTTTCTTTCCCCAATCGCGCGACCCCTCTGTTTCCTCGCGTTGTCGACTGCCGAATCGCCCGACGATGCCTCCTCGTCGTCACCGTCTCCCTCGCGCACCGGCCACGCCGCTGCCGCTGTCGTCGCGAGCTCCTCTCGATCGTCGACGCCCACAAGCCAGTCGCCACGCCGTCGCCGCTTCTTCCTCTCGGGTTCTCGCATGCCGCCTTCTTCTCCGCACGCAACACCGGCAAACCTCCGCTGCACGCACGCACCAGCAGTTGTAATCTCCGAGCAGAGCACCCCACGTCGCGCCGCCCCTGCGCGTCGCGCGCACAGGACCAGCGATCGCCGCCCCTGTGCACGCGGCGAGCAACCACAACCCTTGACATCGCCGACCACCGCCTGTTCATCGAATCGTCGCCCGGGTGACTGCCATCTCCGATCTGGCCGTCGTCAAGCTCTAGCCACCGCCTTTATCTCGTTCTCGATATCTGGCGTTCCCTTCTCCTGTGATCCCAACAGCAGCAACTCACCACCATCGTCGGCATCATGAGTTGGCTTGGCTGGTCGCTGGAGGTTGTGGCCACCGATTACGCTGGTGAACAGGAGATTTGGAGGCCTTCGTGAGTTCTGCCAGAGAAAGTGTTGTGTGCCGGTGGACAAGGGATAAAGGGGGAGGGTCGCCGATGAAGTTGAATTTAGGTATACCTCTTGGCTGCCCGTCCCTTATTTTCACTCGATCTTCGAAGGGATCCATTTGTGATGCGTTCCGTTTGTGATGGCAGTAGGTTGAGCACAATTTTTCCGACGGACTGAGCGATGGGGGAGGAGAGCTACCAAGGGAAGGTTGCTGTTGAGGGATTGTCTAGTGTCGTGAGCTTGATTTACAGTAAGAAAGATCAATTCCCCTGTTCTGAATTCCATTCCGTGGTGATCTTTGAGCCGATGAATGCGAGGCTTAGATCTGTGGGTATGGTTAATATAACATCTCTTATTTCCAGTAAGATTATTGTTGTTAATCTGTCTATTGGGTTAAGGAAGTGGAGATTTTGTAGGTTGAGGAGGTAAACTTATATGCCTTGTGATTTCAGGTGATTGAGGATCAATTAATGTGTAAATTTGGGAAATCAACAGGTGGATCAACAAGCTGTGACAATTCAGTTGGAATAGGTGATGAAGTGGGTTGAATGGAGTCCTATTCGACAAGAGGTTTTATCTAAATCCGTTGTGGACCATGGAAACGAGACAAGGTAAGCTTGAATCTAAGTGTTATGGAAACAACATTTGAGATACGATTGGTTAAAATGTATAGAATGAAATCGAAGCAATCAGTAGTTAACGAATAGTGATATGATTGTATCTTTGTAGGATTGGTAGATCAGAGTTGGAATTTATTTCCAATTTTATGGTTGGAGTCAGATCTGATGAGGATCAAGAAGTCAAGCAAATGAAAGCTAGGCTTGGTAAGTGAGATTTGGTTCTTCATAGTTATGTATCAGATTAATTTAGTAAACTGATCTGAATGTGTTATTATTGGATTATATTGATGGTTAGTGGAGACTAGAGTTATTTTGATTATATTGGTATTCTACGGTTTCAGGACTTTGATATAAGGAAGGTTCGCGGATGTGAATACAATCAGCACGAACTACATATCAGGTGGGTAATTTCCTACCTGGTCCGGGTAGATGTATTGCATTCATATTTAGTCATAGATATGAACATGTTAGGTGTCCATATTACCTTGACCCTGCTCTTTTTATCGTATGCTTGATATTTTACCATTGACTATTAACTCCATTGCTGATATCATGTTTATTTTATCATGATTAGGAGTTATATATATAGGTGATGTAAGTAACTTAGAATTTATTTAAGTTAAGTGCAAATAGTAAAGTCCGGATGACAACCTGATTGTACATTGGGCAAAAAGGTCATCCGTAGGTAGATAATGTCTTTAACCTATGGTTAGTTCTAGTACCCTTAGGTTGTATGTTACCACCGAACATGTATTGTGTAAATGGTCAGAGGAATGATACTTAGGGTATCGCTACGGACCGGTGGTCCTAGCTTGTTATAATCATATGAGTACGACTCTCTACAGGATAGAGGGTATGTCCATCAGTTGAGTACGACTCTTTATAGGATAGAGAGTGCGTCGATTAGATTGGTATGACTCTCTACAGGATAGAGAGTATTATGATCAGTTGGGTACGACTCTCTGCAGGATAGAGAGTGCGTTGATCTGGTTAGTATGATTCTCTGTAGAATAGAGAGTCTATGGTGGATGTCTGTATGTGAGACATTGCATTCATGCATTTGCATGCACGCTGGCGACGAGGTCTCCCTTGTGGTTGAGAGTGTCGCCAGTCATCCTGCCTCCACGGTTACTCATAGGAGGAGTCACCCGTGTGAGGGCAGAGCATTGTGGTGTCTCACTCTACCACTATAGACGGTGGTAGTTGGATTTGCGTGTCGTAGTCCTGCGTGTGTGGCACTCGACCACTCATGGGTAGTGACTGTCGGAGTGGCCAACAGCAGGGACCCCCATCGTGTAGCTTGCTCTTTACGCTTATATGCTACTCGATCATACTGCCCACTCGGCCACTCGAGAGTAGTGGTTGGTGTTGAGTTGGGACAGTTGTCATGCTCGAGCCACCGAGGCCACACTGGGGTCGTGGTAGCTTTAGGGTGAGCCGACATGACCATGCATGCTGCATTGCCGACTTATGGCATTTTTGCATATTGCCATATATATACATATATGCATGTATATATATATATGGATGATTGTGATTAGTATACATATATAGATGCAGTCTATATATATATGCTTATTGTGATGATGCATTTGATTGTATTATGCTTGCTGCATTTGATTGTACATCATATTCATACATGTTTCTTGCATATGTTATACAGTTGTGTCGGATACTGGTATGTGTTGGACAGACCATAGATACCTTGACCTGTAGCATGAGTAGATTATGAGTTGATATTACTCTTCCTGTTATATATATGTTGGATATATGTTCAGGTTGGATCAGAGTAGCGTAGCAGACTTTAGGTATGTCTGCATTTTTCGTTGTTCATTTGATTAGACGGTATATGCTTGCATTTATATACTATGCTGATATACCTGTTGTACATCTAGAGTATGTTGTTGAAAATACATGTGATATGACATATATACATGTTTTTTTATTACCTGTTGAGTTTTACTCACCACCCCCCAGGGACCCTGGGTTTTCTGTCGCCCAAGTAACAGGTAGAAGACTTCGTGACAGCTTGGAGCACCGCTGGCTGACATCTCATCTCACCTCCGAGGCTCCCGTGTGTATTTGGGCTTTCCGTCCGTTGTGTATTGTATTTTGGAGTTTTCGTGATGTACATGTTGTATATTCGGATTTTTGACGAAGTTTTGTATTGTTGTGATGTATTAGTCATACCGGTATGTATGTGTAGGATTGTATTATTGTTGTATCGTTTCCGCTGTGTGTAGTTATTTTGATATATATACACTGTTGTGGTTTGGTGTATTTTTATATATTATTGTCATTGTGGGCCTACGGGCCTTGTATTAACCCGAAATGTTGTCACGTACAGGGGAGATGTCGTCCGTTTGATTTTCGGCTCAGCATGCTCTCGGGGCGTGACATTTTGGCTCACTTTGTATCAATCTCATCAATGGTGATTGCTATCAAAAGATATACTTCACCAAGGTTTTTCAAAAAGATTTTAAAATATTTTCAAAACTTTATTTTGAATCATATTCCTTGGGCTCAATGTACATGACTTGTACACAAGCTTTCCCAATGATCCACCTTTGAATTAAAATGAGTTTGGTTCAACTAGATGCAAAAACTATGCACCTTAAACTTAACTCATATCCTAGCATCTCACATGTATCTAGGGTGTATAACTACACATACATGTCAATGTAATGTGAGATGTGGGTTTTGTTCTCCCTAAACTAGGGTTTCATACATTTTCTAAGGCAACCTTACTTGATTCCCTTATGAATGTGACTCCAAGTCATGTCATTGTCCTTAACTCAATTTTAATCAAATGCATGAATGATTATGGCATTAATGATGATATAAATAAGCATATGCTCATAATCATGATGTCATGGCATAATATGAAATCTAAAAACACATGACATTAATCTAAAACCTAAGTATAATCATGACATATAAAATGATTAAAAGTGAACATGATGTCATGACATGGCATATGACAATCAAAGTATGGCATATAAAATATATAGGTATAGTAATACCTAAATTTTAACATTAATTGTCATTTGTTGGGATTAAGTTCATTTTGTCATATTAACCTAAATTCTCCCAAATGTGTCATAAACCCAAAATGGCACACTAAGACCTCTAAATCTAAATTGTGTCAATTTGATCATTTTATCAAACTTCTCAAAATATATTGGCACATCCTAAACTATTTTAGTATTAGAAATCAAGCTTATTTCCAAGATATCCATAACCTTGAAAATAACCTAAAATGCCACATTTGTCATGGTTGAGTTAACTACCCATCCAATCAAGGTTGGAACACCCTAAACCCATCTTAGCGTGAATCAATCACTCTCCTAGGAACCCAAAATCTATTTGAGCTCATTGGATTAATTAGGTATTTCTTAGGGATAACCTCCCTAGATACCTTCCTAATGACCCTCCTAGGCTTATTAGCCTTGGTCATGGTGGTCTTACCTAGGTTGACTCTAGGAGTAGCTTCCCTTGCAACCTTCTTAGTGACTTCCCTAGGTTTCCTAGAAACCCTAGCCACTAGGCACTTACCATGGTTACTCTTAGGGATAACTTCCCTAGTAACCTTGGTCTTCCTAGACCTAGTTTGTGTTTCATAGTCAAATGGAACACAATGATAAGCCACCTTAGGCTTAGGTTTGTGACCCAAACCTTTCTTGCCCTTGGTTGACTTTTGTCTTTTGGGTCCTAGATGTTGACTTTGAGATCTTGACCCTTGACTTTGACCATTAGACCCTTGAATTTGATTTTGCATAACCTTAAGGGTCTTTTCAACTTTTTCAAGCCTTGACCTCAAGGCTTGATTTTCAACCTCTAATTGCCCAATTGATTTTTGATTAAATTCTTGGACATGGGACTTTCTAGGCATATGCCTAGTCCATTTAGGATTAAGACCTAGGTGATCTTGTACCTTCCTAATTGTCTCCCTAGGTAGAATTGGTCTTGAGTTATTTGACCTAGGTTTGTCCTTAGATAAATTGTTTTTAGGAACATTAGTCCCAAATTTCTTCTTATTATCTAAGTGGATACTTTTAGCTCCAAGGCAAAAATATTTATTGCTCCTAGCATGCTTTTAATGATAAATAGCAAGTGAATTGAAATTCCTAGCATGCTTTTGTCTATTAACTAAAGAAAGAGCATTATTAAAATATACCTTAGGGTTTGCCTTAGTGGCTCCCCCTACTTGTGATGCTCCCCTTTGCCCTTTCTTCTCCCCCTTCGGGCATTAACTCCGGTAATGACCCGGTAGTTGTCATTTGAAGCAAATGACTTGCTCCTTGCTTTTGATATTTGGGGAACCGGCATCCTTGATCTTTGGTGTCGGTGGAGCTTTCTTGATCCATTTAGGACACTTACTCTTGTAGTGTCCTTGCTCCCTACACTCAAAGCATATAATATGATTTTTGTTTAAAACCAAATTGCTTGAGTTACCTAGTTCGATGGTGAGGATCTCTTGAGTCTTTTCTTCCTCTCGACCGGATGTGGATGGCTCCTCTTGTTGCTCCGGTGTTGAGGATGCTCTAATCTCCTCCTCAATCCTAGAAGTGGATGCTTCTTCCACTTCCTCCATCGATCCGGAAGTTGACTCCCTATCAACTTCCGACTCCTCAAGCTCTTTAGATGGCGATGTACTTGCTTGAGCTTGAGAGGATGAGCACTCCTCTTCTTCTTCTTCTTGGACCGATGATAAATTTTCATGGAGCTTTGTCACTTGGCTCCATAGCTCCTTGGCATCTACATAATTGCCTAACATACACAAGATATTGTTAGGCATTAAATCAATTAACAATTTTATCACCTTATCATTTTTCTCGGATGTTTGGACTTGCTCTTCGGTCCATCTCTTCTTTTTGAGGAATCCACCTCTTGGTCCTCTTGGATATTCAAATCCATCCATTAATATGGACCATTCCTCAAAATCCTTCATCATCAAAAAATCTTCAATTCTTCTCTTCCAAGAATTGAAGCATTCTCGTCTATAGAAAGCATATGGGACCGACGTGTTGATATCTCATCCTAGTTGTTCTTGGACTTCCATCTTCACCCTCTAGCTTCTTTAGCTCCCGGCGGTTAATCCGTAGAAGAGCCCCGGGCTCTGATACCAATTGTAGGAGATTTGAGGCCGCTAGAGGGGGTGAATAGCGTCGCGCTTGTTCGATGATGGAATTCATTCACGTGTTCGTCTATAATTCCGTTAGTGCAGTGAAATAATAAAAAGCAATAACGAATTGACACAACCACGAACACAAAGATATAATGTGGTTCGGAATCGAACGGTTTCTACTCCACGGATCGAGCTCTAAAGAGCTCTAGTGATGCACACGCACTCACTAATCACAAATACTCCTTCTCGACACAAGTCGGAGGTGGAGAAACCTCGTACAATAGATTACAACAATAATCTCAATGCTACAAGCAAATACAATGAAATACAAAGCAATACAAGTAAAGAAAACACTTTACAAATGCTTTTGAATGCTTGATCGCTTGGTTGCTTGATATCAACTTGGAGACCCTGATTTGTAGCAGCAAATCGCCCCAAAAGCCCTCAAAAAACCATACCATTTACCTCCATCACGAGCTCCTTATAAAGCTTCAACCTGTGCTGGAAAAAGTCGATCAGTCGACTGCTCGGGACCATCAGTCGACTGATCACATTGTTGCTGTGAGACAACGGTGTAATCTACGCTGGAAAAATCCAACGACTAGGACATCAGTCGACTGATCAAGCATCACTCGACTGCTCATCCCAGCGGTCGAGTGAGACTCCATTCTGTGCCCTAAAATTCGAGCATCAATCGACTGATCACAAGATCAGTCAACTGCTCATCTATGGCAGTCGACTGCTAGGGCAATTCCTGCAGTCAAACTCTAGTTAACTACGTCAGTCGACTACCACATGGCACCAGTCGACTGGCACACCTCAAACATGAGATTTTAGCCCAAGTATGGTGCCCTCATACTTGTTAGACCACCCTTTGCCTAGACCTAAGCCTTCTAGCCACCTCCATCAGCCTTACGCCTCTCGGATCCCTCCAAGTCATCCATGACTTGTTTATCCATCGCGCTAGCCTTCAGATGCTTCCATCGGCTATGTCATGCTGACGGTGTCTACACCGCCAAGGCACATTGGACTTACACCGCCAAGACTCCTCTTGGACTTTATGCCGCCAACCATTGGACTTATGCTGCCAAGACTTCCGCTTGGACTTCTCAAATGCCAAGACTCAAGCTTGGACTTTCCCTTGCCAACCCATGTTGGACTTTCCATGCCAAGACCCATGCTTGGACTTTCCCATGACAATTACATTGTCATATGTTTTTGTCGAACATCAAAACATCACTTGAGTCAAACTCGAGTCCTGGTCAATCGTGACCTGGGCCAATTGCACCAACATAAAAGGAGCTCAACGGGGAGGATTTTGGCAGTGATTTTATTGGTGATTTGGGATGGGATTTGCTACTACAATCCAGACCTTCCAAGGCAATCAAAGCAACTAAACAAACAAGCATAAAAAACCCACTTTGTAAAGTGTTTCTCATGTTTGTTTGTATTTGCTTTGTATTTGGTTGTCTATTTCTTATTATTGTAAGAACTTTGTAATAGGTTTCTCCATCTCCGGATTGTTCCGAGGAGGAGAAAATTTAGTGGCAGTGTGTATCACTAGAGCTCACTTGAGCTTTACCCATGGAGTACGAACCTTAGGTTCCGAATCACGTTATGTCGCTTGTCTTGTATAAGTGTTTGTCTTTGTTTTTAGTTTATGCTTTATTATTTCTGCTGTGCATAACAAGTTTTGTAGATGAATACGAACCCAATTTATCGAAGCAAAGAAAACGCTATTCACCTCCCCTCTAGCGCGTCATCTGATCTTCAACACATAACTCCCATCTCCTCAAAAATATTTGTCCTCGAATCTTCAACCTACTTCAAAAGGAGAAAAATTAGAAACTTTGATGTGGCACATACATTATAGTTATAAGGCAAGTCAAGTTTGGAACCACCAACACTGATTCGAATAATGATTTGAAATGTTCCATCTCTTTGGGAATGCTTATTATGATGTGAGCTATAACCTATCCTTTGTTATATTAACATAAACCATCCCCAGATTCAAAGGTCACAACGAAAAACTCTTTCAACCTCAAGAAATGTTGCCAAGTCTCCAAATTTTTCATCAAAGCATACATCTTTTTATATGAAATTGGACAATTCAAAGTAGCTTCATTGAGGTTCACACTAAGATTAGCAAAATATTGGCTTTCTTGCATTAGCACAATTTTAATATATATTCGTAAAGCATCATCATACCTAATTTCAAAAGATTTATCAAAATCAAGTAGTGCAAAACTTAGCCTCTCTTTAAACAAATTGAAAGCTAAATCATGCTCAGAACCCCAATAAAACTCAACATTCTTAACACCTTCATTCAAGAGGATAGATAAAGTACTTAAGTTCTTGACCAACTAAAAAAAATGTATACCTCAGTTATGGTTTTTGGTATTGGTCGTTCACGAATGCCCTTAACTTTCAACTATTATCTTAACACTAACAATATTACCATGAAATACAATTTGAATATTTCAAAATGAATATTTGTGAATGTTAGCATAGAACTTTCCATTTTGCGAAACAATTTGAAGTTTCTGTAAATTATTAAATTGTCCATCTAAGTTTTTTTTATAAATCAAAAGATCATCAAAATAAATTAAAACAAACTTCTCAATATAGGCATGCAAGATATGGTTCAATAATCTAAAAAATATATTAGTTAATGCAAATGACATACCTAACCATTCTTTCAAGTTGTCCTTAATTTTAAAAGCAATTTTCCATTCATCTCTCTTATGCATGTGAATATAACGATAACTAGACTTCAAATAAACTTTAGAGTAAATGGATGAGCCACATAATTCATCTAACATATTATCTAATCTACGAATAAGATGATGACACTTTACCGTAATCTTATTGGTAGCTATGCAATCGATGAACATTCTCCAAGTTTCATCCTTCTTAGGAACAAGAAAAACAAGAATTGCACAAGGACTAAAACTTTTTCTAACATATCATTTTCTTGTCAACTCTTTGACTTGTTGTTGAAGCTCCCTTATATCCTCGGGATTGCTCTTGTATGTTGATCGATTAGGAATTATTGCTCCGAGGATGATATCAATCTGATACTCTATTCCTCCAAATAGTGGCAATACATTAGATGCAAAAAAAGATTTAACAACACAAGGTAAAGTATGGTTAAGATTGTTAGTGTTGAAACAAACTCTCTTAACCTTTCTTTCTTTTGCATAAAAACTCTCTTTTTTCTCTCTTTCTTTTGAAAGTTTTCTTCTTTTCCTTTTTCATTCTTTTTTCCACTCCTCTCATCTTTATTAAATCTTTTCTCACACTCTTTTTCTTTTGCGCTTATTTTCCTTTTGTCATTCTCTTTTTCCTTCTCATTTCTTTTTTCACTCTCATTTTTTATTATTAATTGATCTTCATATACTTGCCTCAAAATTAATGGTACAAGAGTGACTCATTTACGATGCATCACAAATGAATACTTATTTTTGAACCTATCATGCATGACCTCTTTATCAAATTGCCATGGTCTACCTAAAAGAAAATGACCTGCATGCATTGACACTTCATCACAAAGCACCTCATCATGATACCTACCAATGGAAAATGAAACTAATACTTGTTTGTTGACCATAACTTCTTGACACCCATTTAGCCTTTGTAGCTTATAAGGTCTTGGATGATTAGTAGTAAGCAAACATATCTTCTCAACCAAAGTGGTGCTAGCTATAATATGTTTGACTCTTTCCATCAATAATAACACTACATACCTTGTCCTTAATTTAACAACGATATGAAAGAGGTTGTCTCATTGTTCTTCATCTTCTTCCTTCACTTGCACATTTAGAGCATGACTAGTGATAGGGGTTTCACCTTCAATTGGATACTTCTCTTCATCTTTACTCTCGTCAAAGTTATGTTGCCAAGTCCCTTGTGTAGGATATCCACCAATTGTTGGTGCAAAGGCACCAGATAATCAAACCTAGGTTTTGATTATGGCAAAGGCTAAAAGTTAAGGTGTTTTCATTATCTCAGAAGCTACTCTTAAGTGTGCAGAAATGTTTAAGCTGAGCTGAAGGTCAGCGACACCCGAAGAATCTCGAATCGAGAAATCGTGGTGGTCGGGCGACACCGGGAGAACTTCGAATGTAGTCGAAGAATCCAGGTGAAGACCGGAAGCTAAGCGACAGGTCAAAAAGGAATGGAGGTAAGCACAAGTGCAGAGTAGTGGTGAGGTTGGGTCCTCTGTACAGGGATGAATTTAGGCGGTGATCCGACTAAGACTTCCAGTGGAAGGTCTGGGTCGAGATCGGATGGTAAGTAGCTGTCAAATTTACCATTACTTGTGTTTTCGTGCTAACTCTTTCTTACAGTTGAGAAACCAGTCCAACAATCGACTGATGGCTATTGGCAGTCGACTGATTCTAGCATCAATCGCCTGCTGAGAGTGATCAGTCGACTGTTATTCAAACTGTCCAGCTCGTTGAAGGTCAAGATAAGATCCCCTCACTGTAACAAAAATTTGAATAGACAACGATGAAAACCCGTTGTCTATGATCCAAAAAATCCGTGGTAAATCGATCCGTTATGAAAAGTGGGGCGCTCAAAGACAATAGTGAAAAATCATTGTCGATTTAAGAAAAGGCAATGGTTTTTAACCATTATCTTTGAGTGCCCCACTTTTCATAACGGGTCGATTTACCACGGATTTTTTGGATCATAGACAATGATTTTTCACTATTGTCTTTCAAATAAAATTACAACAGATTATAACCGTTGTCTTTGAGCATCCTATTTTTCTCAACGCATGAATTTATTATAATTTTGAGCTATAGACAACGGTTATTAATCGATGTCATTTGTATTGTTATTGTTATTTTAACCGTTGTCATTTCTCAACGGTTACTCTAGAGAACAATAAACCATTGTCGATTTATAGTGTTGTGTTTTTAATATAAATCATACAGCAACATCAAAAAGAATTATAGAAAACACATATACACTTGCATTTGTAGCAATGTAAAGTACAAGGTCACATCATCCCATTTTAAATGATCACTCTTGAAAACATATATAAAAAAGTACTGTAGCAAAACAAGTACACATCATATACTTAGTATTGCACCAAAAGTATTATGCATAATAACCAAAACACTTATAGATTATCACATCTAACCAAAAGAGGTATGTACACTTAAATATCCTAATCATCAGATATGTGATCTTGTATGCATTCAGCCCACTCCGAACGTACTTCATCAATTTCCTTTTTAGCTATCACAGATTTTGTGAACTGCATGTGAATAAATGAATGAAAATATAATTAAACACTTTGAGTACTATGTGATAATTAATTGCACAAATCATTTTACAAATATATATCAATAAGAAAATTTAAAAATATGTCTAATATTACTATTGATCGTAGGGAAGACTTGTCAATGGATGCGGCGCATTCAATTATATCTTTCATATATCGCAAAATAAAATAACCGCATTAAGCTCCATCCGGTTGAAGGGGAAGCTATGATGGAAAAAATTATAGTAGTTATTCATATAGTAAAATTTGATACATAAATTACACACAAAAAAAAAGTTATGTCATAAGGGAAAAAAATCCTCATGACCCTCTCCAATAATCATGCAAAATGTTAAATATCATTGAAAACATGTTGAAAAAAGAAGCAACGTAACTGAATCAACTTTTTCTTACCCAATTAATGGAGCAACTTTGTAAACCGTATAGCTTACATGAAACACTCCTAAAGAAGCAATATTCTCCACTGTTGTGAATAATAGATGTATTCAGTGTTGTGTGAATAGATTCACGCAACGCTACTGCCACTAAAAAAAGTACAAGAAATAAACTAATGCTCTTAATTGGAAAAATCATTTTTTAAAATAGTTCATGCTCAATTAGACTCTCACATGGCAAACCTCTTTTTTTTTTTTCCCCTTTCATATACTTTATTTTCTTATAGAGTTTTTGGAATGATTAACCTTCTATTATCTAATCTTTATCTTGACATAATAAGATGATTCATCCTTCTAATAACAATAAAAAATAACAAATAACTTGTTTATATAAATGTCACTGAATAATTCACATATACTTTAACAAGTAACACAAGAAAGTATATGATTCACATCTACTTTAACAAAAATATCACTAAATAATTACTCCTCAAATTTATAAGCTCCTCACAATGTAAAACATACCTTGATTATTTTCCACAAAAGTTATTTTTTCCCGTGCTTGTCAATCTCTATGTTGAACAATTTTAAGGCCCCTTCATAAAATCATAAGAGATTATAGACTTTTAGTGCATCTAGTATATATAAAAAAAATATAATAAATATTCACAACATATTCACAACATAATAAATATTCATTAACATAAGTCTCTACATCCCTTCCTTTCATACCCTTACACCTAATTAACACACAAATCTACTTAGTATTCTCATTTTTATTAATGTCTAAATTGTTTACATATCAAACACTCTAATTCATCAAGTACAACAACTCACAATGTAATCATAGAACAACTTGTTGAGTACATAATGTCTAAAACTCAGAGAAAAAGTGTAATCTCAATTTAGTTCAAATTAAAAACAAGAGTAATGACTCGGAAGCTTGGGGAACTAGCTCACAATATGAATTACAAAATATGTCAGGGTGGTCTCAAAGATAGTAACACAGCATTGATGAAAACAAAAAATTGTAAACTTAGCTTGTCAGCAAAATGTGACAACCATTAAACCAAAATCAATAACAAAAAGTAACATTGAAAGCTCAAAGGCCTACAAAAATATGTGCAAATATTAAGAAAAATAAAAAACAAGTAAGCAACATAATGTTGAAATTCTTACAATCTCCTTTAAGGGGTGGTAAATTTGGAGGTGCAGCCACTTTCACAAAGGATCAAACTGGCATTTCATGATTGTGTTGCAAAATGATCTGACACAAAGATTAATCAAGTGACAAATAAAATAAAGCAATCCCATAAGATATAGCAAATTTATGGGGAAAAAAATCTAGTTTCAGTCTAAAGTAACACAAGTTGACACAAAGACAAACCAAAACATTAACGTGGGATTTAAAAATAAATATAATTGCCACACTAAGGTAAAACATCATCAACCCAAGTTCCGTCACAATCTTCACGCATGCACGGTGGTTCATTGTCATCTAATCCGTCAACATCCATTATTGGAAGCCCTCGGGATAAACATTGATAGTTGGTTGCAGTTTCTTCCAAATTATCACCAATAATATTTTCAAAGTAGTCTCTACTAGGAATTGCAAGTGCAACAAACCATGTGGGATCTTCAGGGTCTTCAAGATAAAAAACTTGTTTCTCTTGACTCCCTAAGATGAATGAATCAGATTTGAACCCTATCCTTCTGAGGTTTACTAATGTGAAATCATGTTCATCTACTTTAATACCACCATTATTATCAATCCAATTACATTTAAACACTGAAATTCGAGATGGTAATCGAGCTCCCATATTTCACCAATAACTCCATAGAATATCATATCTGAAACAATTGGATTCCTATCATTTGCGCTAGCAACTTGCATAATCTTTGCAACTAAGCTTACTCTGGAATTTTGAACTATCCACACGTCATCATTCTCTTTTGTGTGATAAGTAACTCCATCAATTAAATATGCAAAATACTTGAATACTCGCTTGCTAGGTTCATGCGTCAACCACTTTAATTGTTCAGAGATTTGATGTGTGGAATGATTAATTGTATTGACAATCTATAATTCGCAAAATGCAAAAGTTGAATTATATATTCATCTTCATAAATTCACTTTAGAGCCGGAGAAAGAGGGAAATTCAGCAGAATTTGATAAATCTAGATAGTATTAGCCAAGATTTTTTCTCCTGACATTGCCAAAGAGAATGTGGGTTCTCGAGGGAATTACTTTGATAAAAAACTGTTGTACGACATGAAAATATTGGTGAAGTTTCAAGTTTCGACAGAGTGAACTATGAAATGCTCAAGAATGAATATGATGCACAAAACTCCAGTTTGTCTAGTTGCGTGTAGGAACCCAAAAAGGGGGGAAATGACGCATAATAAAAAAACTGCCATCTTTTTCTAAAAGAAACATCACAAAAGAAACTATGAGGGAGCGAAGAACGAGTGGTGGATTAAACAACTCAAGGACGACTATAAATCTCTCACCTTGCCCCACCACAAAAAAGAATCGAACTTTCAAACAAGAAAACCAGATCGTACCTCAGAATGGCGAATGTCGAGCGGTACCTGTTCGCCACCTAGGTCAAACCGGGGAAACCTAGAGGCGGAGCAGCGAAAAGCGAGGCGAGTGCGCTTTCGAGCGACACCAGCAGCGAGGGTTGATATCGAGGGTGCCAGAGAGGGAAGACACTGGGATGAGAGGAGACCGGTGGCCATTAAGGTTACGTTTGGTATGTCGTAATCTGTCTTGTAATGTAATCCAGATTACATTACAAGACAGATTCTTTTGTTTGTTATTGTCTTAGAGCTGTAATGTAATGTAATCTAGATTACAAAAGACACTAAAGTTTTGTAATCTGGATTACAAACCAAAACCTATGTAATCCAGATTACATTACAAGCTTCCAATTTGCATGCAATAAATTACATTTGCATGCATGCAAATGTGATTTATTGCATGCATGCAAATGTGATTTATTGCATGCAAATGGGATTTAGGTTGTGTTTGGCGATCGACGGCGGTCGGTCGGTCGGCAATCGACGGCGGCTGACCGGCGACGATCGGCCGACGACCGACGGTCGGTACGACCGGCGACGGCGTGATGGTCGGCCGGTGGCGGCCGGTGTGACCGACCGGCGGCCGGCCGGCGATGGCCGATCGATGATCGGCCGCCGGAGTGACCGGCGGGTTATCGGCGGCAGCCGGCGATGGCCGGCCGGCCGTCAGCGATCGCGATCAGCGGTGGCCGGCGACCCGATCGTCGGCGGATCGCGGTGTGTCGGCCGACGGCCGGCGTGGCCGATCGTCGACGATCGATGGTGACCGGCAGCCAGTCGTTGGTCGGTCGTCGGTCGGTCGTCGGCCGACCCGTCGATCGCTAGTTGGCCGTCGTCATCGTCGTCGTTGACTACGTCATCGTCGTCGATCCATTTCTATCGTCTTTGTAATGGACACCAAACAAAAGAATGTAATGACCTTTGTAATCCAAGATTACATACAATTTGTATCCAAACATAGTAATGTAATCAAGATTACATTGCATTCCATTACAACTTAGATTACATTACAACTTGGATTACATTACGCCCTACCAAACGCAGCCTAAGGGGAAGTTGGCTTCGGGCGGAAGGGAGCTATTGGGCGGAAAAGCACGAAGGTTTTTGAAATTAACCTTTAAACCTATATATATATATATAGCGCTAATATCTTGAGCATCGGTATTTGCACGACTAGTGCGCGACGACGAAGAATGCACAGTAATCATGCTCCGACATCGCTCGCAACCGCTTGCCTCTCGTCGGATTCCGACCATGATCCGGTCGAAATCCCACAGCGGTCAGACTAGAATCCGACCGTGATATGATCGGCATCGGAGCCCGATCAATCGACGGTGAAATCACGCAGAGAAGAAACACAATGCATTCTTCATTTACTGTGCAATCGCAACGATCGAACGACTGAGAGACTGTCGCGCACGAGCCACGCATTCACCGACGCTGAGGATAACAAACCCACATATATATATATATATATATATATATATATATATATATATATATATATATATATATA
Organism: Wurfbainia villosa; assembly: GCA_025175895.1. NCBI lineage: Eukaryota > Viridiplantae > Streptophyta > Magnoliopsida > Zingiberales > Zingiberaceae > Wurfbainia > Wurfbainia villosa. The sequence goes on from CM045997.1 coordinate 38,323,856, forward strand.
TATATATATAATTTAAATACCATGATTTAAATTTTGTAATACATTAAAATTTATTTAATTTATTATTGGTTAAATAATTTTATTTTATTTTTGTAATCTTATATATTTATATTTTAAAAAAAATATTTCTAATAATTTTTTAAAAAATAGTATTAATAATAAATAAAATAATTTTTATTTGTATTAAAAATATTTTAAAATTAATAATTATTATTAACGAATCATGTTGTACTTCTCCTAATTCAATTACACCATTAAAATTTCATTAAGTTTATAACCGTTGTATTAGTATTACAACGACAATGATTTTTTTATTGTTGTACCAAACGTTATGAAAACTTTCTCATGGACAACAGTTCATTGCACCGTTGTCCCAACTATTATTAAGATAAAAATAAAAATTATTAAAAATAACAGTTTTGAAAAACCATTGTAAATTGTGTTGTTGATTAAAAAAACTTTACTCAACGACAACGGATAGTGTTAAACCGTTGTCTTTTGTATTATATGGACGTTCAAAGACAACAATTTTGTCAAAAACTATTGTCGTTTATCAAAATCACAACGGTTTATCTAAAAACCGTTGTTTTTGTGGTGTTGTCTTTTTGTATTTTTGTTGTAGTGCCTTATCTTGGGGTTCACCCTTTGGGATCAGCCAAATTGCTCTCCAAGTGCTCCCACAATGCCGCACTGTCAACGACTACTCTACGCCCAATCATTTCAAGACATTGTTTTCATCGGTACCTTCAGTTGTCAAGTTAATCCTTCCATTTTGTATTCGAGCTTTTTGGTTTCCGAGCTTTTCGTTGTAAAAAGGAGAGGTGGTCTTGTGCCTCTTCCTTGAGATTATCATTTATTGTATTTGTTGTCTACTACCTCCAACAAGGAGGATCTATAGTGCATTTCCCTTTGTACGTGGTCTAGAATCGCAGGGCCTTGGAGTAGCAATCGTTAAGTTGTGAACCAAGTAAAAAATAAAGTGTCTATTTTACTTTAAGATTTAATTTATGCTGCATTTATTACTCGATAATTGTCGAAACGAAAAGAAGTTTTCAAGTTTGCTATTCACCCCCCCCCCTCTAGCTTTCTTCCAATCCAACAATTGGTATCAGAGCGGGGGCACTAAAATTTGCTGAAACCACCAATCTAGCAATTATATTTTCTTTTCATATTCTTTCAATTCGTAAATTGTTTCAAGTTCTTTTCTTATTATTTTTCCCGCATTACTAAGCCAGGACGAAGTCTTGGCAACTCGTGTTTTGTCATCATTTTTGTGCAAGTTTTTAAATCAATGGCCTATATTGAGGGGTATAGCACCACCCAACCTCTGTTCTTTAACGGAGATGATTTCCGTTATTGGAAAGGTCGGATGGAGTGTTTCTTGAAAACACAAGTCGAGACCTGGATAATAATCTAAATCGGCTTTGCTCTACCCACCAATCATCAAGGGTAGCCTTTGGACTTCGACAAGTGGACCAACACAACCAAGAGGCAAATCGAAGCCGATGCAAAAGCAACCCAAATGTTGCAGTGTGGATTGTCCAAGGAGGAGCTCAACAGAATTGGACCATTCATTAGTGCCAAAGACCTCTGGAGCAAGTTAATCGAGCTACACGAAGGGGCATCCGATGCAAAAGTATGAAAAAGAGATTTAGTAGTAAATAAGTTGTATAATCTAAAGATGCAGGATCACGAGACCGCTATGCAACTCCATGCACGGATCCAAGACATCTTGAACGGCCTACATGCCATCAGACAAAAGGTAGAGAATCGAGACATAATTAGGTATGCTCTTAATGCTTTTCCTAGGACCACCTTGTGGGCATCCATGGTTGATGCCTACAAGGTATCTAGAGATTTATCTAAAATTAAATTAGATCAACTTTTTTCTGAATTTGAATTACATGAACAAACTAATGCGGTCTCGGTCGAGAAAGGTGTAGCGTTATTTGCAGGACAAAGAAGAAAAGGGAAGAGCAAACCACCTCCAGAAGAAGAAGAATTCAAATCCGAAGACGAATACGAATCGGAATCCGAAGAAGAAATGAAGGTCGAACTAGTCAATCTAGTTCGGAGAATGATCAAAAAGGAAAGGGAGCAATTGAAGAACAAGAAACCCCCACAGACCTACACATGCTATGGGTGCAACAAGAAAGGGCATTTCAAGTCAGACTGCCCAAAAATGAAGCCAAGACACAAGTAACTAAAGAAAGCATTTTAAGCGACGTGCAAGGAAGAAGAAGACCAAGGCAACAACTTGGCTTTCATGGAGAAATCGGTAGAGTCCGAGTCTGAGTCCGAAGCCGACTGTAAATCCGACTCTAAGGACGATTTCGAGTCGAGACTCAAAGCCGAATCAAAAGAAAAGATCAAGGTAAGTCGTTCATTAATTTCCAACTTATATCATGCAATTAAACTGTTAGATAGGAAATTAACTAAGTCCGAGTCTAGGGTTGAGTCGTTGCTTGATGTGGTTAAAATACTCAAGCAATAGGCTATCCTAACCTCTTCAACTAGTCAAGTTCAAGAAGGAAACTCTAAAAGCACCGATAATAACACAAGAGGGGGGGAGATTTTTTTTTTAAAATGATAGATTAACGCAGTGGAAGACAACACAACAAAAGAAAACAAACATGAATCAAAAACAAGGAAATCACAGCTAAATTGAAGCAGCCAAAAATAAAGTGAAAACATGAAGAACCCGACAAGAATCACAACATAGGAAAAGGAAAAACACTAAGACAGTCAATTTTTTTTACTTGGTTCATAGCTCTCTCCTAGAGCTGCTAGTCCAAGGCTTACCTCTATCTTTTCTCCTTTTTTGAAGATGAACTTCAAAGGTGGAGAAACCTCTTAACGGTTTACAGATTACAAATTCTTAATATATGAAATATGCACTGGAACCTGAATTATATGAAACAAGATAAGCAACAAAAACTTTATAGTGACACCGATGATCTTGATCCAGCCGACCTTGGTCCTTGTTGTGCTCAAGGCAGCAACACGAATCATTGTGCTGAGCAGAAGGTGGCATAGATTTTTAGAGGTTAGATGGAAGCAGAGGAGTTGTAATCTTTTATCGCAGTGAAAGCTTCCAAGAGCAGAGCATAGGGTTCGTCAAGCGCAGAGGAAGAAGAAGAGCACAGATTTTCCATGTGTGATCGTTTGACCAGCCGCAAGAGAATGGCGCAACTTTCCTTAGGCGAGCAGTCGACCATGGGCAAGAAGTGTTGTCTATCAAATCACTGGAAAACACCAGAGCAAGACCATTGTATCCGTTCGTTGTGAGAGAGATGTTGCAGCTAGCAAAATAGAGCCAATTTTGTTTCTGCGCAAATCCTAATCCCAAGATCCTTGCTCCAATCTCCAATCAACTTCGTCCATGCCATTACATAAGCTTGGAAAGTGTCACGAACCAATGTATTTGGTCATCCATTCGAGCGGAAACCTATAAAAATCAGACATGTAGAAGAATAGATAGAATTTCCTCACCAGAATCGCAAACTCATTTCTCACTAGTCGAGGCGCCAGTCGAGCGTGCCTTGCATCTGTGCTTTTCTGCGAAGGGCTAGTTGAGGCGCCGCATTGACTGCATAGGTCAAAACACAAGTTTGATCCCTTGCAGTCGAGGTGTCCGTTGAGTTGGCCTCGCTTCGCTCAGAATCGCCAGACTACCGAGGCGCCGCCTTGACTGCACCAGTCGAACCTGTTAAGGTTCACACATCTGTCCTGCCTTAGTCGAGGCATTGGGTTAGTGCGGCTTATATTTGTAACCTTCAGCTCAGGATCAGTCGAGGTGACACCTCGACTGCGACTTGTCCTGCAGCATTCAAGCTTCGACTCTCATTGCTGACCACTATACACGATCAGTCGAGTTGTCGCCTCGACTATTCCGGAGCAATCGAGGCGATGACTCGACTGTACCTTGCCGACGACAAGTTTCTCTACCTAATGAATGCAGTAAGGGCAACAATTGAGGTGTCAACTCATTGTTGTCCTTAAGACCCATTGTTTCAGTCGACTCTAAGATTGAAACATGCCTAGTAAAGACTCTACCCCGAGACCCTTTACTTGCCAAGACTCCGTCCATCAACCATTCTTGGACTTTTCACCTTGCCACTCCGGCAAGGAATTTCTCTACTGCCAAGGAATCATCCCTCTTAGACTTTTCACCTTGCACCCCTGCAAGGAATTTTCATCTGCCAAGGAATTAACCATCTTGGACTTTTCACCTTGCACCCCCACAAGAAATTTCCAACCGTCAAGGAATTAACTATTATGGACTTTTCATCAAGGTCCACCCTTGGATTTCTCACCAAGGAATTAACCATCTTGGACTTTTCACCAAGGATCACCCTTGGATTTCTCACACTCACTTAAACCTTTGTTAAATACCAAAACATAACTTGGAGCTTTCAGCTCCAATAGTCTCCCCCTTTTTGATGTTTGACAACCCGTTTAAGTTTAGGTCACTCTACCCAAGATTAACCCAAGTTTAGATCACATGTCAGAGATGTGACTATACAAATCAGATAGACCAGATCAAGTCATAAAATCAGATTAGGTCATGCCTAAACTATAAACACTTTCTCCTCCCCATTTGGCAAACACCGAAAAGGGTTTCATAATCAAGGATACTCCATCAGACCACCATATATCAAACGTATTTGGTCAGATTATAGATACATAATGAAAATCCTCTCCCTTAATGCTATCTTCATTTTAAGTTTTAAGTTTTGAAACCACCTCACTTTTTACTCATTTTACTGTAAGTTTACTAATAACCAACCTTGGGAGAGTCCAGTCGAGCCTCTGGTCGAGACCTCCTGGCTTCTAGAGGTGTGCAGTCGAGTGCCCAGTCAAGGTCTACTCGACTGTGAGATCGCATTACGAGTAGTCGAAGCATCGGTCAAGCTTCCGCACGACTCTCCGAGGAAGCGAGGGTATCATCATGGTTGCACCTCGACCGAAGCTCACCAAGCTCCCGATAAGAACACCTCGCTTCTGTTCGGTCTAAACTAAAGCCCAGTCGAGGCACTGGCTTGACTATTCTCTAATAAATGAAACTGTGCAATTTTCAGACCCAAATTCAGAAACCCATAATAAATTCCAAAAAATTCAATAAATTTTAAAATTTTGCGTGTAGAATTCTAACATCATACTTCTATTGTCACGCCCCAGGGGAGTCCCCGCCAGACGAAAATCCGACAGCATCTCCCCTGTACGGGTGACAATATGGAACTTGTATACAAGGACTACACGACCACTATACATCGGTCAATATGATCAGAACAAAAACTACACACGCAGATAATAAATTGGCCTCAGGCCATCCATCCAGGTAAATAGCAACAGTCTACTATATCTAGACTTACCCCTTCTGCCATATGAGCAGGAATATACAACCAAACCAATCGAATAGTCCATAAGGCCACAACAAATATCTCTAAACCTCCACAAGTACATAACCAAAACAAACACAAGTCCTACACACTTCATCTAGTTAAAAACCAAAACCATAAGACCAATAAAACCTATCCATTTCGACGAGGGGGATTGGCAGCTGGACTCTCCTGGCAGTTTCAACCTGAAACAGATGTAAAGCAACGAGGTAAGTTCAAAGAACTTAGCGGATAATAGTCGATATGCAAAGCAAGTTATAGCTAACAATAAGAATCATGCCAGTACAGTCTCATATAAATAGGGTATGCAAGCAAGAAATACAAAAGGATTGTACTTACCTAAATCTCCTGCCCTGATACAGGAGCATGTGACATACTATAAGAGATAAAGTCATCACCATATACAAATATGAATCCTGCATGCATGGCAATCATATGCAACATCCAAGGCATCAATAAAAATGCAGCAAACACAATACAAATGCTATCCATGCAAAGTGCATGTCGTGCAAATGACATGGTCACCCCTAATGCCAGTCAGCCGCCTCACACGCGATGGTGAAGCCGAGTGGGTAGGGCTATGACAACTGTGCACTCTGCCATCACTACTCTTGAGTGACCGAGTGGACAGGATGCTGTTGGAGTACACCTATCCTCCTGCCCCAAACAGAGTGGGGGAGCTATGTTCTCATCTCCCAGTGTCATAGACCAAAGGAGGGATCCCTGCCCACTACCACGCTGCCTCATCGCTACCCATGAGCGACTCAATGAGTTTACAGAGCAACTGCACACACCCTCCTAATGTACCACTAACCCATGAGTGACAGTGTGTGCAGGCCATGTAACTGGCTGCGAGCTCAACTATAAAGGAACCCCGTCCAGCTAGCATGCAATCATGCAAGATGGTGTATGATACTAAAGCATTGTAAATCCAACTAAAATGCATAATCGAATAATATGCACAACCAATAAGTACATATCCATGATCCGAGTAAAACGGGGAAGATATAATCATACTGATCAAATGCATGTATCAAGTAGGCACAAAAAAAAAATACTAGGCATATAAACATGAAAATTATTGCAAGCTATCCTAACTAGCATATCAACATGACTATATCTAAAAGATAAGTCAAAATACCCGCCTTATATAATGCTCGAACTAATGAAATCTTCACGCCTGTGGACCTGTCTCGTGACCAAAACCTGCATAAAACATACATGATTACCATCAAATCCAAGCACACGACAACGTGCTAAATTTACTACCATATAGTTTCTATATTCGCATCCCTTTTATCGAATACGAATTAGAAACCCTCACTTGTACATCTAACCAAATCCCATTAGGAATTCCATATAAACTCAGCTTCCAGATTAGCAACTCCCTAACTCATGCACCATAATCAACACCCCTTATAGCCTTCACAACCATTTACAACCATTTCTAGATTACCCATTTCCATCCTAAACCTCACAGCCAACAACCCATAATCTATCAATTTACAACTAATAAAAAGAGAAGATAGATCAAGCTTACCAAGCTAGCAAAACTCCACCGGCAGCAAAATTTTCCCCCAAATCCTCTGTTCACAGAAGCAAATGGCATTCACGATCTCTGCCCAAACAAGATCCCACGCTCAACCACAGAAATTCACAGATAGGTATAGATCCTGTCCAGAATCAAAGAAGAGAAACATCTCTTACCTACTCTGGCGACGCTCAGCCAGAAGGGCAACTCCCACACCGACGGCCCAGGCGCAACGAAAGGCGACGACTGGCTCGGGGAGGCAGCGACGGGCGATGACACGAACTCGGGGTGGAGATCGGCCTCAGATCAACCTCCTGGCGACAGAGGCTGGCCACTTGACGGCGACGACCAAGGAAGAGGAATCGGGCGCTGCGGAGTGGCGGAGAAACGACTGTGAACGCGAGCAGTGGCCTGGGCGTCTGCGCGTGGGGCTCGGGCGAGCGACAGGAACAGCCGACCGCAAGGTCTCAGGCGGCAACATTGGTGGCAGAGAGGGCTACGACAATGACGAGTGGCCAAGGTAGCGGTCGATGGGTGCGTGCACAGGGGCGGCGACCGCTGGTCCTGTGCGCGCATTGCACAAGGGCGGTGGGACTCGAGACGATCTGCCCTGGGCCACGAGCGATTGTGGATGGTCGCGGGCGGTGGCACGGTGAGGAGGGTGCCACGCGGAAGAATCCGGCGCGGGGGGGGGGGGGGGGGAACGAAGGCGTCGCGAGAGAAGGTCGCGGAAAGAAATCGCAATAGGGAAGGCTCTTTTAGCCTTTGATGCGTGCGGCGGGGGAAGTAATAAAACCTAAGGAGGGATTAATGGGATAGGTTACGAAAACTAGTCCAATTTAATTAGCCCTAACCCTAGATTAGGTTTTAAACAAATCTAAAAGCTTAACCCTAGGTTTAGGTATTTAAACATAGGGTTAATCAAACCCATTAATTCCCCAATAATAATCTCGTACGGACTCCGTTTAAATCCAGAAAAATTCCGAAAAAATTCTTAAAATTCCCTAAAAATCTCGAAAAATTTCCAGGATTATTTTCCTAAATTTTGGCCATAAAATTTTATATTTTAAATTTTCAGTATTTAACATCTATAGTGAAAAATATATGAAAATTAAAATATCTAGGATTTCTCCCGATTGATACACTTTTCAAAAACTCTAAAAATAGGTGGTTTTTGTGCTTCTTCCTGCTTGTATCAACACCTCTACTAGTGATTCCTATCCCTAGGTAGAATTCACCATAGTGAAAAGAACATGTTTCAAAAACACTCAGGGAGGCAATTGTTTTAACAGATCCAACCAATTTTACTTGGTTGGAATGTCCAATTATGATCTTCAGACCAAATGCACATGAGTTATGTACTGGTCTTCCCCATAATTGGTCAAATTAATGATTGCTATCTCGATAACCTCCTTACCCAAAGATTGCAATGAGCACATCGAGTAAGTTGGTTATACCTAAGCATCTCACCCCGCAAACTAGCAATACAAAAACAGTTTTGTTAACCCTATAGTTTGTGTGAGATGCTTCCAAAGTTATCCAAACTTCCCAAATTCTTGTTGTTATGGTGAGTTGGTCCTAATGATCATGGAAAGGTTAAATCCTCACTCAGTGACACACATGTCTAATTCCCTTTTCAAGTGACTAAACTCCTTTTCAGGGAGAGGTTTTAGCAAAGATATCAACTAGGTTAGACTTCGACTCAACATAATTGAGTACAACATCTCTCTTAGCCACATGATCTCGAATGAAGTGATGTCTCACTTCTAACTTCTGTTGGTGCAGGGGAACTAGATAATCGAACCTTGATTTTGATGATGGCAAAGATTCAAAGTTAAGTTATTTTGTTATTTCATGTGATATGTTAAGTGTGCAGGAAGTGTTTAAGCTAAGCCAAAGGTCGAGCGACACCCGGAGAATCTCAATTCAAGAAATTGTAGTGGTCGGGCGACACCAGGAGAACCTCGAGGAGTCGAGAAACCTCAGTGGTGACAGAAAGCTAAGCGACAGGTCAAGAGGACCAAAGGTAAGCTCCATGTGTGGAGCGGTGGTAAGGACGCGTCCTCGGTTAGAGGACAATCCTAGGCGTCGATCCGACTAAGACTTCCGGAGGAATGCCAAAGTCGAGATCGAACAGCCAAAGGACTGTCACACTGCATGGCATTATGCATCTATTGTGCTAATCTTGTGTTGCAGGAATTCTCAAGTGCATTAGTCGACTACTAAGAGGATCAGTCGATTGAGGTCGACGAATCAGCCCAGTGCACAAGGTCAAAGAGATAGAGATTGATGTCGCCACCTCATGATAAGATAAGCCGCCACCTCAAGATAAGATCCATGAGTTTTGGACCTAGATTGGGACAAATTCCAAGACACAAATCTATAAAAGGATGGGAGGACTCAAACCCAAACTCAAGAATCACCTCAGTGCTCTTGCTCTCTACAACGCTACTCCGACCGTGCGCCATCTTCTAATTAATTGTTGGTATTATTATTATTTTTCTGTACTTAATTTGTATAAGGATCGGTAATGTCATGCCCCGAGAGTATGCCAAGCCGAAAATCAAACAGACAACATCTCCCCTGTACGTGGCAACATACCCTATTTATACAAGGTCATTCGGTCGCAATCACAACAACATATAAATGTAAATACAACAAAACACAATGGAAACTAATACAACGACATCACAAACTACACACAGTGCATACCGGTATGACTGACACCACGACATAAAGGAAACATCAGCAAAACCCGAATCCAACACATAAATCCGGATTGAAATAAGGAACATCTGAAATCAAAAGAAAACATAAATCCATGCTGGGAACCTCGAAGATGAGATGAGACAATGTCAGCCAATGATGCTCCAAGCCGTCACAAAGACTTCTACGTGTTACCTGGACAAGAAGAGTAATATTAACTCTTACTATAATCATGATACAGGTCAAAGGTATCTAATGGTTTGACCACAAGTAAATAGGTATCTGACACAACCGTATAACATATGCGAGTAGCATGTATGAAGATGATGTACAACCAAATGCAGCAAACATAGTACAATCAAATGCAACATCACAATAAGCATACATATAGACTGCATCTATATATACACTAATCAAAATCATCCATATATATATATATATATATATATATATATATATATATATATATATATATATATATATATATATATATATATACACACACACACACACATGCATATATGTATATATATGGCAATATGCAAAACGCCATAAGACACGACAATGCATCATGCATGGTTATGCCGGCTCACCCTAAAGCTACTACGACCCCAGTGTGGCCTCGGTGGCTCGACATGACAACTATCCTAACTCAACACAACCGCTACTTTGAGTGGGCGAGTGGGCAGTATGATCGAGTAGCATATAAGTGTAAAGAGCAAGCTACATGACAGGGGTCCATATTGTTGGTCATTCTGATAGTCACTACCCATGAGTGATCGAGTGCCACACACGCAGGACAACAACACGCAAATCCAACTACCACCATCTATAGTGATAGAGTGTGGTACTATAATGCTCTGCCCTTACACCGATTACTCCTCCTATGAGCAACCGTGGAGGCAGGATGACTGACGACCCTCTCAACCATAAGGGAGACCATGTCGCCAGCATGCATGTAAATGACATGAATGCAAAGTCACACATACAGGCATCCACCATAGACTCTCTATTCTACAGAGAGTCATACCAATCTGATCAACGCACTCTCTATCCTGCAGAGAGTCGTACTCAACTGATCATAACACTCTCTATTCTGTAGAGAGTCATACCAATCTGATCGATGCACTCTCTATCCTGTAGAGTACTCAACTGATCATGACAAGCTAGGACCACCAGTCCGTAACAACACACTAATCACAATTTACCTGACCATTTACACAATACATGATCGGTAGTAAACAAGCAACATAAGGGTATTGATATCAATCCTACGTTCAGGACAATACCTACTTACGGATGACCTCTTTCCCAATTTACAAATCAAGTCATCATCCGTACTCCACTATTTACACATTACTAAGCATTTATAGATTTACCTACATCACATCTGTAACTCCTAATCATGATGAAGGAAATGTGATAACAACAATAGAGCATATAGGCCAATGATAAAGTATCAAGCACAAGAAATAATAAGAGTGGAGTCAAGGTAATATGATCATATAATATGATCATATATCTAAATTTGCATGCAACAACAACTACTTAACCAGGGTAGGAAATTACCCACTTTTTAAGAAGCTCGTGACAATAAAATCCTCACGACCGTGGTCCTGCCTCGTATCCACGTATTGAAAGTATCATAATACACAATAAGTTCAAACACATGACAATATATTATTTACTACTATAACGTTCCTATAATCGTATCCTTTTTATCGAATACGATTTAGGAAATCCCCCAACTCATTAAAGGCCCATTCACTATAACCAACCTTCACCGAACGAAACCCAAATAGTAAACTTAACAGATTAATTTAAACCCACCGTTTTAAATTAACGGAAGTGCTAACCTACTCATCCAATTCCATATCCAACTTAACAAGGCCAATCTCATGAAGAATTAACCTTTTACACTTAATCTGATGTAATAGTATCACCCAAGCTTCAATCCACAGCTCGAATCCCCCAATTCAACCTCAATTAACTTACCTTACCATCCACAACTATTTACAACCCATTTATCCATTCCCAACTCTAACACAAAGCATCACAGGTTACTTCACAACATCACAACTCATGCAAAACCATCCCAACCCATTCTATTCATCGGAACAGACCACACGCATCCTCTCCTCTCGCTCACAGCCATTACAACAACCCACAACCGACTAGAATTTCCACTTCATATACCATCCACAGACATCTCAACCGACCCATACTCCATCCAAACACGATAACGGAAATCAGCAATCAACAACAGACGGACAGAAGATAAATCACGCTTACCTGCTGTTGTAATCTTCACCGGCAGCCAATCCCTTCCTCTATTCCTTAGTCTGCCGGAAGAGTGTCACTGCCCTAGATCACAATCGACTCAACCAAGGGAAATGAACAGCAAGGTAAACGAAGAAGAGATCAAGCTTACCGACAGTTGGAACTCCACCGGCAGTCCTCCTCTCAATTGTTCAGTCTATCAGAAAACTAACAGAAATGCCACTGCCCTAGTTCCCACTGGAATCCCTTGTTCACCGACACTTGACCCCAGCTAAACAACACAAATCAGCCCAGCCAAGGCAGATCCACCGAAACTCCAATCTCTCATCCAAGGTAGGAAAAATTCATGCCTTACCTTGCTCCGACAATAACCGGTTAGATCAAACCACAAACTGTTAGCGCAAAATCGGGAACAAAGTGAAGATGCCACCGACCCAACTCCTAGCCTCGCGCTCACTTTCCATTCTGACTCGTCCGTGGCCACTGGCGAGGAATTCACTTGTCGTCGCTTGCACCAGGGAAGAAGGAGACCGGCGAGCAAGAAAGAGAAGGCGCTTGACAAATCGCGTGTTTCGGAAGAGAGGATGAGATCGCGTGGTGAGGCAGAGAGATTGTCGAGGTGAGGAAAAGGGAAAGCCTCGCGAATCGGAAACGTTTGGCAGAGAAACCAGCGGGGAGGAAATTTTTGGATGATGTGGAGTCGGCGACGAGTGAGGGAAAATCGCAGTTGGGGGTTAATGAGGCACGGATGAAATGCTTGCGCAGGGGAAATGTCGCGTGCGGGAGAAAACGCTGAATGAACAAAACGGGTCAGGTTTGAGATTTAGTGGGTTGGGTTTAATCCTATAAGCCATTAACCCTAGATTCAATTAAACCTAGATTAATTTAACCCCAAGCTCCCTTCAATTAAACCCATACGATTTAAATCTAGGTTTGGTTTAGGTAAATCCCTAACCAGACATCACCAACCTAATTTTTATCCAACTATAATATTATTTTTTTGAGGTATTTTACATTCTCCCCCACTTATTAAAATCTAGTCCCCAAATTTCATACTAACATGTAAAAATTAAATCAAACAAATTTCCGAAATGACCAAATACACACCTTAAGTGAACATATGAGGGTATCAAGCTCGGATAGTATCTTCCAACTCCCACGTAGCCTCCTCATTGGTATGATGCTGCCATCCAACCTTTATGAGTCAGATGGTTTTGTTCCATAACTGACACTCCTTGCAACCAAGAATTCGCACGGGAATCTCTTCATAGGTCACATTCGGTTGAAGAGGAATCGGAATCTCTTTCAGAACATGATTCGAACGCGGCACATATTTCCTTAGCATAGAAACATGAAATACGTTATGAACACCCACAAGTGTCGGAGGAGAAGCCAATCGATAAGCCACACCCCCAATCCACTCCAATATCTCAAATGGACCAATATAGCATGGAGATAACTTTCCTTTTTAGCCCAAATCATTTCACCCCTTTCATAAGTGAAACACGCAGAAATACCTAATTCCCAATTGAGAATTCCAAAGGCCTTCGCCTCCGGTCTACGTAACTCTTTTGTCGACCTTTTGCCTCTAATAACCATCATCCAATGACGCGCTCTAACTCTGCATCATGTTGGAGACTCTGTGGCCCCAATATCTATCATTCCCTGACTTCCTCCCACAACACGGGAGATCTACAAGGTCTGTCGTATAAGGGCTCGAAAGGAGTCATCTGAATGGAGGAGTGATAATTGTTCTTATAGTCAAATTCAACTAAAGGAATATGATCCTCCCAACTACCTCCAAAATCCATGACACAAGATCTTAATAGATCCTCCAGAGTCTGAATGTTATGCTCAGACTGTCCCTTTGTCTGCGAATGAATCGTCGTACTGAGTCGAAGCTCTATGCTCATGGTCTGATGCAGACTCTACTAGAATCGCGAGGTAAATCACGGATCTCTATTAGATATGGTACCCAAAGATACTCTATGCAACCTGATAATCTCTCGGCAGTACAACTCTGCCAGATGATCCAATGAATCCGTCCCACGAATGGAAAGGAATTGGGCGGATTTGGTTAATCGATCCATGGCCACCCAAATCGCATCGTATCCTTTACGGGTTCTCGACAATCCCGTAACAAAATCCATAGTGATATGCTCCCACTTCCTTTCCGAAATCGAAATTTCCTGAAGCAATCCAGTAGGTTTCTGATGTTCAGCCTTAACCTACTGGCATACTAAACATCGAGCAATAAAGTATGCAATATCCTCTTCATACCATTCCACCAATATAAACGTTTCAAATCTCGGTACATCCACGTACCACCAGGATGTATAGCAAATCTCGAATGATGTGCTTCCTGTAACCTCTTCCTTAAACTAATTCAACACCAGAACCCACTATCTTTATCCGAGACGGGGAATTATCTTTTCACAAGAGAAGTCCATCTACCATCCAAAAAAATCCACTCCACCACACACTTTGTAAGTGTATGGGAGATTATAGCGACCAATCTCCCTTATTGCAACTGTCCGTGTTCCAGCAACTCTATAGTAGCTACCTAGTAGCTAGTCAAAATCCCATGAGCATTCCTGCTCCATACATCCACAAATCAAGATAACATCCACTAAGTCCTCGTCATGTATATGACAGCTTGTCTCGCAGTTCTTCAACTGTCGTAAGCTCAAGATACGCCTCATTCAACTGCATCAGGATCGCTTCGTTCCTTGGAACGATGCATCTGCATACAACATCCTTCCATCCACCCCGGAAGGATTAATTAATACTCATGCAAAAGTTAACCACCGTCTAGGTCCTGAAAATTGGGTTCACCAGCTTCTGACCTAGTGAATTCCATCACCCTCTTGGTCAAACAAGTCTGTGGTATAGTAATGCTAAAAATATTCTATCCACATCTATAGTAATAACCCAAATCATACAAGGAAACCACCATCTACGGTGGCCGAGTGCGCAACTCCAACTACCACCATCAACAGTGACCAAGTTACGCAACTCCAACAACCACAACCTGATCCAATCGTGTTCAGAATACACGATTCTCGAATCCAGGGCGAATAAATCGTTTAATAGTCTAACAACATAATCAAAACTCATAAAATTCATACCAAGTATGAAATTGTTGTCTTTACACACCTGCATCATCTTTACTCTACACTGATAATATATCAATCATCACAACAACAATGATAATTGTATGACATCATGTCACTACAATATCAACACTCCAGTCGTAAATCAACCCTAGAGTATACACAGGTGTCCTTAGCTGATCTAAACAGATCATCTATCCACAATGAAGGATATTCACTTTCAACCACTATCGCATTCCATCATCGATAATCGATCCATAATCTCAAAGGTCCATCTCTCTTTCAACAAAGAGTTCCGGATCTTCTCAAGGAGAAATACTGGGACAGATAAATATCCCCTCCAACATCTCCTATAATTGCAACTTACGTTCTTCCAATTTCCATAGTGTTTAGCAACATCGATACCAACAAAATTATCACTCATATGAGGTATTCAATATCGACACCATCTTTGAAATCACTCCGATCGCCTACTCCACTTACTTATGCAGCGGCAAGCCTAGGAGTTCATTCAAAACTACATCCGAATACTCTCGGATTATACGCACATTCGAGAGACATATCATACCATAATCTCAATAATTTGACCATCCGTAAGGATATATCTACAGTAAAAGTATGTCTATCAAAGTCTAAGGCATCCCTTGACTTCTTAATTATTGGTCCACATCTCACCTAATGGTAGAGATACCACCGACCCACAAGTCCATGTAATCCATCTAATCCAAACTAAGAATGTTCTAGACAAAGATAGTTGTAACCTATCAGTATCTTTCAATATGTCAACATAGAGGGTAAAACTAAAGTAATACCCTGAACGATCAATTATCTGTCGATCCGATCCAAAGGCTCCATGCAGGCCTCGACCTTTCCCCGAAGAGAACGGAATCAAATCCAACAGTCCGCAACAAAGCGATCGCATTTCTGCGATGAATGACCCAGGGATTTTCCTAGATCATCTGATCCCATCACTTAATCCTACGAGCTGCAATTGTAGAATAAAGAATAGATACGACCATCGTTGTATACTCTCTCCTTTGTACAAAGCCATTCCACGTCTGGGGTGTAACAATTGTTGTTGTCTGCATGAGTCTTCTATGATGTCTTCTGCTGATACTGCTGAGTAAATCACTTCCCCTGAAAGGAGTATCAAGGGACTCCAACCACGCTTGAGGTAGTAGGTCACTGCTAGTGAGATAACCTAATCTTCTGTGATGATCTCTACTGTAGAGACTATGCATCATCCTCCCGGATTACCATCGATAGCCTTCAACTGAGTCTTCAAAATACACCTCCTCAATTGTACTGGTTGCTTACAATAGTAATAAATGATTTGATCCAACGGATAATATGACTTTGCGTGACTTCGTGATTCGCACTGCACGCACATAATCCCTTCGGAGTTTTTGTTCTGATTTCGCTGATAACATCAGACAGTTCTAACGATCTACAGTGGGTCTTCTATGATCAGAAAAACTCTCCACTAGTAGTTCGTGGCCTATGACTCCAATCTTGCTTCTTTTGTCCAACATTCGAAGGCTTCTCATTCCAACATCTGACTTTCAATGTCTGCTTATCGATCTTCATCTCCTAAACACTTGTACGGAGTTATTTCTAAACTCCTAACTCAATCCAATGTCTTTCGGCAGGATCTGATAGAAGATCCAGTCATCTTAATCCAACAGTAAGCCAATAACCATGGGTGGCTTAAAACATCCATTCACATTCTTGAGCTATTAGGTGAGCATAAACTCTACAAGTCTAACGACTTTGCATGGTATTCCCGTTACCGACGATCACCCTACTTGAAGCTTAAGAATTTCCTATAATGTGTCACAGAAAGTGATGCGGGGAAATACTCTCTCTCGACATCACTAAACCATGATCAAGGGATATATTATTCTCCGAAAGTTATTTTCTGCATTTACCAACAAATACCGGCTTGATCCCGATAATGGTATGCAAATAACTCTACTTTCTCTGTATAACATGAGTTAAGTATTTAAAGTACCTTAAAAGTTATACAACCCAGTACGCACAACTCAGGGATCAAAATCTCTATGAAACACCTTATACTAACCTTCCGCTATCTGCATCAACAATAGCCTACTCGTCTTGTCCATTACCCAACAGGTAATGATCTGACTAGCACAATTAGTGAAAATCCCTAAGACTATAGTCTCTGATTTCCACAAAAAATGTGATGACTTGACCCCTACTTTCTGACTCAGTATCAATCGGCTCTCAAAGGTAAATCACCTTTTCGACACAGGTTCAAGACTCACAGACTCAACAGGTCATTCCCGTGGTCAACTCAAACCACGATTACGAAGAATAACCAATGCACTACCTATTATTCCCTGTTTAAACATTAAATGCATAGCCAACAAAACCGGGAGTATAAACACTAAAGGTAACTCCGGTTCGTCGCCTCGGTGGATGACCCCTACTACAAGTTTGCACAGGTGTCATAACTCTGACTGTATACACCTGTTGATCAAGTTTAGATAAGTATCTACTAGGCTATAAGTTATCAGGAATTCTTACCTCGTGCTACTTGGAACTCAGGCCGCTGTCAGTGTCATCTCAGAAAACCAAGACTGAAACAAATCGACTCTCGAGAATCCAAGACTCAACACAAAAACAACATTGTATGGCATTGCAGAACCTAGGGCTATGATACTAATAAAGTTGTCACGCCCCGAGAGTATGCCGAGTCGAAAATCAAATGGACAACATCTCC